>OU860798.1:19334817-20769313 GCA_917862395.2 Heliconius sara | reverse complement strand
CTCAGCATAAGGAGCTCTATAATCTGGCTCCAACAGAATCCCGAGAACTAGCACTGGGAGAAGAATAGAGCACCCGTCCATCTGCGCGAGGAGTTTGCTCATTAAAACGGAAACACCGAAGAAACACAGCATGTCTCAGCTACATAAGACTAACATCAAAGCAGCGGTCGCTGACGAGAAGACCGCGACAGTAGCCGGAGGGCGTAAAGACGCGACCAAATCATTAAGAGAAGTGGTTATGAGGCGGCAGATCTCAAATAAGGGCTCGGAGTCCTTAAAGCTACCGGGTGAAACCCGAAGGGCGAAAGCCGAAATCGAGACTCCGTCCTCGCAGCCATCAAACGCCCCCCACGGAATCCTCCGCTCCAGCTAATATCGAAGAAGCCCTGAAGAGAGTAACAGACTGGCGAACAGAGGCCTCACCAACCAGCAGTTTCCCACAAGGTGTCAGTCCGCCTCGACTTGGAAACTATCACCAGCACAAAGCTGGAAAGAAGTCAACTCGCCACCCTAATGGCGGACAACAACAATAGGCCCTTTTTCCTAGAGTACCTGCTCAACATCTTCAGCGTCGCGATGCTGAGAAACGGAAGCAAGATCGCGGAAAGCAGGTTACTTGAAGGGAAAAGAGGCCTCACCGCATCCATCACCGTAGCTGGCTCCACCGTCCCCACGCACACGACATCCCTGGAAAACACACGCTCAAGGGTTCCTACGTAACGGACACCCCGGTATCCCAGGGCTATCACTTCGACCCGTAGCCCTCTTTATGGATGAGGACGAAGAGACACTGGGCTTTCGTTTCTGCATCGTTGGTCCGAAAAAATGGGTCTATATCTCACCCGGCCTAGCTGCCCTTACCAAAGGCAGTACCACCAAGGCCACCATGAGAAAATCGGACTACGACAGCATGCCTAGCGTATCGATCGGCAACTGGGAATTCCGAATAGTGCGAACCAAAAATAAAAACCATCGCACTATTCGACGGCACCGACGGCGAATCTCCGTTTAAAAAGGCATGCAGAGTGCTCGACCACCTGAGCACGCAGAAACCAGAAGAGAGCAACACCAGTCCGAAAACCCTGAGCGTGGACGTAATGAGAACCGGCTTCGACAGAGCATCCGTTGAAGACTTCCTGGGATGCGTGACCGCGTCGCAACATCACAGAGTAGTCGTATACGAGGACAGAGGAGAAGACCTGTCCTTCCTGAAGGACAGGAAAGAAAGAGGAAAAAGCAAGAATACACCAACAATAGGAAGCGGAGCTAGTCACCTCCAAGAAAGACTAGCCAGGGAGGAGATAGAGAAAAAGGAAAAGAGAGAGAAAACCACCAAACTGACGAAACCATCGGCATCCTACAACATTATTAGCCTGCTCAAGCCCAAAGAACGTCTAGTAAGGAAGGAGAAACCCACCAGGGCTGATAAAGGACAGGTCATAACACCCGACCTGCCTCCAGCACACGAGGCGCAGCAGCACATGACGAACGCTCTCCTCGAGTACATCACCATCCTACGGGAAACCATCAAGGTGAACCTTGGGATCTGCGAGAAGATCCGTAAGACCTTCGAACTCCAAAACGAGGGCTTACTCAAGGTACTGCTCGAGGAAGAAAAGGCCGCCATCTATAACAATCAAACACAGACTTATCTGAGGGGAGAACCACCAAAACTCCCCCACAGGACGGCCTACAGCGGGAACCATGGCTTCGTGGAGAGAGACGTTCAGAAGGAAGAAGAACCAGACAAACCTAGGTACAACACATCACCCGACGACCCTATCCTGATACTTGCCAGGTGTACAGAGGTCTCGCTGGAACAAGACATCCTGGATATGGCTAAAACCATCCAGCCATCCAGCAGCCCAACGAACTTCGGAAACCACCCCAAAACACCGGAACTGGAATGGGTCAACGGAGTCCCAGGCTGCGGGAAAAGTACCTGGGTTACAAAAACATTCATCCCCGAAAGTGACCTTATCGCAACCACCACCATCGAGGCAGCCGAGGACCTCAGAAGTAGAATTGACTTCAAAAGCGATAGGGAAGCACGCAGCAAGGTGAGGACGATCGCCTCAATCCTCGTAAATGGTGTCAAAGATAGGCCTAAGAGATTGATAGTGGATGAGGCCTTGATGAACCATTTTGGGGCGATAGTAATGGCTGCAAAACTCACGGGAGTAGAAAAAATCACGATGATAGGCGATTACAACCAACTTCCTTACATTGACAGGCTAAATCTATTCAAAATGAAATATATCGGCCCAAACCTCGTGACGCCCATCTGTCAAGAGCTCTTAAGATCCTATAGGTGCCCACAGGATGTCACCTACGCTCTAAACGAGGTTTATGACGGGATTTATACTGCATGCATCAGGACTCGGTCCCTGAAAAGATCCAGGCTCAGCGGCTCATCAATACAAAAGGACGCCCCCAACACCCTATACCTGGTCCACACTCAAGCAGAAAAGAAGGACCTCATCCGGAAAGGGTTAGCTAAGCCTAAGCCTAAGCCTAAGCCTAAGCCTAAGCCTAAGCCTAAGCCTAAGCCTAAGCCTAAGCCTAAGCCTAAGCCTAAGCCTAAGCCTAAGCCTAAGCCTAAGCCTAAGCCTAAGCCTAGCCTAAGCCTAAGCCTAAGCCTAAGCCTAAGCCTAAGGCCTAAGCCTAAGCCCTAAGCCTAAGCCTAAGCCTAAGGCCTAAGCCTAAGCCTAAGCCTAGCCTAAGCCTAAGCCTAAGCCTAAGCCTAAGGCCTAAGCCTAAGCCTAAACCTAGCCTAAGCCTAAGCCTAAGCCTAAGCCTAAGCCTAAGCCTAAGCCTAAGCCTAAGCCTAAGCCTAAGCCTAAGCCTAAGCCTAAGCCTAAGCCTAAGCCTAAGCCTAAGCCTAAGCCTAAGCCTAAGCCTAAGCCTAAGCCTAAGCCTAAGCCTAGCCTAAGCCTAAGCCTAAGCCTAAGCCTAAGCCTAAGCCTAAGCCTAAGCCTAAGCCTAAGCCTAAGCCTACGCCTAAGCCTTAAGCCTAAGCCTAAGCCTAAGCCTAAGCCTAAGCCTAAGCCTAGCCTAAGCCTAAGCCTAAAGCCTAAGCCTAAGCCTAAGCCTAAGCCCTAAGCCGAAGCCTAAGCCTAAGCCTAAGCCTAAGCCTAAGCCTAAGCCTAAGCCTAAGCCTAAGCTCCTAAGCCTCAAGCCTAAGCCTAAGCCGAAGCCTAAGCCTAAGCCTAAGCCTAAGCCTAGCCTAAGCCTAAGCCGAAGCCTAAGCCTAAGCCTAAGCCTAAGCCTAAGCCTAAGCCTAAGCCTAAGCCTAAGCCTAAGCCTAAGCCTAAGCCTAAGCCTAAGCCTAAGCCTAAGCCTAAGCCTAAGCCTAAGCCTAAGCCTAAGCCTAAGCCTAAGCCTAAGCCTAAGCCTAAGCCTAAACCTAAGCCTAAGCCTAAGCCTAAGCCTAAGCCTAAGCCTAAGCCTAAGCCTAAGCCTAAGCCTAAGCCTAAGCCTAAGCCTAAGCCTAAGCCTAAGCCTAAGCCTAAGCCTAAGCCAAGCCTAAGCCTAAGCCTAAGCCTAAGCCTAAGCTAAGGCCTAAGCCTAAGCCTAAGCCGAGCCTAAGCCTAAGCCTAAGCCTAAGCCTAAGCCTAAGCCTAAGCCTAAGCCTAAGCCTAAGCCTAAGCCTAAGCCTAAGCCTAAGCCTAAGCCTAAGCCTAAGCCTAAGCCTAAGCCTAAGCCTAAGCCTAAGCCTAAGCCTAAGCCTAAGCCTAGCTAAGCCTAAGCCTAAGCCTAAGCCTAAGCCTAAGCCTAAGCCTAAGCCAAGCCTAAGCCTAAGCTAAGCCTAAGCCTAAGCCTAAGCCTAAGCCTAAGCCTAAGCCAGCCTAAGCCTAAGCCTACTAAGCCTAAGCTAAGCCTAAGCTAAGCCTAAGCCTAAGCCTAAGCCTAAGCCTAAGCCTAAGCCTAAGCCTAAGCCTAAGCCTAAGCCTAAGCCTAAGCCTAAGCCTAAACCTAACCTAAAACCTAAACCTAAACCTAAACCTAAACCTAAACCTAAACCTAAACCTAAACCTAAGCCTAAACCTAAACCTAAACCTAAACCTAAACCTAACCTTAACCTAAACCTAAACCTAAACCTAAACCTAAACCTGAACCTAAACCTAAACCTAAACCAGAGACAGAGACAGAGGTTTGTCTTGTGTCGGGCGCATTTATCAATAATTTATATGGGTTTACATGTAGGTACCAACTTAAATAATTACTTACTTATTATGTATTCATTTTCGCTCCATACTTATAGTGGATCTAAGTTACACAAAGTATTTGAAAAAAAAATTGAAACATACGCAACGATATCTATTGATTACATATGATAATGAATGTTCATAACGGATAAAACATATTGTTGAGTTATTATTTATTAAACCGTAATTACGTCATGTAAGTGTAATCTATACTTACAATAAATTTAACATAAACATAGTAGTATTTTTTTAACAATGTTCGAATGGTTACAGTTCAATTGTAATTCCAATAGATGGCCCTGTGTATAAAACGTCGTTTGCTGAATCGCGCTGGCAAGATTCTGGGCAAAAGAATGACTTTAGAAACATCTTATTTATCTGACTGTTGATAAATTTACGTATTTTTAAAGTACTATTGTTTATAGTACTAACTACAAAGTAAACTAAAGTGAATTGTTGGTGAAGATTACCTTCGAAATAGTCTAGCTCAATTCGTAATTATTTAACACAGTGATAAAGAATGATTTAATATTCAAAGAAATATTTTGAATAAATTCCTCAGTCCGTTCATTCGTTTATGTTATTAATATTTTTTTTTAAGAAACGTATTAAAAAAATAACTTTTGGGAACAACCTCTAAAAAATTGTGTCTCAAGAAAAAAATGCTCTGACACTGTTTATAAAAATATCACTATTACACTAGACTAGACATTGCACTATTGAACCTGTAAGTCGCATGTATGTATGTGCCAAGGGTATTTTAGGGTACTTACCTCTAACTCTTATACACAAGAATTACCAGTAAATCAAAGTAACTTTTTGTGTTTATTTCATTGTAATTGCTTCACTCTATCAAAAGACATGATTATTTATATTTTCAAGAAGCTTATAAGTGATATAGATACAAGTAACGTACGTATCATCATCATTTTAAAACTCTGTTAAATGTGCTGATGTCAGTGAATAATTTAATTTACTCCTTCAAAAATAGCCTTAAATTAATTAATATTCTTTGTAAAATAACTGTAATGATTGCATATCAACTCCTGTACAGTTATTAAATTAGTTAAATATACTATTGGTAAATATGTAGTTATTACAGAGTACACGTAGAAAGGATGTTTTCAGGCATTTATTTCAAACGAACGAACAAACGAACCATAAAATCTATGTATGTACTTGATAGTTCATTAAAGATCAAATTCAAATTCAAAATATTCTTTATTCAAATAAACTTTTGTAAGCACTTTTGAATCGTCAAATGAAAATATAGACAAAAAAAAAAAGCTACCACCGGTTCGGAAGGCAGTTCTGCTGAGAAGAGCCGGCAAGAAACTCAACAGTTGCTCTTTTCAAAGTCAATGGTATTACTATATTACATTATCTGGCAGCTATCCTGCATCACATTCAATAGACATTAATTCCATACATGTTTATCTTCTAAATATTCTTGAACAGTGTAATAAGCTTTACTAGTTAGTATTATTTTCAAGGTCACTTTAAATTGTGGTAGTCACGTGGCGGCAAACTAAGAATACACTGCGGAAGTTTATTATATACACGTATACTCAGACCCATAAAAGATTTTTTAACTTTTTGGAGGCGAAAACTTGGCGTAACAAGTTTATCTTTGTTTCTGGTTCCTATGTATGTATATCACTATTTTTACTGTGAAGCTGTACATTTTGCCGGACAAACAGAATATTATAATATACAAATTGTGAAGCAACTGTAATAATACCTGCATCTTTAAAAACATCTCGCAGAGAATCTCTAGCTCTTAGGGTATAAATATATCTCATGGCTCTTTTTTGAAGGATAAATATTGAATTTATATCGGAAGCACTGCCCCATAGCAACATTCCATAACATAAAATACTATGAAAATAGCTATAGTAGACTAGTCGGGCAGTTTCAACGTCCGTCAGTTGTCTTACTTTTTTTATTGCGAACGCGGCAGAGCTGAGTTTATCCGCAAGTGCTTCCAGATGAGTGTTCCACTGGAGTTTGGAATCTATAGTTAAACCTAAGAAAGTAGCTGATTCCGACACATTGAGGGTTTCTCCTTTAATTTCTAGACTAAGATCATGTTTTTTAACGTTTGGTAAAGCAAATTCAATACATTTAGTTTTTTTAGCATTTAACATTAGATTATTCGTATCAAACCAATAAAGAATATGCGATAATGCAAAACGTTCTTTATCTCTGTGTTAAATTGATTACTTAACTGTTATGACTTATAAAGGTAATTTTCATTTACAATTCAATTTTGTTTACTTTATTATATAAAATATTGTGTAATAGTGCTTCAAAAATATACATTTTTATGAAGTCATATATCCAAGACGCTTCGAATGTCATTTTTTAGCCAAAAATCTTACCAGTGCGATTGCTATATAATATTCGCAGGCAAACTAATGCCTTGAGTTCCTTCAAATGACGATAACTTTTTTTTTAATGAACCGATTTTGATGAACCAACTTTAGTAGTTAAGTTGAGTTAAAACAAAGCAATTGTTGAAATTTTCAAGTAAATTGGTTAGTACTTTCAGAGAAAAATGTTGACATATATATCGACAGACAGACAAGAATTTCAAAAAAATATATTTTTGCTTTCTATTCTTTTTAAGTGTCCCTCTATCCATTTCAGTGAAAATTACTAAATGTACAGACAAAATATTTTTACTGTCTTGTTATATATAGAGATTATATAAGAAAAGAAGCGACAGAAATATGTGGTAAATGAAAACACAAGGAAATTGAAATTTGTGCGTTTTAGAGAACTGCCATGTACTCGTATAGATACGAGTGATTAGATACACCTTTAAAGTAAATGGAAACGAGGAGAGGTGAATAGAGACGACTCAGGGGTGCAAGTTCTTACGACATATCTACTCTGCCGCTGTTTTTGAGGGTAATCTAAGTGGTATTGGGGCATTGAATCAGTTGTTATGAACAATGAGCATTTCTTAGAAAGCCAGAAAGAAGATCCACAGAAAAAAAATTGGTTCTTTCTAATGAATGTCTATTAATCAAACTACTGTATAATAAACTGGCCGTTCTAGACGTCCCATTTTTTATACAAATGAGAATATTTTGAGTTTTTATGTTATTGAGCTTGCCATTTCGTTACATTTTTAAATTTTATATTTAGCATTAATATAATTCTACATATATATTGATAAGTAAATAATGTCTATTGATCTGATGAGCAGATGCTCATTTAATTTTAAGATTGTATATTTTAAGTCTTTTTTAATTTTTGTTAAATAGTATTTCCTTATATTGTTGATTTCACGGACAAATCAGCACAGCATCCCATTATTAAAACATTTTAGAGAAAAATATTTAGTTACTCTTTATCTTGTTTAAACAAATGAAATATAGCCATTAGTCATAAAGGAAAATAGATTTATGTCACTATTAACGTGAAATTATAAGAAATTGTTCATGGGATTTTTTAATAAATAAATATTGTTTTTCTATTGTTGTCTTTTATATAACATGTTTAATATTATCACAAAAATTCGTAGTTGACATTGGAATCAATCCTAACATATTTTCTCTATTTGACACCCCCCCAACCACCCCACATTGTGTCTTTTGACCCCATTTATCAGGTAAAAAACGTTTACCATAGATAACATTCCTAACATAAGAAAATCGGAATTGAAGTTGGAAATTGTCCCTATTCACGGTACCGTTTTTATTCCATCATTGTTTGTCATAATATCACACATACATATTTCACAAATTTTATGCAAAACCAGGACAACAAAAACACATAATATGTTTATTTTATTTATTACAAAACAAGTCTTTGACCAAGAGAAGGTACTATTATTCTTAAAGTTAAATAAAGCAATTGACAAATCTTGTACAAAATCAGTCTTAGTATTAAGAATGAACAATGGAGAGGTAAGCGAGTCAGCAGTCCATGGGCTCCGCGGCGGGCGCCAGTGCGTGCAGCGGCGCTGCCAGCGCGTGTGCGCGCGGCGGCGGTGCGGCGCCAGGCGCCCGCTCCAGCAGCTCGCGCCGCAGCTGCAGGTAGCGCCGCTTGAACGCGAGCCCGCAGCCGCGCGAGCGCCGGAACTCCACCACCGACTGCGCCTCGCCGCCCTCGCCGCCCACGCCGCCCGCGCCGCCCACCGGCAGCGCCCACGCGCGCATGCGCACCTCGTCTGCGCACTCGATGGCGAACTGAACACAACAAACAGTCGCATCTTTCGTCAATTGAATATATTCAATATATCAGTATGTTCTACACGATGCACTCACGATGCGCGGGTGCACGCGCCGCCACGTGCAGCGCGCGCCCGCCAGCGCGGCGGCCAGCGCGCGCAGCGCGGCGGCGTCGTCGCAGCGCAGCCACACGCGCGTGGCGCGGCGCACGAGCGGCGTGCAGGCGTCGGTCGGGGAGGCCGGCAGCGCCTCGTCGGCGTGCGCGGGCTGCGAGTAGCTGAGCAGCGCGTCCATGTCGGCGGCGCTGAGGTCGGGCGCGTCGGGGGCGCCCCCCGCGCCCGCCGGCTGCGAGCACCACACGCGCCGCGTCCCGTCCGCTGTGTACCATACATAGACGTGAGCATTTAAATTGGTTCTAAATATTTGTTAAAAAATCAGTAAACAAATAAATTGTCTAAGAAAATTAATATTAAAAATTAAAGTTGTCCAGTTTTTGAGTGTCAATAAAATATTGTACAATATTTTTACAAATATTAACTATTGAAAACCTACTTAGGAGAATGAATTAATCAATTATAATTTACAAAATAAGGGTTTGTCAGAGATTTCAAAATAATGGTGTTTTTCAAGTGCATATACTTACTTATTTACGTTACCAAAAGAGAAACAAATCTGAACTGATTGTAATGGAGCTAACATTGAAAGTTGAAGGAATTGTAAAACTAACATATAGGCGCGCGTACTTACCGCCTACCACCTAAATAGATGTTAAATGACTAAACACCCTTTTTAAGCACTTCACAATTAGGATAGTCGAATCGGACAAACAAGAAGTGTACGGTAGGTTTAAAATCTTCTACTCCACTGTCATTAAATGATGTGAAACTCGGAGCAGTTCTTGCGACCCCAGGTGTATGTAGGCTTTAGGGGCCTCTTTACAGACTCAAACGCTCTCGCCTTCACTACTCCGGTCCATTGTAATTATAAATATCTATTTATAATAATCAATTCTGTTAACCACATTTATAATTTAAATAATAACTGATTAATTAAATAAAACATAAAAGTAGTCAAGGATAGACAGTGACAGATCACAAGTGATACTCTTAGCCACACAAGAGCCGGTCGGTCTTTTATATGATCCTTAACAAATAAGGTGTAAGGAAGAATGAATAAGAATTGATGACGCGCCTAATAATGGCGTGATCGGTACATAAGTAGTATAAAAAACTTACAGGTACACTTAAATTATATACTGACATTATATTTCCTCTAGGAAATATAATGTCAGTATATAATTTAAGTATATAATTTAAGGACTCTAGTCCTCACCAAAAAGCAATTATGTAGAATTGTCTTCAGATGATTTTTGCATCGACGCGATGCTTTGGTAATCTAGCTTTATGAGCATACACGCAACGTCATGGAGCTAAATCGCCAAAGCGTCGCATCGCGCGTCACGCCACGCCGGCCAGTCCCGCCGTCACGCCGCCGTCACGTCGCCGTCACGTCTGCGCCGCCGTGCTGAGGCACGAGGCGTCTCTGAGACCACTCCACTCAGAGTCACCTAGTACCTGACACGACGCGCGCGGCCGCCGCCCCTCGCGTGGTGCGCCCCCCTGCGCAGTACTCACCGCGTCGCTCGTCGCGCTCCGCTTCCACCAGCCAGCGCTCGGCCTGCAGCTCGTCCAGCGAGGCGCGTCGCGCCGCGTCGGGCTGCAGCGCGCGCCGCAGCAGCGCCAGCGCGCTCGCTGGCAGCTTGCGCCACACGGCGGCCGGCGGCGCGCCCTGTGCGCCCGGCCCCTGCTGCGCGTGCGCGGCCCACGCGGCGTAGCGCGCGTCGACGGCGGCGGCGCGCTCCCACGGCAGCTCTGCAAGCACAGGGCGGGTGAGGGCGGGGAGGGCGGTCGGCGGGGCGGCGCTGGCTGGCGGCTGGCCGCTCTCGGTGGAGGCGCGGCGCGACTCGTAACTTCGGTACCATAACTTTAGGGTACGAGGACACGCCTACAGCTAGGATACCAAAGAGACGACCCGCGCCGGACGCGGCGTGCGGTTAGTGCTCGGGCCGGTCGCATGCTGCGAAACAAACACACAGTGAAGCAGACAGATGGCGCTGTCGCATGCAGTGGTACTGACCGCCGGCCAACATGGCGAGCAGCACGAGCGCGGCGGCCCACACGTCGGCGGGCGGCGCGCGGTAGGGGTGGCGCGCCGCGCCCAGCACCTCGGGCGCCGCGTAGGGCACGGTGCCGCACACGCGCGCCAGCAGGCGCTCGCGCGCGCCGTGCCGGAACACCGTGGCCAGCCCGAAGTCGGATATCTTGAGGTCGTCGGCGTGGTCCAGCAGCAGGTTCTCGGGCTTGATGTCGCGGTGCGCTACGCCACGCGCGTGCAGGTAGGCGAGGCCGGCGACCAGCTGGCGCATGAGGCGGCGCGCGGCGGCGGGCGGCATGCCGACGTCGGGCTCGATGCGGTCGAACAGCTCGCCGCCCTGCGCGTACTCCAGGAACAGGTAGTGCAGGCGCAGGTGGCGGCGCTCGCCCAGGCAGCGCAGCACGTGCGGGTGGCGCAGCGCGCGGTGCAGCGCCGCCTCGCGCGTGCCCGCCTCGCCCGCCGCCACCGCCTTCAGCGCCACGCACGCGCCCGTGCGCGAGTGCACCAGCAGCCGCACTCTACAAGTGCAAACAAACGGATCTCAGATCAGAAGCCGTCACGACTCATCTAACGCTGATTTACTCGTATGATAAAATTTTATTGATTTCAATTTTAAAGTCACATTTTAATGTCTTTTTTTTTAAACTTCACGCTTTATCCCGCTAAGTGTAGGCAGTGTCTTAACACTCCGTTCCCTATGTTCCACCGAATTCTGGAGGCATTGTGGTCGAGTGACGGATGCAACGTCACGCTTTGCCTCAAAGAAATGCGAATGAAATATTAATATTCCATTTCCTCGAGTGGGAATCGTACCCACTATCTGTTGCGTTTACAGTCATACGCCTGTGCCCCTGCGCCACGACTGGCCTCAATGCGTCTCTATTTTTTTATTAATCGAAATTCATAAATTTACCAATATTATCCATACTTATTATTATAATACACATTGTAACTGTTCAGTGTCAAATGTTTCCATCGCGAAGATGTATGAGAAAATATATTAGTGGGGGCATTAATCAATATAATTTAATCAATGATTTAAAAAAAATGGTGTTTATCTGTGCGTTTACTAATCTCAGAATCGGCTTAACGATTTAAGTGCAGTACATTTATATCGGTTTATAAATAAAAAAACGTTATATCTAATGAAAGTATTTTGTTCGACAAAATTGCTACAATTTTTTTATTGAATTGGCGTGATAATGAACACGAAAATATTTCGCATTAGTAAATATATAACTGTGTAGCTCCAGCGGGCGAACGAGAGCCGGTCGCAAGTTATTTAAACAAAACTGACCAAATAATGAAATGATTCTTTCAGTAGTCTATATTATAATTAAAGGATAATAATGCAAATATTTCATCGATTGATTTATACTCAAAAATGTGAATGTAAGACAAAAGTTTAAATTGAGTTTAAGTTTTAATTACTTTAAGTTTCAATTTAAAACGTATGTACAGTAAGCTGTAGCTTACTTTAACTTTATTCAAAAACAAATTATAAAGTAAAATTAATAAATAAATAAAATCATTTTTCATTGTGACACTTTGTCTAAAACTAGAATTCTCAAATAAACTCAACATCTACCTAAAGAGTTGAATGAAGACACGACGACAAAAAAATCTATTACTTCAATATAAAACGAGGAAAAAATTAAGATTTGCAATCAAAACACGAGATGCTTAAAATAAATTGTTAATGTATATTCGTCGTGCCGTAATCTTAAATATTCATTAATTTTTGGTCACATCAAAATATTATAAATCAATATAAAACAACAAACAACACAAAATTGCGGCATTGCTGGTGTTTTCTAACGACAGTAATATAAAGGTACACAAGGTGACGACGGTGGTGGTGGCGGCGGCGGCGGCGGTGACGGTGACGGCGGCGGCACTGACCGCGCGGGGTGGATAAACTTTCAAGGATGCGCTCGCCGCCATCGCCGCTAACAATCACTTTTTTCACCAAAGTTGCACTCTTAAATCTAGTTCCGCGTTAGATCGACACACTACAGGGCTCTACTCTTTAGAATGACTTGTAACGACGCTTGAAATGCGGGGCGCCTATACACCACCACGCCACACTATACTAACAATAAATAACTTCTTTCTTTTATTTCACCCAATTTTACATATATTGAAATATATATAAAAAAAAAAAACACAACACAGAGAGCACCTATTGTGTCAAGATACTCCACTCTCCACTAACAAGCTGGATCAAATGTTTGCATATTGAAGGGCCAAAGGCAACATGTTTTTATAATATGGACAACACTTTTAGTATATATTAGAAATAAAATGCTGAATGTTGTACCCCAAGGCAACTTATACAAAAATTAAAAATCTGATTTACTAGATATATGTGTGTGAAGTTGATTAATTACTAGTGACTGTGTTAATTAAATAATTATTTCATGTATATTAGTTAAATAATAATAATATATTTTAACATCCATTATAATCTGCAAAAAGTTATTCATACAGGTAACATTGAACTTTATATAATTATTTTTTCATAAAGTGTACCGTTATGAACATTAGTAAACTGATGTAAAAGGGCAGTTTTGTTTGTGACATATATAGGTTTATTACATTTTAATTGTACCACAAATTAAATGGCTCAAGAAAACCGGTTTGAAATTAAGACAAGTTAATAATTTATGAAACAGCAAAAAAGAAAAACTACATTTATATTACTCTTATTGTAATCATCCGGCAAACAGCAGAGTAGGCAGAGGGAACCTTAAGTAAGATGTCCAACAGTCTTAAGTAATTTGTCTTTTAATATATATTACTTGAGACTGACTTCCCCACAAGGCAAATTCATAAACCATGATAAAGTATTATTATGTAAATGAATATTTGCATAATTATATAAAGAATATTGTTCAGTAGATTGCATATTTGTTGTATAACCTCTCTTTATTTTTCTTTTAATATCAAGCAAAGCTTAAGAACCTGCAAGTGATTGTTGCCAAAGCATTATAAATATAAGAATATGTAATTTCTTTTATCAATTCACTGCACACACTCATTTGATTCCTTGGATACTTTAAACAAAAAAGCCCTAACAAGTTGTTTAATATTTAAAAGATGATAAAGATAACAACAATACTATATTGTTGACATAGAGTAACAACAATGGCACTCACTCTCCGTAGGCACCCTCGCCGAGCACCTGCGCGACCAGCCAGCCCTCCACGAACTCTCCGCCTACGGCCATGTCCCGGCGCTGCGCCTGCAACACCGGGCACTGTCACCACGCCGCCTGCCACCCGCCGCCAGCCCGGCACGACCACGCCGTCGGCTGGACCCGGCTCATTATCGTATGACAAATAACTCTAACCTCCGTAAATAGAAACTAATTATTCACGCTTGCCAAAGATAATCCTACTTAACATAATAATCACTAGCTGAAATCTTTATCTTTACTGGAAATAATTCTAAATGGCGGAAGGCACGTGGAGTTTAGCGAACAAAGCCTCTGCCGAACACAGCCGTCGCCCCGTCGGCCACCTCGCCCGATAACGGTAATCGCTTACCGTAAAAAATTCAAGATTAATCTAATAAAGACTGAAAAATGAATGTATGCCACGAAGGAATCGAAATATTAAGTAACTAACCTTTTCAACGACTTCTACACCATTTTGCCATTTTCTTTTTCCTTCCCTCTACAATTCGTCCACCAATCGCCAACCAACCCGACCGCGCCATCGTTCCGTACGAGCTCAATCGGCTTTTTTTCGAATGAAAAGATCAATGGCTGCGATCGTTCAGAAATTTTACATTTTAATAAATATTAAATATTCAAACTTATATTATACAATATATTAGATGAAATGTATATTTTTTGTGTCTCCATATATCTTCTGAGTTACTTGTAATATTTTAAAAACTAATTAAAATATTCTGATCGATTCAGAAACGGTAAGATAAATTTTAAAAATAAAAGTATATGTAGTTTACTAAAATATCTTCACTTTGTTATTAAACTGTAGATGTTCATGTTTCGCAAATATTAGCTTTTTACGAGGCGTAGGCCAATTACATACATAAATTAATATTCAACAAACTACATTTTAAACTGAATAAGTTGAAATTTTTCATATTAATACAATACCACCTATCACCACCTATACAAATGTTTTAATTAGTTATTATATAATCTAATCTAATCTATTCCTAAAGGGGTAGTCAGAGAGAACAGAGTGCCAAACCCAACGGTCTCTGGATACCTCTTTCGCCTCGTCCACTGTCATCAACCTCTTCATACATGAGTGTCGTTTTCACTTTCCGCCTTTGTCGTATTCGGGAGGCATTGCGTGTTGCCAAGAAATGAAAATATACATTTTAAATAAATATTTTATTTCGTTTACGGTCACACACTTATGCGTCTTCGCTACGATTAGTCTCAATTAAATGGCAATGCTGAATGAATTAGAGTGGTGTATCTCAATAATTATATAAAAACACTTTTTATGTGCTTATAAGCGTTAAGAGGATAAAAAACCAGATGCTTATTATGAGCACAAAATAATATTTACATGCATTGAATTTTTTTGTTATTTTTAAGCATAGCAACGATAAATATTTTTACCAAAGTAGCGAATGAATTTAGCTACATGAATTTAATTTACATTTTTCATGAATAAAAAGGCCTATGCACTATTTTAATAGAACATATTTTTTTATTTTTAGTAAATCATATAAATTTTGAATTCGTTCTGAAATGTCTTACTCATAATATCTTACGTCACGTACATTTTTATCAACTGTTTGTGTATCTGTATGACAGTTGGTGTACGCGGAACTAAAATACATTAATTTTTAATTAAATTAACTTGCTTGAAATTTTGATAAAATCATGGTAAAGTATACACTCATATATTTTATACTGTTATTGATCTTTTTCTAATTTACGTTATTTTACAGGCTGGTTACTCCGAAGATCAACTTGCAGGTGAGTCATACAAAAGATATTTGTTGTTAACTTATTTATTTTCAAATAATTTACTGAAAGGGTCGTCTTTAATGAAATATTAACAGAAGGTAAGGACATTAAGGCACCGTCGCGCAGTGCCCTATGACTCACGTCAATCAACTCTCACTAAAAGCATTGGCTCTTGCAAGCGCCCTAGTTTCCTTATATGGTTTGTATTTTAAAACATTTTTACTTAAGGCCATTTACTGTGCACAGTATTGCGATATCATCTTGTCGAGCAACATGTTTATGTACGAGCCACCTACTAAGCTAAAACTTACTTCAGTGGAAGGTATCTAAGTTTAGTAAGAATATAGGTATATTATTATTAAAATTAAAAACTATACATATTTTATTATTTTATAGAGTTCCAAGAAGCATTCCAGCTTTTTGACTCCCGTGGGGATGGCAAAATTCATGTGGCACAAATAGGAGATGCGCTCCGTGCTTTAGGACAAAACCCAACTGAATCTGATGTCAAGAAGTGCACCTTACACCTCAAGCCTGATGAGAGAATATCATTTGAAGTGTTTCTGCCTATTTACCAGGTTATTTTAGACAAGCTATAAATATGTGATAAGAAACAATGTTAATGTCCAAATTATACCAAATGTTATCTATATTTTTTAAAAATAATTAACTTTGTTTTACTGAGTAATTTGTATAAATATTTCCAATATTATTTGCAGGCAATTTCTAAAGCCAGAAGTGGTGATACTGCAAATGACTTTATAGAGGGCCTGCGCCATTTTGATAAGGATGGTAATGGTTTCATTTCTTCAGCGGAACTCCGCCATCTACTCTCCACTCTTGGAGAAAAGCTGAGTGATGATGAGGTACCATTTATTTTATATTTTAATATGCACAACTATAAACTTCACTATATATTTTTTCCTCCTCCACATTTTTGGGGAATGGGCTACAGAAAGATTGAGTATATGGGGTTTCTATGCATTTAAGTATTTGATAGTTTATGTTTATATTATTTTATAATATTTAGTAAAATTTAAAGAGGATCCCCTACAATATTGGATATTTGTCAGAGCACCTCTGGAGGCACACTGTGTATAATAGTGTGTGTATTTATTGTTGTATTTGTATGCAGGTGGAGCAGTTGTTGCAGGGACAAGAGGACTCTCAGGGGAACATCAACTACGAGAACTTTGTACACCTCATTATGCAGGGATAGATGGAGATGGACACACCTACGGTCCACTGTTTTATAGTATTATTTAGTACTTTTTCTATATCTCTTCAATTGATAATGCATTTATTAAAATGGCTGCAGTACAGTGGCTATACTATATAATATGACACCATGATAACTGTGATGTATTATAATCAAAAAGAGAAGAATATTCCAAACTCTACTTCTTTATGTATTTGACTAACAATATTTTTATTATTTCCATTACTATGATTTAAGAGCATATTCCAAGAGTTTAACATAATTTTAATATATTTTGTGATTTAGTTAAGTTCACTGTTGTACAAAGACATGGTTAATAAATATTGTAATCCAAAATAAATTCCTAGTAAATATGAATGTTTTATTCTAAATCTTACCTTAGATTTGGTTTAAGTAAAAAATTTTGGATATTTTTTTAATTCAAAAAAATTGACCAATAAAAAAAATGTATAATTCAAATTAACTCCAATATCAATGCCATTTGACACATTGGGTAACTTAAAAACTATTGATATTTTACCGATTATTAAATTATTGGACAAATTAATCAATTATTATTCTTACTTTTACTTCCTAAATTACATAAACTGTATTATAATACGATAAAATAAAACAAAACCTCTAAAGGCCAACTTAATTAGATAAGAGGCTTTAATTAATTAAATATAACCTACATATATGTCAATATAAACATAACAAGATATGATAATTGGTATGATTATTGGCTTTTTAGCGTTTAATGAGTAGAAAATCTTATTTTATTATAAAAGAAGCCGAGAAAGAAAAATATTTAAAAATAATTATAAAGTTGAATTTTTTATATACGACGAATATAATAAAAACTAGGTTTCCTAAATATTATTTGTCAATCAAAAAATATTGTATCCATTTGCCATCCATTCACGATGCCACCGAGGCAAGAGGGAAGAAGTTGTCCCACATGTACAGTAGGTTCTATGTATTTACTCAACGAGCCAGTGAAATGCCTTGAAGCCGGAAAACTAACTTAATATAACGCCTAAAAACATAGTATTATTCATATATTTTAATTTTGGTCGGCGTTGTACGCCACGACTAGCTTACGCTGCGCATGCTCTCACAGTAGGAAAGCGTAAGATCCTTTGTAAAAATCTCCCTACAAAGATGCTAACAAATAAATAAATTGTAACAAGCGTATGAGAATTTCGACGTAGCTCGATGGCTTAGTAGCGTCAGAGCGCTTAGAAGGTTTCCAAGAGCCGCGGGTTCATATCCCGTTGCGTTCAAATTTTTATACGTTTTCTAAAATGTATTAAGCGTAAGCGTAATTTAAAAATTTCATGCGAAAAACTCTACATACTTATATTATAATTTATAGAATAAGGCCAGTCGTGGCGCAGGGGCACAAAGTGTGACTGTAAAATCGACTGGTTGTGGAGATGAAATATTTACCTAAATTTGTATTTCCATTTCTTCGCCCTGGTGTCGAGGCAAAGCGCGGCGTTGAGTTCAGCCACTCAACACGCAATGCCTCCAGAATTCGGCAGAAAGTGGGAAACGGAGTGTCTTAACACTATGTTTCCTCTGCCTACCGCGCTGTGTGCGGGATACAGCGTGAAGCTGATTTATTTATTTATTTATTCATTTATTTATTATATATATATTATTAGGTGTATTTTCAATTTAAATTCTGTGCTGAAATAAAACTCTGGACTGTGGACACCAGGTATTGCTATGAACCGAGAGTCAGCACTTGTGGCCGCAGTGGGCAAGTGGTCAGGATTGAATAGTCAGTAGTTTGGCGGCAATTAGCGACGTCGAGGGAGCGCCCACAAAGCCGCGCGGCGCAGGGCGAGCTCGTCGCGCTTCCTGTCCGCCTCGCATTCGCGCGCGCCCCGCTGTCCGCGCTGGTCGTGATGAGGCCGGAGCGAGCTCGTGCTGTGCCGGCTCTGCTGGCGGCGCTGGCGCTGCTGGAGAGCGCGCGCGCCGCGCTGCTGCCGCTGGACACGGAGCGCCTGCACGCGAGCGTGGGCGGCTACGCGGTCATGAACTGCCACCTGGACTTCCCGTTTGGAAATGAAATACCTTATCATCTGCAATGGGACAAAGATGTAAGTGCTCGCGGCCGCGAGCTACATTTAGCTTATTAATTAAATTTGTTATGTATATTTAATACTAAATTAAGAATTTGTACCTTACCCAATCGTACCCAATTTAAATACATCTGTTTATATACTTTTATTAGTCTTGAAATAAACGTTGTTATACTATCAAATGAGATGCGCCTCAATTCGAAAAATGTTCAAATTTGTCCCTTGTGATAAATTATAATCTCTGAGATAGAGACATATTTTATAATTTTGAAGTCGGTGCTAAGTAAAATAAAGAATAATTCGATATTGTAGTAAGATTGTTATAGCATTAGCTTGACACCGACTTCAAAATTATAATTTTTTTAAATTATTTTTGTTTAACAAAATCAAAGTACGTTTTACATTATGTAAAATTATTTTTTACTTTTTAGTTCGTTGTTTGAAGTTGTTTTTATTTTTATTAAAAATTAATTTAGTTTTCGATTTTAAGTGATAGAACCTAAAAGAATGCTTCTCAAACGAGTAGGTAGTTGTTGTACTATAATAAAACTTCAATATTAATTCGGTATTATTGTACATACTAACATTTTGGCATATTGACAAGAACATACATCTTTAGGCAAATTGGGAATCTCCTCCTTTTTTTTAAATCGGTTGAAAATGAAAACATCCTCTTTTTTGAAGTTTGTTGAAATCCTACGATGAGGAATCTCACTCCTGATACCAATTTTAGCAATGCTTTCCAGGTTAATATTTTTTACCAAAAAAAAACTGTTCAATTCCAACCAGATCTCATAATCAGAACCAAATCAAAATTTCACCTAACTATACTTGAAGTGTATACTTTCAAATAAAAAATGTGATTCTTTTTTTCTCTCTCTGGATGTAACCACAAATGTATAGTTTTTGTAAGGCTCTTTACAGACAGACAGACAGACAGACAGACGAATGGACAACAAAGTGATCTTATAGGAGTTCCTTTTATCCTTAAAAGGTACAGAAACCTTTTTCTCTCATGTAGTTTTAAATTTATAAGCGTTTTTGTTGTGGGTAGGTTTATTGCTTATACGTGAACGATTTTTAACATACTATGTATACCTACTGCACCTATGTGAACCCATTTCAGGAACTAAAAAGCGTAAAACAACTTGTGTAGTTCTTTATTAAATTTTATTTTGGCACCGACATTAAATCTATTAGTATGTGTAATTAACTTAGTTAAGCTTGCATAAAAAGTATAGTAATTTAGTTTTTTTTTAAATATTATAAAATATTTTTTTAGTTCTTTGAAGTTTATTTCTTTTGAGGTATATTTTTTATATAAAAATGAGACCCTCAATGAATACTCGTTTATACGGACATCGCGGGTAGATACCTCGAAGACACAACGTCAGGTAAGTCGTATATTCGAGGTAACTATCTCGCGAGGCCTCTCAATGAGAAATTGTATATTTGAGCAGAGTATTTTTATAAACTTAATATACTTATGACCTAGCCTATTTACCCGAGGCTAAGATTTCATGTTTTCAGGGATGTAGGAGTAGGGAGGATCTCCAGAATAGTATTACACCCACCGTATTTTACAATTGAAAAAAATCGGTCAATTGCGAGTCGGGTGCGCACACCGATACGTCGATACGCTTTATAATTAAAAACACATGTATTTTCTCGATTAGATGGCTTCTTGAACACTTTCTCTGAGAAACTGAAACCCACAGCAGGTATACGGCGGAGGTGGCAGTTAAGTAGATATACGAGTACCTCTTAATAGCAGAGATGATGTCCACTTGTTGCTATTCATTAATAGTCCGTCATCCTCCTTTATGTGGTACATACAGTGCAGGCGACGCGTGGGCTGGAGTGGAGAGGGCACCGGGGGAGGGGGAGGGAGCTGTCGGCACTCCCACTGCGTCGTCAGCTGTGTCGAAACATTTTTATTATGTGTCCACTTGTCAATAGCTACGTCGTCGTTGTGGACAAAGCTGTACAGTTGTTGTACGGTAATGTCATACATTAGCCCCGTTTATACTCAATTAAGTCTTAAAGTCGAAGCCATAATCTCTATTGACCATTGATAGTAACACTTGCATGTGCGCGCGCTGCGCCCGACGTCACTCCTCAATTGTATTGTAAAGTGATAATAGATGAAGGCTTCTATTACTCGCGACCGCATTGCCGCGATTGCGGTCGTGTTGACGGTATCGCCGCAAGTTGGATTAAATCTTTACTACTTAATACTTATATTTATATTGTACTAGGGGTCCTTAGCTCCCTTCTAGCTTCGCTCACCAACCCCCGGTTTTCAGCGATCAAAAACTATCATAATTTCAGGAACCTATTATTGTTTAGAGTATAAAACTTAATAATCCATACTAATATTACATAAACTCCAAATGACAGTGGGGACCCCATATTAATGGATATGGCGATGATGGCAAATAGACAGCTCAGCAACTTTCGCGGTCAAAAAAATTAGATTATTAACTGACGTAGAGACAGTTCGACTTGTTTATTTCAGCTACTTCCATGATATTAAGTGATTAAGAGATCGCATCTCTTGTCTTTCCTACATTCTCTTGTCTTTCCTACATTCTTCTCTTGTAATATCCACGTTCCGCTGCCGTTTCGCAAAGTATTGTATTTTGTTAATATGTAAAAATAAGTTAACGGGAAATTAATAAGAATGAAAAATGCGATTTACTTGAATATAAAATACCTTAAAACGCTAAACATTAACTAATTATCTATAGAGCATGTTCTAATGGACTTGTGATTAGAATGAACCGAATTGAAATTGCGTAACAAAACAATTTAAACGTCGTAAGAGTTATGTTGGAGAGGGTAAGACTCCGCTCTCGGTCCGTCTGTCCGTCTGTCACCAGGTTGTATCTCAGGATTTGTAGAGCACAACTGACTATAAGAAGGCTTTAATTCGACACACGTGATCTATTTGCCATTTTTAATGATAATAGTAGGTATGGAACTTTCGGCCAACTTTCGGCTAAATTAAGTATAGAAAGCCTTTCACAGATGATTGGGTCCCCAACGCCTCGAAAGGTTCTACGTCGTATGCAGTGAAATGGTTCAAGCTGATCGGTATTTCTGATCGGATCAGTTTCTTTAAGGCCAACTTGGACATGCTTTCCAGATGATCGCGACATTAACAGTTACTTAAAACACTAAGGCCCAATATACTGCTTATTTGCACTGGATGATGTTCTCCAAAGAAAGACTTCTTGCAAAGTATACAGCGTCCACTGTGCTATCATTTGCATAGCAATACTTTTTAGAGTCCTCTAACATGTTATTGATATGCAGAAGAAACAGCGTGGAAGACAGCACGCGTCCATGGGGACTCCAGCGTTCTCTGATTTATAATGGAAGTGGTAACCGTCTACAGCGACCTTGATACTGTGCCCAGTGAGAAAGCTGGTGAAACATTTCCATAAATTATCAGGAAGTCTGTAAGATGGAAGCTTTGCAAAGAGCGCCCTTTGCCTCATTTGATCGGAGGCCATCTCTATGTCCAAACTAACTGCCAGGCCTTGTTCCTTACTTTCAATAGCCGCAGCCAACGGGCATTAGGTAGACCAGAGTGACCATAGCGGAAGCCATATTGATGTTCATTGATCAACCGGTGATCCTTCAGATAAACCAACAGCTGCCTATTTATAATGTTCTTAGTGACTTTTGAGAGCATGGAGGTAATAGGATTAGTTGAATCAAACTCACTCGTGGAAGGAAGGATATGCCATCACGCTCATTCGACTTGTGGGTGTCCAAAGAAGACAGAACTTGCCTAACAGATTATGTTGATAACCAATAATCAAACCACAATAACGAGCTACGAGTCTACGAGTGAAGACAATACACGCTACAAGTAGCTCTAGATCTATAATTATTGTTGCTACGTACGTATGTTTTTGATATGTATTTATACTTGTTTTACTATGTCAGATCAAGACAGTGTTCTTTCATCCGCGGGCTTCAAGGATTCATATATATGCGTCTTGAGCCTCAAGGGGAAAGGTGCTATTGTTTCATATTGCTAGCTCAGTTTATGCTATTTTTGTAACATAATTGTTTATGTTACAAGTATATGTATATGTACATGTAATACATATGTGTAAATCAGTATAATGTAAAGTCCAGTACTCCTAAGGTGCGTGGGAGAGGGCAGCCGAGTGCGTGAATCGCTCGGCTCAAGGAGGTGCCTCCGTCGTTGGTGACATTGCTTCACATTAGGCGATTACGTAGCGCGGTCCGGCGGCGGCGGGCGGGGCCAATTATCCTGTTGAGTACGTGTGGAGAGGGCGTGCTGGGGGAGGGGTGAGGGGGGAGGTTGCACGCGCGCGACCGGCACCTGCGCATTCCTGCGCCGCCGCACCGGACTACATCTGATGCTGCGTTCTTCTGATACAAATATATAAAGATGTCTTTAATCGTGATATTCACTTTTGAGGTGAAGATTATTGTACCTCGTTAAGTCGACTTCCCGCTGAGCGGCGACACGCGCTCAGCGCGGAAGAGGCAGGAAGCGCTATAATTTAAATGACCTACTATTTACTAGGCATGATGAAATTATACAAATCTTCCGAGCGTCGCGCCCTCTCCGCCCTCTCCGCTCGCGTCGCCGTTAATTACATACGTCTTGTCGTTAAGTCGCGACTCTTTCATTAATGTCATTGCTTGTTTTAGGTGCACAGCTAAGTTCTTCCGGTTTTTTAAAAATAAAAGTACAGTGTTATTGTGATGAAATCATTATATAAATTTTTCGAAGTACTACCTTTCTGGCAGAACTCGAATACCATTGCGATAACAGAGTTTGTCTTTTGAGGAAATCCATTAATTTGAAGACATTTTTTAATGTCCTCATATAAGCAGAGCTTATGAATCGCCACACCGTGTGCCATCGAGTTAGCGGCTGACGATATTGTGATGTTCTCTATATACTTTAAATAGATGATGATGGGATATGTGTGGTGACTGACGGTATATCGACGGTACCTGGTAGGGATCTATTACATTCTTAAAACATCACTTTTTTCAACATTACTTAGTTATGCTGTTTCTTTCTTTTATTCAAGATAAGAAATTTGTGAGTGCTATAAGTTGAACTATCACTAAACCAATAATATATTAAATGAAACTAATTTAACCGGATTAATCGCGTATATTTAAGATTTTTACATTTTGGAAACCCGTCGGGGCGAGCTACACTCGCCCCTCCCAGTCCAGTGACGCTGTTAAGACCATTCCAGGTCAACAGCAGTAAGTCCATCAGAAAAAAAAAAATGGAAACCCGACGTTTCGTAACGTCGGGTTTCCAAAATGTAAAAATCTTAAATATACGCGATTAATCCGGTTAAATTAGTTTCATTTAATATGTGTAATAATCGTGAAAATCAAAGAACTTATTAAACCAATAATAGTATTACCGTTATTGTTTACCTTTACAGTTCCTTTTCATATACAGATTTTTCACTCTAAATTCATACTTTTATGCATCTAAGTAACTTTTTCACACTTCAAATTAATCATTTTACACTCCATATTCGCCGATTTATTCATTTTATTTATTTCTTTATATGTACACCACTTATAAAAAATACATAGAGAAAAACAGAAAAAGAAAACAAATGTACAAAAAGGTGGTCTTATGGCTAAGTAGCTATCTCTTCCAGACAACCTTAGGGTAAATAGAAACTGTCATAATATTAAGAATTCATATTCGTTCTTCTTGAAGAAATTATATGATACCTTTGCCATAATCATTTCGCTTGTGAATTTGTCCACAAAATATTTACAATAAGGATAGTGATAAGGATATTTAGCTTTTGGAGGGAACCATTATTTATATTTATAGTTTATTTAATATGTGTTATTTATATATTTCAATATCGTCATTTCTTTATTTATCATTTATATACATACAAGTACATACATACATTTAATATTTTATAACAAGTATTCGTACTTAGTATATTTATATGAAAGCGCTCGCTGCCGTCGATTGACCGGTGAGGAATAAAATTTACTCCTACCTGTTTTTACTTTCTAACAGTCGATGCTTGCCACTCGATCCCATACGTTCCATTGTCTTGTCTATTAATTTATAAAATTGTTACGTTTCGTGTTCTGTTATACGAGAATATATATTTTTGTGGTTGCCTTTCCTGTTTATATATACTGTACCATTTGTGCTATCACTGTACGTACATTTCAAGTGGTGTTGATTCAAGTCGGTGCTACTCGCGAGTCGACTTTATTAATCATCATCAACACTTACAGAGTCTCGTGGACTTCTGCTGAACCGTAAAATTACAGCGATGTCTCGAACGTATTGATCTTATGATCACTACCACCACCACCATCAGCCGATATGACCGATATACCCGTACCTGATACAATACTTAAGTATTTATCAAATTCATTATATTTTTAATTCCACACTGTACCCCGCATTAGCAAAGTAGAAAGAGGGTACCTGATTTTCAGGTACCCTCTTTCCCCGTTAAAGACAGAACTCCTTAAACACACTCCATTGTCAATTAAGAAAAAAATATTAAATAAACTCTTCCAAGTCGGAATCAAACCCACGACGTAAAAACCTATAGATACGTAAAGTTAATGAGTATATAGTCAATATCGTTTATTTCTGTTTGAATATGTTGTTAGGGTGAAACAATCTTCTCGTGGTACAGCGGCGAGGGTGAGCCGCGCGTGGCCGACCGCTGGGGAGGGCGCGTGCGGCGCGCGGGCGGGCTCGGCCTGGGCGGCGGCTCCGTCAACGTGAGCGCCGTGCGCGAGACCGACGCCGGCCTCTACCGCTGCCGCGTCGCCTTCCCCAACCGCACGCCGCCCACCCGGAACAACGGCACCTTCTATTATTTGGACGTCGATGGTGACATTTATTGACATTTTTAGAGAACTTAGTTTTTATTTCTACCGTCTTTGTATGGTATGGTCATTTCACATTACTTTTTTTATGTCACAGGAGGAAACTTGATCGTTACACCTCCTATGAACACTACAGTACTGGAGGGAGAGCGCGCCGAGCTCGAGTGTTTGCCGAAGAGTCCAGAATGGGCCGTGCAATGGTATCGCGAGGGCGTGCCGGTGGAAGCGCTGCCAGAGTTGGCGTTGAGGACGGATATGGCGGTGAATGGGAGTCTGGTTGTACGCACGACCGTGAGCACTGACCTCGGGGAGTACGAGTGTCGCATCAGTGCCCCGGACGGGCAGGTGCAGAGCGCCAGTGCTTTCTTAGATGTTCAATGTTTGTATAATTACAGCTATTCAACACAATTTTATGTTTAGACACTGTGTATCGTAATATGTCTGTTTTGATAATTTTCAGATAAAGCTAAAATTGTTCACTCTCCAAAAGAAAGATATCTGCCATATGGGAAGGCGGCGAGTCTCGATTGCCACTTCAGTGCCAATCCACCTTTGACTAATTTACGTTGGGAGAAAGATGGATTTTTGTTTGATCCGTACAATGTTCCCGGAGTTTTTTACAGCAGAAATGGCAGTCTGCTTTTTAACAGGGTATGTATTATTGAATAAACGTATTTATTAAAATATTTCATGAATATTTACAAAAACAATATTAAGTATTTTTGTATTAGGTAGACGAATCACACGAAGGACTGTATTCATGTACTCCGTACAACTCTCTGGGTAGCGATGGTCCGTCGGCCGGCGTGCGCGTGCGCGTGCAGCGTCCGCCCGCGCTGGCAGTGCGCCCGCAGCCCCTGTACCTGGTGCGACTCGGAGCCACGGTCACGTTGCCTTGCTCCGCTGCTATAGAACCTCACTACGCACTGCCAGCCATACGCTGGACTAAGGTGTTTTGGTTTTTTTATGACGGTTAAATATGTAAAATATGAAAACGCTTGTAACTAATAGATGTCTTACTTAGAACGATATTCATAACCGCGGTTACTTGAAGATCTTACATTGTACATAGTAATGTACAATAAATTCTAATTTTAAATAGTATTATTATAATAATTAAATTACCGTTTTAATATTTTAAAATCTTATTTTGTCGGAATGGTGAACAGAAGGATGGCAGCGAGTTGCCAGCTGGTCGCTATTCTTTAAATGAGGGCAACTTGACAATTAGTGAAGTGTCAGAGGAAGACCGCGGCGTGTACGTGTGCTCGGTGAGGAACGAGGCTGACGAGCTGGCGGTCGAGACCGAGCTGCTGATAGAGAACGTTCCACCTCGCGCTCCTTATAACCTCAGCGCTCTACCTTCTCTTGATTCTATCCACCTCTCGTGGGTGCCTGGTAAATAGTAAATGCTTAAAATTCTACACTCCTGTTAATTTTGAATCTTAGCAAAATGACTTTCATGATCATAATATAATATAACTGATAATGATTTGTATGTTAAAGGTCATAACGGACTCGACGTTGAGTACAACGTGTGGTATCGAGAGCGCTTGGACAGCGAGTGGCGGACTATGAAGATCCTCTCCCGCGGCGTAACAGATGCCACTGTGATAGGGCTGCGCCCGGCCACCGAGTACGAGCTCCGGGTGCTCTCGCAGGACCATATCGGGGACGGACTGTTCAGCAAACCTATTTTTATACGAACTTTAGGCAAGTATACAAACTTGGTGTACGCTGTGTGCTTATAGTTGTATTAAATGATATTGTCTTTTATATGAATTCGATTCTTCGTAAGATATTGATGTGTTTATTTTACAGATTTTTTTGATGATTGGATCCCGTTGTGGCCCAGGGGTACAAGGATGTGACTGTAAGGCAACGTATGTGGGTTCGATCTCTACTCGAAGAAATTAATTATTATTTATTTATATTTTCATTCCTTCGCTTTGGCACCAAGACAAAAGCTCGGCGTTGAGTTCTACCACTCGACACGCAATGCCCCATAAAAATCGGCAAAAAATGGGGAACGAAGTGTCTTAACACTAGGTTTCCTCTGTCTTACTTGTATCCAGCAGGCTTATTTTTTTATTATTCAGATCCTATGTTGGAGGAAGGGGAAGGCGCCACAGTTTTCGTGTCATCGGCAGTCACAGAAGGCCCCACAGGCACGGCGGTGGGGGGCTCCACTAGCGGCGTGGTGGCCAGCGTGGCCAGCGCAGGAGCGCCCGACGAGCTGTCGGTGAGCGTGCGCCTCATCGAGGAGGGCGCGCTGGTGCGCTGGAGCCGCGGCGGCGACACGCGCTGCACCGTGCGCTGGTACGACGCGTCCGGGCCTGAGCACCGCCTCCTCGCCACCGTCACCACGCAACAGGACTATATACTTGGTAATAAAAAAATAAAAATAAAAAAAAAATAAAATAAAGTAAGAAGTTACCGACATATATTTATAAATAATCATAATAATTTTTACTTTTTGTCCGTCTGTCAAGTGCGTGTCTATAATGACTCGGTGAACGAGTCCGACTCGTGCCGGTTTTATATATTATTACTAATCCAATCGTAGCTTTGTTCGCATACCACCATTTGTAATAGATTGATTATGCATTAATAATAGATTGATTATTATATAATTTAGCACTATGTGGCTGTTTGAGACGATACCATCTGCGGCATGTGCGCCGCCTCGAAAAGTGTTCATCCTGCTTTCACTAATTAATCCCGGCTGTTGCCAGGGTCTGCCTTCCTACTCAACCCACTCCACTTTGCACGGTCTTTAGCGTCTTCGGTGGTTCGACCATTGGCTCTCATATCCTGTATCACGACATCCAAACAGCGCTTCCTCGGGCATCTGGGATGTCTCACTCCAGAGACTGTTATTATAGCAAGGCACTTGCATCCGACATGGTTCTAAGGCCGGCGCGTAACGTGGCCAAACCATCTCAGATGACGCTCTTGGAGCTTATCCGCTACGTCACGGACTCCAAGGCTGCTCCAATGTGCATATGCGGTCAGACCGCTTTACGCCGCACATCCACCTCAGCATCTTCATTTCCGTGACGTGAAGCTCCTGAGTGTGCCGAAATTGTGCTGGCCAGTATTCACTGCCGTATAAAAGAACCGGTCGGATGACGCTCTTATACAAGATAACTCCAAACTCAAGGGTCTGATGTACATCAGACCCTTGAGTTTAGACGGTATATTTTTTACACATTTAGTTTAAGACATATCCTTCCGAGGTTCACTTTACGTTCCTGCATCATTCGGTTCTCTCATCGGCATACTTCATCGGCCATGGAGGCTGGTTTTGGATGTGAGCCGTGACAGTATCGAGCACTACAGAGCCCTGGTGAACCCTTACTGTAATCTGGAAGGGCTTAGTGCCGCCAATAGCAGTCCTAACCATGGAAGCGGAATCGTAGTACATGTCTCTGTTAAACTCAGTATAGGCCTCAGGGATCCGTCTGGATTGCAACGCCCACCAGATACAATGACGAAGCACACAGTCAAAGGCTTTCTACAGATCTAAAAAGGCCACATGCAGGTCTCTCTTTTTTTACCCTGTATGCTTCTGAAATCCATAATGAGAGATAGTACAGTCTTGGCAAAGCCTGAAGTCGATCATGCGCTCGAAGAACTTCTTCAACACTTTATATATTTATTGTTCTCAAGTAAGTGGCTTAGGTCTTATTGAGAATAAATGTCTATAAACTGAAAAACTGATATATAAGCTGTATATATAATTGTACTATAACTGTATATATAACACTATATATAGACAGTATATATAAGCCGGTACCCCTGTCCGATGTTACGGGACTTATTGTCCTTCCAGCGAGTGTCCTGGAGGAAAGCACACTGGACCCGACATCTCATAAGTACATCCGCGAGTTCCCTGCATCGTCCGGTTAGACAGCCAAAATTCTACGTTGCAAAGCTTAGTTTCCGTTTGGGAACTAACGCCTTTGGCCGTGCCCGTACTTGATACGGTAGCCCTAGCCCACTTGTCGCAGGTGTAGGGCCATGCGCCTGCGCGTCATTTTGCGGCGACGCCCTAGCCGTACCCAATCTCTTCATAGTTCGGTCCATGTTATGGCGAGTTGTCATTTTTAGTAGAGCGATTGCCATCTGAACTCCAAAACCCACTTATGGGAAAAAGCGATGGGAGAACAATGGGGCAAGTAAAACGAGAGATAAGGATAGTTAAAAGAAAGGAGGGAGCTAAGGAAAAGAGGAAGAGGGGGGAAAGACCACCACTCTTACGGACTGGATGAGAGTATAATAAGAGTGGCGGCTCTAGGATAAGAGGTCGCGAACTCGTATGTCTACAAACAAAAAGTCGACAGATATTAGTTATATATTATAAAACAGATAGTGTTGCCATACTCTGAATACATCCAAGTCAAACAACTTGAAGTTCCGTATTGACGCTCCTTTTCGCGAACAGCATATAATGCGGGTAAAATATTTTAAACCCATACCTAAAGAAATTAATCAAGATAACTCAACAGCTCAACAAAAAAAAACTAAATAAATCTTTTTAAATGAAACTATTTTAACCGGATTAAATAAATAAATAAATAAATAAATAGACTAAGGTAGACTACCCGTGACCACGGACTACTGCAGTGTTCGAAACGTCGGGTTCCCCAAAATGTATAAAAATACAAAATATACGCGATTAATCCGGTTAAAATAGTTTCATTTAAAATGTGTAATGATCGTGAAAATCAAAGAACTTACTAAATAAACCTGTTTACGGTCCTAAGCCTAGTTGAGGCGAGTTGAATTATTTTAACTTCACATTTTCTCGAAAAGTATCTCTCCAAATTGCTATAAAATTAAACCTTATTTTTATAAATTTTCCTTGATAATGAAATAGCTTTCAACATGCACGTGATGCACGTCAAATGACACACGGTGAAATGTCACCTTCTAATTTTTATTTTTTTTGTTACAAAATGGATTATTGTGACTTATTTATAAGAAGTGGACGGTGTCACGACATTTATTTTTAAACTAATGAAATTAAATGTTTTTAGGGTTACTTTTTAAAGAAAAAAGGAACCCATAAGATCGCTGTGTTGTCTGACTTAGAAAAAACATATGGCCGTTTATATAACTAGTAGTAAGAAGTATTTCGACACTATAAACGTAATTAAAATGAAGAGAGTACTTCCGGTTGACCTAGAATTATGAGATTTGGCAGCTAGCACCTACGGGTGTTATTAGTTCAGGAAAAAAATTAAAACTTAACGTTTGTGGTTATATCCTAAAAAAATTGCCTTGAAGAGGGGGCAAAATTTGGTATTAAAGCCGCTCCTTCAAATGACTCTCGCTTTTTCAGTTTTTTAGTACACATACTATATATTTAACTATTTCCGCAGCGCACGCGGTTAAAGTAATTTGATGGCGTTTATCATAATTTTTATTACAAACTACTACAAAGAAACAAACTCTTTAGTTTTTTTATTTCAGTATAGATAATATAATCGAAATAAAATCATTTTTAATACTAGTTATGTCCCCCTGGAATCTGGTTGCCTACAAGAGATTATTTTGTCTTAAAAATGTAGGTACTGGAAAAAAAACAGCTTCACGCACGCACGTACTTCACTTCAGCTGTCCGTCACACAGTACGGTAGACAGAGGTATCCTAGTACTAAGACACTCCGTTCCTCGCTTTCCGCCGAATTTTGGAGGCATTTCGTACACGAAATTTCGTAGACGAACATTTCGTAGACTGGTAGAACTCAATGCCGCACATTGACATCAGAGCGAAGAAATGGACATATAAATTTAAATAAATATTTAATTACCTCAAGTGGGAATCGAACCCTCAGGCAGACGCGTTTACAGTCACCTTTTGTGCCCCTGCGCCGAGACTGGCCTCAAAGAATATACTGTATTGTATGTTTTCAAGTATGCAATAAATACATTTTATCTTATCTTATAATGTCATTGTGTCTTTTTATGTACATTACATAACGGAGAATCAATTAAGACTCAAACTTAACTGTTATGATTAATTGGGTTTAAACTAAAAGTGTGACTGTTTGAACAGTCAAAATATAGATTTATTACAAACAGTTAAATACATTTATCATAAGTGTTGATATAGATTGCTGTATAATTTTCACAGAAAAACTAATAAGGCATTAGAAGAAGAATTCATTCAAATTACTTTTTTTAATGAAACGATTTTGATATGCTATGCTGAGTTAGTGAGTTAATGCAAAAGCGATTGGTGAAACTTGAAAGTAAATCGGTTAAGTATTTTCGGAGATTAGCGTGATCATACATACAGACAAATAGACAAGAAAGGCAAAAAATAATATTTTTGCTTTCTATTAACCTTTCTAACCTAAACTTATTAATCTACAATTACTAAATGTACAGACAAAATATTTTTAGTTTTATTATATATAGAGATTAACACAAAGTAATAAGTAAACGTAATTTATGTAATTTTTTAATATTAGAAAAAACCCAACTAATTATTATGAACAAAAAAAATAAGTAAACGTAACCAAAGAAAATGATAAAAAAACAAACAAAACCAGATATATCTATATTATCAACGTAAATTAATATTTAAAAATATTTTGAGGCCAGTCGTGGCGCAGTGGCACGAAGTGTGACTGTAAAACTGGTTGTGGGTTCGATCCCCACGCCAGGAGATAAAATATTTACTTAAATTTATATTTCCATTTCTTCGCTCTGCTGTCGAGGATAAGCGCGGCGTTGAGTTCCGCAGAAAGTGGGGAACGAAGTGTCTTAACAGTGGGTTCCCTCTGTCTACCCTGCTGTGTACGGGATATATATATATATGTAATTAACTTAACACGAAATAAAAAAAACCAAGAAATTTAAAAAATCTAACTAATCGAGTTCGAATAAGCGAAGAGAAAGGAAAAATATGAGTTAATTTTTTTTAATGTATGAAAATGTACAACACCGTAGTATACCTTTATAGATGATTACAGACGGACAGAGTTACTTTGAATTTGCGTACATTTGCCTTGCAGTGAGCGAAGTAGAGGAGGGCGCGAGTTACTGGACGCGCGTGGAGTGCGGCGGGGGGGGCACCGGCGGGGGCGGCGTGCGCGTGCCCGAGTACGCGCGCCTGCGCGGCGTGGCGGTGGGCTCGGCGGCGGCGGCGCTGCTGCTGGCGGCGTTGGGCGCCGCGCTGTGCCTCGCGCGCCGCCGCCTGCGCCCGCACGCGCACGACAAGCGCTCGCGCTGACTCAGAGACACTTATAGGATTCGTTATTTGTACATAAACGGGACTTTTAATTAATTAAACAGCCGGCATACTTGTTGGTGCCTTCAGTAATGTTATAATTTATAAACTAACTTTGTTTGATCTAAGTTTGTTAACAACTTGGAAACTTATTATTAATTGTTATTTGAACAGAATTGTTTTATTACAATTATATTTTAATTCTGTATCAATTAAAATTCTATATTAATTTAATTAAATTTAATTGCAAGTACTGTGTTGAACGAACGGACAGTCAAGGACTTAGTCATATGAGGCGGGGCGGTCTTAGGTGCTTATATCTACATCCGAGGCCGAGGAGCGCAACTTGCTAAAAATAAACGTATAAATTTTTATATTGTTTTTATAAAATTTCCTTACACTACACCATATTTTGAAAATCTGTTAAAAACTTAATACATACAAAAAATAGAAAAAATAGAAAAACAGAAAAAAAAATAGGACCACCATTTTTTCTGTTTTTTGTAACCACTGAGAATGAGGCAGTTTTATTATATTGTGTTTCATTGTATAAAATTTAAAGTAATCATTTTATATTATAATTAAATTGTATGTCATTTTAAAAAAGAATCGGATATTAATACTCTTTCCTGATTGCGATCGTAGCAGCACACAAAACAAGCCCTATAGTCCGTGAGAATTAACAGCCGCGATTCTTCAATCAACTGTCTTCAAGACGAGCTGACTGTCAATCCAGTCCAAGGCAAATGTCAAGCAGCGTTTTGCCTCTAAATGCTAAATTATCAACATTGTCTTGAAAATTCGACAGAAAGTGGGAAACGGAGTGACAACACTAGATTCCCTCTACCTACCCCGCTAAATACCTAAATGTGTAAAATTGTTTTACACATAGAAGTAACAATGTCTATAAATCTTATATTTTGAAGCACACAAGATGCACTATTTTAGTGCAGTCGTTTTTTACAAAGTAAACGAATGTATCACTTCAACGGATTGAAACACATAAATGAAAGACGTTCTTCATAAATCGCTTTATTACAAAAGTCTATCATCACTCGACAGCAACATCCAGACTAGTCTCTAAGTTGCAAACTGCACTAATCCTACGAGTATACATAAAATCTAACATTCTTATCTCCTCCCAACCACACGGAGGCGCGCCGTCCCGCTAGCTCTTGAGCTCGCCTCGAGATACTTAAGTAACTACTTAGAAAATTGTTTGTATCTTTTGAGCGTACTTTAAAGTAAACGAAATTAGTATATTTTATTAAATGAGTTAACAATTTTAATTATGAGTAACATAGGCTTCACACGTGACATCACACACGCACAGACTGCGTCCTACACCTCATACTTTCACATAAATGCACTGCGTCAATCCGTAGAGGCCGCCCAGCAAGCCAGGATCGCTCATACATGTTATTTCCAAAAACCCTACTTAATGTGACTTCTGATGTGGAGCGGGAAGTGACGCGTGATATGTCTCCAGCAGGCAGCAGCTCGGCCGCCTTCCCTTTTATACATACGGTACGACACAGACGAGATCCACCTGGACGCGTAACCTACACTTATATATACCAACGCGGGGCTTCCCCGCACGAACCTTCTGAGATTTGCTCCCACTTACAGTAATTTATAGAGTTTTAGCCTTTTCTAACAAATCATTTATGAATTTCTGAAAACAAATAAAAACAATTTTATAAATAATGCGCACACAATTTGATTCTTATTAAGTTACAAACAATATGTAAATGAAATTGCCACTTACATGTACATCTTTTTGTGGCTTCTTAGCGTCTGCTAATAATGTCTGGAAACAATTAAAATATAACTTATTCAAAAACACTATCGAGTCATAACGTAATATAGAATTAGCAGGAGTCTCACCGCGAGATGGCGCCGCCGTATCTCGTCGCTGTCCATGTCGAGCAGCTCGTCCACGTCCACCTCCACCTCCTGCGAGTCGGCGGCCGCATCGCTCTGAGGAGTTGAGGAAAATAAGTAATTAAGCTAGTAAATGTATGCATTTTCTGTGCCTAGTAAAACAAAGCGCGATAACAAGCTTTAAATACGAAATGCTAGAGACACTTCAATGGTGCAAAAGGATATATATATTATACTATAGGAGTGAAACAAAGTGTTTTCGGAGTGAAAGTAGGTGACCTGAAGGTGAATTGCCTGCTGTACGCAGATAATGCAGTGCTTATTGCACGCAGATTGCAGGCATTGGTCACCAGTCTGAAAGAAGGGTGTGAAAATAACGGTTTAAGCCTCAATGCGAATAAGAGAGAGGTTCTGATTTTTGAAAGAGATGAAGAAAGGGCGGGATGCAAGATCAGTGTAAATGGAATATTAAAACAAGTGAATGAAGTAGTATATTTGTGAAGTATGTTCAGTAGAGATGGCAGATACGAGATGGATGTGGAAAGGTGTATTGCTGCCGGAAACAGGGTTAACGGAGTCTTGGCTGCATTGATGAGACGTCAGCACAGCTACGCGTTTGGCCGTACATAAAGCAGTGTCAGTTATACGGCAGCAAAACGTGGATATTACAGAAGAAGGATGAAAGAAAGTTGAAGAAGGATGAAAGAAAGTTGAATCGCATCTCCATGCGATCTCTTCGTAGGATATGCGGAGTCAGCTTAGCTGATCGAATTAGCAATGAAGAGATACACAGAATGGAATATGATGAAATATAAGTGATGAAAGAATGGCAAAAAAGATTTATGATGGAAAAAGTGAGTGGTAAGAGAGATAGAGGGGACCCCTTGGTTAACCTGCGAAAACATAATATCAAACACACTGGAGGAAAGTCACGTAAAAACCATGAGGACCCCCGGAGGGCATGTCATTAACCTCCACTGTCATTAACCTGGGGAGGTCATTAACCTCCCCAGGTTAATGACAGTGGACGAGGCGAAAGAGCTATGCAGAGACCGTAGCGTTTGGCCCTCCGTTTTCCCTGACTACCCCGCTAGGGATAAAGCGTGAGGCTAAGTATAGTGCGTCAAAACTCTTATTGACAATCGGAGGTACTCGCGTAAAATTGCGCAGAAAACGTTCGATCAGTGTTACCCTGTTATGTTGTTTTACCCAACGCTTAGCAAATCATTATTAAAAGGTAATTGAAATATCTGATCATCTTTGTTCTTATAATTATACAAAACGAAAATTTTATGAGGATATCTATAAAATTTAGCAGTTCCATACATCGTTGTCGAGAATAAAATTTTAGAGAAAAATATTTTTTTTTAGTAATGAACAGGAGTCATTTCAAACTAAACTAAAATAAACTTCTGCTTACATAACTAATGAAACATGATATTATTTATATACTGTATACACCTATGTACAACATAAATATTCAGTATGCGTATTATACAGTACTGTACAATATGGACAAAGAAAGATCTGACAATATTTAAACTTCTTAAAGATTATATTAAAAAAAAAATATTGGGTAAATTATAAAAATTAATTTTGAGATACAAAAAATAACAGTCTGGTATCCCTTTGCCTTATCGTGTTACTTGCGTCAGTGTGACCGCTACGTCTTTACAGAAAATTCGTACCCACACATCTTTGTAAGTACAATCGAGCTCACACTATATATGTACATATGGTTCAAACAAAAATATAATTAATTGTAAACAAAAATGCCTTTTATCGTTTTCATTACTTGCTTTTTATAAATTTTTTAATTAAAACGGTAATAAATATTTTTTATTTGATTTTTTTGATTGAATTGATGAAGATATCTAATTATTTTTATAAATTAACACTGTAGCTGAACGCCATTCCTTTTAATTTTTGCTTTTATATTTAATATTTTATTTATTTAAACTTTATTTTTTACAACTTTTTTGCATATATTTTATAATTAAAAAATGAAAAGGTAATTTTAAGATGGTTTTACATAAAATCATATTTTTTTATTATTTTACGTAAAACCATATTAAAATTACCTTTTCAATTTTACTTTTTTATTGAACTTGAATTGATGAGGACTTTGATGTGGCCCCATTATAATAATTACAATTCAGTACTTAATTTAATTTTTAAATTTGCTTATCCATAACTTGATTTTGCATGACGTTTAATCTAACACGCTAATTATTATAAGATTACTAGACAAATATGCTTTACTGCGCCATTTTGGATATATGACGCTATCATATGATAATATATTCATATTTCATAGTAATGAACTGACAGCGTTGCGCTCGACTGTACCGTAGTGATGTGACCGTCCGCGCTCACGCCGCACCGATCCCCCGCGAGCCCTCGCGGAGAATCGGTGCGGCGTGAGAGGGTGTCAATGTGCAGATATCGAAATACGCGTTCTGCGCAATTCTACCGCGCGTGCTTCCCATACGCAATAACGATAGTGTCGGACTATAAGTAAGTAAGTAAGTTTACACTATACTTTATTCAGTGTTTATTCAGTGGAGTTAAACGAAACAACCTACCGGAGTTTCGTATAGTTTCTGGAGCTCGTCGTAGAGCCACATCTCAACCGCGAGGCGTTTTCTGATCAGTGCCATCTGGTGGCTCCCGTATTTGGCTGTTAGGAATTTTTCTCTTCTCTCTTTCACCTGAAACATGTTACAATTTTCTTGAAAATCATATGAACTTACATATTACAATTACTTAAAAAGAAACCGGTCAATTGTAAGTCGACATTCCCTAATCTAAGGTTCCGTACCAATTTCCTGATTGTAACCGGGAAGTGGCTACAATTTATAAAAGTTGTGAAACTTTACTTTGCTGTCCGCCCGTCCGTCAGTCCGTTAGTCCGTTCGTCCGTCCGTCTCAGTGTCTGTATGCCAAGAGCCTTTATATCAGAGACGCTTGGATAAGTGGAAATTCAAATCATATACTGAGGTCTAGTCCTTTGATTTGCTGGCAAAAACTAAAGTATTTTTACATTTACATAAAAAAAATATGGCCGTTTGTATAGCAAGAAACGCGTATTTCGACACTAAGGAAATCAAAATTAATAGAGTACCTCCGGTTGACGTAGAGTTATAAAATTTGGCAGCGAGATTATAAAATAAAAAGGCAACAAAATTTAGTATTAAAGCCCCTAGTTCTAGTGAGATATTAGATAAAAAGCCTAGGTGTGCATATTCCAATACATATTTTATTCATTTTTTATGACGTATTAGCCCGACTCGCGCTTGTCCGTTTTCTTTTTCTTTTTAGGAACTTTAAAGGTGGTGAGAGTCTACATTTATTTTACTTACTTCGCCCTTGTCGCTAAAATTCACATGTAATCCTGCCTTGGCGGGTGACCGCTCGGTGGGCGACAGTGCGGGGTGCGCGGGGAGGGCCGGGGGTGCGCGAGCGCGCGTCGGGAACGCGCCCGCCGCCGCCGCCACGCCGCACTCCATACCGCCGCTGCTGCTGCCGCTGCTGCGGCTCTGTGGACATGTACACGAGTCATATGGGCTCCGCCTACCCGCTACACCGCCACCACTTGTGCGGATACGGAGACGACTTACTCAAATTACCGAACAAGAAATGTTAATTTATCTAATTTATTGCATACACCGTGCGAGTGTTTAGGCGAACCGACCTCACATCCCAACATGGACCAGCCAGAGATACGTAGTAGGTATGAGAAATTACATAAAAAGCTATTAAATCCTAGTAACCTAGAGCCTTGATATTCTAAAGAATTGAAGTTTAAATCTAAATAAAATATTTATTAACTTTAAAAGAGGCGAAGAAACAAAGCGTTTGTTGAACGCCGAGAATAAAAAGGGACAAAGGCTTAACATCCATTACCCCTCTCCCGCGACAAGTGGAGTGCATGCGAGGCATGTCAGCCAACGTAAGATTGGGAGATAACTATCGCACACAGCCGACCGTGCTTCCTGCGGGCCGCCCTCCGCAACCTCCGCCGGATCTTCACTATCTTATAGGTAATCTAACAAACATTACAAGATTGAGAAAATTTTGAATGCCTAATATTTTTAGTAAAGAGCTTCTTAATTATTAAAATGTTTGCTACAAGTACCTACACTCAGAGACGTATATATCATGTTTAGTCACCTCTGTGGGTATAAATGTAAACATAAACTTAAATAAAATCCAAATTGTAGATAATACCTAATACTGAAGTATTATTTTCTTCTCTAATTGAAATTGATAATAATAATAATAAGCCTTTATTTCTATGACTTGATGATAAAAAATATTACAAAATTAAAACTATAATAAATACATGTCAGGGGCTATGTCTTGCATGGCCCCTTTTTAGTATAGGCCTCCTTATATACTCTCGCTATTTTGTTTATCCCTGAGCTTGATTCCTAGGATGCTTCGTTCCTCGGCACGCTGAAAGGAGCGTTTTTTTTTATTTTCAGGTTTGTGCCCCATTGGATAGACATGGCAGCAAGCTCGAGTCAATGACTTTTTTCTTCAGCTTTAGAGGAAATTTTGCTTTTAATATCTCTTTTAAACTCCAATATTTTTTCCATGTGATATTAATTCTACGCTCTAGTTCATCTTCATGCCTCGTTTTCTTGACTGAAATTTGTTTGCCAAGGTAAATATATTCGTTTACGTAATAAAACTTGCCTCGTCTACTGTTATAGGATGTTGGTAACTGTTTGTAGCAACTTTTGTTTTTAAAGTGTTCAGCTGTAGACCTATGGCTTGGCTTGCTCTGTTTATTTCTACTATTTTTTTTTTTTTTTATGGAAAAGACACGGCAAACGAGCGTGCGGGTCACCTGATGGTAAGTGATTACCGCCGCCCACGACCCCGTGCAACCCCAGAGGAGCTACAGGTGCGTTGCCGGCCTTTAAGATAGGTTGGGCGCCGGGGCCCGGCATTACCTGATGCGAAACGCAGTGGCATAAAGCCACTACTTCACGCCGGTTTTAAATGCCGGGGGTGGTAATGATCCGGTCGAGTCTGCCCATGCGTGTTGCCATTGCTGGCGACGTGACTCTACCACACGTACTTTAGTCGCCTCTTACGACACCACCAGTACCAGGATGATCCTATTATATTTAAAAGATTATCTATATATAACTTCTAATCGTTGAAAAAATTCAACTGTCTTCTACCATCAGATCAGCAATGTCAATAGATGAGGACTACAAGAGGCATTTAATACATATATGATAATTATAACACATACCATGTGCCTATTCAATTTGATGATTCTAAAATTTTCTTGGGATTCGATGAGTCTCTTTCAAATAGAATTGAACTATGTACAAAACCAGAAATTTTACTTGCAACATAATTTTGTGCCCCGAAAAATTAATAAAACAACATTTACAGGAAAATATTTAAAATAAGCTAAAGTCCAGCCCTTCCACAGAAAATATCTCTTGACACGCTAATGCCTATTGGCACAGGCGTAGGAAAGGGGGGAGTCGGGTGAGAAGAGCACAGAAAAAAATAGTCGGGTGTCCACCGCAAAGATTTTACCTACAACAAAATGGGCCCCAAAAAATAATATTGCACAACAATATTTGCACGACCATTTCCATTCAAAGTTAGTCGCGTCCCCCCTCGGAACTATCTCTAGGTACACTAATGCAGATACACTAATAACACTAATAACCAAGAAAAAGTTCGATGCATAAATGCTCGTATTTTCTTATTGAGGTACGGATACGTAAAAATATAGTTAATTAATATTCCTCCTCCTTTTTGCAAAAATCGTTACAGTCCAGCGCACCCGACGCAACTTTTACTCGTACATTAATATTAATAAAATATACATTTCCGTAGCTCAGAATATACCTAAATAAAATATTTCGTGATGAATAAGTGTAAATGATGAGAATACAGCGAAGCGAGGCACATTAGCCAGAAATGAAGTAAGGCGGAAACGACACAAGTGGTACTCGAGAGGACGCAGCCGAGAGCCCATCACCCGCCCGCCTCGTCGTCGCGCAACGTTCACTTTTACATACATTTACACTTTTCTAGTGAATATTTCGATTTTCAAATGAACTAGACGAGGAACCTAGTAACACTACATAAGTACATATTAAGAGGAGATCCGAAAACTCCCCCTTAGTTTATATATATCATAATGAAATATAAACGCAACTTTCACTCTCTCTGCTCTTTGTCTCTCTGCTCTTGTCTGCAAATGTCGTGTCGCAAAGTGGAGTCGCTCTCCCAACCCTCGGCCGTCTCGTCTGACGGCATCGGGCATACTTCTTATTTGACTAGGCGCCTCTCCAAATTTATTTTTCTTTCGGAAATTCGTAACCAAAACTAATTTTATTGACTTTAAAACAAAATGTTTGTTGCTATAATAAATCCCGAAACGGCCCTGAATCATCCTCAGTTTACGATGATGTAGAAAAAGAGGTCTGTATGATACAGAAAAACTGTACCGTGAAGATAACAGTTGATATAATTAATAAAATGTACTCTACATTCACACATACATAAAAATCAATTAAAAAGAACTTACAGGAAATAAACTAAAATGAAAAAAAAAAGATAGATATACATGAAAACATTTTTTATGGCCATGTGATGCATATTAAATGAAATTTGTTTAGAAGCAAATGAGTACTTCACATTGTGTAAGATCAAATAATTAATATCGATAAGTAGTGAGTCCACTCGCGTTCAGAGTTCAGACAAGACAAGTAGTTATAAAATGTTTAGTGCAATAATACCTAACTGTGCAAATGTTATCCAGACGGCAGAGTCGGTAGAGTTGGTAAGTATACTAAAACCAAAAATATAGTAACTGTAGAAAATATTATTTAAATATCAATAAAATTATAATATAACTATTCGGACAGCAGAGTTTTCGGCAGCTATAAAATAAACCTGTTTGTATTAAATAACGTAACGCCCGCCTACGGCTTGTCTATAAATGGCAGGTGTAGAAAAAAAAAAGAAAATTCTAAGATCTCATTAGTTAAAAAAGCTTTGCGTTGAAACACGGCGTCGGCGCTCCTATTATTATTTGATTCTAAAACGAGCGTTTTTAAATCACGATTGGGTCATCGTTACTATACAGATACATGTTTATCTACTGTAAGACGTCGAAATGGTTAACTTAGCTTCATTCTTTATCCCTGGCGAGTTAGTCAGAGAGAACGGAGCACCAAGCGCTACGATCTCTACATACCTCTCTCATCCACTGTCATCAACCTCTCCATATGATGCTCCATAAAATCTACTACTTGAGGAAGTGAAATATTTATTTACATTCCGCAACTCAACACGCCATGCTTCCAGAGCTCGGCGGAAAGTGGGGAACGAAGTGTCTTAACACTAGGTTCCTTCTGCCTACCCTGCTGTGTGCGTGATAAAGCGTGAAGCTGTATATATAACTAAATATAATATAAATGAATTATATATTACATTTTATTGATAATGTTTGTTAATTATTTATTGTAAATTCATTATATTTGGAATGGGTTGTGTTCTATCTCCATTCGAGAGAATTAATTATTATTTATTAATATATTAATTTCTTCGCTCTGGTACAAAGGTAAAAGCGCGGCATTGAGTTTCGCCACTCAGTAAGCAATGCCTGGAAAATTCGGCGGAAGGTCGGGTATCATAGTGACTTCAATCTACATTTAAAAGAGGGCACGCTATATCAAGCCGCTGTTGTCAAACCAAATGTTTGGAGTTATGTTAAAATAATACCTGATTCACCCTCAATTGAATATGTCCCTCAAAAATAATGTTTACATGACAGCATGAAAATCATGACTGTTAGGTTGTGGCGTGGGGCGCGTGAATTCATCGAGGTGATCGTTTGAACTTTGCTAGTGATGACCTGATCATGGTTGTGGTGGTAGTGGAGGTGATGTCACTTGATTCTTCATTTCATCAGAACTATCTGTGCGCGCAGCGGCGTTCCATGAGCTAGAACACCTCGTGACGACGCGTATTGACATAATTAACAAAGCGCGTCACATCTCAAAATAGAGTCGCGACTGCAACATCACGCTTCTATAACATAATCACGCGCCTGTCTCACCGTTCAGTTTCATACTAGTTACAAAATGTCTGTTATTAAAGGACTTCTGTAAAAAAAGGAGGTTATCAATTCGACCGTATTTTTTTAATGTTTGTTACCAGACTAGAACTTTTAATTGAGTAAACCGATTTTGACGATTCTTTTTATTTGAAAGCTGATGCTTCTCGCGTGGTCCCATTTTAATTTGGTGCATTTCTCACAATTGCATTCATGACAAAACACATAACTTTTAAACTTGCATTAAGTATGTATGTGCGCGACAAATCGACAATGGACAATAACTCAATATCCCGCCAACCGATTCCAATGTTTCTTTTTTTATTGGAAAGGATACACTTCAAGGGCAATTGAAAAAATCGGGATTTTTTTGTTAAAAAATGTATTTTTGGTAAGCTGTGCATTTTTAACAGAGTTTTGTATATTATAAAGGCGATCTTATAGCAATTCCCTTTGTTAGCGAGGAACACACGGAGTCGCCATGGTCTTGCGTGCAATGCTCCAGTGGCTTAATGTAACGAATGTGAGTTATTGTTATGCAACACAATCGGCGTGCGCACGCGCATGTACCGCACCGCACCGAGTCGCGTCCGAGCTGACCTAGTTGTATACCCACAATCCACATGACATCCAGATACGAAAACAAGAGCCGCTCTGGTGACTGACAACTGTTGAGCTAAACAATGTATTGCACTTAAATAGTACGCACGCACGTAGAGGCCAGTCGTGGCGCAGGGGCACGAAGTGTGACTGTAAAACCGACTGGTTGTGGTCTCGACCCCCCACTCGAGGAGATGAAATATTTACTTAAATTTATATTTCCATTTCTTCGCTCTGGTATCGAGGCGCGGCGTTGAGTTCTGCCACTCATTCTTCTTATTCTGACACACAAAGTTCAAAATTAATTATTTGTTGCGACGTTCTCAATACTCTTGCTTAGACAGTAGATAGATATAGGCGGGCACCGGGCAGGGGCAACTGACACGGGCAGTAAGGCCAACGGTTATCAAAATTCCATAAATATAAATACTGACAATCGTCACAAGTATTGTTGCGGCGTCGCTCACCGGCGCTCACCGCCGTTCACCGGCGCTCACCGTCGCACTTCGCCACTGCGACATCGGAGTCAACGAGTAAATTACAAATTCGGACAAGATACCAGGATCTGCAACTGTTGCAGATAGTAATTGCCTGATAGCGTAGTACCCGCGAATTATATTGCTATATTGTAAAATTGGTTCAGTTGTAAAGTTAATCTTGATTTATAAAGATCCTGATCGATATTTTTCGATATTATTACTAATATTATTACTTTGTGATAATCATATAACATTTTTACTAATAATAACCTAATGTATTGTTATAGTTTATATTTTAATAATGTATGTTGCTAATGTTGCTAATGAGTAGTAACTGTACATAATGAAGGTTGGTGCGGGTTCAATGGTTAGAGGTACTTGAGGTAGACGCGCCCTCCCACACCGTGCTCGGTCGCAATCATATTTTATTTACGTACAAAAACGCGAGTCGCCCGCGCTGTCATTAGGCCGTCCGTGTCGAGTTACCGTTAATAAGATAAGAATATAATCTTCCCGCACGACTGAGGATTTTCCTAAATAAAAAGGAATTTATAGCTCGCAATTCACAACTCTTAATAACCTTTTGTTCTATTTTAGGCTTACAACACTACTGGCTGGTAGGGTTCCTTGTGGTGGTGGTGATGGTGGTGTTGTTCGACGGCACCGTTATCGGTGAACACGTAAGGCCGTACCGCGCTGTCGGTGTCGGAGGTCGGCGCACCCGGTGGCAGACCGCTCTGCTCGCGGCTCTTCAGTGCTCACTCACAACTTGATAAACACACAAATTCCTTGTCACGGGCCGCTTGTCCGCACTGACGACTACACACGTGCACTCGGGACGAGGCGTAGACCGCGACTGCGGGGCGGCGGGCAGGGCGGGGTTGCGCGCGCCGCCGCAGGGCTCCGCCACGCCGCGCCGCGGGCCCCGTGACCCGCCGGCCGCGACCGCGAGGAGCTCACACGAACTTCGGGGTAATTGACCGTCTGACAAGCTCTTCCCTCGTTAAATATAATCAATATTCGATTTCTAATTGTTATTATGGGAGAGACAAATTAACTAAATGCTAGGACATTACTGATCGATTGGTCATTACAATTTTTCATCACAATAAATATTTTCAAAATAATTTATCTCAAAACTAGGCCTAACCACCTTCAGGTAAATGGATATTTTTATAATGCAAAACGAACAATTTCCTTTGTTTAATGGCATAATAACATTTAATAACATTAAATTCGTACAAAAACACCGTGACTATACTAGACTTCTTCTGGAATGTCAGTAGTGTCAGTCCTACAGGAAGCTACCAGGGGGCTACCAGGAGGATAGTCCTGCTGAGAAGAGCAGGCTAGAAACTCAACACTTGCTCTTTTTTAAATAGAATCTACATATATCTATACTTATAATAGAATCGTAAGTGATCGATATATAGATAAAAAAGTAATAAGTCTATATCTAGATAAAAAACTACTTAACCGATTTAAATGCAGATTTCAGTAATATATTTTGGAAAACTCCATTAACATTTTTTAAATTTCAATCGGCTCATAATTAAAAAAGTTATATCAATTTAAAGCATTATGTTCGGATAAATAACTAAAAATAGCTGTTTTATTAAATTGACTAAAAATTAAAATTCCTTACACAAACGATGAAACTGAACTCCACTGTCCGTACGACTGTCTGTTTGTCTGTCCGTCGGTCTGTCATCAGGCTTTATCATGAACCGTGATAAGCAGTTGAACTTTACTGATGATATATTTCGGATGCCGATATAACAACAAATCTTAAAAAACAGAATAAAATAATTATTTAAGGTCCCCTTAAATAATTATTTTATTCATATGACAAACGTATTTTTTACCTTCAAGCTGTATCCCGTATATAGTTGGGATCGAACTCACAACGGTCACGTTTAAAGCCACACTTACTGCCATGGCTTTATAACTTAGCTAAGCCTTTTTTTTATGGAACAGACACGGCAAACGAGCGTTCGGGTCACCTGATGGTAACTGAATACCGCCGCCCACGACCCCGTGCAACACCATAGGAGTTACAGGTGCGTTGCCGGCCTTTAAGGTAGATTGGGCGCCGGAGCCCGGCATTACCTGATGCGAAACGCAGTGGCATAAAGCCTCTACTTCACGCCGGTTTTAAATGCCGGGGGTGGTAATGATCCGGTCGAGTCTGCCCATGCGTGTTGCCATTGCTGGCGACGTGACTCTACCACACGTACTTTAGTCGCCTCTTACGACACCACCAGTACCAGGATGATCCTATTCTAGGCCGGAATCACACGGCCAACCAGCATGAATTTCTTTATCACATTTTCTAGATCTTTAATTTAGCTGATTCTGTTTTTATAGTTCAGCAAGACTGCTATGAGATATAAATTCATCAGATGCTCCAGATCTTAGAAGTCAACTACATGCGACCATACAGCGGATAAATCCCATCATTACTTCAGGTTAAATAATATGAAATGGATAAACTCAACAATTACATCAAATTTCATAATCCCCACATGTCGGTTAAGGTAAACAGGTAATAGGTAACAGGTTGCAGGTAAGAGGTTTTTTTTATAGACAGAACACATAGCAAGCCTACTTACTGGACGTGAAAACGATCAAATACATTTGTCGGATTACATTGAATTAATAAATATAAACCAAACTAATTAGTCCTGTCCACGACTCGAGGAAAGGGAGGGTGGGGTGTTAGTGGGGTTCCTGAGGCGAGTGAGGGCCTGTGTTTGCGACTCGTCGCCGCCCGGTTGCTGCGTCGCGCTCGCGTGGAGGACGCTTCTACCGCACACAGTGAACAACGGGCGCTCCGCGGCGCATATACTCATATATACTAGTGTAGGTCCCCTAGTTTGTCCCACATTAAGTCCCACAACGGAATCCATCCTAATTTTATTTAGTAAATAGATTTTATTCAATCGAAATAGGCACTCACTGCAAAAGGTGCACTTATTTCTCAAAATCTACTAGCGGATTGTTTAATTTTTATATACGCGTATATTAGATATTTTGATAAAATAGTTATATTTATAAAACACTAAAGTACCATTTTTACGTCCTAAAACATTAAGTAATTTGAAATTGAGTTTCACTGATGTATCCTTTACACAATTTAATAGCTGGTATCTCTATAAACAAGGAAAATCTGGGCGTACACGCGGATCGTCGTAAACTGGCCGTTTTCCGGGCTACTAACTAATTTTTATATGATGCACACAAACGAGGGTTCCATTGAACAATGTGAGAAGGCAAAGATATTAAGTGACGTTACTCACGCCGCTCCGGAACTTGAAGAACAGCGACATTAGGAGTCGGACAATGCGCGCTGTGGCCACTCGCGGCCACACTGCCGGGAGTGCCGGGAGTACCGGGAGTGCCGGGAGCGCCGGGCGTGCCGGGAGTGCCGGGCCGACGACGTCGCTGCGCGACTAGATAACGCTCTGTTAGAATTGTTTACATGTTTAGTGGCGCTTTGTTACATTTTTTTTGTTTATTTCAATTCTAACTTATATGAGGATCGCAAATTAATTAAACTATTTAATTATTACTTGTAACATAATACTCAAAGAATGATTGAAAGAAACAAATTGATGGTACGTGGTATATGATCTTTGTGTCTCATTTTCTATGGTTATTGAATCATAGCATTGCGATACATATTTTTTAGAAATGACATCGGGAAACGAGCTGCTCTCAGCTAATTTATCAGAGCCATATTGCTCTTTATCCCTATAAATAACCCACCGGGAGACGACCCCCTGCCTCCCTGAGGAGGAGCCTCGTGGAGCCGCGGTCGGCCCAGTACTCTAGGCGCATGCGCGGCCGTATCGACCGCGCCGTCACGGACCGTACACCTGACATAACACTAAATTCTTCACTTTTCAAATTTATTAAATCGGTCGCATCGCCGACATGTCGGCCAGGGAAGCGTGTACCGGCAGTACGTGGTGGTGGATAGTGGTGGCAGCGGTGGTGGCGGTGGTGGCGGGCGCGCACGAGCTGGACCCGGCTGCGTGCGCGGCGCGTTTCGACGTGCAGCGCGACAAGATCATCCGCACGGAGGAGTCGCGCGAGATGGGCGCGCGGTACCTGTCCGAGCTGGACGTGGGCGCGCGGCGCGAGTGCCTGCGCCTGTGCTGCGAGACAGACTCCTGCGACGTCTTCGTTTTTGAGGAAAAGGTATATATTTACATTTGTTACAATAAATGATCTATATTTATACGAGTATTCCCTTCTTACGTGTTAATGTCCACAAACGTGGACACAAAAAATACTTTTTAAAAGCTAATGCTGAAAAACAAGAAAAGTAAAGTCACATACATGGAAAAAAAGCAAATGCAGCATTATACCTAATCACTAATAAGTAATAAGCCGGACATTTCATTTTACCACCTAAAACAATAGTATCAAACACTTAAAATCAACTTTACGTTAGTTCGAGTTAGACCACTAAGTATTGTTCCCCCCCATAAAAAATGAGTAGCTGTCCACTCCTTCGGCCGGTATCGCCGGTACGACTTTCCCCTGTCCTCGTAGCAGACTAGCAGTACAGTTTTATATCTACTAAAATGTAGAAATATAACGCTACATTGTGGCAGAGCCCGGGTAGCTGCTACTTGTTCAACTGTGGGCCTCCGGAGGACTTTCGCTGCAAGTTCACGGCGCACGGCAACTTCAGCAGCGGCGTGCTGGCGCTGAGCCGCCGTCTGGCCGAGCTGCAGGACCAAGAGCGCCTGGCGCACCACGAGCGGGAGCTAGCTAGCCTCAGGTGTGGTATCTACACCAAATAATCTCCTTATTGCTTATTTAGAAGCGTTTTCATTTTCAACTCAATAAAAATGATAGGTAGTAAAAAAGTAAAAACACATTCATTAGAATGTACATATTAATGTTCCTCTACGTTTATAGAATTTTGTAAAAGAATTATGATATATTGAGGCCAGTCGTTGCGCAGTGGCATGAAGTGTGACTTTAAAACCAACTGGTGTGGGTTGGATACCCACTCGAGGATATGAAAATATTTACTTAAATTTTTATTTCCATTTCTTCGCTCCGGTGTCGTTGCTAAGCGCGGCGTTGAGTTCTGCTACTCAACACGCAATGCGTCCAGAATACGACAGAAAGTGGGGAACGGAGTGTCTTAACACTAGGTTCCCTCTGCCTACCCTGCTGTGTGCGGGATACAGCGTGAAGCTGAATTATGGTATAACTTATGTCTCCTATATATTTGCAACTGTTAATTTATTGATTAATACTTAAAAATATATTAACATATTTTTTTTTATTTTTACTATTATGGAATTGATAAAAAATGATTGATGAATGATATTTCAGCTATATTGCTAGACATTCTGTCAAGATTATCTTATAAACATACCTATAAGGCTCCGAATTAAAATGCAGTTATAATTTACATATAATATCCAAATAATTGTCATTATTCTAGAATTCTGAGTACCACCACAGTGAGCACTACACAAGTAGTGCATACGACGGAGCCCCCGCCGCCACCGCCGGAACCCCCGCAGCCACCACACGAGCCCCCACCGCCGCCGCCACCGGTGCCGAGTAAGCCTGGTTCATTTCAATACACTTTGTAATATATAAAGTTAATAATCAAACTATATTTTTATTTCATCAGTCTGGTTTTGGTAAGACGAAGCGCAGCATTAGGTTTCTTTACTCAACACACCTGCGTGTGTCACAGTGTCAGTGCCACATCTGAGTCACGCGACACTCGACACTGCAGCATATCTGTCCGTGGCATACAATAACTTTTTACTATAATTTTATGAAAAAATATAAAGATACAGAGCGTGCCGGTGACTTTCGTCATCTTACTATAAGTACAAGACAACAGCAGCATATCCATTCTTAAATATGAAAGGCGAGTGAACGTAAATAAACCGGATAAGAGCGAGTCGGGCTTGCCCAACGAGGGTTCCGTAGAAAAATTATAGCTATCGAGTTTTTTCTGAAATTACATATACTCAATACTCACTTACTAATTCTAGCAGCAGGTTTTAATACCAAACTTTCCTCCTTTTAAGGCTATAATTTTATGAGATTTTACCACAAATGTATAGTTTTCGTGATCATTTTTTCCTGAACTAATATTATCTCCCAAATTTCATAATTCTATGTCAACCGGAAGTACCCTGCTATAAAAACGGTATTTCGACACTATAAAGGAAATCAAAATTAATAGAGTAGGTACTTCCATAAACGGCCATATCTTTTTTTAAGTAAATGTATAAAAAAAGGTTTTTTCGAAAAATCAAGGGGCCTGAGTTTGAATTTCGACTCGATATCTTTAAACGTTTCTTTATATAAAGGCTCTTGAAAGACAGACAGACAGACGGAGACGGACGAAGAACAAACTGATCTTATGAGGGTTCTTTTTTTTCTTAAGAAATACGGAACCCTAAAAATAATAAAAGAATTTTACAATCAGTAACAGTTACAAAAAACACTTATTTGAAGTTTAAATTTATAAAAATAATAGATCACGTTTACAAGATGGAGTTCAGCCTCAGAAAACGTTATTTTGATATAATTATGTATCTATTTGTTAATATTGTTAAACGGTATGATGAAAAATAAAATCAAATAAATCAGCTTCTCGCTGTATCCCGCACACAGCAGGGTAGGCAGAGGGAACCTTGTGTTAAGACACTCAGTTCCCTACTTTCTGCCGAATTCTGGAGGCATTGCGTGTGGAGTGGCAGAACTCAACGCCGCGCTTAGCCTCGACACCAGAGCGAAGAAATGGAAATATAAGTTTAAGTAAATATTTCATCTCCGCGAGTGGGGCTTGACTCCACAACCAGTCGGTTTTGCAGTCACACTTCGTGCCACTGCGCCACGACTGGCCTCAAACGACGGTATGATGAACAGGTTCAAAAACAAAAGATTAGAATAATAAGTACCTACGTATAGAATTGCTATAATAAAGAGGTAATACTAACAGTACTCAAACTCTCCGTGGTCTCAGGCCTGCGGTCCGTGCAAGGTTACATAATTAGCATGTAGAGGCCGTTTGAAGCAGGGCGCTGCAGCCGCTACCAGTTTGAGTGCAAGCGCGGCGGGGAGTGCATCGCCGTGTACAACGCGTGCGACGGCGTGCCTCAGTGCGCGGACGGCAGCGACGAGGCGCCCGAGCTGGGCTGCCCCGCGTCCCTAGCGCCCCAATCGCCCCGCGCGCCCCACGTGCCCCACGCGCCTCATACACCTCCTGTGACGAAGCCTGCTTCTTCGCCGCCGTTACCACAGGTAACAGACGCTGATGTAAACGCAATATCCTTGGGTTCAATCCCCATTAGAGATTCACAAAAAAACATTTTTCCGCTCTAGTGAGGCAATCACTGCGTTAGGTGCCGCCGGTTCCTCATCGCACCGAAATTGACAAATGTCTCGAAATAGAACAAAGGGTGGGAAACGTCGAAAGAATCTTCTCTCTGCCATAAGCAACGTACGTACGTATGTATAAAAGTACGGTTGCTTAGAAGGTAAAATATGGAGCTGTTTTTTAATATTCTCAACATAAATTTACTTATTATCAATTTATTTTTACGGTCACTTTAGCAGGCGCAAGTTCTTGACAGTAACGAAGAATCTATTGGACCTGTAGTAGCCGTGAGTAACGACGTTTTAGTGGACGGCGCTGATATTTGGCCCCATCGCCTCACCCAGGCGCAGCCGCAACACAGGTACAACGCAGGTAGGCTTAAGCAGCAAGTACGTAAGTCAGTAAATAATAACTCAGTATTTAAAAAAATACAATATGTACATTATTTACAGTGAATGGTGACGCTCTCAGCGCGTCGCACATCTTCAGCCACAAAGGCGGGCTGCTGCAGGAGAGCGCCTTCGAGGCGCCCGCGGCCAACGCGCCGTGGCCGCATCGATCTTGGCAGCCCCCGCCGCCACAACCAGGTGGATAAGATAACCTTTCTCTTTAATTTTCCTTAGAACACTCATTTATAATGATTATTAATGATGACCACAATGAGCGCCAGAACTAAACACATTCTTTTAAAGCATTAATATTCTAAGCTGCAGATGGCATGGAAGGTTGGAATGCGTATGGGAGACTGGATTGGCCTGACGTGGAGTCTCGTCGCTCCTGGCCGGTGCCTCAGCCGCGACCGGAACCAGTAAGCTACGAGATAAAGTTATTTACTAGGGTATGCCTTCCTTTTTTTTTATAAAATAGATGAGCTTTTTTAGGAAATGCCCGTGTATCTTCCACCTAAAACGATGCCAGAGCTGCCCATGGTTTACTCTAGCCAACAGCAGACATTAAGAGATAGCCCCAAGAAGGGCTTTGAGTTGATGACAAAGAGCAAGATGCTGGAGTTTCCTACGGAGGCGCCGCGCGCGCCCCTCGTGCCCCACGCGCCTCTGGTGGACAACACCATCGACCAGAGAGAGGAGAAGATACCTTTAATAACAGAAAATACTACGAAAAAGAAGGTTTTAAAAGATATTGTAAGTACTCTTCCCGTTATGCACATTTGAACAAAATATTAATTGCAGCGTTATATAAATATTTGTTATATTATATTAATTCTGTGCGTAATATTGCTGAATATTAGTTGTTTAATGGTTTTATTAATGGAAAGAAATATTTTCTTGATATATTATAAATATATATATAAATATATTCTGGATATATTTTTAGAATATACCATCACCCAAAACTGCGAGCACATCAAACGCCGCCGGTGCGGCGTCTAGCACGGCGGCGCACGCGCAGGCCGTGGTGGCGCGCGAGCGCTGGCCGCCCGACGAGCACGACGGGCTCAGCGAGCACCCGCCCGCCGCCGTCATGCTGCTCGTACTCGGTAAACAACTCTACTTAAAACCAATGTTGTGTGCTGTGTGCTGTAAAGGCGTGGGTGTAGAAGGGATATTGATAACGAGAGGAAAAGAAGATGCTGAATGTTCTTAATTATAGCATCAAAATGTAACGTGTTTTTATTATTTATAAAATTTGTACCGTGATTAAAAGGGAAGACTTATTAATTTAGTAGTAGTAGTAGTTAAAAATATACAATTAAGTACGGTATGGAACTATTTTGTTTTAGACGAGCTTAATTATCGTTAAAGCTTACAATTAACTTATTAAGTGTTATAATTCTTTTTAGTTAATTTAATTTATTTTTTATTGTATTTTTTAATGTTAACTTAATTTATTTATTAACAAATAATAAAAGCTTGTTTTTACAAGAATTTTTTTTTCTTCATTCTTTATTGTATATTACACTTATTTTTTAATTGTATTTACCGTCTACCTGCTCATTATTAGACTAGCTAGCTTCCTTTCGGTCTAAACATTAACAAAAGATAGCTCGAAAATAAGAAAAGTTAGAAATATCGAAAAAAATAATGATAAAAGAAATGTTAATATAACTTATTAAACTAAGAACTCTATAAACTCATAGTAGTATTTATATGCCTCACCCAGGTACCGCGATGACGGCTGCGCTGGGCGCGCTGCTGGCGTGCCGCGCGCGCGCAGCCCGCCGCCGCCGCCGCGCGCACCCGCGCCTCGCGCTCGACGCCGACTACCTCGTCAACGGCATGTACCTGTAGTGTGAGTGGAGAGTGGAGACGCTGACACCATCGATTACCATTATCATAGCATTGTATAAATATTTTGATAAGAAACTTATACGTAAGAGTGGAGTCTTATCACGATCAAAAGAATATCTTTATGTAGGAAGTGTAATTTTTTTCCTATTATATATAATTGTATTGTAATGTACTTTAAATTATTTATTTTCATTTATATTGTCCACTTACATGTCAGGTGCGCTCGCTATAAAAGTAGGATCATATTGTTTGTACAGTTTGAATATTTAGATAATAATAAACTTAAAGTTAAGTTGTTTGTTGTATTATTTTACACAGTACAGTAAAAATCTATGATTCGGAGAGCCCACCGCACTAATCCAGCTAAAATTGTTTCATTTAAAATGTGTAATAATTGTGAAAATCAAACAACGTGTGCAGAACGAAATGTGGTACTGCCGGCTTAGTGAAGACGATGCGTCCTAACATCGTCTCCGCGCTCTTCTCACTTACTGCACTGCGACCAACGACTCACCGAACGCTATTTCGACTGCTGCGAACCAGTTGTCGTCCACGGATCACTGGTTGGGAACGATTGTTCCATATCGTTCTTCGGCATAGTCTTAAAAGAGTAAACGCTATCATATTTACTAAGCAAATATGTCAAGCTATTCAAAAGAATTGATAGAACTACATTACGAGCCGATTAAATATGATAGTTGTAATTATTATTTAACTTTTATAATATACCTGTGATGACTCTGTGTGGCAAAAGACATATAGCTACATACTCGTACGTAGGAAGGAGGTAACGCTACGTGGAAGATATACTCCCGCGTGATGAGAGACAATCCTGTGTGATATTTAAGCTTAAATTCCCAAAGAATATTGTGATGGTGGCAGTATTAATAAAAAATTTCTTCACTTCATTTCATATTCTATGTGCATATGGATGCTTTTACTTTTCAATTTATGATAACAATTAATGATGCCAAAAAAAGGAGACAAAAATCTCATAGCAAGTCATACGTGGATATTGCTTTGAAATAAACAAGAAAAAAAATCAGTTGAGAAAGTTATACTCTTCACACACAATGCCTCCGGAATTTGGCAGAAAGTAGGGAACGAAGTGTATTAACACTTGGTTCCCTCTGCCTCCCTGCTGTGTGCAGGATACAGCGTGGAGCTAATAATAATGTACTTAAAAAAATATCATAATATTGTGGGTTCGATCCGCACTCGGGGGAATGAATTATTATTTATTAATATTTTGATTTCTTCGCTCTTGCACCAAGGTGCGCAAAAATTTCGCATTGTGTCCCGCCACTCAGCACGTAATGCCTCAAAATTCGGCGACAACTACGGAAACGGAGTGTCTCCTTCTGCCTACTCTGCTATGAACGGGAAACAGCGTGAAGCAAATTTATTTAATATGTACTTAAAAATATGGTCAGCGACTATAACACAATAATAAAACGACTATTTTAGATCAACATTTTATTAGAGCACTGTGTTACAGTTTCATTCCCGCACGCGGGGGACGGCTCGCTTTTGGAGCATCTTTACATCGGTATAAAAAAGGGTCGAGTATATAGTAATACAGGAATTACAGGAATCGTCCCGTCGCTTGTGTGCCTGTCAAGTACAAGCTTTGATGGAATGAAACATTATGTCGAGCGACTTCGTCAATTAGATAAAGACTATCGTCTTGCACACACTTAAATGCAAATATTGATAACAATTGCTACAATTTGTAATTCGAAATGAACAAGGAAGTATTCAATAACGTACTTGTAAAATCAATGTTTTACATATAATTATGATTCGTTTATAATACTGTATGAAATAAGTCAAAGCACTATTTTTATATCAGGAGAGACAACAAAAAATGACATGATATTTATAGGTTTCCCTTAAAACATAAGTATGTCATTTACCTCCTAATACTCTACTGAACCTCAAACTATTCTTCTGAATAATTTACTATATTCTTTAAATATATGTAGTTAAGGCATAAAAAAATAATCACAACATCTGACTGGGACAAGCAGCTCACGACCTCGAGCCGGTGTAGGTACCGCACCCCACGTGTCCGATAGCACTGACTGAGCTGAACAAGATACGGCGGAGGTGCCGTAAACTACCATTATTATAAGTAACACAAATATTAGTACATTATTATTACATTATTTAGGTATATTTTAATCGTCACAGATTATTAGATTCGTTCACATCGTTAGCGTCTACCCTCTACCTAATCACCGTCCGAGCTAACATGTTATGTATATATTGATATATAAATTAAATAATATAAAACGATAGGAAAGTAAGCGTACATCCGGCGCACGCCTCACAACTAGTGCCTCACCGCCTTCACTTAAACCTAACTAAGTGCGCGTCTCTGAGACCGCACGCACACACGTACACACGCACACGTACACACACGCACATGCACCCAACTTAGGCCGTTACAATGTAACGGGAGATTAAATTAAGATCAATAAATTGACAATTTATGTTTTTGGGTAAAAATATATGAAATAAGGAACTCGAAGAATTACTTATACATATAAGTTAGAAGAATATTTGGACCTCGAGTGCTATTGCTTAGAAGCATATTTTATAGGAACAATTCAACCCAAGGTGATTTTTTTTTATTATTTAAATGCACTACTTTCGTTTCACTAAATAAATACTATGATCAAACATTATTATTTATATTTAAAAAACTCAGTATCTAAGACCGCTAGTGCACTTTATCGTTATCCTTTACACATATAAAAGTCATTGAGTGTGGAAATTATATAAGCAACTTACATATGAGCAACAGAACCTACATTTAAATTAATTAACTTGCATATCTACGAATTATACTTTTTATAATATTAGATAATTTAAAGAGTATGTGCATGATGCAATATGCGTACCCCTAGAATCTAAATTACTTAAAATTCTTTACCAAATCTGCCTAAAAATCTTATTAGAAAAGATAAGACAATAAAAATTCTTCAAAAAGTGGGTTATTTCACATTAATTCTGAGAGTAACACTACAATATAGGAGTGCGGCGGTCGTCAAAGACCGTTCGAATATCACAATCACGTAATTATTTACATCAACTTAAAACAAAGAATCACAAGTCGATAAGTAAGCTATAACTATAATGAATGTTTTAATACATATTTTTCAAACAGAATATAGTATAAAATGCTACAAAATTAGTATTTTTAACAATTAAATTAACGTTAATCAATATTAAGCCCTTACACAATGAGAATGACATAGTTTTAGTTGTATTATCTGTATTGCTATCACACGTCACGGAGTCGCGCGCTTAAGAACTTTAAAAACTTTATAAGTTTCGTTTTAACGGATAACATTTTTTTTGTGATAATGATTTTTACATCATTTTCAACAACAGTGTAAAAATAAATTTCAATCAACATATAACTATTACCTATATGTGTACACTAATAGTATATAGTAATGTTATATACAATATTGATTATATATTATTCAAAGGCACTTTCATATCCGCGGCTTTTTACCGACAGATGAGTCAGTCCTAATTCAAAACAGCATATTATTAGCTTATACTAGTTAGAAATAACTAATAAACAAATAACTTTCTACATATATTTATATGGATTTTCGATTTAAATCAACTGTTAATTATCTAAAGTGATCACAATTAAAGATGCAACTAAGTTTCAATGAATTCTCTTCATAAAATCAAAGTATAATGTACATGATTAGTTATATTTCTATATTATTCTTTAATATATAACGCTCCCTGCATCACTATTATAGAGCATCGCAACCGTATCCGATATAAGTGTGTTATAATTTTGGGTCGGGCCAGAATTTAGGAGGAACTTATTGACTGGATTTCAATTTTGCCTGAACCACTTTTGATTTATTTTCTTTTATTTGAAGAATAACAAATATTACATGAAACTTCTGTCAGCTAAATGGAAGCTGTCGCTAACTAACTAACTAGATTCTTTAAAAAATTAATGTCTCTTAAGTCAATCACCGAAACTATACGACGGTAGAGGATAATCCGAAATAATTTTATATCCGTACCAGATCTAAAATGTTACATACTAGAGTCGATGTAATCATATTGCACTTGAAAACACTGAGAAATATCTATGAAGGAAGTGTCTCGACGTGTATAATGCAGTTACAACTGGTACAAGTACTGAACGCATTCAACAAAGTGTTGGTATAGCATCAGCGGTCGCTGCAGAGAAGGTCGCGGCCGGCGTCGGTGATCTCATTAGGCATCGATCGAACGATCCTGTTAGTGCAGATTAGAGGCCGTCCGTAGATTACGTCACACGTTAAGGGCCTCGCCCTTAGGAGGGAGAGAGGGCTGTGATGATCACACTGGGCTAGGGGGTCTGTCTCTGTAACCCGGACAGGGAAGGGGTTCAAAAAGTAATTAAGTAAATAAATTAAAATTGCGTGACGTAATGTATAGCCGATGCCTTATGACATTACTAAATGTTAGTTAAAGTGAACACTAAATAAAAGCATGTCATTATTTAGTTTTCATTTTGGAGTTGTTATGTTTTCAGGCAAGTATATGTCAGGGCAGGCGCGCGGGCGGCAGCGGGGGCAGGCGCGGCATGTGCGCCAGGCGGCAGTTCTCTATGTACAGGTCCTTCACCAGCAGGTCGGCGGCGGCGAGGCGCGCGTGCAGGCGCTGCGCCACGCGCTCGGCCCGCGCCGCGCGCGCCCGCAGCGCGGCCGCCTCGCGCCAGCGCGCCGCGCCGACTGACGCGCCCCCCGCCCCCGGGGCGCCCCCTCCCACCGGGGCGCCCCCTCCCGCCGGCTCCGAGCTGGCCGCCAAGTTCACTCGTCGCTCCAACTCCTCTATTTTGACTTTGAGTTGTTTGATTTCTTCAATCTGTAATGTTATTATTGACGGGTTAAAAATGAATAAAATATTTTTTTCACCACGCCATATCGTATAGTCGTAAAATTAAAATAATTTATTCCCCTAATTAGGAATCCAATAGAGACTCTATGTCTTGACTTGACTCGTAAACCTCTACAATTGATTACTTTATCTTTATACTTTATATATTGATTAATTGTTTGTGGTTTACCTAACCACAAACAATTGTTACAAAATCATATTGCAAGTTGAACGTTAATATACAATATAAAATATTATACTTATACACCTTAGTCTTCAACTCAGCTTCTTGCTCGCTCTTATATTTAGCAAACTCATCTTCCAAGTCGCTGAACTGCAGCTCCAAGCTGTACGTTTCGTCAATGGTCGGCAGGCCAGTGTGGGGGGTGGAGTGGGGGGTGAACTGTCGTTCGTATTCGGCAATCTTTGCGACGAGGTCGGCAAGGCGTTCATCACCGGCCCGTTGTTCCTCTGCGAATAACTCGCGCTCATCATCCAACTTGCACGTCCAGTACTCTTCACACTTGTCATACTCCAGCTTCATTTGTTCTAAACTTGACTCCAGCTCTCTGTAACATGGTCATATTTTTGTTTAGCCTAATGTTTCGCATATATCAAGGTAGGCGAAAAGGAAATGTTGAGTGGGGAAAATCAATGCTACACTTTGTCTTGTTACCAGAGCTAGGAAATAAAATTGACACTATGCTGCTGCACCACAACACCCTCAATATATTAAATGTTTGTTAGAATTTAGTTTTATTTTTATATTATATGTATATAATTTAAAAGTAATTCTAGAAACAGTAATAATAACAAAATTTAGTTGATTACTTTATTACAGATGTCAAGTTTTTTTTATCTGTCTCATGCTGTTGTTTGACTTCACTTAAATCTTTCTTCAGAGCTTCAACAGTTTCTCCATTCCCAGTGGATTCTATCTGTAACGCGGTGTCGCTTCTGTGTGTAGTTTGATTCAATGTATCTGGCCATACTATTCCGTCACCTAACTCCTGAACCATTTTTTGAACAGAGGTAACGGTTTGTCCTATAGTACTGCAGATTTGACAACCATCTTTAATTTGTGAGGGAAGTCTTGCAACACTGTCCATAATTTGTCGTATTCTCTGTAATACTTCATTTGAATCTAGTGCCTTCTTCTCTTTTGGTGATAATGATGAATCTAACATCTGAAAATATAGTTTCCTTAATTTGAATAAAATATACAGGTTTTGTGAATTGATTAAGAGCATCTTATAAATATTGGGAGTGAATGTTAGTTGTTATTATTTTGTTAAGTATGATAAAAGATTAAATGTAATTTCTTGTGCACCTCTTGTTTGTTAGTAGTGTTGGCCTGTAGAGGCACATCCTGCATGGCAACCTCATCCCGCCAGGAGCGCGCGTGTGGCTGAGCTCCGGCGGCATCGCGCGCCGTGGCCTCCAGCGCCGCGCAGAGCTCATCGTTGCGGTCGCGCAGGTGCTGCGCCTCTCCGCGCAGCTCCCGCACGCGCGTCTCCAGCGCCGCCAGCGCGTCGCGCGCCTCTTCTGCCGCCTGCCCCGCGCGTCCCTCCGCGGCCACTACCTCCTCCTGCAGCCGCGCCTGCTCGCGCTCCGCCTGCTGCGCCCGCGCCTCCGCACCGCGCGCGCTCTCCTGGACGACAATACAATGTTTCTTATGATGTAATTATTTGCTTAACAAGACTGCCAATTTCTTTCAATTTTTCTTTTAATTCTACAATTATACATTTTTCATTGAGTACTAAAAAGTTGTATTTGTAGAAAACCAACCTGGAGTTCGTGAATATGTTCCCTCAGGGCGGCGGTCTCGGCGCGCAGGCGCACCTCCGTTTCGGCGCGCCGCGCGGCGTCCTGCTCGAGCGCGCGCTGCGCGGCGGCGGCGCGCTCGCGCTCGGCGGCGGCATCGGCAGAGGCGGCGCGCGCGGCCTCCGCGTGGCGCGCCTCCACCTGCCGCAGGCGCGCCTGCAGCTCGGCCTCGATGCGCGCGTGGTTGTCGTCCACGTCCTGCGCCAGCAGGCGCGCGCGCCGGTTGGCCTCAGCGAGGTCGTCGCGCAGCTTGCCGCGCTCGGCCCGCGCCACGTCCAGCAGGCGCCAGGTGGCGTCGAGGCGCAGGCGCGCCAGCGCGTGTGCGGCCAGCAGCAGCAGTGCGCGCGCGTCGGGTGCGGCGTCCGTGGGGAGGGTGAGGGCCCGCAGCTCGTCTTCGAGCGCGCGCTCCAGCTCGTGCGGCCGCAGCCCCGCCGCCGTGAATCCCAGCTCGATGAGCAAGCGCCGCGGCCTCTCCACGCCGGCTCGCTCCCAGGCCTCCACGACGGCGTCGCTGGAGATCACCTCGGTCTTCGGCTTGGAACTATCGTCCACTAGCACTGCGTCAAGCGACGCGGCGATAGATGTCGTGAGGGAGGAGTTCAGTCGGTCGAAAAATTCACCGACAGATATCTCGTCGACGGAAGAGGTGTCGAACACGCGGTCGACGAGCTCGGCGTCGACGCCGTGCATGCGCAGGCCGCGGCAGAGCGCCAGGGCGCGCGCGCGGTCCACGCGGCGTCCGTGGTCGAGATCAGCGTCACGGCTGTCCCTCTCCATGGCGGAAGCGCTGCGCTTGCACCGCATGCGGGGGCGCGCGCGCTGCCCGTCGAGGCGCGACTCAGAGGCACCGCGGAGGCGGGGGGCGTCGTCGGCGGCGCGCTGCGGCCGCGAGCGGCGCCCGTACTTCTTGGAGCCGAACACGAACTTGGGCGCCACCTCCCGGCCCGAGGAGTCGTCGTCGCTGTGGGGCTCCGGGCGGGCGGCGGGGCCGTCGTTGCCGAGCACGGTCAGCAGGCCGTTGCGGAACTGCGCGAAGGTGACGCGGTCCGAGGACCGCTCGAACAGCGTGTCGACGAGCGCCGCGCCGCGGTCCTCTAGCTGCAACGTGTCACAGAGCTGAAGCACCGCCGATCTGTCTAAGGCTTCCTCGTTATCTACGTCGAAGGTTTTGAACACACTGTACAGCTGTTTTTCGTAATGATTCATGGACGCGCTAGCCATATCTCGGGACAGTTTACGTATGAGGTAAACCACTTACAACTAATACAAGCTCATATTTACGTGTTAAGGATCACATGTTGCGCTAAAGTAAAAAAACCACAAACGACATAGCTCAGTGAGAGTCCGTCTCTGAGCTATTGTAATCGTTGACAAATGACATCTAACAAGTCAAGGTGACAGACTGACAGAGCATGTCAATAAATTAAACATCACTATATCATACGTACATTCATATTTAAGTTTTATTGCACTTCTTCGAATAAATTAAAGACAAATATTTTTTTTGCTTTAGAAATGTTCCATTCCTTTTTTATTTTTATGAAAATTTAATAAAATCATATATTTTAATTACTATATCGTTCAAAAATATCACGTACAGTGACGTATCAATTTATTTTAATACAAAATTTTAAAATACATATTTAATAAAGGGTCTTTAATTATTGAGTACTAATATAGTTACATATCTTTTATTATTCAAAAGGTAATAAAAAATGATGCACGTCGAGTGCAATCGATCGATACATTTTCAATGACGTTAGTAAATATCAAAGTTTAGGAACGCTGACCTTGTTGTTTAATTGAACAATATAATCAGCTTATGTCTATTTGTTATTCACTTTGTTTTTGTATAAATTTGAAAAGTGACAATATTGTGCTTGCATTTACTTCATTTACTAATTCTGTATTGTACTGATTATAAAGGAAATAGTGCACATATTTTACGTGATACGCAAACATAAATCAATATGGTTTTTAAGAAAATGAAGAGTGGTAAACCTATTTTACTTCAAATAAAAGTGAAAAAACAAGTAAATATAAAATCTATCGCACGTAAACACTACTTCATAACAGTACTAATTGTAGTAGCCGTCCCGACTATACTACTGGCGATCTGTTTACTCACAGAATTGCGAGTACCCGTACTGAGACAGCTAATATGTTGGAGCATACCTAAATACATACAAGATGAAAATGAATACATAAAGAACAACGGCGTAGTTTCATGTTACTACAACTTCCCAGACGACCGCGCCCCCAATATCTCCCAGCTCATGCCATTTAATATCCATCCTCGACTGTGCACTCATATCAACATTGCGTTTGCACAAATAAAGAAAAATCAGATATATTTAGAAGATTCTCAGTATGATATTTTACATGATTTAGTAAAAATAAAAGAAGATAATCCAAAATTAAAATTGCTTCTATCAGTTGGAGGTGCTGGTAATCATGAAGGTTTTTCAGAAATGGTAATAAACCACGCTGCAAGGAAAACTTTTATAAGATCTATCAAAGATATATTGAGGAATTATTCATTAGATGGCATAGACTTAGATTGGGAGTTTCCTGCGATAGATATGGACTTAAACAGCTTTAAGAAACGGGAGAGGCAACATTTCTCACAGCTGTTGAGAGAAATAAGAGCTGAATATATCAGAGAAAAAAGGGATTATTTGCTAACAGTTGCTGCGGCAGCCCAGAAAATAATAGTTGATGCTGCTTATGATGTAGATCAAATTAATATGTATACAGATTATGTAAACATCATGACTTATGATTTTCACACTTACACCAAATTCACTCCCTTTACAGGCCTCAATTCTCCACTTTATGCCAAACATGATGAAGAGCTTTATTTTGGAACTCTCAATATTAACTATACAGTGCAGATGTACAAAGATAAGGGCCTGGATCCAAAGAAAATAGTTGTTGGAATACCTACCTATGGACACTCATATACATTAGTCAACCCTAACAACAACAAAATAGCCAGTCCTGTGCAAGGGTTTGGTAGTCTCGGTAACTTAGGATTTGTGAATTACCCTGATATATGTACTTTCTTAAGGACATATGACAATAATGCAACAGTCAAATTGGATCAAGAAGCTAAAGTGCCATATTTATACAAAGATACGGAATGGGTGTCTTTCGACAACACTCAGAGCGTAATAGCGAAGGCTAAGTATATAAGAGACAACAAGCTACGCGGTGCAATGATCTACTCATTGAATGCAGATGATTACGATGGAGCATGTGACAAGTTATCAGGCCTGGTTAAGTTTCCACTCTCTGTTAGTATCAAGAATGCCCTCAATGAACGACAAGCCATAGTGGATTCTTATTGCAAGGCGAATGAGTTTATAAATTTTTTTTCGTATTAAAATAACCATGTATGTCATACCTTGTCCTTCCTGGCCACATATGTGATTTTGTACTTCGCACAGGATTTCATGTTAGAGTCTCGGCGCGTCGAGGATCATAGTGGCGTGGACGGCGAGGGAGGGCGAGGGCCGGCAGCGGCGCCCACGCTCAGCCGCACAGAACAACAGCCAGCGCGCACCGCATTCATCGCATACCGTACTTTTACAATTACAAAAAACATAAGAAACCGCTCCAAAGTCAGTGGTCTCGCGGGTGGGGGTTTCCACTCGAGCGGCGTCGCGCACGCGCTGCCCGCTCGTACGCAACTTTAATTACCTAATTATAAAATACTATATTGACAGTTATTCCTTCTATAACTGTTTATAAATACTAAAAGTATTCTGTCCAGTACAGACAGTACAGGAGGTACTCGCTATTTTTTAAATAAACATCTTTCGGCTCATCATTAAGTATTTATTATAAAATAGAATTAAGGGGAAAATATGTGTAAATCAGTAATGTGTCGTAGCTCGATGTATTTGCCATGAATATCTCAATTCTCAGTGGAAATAGGTTACGCGAACTCTTAGTTCGCACTGTCCTTAACCCCGTAGTCCCGTTATGGTACAAATGATTTTTAAAATGACAAATTATATAAAAATATGGATTTTATTATTAGTCGATGTGTTGTTTAATTTCGTCGCTTAAATAATATCATATAGGTATACTTATAAATGTTAAAAACTTGAAGAAATGTTTATCTAATAAGTTTTTTTTAATTTCGTATTATTTTTTATGGCTGTGAATAACTTATATTATTATAATTTTTTATGTTACCATTTTTAAATTAAATGATTATAAATGTGAATTGATGTTTTATCTTCCATATGCAGATGCACTTAAAATCATTTGTCACATCTATACTTACTAATATCATGAAGTGAAGGATCTCAACATTACTGGTTAGTCTACTCTTATCGAGGTACGCTATTAAATATCCTGTGCCTGCAGTCGATCCACTCGTCATACACAACATCCCCATTTGGATAGGCCAATGTGTGATAATATAACACTGATATTGAAATATTGCTATTTGTATATCTTTGGTTATGTAAATTATAAAATTAAGTATATACGTGGGTAGTTGCTGACATTGAAAATTAGTAATGACCACAGAGTGTGGGTAGCGTCTGATGACATATTTAGTATGATACCTTTGAATAAAATACATCAATTAAGCTTTAAGAAACTCTAAAATCTTATAGGAAAATACATGTTACATAAGATTATATATACAAAAGTTGTACATCACGAAAATGATTGAATGTCGACCATTTGCAGCTTCTCCGGCGTAGGCAAATGGAAATAACTAAGGGTTGTGTATAACACCAACACAACGCCTTCCACTGAAACAGCTGAAGAGAATAGTTCTAAAAATAAAACAATAATTAAAAAATAGGAAGCTCTTTAATATGGCACTACCTTACAGTACCTACCTAATATCTATACGCGAGATACAATGATATCGAAGGCTTCGCCGTCGACTCTTAGAAATTACTGTCCTCACTTGATGGTACAATCGTTTTAGAATTCAAATTAATTCGTTCATTATTGTTTTAAATTGACGGACTTTCATTGATGAATGAAAATAACATACTGTGTGTTAAAAATTGTGGCCTTGCATATTCTATTTCTATTAAAAATAAATTAATCAATAACTGGGTTCAAAAATAGTTACAATTGGGTACAATATATACGTAAAGACTCGCTCAATGACCTTCCACATTAGTCCTTTAGTCTTAAGTAATAATTTTAGAAGTAACAACTATATACAAATAAAATAGAAAAAAAAAGCCTTTACTAGTTCTAATCAGATCAGATCCTGAGCATATAACAGATTCTATTTCATTTTAGTTGTATATTGTGTTCTGTGGAGTTAAAGCACCAATAAGTTTGAGTATAACAATGATCGTAACTAGATCTATTAGCGCCATCTACATTGTATAATTGCACTTAGCACTATTCTACATCATACGGCCAAAGGAAACAGGCACTCGAGCTGTATTGAATGTAATGAATCTCCAAATGAATAGTAATGGCCACTTAATATTTAAATATAAAATCAATGTATTAAAATTAGCTTTTTGATTGAAATATTGAGACATACGAGGGGGCATCATGTCACATGTCCATAACTTCATAATCACATATCTTTATGTGATAAATGCTATTATAGCAATCAATTAAACAATTTCAATTTTTAAAATGTTTAAATGTAACTCTTAATATTAATAAGAGAGCAATTATTGAGTATTAATAATTTAAATGCAACATTTGTGTTAGTTTAAATGAATTTATATTAAAAAACTAACATGATTCCAATGAGAACAAGGAATGTGCCAACAGTTTCAATGACAACAGGCAGTGGTGCCCCACTGTGTGTAAGTGCAAACACCCACTAGGCCACACCAGTGAGAGTGTCACATCTTCTTTACTTACTCTAAGTCTTAACACAGATAATATTGTAGATTTCGCACAAAATGTAAATTCATTGTATCACAAACTATAGGTATATATACTCTATACTTCTCTATATGCATATATAATATAATTGAGTATCTAAATATTAGGATATGGCAACTTAACAACAACTTATTGTCTAGTGGAATATTTATCAACTAGTGTCCAATGCTGAGCTGATAATGCACGCATCTCATAGTGCTGATCTTAACCACACAAGCTCATTTTTAGTATAAACAACCTTCACTTATTTATTGATTTTTTTCAATTAATTAAAGTAATTTATAACAAAACTTGACCAAATTTTTCTTACTAATTTAGTAATCATACCTAAGCTGCATACATCATAAGTGGGAACAACAGACATCACCACAATTACACTCTTATATTGCATACTTCTGTTGATTCTTCTTGTTTTTATTTGCAATATTCATCCATATATTACAACAAACATGAACAAAGAATGACTTCATATATATAATAATTATAATTTTTTTAAATCACAAAGAGCCTGTAACATTAAATGATTATATTACATAATGTTCTCTATAGTCTACAACAGGACGGTTTTACGACTGATGTGCTATTATTGTACAAAAGCAATCTCTAATTTGATATGTGTAAGCTATACTCGGTTACTCACCACTTGGATACTGTGTTTGTGTAATTTTTTTGTTAATAATCATAACATCGATAAACAATATAGCCAATGTCCTTGTACAAGTGTGACGAGGGATAGGGGCCAGGGGGCGTTTGTGCTACGTCTGCGCCTGCAGCCAGTGGAACATGAGGCTGTGCACGGTCTGGTAGTCGAGCTCGGTGTTCGGCGCGGTGAGCAGCTCGCGCAGGCTGGGCGCGCGTGGCGGCGGCTCAGGGGGCCCGCGCGAGCCGTCGTCGGAGGCGCAATCCGAGGAGGACAGGTGGCACAGCGTGGGCGGCTCGTCGCCGTCGCTGGCCTCGTCGGCGGACAGGGCGCGCGACCTGCTACGGGCGCGCTCGGCGTCCGCGGGCTCCGCGCCCCCCGAGTGTTGGCGCCGCGCGTTCTTCAGCGCCCGGTAGCGCCGCGAGCGCTCCCGCTGCAGCCGCCGCTTCCGCTCGTCCGCCCGCTCCAGCTCCTCGGGCGTTTTCTTTGTTGCATTCTTTCCAAAAAAATACCTCATGAAAGACTCGTCACAGTTGCGTTTGGACAGGTAGCTCGCCATCAACTTGTAGTAGTACTGATTATCCATGACACTGTTCTTAAGAAACTAAATTATAAGCAAAACACTTAAATTATAAAGATATTCTGGAAATTGCGAAATAAAAATAATGAGAACAAGACTGTCGATCATGTGACGTCACTGACATTTCATTTTCGACGTTTTGTCAGTGCCGCCGCCGACTCGCCGATCGCGTCTGCTGTAACATTTCGAAACGAATATAGAAATAAAAAATATATATATATATATATATAAAAATATGTGCTATAATTAATTTAATTCAATAATTATGGTTTTCGTAATCAGTTCAATTTATTACAATCATCTGTCACACAGTCTTCCTCTCAGTTTTACGAAATATTGCGAATTTAATAACTAAGCGATATTTTTGTGTATCATTTGATATGTTGTTGTTACTTCCTAGGCTTTTCAAAAAAAATTTACTTTTACAACAAAATAAACCATGTCATAAGCTTTTATTTATATGGCAACATCCAGGGTGAGATGAAAAATAAAGAGCAAAGGAGTTAAGATTTAATTTATTTATTTAAAATAAAGAATATTAAAATAAAAAACTTAAGAGTTGTATTTACAAGGTCTATATTAATCTAAAAGACTTATTCATGGTAATTTTGTAATTGTAAAAATTAGAGATAGCAAATGGTCTATATTATAAATTCATTATGACCTGACTTATTACCAGTCTTAAATTCAACATTTATAATTATTAAATATTGAGTCAAATTTTTAGCTTTAGAAAAAACAGAAGAAAACAACACTAATCTCCCATATGCTTAGTTTTAAGTAGGTATACTGAATTATCGTGAGCTAATTATTTAACTTTTTATAGATTAAATGAATAATATTTGAAGTAATATATAAATGAAATCAGCTTTACACTGTATCCCGAACACAGCAGGGTAGGTAGAGGGTAACCTATTGTTACACTCTGTTCCCCTCTTTCCCTCGAATTTTAGAGGCATTGCGTGTAGAGTGGTGGAACTCAACGCCGCAAGCAGTATATGGGTAAATAATAAAATTAGATGTTAATTTAGATCTGGTAAGGACGTAAGTCCGCAGCGTACAGAAAAGCAACCTCGTGAAGCATGAAAACTATGAAATGACATACTCTGGTTGTACATTTAGAATTGCTCGTGTATTTCGAATGCTAATAGACTGTGTATGGAATGGCTTCCGAGGAATTTGACTTGCCAACCATTATTTTAGGTCATTTATAAAATCACCCCCTCTTAGTTGGGTGAATCTTAGTCGGAGTGGATTGCTAGTTTTGGAGGCTTAAGCTCTTTGTATATAGTATGTACATCCATAAAAGATAAAAATATTATCAATCCAACACAAAAAATAATGAAGTCCAGCTTACCTTGAAACCGAGGGGACTTGTCGGAGTAATTTTAAAATATAAAATGTATAAAAAAATATATTACAACAAGTTAAACGCTACGATCTCTGGAACTACTGGTCGAAATTACTTTTTTTTCTGCCAAAAATTCTACTAAGCGTTGGTGGTGATGTCGTAAGAGGCGACTAAAGTACGTGTGGTAGAGTCACGTCGCCAGCAATGGCAACACGCATGGGCAGACTCGACCGGATCACAGACACTGCGTTTCGCATCAGGTAATGCCGGGCCCTGGCGCCCAACCCATCTTAAAGGCTGGCAACGCACCTGTAGCTCCTCTGGGGTTGCACGGGGTCATGGGCGGCGGTAATTACTTACCATCAGGTGACCCGCACGCTCGTTTGCCGTGTCTTTTCCATAAAAAAAATCCCAATGAGGCATTTTATGCCAAAAAGTAATTGAAAATTGCAAGTTGATATACCACCGTTTTTATTTGACAAAAATATTAAAAGTTGCCAAAAAATTGAGCATAAGTTATTCTATCATCAGTCAAGGAAATATGATGAAGACCAGCCTTGTCTTTTATAGCATTTAATTTGGACGTACACTTTTCGAGAAAATGTAAAATCAAAATAATTCAATGATCTGTGAACGACCCGTGCGACCGTAGCAAGCCTAGGCTCGAAGGCGCCATCCTTGTCGCCTCCTCTCAAGCAGCCACGTATTCATTGAATGTATTAATTACATAATAACAAATTTGGATCAATTTGAATCAATTCGGTTAGATTCACATAAGAAACATGAGTGTAATTTTTCAACAAAAACGCATTACCATAAACTTAATGAGAGGTTCCGACACGTTTCTTATAGGCAATCCTGGTGTAATCTATTCTACTATCATGTATCATTCTTAAAAATAAGTTTTATTAAACAGATACCTACAGATTTATACACTGGGATTAAGATCCCTGGATTAAGGCCATAATGATGTCACTTATGAGTGACACATATTTTAGTTATATTTCCTTTTTTTGAAACACAGATTGAAATAGGCAAACACAAAAAATGTACTTAAAAATATATTCAATATATATCAAAAAACAGGAATGTCAGTCCGTTTGACGGCCGACAAGCCGTCGTCCCACGTGAGCAGCACGTTGAACGACAGATAGAGAGCGACGGCTGAGAGGATGTGCCATAGATCATGCGCATCGTAGAACTGCAACACGAGGCATTCATGATTCTTGTGCCTCGATACCGCTGGGGTCGCCGACCAGTCCGATGAGCCCGATAGGAAGAAATACAACGCAGGCACCCAAGCTGCGGCTGCTGCTGCTAGTAATGCCCAGGCGTATGCTCGAAGACGTTCACCGTGTACGATTTTCATGCCGAGGTAGAAACCCATATAGACGAGAGCATTGCCAAGTAAAACCTGTAGCATATGTCCTGCGAAGTCGCTGCCATGACGTAGCAGGCCATAGGCTGCGAAGGCCCAGTTGAGTGCGTTACCCGCTACTAGCATGACGAGGCGCGCGCGGTAAAGGGGTCTGGTGCCTTGACGAAGCGAGCTGGCTGCTGTTGCTAGGCTTTCTTTTTCTATAAGACATGATAGAAAAGTAGAAGCAATATTAGACAGTCATTATACATAAGGTCGGGCAAAAATATTTTCGTATTGTTCATACAAAGGAAAATATATATATATATATATTTATTTATTTACAATATGTTTTGATCGAAGACTTGTCGTCATTTTATGGTGCCATAATCCCATTCCTGAAAAGATTTTGACATTTTGGGTTAAAAAATCTGACAGATAGTGTTCACAGTGTTCTTTTGAGGTTAGCTTTATGCTTCCTAAAGAGTTCTGCATTGACTGAAACAGGTGGAAATCTGATGGAGCAAAGGTCAGGGCTATACGGAGGATGCATCAGCACATCCCGCGCCAAGCTGTCTCAATCTTCGCTGCGGGCTATAGATGAATGCGGTCTGGCGTTATCATGGTGGAACACCACGCCCTTCCTATTCACGAGCTCCGGCCGGTTTTTCTCAATAGCTTTTTTTAACCTTATCAGTTGTGACAGTAGTGGTCAGAATTGATAGTTTCACTCGGTGGCAAAAGCTCATAGTGGACGATTCCTTCCCAATTCCATCATACACATAACATCACTTTGTTCCGAGTCAAGCCGCGCTTTGCCACGGTCTGTGGGGCTTGTTCATGCTTCGACCATGATCTTTTTCCCATATTCTTATCGTAAGTCACCCATTTATCATCACCCGTAATCAACTGTTTTAGAAATGGTTCGGAATTTTTACGTTTCAATAAAAAATCGCAAATGCAAAGACGTTGCATTAGGTTTTTCAAAGTGAGAACATGTGGTACACAAAAGTTAAGTTTTTTATTGTACCCAGACTTTAGTAAGTGACGTAAAACTGTTATATGATCAACATCTAGTTATTCAGCAATGTCGTAGTGCATACTACTAATATGTGGATCTTGCACAACTTTCTCAAAGATGAATTTATCTGTGACTGTGGGCGTCCAGAGCGCACCTTATCTTTCACATTAAAATTTCCAGACTTGAAACGCTTGAACCTCATTTGTGCTACTCTCCTCTTATTGATACCGCATTAGGTGCGTAAACCGCACAAAATTTTATTCTTTTGTGATAAAACTTTAAAATGTACCAGATTTCTACGTTACATGCGTTCATTCTGCTTGCTTGAAAAACAATTGAAAAATGGCGGGAACTAGTTTTTTTTTATTCATTGCATCTTGAGAATGTCTTTCATTTAATGGTATCAAAACCAGCCAGTCACATTCAGTAAAGCCAAAGAGGTTTCATTACTAATAATACATTTCAAAATACGAAAATATTTTTGCCCCGACCTATTAGAAAACAAGCCAAGACATACAACCTAAAGTTTTCATATAATGCAAGGAACAATAATTTTTAAACTAAAAAAAAACAACGTTTTAGGTATTATTGTCATTCTGCACATATTAGCAAAGAAGGACAACAGGTTGACGGTCATCTTTAAAAAATAAATATACACATCTAGACGCAAAAAACATGTTAGAAAAGAATGTTAAAGAAATCTCACCAAGTCTGAACTGTCCCACGAAGTAAATGCGTAAAGAGAGCAGCAGGAAGGTGAACACATGTAGGACCGTGAACACGCCCCAGAACAGCGCGCCGCCGTCCAACACTCCCCATACCACTGCACGAGACACCCACAAGGTATTTTAGGTTTATTTATTTATACAAACAACAATTTAATTTATAATACGTTGAGTTTCGTCGTTCGATCTACTATATACTACATAACAGATCGCATACAAATATGGCAACAGTCAATATAAAACAGAAATTTTATATTATTACACACAAATTTGTGACATAAGATCATTTCAATAAAATCCAAATTTATTACAGTGCATTAAAGCTTAGTTTTGTATAGCGCCTATAACGTCATACAAAAAAATCTTTCAACTGTTTTTAACCCTCCGCGACTAACGTGGTGACGCCATTGACACCGTAAAATTAGATTTATTTCCACTGATTTTCAAATGTAAGCACCGGCGCTTTCAGTACCTCAATGTGATGAGCTTACGCATCAGATAGTCCACGGGTATGCACATAAAGTGGGAAAAGTGACCACGAGACTACCACGAAATCTTAACTATCACACAGTTTAATATCGATGGTAAGCGGCTATTGACGTGCTGGATCCCCATGTGAGGAGGGTATCGTGGTGTAAGGGCAAGCGTGCGAGTGTAAAAGCGACGGTTGTGGGTTCAATTTCCACTGTAATAAATTTATTTTAATAAATAAATTTATTTTTTAATTTTTAATTTAGATAATTGTTATATATTCCAGACCGACTTATTATATATATATATATATATATATATATATATATATATATATATATATATATATACTGATTAGTATTACATATTTTTTTCAACGTAAATAACTTTTAACACAAAACCCACTTAACTGTCGCAGTCGGACAGTTGCCTCAGTTTTGATAACACTAACTTAGGGACGTTAGGAGTGATAGCCATCTTAATCTTAATGTATTTTATTTATTTTTCTTTAATGTTTTTCTACCTCGTTATAACTACTATTTATATATTCATTCACTTGATGTCCTTATTGAATTATAATAAACATTGATTTTAAGGTTAACCTTCCTTTTCTAAAAAACATACGGCAGACCGCGCATTTCAGAATAAAATTTAATATTTTCCAGCCAACCATGTGTTATAATGTTGAGGAAAAAATAAGCTTTAATTTGATATATTATTCATTAAAAAAGGACATGAGTGCAAATTATTAACAGTAAGTGACCTGTTCGAACCAGGCAGCCCTGGGCTTGCGGTAGACTGAGAGTTGGCCATTGTTTTTCACATTCCTTATGCGTTTTTTGTCAAATGATGTGGGATTCATATAAAAAACATATGAGTGCAATTTTCTCCAAAATCGAAAAAAAATATTAAAGGTGATTGCGGCAAGATTCTTCTAGGCAACCCCAGTGTAATAATATAATAAGTTTGATTAAAAAAACGGATTGCTGCAGATATAAACACTTGGATCTCGGCCTAACTAAGGCTTGTGTATTGATCACAAATAGACCTGATGGTCAAATTGATAATTTTATTAAGTCTTAAAATAGGTCGTGGCGCAGTGGCACAAATTGTGACTGTAAAACTAACCGACCGACTGGTTGTGGTTTCGATCCCCACTCGAGGAGATGAAACATAAAACATGTACAAATTTTAAACATTTTTCTAATAACCTTATCTATTGTTTCACATAGAAAGGTCATCACAAAGTCGAATGCACATATTACCGAGCGCGATGAGCACGGCGAGCACGCCGAAGGTGGCGTGCGCGCGCGCGTTGACGTCGGGATGCCGCGACTGGTAAATCTTCACCATGATGAGCACTGCCAGCACGTACATGAACGACGTGTCTACACGTGCAAACAAACAATACTCTGATTGTAGGAACCTCGATACGATTACCGTGATGACATATTCGCTATACAATAAAAATAATGGTTCAATTTGAAACAGTATTTAATATAAATAGCTCGAAGCTAGTTCTCGCGCAGGGGCACAAGCGTCTGTAAACGCACCAGGTTGTGGGTTCGATTTAAACTTGAGGAATTCAAATTTATACTTATAGTCAATCGTAAGGGATCGGTGTCTGTACATGGAAGCCGTTTTATTATATTAATATAGATTGATAAAAAAAACACTTTTTGATTGTTGAGATTTTTTAAAAAATGTATTAGGCTTTTATAGAATAGTTAAAACTGTGGTCTCATTTAAAGTGGGGCTGACTAAAACACTATAATATATAAACATCCGCACAAATGCGTATGCCTCGCGACTAAAGTACACAACTACTAAACTTTGTAAATCGTTTGTAAGAAACTTGTAAACAATTTAAAAACTTGTATGTGAATCACTACTACGGAAATGAATATAAGAAAACATATAACCAACCAAATTGAAAGTTGAGTCGATTGGGGCATATGTGGTAGCTAGCGGAGAGCACCGCCACCACCATCATGCCGGCCCCCAACGCCGACAGCAGTCCGTAATGAGCCGGAATCCCATACTCCTGAACAGAGGGGCGACATGGTCAGTGCGGGGCGCAGCGCCGGCGGCAAAGGGGTACAAGCAGGCGTGGTACGCACCGGGTGCCGCGGCCGTCGCTTGCGGCGCAGGCGGCGGCGCCGCACTTGCAACAGGAACAGCGCACCGAGCAGCAAGTACCCGAGGTTGGAAAACACGTGGTTAAAGTCACTGAGCGCGCCGGCGCCGTGTGCGCACAGGAAGTTGTAGTAGCAGATGTCCAGAGATCCCGATACGTTCAGCACCTGTTGTACAGAGGGCCGCATGTCTATATCAATATGGATATTTTTTACGTTTTTAAAATGTCATTCCGAATTCCGGAAAGAGAGTAGAAAATACTTTTCAGAAGTCATGATATAAAAATTTTAAAGTAGCGAAATTTTAAGCCGCATCTAGAAAAAAGACTTTTTAGAAAACATAATATAACCATTTTAGAGTGGCGGGATTTGAACCCGCACCTCTTGGAAACCAAACGCTCTTGGAGTCCAAACGCTCTGACCAACTAAACCATACGTTCTCATCGAGCTACGGACGTCGAAATTGTTATTTTATTATGAAAAAAGAGAATGCAAACGAGTGTACGGGTCATCTGGTGGTACTATCACTCGATGATGCGGTTTATCATCGTTGGCTAATAAATATGACACAGTAATAGGTACGGATATATGCGAGAGTGCCGTATTACGATCTGAAAGGCGATGACGAACTGCACGACGGGCAGCGCGTAGAACACGGCGACGGTGCTCAGCATGTGCAGGTAGCGGTCGGAGCGCGCCCGCAGCGTGCGCCCGCGCCGCCGCGCCAGCGCCGCCAGCCGCAGCCGCGCCGGCAGCCCGAACGGGCCCTGCGGGGCCACAGTGGGCAACCGAACTTTCATTTATTTACTAGCATCTTGAAGGCGAGACGAATGGGCTTAGTAGTTTAGAATAGTCGGAAAAGCAGTCGGCAAGGATCGAAAAATGAAATTAGAACCACTACTAAAGCATCAATAGTTAGAAACCACAGTCCTTAATTTTAATTTCCAATTCGCAGAAAAAAAAATTGAAATCTATATTTGATCTTAATTAACTTAGGCAATGAATTTCATAATAACCCTTCTTGTTAAATTTCACATTCATAGGTCAAATTGTTTCCAAAATTTCAAAGTTCACTTTTCAATTGTTTAAAAAAGACTACCTGACTTTATTACCTGAATATTATTTTCAACAACTTGTGATATCTGTTGTGGGTTTTGTGTATGAACACCATCGCTAGCTGTTTGCACTACTACAGTTTGTTGAGGGTCTGGCACGACGCCGTTTTGTATGGACTCAGCAGCGGGTGCAGAGACTGAAGCGAGAGCAGGGGAAGATATAGGAGATCCGGAAGTTACAGAAACAGACGTGGCTGTGGGCGTGGAGGTAGCAACAGCGCGCGTTTGAGGCGCATCTTCTTCATCAGAATCGCTGTTATCGCTACTATCAAATGTAGCATCTGAAAAATTTTAAGTAAATAACAGTTAATTATAAATATATGCATTAATTTATGTTGTAATGTTAATATTAATCATGATTAAACTGACCAGAGCCCCGTCTGCGAAGTCGCGCTGGCGTCGTGCCTGCAGTAGAGCTATTTAACCTACTCCCTTGAGCTTCTTCTGCCACTGAAACCAAGGATAATTATTTGTTAATAATTAAAAAATATCATATAAACGCTTCCTCACTTCAGCCCTCCATTATTTGACATTCGTTCCAATCTTAACTCTAGCTTCTCTCTGTCCGCACATAGCAGGGGTGTTGTGCAACGTAATGATGACGCCCATCCGCGGGACCACAAAAAAAAAGGAAGATAATGAAAAGATTTTTCCCTTAAAGTTTAGCACAGAATTACATTTATAAAAAACAGATTTTATGTGAACTTAGTACACTGGGACTGAGACATACCACTGGGGTCGCCGCCGTCGTCAGTGTCAGCGAGCACGGCTTTAGGCAGCACGTACTTGGCGAGCGGCGGCCAGCGCTGCGCCAGCACCAGCGCGCCGAACAGCGCGTAGAAGCCCAGGAACAGCAGCAGCAGAGTCATCGCAGCCACTGCGTACTGGCCGCGGGTCAGAGCTGGCTGCCACACGCAGAGGGTTTATACTTATGAGAACCTCCCACGAAAGACCAATATTATAAGTTTGACGTGTCTGTGTGTGTGTATCTGTGTGCCTTCTGTGACATCGTAAGTATCATCCCAAACTGTAGATGAAAGATGACTTAATCGAGAGTGTCTTATTTATGATTCTAGAAAATATTTTAAAAGATAGTAGCTTCACGCTATATTCCACACGCTTTATAGCAAAGTTGATAGAGATAATCTTGGAATTTGATATAAAAATTTATACTAATAATGCTTAACGGTAAACATATTGTACGGGTATATATTACGTACTATTGTGAAGCTCATAGATACAGTCTGAGTTGTGACCTACATTGCAGTGTAAAAGCCAGTATAGCTAACAGCATTGGCCTCACGGCCCTCATCACAACACACACATAGCTACCTCAACGGTGAGCACAAAGTCCTTCTCCCTGGCGGCGAGTCGCTCGCGCCGCGGCGCGTCCCCCAGCAGCGCGGCCGCCCACAGCCACGCCGCCTGCGCGCCCTCCTCCTCGCCGCAGGGCTCCTGCGACGGCAGCACCAGCGCCACCACCAGGAAACCTAGCGGGTAGTCTGAGCGCTGGAAGTATTGCCAGTAAGTTAATGTTGTAAACAGCAGTTACAAAATGTCTAGACTTTTTCTGGAAATGGCTTCTGCTGATTGGTATTTTTTTTAAATTTTAAAGTAGTAGTAAGAATAAAGCATTATATTTTTTACGTAATTCGGTTCCACATAACCTCCTCTACCTGCACTCTGCACTCACCGAGAGCTGCACGGCACCGGAGCGCATCATGGTCATGCGCAGGCCGCCGGAGGAGAGATCCGCCGACGTCTGCGCTATCGGGCACTGAAACAAGTGAAAGTTCTCCTTTATTCATTTAGACAAATTTAGTTCTGAAGGAAACGTTATAATTTAAGAGCGAAGACTTATCTAAGCATTATGTTTTTTTTTTTTCATTTTAAAGTTTAAGGAGCAATATTAAGATCTGTCTAAAAATCTTCGAAAGATACTTTTAAAATTAATCCAGGTAAGCAGATAACTAACTGAACAAACAAACTGATAAAATAGATAGAAAAAATAATTTACAAGGTATAAAAAGAATCTGAAATCGTAAGTGAATTTCGAAGTTACCGAATAATTTTGAACAGCGAGGACGGCACAGAAGTCGGTCTCGGAGGAGGCGACGAGCCGCACGCTGTGCTGGCCTTCGATGAAGCGGTAGTACGTCGTCCGCGGCGCCGACTGCGAAGTTGCAGGCTTGTGTGTTTTATTTATTCATTATATACAAGTATATACATATCCTAATTGTAGTCTCATATAAAGCCTTTTAAAGATTTCATAATAATCGAACGAATGAACAGAAAAGGAAATGTTGACTACCGACAGTCTTTCTGCAGAAACGGGGAGAAGTGGCTTTTTACATTTTATATTTCACATTAATAAAGTTGAGACGCTCTCACTAGGTGATTCTCACTCATCATTTATCACAATATTGGAATATGGGCGCCTCGGTAGACGGCGTCTGATCGGGGAATAAATTATTTTTAATTCCCCTCTGTCGAGCTCCATGAACGATAATAAAACGTGGCTACCATGTTGGCCACGAGCAGCGCGGGCTGCGCGAAGGGCAGCGCCCACAGCGGCGGCCGCGACACGCGCACGCGCGCCGTCAGCGGCGCCGCGCACGACGTGGACACGTGCAGCGTCAGCGCGTCGCGCGCCGGCCCCGCGCCTGCCGACAAGACGGATCACTTCCATATTGAACTGTAACTTTATCGTCAAATGTTTATTCCAATGAGAACTAGCGTCCACGCGTGTACCGCAGTCGGAGTCGAGGCCGGGCGCGGCGCTGTCGTCGGGGCACAGCGTGCGCTCCAGCTCGTGCAGCAGGCGCGCGCCCGCCGCGTACGGCAGCTGCCACGTCACCGCGCCTGCCGAAAAACCATGTGCTCTGTTATGTGGATGCACTGATACTGCACTGCGACGGAGTTTCAGAAACGATTGTTTGCTACGAGCAATTTGCTTATACGAACTAAGAACCTAGACTAGCGGGATACGTAGCCGCGCTTTGTAACCGTTTTAATATTTGATGTTTTATGTTTGATTTAGAGCGGAAGGTGAATACTGACCGGCGCGATGCCTCGCGGTGACGAGCACGGGGTGCGCGGTGTCGCCGCCGTCGCTGCGCACCCACACCACGCTGGGCACGGCCGCGTCCGCGCCGCCCGTCTGCCGGGAACAGGACGGAACTCATACATTATAGATCCTATAATGTATATTATGATCTATGTATTATTCATTTGTAAACTTCGTTGAGACGGATAGGTTATACCTACCTAAAACACAATTTTTACAGTTCCCGAAATAAATCGGCAAATACTCTTAGCTCTTGCTCCTGCCTCCTCCGCGAGGTATCTGCATATCACTAAATGACATGATCAATAAAACTGTTCCGTTATCAATAGGAGAACAGTTTAACTCGGTTGATTGACAATAACTGACTGACAACGCAGACGAAGCTGTTGCATGTAAAGAAATTGAAATTTGTGGGCGACGACTAGTTGAAGTTGGTACATATACGTATACATAATATTAGTCAGTCATAGACACAAGCAAAATGGCACATTTCATAATAGACAGAGATTGTCAGATATCAGAGAGTCCAAGAGTTGAGAGCAAACGTTAAAGTATCGATAACCTATTTTAAAAGCTATATTAATAAGTAGGTATATAGGTTTCTAAGAGAAAGCTTCTTTTCAGATATCAGGCAGTCTACATTCGTTGTCCGTGTTGAACGTAAGTATTCAGGGTGAGGTGTGCTCGTACTCACCGCCGCGACGTCCAGTATGTATTCGACGGAGCTGTTCAGGGGCAGCTCGTACGTTTGCTCGTACACTAACCTGGACACAATTATTTAAACTTAGCACACAATATGATACACATGAATCAACGTCCCGTTTTCCTGTGATTGAGATCATCATTTAAATAACAACATCACACACAGCGTTACGCACATTAAATACATCAACTTGCGAAGCATCCTGCATGCTCGTAGCTGTAACGAGTAAACAAACAACACCAGTATGAGCACATGCTGTCACCGCATATATCTGTTAAAGCAGTAAACTTTCGGCTAAAGCATTTATATTCTTATTGTATTAATCAATTAGCGAATATGGGTCCGGCGAAACCTTGACCCGCCGAAAGATATGGGACCGTCGGAGCTCGCGGCCGCCTCCCTTATCACTAACCAAACGGGTCACTGGTCGCGGGAACGTTTTACTTAGTACTGAACAGGAAATTGCGAATGATGAAATCGCCGAGATTTATGGTAAACTATATTTTTCTTTAAATCATCCTTTAAATATATAATGCATTTCAAGGTGCGCGAGGTACTTACTGCATCTGCACCACGACGACGCCGGGCGCAGCGCGCGCGCCGACCGCCGCCGCCAGCGACAAGGCCAGGACCAAACACGCCATTGTGGCTCCGATTTCACAAACTTATCCAATATTTAAAATATGCGATTCACTCATAGTTCTAAGTTTCGAATATGTAATTTAGGCTTATTATATAACTGCCCTAATTATTTAACTGAGCTTTAAGAAAAAAATGCAAGAATATATTATTTGACTCTTACTGGAGCGTGGATAACCTCGTTTCTTCCAATTTCAACTAGGTTATTTTAAAAATAATGATTCAGGCGTTGGAAGGCGTGCAAAATGTTTGAGTTTAAGTAAACAAGTAAGTCGCACGTCGGCCACACCTCGCTGTCGCCCGTCGCTCCTCACTCAACACCGATATCTGTTATCAGCCTAATTCCATATCGGTATCTTATCGGTATCTGATAAAATATAAACTCATCGATTTTCGATGTATATTTGTTCAATAAGTCAGGTGTAGCCCTTCTTATTGAAAGACGAAGTACCGAAGTGACTTAGCTCTCTCTCGTTGGATGATACATACGTACTAATTACGGCTTAAGTCAGTCGTTCGCTGTAATGAAGGTAAACAGAGCGTTGCGTCGACATGTAATCAGAGATAAATCTTTTTTTTGATAACAACTTAACAGTTTTATAAGATTTGTATACATAAAAACTCTAGTCGCAACCATACGGAAACAGGGTAACCTTAGTCACGGACAGGCCGATATTTATATTTTCTATTGATTAAACTATTTAATATTAATTAGAATGTTATTATATGAAAACATAATATCAATATCATCATCATCAGCCTCTAGCCTAACTCTTCAGCCCACTGCCACTTCAGCCTTCTAACCCTTTGGGCTATGTCGATAACATTATATTAAAATAGTAATCAGTTTTTTGTTATGTTATTTATTCTACTCAATAGGTGCTTAAATAAAAAAAACCAGAAACGTGTGAGAAAATAATTTATTGTGTATAACAAGTATACAACGTATTATTTAAGGCATCGCGAGGCCTTGGCGCGGACATACACACATACATACACACACACACACACACACACACACACACACATACACACAGCAACAGTCACACGGTTGAATGTTCAGTGAGTATTAACAATATCAACAATGTAAGTAGCACTCGCTCAGGGAGTTGGGTATTGCAACATCAGTCGAAGCCACACGGGGTTCGGGAGGACAACAAGTATGTACACGTTTTACACTCTCGGAGGTAAAGCGACGCTAACAAGACATTTGCATTTATTATAAATCTACTCGGATAGGGCCGGCGCGGGTCGTCGCGAGTACCGCAGGCCCAGCTCGTCCACGGTCGCCTCGATGGCCGCGAGGCACTCGTCCAGCTGCTCGCGCGAGTGCGCCGCCGACAGGCAGAACCTGCAACACCGGCGGGACACGGCATGTTAAACTACACTCGCTGGAAGAGCGCAACTCTGACAACAATCCAAGTACCGTATGCGCGCCTTGTTGAGCGGCGTGGCGGGGAAGCCCACGCCCACGGTGGCCACGCCGCGCGCCGTGAGCCGCTCCACCGTGGCCGCCATCTTGCTGAAGCTGTACACCATCATGGGCACCACCGGCGACTCCGCGTGGCCCAGCGCCACCACGCGCAGCGCGCGCAGGCGCCGCCGGAAGTAGCGCGTGTTGGCGCGCAGCGCGGCCAGTCGCGCGCCGCCCGCCGCCGCCAGCGCGCGCGTGGCCGCCAGCACCTGCGCGGCCACGGGCGGCGACATGGCGCCCGCGTAGGCGCAGGCGTGGCCGCGCGCCCGCACGGCGCGCACGAGCGCGGCGCTGCCGGCCACGTAGCCGCCCGCGGCGCCGAAGCTCTTGGTGAAGGTGCCCATGAGCACGTCCACGTCGGCGGCCGCCACGCCGCACAGCTCGGCCACGCCGCGCCCGCGCGCGCCCGTGGCGCCCACGGAGTGCGCCTCGTCCAAGTACACGTACAGGCCCAGCTGCTTCTTGAGCGCCACGATGGCGGCCAGCGGCGCGATCGAGCCCTCCATGCTGTACACGCCCTCCACCACCTGCGCACCACACTCCCGGAATCATGTAAACTGATAACTATTGTTCTTTAAATACGACGTTTAGTATCATCACACTCCAGTTTATACTATATAACAAATAACATTTTAAGAAAAAGAAAATCGGAGCTAAAATAAGAGTTGCTTTGAAATAAAATAGCGTATAATTCGACCTGGATCGGTTGTGACTAAAATGTCCAATCAATAAAAAAATCTGCTTCACGCTGTATCCCGCATAAAACAGGGTAGGCAGAGGGGACCTAGTGTTAAAACGCTCCGTTCCCCACTTCCTGCTGAATTCTGGAGGTATTGCGTGTTGAGTGGCAAAACTCAACGCCGCGCTTAGCCTCGACACCAAATCGAAGTCAATATGTTACAGTCACACTTCATGCAGTGGCGTCCATTTCTTGCTAAAAGACACTCACGACGACAATCTTGGTCCAGTGCCCCTCGGCGACGGCGGCGCGCGCGAGGCGCTCGAGGTGGCGCACGTCGTTGTGGCGGAACACGCGCACGGCCGCGCCCGCCACGCGCAGGCCCAGGATGAGCGAGGCGTGGTTTTTCTCGTCGCTCAGCACGAGCGCGCCGCGCGGCACGAGCGCGGCCATGCCCAGCGCGTTGGTGGCGAAGCCCATGCCGAACACGACGGCCGCCTCCGCGCCCAGGAACTGCGCCAGCGTGCGCTCCAGCTCTTCGTGCAGCGGCGTGGAGCCGAGCTCGCGGCGCGCGGAGGCCAGCGCCAGCCCGTAGCGGCGCGCGGCCGCCTCCGCCGCCGCCGCGCACTCGCCCGTGGGCGACGCGAACCCCAGGTAGTTGTAGGAGCCCAGGTTGATGCAGCGCTTCTCCACGCCCGTGAACCTGCAAGTGTGCTTGCCTCCTATGTCTACTACAACAATAGAGTCGATTCTGTCGCCTCACCGCCTCGCGTCGCATGAGGTGATATATTGAGGCGAAACGAGGCAAAGCTACTAGAATAGACGAGAACACTGACTTCTCTCTTGTGTTCCCTCGCGTAAACTGTGTGTGCAATGTCGATAGAGCATCAAGGTTACAAAATGCTTGTATATAGTAGAAATTATTAACTTAATTATAATTTTCTTTACCTTGTTAATTGTAATTTTATTTATAAAATATCTGAGATATATAATGAACGCTGTGAATACATCCCAGTAATTGGTACCTGTATCAGTCATGTATCTGGCATACATTTGTATTTCGTTACTTGTATTGTGGGTGTGTGTACCTGAAGGACCAGTTATAGTCGTCGGTGCAGCGTTCCTTGAGGGTGACCTCGGCGCCGGGCGCGGAGCAGATGGGGCGGTTAAAGATGTGTCGCACGCGGCGGTACACGTAGCGGGAGTAGAACTGCTCGAATGGGTTGTATAGCGGCGCATAACCCTACGCAAGAGACACACGTTTATTCGACATCAGGGTGTCCAGAGGGACCTTGTACTCTTTATATATGAACTTTCCGCCCAAATTTGTCAGGCATTGTGTGTTAAGTGGCTGCGGAACTCAATCTCACATTTTATCTTGTTATCAAAGCAAAAGAATGAAAATAAATAGTATACCCGAGTGAGAGATAACTTAATTATTCCTAAGCTAAGCTCGGCGACGCTGCAGTCCCGCGCACCTTAGCCCGACTGCTCAAAATGGCAGACTGACTCATTTATGCTTTCCTATTAATTAAGTACTAATGCGAGTCTCATTTAGCGTTGATTTATTAATTTTGACTAGTGTCATTATATAGGAAAGGCGACAACCCAAAACTGTGCAATTTGCTGCAAAAAATAGTCACGGAACTTTAAGACAAATAATGTTGCCTATTACATTATGTCGGGTTTGCACCATACACTAAATTCAGGAAAGTACTGTCGACCATGCCGATGTGTACATAAGCTTCGTTCTCTCGAATCTTCGTTGCTGGCCAAGTATACGTAATTATTTAAATAAAAAATTGTTTTACTGTTTTATCTTTCCAATGTCTAATTAGTTTGGATGAAGTTTCAGTTTTTGTAGTTTGTAGCTACTTTCTATGCTATGATACAAAATAACGATCGAAGATGAAAATACGTCAGTCAATCTTTGAATGCAAAGACCGATTTATACAGGAATTGTCACATCGATAGATGGCACACTAGTTGGAAAATCCCCATATATAATAAAAGGATAGAAAAGTCAATTTTGTACATGAAAGATATAAAAAACAATTAAGTCGGATAATATGTCGATTATAGAACCTAAAAAACCACTCAGCAGAATTCTTGTCTGTCTGTCTGTTTATTTGTTGGTCAATCACGCAAGAACTACCGGACAGAAATTGATGAATTTTTGCATGGTATTAGCCTAGAGTTTCAAGGTACATTTTTTTTGATTTCATCCCGAATTTCATGATAGTTTTTTTTTAAATAAAAACTGAAAAATATAAATTACTTAAAATACCGATAACTACTGTATGAAATTAAATGAATTTTGGCATAATAATAGTTCAAAGCCTAATGCAACTTATAGGATAGTTTTATAGGGTAGTTTTATTATGGAGTATAAAGAAATTTTAGTAGAAAAAATTACATAATCATATTTTTTAATAAAAAAATCGACATCTTCATTTTCTACCGGATCTCATACTCTGAACTTAACCAAACTTTCGCCAAACTATTAAACAACATAAAGGGTTACAACATAACTATTTAACTTTTTAAGTTTTATGTTTACCCTTTCTAATAAAAAAAAGAATCATTAAAATTGGTTGGGTTGATATTGAGTTTCGTCCATTTGTCGCGCAAATACTTAATGCAAATTTTAGACTTATGTGATTTTCTCATTGATATCATTATCGGAAATTAACTAAATTAAAATAGGACTACACGGGACACACTAGCTTTCAAATATAAAAAGAATTGTAAGTGTTGTAATAACACCAAAAAATTACTATAAATATTAAATATGCTCAATTATATACAGTGTTTTTGTCAGCACCACTTTAAATAAACCATAATTTTAACTACTCTAAAAAAAGCTTAATACAATTTTAAAAATTCCAAATATGAAAAAGTTTTTTTTTGAAACAAAATAAATTCTAAAATTATCGTTAAAAATAAAACGCCATTTGTCACACTGACATAAGCCTATCAAAGGGAAACCGCCGCATACGCCTCATTCCGAAATCGAGTCGTATGTATTGGCGACAAATTTCAAAGTTGCTTAATCTTTAGTAGTATCTTTGTAGTAGTAGGTGTTTACGTTATTTGCATCTATGCGTAACTGCGCAGAGGCGAAGTGGGCGTAACTCGCGCCAGGTGCAAAATACCTCTTCAGCGCCCCCCAGACGATCATATAATTGTATATATAAAATATACTCCCAATTTAATATATTTAAATAGTTTTGCAGACCTTTTGGTCTTTGTTCGTAGCGCCCGGGGCATGATGCCCCTCCCTTGCCACCCCCTCACTACGCCACTGTAACTGCGTCACACGAGATACAGATATGGATAAACATCGTGAAATGAAAAAAAATCCTACGTCTTAACTGGGATATCTTGATATCTTGGATTGGGATATCTTGATTAATTTCTTTAGGTATGGGTTTAAAATATTTTACCTTATATACTGTTCCCGTAAAAGGAGCGCTGACGCTTCCACTCTGTATAAATATTAAAGACTGTAACGTGACGTTATGGGTTCGATCCCCAATTGGAGGATTGAATTATAATTTAATAATATTTTTATTTCGCACATCAGTCACATATACGCAGTATCTTAACACTAAGTTCCCTCTACCTACCCTGCTATAGGCGGGATACAGCGTGGATCGGGTTTTAACTTTGTGTGAACCGATTAAAATAAAACGAATACTAAATATTTAAGGGAAGTTAGACAAATTAAAAAATGTGCACTTAAATCGGTTAAGTTGTTTCTGAGATTATCGTGAACAAACCTCACAAACAAACACACAAACAGACCAAGTCCTATTACATTGTTAAATATCCGTAATAACAATTTTTCTAATATATCTTCCATGTACAGACACCGATGAGATTAAGATTAGGATTTTATTGTAAGTATCGATAAGTCGATTCTTATGGGAGGTACGAAAATGTGATCTAAGGTTTTAATAATTTTCACATTAGAAATCTTACATGCGTTGCAAACATATATTATAGGTATATTAAAACACGAATATAATTCAGTGTACTAAGTAAATAATTCAGTGGTTTCAGCGGGCGAAGCCGCGAGCGGGTCGCTAGTAAACAATATTTTCCAAATAGTTGAAACAAAGGTTATGAGGTAGCACTGGATAATCTGATAGAAATTTACAATGAATTTGAGAAGGATCAGATTTTACAAGAAATAAAAAGGTACCGCAGGCACGTCTGTGATTCCGACAAGAGTGCGGACGTTTCATCTAGATAAACAAATAAAGCAGTCCTTGAATTTATAATAAAATGGGACTTTACTAAGTCCTTATCCTTATACTTTAATATTTCTTTACCATAACGCATATCGATTGCATTAAGCGAGAAAAGTTTTTAAAGCGACACGAGATATCGCAAAATTTCTTTACGTCAGAGATTCCCAGGGCACGCTGCCTTGTAGTCATGCCTCTGTGAAGGAGAGATGGAGAAGCTACTTCTAAGAACTGCTGAAAATTTGCATCTCTGCAGTATTCATTACTACCTGCCGCCTAACTTTGGACTTATTACCCCGATAACCCTTGATGAAACTTTATGTATGTAATCGAAGCGTGGAAACCGTTTGGCTCCCTTGGTGTCCTCATGTTTATTCATAATTTTAACCATATCTAGAATACTGGGAGACACTGCCACACCAGTAGCAGCAGTTTATAAGGGAAGGGGCAGTGTTCAAAATTAGAAGAGCATTAAAATTATGAGTTATACCAGATAGCAGACCATGATCGATCGATAGATACTAGAGCATAATCGACCCCAGACCCACCCAGAGTGTACTATCTCTGAGTCTCAATATGGATTTCAACCAGGATTGCGCACTATTGACGCCATTTTTGACCGTTGATGAAGGCATATAGGGAAAAAAGGAGAGCTCTGCATGTGACCTTTTTAGGTCTGTAGAACGCCTTCGATTGTATATCTCATCAGTGTATCTGGTGGACTTTGCGATCCAAAGGGATCCCTGAGGCCTATATTGAGTATACTACCATAGTTAATATTGCTGTTGGCTACACTAAACCTTTCTAGATTTCAGTAGAGGTTGACCAGGGCTCGGCTCCTATGCGTTCTTATATAATGTAGTGCCAAATACTGTCACGGCTCACATCCAAGACCAGCCTCCATGGCTGGTGATGTAAGCCGGTGACATAGCACTCATTGAACCGACTGATGCTGGAGAGTAAATTATTATTGAAGAGTTAGTGAAGTGCAGACACGAAAACATAATATATAACGCAAGTTTTAGATACATGTAACATAAATTATATTTTACATTCTTACATAAAATACATAATTATAAAGTAATAAGTAAAGTTAAGTCTTTATTTTTACTTGTTTTTGCTAAATTCTGTACGTATTTTTGATATTTCGTGTATTATTTTCTTATGGTTATGCAAGTTTAATTTAAATATTAATTACAAAATGTAACCTACTCGCACATACACATCTACACTAATTGGTGTATAAAAAAATCTTTACATTCAACTTCGCCGGAACTTTGACGGGATAAGTCCGCCACTCTACTTGAGTCGTTACAAGAGTGAGGAAAATGAAAATATTAAATATTTTATTGCAACGACTGCAATAAACGGATACAACGACAAAAACGACATCACAATAACGTAATGTTCGCGTTTAAATAGATGCACATCATTTAAATAGAAGCTGCTTTTTTGATGCGATAGCGGTATTACACGTGTAGTGAGTTATAAGTTAATTATCGATAATCTAGCATAGTAGTTTATAGACAATAATTCAATTCAGTTCACCAAATTCGTTAGTAACTGACAAGTGACTGACGCCAGCCAAACGGGTGCGGCGAGTCGTGAGGAGAACTGGGACACTCAATGTCGATAGTCGATAGACGACGGCGATACTACGAAGTGCCGATAAGATAAAACACACGAGTCACAAGAATAAATAATAAGAATGCATTGATACGGGTTGTCGGTTGTGATTGCTACTAATAAAACATGAATCATTCGATCTTCGATAAAACATTAAAAGAGACCATTACAATTACACACACACACACGCATGTATTATATATATATATATATATGAGGCCAGTCGTGGCGCAGCGGCACAAGGTGTGACTGCAAAATCGACTGGTTGTGAGTTCGATCCCCACTCGAGGAGATGAAATATTTACTTAAATTTATGTTTCCATTTCTTCGCTCTGGAGCCGAGGCTAAGCGCGGCGTTGAGTTCTGCCACTCAACACGCAATGCCTCCAGAATTCTGATTGATTTGATTTATATATGATGAAAATCAGAATGATGCTGATTTGATGTGATTTTATTTATATATATATATATATATAAATCAATTTATTTAGCGGAAAATTGAAAAAAATCTCCCCACAGAGATACTAACAACATAAATAAGTTGAACCAGCGTATAAGGATTTCGACTTTCGTAGCTCGATAATAACGTATGGCTTAGTTGGCCAGAGCGCTTGGAAGGTTTCCAAAGAGGCCCGGGCTCAAATCGGATAATATTTTTTTTTTGTATTTTTTTATTATTATTATTGCAATATTTGTTCAGATTTCTAATTTAAAAAAATAGTCAAACACTAAAATCAGACTACTTTGACTTCCTACTGTTAGAATTTGAACGGGTGGTATAATAATCCCTATGAACGTGTATAAATGTATAAAAATTGTATTATGTTATTTGTTTAATACATTCAACGGCTTATACCGTAACGTTTTTAGGTGACAGACGATATTTTCTTCTTTCATATTTTTTTAAATGCGTTAATCAGTACACGAGTTTTAGTTTTTGTACTTAATTTTTCATTAAATTATTTTGGAGTTTTAATTCGTAATACGATACCTAAGGAACCAACAAAAAAAAAACCAACAAAAACCTGAATGATGATGATGTTTTCTCACCATGATTAAATTGAAAGAAATATTCTGGTTCGCCTCCATAACTTAAAAGGTTAAAATTGTCTCGACTGCAGTGGAACGTGTCCAAAGTTATATAATGAACGATTGTCCAATAATTTAAATAAAAAAATTAGATAATTATTTTTAATAAAAGAATGTAATGATAGACAAAATGACTGATAATAATAATAATAATTGAAAATGTAAAATTGTTATTCTGATAATAACGCTTATCTCTGTTGGAATTTAAATAAATATTCTTAGAACATAACTGCTTAACACGTTTCGGTAACATCATTATTAATCATTATTACAGTACCTACCTACGGACACTTACTTAGGTAGTTGTTACATGTATAATATGTTGTTTGTTAAGGTTCAGACAGAGCCTGAATTTAAGCTCGAATGTTGTGGGTTTGGTTCCGATGAATGGCAATATGTCTATTGTACAGGGAACCCAACGCGCGCTAGATAAAGTGGTGGTACGACGCGTTTATCACTTTTTTCGTCATTGGACTCGCAAGGTATAAAAATGATTTGCAACAATTGATTCTATTATAGTAAGTAATAATACGTCACACGTCCTCACGGATACTAGTGGGGCTATACCCACTGTACCGTGCATTCATATGTTTTATATTTACCGGTTTCAACCATCTCTCTCAAATACCAAAAAATAGTTTACGCTTCATTTTGTGAAATTGCGTAGTGATGGGGTAACACAACGCCGCTGTTTATATTCTTTAAGTGAGGTTTGAACCCACAATAATCACTGTCGCCGCACTGCGCACGCTTCATACTGTCCTATAAATATGAAATCACCCGGTAAATTGAGGATGTTTTCTTGTATGTACTTATAGAGCTCGAGGAAAACAATAAAACTTGAGTATATTATACTTTACCATAACATATAATTCAACAGATAATTATAATTGAACTTCAATTTTATAAAATAATATTTTTTAATATAACACGATAGTTGCTTATTATTAGTATGTAAAAAGATAATCTACTAACTCATATTGAAAATGTTATTTATTCAAATAGACTTTTGCACGCTCTTTTAAATCGCCGAACAAGCCTACGTGCTTGCTACTGAATTTTCACGTTCCATCGCGGATTTCATCTTGCGAGCAGGACCTTTCCCGTCACTTTTACAGACGGACGCGGTTCGAATAAAACCATTTATAGTACGCCGATAATGATTAACGAATACCTACTGTACTGGAATTAATGATTGAATGTTGAATAATAAGTAAGTAGAGTACCTACATAGAGTACGTTGCGCGTTACACAGTGTTCTGCCTTTTACCGCTCATATTAGCAGTTCGATAATTGACTTAAAATGTGTAGATATGAGACACGCGCCGGGTGTGTGTTAGTAATTAGTAATATTTGTACAGTTTTAAATGCATTTAGAAATAAATTAAGTAAAAAAAAATCAATTTAAACGATTTTATTCTTAACAAGGAAAGTAAATAATTCTGGTTCGAATCCCGCTACGTTCAAATTTTTATACGTTTTTAAATAAGTATTTTTCTTTCCTAAGTGCGGAATAACAATTTAAAAAAGTAAATAATAGTACAATAAATTTACTGAAACTTAATAGTTGCTGAAAGCTTGAATAAATTAAAACCGTGTCCGGCCACTACTATACGCTTTTAATAGTAATCTGATAATGAATGCTGTCCCTACCATTGTCTACCACCACAACACCATCTACCGTCATCTTAATAGTTGACGGAACAGCAACTGCGCAACTAATATAGTTGCGGATTTCGTTACTCTACGTAAATTATCGTCATTTGAAAACTATTTAGAAGTTATTTTATTAGAATGTTTTTATTTAAAATAATCCAAACAAAAATCCTTGAGTAGAAATTGAACCTACATCCTGTCGCGTCGATGATTTAAATAATAATACATATAGAATACAAAATTAGATTCCGAGATTGGGACAATCATTTAAGAAAGTAGGTGAAACGGACTACGAAAGTAATGGAACCGTGGAGCAAACGCGACTGTTGCGGGTTCGATGTCACTCGAGAGAATGATAGACAAATGGTGCATGCGGAAAGAAGTATCTTCACTCGACTCGAATAAGAATCGAACAGCAAGAGGTGGGGCAAAAAAGTAATGGCTTTAGTATTTAATTAATTAAACGGCTCACCTCTCTATTTCTTTCCGTTGCGACTTTAGGTTTAAACAGCAGTTGGTTAACAAACCCCAGGAACATAAGTAAATAAAGGCCCACGTGAGTGAGCGCTGCTGTCCAAAGGGAACTCTTCTCAAAGGACCCCGGGAATATGTCGTGCTGCGACCAGTCCATCCATGGTACTGGCTCGCTTAGGTCCACTGGCATTTTCTGAAATGTATGTAAATAATACTATTAAATCAAAATAACATCTAAATGCCTAATTAGCTGTATATGTCAAGGGCCTTTGACATTATAATTATGTTAAACAAACTAGGAACTAGGTATGACAGAAACATATATAAATGAAATATAAATATAGCTAGCCACCTAATGGTAATACCAACAAATATATTACTTACTGCAGCAATTTATGTAATATTCGAAAAATTGGGTCGATTCGTTTACGGACGACCACGTCGGCGGTCGGGGCCTCGAGTGGGGCTAAAGTGTCTCTACAGTACTAGAGACTATGGCGAGGCGGTGGGGAATAATCATTAAGGATAAAAATAAGGAAATTTAGTCGGAGCTTACACAGATATACCGACGCGGGGAAACAAATACTTATTACGTAAGTCGTAACCGCAACGATACTGTCACTGTCTTGTGTGAAGAACAAGTATACAATACAAAATGTGACTTCAATCTGTTTATTACTCATTTAATAACTCACGCAATAGCTAAAACATTTTAAATAGAAACATGCAAGCATTCAAACATAATTTATTCTCGTCTGCGTTAAAGAGCTCTATCTATATAGCTTTTCCATTCATCGTCAAGTGGAATTTTTTTTAAACATCATCTCACACTGAGAAGTCGTTAAAATGAAAAGCTTAGGTTGAGGGTGTAAGATGCAAGTAGCAAGTAGTCATGTACACAATTTTTAACACCAAGGATATCATAAAGAATTTTGTGTATAATATACATATATCTTCTTCTTCTTGGCACTACTCCCGGCTTTTGCCAGGGTCTGCCTTCCTACTCAAATTACTCCACTTTGCACGGTCTTTAGCGTCCTCGGTGGTTAGACCATTGGCTCTCCGGCGTCCGAGAGGACTCACTCCAGGGACTGGCATAGCAAGGCACTTGCATCTGACATAGTTCTTAGACCGGCGCGTAACGTGACCAAGCCATCTCAGGCGACGCTCTTGGAGTTTATCCGCTACGTCGCCGACTCCAAGACTACCTCGAATGAATGTGTTGCGTATGCGGTCAGACCGTGTTACGCCGCACATCCACCTCAGTATGTTCATTTCCGTGACGTGAAGCTCCTGAGTGTGCCGACATAGTGCTGGCCAACATTCGCTGCCGTATAAAAGAACCGGTCGGATGATGCTCTTGTATATCAGACCCTTGTGTTTGGGCGGTATCTTGCGATACCGACCAATATATACCGACCGACCAATATATATATATATATATATATATATATATATATATATATATATATATATATATATATATATATATATATATATATATATATATATATATATATATATATATATATATATATATATTGTCACTGTCTTGTGTGAAGAACAAGTATACAATACAAAATGTGACTTCAATCTGTATATATATATATATATATATATATATATATAAACAATTTGGACAAGTTTTTTGAGGTATTACTTTAAAAAAACGCTAAATAGGTATTACATTAAAAAAAATTTGGCAGAAAGGAAGGTAAAGATTGGCAGAAACGACCGCGGCTATATTAGTTCGCTACTCGATATCCCTATCGGCATATCATTATAAAATTCAATACATTAAAACAGAAGATAATACAGTTGCAGATTATTTTTGTCGGTCTCACTCATGTACTCGTAGTCTGTTAACAAATTCCGTACTTTTAAATAATTTACCTATTACTTACAAACACATTCAATTAGCTACAAGTAAAGAGAAGACGTTGAATATTGTAATTAAAATTTTTATAAATGGTTAGCCGCGGAAAATTAAATGTAAAAAATATTTCCTTATTTCTTATGTAAGATAGATCTCGAGGTTGAAAATGGATAGAAGAGAAAGAAGACGGAACATGAGGAATTGCATAAAACTCATCAAGGCATTGTCAAAACTAAAAGCGCAGCGCGCACGCGTATATACAGATGAACGGCGCGTGCGCCGCCGTGCGAGCGGACCCGTCCCTCACCCCTCTCGCGCCGTGGCCGCAAGCGGACGGCCCGTATGAGCGTTTGCATATCGACTACACAATTTTACATATTTGTTTTTCATAAAATTTATTTAGTGATTTTTTCATTCATTATACCTTAAAATAAATAAAAAATACTTACATTCGTTAAAAGGTTTGCTTTTGTGGTAACTATGATAATAAATATATTTTCTTGGGTTATTTGGGGGCTTTATGGGTCTTGTTGAATGAGTTCATTCGGCGGCAAGAACAGTTGTTAAAAGTTATGCTTGATACGTATTGGTCAGATCATTTTCCTTTGAAATTAGAGTGTGATATCAATGTAATTAGATAAAAACTAGTGCGATTAAGCTTGCAAATAGCGGTATTCGATGGGGGGAAAGAAATACTAAGGATAATGCAAGATACTCACAATTATGTAATAATAAGTTATAAAATGTTGAGTTTCCTACACAATTTGAACAATGTGCAGACTATTTTTGTACTAACTTACAACATAAGCATTTGTTGGATAAATTGTATAAAGAATATGTTTGTATACTAGGCGATGCTGCTTGTAAAAGTAGAACGTTAAGGGGCTGTAATGGGAATTATAAGGGTATAAAAGGTTGGAACAAACATGTTAAAGAATCTCACGCAAATGTCAGAATTAAGTTTCAAATATGGAGGTTGTATGGGCAACCTACTAGTAGGCATATATTTGAGGAAATGAGGTTAAGTTGTAGAATATTAAAATCCAAATTAAAATGGTGCATTAAAAACTGTTATATATCAATTATGTAAGTAAATTGTGTACCTAAATTGACGTTAATGTTTAATAATTGTATTGTGGGTATTAAGAAAATAAATGAGTTTTGCTTCATACTTCAAACTTGTAGTATCATTTTAAAAACCAAAAAAATATAGAAATGGATAATTTGGCCTCCTTATATACGACAAAGAAATTTTCAACATTTTGGAAGAGAACTATGGTAAGTAGGGTAGGGTTAGGGTAGAGTAAGAGTGACTATGCTGAGATAGCAAATGTATTTAGGGAATTTTCTCCTCTTGAATCTCAGACGGGTGTGAACGATGCTGAGTCTTACCAATCGGAGTCCTCTATAAGGTTCAATTGTAAAGAAATAAAAGATGCAATTAAAAATATGAGGAGGGGTAAGTCTCCCAGACACAATGGACTCAGCATTGAGCACCTTCAAAATGCATGTATACATATGCCAGGAGTGTTGACAATGTTCTTACTCTAATCTAAGTGAAACTCTCTACCTCAAATTTACTCGAGAGACACCAGAAATATGGGGCAAATAGATTGACAAGCACATGATAGCGTCTCACATGCAGTTGTAGCAATAAGGTGGCACACCAACAGATGTTCTACTATTACAGAGGCAAGGACGACGCGATTAAAAAACTGATCTGGAATGCAACAGGAGCAGTGACAAAAGGCATTGTTGTGTTTAAAGATCAATGTAAAGGATAGAAATGAAGCTGTCATGACATTCCTAATGGCATCTACTATATTATAAAACAATGTGTAATCTTACACCTTCAACTATGATGATGACATCAAATGACTGAGATATATTAATTTTTTTAATATATTTTGGACACATATTAAATATGGATTTTGTTAGAAATTGACTTTAAAAATCTTCATTGTATCCATAAGTAATCTATAAAGTAATCATTTTCTGGTTTGCTTCCCTTTTATCTCATATCTGAATAGGTTATAGCTTCACACTATATCCCACAAGGCGAGAGAGGGTACTGAGTGATATAAGAGATTGGAAATTAATGCCTGCTTCATCTTGTTGTCAGAGCAATATAAACTAAAAAAATCTTCCTCCTCTCTCCACATTATCATTATATTAATTAGAATTTAATCCTAGTCTGTTACAATTAGTAAATATTTTAACTTTATTTGAAGCCATTACAATTTTTTTTAAACATTACTTATTTGAAGCCATCACAATTTTAAAATAGTTTAATTTTGAATAAGCTATTATTTACAACATTTATTGTATTAAAGGTATTGCCACAGAGGCAAAGTTTTTAAGACATTTCATAAGTTCTTAGAGCTGAATTTGAATCAACTTTTAATTTAATGGCATCTGTACTACCATATTCCTAATTCTATGAACATGAATGTTAGAGGTTTTAATAGAGAAACAAAACACAGCCATGCAATGTAATTACTATACCCTCATCTTAAGTAATTTGGCACATGTTGGAACTACAAAGAGAAATATTAGTAATTTATGTGGAAATCTAGTTTCTGTATATGTAATATAAAATCTACACTATACTATAAAAATTGAGCAAGTATATTATTAAATAGACTACAATGCTGGTTATCATCTTGACAACAATTAACATTATTGGTGTGGCCTTGGCAACAATTCTTCTCAAAAAGAAACTAAAGAATCGCCCCCTTGCAGGCGGTCAGTGGTCTAGGGCTGCCTCGCTGTCAGGAATATCTCCTACTTGGTACAAATTATAGAGCGAAAGTGCATTGCAGTGGAACAGAAAAAAAGTAAATAATATTTTACTTACAGGCACACCATTACTAATATGCGGTGATTTAACATAGCCATTTTTGTGGTGATGAATTTTTCCATTTACATTTCTTTCATCTATCCCATTAGATTTTAAATTTTTATTTTCAGTTTCTGTTTCATTGACTTCCACACGACCAATCACCTCAGCGGCTGCCATGCTTATAGACTTGGTGATGAAAAGCAAACGTCAGCTACGCTGTAATTAGAGGATGCTTTTCTTATATATTTTAAAAATACTGCATTAAAGCCACAGAACACATATACCCAAAGGGTATTAAAGGGTGATTAAAGCATTGCAACCCGTAATGTAACAAATTTATTAATTTACATAACTGCTTTACCGACATTACTGTCATTTGCTAATGACAGTGTTGTCGGTAAAGCTGACAGCTGCAGCTGATAAACGAAGATGGGGCTAGTATCGATTAGTCATGTGGTTTTCTAAATCGATCTTTGCCAAAAATATTTATATATAGAATAAAAATCATCTAAATAGTTCGTCTCTAATTAGTTGTTAAAATAGTTAATGACTTTAAAAACATATATTATGTTTTTCTTTAAAGATGAATTGTTATGTGACATAAAGTATTTTTAACATTACTATCATATAATTTATATAAGCACTTTTTATTAACAATAATATATTTTTTTAATATTTGTCTTAGTAACTAAGTTCTTAACCTTTTTTTATGGAAAAAGACAAGGCAAATGCGGGTCACCCGATGGGAAGTAATCACCGCACCCACAAACTCATATAACACTAGAGGAGCTACAGGTGTGTTACCGGCCTTTAAAGCGGAGATAGATGCGCTTTTTGAAGGTACCCAAGTCGTGTCGACCTGGAAGCACTGCCGCACGTAGGGCATTCCACAGTTGTGTGGTTGTGTGGAATTAAGTTCCTAAAAAACTGCTGATATTGACTTGAAATAACCACTGATAGTGCACCAGCTCAGAGATAAGAACAGTACTCCATATGAGGCCGAACCTGGGCCCTATATAGAGCCAAAGGGTGTTTTGGCGTTAAGTATTTACTCTTCTGATGAGTCCCAGTTTTTTTGAGGCCAACTTGGCCTTGCTTTGCAGATGATCACGATACTTGCAGTTCGCAGCTCAAAACGCAAAACGCAAACAAAATAACAACAAATGGAGTTATTTTAGTGGTTAACGCACGCACTTATAGGAATTTTAATTTACCGCTGGAGACTTATCATTGCATTGTTAATTTTATTTAGTGACGGTACTTTATTCAATTTTTAAAAAAGTTACTTTCCATATACGAAATGTAATATAGAATTTGAAGAATTTGAGTATATGGAATATTAAAAGTGAGTTTCCGTTTTTATTACAGATTTTACGTAAATATAAACGTTTTGCTAACCTTTTTCTTAATTAAATTAGTCTTGTGAAATCGATATAGGAATCGATTTTTGCATGAATGAAAAACTCTTATTCAGGGCGGGGGGGGAATTATCAATATTGTATGTTAATTTTATAATATTTGAGTTTTACAAATTTAAACTTTCAATTCTTTCAATGTTAATTATTTATTAATACTTTTCATTATACCATATTTGGTTACGAATATGACTTAAAACATTGTCGGTAAAGCAGTCCCATGGCTGAAACTTGTCAATAATTTGTAAATTTTTCTTACTTTCTTACAATATTTTTTCGAGCTCACACACGGCTAGACACCTACCGTGATTCTTAATTTATAGATATATTTAAATTGGAATATATTTTAACACATTTAATTTTCGATATTTGTGTATTAGCATCTTTTAAAAATAATAAAAATTAGGCGGCACACGGCGCCATCCTCGCAAGTCGCGGCGCGCTCCATCGCTCGGGCGCTCGGGCCGGTCGTCCGTCGCAGGCGATGAGCAACACCGTCTGCTGTCGCGCTGAGTGACTTCGACGTCGTGCAGCGGAGTGCACGCCTCAGTCCGACACTACGAGGAGGCACGACACGACCCCTTGCGCACACCATCCCATCCACTTCGTGCCACCGCACCCACTATCGATTACTTTCCTCTAGTCTTCATTTATATATTATTCTCGAATTAATATGGATAGCGCCGATAATTTATTAGGAAGTCTCGCAAGCGGAGACAGCGCGGGGCCGGACATCCTCATGCCGCAGCCGGCCGCGGCAATGAAGCGCGACCAGGACTCTACCGATGACTTCGAACACCTGGACCGTGAGGGCAAGCGCGACGAGCCCGAGGAGTCCCCGCTGCACGGCGCGCACGGTGCCGCGCGACACGCCACCCAGAGCTTTCTCGATATGGAACGTGACGAATTCGTAGACTCACCGCGTGCTCCATCCGTCACCGATAAAGCTGACCACTTAGCGGACAAGTTTACTGACAGCGAATCTGACGCCGACACCGCAGGCGAATCGCCACTGCATCGACCGGAACCGTTAAAACAGAGCGCGCCAGCCCCTGAACCGCCTGCTCCTGTCGTCCCCGACCCAACGCCAGTTTTGGCCCCCGCTCCATCGGCACCCCCAGTAGCATCTGCTCCAGTTGTCGAGTCTAAGCCCGAGCCAAAACCCGAAAGCATGGCACCACCCAAGCCGGCACCTTCGTCAGTACTGCAAGTCCAGCTGCCGCCCGCCCCAGTGGCTGCGCCTGTGCCCGAGTCCGAGCCCGTGAAGCCGGAGCGGAAGGTACCCAGCCCCGAACCCGCTCCAATCGATAGCAAGCCGCAGGCGGAGAAGCGCACCGCCGTCGCACACGTGATCGAGGCGGAGGTCATCTTCTGCCAGATGGGACTCGGTAAGCCCTATTTATTAATTGATTAGAAAACTGACACGTTACTTATTATCTCCATGTTTTATAAATTTTGACACGATTTATATTATTTTCTAGATATTTATAACTCCAAATGGTAGTTAAACGGAATATATTTTTTATTAGTATTATTTGGAAAATGGAATTATTTTTGCACATGAGTGCGATGTTCGTCGTTGATTTTCAGAAGTTTTTATCAATGTTCAAGGTAAAACTCTGATGTATGACAAATAGATACTGCAAAAGAGACAGACAATTATCTTTTAGCAATCAATTCGTCGTTAGCAATGGATAATGTATAAATGAGATGGTCGCCTACGTTCCTTGGTGTGTACATAATGTGTATTAAGTATGATAACGTCGTATATTGTTTTTTAAAATATTTTTTCGTTAAGTTTATTTGCATATATCATGTAAGATGGTAACAAAACAATAAGCCTAAAGGCCGAGGAGAGCCGAGGAGTAGTAAGAGTGGGAGTGGGCGGCGGCGCTGGCCAAGCGGCAAGAGCGTTGACCGCAGCAGCCGCGCGTCTAACGGCATCCGCTGAAAGCGCCTCTCACTCGGGGGAAAGGATGTCCGACTACCATCATTGCATCTGAGGAAAACTAATCAGCAACATGGAACGTTATAAAAACTGTATTTCTCTATTTTCATATCAATTTATCTCTTAAAAATGCACTGGAGCGTGACTACAATAAAACAGTTACCTCAGCTCGCTTTTACAAAAAACTTGAATATGACACGGGTATTGTTATTATAATTTCGGTAAACTCAACGAACGTGGCAAAAGGCTATGGAAAGAGTTAATGAGTCAGTAATATACATTTTGACTTCTTTTAGTATTGGAGCTAAAGGAACACTGCATTGTATCACTCGCGAAAAGAAGATAACGAATCTGTTATCTTATCGTGGAGTGTGCCATGACGACTGCCTATAGAGTCTGCGATAAAACTGTAAAAGCCATCTGAATATGGTGTCAAAAAAAACTATAAATAGTATGTGGATGCAGCAACTTGTGAGAATAATTTAGAATTGTTAGCGTCTGTTAGGCTTCAGGCCTCCTCAGTCCTGCCACAGGAACAGAACGCGTTCCTGAGCTCGTAGTTCGACGTGACGCAGAGCTACGTGCACTCGTACATCGCTAAATTTAGCGGTGGTTCCGTAGCGCTGAGCGCGCTTCGCTCATAAGTGAAAAATTCACAGCGGTGAGCTCACGTCTGACATTTAACACGTATATCGCGTGTCGTGTTCAATTTCACTCATTGAAATAGTGCCCTTAAGGATACTGAAAATATTTAATGATTTTCTTGAATTCAATTTAAATCATCATGAGTGGAGTCGCCAACGAAGAAATCACAAGTAAGACTGCCTCTGCTATTGTCATAATGAGAATGGGAGTGAGTCTAAATAAGAGGGATATTTTACAAAACTGGCCCTCTACTCACTCCTAACATAGTATTCAATATAATGATTTGTTTAGGATACAATTGTACGCACCGCTGCTATATTCAACTCTTACGTCAATGGAGCTTATATCACCGGCTCTGAAAGGTTCTCCGCTAAAGTAAAAATCTAATTTTAAAACTTATATTAATTTACTTCTATCCGGTAGGATAAGCACGTTACATTTGTTTAATATAAACTTTTTTGTATTCAGTCGTTTCATTCGACCGATACGACCTCATGCGGCAATCGCACCGCATGTACAAATAAATATTTTTGTGCAATGTCTCGTATATATCGCGTGAATCGTATATTTAACCGTATGACCTGTGACAGAAGCGAGACCGAAACCTGCTCAGTCAGCTCTACATGTTTAATGAGTCTCGTGCGGGGCTCGAACAGCTCTGTTCAGCTGACCTAGTTCTTGCACTAGTTCTTGCGAATATATCACATTGCACTCTTTATATTTATTGAATGCCGCAAAATTTTGAGTCGTTCATTATTTACTAACGAGAACAAAGAGTTTACACCGTTTATCTCGTTGTGTGAACGACCATTGTCATTAAGATAAAAAAGTAATTACTTTTGTTGATCGATTTTAGATCGCTGTAAGGTTCTGATCTCAATTTAAGGTAACATTTTGTTACAATTACATTTAAAAATGTTCGTTTGTTCGTTCATAATGCACAATACCTATAATTTGTTCTAGTTTTTTGTAATTTTTGCTTGTATTGGATGATCGAAATGTAACGTTTACTTTATAAAATGGTCGCTTTAATAGTGTAGTGACGTCGGGTGAGGGCGGACTCGCGGCAGATCGATAATCCACGCGCGCCGCTGTACTACTTACACACACACTGTCTCCACCGGCAGGGCCAGGAGAGCCCTGGCGAGGCAAGGCGCGTTACTCGTTTTCTTTCAGGCAACTTTCTTTCTTTCTTATTTTATCATTTTCTCTTGATTAATGCAACAACGGTGTCTTAGAAAATCTACACTAAACGTATACTCGTAGCTTCTTTATAATTTGTATAATAATTCATTAACAACTTAATATATTTAAAGCCACTATTGGGGTGCACAAACAAAGGGCCCAACTGATAGAGTTGGCAGAGTTTCCAATGACTCATAGGGAAATTTTATTGTAGGTTTTATCATTTGCTGGCGACTGTCGGCGCGGGTTGCACCGTCGGTAGCGCTGTATTGATGTATGAATTGATAATTCACTCCCTGTAATTGTTATACATTGGAGAATCATTTGAAAACGAACATCCTTTAATTCACTAATTAAGTGTGTTTAATGATAACCTCTCTTTGGGGCAACCAAAACAAAAAAAATATTAGTCAAAATGTAGGCCAGTCGTGGTACAGGGGCACAAAGTGTGACTGTAAAATCGACTGGTTGTGGGTTCGATCCCCATAGCTCAAATTTAGACGAAGCATTTTTTTTTAAATTAAATATAGAAATTTAAGTTGGTAGGAATACATACTAGTAATAATGTTCACATGCAAGATGATGCAAACATTACGAGAGAACTTTTATTTTTATTAAAAAAATGCACAATTTATAAGTAGTCAATGAGAGCAAGGAAGAGTTTAATCGTCCCGTAAATTTTCATGTAATAAATATTTATGACGTCATAATAAGACTTGTGTACTTTGTCTTTGAAAAGTATGCAAGAGTCGAGTTATCGTCTAAACTCTAACGTGTAGCCGGTTCCGTGACTCATTCGAAGTACACGTTATACAAAGTACAAATTTGTTGGTTTATGGTCGGTAAGGTCTAAAGTGAGCTTTACATTTGTGTGAGTTTTCAAATATAGTATCTACATGTAAAGTCAATTGCTTGTATGTGGCTAGGAATATAGTGTTTTTGACGATACTGACGTATTACTTTTTTGGCGTAGAATAATGAATATGTATATTTATTTAATTTTTTTTATTGATTTCTATTACTAAAATTAATTTTTAAAAGATTATTTCTGGCTGTACTTTTATAATCACTCGCGACTGTGACAACATGAGTCATCGACTAGAAGAGCTATAAACTAAACTATAAAAGGATCGAGGTTGTCTCGGTTGTCCCGTCAAGTATGGAGACAGGCGGTGGATTGCAGGTGCGGTGACGTCACGCGCCGTCGTCCCACTCCCGTCACCGTCGCTGCACACCGAGCACACGCGCTTTTTGCGCGATGCTTTGTTTGATTTGTGTTGTTGTAGTTGTAGGTTTAATTAATAATTAGGCATGACTTATGGGACAAATTAGTAATGATAATTTCCAAAATCATTTATAAGTTAAATGAATAAAATTGAATTTTATACATGTTTTATATAAAATACACAATAAATATGTATTTACTTATTAATTGTTTTGATTTATATAAAATTAAGTACATAATGCTTTACAATTATTCACTCGCCTGAAAATTGGTCTTTTTAAAAATACTTATCTAAGCACTTGCTCCAGGTAATTACAAAATGTGATATTAAATAATGAAATACTCCGCAATATGGCTGAGTGCACTGCTATATAGCCCGTGATGGGGCGACAGTGAGTCACTGCTCGTATACCGTCATACGCGGAGGTAGCTAGGTACTAACTAGTTACCAATCGTTACCAAATACAATACGTTTAATGTGGGGTTTGTCTATCATATCGTACCGTACCGTATATAGAAAATAAAATACAAAATAATCGTAATAACAATACATTTTAATGACATTACTTAATAAACAACTTGCACATTATTATGAAAATTCCAAAATGTTTTCTCGGAAGTAAGATATTAAACAGGTTTTTAACAGTATCTGTTTAAGCTGCATTTTTTATTGTTTACGCCAAAACTTCGAAGATCTTCATTTACTTAAACATAATATCATGTATACTTCGTTATTTGGTACTAAAATGAATAAATTGCTTGTGACGTAAGATCGCAAGGAACGCTAAGCATTGGCTGGAGCAGTCTTCTGGAGCTTGCAAGTGTAGCGTTGCCACTAGGTGTATCCTTGAACTTGGCGAGCCGTGTCGTCGTTATGTTCACGTGATAATTTTAAACCAAGGTCACTATTGTATAGAACTTAAGTCGTTTCGTGACTCACTCTCAGCACTTCCTACTTATTTATTGTTACGTATTTGTGCACTAACCTGGGACAGATTTTTTTGAGTTTTTCTCAAATTATATGATATTTATTATTCAGTGTGACCATATTTCAAATAATTACAAAAGCTGGGACTTGTCCAATTTGTGTAACAAGTAACGTTAATTGTAAGACGATGTCAACTTTCGAAGATTACGTAAAGATGCGGATTCGCAGTGCAGCATCCAGTTGTACGATGTTTACAATACTTAATTGTGTGTCTATGGCGGTGTACTGACGCGTAGGGAGAGTCTCATTTGTGCATCATCTGTGGTCTAACCTACGCTACTGATAAAAACTATTTATGCATGATAAGATAAAATGTTGTAAGTAAACGTTATTATATTAAAAAAGATCTATGTTATCACTCTACGTGAATTATTAATCTCTACTCAAAAAAGTATAATATGGTGACGGGGATGTATCGGCTTGATTTAGCTAATTTGCTATGTGCTTGATCTTCATCAAGATGTACCTATAGATAATATTTAAATGTAATAGTAATATACAGTCTGCGCCGGTATTGTGAGTGGTGGTGTGTGGTGGTGATACTGGTATCTGGTGGTGGTTCTGGATGAATGCGAGGTCCGAGGTGTGGAAGGTGCGCAGTGTAGCCGCCGGCGACGCGCATGCGCGGTGTCAAGCGGTGTGTGAGGAGAGAGGGGCCGAGGGGGGGTGCTGCGCCGCGGCCGCCAGTATCGACGCGAGTGTCGGGCGCGGCGCGCGCACTGTCCGCCGCTTCCGGTTTATTTCTATATTACGTAAAGTATCAGGATGGCGGACTCCGGACCTTCCCTCTGCAGCGTGCTCGACCCACGTAAGTGCCGGCGCAGGCTTCGCTTGGCGCGCTTGTTTCTCCTGTCGCCACTAACCCGCTAACGCGCAGCCCTCTCTTGCAGATGCTTGGTTCGACCCGCAAAGGCTACACCCCGAAGGTGAGTGAAGGCGAGCCGGCCGGGGTGACACCATGGCTGGCTGCAGTACGCGTACGAGTCGACCTCAGTCGGACCCGACGTGACCGTTCTAATTGCATCGCTAACTTCACCTTTATCTGTTGCTCGTCACAGCGGACGCTAATTAATCGCTGTGCGACATAGACAAAGCACTTGATTAATGTTCATCTGCATCTTTCCAACTCTCCGTTGTCGTACTAACATACGTTATACAACATTTTGTAACTGCTACTACGCTACTAACTAAATTTTATTGTAAATATTGTGTTAAATGTCAACAACTTAACAATTTAACACGCAGTGTAATCGTGCTATCAAAACTCACGCAAGTATTCTGGTACTACAAGCGCGTCTCCGAGTTTACCTGTTCCATTAATTCTGAGTAGACTGATAAGATGGCACGTCGCAGTCCGGCAGTCGGCAGTCGGCGGTGATCGACTGGCAGGCGCGGCTGCGGGCGCCCGTCACTCCGCGTGCCATCTGCCAAGATTAAATTAGCATCATTCTTAGCGACATTGAAGTGTGTCTGTATGGACTTAATCTTGATGGGCTCAGGAATCTCAGCTCTTTGAATGTCTTAGCTTAGCTTTCATATACTTGATTTAAGTTTCTTCTCTTCCAGTGGAGTACATTACTTCGCTTTAACCGCGTTACTTCGCCTGTGACTATGAGTCCTTGTAAGTCAATAATTCGAAGTCTAATGAAGACAGCGGGAATCCGCTGGATTCAGAGGGCGCAGGACCGGACGGAGTGGCGAGCATTAGGGGAGTTCTATGTCCAGCAGTGGACTTCGAAAGGCTGATAGATAGATAGCCTAATAAACTCAGGCTGTTCCCGCCTAGATACTATTATGGTTAAGAGTTTTTAATGTAATCGGTCCAACTCATAGAGGCTTCCTACAGTAGGCACTTTGCAGTTTTTGCTTTCCGGCTTCTAACATTACGGAAATGTGATATGTTACCTGTTGGTTGGTCGCCTCATTTTATGTGAACTTCGTCGCTAGTAGATGAGAATAAGGCTCATTACTCTGCGGCAAACTTACTACTGTCACCACTTTTTTGTTCACAACAATAACTTCATTGTTTTATTATAAAGTAACTTGACTCCACGATATTCGTCGGATATAGATACTTTTTGTGACTTAAGCGTAGCGTCGACAACAAATGTTATAATTTTCTTGCAGAAATTTAAATATGGTTTTTATTATTTGAATGTCCCTATAATACTTTTTCTTTTGTGTAGGTAATTATTGTGTTACCTATGTGCTTACTTACTTTAATTGGGTTTTATATATAAATCCAGTCGTAATATGTTATGTAAAGTATATACGTAGGTAGGTAGATCAAAACATAATAACGCATCCGTTAAATCTGTGTCTGATTGCAAGGCAAGGTTATTCGAATTACAGGGGCAATATCGCCTATACACCTTTGAACGTCAAAGTGTTAAAAAAATCTGCATGATTTCAAATATTTTTGTAAATACCCTCATTAGTTGCGGCGGTCGTGGCGCGGGGGCACGAGCGTGTCCTTGCGAATGAAATATTTAACATTAAATTTCCTCACTCTGGTAATGAGGCAGTTGCAGTTTCAACGCGGCGTTGATTTCTCCTTCTCTCAATACGTAATACTTAATGTCTCAAAAATTCGGCGGAGAATGAGAAACGGTTATTATTACGTTCCCAGGTTCCCTCTGCTTATCCCGCTATGGGCGGGATACAGCATGAAGCTATTATTTTGGTATGCATGTTATGCGATTTCGCCTGTCGAAGTCCAGTTGATGTACGAAATATTAAAAAAATTCTAAAAGATACACCAAAAAAAAAAGATTTAAAATAGTAAATATGTCTACAAGTGTCAATAATTACATTAATTATGATTTAATTATCTTTAAAATTATTAAAATAATATTTCCTAATTTAATTTTTTTTTAAGGTGTATCTATAAATTCCAATAACTTTCTTTGTCAATTGTAATTGAAGAAGGACCGATTCCTAAATGTAGATCTATACAGTAAAAATAATATACAGAATGACCATATTCATTAGATACATTTTAATAATATGAACAAGACTGTTAAAGAATGACATGTATTAATTTCCTTTCAAAGTCGTCCCTGCCAAAATGGCCATTAGCCTAAGTTCAGACGAGCGCGCGGTGGCGCGTGGTTGATTCGTCGCGAGGCTTAAAATTGTAACACATCAATATTGTGTACATGACCGCGCGCACCGCCGCAGCAGCAGCTTAAGAAAGTCTTTGATTCAAATTAGGTTGAACCCAGTATCATGTTTACTTGCGACGATGACCTCGCGATCTTCGGTTTATAACCCACAAGCAAATACCCTCCTCCACGTCCATTCTCACTGAATGATCACACTACAATGCCGTGCGCGCCACCATCAGATCAGCTCAATCGCGCGACAGCTCGCGTTCCTCTGAACCTAGTAAGGCTAAGTTCAGTTGTCATAGGCATAGTGAGTGAATGATGCCGCACGTTATGACAGACAGGTGTATTGGGAATTGAAAGTCCCCACTGAAGAACTATTTAATATTATAAATATAATGAATACTGTAAATTATGAATTTATTTTAAAGTTGATTTATTTCGTATAAATGCTGTATAACATTTATAGGTATCGACGACTAGGGAGATGTGGAGTGCGCTGTAGATAGCCCCTTTCCGTTTCGTTACCACTTGCTTAAATGTCACAATGTGAATGTGCACATATTCTTATTTGATAGCGTCTAACATCGATACCGATTCCACTGATTATATTATGCAGACTAATAGACTAAATATCCCTTTTTTATAAAAAGGGATTTGTAGTCTTTTTCTCTTCTTTTTTTAGGCCAGTCGTGGCGCAGGGGCACAAAGTGTGACTGTAACACATCTGATTATGGATTCGATCCCCACTCAAGGAAAAGAAATATTCAAATTTATATTTTCATTTCTTTGCTGTGGTGTCGAGGCAATGTGAGTTACGCCACTCAGTACGCCTGCCTCCTGAACTCGGTGGAAGGTGGGGAACGGAATGTCTTAACACAAGGTTCCTTCTGCATACCCTGCTGTGTTATATATAATAGAGCAGTATTTCTCCCATAGTTTAGCCGAGTTCTTAGGGCTGTTCATTAAATAGTCTTAATAGTAAATTATTTTTTATATATCAAAAGAAGAGTCCCACCTCGCTGAATAAATTTTACGAAGACAGTATGTTGATATTTTTTTAACATTTTTAGTGTTATTCCACGCTTAAATAAAAAATTAAAAAATAATGTTTTCCCTCTCCAAACGATAATCTTAAGTTATAAATCTTTGGGTAGCGTAAAAACGCTTCAATAGAGGCGGTTATATTGAATGTGCTTGTTTCTCCATTAGTCGTGGATTTATTCGTTTCGCTTAAATTTTTGATTTCAAATCTCAATATTTGCTATTCCATTATATTCAATTGGGTTAAATAATAGCATTTCTTAAATTTTATTTAAGAGAAAAGAAAATACACATAACCAACACATGTAAATTAATAATATTTAGTTATTTAAGAGACCAGTCGTGGCACAAGCTTGTGTCCCATAAGCTTGTGTCTGTAAACGTGACAGGTTGTGAGTTCGATTCCCACTCGAGGAAATGAAATTTTTTATGTTCTTTGCGTTGTCGTGGGAAACACTCAACAAGACGCAATGCCTCTAGAATTCGGCGGAAAGTGCCTACTCCCTCTGCGTACCCATGTGAGTACAATGTCAAGCTGAAAAAGGTATTTAAAGCATCTAGTAACCATTTTTTCCCCGTTTAATTTGGAATAATCCTATTTTTATTCTCGACAATTTTGACCGTCTGTACATTTGTTATGTTTTAATGTTTATATATTATTTCTTTACCTATTATTTCTTAATGTTCAACACGGACGTTGAAACTGGTTGTGAACAGAGAACGGGGTGTCTAACATTTAAATTTTCTCATCCTATTTTATGCGAGAACGAGCGTGAAGATGCAAGAAATTGTTAGAACCTATATAAAAACGTAAAAACATAATTTAATAAAGGTATAATCGCAAATATTAAAAAAAATATCTAGAAGACGCTATAATCTAGTTGCAATTTGTAATCGACCTGTACGATACACGATAGCTTATCGTACGAGTATAGGTGAGCGGCAGTCAGTACTGCGTACTGCGCTTACTGTAACTATTGTGAATGCTTTATTTGACAATTTACTTGATAATATGCAGCTTAATTTTTGCGCAAATGATATGAAAGTGCCAACTAATCATCGTGTATCTAATATTCATTCTTAACTTACTTTAAATGGTTAAGTTATCACTTAATATCTGTATGTTTGGTATTATTGGAATTTGTTCAAAACACATGTACTAAATTTCGTTTATACACAAACTTATCAGAATCAAAAATCGATTTCTTTTTTTAATCTTCAGGGTAGCCCAAAGATACCGGTGGGAACCAGTGTTAAGATATTTCGTTTCCTTAAAGACACTTCCGTTCCCCGTTTTCCGTCCAATTCTTGAGATGATACGTTTTGAGTGGCGAAACTCATCGCCGCGCTTTACCTTGTCATCGAAGCGAAGAAATAGAAATCTATGAATATTTAATTTCCGCATGTGGAATCAAACCCACACCCAGCGTTTGCAGTCGTATGCTTGTCGCCTTTGCGCTTGGTCTCAAATGCTTTGTATATTTTTTTACGTGAAATTCACAGCGCCAGAACTTTATATAGTACTTGGGTTTTTTTATAAACAATACCAAAAAATACATAAAATTAATAAAACAGACACCACACTCACAACATATGTTGGACAATATACACTTGGGGTTAACTAGATAATTGTCAGGTACTGAGAGGCTCTAGTTTTTCCAAACCAAATGATGTATAACTTTGATTGATGAGACTTAGCTGTTCAGAATTGAATACATTTATATACATATATGCACGTGTCCGGTCCGCCGGCCGCGGTCAGTCCCCAGTCCCAGGCGCAGAGCGGTATTTTTATCGCGCGCGTCTCTCACTGTAACTCGGCGTCGACGGTCGTTTGTTCGAGTCGTGTCTAGTTCAATGGTTATTTTCATCTGAGAAATGTAAATGGGGTTCACAACTATTTCCCATGTTTCGGTTAAATGTGGATTCCGAGCACTAATAGCATAGTGCCTATTTAAATATTTCTATATTTACGTTGCGTAGACGCTAACGTCGTCGTCGCATAGTCGCTGCACACTGCTATTTGTGTTTTGTCTCGTTTTTATTGATATATTTTGTTTTTTTTTTAACATTATAACCAAACGTTAAAGATATAGATACATAATTAAAAATTGTTTTCCTTTCTAAATAATAAGAATCAGCGTTATAAAAAAAGAAAGAAAACAAAAAAACAGCCCAAATTTACCAAAGATTCGGTACGAACGAACAAAAGAATTACACGAAAATAGCGGCGTTAGTATAGATTCAAAAAAGATTGAACTAAAAGACTTTCGTGGGACATCGCTTATTGATTAGGTCTGAACTGAATAACTAGGCGAGTGTACGTGAGTTTCAGTTTGAGTGTAGGCGCCACGGTGCAGTGTCGGCCATCGATCGGTGCGCCCGCAGCGCCGACGCCCGACGAGCACGGCCTCATTTACTTGATTGTAAATGTAACAAGTGGGAAGCAAATAATAGATACAAAAAAGTGACCATTTAAAATGTAATGAGGTTTTCATTAAAATATATTGGAAAAATAACCGGTTCTACACTTGATCAGATCATCGCCCTTAATAGGTAAATTATTATGTGTGTTGGTGTCATAACGAAGAAGGTTTTTATATCTACAATATAAAATGCCAATTAAATTTTATATTATATTAAATTATTTAAATGTTACAACTAAATGTAACTCACAATCCTAGTACTATACTACTACAGATAATAAACGAAAATATGTTTAGAAAATCGACCTTTTAAAAGTAGATACAAATTAATAAAATTCAGATATAAAAAAAATAAGTTATTTTTTTACTAAAAAGTCAATATTTTAAGTTGTTTTCTTTAATTCGTATACAAGTTGACATTTAAGTCAAGTGCTAAACACGAATGTTGTGCCGGTTAAAGACAGACGACACGACGTTATCATATGTTTATTTAAGAGCTAACGTTTTATATGCAATAGATACATATTCTTTGAGCAATTTAGTATAAATAACAATTCTTTTATTTTAAAATATATAAAATGTATATAAAATAAATTGTATTTCATATTCAAAAGAAGTTGGCAGAAAAGCGCACTTCATTTGACATACCTATGTCACTTTAATTATAAATATATATTTCTTAGAGCTAAGTATATAATATATATATTACCAATTGCTTATCCTTAGTACTGCGGCCTTTGCTCTGCGGTTGTTTTAGTTGAGAGTTTGTTGACATACGATTTCAGTTCAGTTCTTCATTTATGGCGCTTTGAGCGTGCCAGTTGAGCACTAATCACTTCGCCAATGTCACGTTGTATGGAGAACACACGAAGGAGATTGTACGGTGAAAAGAGACAATATTACACAATAGGAGAATGCATGTCAAAAAGTAGTCCAGTCAAAATATTGCCTTCACCTATAAAATTAAAAAATATACATAATTAGATGATATACGATTTACCAAAGTTTATAATATTTTTAAAAAAATCTGTGTCTTAATACTAAACTAGTTTTGTTGCATTCGCTTAATTATAAATCTTAGTCGTTATGTAACGCTTGAACACTATCTAATTACATTTTTTATAAAAGAAAAAAAAAAACATAAGGTTAAATTTAAAGAAAAATTTATTATTTTTAAATTTTGTTAAAAGTATCTAAGACTGAATCACTACACTATTGAAATAGTGATGCACACATAAAAAAAAGTAATTTTGATTTCTTATTAAAATAAAAGAATTAATACGTAAAAATGTCACAATTTGTTCTTCTTTACTGAAATAGTATGTGAGTAATTAAAGTACTGACTTAGTACACTTTGCATATAAACAGATCAAAAGCCTATGGAATAATAAATAAAGTTATTTAATTATTATATCATTCCCTATGTAATATATAGAGGGCGCCTGTTTTGTTTATTTTGGCAACGTTTAATTTTGTAGTAGTAAATTGTATCATTGGACAGAGACTCGCGCTCGAGCTCAGTGTTTACACTACAGAAGCGTCGACCTATTGAACTAAGTTACCACTGCACATAAGGGAAATTAAATAAAACAACTTTAGTGTTCTATCCAATCTGAACTCAATTTAATCAAGATTTTGCTTAATTATATACGTTTGCCGTGAACTAAACGTTATCGCGATTCAGAAACGATCAACGCCATCTCTTTTGCTTAAGGACAATCATTTATTACAAACGTATGATGTTATATATTTATAACGGTCGTTAACATACCGCCCACCAAGGACATTTAGTGACAGAATGTCCTTTATATTTGCTCTTGACAATAACAAATTTATTTTAAATCTAAATGCATTAACAATGTTACAATAGATTGAACTATACCTTCCTACAAGAGTGTAGGTAAAGCTTGGACTCATTGATCTTAAGATTAAAATTATTTAAAGTAAAGTATAACAACAAAAACTTTTCTTAAACTTAAAAATCTACAGTTGCAATGCAAAGTATACAACAAAATGTATTTACAAAACTATCACATAAAATCTACAATTGCCATAACCAAACAATGAAACCTTTTAACTTAAAATAAAATTTATAACATGAACTTATTCTTTATGTATATAAAAACAAACATGTAGTGAACAAATATGAATATATTAAAATTAAACAAACTGCTAAATTACATTAATCCGCTATGGGCAAAATACACAATTTATTTGTTGGCCTTTTTATCGTACTATTTTTAGTACGTAGTGTGACAACGCGGGTGACCTTATCATCACCTGGATGTTTTTCCAAAACCCGTCCTAGCATCCAGCGGCTAGGTGGTAAGTCGTCTTCCTTAATGAGAACAATGTCTCCTATATTGGGTTCAGGGATCTTGGCAGCCCATTTATATCTGGTCATAAGACCAGCCAAGTATTCCTGAGACCATCTCTTCCAAAAGGATTGCACCATCCTTTGGACAAATTGCCAACGTGTCAGAGAACTAACCGGTGAACTTTTGACATTATAATCGGGTACAGATATTACCGGTTCGCCTATTAAAAAATGTCCGGGAGTTAAAGGAGTTGGCTCCCCTGGATCCTCTACGTTAATAAGGCTCATAGGCCTTGAGTTCAAGCAAGCCTCTACCTGACTAAGCAGCGTACTTAGTTCCTCATATGTGAGAGTCGACTCGCCTATAACGCGCTTTAGGTGGAATTTTGTGGACTTTATTCCCGCTTCCCAGAGACCTCCAAAATTGGGAGCGTGAGGGGGAATGAAGTGCCATTCGGTACCCCTAACTTCTAAGTTACTTGCGATAGAAGAGTGTAATTGCTTTAACTGTTGTAACTCCTTGGATGCCCCTACAAATGTAGTGCCATTATCACTCCATATTTTGGCGCAGTGACCTCGTCTAGCTACAAACCGTCTAAACGCAGCTAAAAATGACTGAGTTGTCATATCACTTACAACTTCAAGGTGTAGCGCGCGAGTGGACATGCATACAAATAAGCATATGTAGCCCTTGTATGAACGATGACCACGACCTTTTGTTGTTCTTATATTTATGGGCCCAGCATAGTCCACACCACTGTGGAGGAATGGTCTAGTTGGTGAACATCGAATCGATGGAAGCGAACCCATGAACTGACTTTTGATTGTGGCCTTGTGTTTGGCACACGTAACACATTTACGAACGCATTGTTTTGTAAGATTCCTCACACCTATGATCCAATAAGCGGTCCTCAAATAATTGATCATCATTTGCGGACCTCCGTGGAGAGTCTTCTTATGAGCGTCTGCTACTACTAAGTGAGTAAAGTGCGAGTCATTAGGTAAAACTATTGGATATTTTGTCTGTGCATCAAATGATGCCTTATGAAGTCTACCCTGAAGTCTCATGATACCCTTATCATCAATAAAAGGGCATAAAGATTTAAGCTTACTACTTTTTAACTCTATGTGACCTTTACTTTGTAATTGTGCGTACTCTAATGCAAAGTTTTCTCCTTGGACTTTCTTTATGCAACAATTTAGTGACTCATCTATTTCCTTCTTCTGCAGGTAAGTTTTACGATTTGTATTTCTATTTAAAACTCTTCGACAATATGCTACTACTCTCAATAATTTTGATAATGATGAAAATCTATCTAATATGTTGTAACTATCCGAACCGACAACAACATGCGCTTTAACTGATTGCTCTAGCTCTATCCTTAAATCATTTGGCCTTTTGTATGTAATTGTCTTTGCTTTCAGGAACTGTGGCCCAGAAAACCATGTAGTAGATTGTAAGAACAAACTTGGCAACATACCTCGTGATGCACAATCCGCGGGATTCTCTTTCGTTGCGACATGGAACCATTGCGAAGAATTCATAATTGTTAATATTTCCGACGTGCGATTGGCAACAAACGTTTTCCACCTGCTAGGATGGCTATTTAACCAAGCTAGCACCACGGTAGAATCCGTCCAAGCATAGATTTTGTCCTTAGGTATATTTAAGACCTCTGAAGTTTCAATCAGCAACTTCGATAGCAGTACTGCTCCACATAACTCTAAACGTGGTATACTGACTTGTTTTATAGGTGCTACTCTAGTCTTTGACACTAGCAATGCTACCTTGACCTCACTTGTAGCATCTATCAGACGTAAGTATACTACAGCGGCATATGCTACCTTCGAGGCGTCACAGAAACCATGAAGCTCTAGCTTGCTCTCGGGCGCGGTACCCATCCAACGGGGTATATGGATATTGGTGAGAAGCGCTAATTCTTCACGGTAAGTATGCCATTCTTTTATTAATTCGATATTTAGTTGTTCATCCCATCCCATACCAGCTAACCATAACTTTTGTATAAAGATTTTGGCTAGTACAATCGTAGGTGCTAACCAACCCAATGGGTCGAACAATCTAGCTATATCTGATATTACAGATCTTTTTGTTACAGGTTCACTCTTCAGCGGCGGAAGGTTCACCGTGTACCGGAAGGAATCTTTTAGGCGATCCCAGGTAAGTCCCAGTATTTTCATTGTTTCATCTAATTTGATCTCAACCTTTTGATTATCTTTAATAATCCTTTTGTCCTTTAGTATATGTTGTCCTTTGTCCCTTTCCTCTAGTATTTTAATATTCTCTAATACTTCTTTATTATTGCTATTCCATTTTTGTAACTTAAACCCCCCTTTATACAACATTTCCTTTATTTGTTTATACATTTCAATCCCACTGGTTACTTCAAAACATCCAGCCATTAAATCATCCATATAAAATGAATTTAATACTTGATCAGCAGCCATTGGATACATATCTCCCTCATCGTATGCAACCTGATGAAGAGTCCTTACAGCTTGATATGGTGCTGATGCCGTTCCAAAGGTAACCGTAACCAACTCATAGTCTTGAATTTCATCGGTGGGGCTGTTTCGCCATAGGATTCTTTGAAACATCGCATCGTCTTCGGAGACTCGAATCTGCCGATACATTTTAACGATGTCTGCTACCAGGGCAATGGAATATCTTCTCCATCTTAAAACGGTATGTCTCAGATCCGCTTGTAAGGTGGGTCCAATCATTAGAGTATCGTTAAGCGATACTCCTCTGCTGTTCTTTTGGGATGCATTGAACACAACCCTGACTTTTGTCGTCGTTTTGTCCTCTCTTATAACGGCATGATGAGGTAAGTATACCGCTAAATGTTTTTTATCGTCTTCTTCCTTTACAGGTCTCAGGTGTCCTAATTGTAAGTATTCATTTATTACTTCTGTGTACTTCTGTTTTAAGTCTGGATTCTTTGCTAATCGTTTCTCTAAAAATTGCAATCTTTTTTCAGCTATGGCACGTGAATCACCTGATGTGCACTGAGGATCTTTGTCCTTAAAAGGCAATCTTACCTCGTATCTACCATCCTGTCTTCTCTTTGTAGTGGCCTTATAAAACTCTTCACATTTCTCTTCCTCTGGTGAAAGAATTTTATTTGTACTAATTTGGTCTTCAATTTCCCAGAATCGTCTGAGAATTTGATCTGTGTTGAACTGTGCGTGCATTACAGCCACGCTGGGACTTATGTAGTTTGCTCTAAGGGTTGAACTATTTACTAAGCCCGAAAGTATCCAACCTAAGGTGGTGCTTTGGGCGATAAGCGTAGACGATGGACTCTTTACCATGCCTGCTCTTATTATACAGCCATATACATCTGCGCCCAACAAAATATCAATTTTGTTTGGATGATTGAACTCTGGATCTGCCAACTCTAGATTGGTGATATCAATCCAGTTAAAGGCATTACTACATATTTTCTGTTCTGGTAAATATGAAGTAATTTTACTTATAACATATGCGTTTAAATTTAGTTCGAAATTTGAATCCACGCGCGATTGCAGCTTAATGTTTACCATATATTTGGCTTTTGTGGACTTTTCACCTAAGCCTGTTACCACACCCTGGACGGGAATTTTTGTCAGTCTAAGAAATTGTACTGTAGCTTCGGTAATAAAACAAGCCTGTGAACCTTGATCCAACAAGGCTCTTATTGTTTGGTATTTACCAGTTTTTGATTCTGCATTTACTAGAGCAGTGGCTAGTAAAACCTGTTGCGGAATCTGAACTTGACTTGTAGATAAACAAGAAACCAAAGGACTTGAACTAGTGGAAGGACCAGGGCTAACAGCTGATTGGTCAGTTTGAGGTTCCACCTCCCAGTTTGTATGCAATAGAGAGTGGTGGCGTTTCTTGCAAAGTTTACACCCCGTTGTATTTTTACAACTTCGTACTGTGTGGTTACCACCTAAACAGTTGAAACATATTTTATTTTTCGCTACGAAATCGCGTCTGTTCTCGAGGGATTTTTTAGCAAATTCTTTGCAAAAGCATAATTTATGAGGCTCGCTACAGAATTCACAACATATTCTACCACTTGAACTCAAGACCAACGCTTTTGGATTATGTTGGTTATTAGCATTATTGTTTACATTGATATTCCTTTTAGGCTCTGTAAATTCTAGCGCGCGAAAACGATTTTCTAAAAAACGCTGCAAATTCTCCAAAGGTTGGCAATTCATTGGAATCGTGACTACTAACACTAAACTCCCACTGTTTACGCGTCTCTGAATCTAACTTAAACGTAACTATATGGATAATAATGACATCCCAAGTTGTCACATCTATATTTAAATTTTTTAAGGCATTAAGACAATCGTTTGTGGTGTCAAGTAATTCCTTTAAAGAGGTTGATGACTCAACTTGCATTCGCTTTTGTGCAAAGAGTCGTTTTAATATACAATTAATTAAATATTTTTTATTACTGTATCTTTTTTCTAACTGAGACCAACACTGATCATAATTTAAATCGCTAACAGGAGTTTGCCTAACTAACTGTTCTGCCTCGCCACAAAGATGGCTTTTTAAATAATGCATTTTTTGTACTTTATCTAATGATTCATTTTTGTGTACTAATGATAAAAATAAATCTCTGAAAGTTATCCATTCTGAATATTTGCCACTAAAAATTGGAATGGCTATTTTTGGCAACTTTACGAATGTACTTTGCTTATTAGCACTATTAGATGTAGACTCTTTAGTAACGCTGTACCTACTAAGCGTGGACTTTATTGTACATTTAAATGTGATATACGTATCTTCCGTATTTTCATACAAATCTGTCAATTTGGAGTGATCTTTGACAGAATACATTTCGTGAATTTTTGTATGATTCGAACAAAATTGACTCCATTCTTTTTCTAATAATTCTTCTCTTGTCTCAACGTATTCTTTAGTTAGTCGCTCTTTTGGAGTTTTTTTAAAATTCACTAAGCTGCGTTGTATTATTTTTTGCTGTTCGTTCATGACATTAATTAAACCTTCCATCTTGTTAAAATAACATACAACTCAAAGTAAAAATATGATTTTTAAACAAAGTTCCAAGTGCGTACAGACTACTTAAATTCAAAAAAAAATACAAGTGTTTTTAACATCAATTTATGTGGGGCCTAAATTGGACATAGGTTCCCCGTTCCCTCGTTTTTTCCAAAATTATTCTAAGTCCACTAAATTTTACTAACACTAACTTTAAGTTTTACAAGTCTTTTTTATAAATCTACGTTAACTGTATTTTAATTTAACTCACTTTTTAATGCACTTTTAGAAATAATCACGATTGTACTCACAGTTGTAACTTCACACATACAAACACTTGCAAGTGGTGCCCTCTGCGACGAACTTCTTTTTGCCGCTTGCAATTATCCCTGGAACAGTGGCACTCCTCTCGATGAACTCTCTGGTCCACCTTTGCTACTGCTGAGCAAGGTAACCAGTGCAGGCTGCGAACGTCGGCGGAGGTGGTGCGAGCGTCGTTAAACGCGTCGCGTCACTTTCACGGAACCCTTTCTGCAGTTATCCACTGCTAGAACCGTGTGCGGGGCCAATTAAGGCTCACGCTGCTCAAAAAAGCGTCCAAACGATCCGACTCGATAAGGACCAATGTTTACACTACAGAAGCGTCGACCTATTGAACTAAGTTACCACTGCACATAAGGGAAATTAAATAAAACAACTTTAGTGTTCTATCCAATCTGAACTCAATTTAATCAAGATTTTGCTTAATTATATACGTTTGCCGTGAACTAAACGTTATCGCGATTCAGAAACGATCAACGCCATCTCTTTTGCTTAAGGACAATCATTTATTACAAACGTATGATGTTATATATTTATAACGGTCGTTAACACTCAGATTGGCGCGTTAACCCAAACAAACTGTTCCCTTTTTAGGGTTCTGTACTTTTTAAGGAAAAAAGGAACCCTTATAAGATCTTTTTGTTGTCCGTCTGTCTGTATGTCTTTCAAGACCCATTATATCAAAAACGCTTAAAGATATCCAGTTGAAATTCAAATCATATACTCAGATCTGCGGCCCCATGATTTCCTGATAAAAAAAATATTTTTACATTTACTTAAAAAAAGATATGGCCGTTTATATCGCAAAAATGCGTATTTTATGAAGGGAATCAAAATTAATAGGGTACTTCCAGTTGAGCTAAAATTATGACATTTGACAGGAAAAAATCTGAAAACTATACATTTGTGGTTAGATCCTAAAAAATAATAGTCTTAAAAGCTACATTTGGTATTAAAGCCTCTATTTTAAGTGAGGAATCAGATGAAAGGCCTCTTAGCCTGAATTTTAGAAAAAGCTCCATTTTTTGTACGGAACCCTCGGTGGGCGAGCTCGACTCGCGCTTGTCCGGTTTTTTTAATATCAGCGTATATAATAATATAGATAAGTACAGGTTTCGTCATTAATTACGTTTCATATCTATACTAACTACATCGCGTTAATTGCAAACTTCGCGTTAAATCAATAAAGAATCGTTTCGACATTGAAAGTTTTCCATTTAATTTCATCGATTTGGCGGAATGCCATTTGGGTCTTGACCTGCCTCTTCGTGCTTGTGCCATTGGCCCATTAAATCCATGTGCACTGTGCGGTCTGTGCGCAGCGTCCAGAAATACCGGCAGGGACTTTCAGTTTCCGTAACGTGAGAGCTGACAACTGGTTTGGTCGTCAGCGCTGTGCGGGTTACGGTACGGTGTGTTTATTATGAAGTTATTTGTACGACGTGTCTTACGAGCGCTACTAGCACTTCTCAACATAAAATAAAAATCGATTATCCATTAACGCTTTATCTCTATATATAATAAGACAGTAAAAAGATTTTGTGTGTACATTTAGTAATTTTGACTGAAATGGATGGAGAGGGACACTTAAAAAGAATAATAGAAAGCAAAAATATATTTTTTTAATTTCTTGTCTGTCTGTCTGTCTATATACGTATGTCCACATTTTTCTCTGAAAGTACTGAACCGATTTACTTGAAATTCACCAATTGCTTTGTTTTAACTACTAAAGTTTGTTTCATCAAAATTGGTTTTTTAAAAAAAAAGTTATCGTCATTTAAATGAACTCAAGGCATTAGTTTGCCTGCGAGTGTTATATAGCAATCGCGCTGGTAAGATTCCTGGCTAAATAATTACATTCGAAACGTCTTGGTTATATGACTGTTTATAAAAATATATAGTTTTGAAGCACTATTATACAATAAAGTAAACAAAATTTAATTTTTAGTGGAGATTACCTTTATAAATTAAAACAGTTAAGTTTAAGTCGAAATAATTCAACACAGAAATAAAGAACGATTGGATCGTCAAAGAAATATCAAGTAAATACATAGATTTTTTGGTTCGTTCATTCGTTTGAAATAAATCTATATAAAAATGTCTAAAAACATCCTTTCTACGTGTACACTGTACACGTAGAAAGGATGTACATATTTATAACTACATATTTACCAATTGTACATTTATATAATAATATATATAAACTAATTTAAAAATTGAACAAGAGTTAATATGCAATCATTACAGTTATTTTACAAATAATATTATGAATCCTTACAAAAATCAATAATTTACCATTTAATGCTGTTTCTGAAACAGTACATTAAATTATTAACTGACACGCACTAGCACATTTAACAGAGTTTTAAAAAAAACATAACATAGGTAAAAAGAACATAATGTTACAAAAATATATACATATAATAAATAATGAACTTTATATATATTTTATGAATATAAAAAAAAAATCTTATAGAAATTACGATACGAAATCATATTAGAATATTACAGATTAAAGGAATAAAAAAAATAATATTAGAAGTCATTATAGTTGTCAATCAATTCTGCTTTTTAAATCAATAATGAGCGGGCCGTTAGTATTTTAATAAAACAATGAATTACTAGGTGCCAAGTGAACAATATAATGATAGTTTAAAGACGTTATCTGTCTGTTATCACTTCGTACGTATATTCACCTTTACCCGTATCGATTGGTTTTACTTTTATGATCGCACTCTTTCCTGATCGCATTCTTTCCTCATTGAGACGTAAGCTTCTACAGTAGGTTGACACACAATTTGGTCTTTTTGAGACAACATATTATTACAACATATATTTTTTGTCAATTTAGTATAAGATATACAAAATATCTTATACTGCTACTGATATGATCTGCGCGTCATATTAATGTTATTTTGAATTAGTCAAATCAAACCTTGTACCTTTGACAAGTGCAATGCGATTCACTCGGTCGACGTAGCGTTAACGGTGACGTGTAGAAAGGCGCCGGCGTGGCAGCGCCGCGCGCCATGTGGCCGGTGTCCGCCGCCTCACTCTGCCGCCATGGCGCGCCCGAAACAGTCGCCCCGTCACGCAGCCTCCTACACCGAACTGCCTCCGCGAGGACCAGGTATTTACAACTTCATACCAGATCCATTATCAATGAGGATTATCTCGAAATCTCTTATAATGCCTTTCCGGGCTATCTATCTTATCGTGTCCACGAAATGAGTGTAAGACGGGCAGCTCCCCCGCCAGTCCCGCCACTCTAGTGTCTGCTAACGTGGCTGAGACAACATACTGTGAGCGCTTATCACTTTCGAGTACAGCTTCTTGGTTTTATCATTATGCTAGTGGTTTTTGTCATTATTTATTGAAATATTGACAGTTTAATTAATGTTTCTATAGTTTTATATATAATATGTTTTATGTTACATTTAATGTTTTCAAATTTTAATTATATTGTGTGATAATAAGCCTTTATTCAGTGTCTTAGGATTTTTAAGATACGGTTGTAATCATATAGATATGTATATTAATGTTATTGAGAATTTAGTAGTATTTTTGAAAAATTTCGACATCGTCATCTGCTTGCCCTAATGCGGCAAAGGCCTCCTCCAATATCCCCCAGCATCTCTGCATAATGTGCACTGCACTGTGAGCCTGTGACTACCTGCGTTGCGTTATGTGATCATCTGTGAATTAGTTTTATTTTATCAATCTTTTTTTCATCAATTGTAATAACAATCTTTTATTCTTTCGTATAAAAAGTAATAGCAAATTTTCAAATTATTATATTATGTTTCGAAGAAGATTTTAACAAAAAAACGTTTTAAATTTACACTTAATTAGCATACTTGTAGCGTATACGCTGTTCCTTATACAGTAGTGTAGAACACTGACGGTTTGGGCGATGACGTCGCGCAGATGAAGCCCACTGCAGCATTTATAGTGCTGTTCCGCTAGCTTACTGCGTGAAAGAAAGTAAGTTCCGCAACATATTGTAATAATATGTTGCGTAATAATATAAAAAAGGTAACTTGCTGATCGTAGTGAGAACGAACCGAGTAGAGTAGAGTAGAGTGTTCCGCTCTGGTAGCTTGACTTTCATTTGCATTCTGTCTCGATAGAAAACTAATATACATCTTATATAAAAATGACATTTGGAAATCGATACATCTGTCTAACTTTCGAATTAACCAACAGGCCATATCAACAGGTATAGTGTAGACGCCTACATCACCTACTCCGTGACCAGCCACTGAATTTATCTTATATTATCACAATATATAAACCTAACTTCAGGGCATCCTCGATTCGTCGGCCGTACTGTAAATAAGCTAATATTTTCATATGATATTCTAGTGGAGTCGCTGATCTACTGGCGGTCGGCGGCGCGGTCGGGCGCGGCGCTGGGCGCGGGCCTGGCGCTGCTGGTGGCCCTCGCGTGCTGCTCCGTGGTGTCCGTGCTGGCGTACAGTTCGCTGCTGGCCCTTTCCGTGGCTGTAGCCTTCCGCATATATAAGAACGTTCTGCAAGCAGTCCAGAAGACCAACGAGGGGCATCCCTTCAAGTAAGCCATTACTCATTTCACGCTTTAAATACATATAAGAGAAAATATTATTTTATGAGAAAAAAATATTTTTGGCACAATATTATTTGTGACTGAAAAACTTGACGGTTGCAGGTCGATTTCCACTAGTGCGAGTGAAATCATTCATATTTTCATTTACTGGTTTTGGTAAGAGGCAAAACGCGGCGTTCAGTTCCGTCACTCAAAATGCAATTTCCCCCAATGCAGGTTCCCCATTCCTACGTGACGAGGAACAATAATATATTAAATACACATTAAATAAATTAAAAAAATAGTTTGATATACATTTTTAGATAAGTGACATGTGATGATGTCATAATAAAATGACTTGTGGGTTCGAATTTCACTTAACTTACGTTTTTGTGTTATAATTTCCTCTACATGTCGTGACGTTGTGTTCTGTAAAGAGAACGTTTGGTACACTCAAGTAAAAGTAGTCGACAACACTGAGTTGGAAATTATATTGTTTTAATATTATGTAAATGTACTGAGGGACCACTTGTGTTTGTTCAGTCTTTGCAAATTGAATGCAATTAGCAGTTGTATTGAGCGTTAGTTAGTGGTGGCTTAATGCACGGTGATGTCATATTAAGCTGCCCTATGGTAACTTTAATATATATATATAGATAAATATGTAATGATTTGCAGATGGCTGCTGGAGAAAGACATCAGTGTGCCGGCAGAGCGCGCGCAGTCGCTGGCGGCCGCCGCCACCGCGCACCTCAACGCCGCGCTCGCTGAGCTCCGCAGGTACTTACATATATTTTTATAAAGAAACTAAAAAAAATCAGCTCCACGCTGTATCCCCCGTAGGCAGAAGGAACCTCGTGCTATTAGACACTCTGTTCCCCACTTTCCGGCCAATGTCAAACGTCAAGCCTATTTAAATAAATGAAATAAAAAATACGTTTTAAAATAAATATCTATGAAATGAATATGGTAACTCGTATCCATTTCATAAATATATGTGGTTATTGAATACTGAATATTAACTGAAACTCTAACTAACTTTGGTTTACAAATAAGTTCCACAAAATGTACAATGTCCATAGTAAAATATACTTTAATAAATTCCAGGCTGTTCCTGGTGGAGGACCTGGTGGACTCGCTGAAGTTCGGCGTGCTGCTGTGGTGCCTCACGTACGTTGGCGCCTGCTTCAACGGCATCACGCTTATCATACTTGGTGAGTATATTTTACACAGCATTTTTATATTCAGAGGGTATGTGTTGTGACACTCTGTTTCCCCCGTACCGACACACCCACCAACTACTAGTAAAATTTTTCGAGTTTGTTGTGACGCAGCAGTTCAGCGCCGCACTCACTGTATACGCGACCGTTGTGAGTTCGACTCTCGTTTGAAAAAATGAATTATTTTATGTCCTCGTTCTGCTAGGAAGCTGTTTGAGTGCCGCCACTCAATACGTAATGTTTTAAAATTATGTGAGAAGTAGAGAAAGGTGTGCCTTAATACTAGGTTCCCTTTGCCTATCCTGCTATATGCGATACACCGTGATGCTAAAAAAATTAAACACTATAACGAATTTGAATTGTTAGGAAAATTTATCATATCAGCCAATTTAAGCGCTTACCGCCAATTTAGCCCTAAGTTCTTAACGAGCTTCGTCGATCTTTAGTGTAAGAATAATACTTTAAAAATATTAAAATGATAGATGATTTAAGTAGAAAGATAGATTTTAGATTTTATTAGAAAATCTATTTTGAAGCAGAATGTTAATATACATTTATATTATTTCTTATTCATAGATGAAGTGAAAATTACGTGTTAATTTTTTTACGAAGCTGTACTTAGAAGGAGTTTCAATCGTGAAATAAACGGAAATATTTTATTTTATATTAAAATAAAACAACTTTTTTCCCTTAATGCATGTTTTTCATTTTGCTGCAGAATCTGTATTCTTCTGTAACAGTAATAATGAACGCTTAGTTTATAAGGTGTGCTGTAGTACAATATCCTATGTATGCGTTTCAGCGTGGATAGCGTTGTTCACATTGCCCAAGGCGTACGAGATGAACAAGGTGCAAGTGGACGGCAACCTGGAGCTCGCGCGCGCCAAGATCAACGAGATAACCGCCAAGTATGTACTACCATAACGACATGTTTCATGTTTACAGGCTTTTAGGGCCAATTCATAAATGACGTCACACGTCACGTTAATTTTTTTATACTCTCTCCCCTCCTTGTTACGGGTCATTATATATGTGAGACTCTTAAAGAGTCTTTTACCTAGACTGTAGTCAATAATTATGCTTGTATACTATATTTTGAAATGTATTCTATATTCGACCCGACCGATTTATTTTAAGGGGGGCCCCTCCTCAAATGACACTCCAAACCAGAACCTGTGACCATGGACTACTGAAAATGGTGCCAGAAATGTATAGTACTAAACTTTGGAAACGAATTTAGAAATTAGATTTAATTTAATTTTAATTCGTTTAAAGAGGTAAAATAAAATGAGGTAATATGTATGTAGCAATGCTTGAAAACAGTTTTAAATTCAAATATAAAAATATAGTACATATGACAGAGACAATTGAGGGCGCTGTGGTGACTGCACCACGTATACTTACTTAGAACTTGAACCATTTCCAAGTGGCGCGAGTTCAAATCACGTTCAATTTTTTGTGAAATAACACTTTAAAAATGATAATGAAATAGCTATGACGCTTTATCTCAAAAACTAGAGTCAATGATTAAATTCTGATATTTTCAAGTAGTACATTAGTTTTCTAAAGAATTGACTTGTAACGACCGCGCCGCACAACGACTGCACCCCGGTGTTATCTATTACCTTACATTTTAGACTTCATTGTTGTTCATGTAACATCACATATCAATCATAATAATATCGTTGAATGTCGAGATTTCTAGTTTATTTTTGGAAAACGCGACGTTTCGAACACTATACTACTGCAAAATGTCCAAGGTCACAGGCAGACTGAGATGACATCCATCTGCCGATTGACATAATTATTTTGTGCTAGAATAGGATCATCCTGGTACTGGTGGTGTCGTAAGAGGCGACTAAAGTACGTGTGGTAGAGTCACGTCGCCCATGCAATGGCAAACAGCATGGGCAGACTCGACCGGATCATTACCACACCCCGGCATTTAAACCGGCTTGAATAAAGTAGTGCTTTATGCCACTGCGTTTCGCATCAGGTAATGCCGGGCCCCGGCGCCCAACCCTCTTAAGCGCCTAAAGACCTCAGCTCCTCTGGGGTTGCACGGGGTCGTGGGCGGCGGTAGTCACTTACATCAGACACGTGTGCCTTAAACAAAAATAAACGATACACCATCCGATAAAACTGCCCGATATGTGGTCTGCTAATGAAATTATATTTCGTTTTCTTTAGCGGAGGGGGGGGTGGGTTTACAAATTTCCTATAATGGTTTATCAGTCGATATTCACATGCAGATATATTAGTCTAGTACGCAGTGTGACGTTTAAAATATGTCACAGATCCGTTGATTATCGGATTGTGTTTCAGTCGTTCCCTCACCCTAACACGGATGCTTCTCTTTCTTTGACCGCTGTATGATAAGCCACAATCTCAATTTAGTCTGTATACGACTGCACACTGAAAAGGAATATTACTCAACTTTACTGATCTCAAGAACTGGCTCACTTACTTAGGCTTGAATATAGTTTTTATGGAAGCTCTTCTAAAGATGTTGCCAATTCTGTCTGTTAACCCCTTCATATGCGGTAGAAGTGGCGGCTGTCTCTACTAAGGACGGAACTGGCAACTTTGATGAAAGGCATTCGTCACCTGCCCTCCCTGTGTTCAGCGTGGCAGAGACGGTGGGCTTTTTGAAATAAAAGTTTGCCATTATAATTACGTAGAGTGGTGATAAGATTTACCATTGAGGTATCTATATGGAGTGCATGTGGTGCCTGCAGTATACTGTGCGAATTATTGTGCTATTAGGATTTTTAATGACTAAAACATTAAGGAAAACTAAGGAATTACGCGCCTATAATTCTATTGGAAATCTGGATCTGATTTGCAAAAGTATATAATATCATATCATTAGAATGTTTAATTTAAAACATTCGATATTCATTTAACAAATAATGTTATTAATATACACAGCAATATTTAATTGTGTAAGTATTTCTAATAAGATGTTGTATGTGCAGAGTGCGAGCGGCCGTCCCCATCGGCCGGAAGGCGGAGAGCGAGAAGGACAAGTAGTGTGCGAGCGAGACAGCACTCCACTCAGCGACACCTACCGCGCGGTCGTTTGGCGCTCACTGTTTGTTATATTTATTATTATTACGTATTTAATGAACATACAACATACACACACTTTACGTGTACAGCTTTATGGGACGAGTCTCGCGGAGATTATTGTATTTGCTTTTTGGAATTTTAAATTAAAATACTGTCGAACCGACTTGTTGTGTTGTTTTATTTTTTATTCATTGGTTGTGTCAGCTGCGTATGTAATCAGAGATCGTGTGTATTTTTGCTAATAATGAACAACACAGAAAATGCCTAGTGTGTTGTCTTGAAATAATTTATTCGATCTGTTTGTCATCTAGTTCTATTATGGTAAGGAAATAGTATGATAGTACTTCTAAGAGTATGTCTATTGTAGATTAAATGTTACATTTTTATGATATTAAAATAATGCTAATTTTATTTAATGCTCGAACACATTTTTATTAGTATAAACTATCGTTATTGTATTAATAATAATTTAAATTTAAATGCATACATTTTGTAAAGCTTTTTTTGGATGTTTAATAAAAGTCAAATTAATAAAGCTTTATGTTCTCCACAAATATTCTTTCTAATTTGAAATTCCCCTCCAAGAAAAAAAAAATACTTAATAAAGATGTTGCTTAATATTTTTTAGGTTATTAAAATGTTATTGTTACACTTGATAAAATTGATTTCTAGATTGATTAAAGACTACAGAAATAATACAAATTCACCTATTCCACACAAGATGAAATCCTATAAATATTTAGGTAATAAAATCCTTAAGAATATTTATTATGCGGGTTTTTTCACCGGCTGTTTAAGTTTTTGTATTCTCTGATCGTGTTTCTTTTAGGAAAGAAGAACATGAAAAATACTATTTGAAAACAAAAAATATGTAGCGGGATAGCATGTCTCTGGCTGTTGTCGACAAAAACGTATGGCTTAATAGTCAGAACGCTTCCAAGAGGCATGGATTTCAGTTACGCTATGTAATTATTTTTGTAATGTTTTACTTTCAAAGAAATAGGTGTGGCAGTGTCGTTGATACAGCCGTGTATTGTATGTGATGATATTTATGTGAGACGATAGCTGACGATTAAAAATTGAACTAATGTCGTAGCTTCCCAAGTCAAAAGGTATAATAATTGCAAATCTCGATACATAGCAAAATAACGTCAGAATGGCGTCGCTTCCTGTTCCACCGCGCACGATGCGTCATTGTTTTCGTTAATTGTAATGAATTCTTTGATTCTTGAGCCAATGGTGTAATTTTATTTTGGATGCAGAGGATAGATTCGAAACTACAAGGGCAAACTATATCCCTCGATTTTGTTATCGGCAGATTTTTTGAATCATAAATTAATATTTTCAAAATATTTTTTCTATGGAGCAAAAGAGAGATTTAAAATATTACAATTAAAACAAGTTTTGTGTCTATATCATGTAGCACATCTTCATTTTATATGTTAAGGCATAGACTATAAAGCTTGTGTTCCTTATGCTTAGGCCTGAGGGCTCTTTGATTAACATCTAAAGCAAATTGAGTTATAATCAGGAGACAAGAATCAACAACGTTCCTACTCCTCATCTCCGAAATTACAGAGGATAGACTATCAAAAGGCAAAATTTGTTTTTTTATTAGTACAGGAAATTTTAATGATTACTATTACTTTACTATACACGATAGGTAATTTTATTTTTATTATTTCAAATTTTTTCCACTTTCTGTGGCACTATGGCAATCTATGTGCACCTATGGCAGCTTTATGTCAAATAATTTCCAGAAATGTCAAAGTGAATACGTCAGTGTCAGTCTGTGAGTGCTCTCTAGTTAGTGATGTAAATTTACTTTTCGATTTCTTGATCCTTTGACCCCGTCACTCGACGTAAAATTATATTATTTTGATTATTTTGACATCAATAATAATAGAATGAATTCATTTTAAAATTTAATAAAATTTTTAACACTTTCTTTATAAGGTTTACATAATGTTAAAGTAAAAAAGTTAAATGATTCTAATAAGATTTCGTGAAATTTGTGAAATAAAATATCAGCCAATCATGAGTAGCTTAACAAGGTCAGTTTTATAACATTTTAAGTATTTTTTGCTTATAGGATTACAATTATGATGCTTATTTTACAATTGCACAATGTTATTAAGTTTAGTTTCAGTAACAGTAGTGGTTCTTCAACCTTGCAGGTGCTAACAAAGTTTTTTGTGGACACTAAACACACATCACAACTTTGCACAGTTGGTAGATATTTTTATTTTATTATTTTTGTTTTTGATCATATTTTATTGGCATTGCTTATCTTGGAAATGGTTTGAGTTTAATTAACTAACTAAATAACTAATCTTCTATTAAATATTAGGGAAAAGTTGTAATTAGTAATTTATTTAAAAATCAATACAGCTTCTCATTGTATTCCACATACAGCAGGGTAGGCAGAGGAAATCTACTGTTAAGGCTCTTTGTTTCCCACTTATCTGTCAAATTCAGGAGGCATTGCATGTTGAGCGGCAGATATTTTCATTTCCTCAAATGGGGATTGACTAGTGCCTCTGCGCCGTGACAACCTTACATTTTACAATTATATAATCTCTGAACAGAGATGGTGCTCACCACCATTGTGAGTAGCATGTACAGTCAAACACCATCCCACTAACACTACAACAATCTAATAATTAAAAATTATAATATTTACTTTGCTTAAAAAGATGTCCTAGTTTTAGTTATTATTGTTGACTCAACTCTTCTCAAATATGTTATCAGTGATGTGAAGAAATCAAGTTAAATTTCGATTAAACAAAGATAATAAAAACATGTTATCATCTTTAAATTTAGTTATCTTGTTGAAGTTGTTTACATTTGATTGTAACATTTGATATATAGTTGTAGAGTGTCACAGAAATTATGTAGTTTTTGGTGGTTTTTTTTGCTCTACTAATATTTATGTAGTTTAATAAAATTAAATTATTTTTCAATGTAAAAGTGTTCTAATATTCACCTTTTAAATTAGAGAAGGTAATGTGATCTTTTTTGTTGTTACCGTAATAAAGATTTTTTGTAATAAATTCTTTTAAATTCACATTCTTATTAATAAATATTGTAGCCTATATCTATTTTAGTAAAAAATATTTTTTTAATAAATAATTTACAATTTTCTAAACATCTTGACATTTAAAAAAAGTATTTACAACATGCAATTTATTCTTCTCATTATGATTTTTTTAAAACATACAAACATATAGATACAGACCTTATAAATTTAGCATAAACTTAAAATTTACTTAGGTGGAAGGATATTAATACATATATGTACGCACATGCTGTAGTAGCACACTATAAGTAGATGGACGGCGAGGACGGCGCCGCGGTCGCAGCCCTGCACAGCACCATGACGCTCCTCGTCGATAGGTAACCGCACTTGCCAGTCCTCTAGGCAGTAAGGCCCCGTCAGCCCGCCACCACGCCCGCTCGCCACTCGGCCGTCATTACCGCCAGAGCCTCCGCGCCGCGCGCGCACTGACACTTCACGCGCACCTTCCGTTGCGGCAATATGTAATGTATTTAATAGTTTTTTGTTTTGATTTGTTTGACAAATGACACGCACACAATCCTAATAGGGGGTGTTTTTAATATTCATTTGTACTATGCAGTTTATTTGTATAAAGCCATAAAATTGTAAGACAAAGGGTGAAAGGCTATTTATTACTAACACTTCGCTTTCTGTCCCTTTGTCACTACATTGTATCTCATAAACCGTGATAGTTGTTCAGTTCGAATTTTCACTGATGATGTATATCTGTTGCCGATATGACAACAAATGCTAAAAAACAGAATTAAATAAATATTTAACGGGGTTCAGATACAACAAACGCGCTTTTGCCGTTTTTATAAAGAATGGTACGGAGCCTTTAGTGCGCGAGTCTGATTCGTTCTTGGCCTGTTTATTTACTTTTTAATCTCTGTTAAACATATGCTTTTGTTTTTTTTTATATTTGATTATTTTTTAAATACTCCTTGATTAGCATTTTTAATTTTGCTAAATTCGATTATAAGTCGTGAAAATGGAGGTTCGAATAACAGTATTTGGTATTGTTAACGTTATCATATTTGAATAAACCTGTTTGTTTTTAACGCAACGATTACTCGGAAGGACCGCGGCGACAGTACGGTGTACACACCTCTTGGTTTTCACTTAAATGTTTTATAATTGCTTCGTGATTATTAATAACTTATCCAATAAGCTAGTCGTATTTTGCTTCCAGGAATTATAGTCACTTATCTACTATCCGACACAAAAAGATTTTTTCAATTCGAGTTATAAGACAATCGCATTCAACGAAAAAAACTTCAGCTCTATAATATTAGTATAGATTAATATGATTTACTCCCAGCAATTTCTCTAAAACGAAATAGCATCAACAATCGATAATCACTGTTAGTACCGACATTCATTCATGTTTATTTCAAATAACTTCAGAAATCCCATACAAACATTCATGACGTAGGTATTTAAGTCTAAAATATTTCCTTAACAAGTCTATCTCAAGTTCCATTTAGTATATTTATTGTTACCGTCCAAATAAATATTAGTACTTGACAAGGACCACTATCGACTTGTGACTTAACTTCCAACTCTGTTTCGTGCAACAGTTTTATATGGAATTTATTACCTTACTTAAACCCTTTAAGATGAGGATGATGACCCGTGCATGATATGTATTTATATGAAGTTACCTCTTACATTTAAATGTATAAAAGTTTTTTTTATCAGCTTCACGCTGTATCCCGCACACAGCAGGGTAGGAAAAAAGAACCTAGTGTTAAGACACTCCGATCCCCACTTTCCGCCGAGTTCTGGACATTACTTACGCTCGCATCCTCCAGTTAGTCCATTAGACGCGTTGCAAGCTCTTAAAAAATAATTTGCAAATATTTTTAACGTTTGTAATTATTTTCCTTCCGATACGAGTTTCGTTCAATTACCTTTATATAGTCGTTGGATGTGATAACAAAGATTCTAAAAAATAGTTTTTAGTCAAATAAGAAAATCTGGAAGTTAGGTAGTTGGTGTAACTTAAATCCCTCCCAAAACCAAAATGTGAAAGGCTGCCAAGTTCGATAATGTAGGAATGCTTCACCTATAAAAGAAGTGAGATCTGAATAAGTACCAAGTTCCATACACATACCTCAGTTAAAAATAGTTACAGGAATGCACACTTGTTTTTCCGCAGTTTGGAAAGTAGATTTTGAATAAATATAATATATATATTAAATACCTAAAATTCTAATACTTACAGGAACGCAAACCTGTTATTCCAGCAGTTTCCTGATAACATTTTTAATATTTTCCTGTACTTTTTAATGATGTTACTTGGCAAGTTTTCACACATCTTGTTATAAACCTACTAAACGCAATGGAAATGGAATTGGAAGAAATGGTTCGTGTAATATAACCCACGGCTGGTGTGTCGCTATTTTATCCTTGAACTTGGCGGACACACTGCCGTGTGTCTAGATATCGGTATAATTGATATACAATTTGCGATACCAGGAGTCTGTGAGGGAGAGTTGCAAATTAAGTATATAATAATTAGTTACACGTGTACGTGTGTACGAGCGTCTTTATCTCGAAACTCTACATCGACACCAGTAATACTTGAGACGGCGCGTACTGTGAGGCGAGGGAGGGAAGTGTCTCTGTGGAGCCATAGCCACTGATGGCTTGGGCCCTTGCCCCATCGTGAAAAGACTGTTTTTTTTATATTTTAAATGTATTTTTTGTAACAATTTATATTAAAAAATGTAAAATCTATTCATCTTCTCTATATACAATAAGACAGTAAAAATATTTTGTCTAAACATTTAGTAATTTTCACTGAAATGGATAGAGGCACACTTAAAAAGAATAATAGAAAGTAAAAATATATTTTTTTTATTTCTTGTCTGTCTGTCTGTCTGTCGATATGTATGTCCACATTTTTCTCTGAAAGTATTGAACCGATTTACTTGAAATTCACCAATTGCTTTGTTTTAACTACTAAAGTTTGTTTCATCAAAATTGGTTTTTTAAAAAAAAAGTTATCGTCATTTGAATGAACTCAAGGCATTAGTTTGCCTGCGAGTGTCATATAGCAATCGCGCTGGTAAGATTCCTGGCTAAATAATTACATTCGAAACGTCTTGGTTATATGACTGTTGGTAAAAAAATATTTTTTTGAAGCACTATTATATAATATTTTATACAATAAAGTCAACAAAATTGAATTTTTAGTGGAGATTACCTTCATAAATCATAACAGTTAAGATTAAGTCGTAATTAATTCAACACAGAGATAAAGAACGATCTTGATAGAAATATCAAGTAAATACAAATATTTTTTAATTGGTTTGTTCATATAATATATGTAACTAATTTAAAAACTGTACAGGAGTTAATATGCAATTATTACAGTTATTTTACAAATAATATTATGAATCATTACCCAAATCAATAATTTAACATTTAAGGCTGTTTCTGAAGGAGTAAATTAAATTATTAACTGACATCAGCACATTTAACAGTTTTAAAAAACATAACATAGGTAAAAAGAACGTAATGTTACAAAATATACGTATAGTATACGTATAATAAATAATTAGTTTTATGTATGTATTATAAATCAAATATCAACATTGGTCGTATTTTTTAGTCCGATAAATAAAAATTCTTATAGAAATTACGATAATGTCGCAAAAAATCATATTAGAATATTACAGATTACAGATTAAAGTAATAAAAAATCATATTAGAAGTCATTTTAGTTGTCAATCAATTCTTCTTAATAAATTAATTATCATGTAGTTTAAGCGGGCGAAGCCTGGCGAGCCGCTAGTATATAATAAAAGTATATATTGTTATTGGAACCAACTTTTTTTTATTTAAATTAACGGCATTAAACATTCCAAACTTTCTTCTTTTTTATGTTTAGCTTTTTTATTTTACCACTTGGATTTTTTGTGCAAAATAAAAAAAAGACACTTTTTTAAAAACGCATTTTTTTAAATTATCGAAGTACTGTGCAATAAATAATGCAAGTTATTGTTATATCACTTTGACCATTCTTTTCAGTAAAAAAATGGTAATTACCCTAATTTCATATTGCACATAATTAAGTGTCGTAACATCTCTGAGCATTAAAAGATAAAATAAATAAACAAGTTTAGTTCACTATAATGTAAACGTCGCGTTGCGTCGTCGTGCGAGAGTAATTGAAATAAAATCATTTTAAACGAACTACGTAACTATAGTAAGAGATAACGTTATTAAAAAATGATATCGATTGGTACTAAACAGTACCAATACTAGAACTAAATAGTACCGATTTCTTAAAAATCATACCTAATCAGAGTCTTGTACTACGGTCAACAAGTCGTGGCTGCATTGAACTTAGGTTTTTTGAACTTGTGCACATTATTCCCTCGGAAACAACTAATCTGCGCAGCCGTTTACAGCTAACTTCAGGGCGGCCGCGATATGTTGACCGCATAGTAATTTCTTTGAATAAGTTGTTTATTGTCAGATTTTTGCACCTTCAGAAACATCATAAAAAATGAGTTAAATCGAGTTAATCGTAGATTTTGTAGGTAATTAAAAGAAATACAACAAATGGAAACCTATGTGATCACCGCGTCACGTCACGTGCAGCGCGAGTCGCTCGTTATTGACGATCGATTATCTACATTAATTTATGTTGGTATTTGTACAAGTGGATGTCGGCGGTGTGTCGCCGCGCGCGCACGTCTCACGGACTGCGGCGTACGCGGTCTTACCTGATAATTGGCATCTAGATAAAGTCAAAAATTACGTGTGAGATTATATTGATTGGGAATTTATTACAGTTGCTTATCAATAGAATTTAAGCTAAATTGGCGGTCGGTCGTAACCGTTTTAAACGATTTCAGGTTGAACGAGGAAAAGGAACGGTCGCCTTGTTTGGAAAACAGCGACAGTAGCAACATTAAGATGTGGGGACAGCAGCGCCGCGTCCTGCTGGACGTGCTGATGGCTTGCTGGGGGCTCGGCACGTGGCTCGGCGTCAACGGTCTCTATGTGCAGCTGCCGCTGCTCGTGGAGCGCCTGCCCGAGGGCTGGGCGCTCCCAGCGTCCATGACCGTCGCCATACAGCTCGCAAACATTGGCTTAGTCGCTTACGCTGTCATGAGAAGGATATTACCGCGGGCCTCGGACGCGCCATACATATACATACTCCTGGTTATAGGCACACTCGCCTTGTTCCTCAATTCGTTTCTGTACACAGTGACGGCGGCCGTCTCTGGGAGTGAACGCTCAGTCATGTTCCTAGCGTTAACGTTCTGTGCGGCGCTGGTCGGCTGCACGAGTTCAGTGTTGTTTTATCCTTATTTAAGACATTTCCGTGATGTGTACCTCGCGACTTATCTAGTGGGAGAAGGACTCAGTGGGTTTATTCCGAGCATCCTCTCGCTGATTCAGGGGGTGGGCGGCGAGCCACAGTGCCTGTACGCGCCTGACAATTCCACAGTGGAGGCGATATACCCGCCGGCGCGGTTTAACTCCACCGTGTTCATGGTGTTGCTCGGCGTGCTGTCTGCGCTCAGCCTGCTTGCGTTCTCGCTCGTTGATAACTGCGCGGCGTTTGAATCAGAGCGAGTACGCGAAGCGGAGGCGGCCAAGCAGGACGAGGCGGCGTCGGTGGACGCGTCGCTGCTGCAGCCGCGCTGGCTCGCCGTGCTGCTGCTGATGGCGTGCCTCAACGCGCTGATGAACGGCGTGCTGCCGTCGGTGCAGTCGTACTCGTGCATGCCGTACGGCGCGCGCGCCTACCACCTGGCCGTGTCGCTGGGCGCCATGGCCAACCCGCTGGCGTGCCTGGCCGGCGTGTGGCTGCGGCCAGCGGGCCCGCGCGTGCTGGCGGCCGCGCTGCTGCTGGCGCTGGTGCCGCTCGGCTACATCCTGGCCACGGCGGCGCTCAGCCCCGTGCCGCCGCTGCACACTGTGGCCGCAGGGGAGGTCCTAGTGGTAATGCACACATTTTATATTTAGTTACACTTACAATACCAATACGATTCGGTGCATCTTATTTCACATATAAATTATAAAAATATTAAAGAAAAAATTAGATATAAAAGTTCCTCAATCTCGTTAGACAAATTAGATCGACTGGTTCAATAAACAATTTTTTTTAATAATAATAATACCGACAGCGGAACTCTTAGTGCTAGGTGTAGGAGGTTAACTCCATATTGAATTACCTATTAATTAAGGCATGTAAACCAGTTACGTTATCATTTGTCTTATGTCTTCAAGTACGAGTATGTCTTTTCGTATTTAGACTGCATTTAGAATTGGAATTGTCTTTATCCGCCGCACACATCTTAAATTTACATAATTGATGGCCAATATTTAAAAAATTAAGTTACTGTAATAAAAAACTAGTTTCTTTATCTATATTTGGTTGCTAGTAAAAAGCTTGATACTTTTCCGTATACATACATATATGTATTAACAATACAGTCATTGTTGAAAGGAATAATCTAGTATTATTTTGTATTATTTTTAAATCACATTTGATATTTACTTAGTGTATATTAAAACTAAAACATGGATTGCCGGACCTACATTCAGGTATATGTCTTTATAAAAAAATTTATAAAGTTTATATTAATTACGACTGTGAAGATACTTTGTTTTAAACTAAAGCCGATATTTTATTAAATAATTAAAATTTTCAGAGTAAAAATGTTTATACTCAACCGCGCTCAACCTCTATTTTTTTATTATTTAAAAAGTAAATTCCAGTACCTTTTATATGGTACTAAATTTGGCTGCGTCTACTTGCGACCACATGCGTACAAAATTCATTTCGGACGGTCCTCATTGTTTACTCGCCGTATTTGTTAGCCGATGAAAAGTGGTAAGTTTTTAGTCGATAACTAAATCTAACGACCCTCGACTTACCTCAAAAAAAAAGAAAAGTTATCCTCACGATGTTATAATTTTCTTAAAAGAACCAGAATCTTTTTAGAATTGGCACATTAACTTCAGTATTTATACAGAGTGTTTTAGTCAGCACCACTTTAAATGAAACCACCGTTTTAACTCCTCTATAAACGCCTAATAGATTTTTTTTAAAAACAAAACAAATAATAAAATTATTGTGTATCGGACCGATTTTAAAAATTCTTTCATCCATTAGAAAGATGCTTCTTCACTAAGCAACATAGGTCATATCACATTTTCAAAAAAAATTGTGATCCCTAATAAAAATGCAATAATGTAGCCCAAGGTGTGAAAAAACTAATCAAAAAATCTATTATCGCGTGCGCTACAGAAAATATTGATGATAGAACAAAACAAAAAAGTATCAAAAGTGAAGTAACAAAATAAAAAAGTTCGCGATACCGTTTGTCCAAACTACTGTAGTAATGCAAAAATAAGTACTTTTTTACGTTGTAAAAGTTGATAAAAGTGCCGGCAATAATCAGAGCATATTATTTATACTTCTGTATTTATCTTTATCCATTCAAAAGATGTAACTAATTTAGAAATGCAGCACTAATTTAGAAAAGCATATATTATTTATTAAAGCAGGAACGTAATATGGTCGCTAGTTGCAAAATAAAACGCCACTTGTCAAGAACAACGCACGATGACATAAACCTATCAAAGAAATAATGCCGCACACGCCTCATTCACGAAATAGACTAGTAGGCGATGTTGAATTGTGTGAAATAGAATAAGAGATATCTAGTATGTTTTTTGAGTATGAAAAGCGACAGATCGGTAACGCTTAGTAGAATTTTTGTAGTAGTATGTATTTACGTTATTGGTTTCTATTCGTAACTGCGTCACACGGAACACAGTATGTAAAACATCATGAAATAAAAAAAAATCTACGTCTCAACTGCTGAGGTATCTTGATTAATTTCTTTAGGTATACCTATACGCCGCTCCCGTATGTTTATTTGTTTATTTTCCACGCAGGTGCTGTCGTGGGTGGTCGTGTCGGCGGTGGTGTCGTACGCGCGCATGTGGGCGTACGGCTGGGCGCGGCGCGGCGGCGCGGCCGGCATGCGCGCGTGCGGCGCCGCCACGCAGGCGGGCTCGGCCGCCGGCTCGCTGACGCTCTACGCCGTCGTCAACTACACCGCCGCCTTCGTGCAGCCCGACGCCTGCCCGCTGCCGCCCGCCATGTAATATGTATGACAGATTTGCATACAATTTGTAATTTAAAACTGTCACAGACAATATTTATTACATAATGATTGTTATATTCTATTTCCACGACTGCAAATTATAATTATTTATTTTGTTAAAGCTGTTATATTACAATGCTCTTTCTAAATCTTCAAGTCGACTTTAACTTCATTGTATTTTTATTCTCTTACTTTTTTATTATTTTACTAATTTATAGTAGGGCTTTTTGTATGTATATGTATTTTACTACTCACATCAGTGTGTTGAGGCCGGTCGTGGTGCTGGGGCACAAGCGTGTGACTGTAATTATGATAAATTGTGGGTTCGATTCTCATCCGATCAAATGAAATATTTAATATATTAATTTCTTCGCTCTGGTGTCCAGGCAAAGCGCGGCGTTCCGTTCTGCTACTCAACACGCAATGCTTCCAGAATTTGGTAGAAAATGGGGAGCAGAATGTCTGAACACTAGACTCCCTTTGCTTACTTTGCTAAATTAAGAATGTAACGTAAAGCTGAAAAAAAAGAAAATAGTTCATGAGATTTAATTGTTTACATTATCAAAATGCCGACTTATCTTGTCACACATGTACAAGTACGTACGTGTGCAAATATGTACGTAAATATGTACATATTTGCACATTGATAACTTCTTCAATTGTCACCGGCAACCTACACACTGATTGTATAGAGCAACTGCTGTTCCACCGCAACGTGTAAAAGAAATCTGTAGCTGCTCTAGCTTTACTGTTTTAACTACTCTATAAAAACTTGTAAATTAAAACGCCATTTGTCACGAATGACGCACACAGACACAAACTCGAATTTATATAATAAAACGAGATACATCCCTTTCTGGCAGATCGGCAACGCTTAGTATCTTTTTTTGTGTTATTGGTATCTATTCGTAACTGCGTCACACGAAATACAGTATGGGACAAACACCTGGAATGAAAAAATAATCCTACGTCTCAACTGTTGAGTTATCTTAGTTAATTACTTATATGTGTGAAATATTTTACATTAAATGCTGTTCCCATAAAATTCCATCCTGTATATGTAAGCACCAATTTAAGTCTGAATGAAAGGCAAGCAAGCAAACACGAGTTGCGACACATGTGTTGAACGGAACGTTTTATATTTAATCTTTTGTCAGATGTACTTAGGCTGTTTCGATACTTAATTGTTGCCATTATTTTGTATTTAATATATTGTAATCGTAGATCTAAGACGGTGTCTGACGGTCTGGTGTCTCGCTTGGTGTAGTTTGTTTAGCAAAACTCTTTTACACTGCACAGTCCTTAGATTGTGAGTACAAATCCCATTAAGGGAAATATTTTGATTTGACTGATCCGACAACACAACGCGACGCGAAACCACTCAAGTCAATTTGTTTGAGTGGAAAGTAGAGAAGATTTTTTAATTTAGATTTTCTTGATCTACAACTCTGAATATTAAATGTTTTATTTTTTATTTTAGAATATGACAATTCAAAATGTGTGAAGTGTTTATTCTAGTTAAATATTTACTCATTCGAATCCAAAAAGCGAATTCCATGTTTTTTTCGGAAATGCTTTGTTCTGTGACCTCGATATATTATAGTTATTTGTTTATGTAAATTATAATAGTGCTTGTTTTTGAATTTATGTACGTGTGACGTGCAATATTATTATTAATATTTTTTAAAATTATATATAAATAAATTAAATTAAAAATATTACTATTTCCACATTATTATGAAATTGTACCGTTGTATGTGTGTTGTGTATCGTAGTATAATTGGACAATACATAACAATACTGCGCTCTAGTGCAACATGCAAAATGTGGGTTACATTTGTTTATTTATTGGTTTATCATATCAGTACAGGACAGTATTGTAAAATTAGCAAAAATGGAGAACAGTACATATACCTGTTGCGGTAACCACCACAGGGAACACTTATATTTATATCAAGCAATATGCTATGTAACCAAGAAATTCGAGTACATAATTTGCATACTTTTACTTATTTTTTGTAACTAGTTAGACAATTTTTGTTGTTTGTAAATAGCCTGTAAATGAAATCTATGATCGTTACTTATCAGTCGTGATTATCATTATCTAATCTAATGTAATAGATCGTATTAACAACGGTCCAAAAAAGTGAAAGTCAGAGTCTACATAAATAGTGCTTTGACCACTGCAAAAAGAATTTGAACCTGCGACTAGTAGCAAAAATGGTAAATTAGTATAAAGAAATTGAATTTCTACGAGCACTGCCTGAGGCGACTAGTATCAGTGCCCTATGAGGTACACACAGGGTAGTATATTAACATAATCTACTTAATGATGCGTGACATCTTTCGATGCAGTAGTAACGTGTAACGCGGCGAGCAACGTGTTGGTTCCGTAGTAACTGTGTGTAATGTAAACTGACAAACAATTGTGATACCGTGCTCGTTTATAGAGATACCTATATATATATGTGTATGTTGATTCATGAATAGACAATAAAAATGTTGAATGATACAAGTTTTTTATTATAACCTCAGATATTTAATTCCCTTTGGGCGGTACATTGTAGTTTGATGAACTATATTAAATATTTTATAGATCAAAATATTAAAGATTTTTATAATTATTTAGAAAACGTTTAAAAATTTGAACGTAGCGGGACTCGAACTCGCGCCTCCTGGAAACCAACCAGGCGCTGTTACCACTAAGCCATAGGTTCTCATCAAGCTACGTCGAAATTCTTATACGCTTGTTACAACTTATTTATGTTGTTAGCATCTCTGTAGGGAGGTTTTTACAAATTTCCGCTACCCAAAGATAATTAATTACTAAGAATTCTTGATTGGCAAGAGAAAGCTATTTTTTTAAATAATTTTCAACATTAAAGTGTTATTCCACACTTAGGAAAGAAAATATTTATTTAGAAAACATATTTTTTCTTTCCTAAGTGTGGAATAACACTTTAAAAAATGTTTAAAAATATTAAAGATATTATTTAAAGCGCGGCGTAGAGTTCCGCCACTCAGCATGCAATGCCTTCGAAATTCAGCGGAAAGAAATGTGATGACACTAAGTTCCTCTGCTATCTCTGCCTACTGTTAAGAACGAGATAGTTGATAATATAAAAGTGCGTCATGTATCTAATATTCTCGAACTCGAATTCACAACCACCGATTGTAAATATTCCAACTGTGCCGCAAGACGTCATTTATAATTAACTGTATTCGAGTACAAGGAGGTAAGATACTTAAGTCATTATATTGCGATAGGACGATTTACAGAAAAGTGCCTTTAATTTGTTTGTTCAATTGATTCTACAGAATTGTGGTTGTTGACTCAGCTGTCAGCTTCATAGTGTCATGTTAAGGCCTATTTACGAAAAAAAAAACTTAATACACAAAGTCATTGAAAAATGGTAAAAAAACTGGCATGGTATCCAAATTTTGCCCACTTTTAAGCCTACTATTTTTAAAATTTTACTACCTGTATTTACAGGTAGTAAAATATTAAAAATAGTAGGCTTAAAAGTAGGCAAAATTATGAAACCTATGACCTAAAATTATGAAATTTGCCACTTAGCATTTGCTAAGTGGCAAATTTCATAATTATAGGTCAATCGCAAGTGCCCTGTGAATTTTGATACTCTTTATAGTGTCGAAATAAGCTTTTTTTGCGATATAAACGGCCATATCTTTTTAAAGTAAATGTAAAAATACGTTTTTTTTAAGGAAATCTGAGTATATGGTTTGAATTAGTTTGAGGTAGCCGTCCTAGTCCATAGCCTACTTAGTCTCCTGATGGATACAGCCAGCCGCTGGCGCAGGCGTGAGATCTAATGTCTACTTACCCTTAAGTAACACACTAACAGCTCTATAAATGCGGCGCCGCACAAAGTCAATCTTCAATGGGTCTGTAAACATGGACTTCCTCAGTTTCATAGTTGCATATTTCGTCTCTAAAAAGCTGACGCTCATCACGGCGTTCTTATGTTGGGGACCAGGTAGGTAGTTATTAAGTAACTTGAAAATTTTCAAATATAAATTTGTAAATATTTTTTAATATGCTAGGTCCTAATCATTTAAGTCACCTTTTAAGGAAAACAAGAACTCTTATAAGATATTTTTTTAGTCTGTATGTCTGTTTGTCAAGAGCCTATATCTCAGAACGCTTGGAGATATCAAGTTGAAATACAGCCTCATGATTTCCTAAAAAATCTCAGCTGAGCTTGAATTTCAGGAATAGCTCGAGACCTTCAATTTTGTGTACGGAATCTTCGGTGGGCGAGCCCGACTCGCTTGCGCGTACCTAAAGTCCGGAAAGAATAGAAAGCAAAAATATATTTTTTTAATTTCTTGTCTTTGCGTCTTTCTGTCTGTCTACATGTATGGTCACGTAAATCTCTGAAAGTACTGAGCCCATTTACTTAAAAGTTTCACTAATTGTATTATTAAAGTATGTTTCATCAAAATTGGTTCATTAAAAAAAAGTTATCGTCATTTGAATGAACTCAAGGCATTAGTTTGCCTGCGAGTGTTATATAGCAATATAGTATATCTAGTAAGATTCTCGACATCAAACAAACATTAAATAAATACATAGATTATTTGGTTTGTTTGTTCGTTTGAAATAAATCTATATAATAATGCCTGAAAACAAACTCTACGTGTATTCTGTAATAACTACATATTTACCTTCATAAGTCATAGCAGTTAAGTTTAAGTAGTAATCAATTCAACACAGAGATAAAGGACGATCTGATGTTCAAAGAGATATTAAGTAAATACATAGATTCTTCGGTTCGTTCGTTCGTTTAAAATAAATCTATATAAAAAGGTCTAAAAACAGCCTTTCTACGTGAACTCTATAATAACTACATATTTACCAATTGTACATTTAACTAATTAAAAAACTGTACAGGAGTTAATATGCAATCATTACAGTTATTTTACAAAGAATATTATGAATCCTTCAAATCAATAATTTAACAATTAAGGCTGTTTCTGAAAGAGTAAATTAAATTATTCACTGACATCAGCAAATTTAGCAAACAGACTTTTAAAATTATGATAAGACGTACATAACATAGATAAAAAGAACGTAATGTTACGTAAAAATATATACGTAATAGCTTTATGTATAATTTATAAAAAAAAAATCAGCTTCACGCTGTATCCCGCACACTGCAGGGTAGGCAGAGGGAACTTAGTGAAAGACACTCCGTTCCCCACTTTCTGCCAAATTCCGGAAGCATTGCGTATTAAGTGGCAGAACTCAACGCCGCGCTTTGCCTCGACACCAGAGCGAAGGAATGGAAATATAAATTTAAGTAAATATTTCATCTCCTCGAGTGGGGATTGAACCCACAACCAGTCGGTTTACAGTCACACTCTTTGCCGCTGCGCCACGACCGGCCTATATATTTATAATTTATAAATATCAAATATCAACATTGGTCGTATTATTTAATTCAAAAAAACCAAAAGTCCTTATAGAAATTATGATAGTATAGTAAAAAAATTATATTACAATATTACAGATTAAAGTAATAAAAATAATATTAGAAGTTATTATAGTTGTCAGTCAATGCTGTTTATTAGATTAATAAACGGGCCACTAGTAATAAAATATAAGGATATCCCAATAAAAATGTTTGTATCTATAAGGATACAAACATTTTTGATTGAGATATAAATATTATGAGATTTTACCCTCAAGTAAAGTGTATAAAACCTTAAAGTATCTAAAAATTCAGTCTGAAAATATATAAATGTGAGATAATACAGAATGGTGAGTAAAATACTGCGTATTCTCTTGAAACTTCCAGAAAAGACGCATGTAAACATAAACATAAGCCGCGAGGTGTTCAGAAACAGAGCGATTCTGGTTACTGAAAAGAAGTGTAACGGAGTTGCTGCCGGGTGGTGGTGGTGGTGGCCTGCTTAGTCGTGCTCGTGTACCCTCTGATAACTAAATACTACTTAAACAGACGAGACGAGAGGCTATCTAGTCCGGATTTACAACATGTTGATTTAGTTAAAATATACGCATTGCATATTATTTAGTAGACTACTAGTGGTTCGTTCGCTTGGACTACAAAGTGTAAAATCCCGTTATTTACCGTTTAGAAGTTTGGATAAATACGGATGGAGTGTTCCAACCCTGTCTCTACTATTAATATGTATTTATTATTTCAGAAGAGATAAACAAACTCTTACGGCTCAGTCGCGACGCCGGCTTGCGAGTGCGCGTTCACACTGATCTCCTCGACCTCCCGGACCTGCCTGCGTACCGCACCTTCAGAGAGGGCATGCTACTCGATACGCGCTGCGATAATGTATCACAAGTTTTAAATAAAGTTCGTTTTATTTATTAGTTTAAAGTTAATTAAAGCAACCAGAGTTAAGTTGGTATGAACTGGTCTAAATTTGAATTCGAAAATTTTTTTGGGTCCAGGCATTAATTGATATAGAAGCGGTTGGCTCAGCTTTGTTTAGCTACTTTGTTTAGCTATTCATTGCGTAGCTTCACGCTGCATCCCCTATGCAGCAGGGTAAGCAAAAGGAACCTGGTGTTAAGATTACACACCGTTGGGGACACTCTGTTCCCAAGTTTTCTCAGAATTCTGGAGGCATTGCATATTTAGCGGCTGAATTCAAGGCCGCTCTTTGCCGCTCTTTTTATTTCTTTGATTCATCAATTTCATCAAACCCACATCCAGTCACGACTACAGTCACATACGTATAAAATATATACATATCAATATTCTATAGCTAAAACAACAGAAATGAGTATACTGTAACTTTTCAGGCATCAGACACACGCGCTTTTAACTTACGACACTCTTGGATGTTAATCGACAATTCTTTCTACAACGTTACAAATGTTGATAATATATTATCAGATGCTCTGATACTCCCCGATGCGGACGTCACGTGGGTCGCTAAGGATCTCATGGTAGATGTGTACCGCGTTAAGAGGGACCAGGATTTAATGGCTTTAAATCTAGGATTTCGGGATAGTCTACTGGACCTTGAGCTTCTTTGGTTGAAATTGCCTACTGCAGTCACGAGAAGGAAGAATCTTAATAATGTTTATTTGGAGTCGGCTACTATCGTAAATATTTGTTTATTTGATATGTATTTAAGATATGAATCCAATATTGTAACTAAAACTAGCTCTTACTGCGCGTAATGCATTTTATAATGTAAGTCTTACTCATTCCTAAATGTCCGCAGGTAACACAACCACAGTACTTCAAAGGCTGGTCTGATCTCAGCAATCGTCAAATCGATACTTTTCCAAAGGTGACTTATCCGTTGCTAATGCTTTGCGGCCAGGATCTTAATTTTAGGTAAATATTGAAGGTATAGTCAAGGATGTCATGCTACGATATATCTCCACGCGTGGTTGTAGTTGGTTAACATGTAAACGGATTATTAATACTCAACATATTTTCAATTTCCTCATTCTGGCTACTAAAACATACCAAAAACCTGAAGATTGAACAAAAAGTAGCAAAACGAAAATTCTTAAAGCAAAAAGCAAATAATAAAATTAGACAAGAAAATTAATCGTATAATTCTTCTGAATTGTGTAAGGTTCAACTTAAAGCAAGTGGACCTATACGGCGAGGAGCACAACGGCACGTTCGACGGGCTGGTGGGTCGCATGCAGCGCGGCGAGCTCGAGGTCGGCATCACCTCCATGTTCATGCGCGCGGACAGGTGGCGCGTGGTGCACTACTCCGCGGAGACTGTCGAACTCAAGTCAGTTTACCAAAAGCGAGCAAGATCATTATTTAGTAATGTAATGGAGATTCTCTAAAATGCCTTTTCTTGGTTAAAATTTGTCACGAAATATTTTATATAATTTGTCAAAAATTTGTAAAATCTGTTCAATTCCCCCATTATACAGGACTGACATAATATATACCAATAACAGTTTTAGTTCAATTGTGATCATTGTTTCATAAATACTTTAAATTCCAGGGGGGCTTTCCTCTTCCGTCAACCATCTCGCTCGGCGGTCTCTAACGTGTTCGTGCTGCCGTTCAGCCGCGGCGTGTGGGCGGCGTGCGCGGCGGTCTTCGTCGGCGCTGGTCTTCTGCTCACCGTCTTTGGACACGTTGCTCGGCGAAACGTGCTGGACTCGACTGCGCAAAGACTGACACTGCCTGAGAGCCTGACGTATGCTATTGGCACTATATGTCAGCAAGGCTAGTTACACCTATGCTGTTGTCATTACTTTATAAACACGCAATGTCTCGAAATCTATTTAGATTAACTAATAAAATTACTTAGGCTGTCGTTGCGCGGCGACACGGTATCTTCCTGTAAATGCGGCGGTTGTGAGTTCAATTCCCACTCAGAGTAATGAATAATTTTCAGTTTCTTGTCCCGACAATAAGACGAAGCGCGTTGAGTTTTGCAACCCAACACGCAATGTCTCGAAATTTGGGCAGGAAAAGGGAAACAGAGTTCCCGCTCACTATATATCTATAGGTACCTTTGTTAACTTGCTGGCACTCGTATATGGTTCTATGCTCATTATAAATGTTTATTAATTATTATCTGTTCATTATAGAGATTTTCCAATATTTTTCGGTTTAACTATAATATTCAATCGACCAACAATCTCATTCTCTCTCAATCTCATTTGGTGTCTAACTAATTGTAAGTGACCTCCAGGCTCAGACCTGTCGCCACAGCTGTGGTCCGTGCGTCTGTTAATGTTCTGCACTCTGCTGGCGTCGCTGTTCGCATTCACATCCTACTCCGCTAAAATAGTAGCGATATTGCAAGCACCGAGCGACGCGCTGAATACGATCGCGGACTTGACACACTCCCCGATGGACATGGGGGTGCAGGAAACCACATACAAGAGAGTGTACTTCGCTGTAAGATCTCATCATATTCCGAAATTGATATCTTTTTAAGTTACCACATAATTTTTTGTGTAATTACACATAAACTAATATACTTAAAGTGAGTTTTCTTACTTAACGAAAACAGATTTTTTACAAGTAATCAAAGGAGGCCAGCCGTGGCGGATTGACACAATCATGTGAATGTAAACGCGGCAGGTTGTGAGTTCGATTCCTATTATTTATTTAATATAGTCATTTCTTCGGTCTGGTGTATGGTGTCGAGGCAAATCTATCGCTTAATCAATCCAATGTCTCCAGAATTCAGTGGAAAGTGAGTCTCAACAATATGCTCCACCTGTCTACCTTACTGTATGCGGAATACAGCGTGAAGAGGAAAAAAAACATACGTTGTAATGTTTAAGGAAAGCAACGACCCTGCGACCCAGGCGCTGTACCGCCGCAAGCTGCTGCCGCTGGGCGAGCGCGCCTACCTTAGCGTGGTGGACGGCATCGCGCGCGTGCGCACTGGACTGTTCGCATTCCAGGGAAGTGCTTTTTATTATTGTTAATGATATTAAAAACTAATATTTCATATCTTTAAATAATTTACGAAAAATAAGGTAAATTAAAACAAATTTGCTTTAATTTTTCATTAGTCCCCACAACTTTTTGGTACTAGATCTCTGGATCTAGTGTAGACATTCCGTTGCTACATAACGCATGGAGTTCAAAAATAATTATTACAATAAAATATAGGTTCTAAAATAGTAATTAAACTTGCCTATTACAATCTTTATCGCAGTGAAGTAGTTGCTCATAATTTCATTTTTAAATGAAGGTGGAACAAAGTTCAGCATACGACATCATCAGCAAGACATACACGGAGCGCGAGAAGTGCGGCCTGAAGGAGATCAAGGCGTTCACTCTGCCGATGGTGGCCGTGCCGCTGCGCAAGCACTCCGGCTACCGCGATCTATTCGCTTCACGGTATTAAATGACGAATGCTATACATACATTTTGCTGATTTTGTGGAAAACTAATATGGTGATGTTTATACAACATAAGTGATCATGCCATGTAGGTCCCAAACATTTTAACGTGGCTTAGCTCACGTGAATTATGTTTAATACGTATAGGCTACAGATATATTAAAACTGTTTGTTTTCGTTGTAGGCTTCGTTGGCAACGCGAAGTCGGTCTAATGGATCGGTTCCGTCGAGTGTGGATGAGCTCTCGTCCCAAATGCGACGAAGGGCGCGGCGGCTTCGTCAGCGTGGGGCTGGTGGACGTGCTGCCCGCGGCACAGGCACTCCTCGCTGGCATGATGTTGGCCACGACCGTGTTACTCGCTGAGAGGCTCTATTACTTTGTTAAATCAAAATCTTTGACCTGTAGCAGACGTGGCAAGGTCTAAATAGTTTATGGCTTAAGATATTCTTATTTTATTCAAAAATGTCTTAGTAGTTGCTTATACTAAAATTAATTACTAATACATATAAATATATAACTTTTATTTAAATAATAAATTTATCCTACACAAACAACAAAAATGACAAAAAAACTATATATTTTTACTAAAACAAAAATACAATATGTAAGAAATAACAAACAGAAACGTGATCGAGACATGATGACACCTTAGTGTCTACACCTTAGTCACTTCAAGGCTATTTGAGAGGATATTTATTCTAGCTTCGGAATGTTTTGTCATCCATTGTAAATAAATTATAATATAATTTAATTTTATCAACATGATTGCCTAATATTTATAAGATTAAATCATGATTAAATTTGCACGTACACGATACGAGGGAAAATAATATAGGCACTGTTCGATAGATGGGTTTTAAATTAAAATTACAAGAATTTATTATATTTTTATTAAAATAATTACTGAGTTTACACTTACATATAATATTAATGTCATATGCCTTACAAATATTAATAGTATTATATTATAAACAGTGAACAGTAGAAATATCAAAAATAAAGTGGATTCTTAGACATGCTTATTATTTCCTATTCAATTTAGTAAAACATAACACAATTCTCTACTCACAATTATCAACATGAAATTGTTACGAAAAGTCGATTCAAGCAAAATAAAAGTAAAACATGGATTGTCATTCTTGTGAAGTTCATTTTGTTATTGTTTTGGTGATGGTTAAATTGATGAGAATTATGAGGAAGATAAAAAATATGTTAAAAACCGTGAGTGTGGGAAGAGAGGGCCTGGTGGGCCGAGTGCACCTTGCAACAGCTGAACACCATAATATTTATTAACAAAACACTAAGGTCAAAAAATTCAAGTAATATTTTGCAAATGAGAAATTCAAATCCGGAAATAAACGCACATATACAATTTTTAATGCCATGCCAGTAAACCATTTAAACCACAGGAGGCCTCACAAGCCAGGCCCCCCTGGATGTCTCTAGGCACAGCGGCAGGAAATAAGGAAAGGTGTGATTAAAAGCTGAGACACACGACAACAAAAAGAGTAAAGAGAATAAGCGCGAGCAGCACGTAGTCCAGGAGCTGCGCCGCCGCCGCCCACGCGCTCCACTCCGCACTGCTGCCCTATTCGTGTACAACAATAGAGTTTACGTAAGGATTTAGGGTTTGTTTATTTTAATTTTTCATTTATTTCATTCACAAAATATCATATTTTACAAATTAAAGTTATTCATTTTTAAAAGTAGGGTTCGTTTCCCACTTAGTAGAACGAATAACTTTTATCTCGTCGCTCTAAAATGTCAAAAACGAACCGCCGTGCGTCAGACGACTTTTAATCTTGTTATAAATTAGGATTATATCAGTTTTACACTGTATTCCGCACACTAATCTGTGGTCGAGCAAATAGGCGGGAAATTGAAAACTAACGTCACTCATATAGAGATGAGTAGATATTGTTAATTGTAATTCTCCGTAATGAAGTACATATATTAAAATAACATTATATATTTAGTAATAACATTATTATTTTGTTATACTAAAAATATTGGCCCTGCACAAAAAATATCTCGATTAACGAAATATTTATATAATTGAAATATCAATACCATACATACCTCAGGAGGTATAAGTTTACAAAAGCTCGACGTTGATATGACAAGTGTCCGCAACGCGTGCGGCGGCGGCGATGAACAACGTGCCACTCGAAGTACGACCGCTGCGCTTAAAGCCGCGACCGCGCCGGTAATACTGACTGCGCAGAGCAGCGACATTGCTAAAGGAGCTGATGCCGCGCCTGGGAGACGGACTAGGCTTGAAATTAACCTGGAAAGTAGAAATATTGTTTAAATATAGACAGTAAAAACAGCAATTTATGACTGGGTTGATCCCTAATTCCTAATTCCTAATTAATTATACTAGAAGATACTTTCATGCTTGATTATATTTTATTAATAGCAGAGATCAAATATAAAAGTAACAATAACAGTAACAAAAGTTTTAATTTTGTTATTTTATAGCTTTATAATTAATTGTTAAAAGGTATTGTTTTAACTCATGTTTTAAATAGTAAAAAATGTTACGACATAGCATGCATTTAATATTGTAGTTTATATTTGTATGACTAAATATAGTAAATTATCAGTGATGTATCTGCCTAATGCCTAACCATAAAGAGGCGACCAGAGTGGCAGTAGCGCACAGGGCGGGCCTGGCCGCGGGCGGTAGCGCTGCTGCCGCCAGCAGCAGCAGCGCGGCGGCCGCCAGCACCGCCGCCGCCGCCAGCGCGTGCGCGGCCGCACGGCGCCGCAGCGTCACCCGCCACTCCAGGACCTGCTGGGCTTCATCTAAGCGCTGCGATTGGCTCATATATCTCTTCACTGCAAGAAGCTCCCATGCACCAGACTCGAATACTGTCGTGTGCTAAACATAATATTGGATATTTTGAACCCTTTAGCTTTATTTTTTCGGCCCTCTATTCTCGGCTTTCTCTTTAAATTCAAGACATTTCGTATTGAGTGGTGAACTAAACGCCGCGCTTTGTCTTTGCACATCAGAGTAATAAAAATAATTTATTCCCGAGTAGGAATCAAACCACAACTGTCGTGCTTAAAGTCGACCACTGTAGTACTTAAGTAATGCTCAAAGATAAAATTATCTTCGCGCCTAACTTAATTTTGTGACTGAAAAGCATATGGGTTAATTAATATTATATTTTTTTTTTCATTTTTTTCATCTCATATCTCACTTGAACTAGCGACTTTATTACCAAATTTTGCCCTCTTTTAAGGCTATTATTTTTTAGGATTTTATTACAAATGTACTACACATATCAGTTTGTTTCCTGAACTATTACTACCTGTAGATGCTAGCTGCAAAATTTCATAATTCAAATGCAAAATTTCATAATTCTAGGTCAACCGGAAGTACCTTATGAATTGTAATTAGTTCAATCGAAGAATTTGACGAGTCGATCTTTTTTTTAAGTATATTTTTTGGGAAATCATGAGGTTATGGATCTGAGTATATGGTTTAAATTCCAACTCGATATCTCCAAGCGTTCCTGAGATAAAGGCTCTTGACAAACAGACAGGCGTACAACAAAGTTATCTTATAAGGGTTCCTTTTTTTAAAAAAATATACGGAACCATGAAAAAATGACTTCCAACGGTTCCCATAATCTTAGACTTAGACTTATGTGATTTCTCAAGTACACCAATGTTAGAAATTAACAAAATTAAAATGGAACCAAACGGTAAGCTCCCAGCATCCGAATAAACAAAGAATCATCAAAATCGGTTTACCCAGTCAAAAGTTCTGAAGAAACAAACATAAAAAAAAATCTATCGAATTGATAACCTCCTCCGAAGTCGGTTAATAAAAAAAAGAAAGAGGAACTTAACGTAACTTCACACTTTAGAGAGAACGGAGCGCCAAACGCTACGGTCTCTACATACTTCTTTCAATGAACTTCCTTCCTTCCTGCAGTATCTTTGATACTGTGTTTTCGAAGGTCAACCGAGGTCTCCCTCTATTCCTCTTACCATTCAGTTTTCCATTTAAATATTTTTTGTCATTATTTCACTCATTCGTTCCACATGCCTAAACCAGCTGAGCACGTTCTTCTTCATTCTCACCGTGACAGTCTCGCTAGTACCTGCCATTCTGTGTATCTCTTCATTGCGGATTCAATCGGCTAAGCAATTTTTAAACTAAAACAGCATTTTTTTTGCTTTTGCTTTTGCATACCTCCGAATCACTCAACGATAGGTTTAATTCGTTAACAGAATACGATCGAGAGCCAAATTTGAATACAGCTTCGTGTTTATCTTTGGGCCACTCTTCCAAGGAAAGGGTAATCGGGGCGGTCAGGTCAAAGCGTACTGCCCAGGAGACGCGGCCGTCACTGGTGAGGCGAGCTCGTAGCCCCATGTCACCACCAGTGGAGCCCACAGTGGCGGCGCTTAACACCGAAACGTCGGGCAGCCACAGCCGTTCCGATGATACAAGAGCATTATCACACCCCCAGCTGGTTGCGTTCCACGCTAAGCGTTTGTCTTCCCATTTCTGCAATTTATTTTAAATGACTTGAGTAAAGAAAGATAATAATGATTTTTTAATCAATTGACAATTTTCTTGGGTACTTAAAATCAAGAATAAGAGGATATATGGCCAAAAATTAATTGACATAAAAAACTATGTTTAGAGAAAAATATAAAGATATCCACTAAAAAGTCTCAATCAATTCTATTAATAGCAAAATTCACCCAATCGTAATACAAATATTGGGTATTGAAGGTTACATTAGATCCTCAATATACGAGTACAGTATCGTAATAACAGTACATTTTGTTTTTTATATTCAAAGTAATAAAAAGGATAAATTTAAGGATATGCACATGAGCCTTAGGTTTATCTATTGGATAGTTAGGTTAGGTTAATCTATGGCCCACTTGAAATAAAGCAAGTTGTATCTTATTATTAAACGCTATGTAACGCTTATTATTAAAGGCTATTCACGGCTCTGGGCACGGAAAACAAGAAAAATATAGGCTATAAACGGGACGGTTGTGCGGAGTCAATACGCAAGGTCTCGAAAATTAGGCAAAAAGTGAGGAACAAAGTCTGAACTAGGTTCACTCCGCCTGCCCTGCTATATGCGGGATATACAATAAAGGTAAAAAAACACTGACCAAAAGCAAGGAAGCTAACATCCGAACAGTAGAATCTCTCTCGTCGATGGACGCGTGCTGTACTTCCAACGAGGCACTGACTTCCACGGGGCCGGCGTGCCCCACGCCGCGGTCGTACTCCGCCAGCATCAGGTCCACTTGGGATGCAATGAAAGTGACATTGTCACATTCGCCCGACACGTGTGTACCTGCAGGATTCGTAACGCACTTTACTATATTCTTAGAACTTCCTTCCAAGTTGGTGGTAGCTTCATGTACTGACACTGCTGATATTCGTTTGGAACGATCTAAAATTGCTAGCAGCGCCCTAATTAAATAAAGTTTTTTATTATTATTAAATTGCTCTAACGAGTTACGGAGTTTCAGCATTAGGAATGTTAAAAGAAAAATAATTGTTGAACATACGACTGAAGTTTTTGCTATTACCACCATGTACGAGTATACCAAAACAAGGTCATATAAACATGATACCATAATATCATATTTCACTTAAGCGTATTTAATTATATAGTAAATATCTTGAATTTATTCATAATAAAACCTAAATTTACCTGCCACAAGGATCAGAGCTAGCAGCGCGGCCGACCGGGGCGACATGGTGCGGTGACTGGACCCTATTGGTTGACCCTCCAGCGGGTTTCGCGAGTTATCCCAGTTGCACGAAACCTTTTTATGTTTTATTAATTTATATATATTTATTAACATTTATATTTACATTGGCGTTAAGTTCCGCCACTCAACACGCAATGCCTAACACACTCAACACTAAGTTCCCCCTGCCTACCCTGCTGTGTGCGGCATACAACTTGAAGTTTTTTTTATTCAATAGTCATTAACATAGGTTGAGTAAATATAGATACAAAAATATGCCATCATCGCTGAAACTGACACCTAAGCCATACGTTGTCGTTGAGAACCACGAGTCCCGCTACGTTCAAATTTTTCTACGTTTTCTAAATAAGTATCTTTGTACTTTAATCAAAAGTCAACAAGTACCAAACCATCAAAAAAGTAACCTCATAAAATAGCTATATCAATTTAAGTTGACAACGAACAAAATAAAAAAAAACTCAATATTCACTTGACTGAACATATTATTTTCTACATTATCCATGAAGAACTATTGATTAATTCTAATATATCTATTATATATTATACCACGATTTTGAAAATAAATCACAATTTAGGGTTGTGTAAATATCAAATAAATTTATTGTAGGTATGCCTGCCTCTGTCAACGTGAAAAACACTTTTTTTATACATCATTTTACAATAATACATTGTAATAAAAAAATGTTTAAACAAGAGCCGTCGTTTAGCAATCAGGGCGCGTGGGCGCGTATCGCGGCGTCCGGCGCCGCAAGGACAGAATTGTTCTCAGGGTTTTTTGTATGACATAAATAATATTGTAGTTACAGCCGCCGCTACATGATTAAATGAATGAAACTAAAAAAAAACCGGTTCATATTTTGTTCTTTTTCTCGTCTTGGTCTTCTTGGCAACAAACATTATTATGATCCTTAAATCAGTTTCATGCTGTATCCCGCACAAAGCGGGGTAGGTAGGTTCGGCGGAAAGTGAGACACTCCGTTCCACTCTCCGCCGAATTCTGCAGGCATTGCGTGTTGAGAGGCCGAACTTTGTGCCGTGTGATCCCGGCTTAGAATAGGATCATCCTAATACTGGTGGTGTCGTAAGAGGCGACTAAAGTACGTGTGGTAGATTCACGTCGCCAGCAATGGCAACACGCATGGGCAGACTCGACCGGATCATTACCACCCACGGCATTTAAAACCGGCGTTAAGTAGTGGCTTTATGCCACTGCGTTTCGCATCAGATAATGCAGGGCCCCGGCGCCCAACCCATCTTAAAGGCCGGCAACGCACCTGTAACTCCTCTGGGGTTGCACGGTGTCGTGGGCGGCGGTAGTCACTTACCATCAGGTGACCCGCACGCTCGTTTGCCGTGTCTTTTTCCATAAAAAAAAACTTAACTTACCTTACCCTTAAATTATTTTAATTTCAGTTCTTGGTCAACTTTACTTATTTTTCGGGTTCCGTACCTTTTAAGCAAAAAAGAAATCCTAATAGGATCACTCTGTTGTCCGCCCGTCTGTTGTTCTTTATCTCAGGAACGCATGGAGATATCGAGTTGAAATTCAAACCACATAATTATATCTACGGCCCCATGATTTCCTGATAAATAGACTTATTTCTATATTTACTTAGTAAAAAATATAGCCGCTTATATCGCAAAAAACGCATATTTCGACATTATAAAGGTAAATCAACATTTCTAGGGTACTTCAGATTGACCTAGAGTTATGAAATTTGCCAGCTAGTATGTATAGGTAGTACTAGTTCGGGAAAATATCTGAAAACTATATGTTTGAGGTTAAATCCTAAAAAATAAGGCTTTTATTTTATAATAATGTTATATATATATATATATATATTACTAGCGACCCGCTCGCGGCTTCGCCCGCTTTAACCACAGAATTATTTACTTAAAACACTAAAATTATATTCATGTTTTAATATACCTATAATGTATGTTTACAACGCACTTAAGATTTCTAATGTGAAAATTATTAACATTATTAGTTAGGTCGCATTTTCGTACCTCCCATAAGAGAGATGTCAATATATTAATTTCTTTAAACTTTTGCCTTAAGGAGTCCTTAGGGCTTAAGTTATGGTTATAGCTATATAGTTATATGGAAGATATATTAGAAAAATTGTTATTACGGACATTTAAAAATGTAATAGAACTTGGTCAGTTTGTCTGTTTATCTGTGCGTTCACGATAATCTCAGAAAGGGCTTAACCGATTTAAGTGCACTTTTGTAATTTACCTAACTTCCTTTAAATATTTAGTATTAGTTTTATTTTAATTGGTTCACACAAAATTAAAACCAGATTCACGCTGTATCCAGCCTATACCAGGGTAGGTAGAGGGAACTTAAGTGTTAAGATGCTGCGTATGATATATGACTGACATGCAAAATGAAAATATGACTAAATTACAATTCAATCCTCCAAGTGGAAGTCGAACCCATAACGTCACGTTACAGGCATAATTTTGTGCCCCTATGCCACGACGGCCTTTAATATTTATACAGAATGAAAGCGTCAGCGCTTCTTTTACAGGGACAGTATATAGGATAAAATATTTTAAACCCATTCCTAAAAAAATTAATCAAGATACCTCAACAGTTTAGACGTAGGATTTTAACGCAATTAGATACCAATAACGTTAACACATACTACTACAAAATATTACTAAAGACTAAGCAACTTTGAACTTTGCCGCCAATACCTACGACTAGTATGCGGCGGTTTCCCTTTGATATACCTATGTCTGTTTGTGTCTTTAATGACAAACAGCGTTTTATTTTAATATCACCGATAATATATAATTTATTTTGTATAAAAAAATAACTTTTTCATTTTTGGGATTTTTTAAATGTATTAGGCTTTTATAGAGTAGTTAAAACTATGGTTTCATTTAAAGTGGTGCTGACAAAAATACTATATAATTAAGGCATTTTTTTAATTCTTATACCTTTTGAGAAACTACCAACATTCTTATCGTTTATTAATTATTTTATTCAAAATAAAAATTTTTTGAATATTTTGAATATTTTAAATAAAAAGAAATAGACTCAATTTTTCGTTCAATTCAAAATGTTCAAAATTAAAAGTTAAAAAATGTTGATCGAAAATAATTATACTGTAGGAGGATACCTTCATATATCCTGTTTAAACTTGTTTTTTTATGATATTATGTAGAATAATATATTCTATAGAGGAATCACACATTCCCCTTCACACTTTTACTCTTTAACTATAATACGTAAATATATTTTTTAGAGGTTACTCTGTACTAAGATGGCAGCTCTGTTCCCGCATTTACGTCCCTGATATATCGATATAAATAGTAGAAATATAAATCATTGGAAAGAAAAGGAGAAACGCAATCATATTGCATTTTTTCTTTTTTTCATACTTGAAATATATTAACAAATTTACATACAATTCATTTGTTTTGAATATAACATTAAGGTTGATTCATAAAATATATTTGATACTTCCTTAACATGATTATTTCATGTATTTTTTTTGTATACAAAGTTTTGATTAAGTTCTCTTGAGAAATATATCTACTATAAATTAATATAACGTACCTACGTGCCAATGATTAAAATGTATTGATATCCCCACGTGATCCATCTAAACCCAATATAAACTTTTATAAACTATAGCAACCAGCTCGCGGCTTCACCCGCTTAAATTTGTAAATTATTTGTTTGTTTCGGTACAGGGGATTACGTTCCTGTTTTAATAAATAATGTATGCTTGCAGCGCACTTATGATTTCTTATGTGAAAATTATTAAAATCATGGTGACATTTTAGATTTTCATTAGAAAAAATATTATTGGGGGCAATTAACAAAGTAAGAACCAGGAACAATATTTATAAATTTGTTTGTTGGTTTTTCTGTTAGTCGACGCTTATCTCAGGAACGATTTAAGCGATTTAAAGAGCTAAGACGTGAGCGCGGTGCGGGAGCGGTAAAATCGGTTTAATTGTTTTTATTGTAACATTCGTCGTGTATGAATGGTGGAATGATTAAAACTTTATAACTATTTATTTATATCCTCATAGAGAAATGATAGCTTTTTGTTAATTTTTTAAGAAAATAAATTTGATCAAAATACACTTATTTATACCCTTGAATATTATCTATATATATAAAAAGACATGTACCTGACTGACTGAGGTAAGACACACGCAGAGCCGTAACCGCTGATGGGAGAAACGTGAAGTGAGAAACGTGGACAGATGTTTATTTTAATGATTTGGACATCCACTAATAAGGGATTTTGAATTTTTTTACCCTAAACGGATGAAATAGGGGTTGAAAGTTTGTGTGGATTTTTTTTAAAACAGCACCGATTTTCATAAAATTTGAAAGTCAGCAGACTCTTTAAAATATTTCATTGAACACGTGTTTCATGGTTTTTAGAATTCATCCTCGTAGGGATGAATTCTAAAAACAATGGACGGGATTGAAAGTTTATATGAAAAAATCTTTAAATCGCTACCGATTTTTATAAAACATTAAATTCAGACTGTTACAAATATTTTATTGAACACGCTTTTCGTGTTTTTTTTAGAATGCACCCCTAAGGGTGCTAATAAACAGGCGAAGTTGCGCGCGCCCTCTAGTTTTAAGATAAAAATTAAAATAATATATAATATCTTATATGTTATACTGTGATAATATATAATATATTTATCAGAATGAGAATGTATTGTTTTGTTTAATAGCTCCTGACAGTTATTACAACACATGCAAGGAAAGATCATGTTAGAAAGTTGTTTAATTATATTAGAATTATAAAAACTACTAACATTTTTATGGTGAATAAAATATTGTTTGTGTTTTCCACCTGAAAAATACTAAGGGGAGAAAAAATATTTAATATATATAAAAATATAGATACCACATGAGTATCGATACTGTTGTACTGGTAATAATAAATGAAAAAATGATATACTACGTACGGGATACCTTTGTATGCAAAGTTTAAGTCTATTCAATATGACAGAATAAAAAAAAATATATATATTTTAGATGTCCCTCTGTACTACGATGGCGGCTCTGTTCTAGTTTGCACTTTTTCCTTTGAAAATTAGTTATTGTAACATAGTTACACATGGTACCGTATACTTTTTGTAGATATTGATGTCTTCTATGAAATTGTAGTATATCACTTTGCTCTATTGTCAATAATTTCCACAGCGTACGCGATATAAGGTTTTTTTTGGTATTGTTTTACACCTTAATCGTCAAATTGTAAAATAATTTTCCAAATTGGTCTCGTAGTTTCGGGTCCTATTCAAATCAAATAAGGAAACAAAAAATCTAATCGATTGTCTTAATAATTTTAGAGATATCGACGCACCCCCGCCGAGTTACTCGCCACGGTGCGCGACGCCACACGACACACACTCCGCATTTTTTATAATTACATGATTTTCTTTAGAGTGATATTTTTAAATTCGTTATATCTTTTGAATGGGATATCCGATTTTATTAATTTAAAAAGTAGTTTACAGGTATTGAAATTATCTTTAATAAAAAATCATTTAATAAGATAAGAATTAATGCAGAGGTATGAATAATATGGTTTGATTATTGTCGGCACTTTTGTTAACTTATAAAATATAAAAAAATGGTTATATTGTCATAACTACAGTAGTTGGACATATGCTATCGCGGACTTTTTTATAGATATTGATGCGCTCTATAATACTGTAGAACATTGTTTTGTTCTATCATCAATAGTTTTCGCAGCGCATGCGGTGATAGAATTGTTAAGATCAATTTCTTCTCACCTTGGGTTACATTATTGCATTTTTATTAGGGATCTCTATTTTTTTTTGAAAATGTAATCTAGCCTATGCTGGTCAGTGAAGATGCAGCTTTCTAATAGTGAAAAAAATATTGAAATCGGTCCAGTAGTTTTTGTGTGAAAACTCTACAAACATACACACATACATACAAAAATACAAATCTTTCCTCTTTATAATATTAGTATAGATTATAAAAAAAAATAAGTATTGAAGCCGCTTGTTCAAGTGAGGTATCAGATGAGAAGCTATAGCTAAGCTAAGCCTGAATTTCAGAAAAAGCTTGAGACCTATTTTTGTAACCCCGTGCGCGAGCCCGACGAGCACTTGTCGGGTTTTTTTTTAAAAAATTACGTAACAACATTTTTACTAAAATAACTGTTATTATTTATTTTCAATACCTCGCTCTGGTAAGAAAATGCGCAACTAAACACGCAATGTCACGAAAATTGGAAGGTGTATGGGGAAAAAAGTGTCTTAACAGTTGGTTCTGTCTAGGGTCTATAGCTCAGTATTAGTGGGATACAGATAGAATGTAAAAAATAAGTAAATCAATACACATGCATCTCTTGGTAAGGAACTTTATTGTGATGCGACGCAAAAGCGTTTTCTCGTACATGTCCAGGACAAAGTGACGCGACAACGGAAACAAAAATACAAATACATAAGCTATTGTACCTTATTGTATTAAATAATGACACAACAAAATAATACTTATTAAACATAACACATTTTGTACCAAAATTTAATAAAATCTATTTTTAAACAGAGTATTATAATATCATTTAATTAATAATCAAAGAAATAACAACAAAGATTTCTTTTATTTTATTATTATTATTATATATAAATATTCAATTTCATTGTGCTGATTAAAATTATTATAAAATTTATTAAATTAAATATAACTTAATAAGGTTTAAAAAACGTTAGATCTTTCTTCCAACATTAATAAGTTCAAATTATTGTAAACTACAATCAAAAGAGACAGACAGACAAATATTTATTTATATAAATTTGTAAAAATATTCAATAACAAATTGGAATTCGATAAAAGACCTGTAATGTTACTTTAGTTAATGTTATCTTAGGTAGCTCGTTATAGAGCGAGTAATAAAAGAAACAATGCATGCAGATTTTATAACAGTAGAAATATAAATACAACCATAAGGAAATTATTTGGCAGCATTTAGATAAATATATCAAATAATATTTTGACTTTTCAATTGCAGTTCCGTATAAAGACGATTATATTTAATTAATATAAATAAATAAAATAAAAGACAATATAATATAACAAAATTTGAAGTTTCTCCCGAGAGACTCCATAGAACACTTAGAGATAACAAAAAATTAAGTACGTTTTTAAACAATTGTGATCGAAAAAGATGATGATGTTAACATATATAACAGTATAGACAATAATAAAATATATCCTGCAAATGGCAGATTTATGAAAGAATAATAAAATGACATAATTTAAGAGCAGCCGCCATAAAATGACGAAGTAAATAAAATATACATACTGTACTGTATTCGTGTACTGTACTCGTATACAAACTGTATTAGAACTGCTCAATAAAAGGTACAACAATGAAATGTGATTGAACAGTAACAGATAACGGCACCTATATAGTGTATACGAGTATACTTATCCTGTTCAGACCGGCTTTGTAAAAGTCACATATAGATTAATAACGAGGGCTGTAAATATAGGTATTAGGTACTGTAGACTGTAGGTGCCTGTACCTGCTCGGTGTAAGAAATTCTAAACTGTAACTAGATACATTTGACGCGGAGCTCTAGGTACTTTACTTTGTGTCGCACTAAGTGTGCTACGTAGTACAATTTTTAAAATGGTGATGAATTTGCATACTTGTACTTATTTAGGCGCCACTGGCAGGCTTCTACTTATTTTAACTGAAAAACGATTATTAAACTATTAATAAAAAAATATGTATATTAGGCAACAACAACAATATTTTTCTATTTTATTCGACAGATGTATAAGATTATTTCCTAAATATTTGTGCGAATCGAAGACAACATAAGTAGTAACTTATAATAAGTCTACTAGGTTACAAACATCAAGTTTGAATAAAGAAAATTTAATAAACAACAAATAAAAATAATAAATGCACATTTCATTTGCAAAGGTTAAAAAATCAATACGACTTACTTGAACGGTCTTCTCATGTTCTCTATTTATTTCGCGAGTAGTTTTAACGAACGTTCATTCAACAAACACAAGCACTGCTTAAACATTAAACTAACGAACTAACACTATCATTAACAGCCGCCACTTAACTGGCAGCTGGCACTAGGAGTGCGCACTCGGCTCTTTTACTGAGGTGTTGTATGATGAGGATTGCTAGTGGGCAAATGCGTGGCGGGTGCAGTTGCTAGGGTGGAGCCCTGGGCGGTGGGTTGGGCGGCTAGGGCGGCGGAGGAGGCCGGGGGCGGCGGGTGAGGCGCCAGGTAGTGCCAGTAGGGCGGGGCGTCGGGCGCCTGCGCCTGGCACGCCGCCGCCAGCCCCGCCCAGTTGAAGCGGTAGGCGTAGCGCTTGCCGTGCACCTGGAATTAAAATGCTATATTTTAATATTTAAAATATAATTTCTCACATTCAAACTCAGTTTAGCCAGAGGCCTTTCATGTGATACCTAACTTGAACTAGCGGCTTTACCACTAAATTTTGCTTGATTTAACCACAAATGTATCATATAGTATTTAGATTTTTTCCTGAACCAAAGATTAACTAATATAAAAAATAAAAATAAATGAAGTAGGCAGAGGGAACCTAGTGATAAGACACATCGTTCCTCACTTTCTGCCGAATTATGGAGGTATTGCGTGTTGAGTGGCAGAACTCAACGCCGCGCTTAGCCTCGACACCAGAGCGAAGAAATGGAAATATAAATTTAAGTAAATATTCATCTCCTCGAGTGGGGATCGAACTCACAACCAGTCGATTTTACAGACTGGCCTCTTTATTTTTTAACTAAAATACTTATAATAATTTTACATTAAACGAATTAGATACATTCGATGTAAAAACGAAACCGTACCTTGTTCATAATATTCTTATCGTAGTAATATCGGAGCGCGCGCGAGAGTTTATCGTAGTTCATGTTGGGCTTCTGCTTGCGGCGGCCCCAGCGGCGCGCCACCTCGTCCGGGTCCGACAGGCGGAACTCGCCCTCACTGGAGGCACCCTGGATGCAAATAAATATTCACTTTAACACTATTTTATATCATCACTTCATTATTTGACAAATAATCATACATAGTTTCGGTAACGTGCCTACTGTACTACCATTTCCAAGGACAAAGTCAATTTGCAAAAATAACACGAAACACAACGATAGGTTTAATTTTGCAAGCTAAAAACCCGAAGCTATTTTTTATTAGTCATAATTTTTCCATCGCTCCTCTTAGGACATTAAAGAAATTTCGGACACTTGATAGTTAAAATGTCTACTTCACCTCCTTGCCTTATTGCATTTAATTCTATTTTAACTTGTGACCTACCTCCCAGTCAGTCCAGTGAGGCTAGTCGTGGCGTGGCACAAAATGTGACTGTAAAACCGACTGATTGTGGGTTCGATCCCCACTCGAGGAGATGAAATATTTACTTATAATTTATATTTCCATTTTCTTCGCTCGGGTGTTGAGGCAAAGCGCAGCGTTGAGTTCTGCCACTCAATACGCAATGCCTCCAAGACTCGGCAGGAAGTGGAGAACGGAATGTCTCAACACTAGGTTCCCTCTGCTTACCCTGCTGTGTGCGGGATACAGTGTGAACCATTTTTTTTTTAATTTAATTTTTAAATTACCTTATTAAATGAAACTACTTTAACCGGATTAATCGCGTATATTTAAGATTTTACATTTTGGAAACCCGACGTTTCGAACACTTTACAGTAATCCGTGGTCACGGGTAGACTCTACCCGTGACCACGGACTACTGTAACGTGTAAAGACTACTGTAATCCGGTTAAATTAGTTTCATTTAATAAGGTAATTTAAATGTAAAATCTTAATTAAATGTAAAATCTTAAATATACGCGATTAATCCGGTTAAATTAGTTTCATTTAATATGTGTAATGATCGTGAAAATCAAAGAATTTAAATTACCTACCTCCCAACAAATCCCAGGCGCTCCAGACGACAGCTCCTCCAGCAGGAACTGCCACAGCTGCACCTGGCCGCTGCCGCGGGCGCACGCGCTCAACGCCGCGTAAGGTTCTGTAGCAAAGTGAAAGGTTAGATAATTCAGCAGACAGTAAAGTAGTTCTAAACTCGATTAAAACGACTTTGACTTATGTTTAAAAGAAAAATATTGTAGAATTTGAGACTGATGTTGATTGATGTTGAATTAAATTTATACTAATGTTCAAAATAGCTTAATGGTTTGTTTGTTCTAACGCGCTGATCGCAAAAACTACTTACATCATTTAATTCCATTTGATTTGATATAGTGTGCATATAGAGAAAAAAAAGGTAAGAAATAATACGTATTTAAATTTTTGCAAAGTAAATAAAATTTTAATTAATAAATTTAAGTAATTTCCAAAATGACACGATGAGAATAGATCGATTTAACGAGATACATTTATCTTGGTCCCAATGGTTCCTATAATATGACCTCGTACTGTCTACGACGGTGCTACGTCTCTTCGTAGCCATCATTTGGTCTAACATAGGTTAGGTACTAGAGGTGAAGTGTTCGTTCATAACGACTAACCAAGTGAAACTAATCAAGTATTTTGGTATTTATCGTACCGTAGTAAAAGTTCACAGTTCAATTATGTATCTTTATTAAAACCTACTAACTTTTTAAATAATTGTATTCAAAAAAAAACATTCTTATCACATAAGCATTCTAAAAATATTTTTTTTAGTTTTACACTGAATACGTTGTAGGTAGGCAGACGTAACCTCGGAACCTAATGTTGAGGCACTCATCTCCATTAGGACATTTCCCTTCCCCTTATTCCTTCAAGCTCTGGTATTGAGTGGTGGAACTGCAAAACGTTTTGCCTTATTACTAGAGCAAGGAAAATATTAAATGTTTCATTTTCTCGGGTGGGAATCGAACTCTCAACCCTCAAACTCTGTCCCGTTGGAATCCGCACGCTTGTGCCTTTGTTTGAAAGTGAAAAACGGAATATTTTAACACTATTACCGCCTTGCCTATGCTGCTGTTTAGCGGGTAATGAATTTCTTATATATTAGTAACTAACCGTGATACAGCTGTCGTATGCGTCGGTGCTCGCTCGCCAACCACAACATACTCGTAATAACACTTTAACATTCCGCGCCTTCGATTCCATAGACCATGGTACAACGCATTGATTTCATATTATAAATAAAAAACTTTTTAAAAAATTCTATATCTTATACGCACAAGCCAAAATCTCAGATTTGTAGTTTAATAATTATACAAGTAGGTATATTGTTAAAAAACATTTTTATGCAACGTTTATTTAGATGTAAGTAAACAAGGTCAGTGGACTTCTTTGTAGGAATTTAATTTATTTAGTGCTTAAGTTTATTTGCGCGATGTAGCTCACGCGTCCGGATGCGGGACCGGAAGCCGGCGAGTGGCGGAAGCGGCTGAGGCTCGACCCCCGGCGGGGTCGCCACCCCGAGCGGATTAAACGGAAGACGTTTACAATATCACACCCCTGACCTAACGGACTGACTGGCAAACGACAATAAAAACATAATACGAAATGCTATTAGATAAATTATAAATTCTTTGTAGGTGGTTTAGTAGAAAGTACCTCTTCATCATCATCTAAAACTATAATTTTAACACTTCCTATCGTGTAATACAATCAGCTTCACGCTGTATCTCACACACAGCAAGGTAGGCAGAGGGAACGCAGTGTTAAGACACTAGGTTCCCCACTTACCGCTGAATTCTGGAGTTGTAGTACAATGATCTTTAAATACCAAGATAAAGCTACAAAATCATAAGTACTTAAATAAACAGATATAATTATTCTTCTACATTATTGTACCTACATATCTACATACAAATTAAAGGTATTTTTAATTATAGAAACTAATAATAGTTTAATTAATGAGGCCATCTTGGAAAAGTGAGACAGTGTCTGGTTGTGAAACGATGGTTGTGGGTTCGCTTCCCATTCAAGGCAATGATGATTTTTTTTTACTTCTCCACTCTGGCAACAACTCCCTCCTATATGCGGGATACAGTGTAACCAACCAAAGTGTATATTTATTATTATTTTCTCCTACACTTGGAATAATCAATAGTTTGAATCAATTTAAGATTGAAGTCGTAACACAATGCACGCTGATCTCCGGCTTATTGTGCCTGCGGGGTGTGCCTACTGCGTGGCGGGTTCTCAGTTTATTATCAGACGGCCCGCGGCGGCGCTGCTGTGTGGCTTATGCGACTAAATGTATTATAACTAAATATATTCATATAGAAAAACTATATATATTGAATAAAAAGTTAGATTATTTCAATATTTGTTTATGAGATACGAATATTTTTTTTTACTTTTCACTGTACCCTATACCTAGCCCGTCCTTTTAAGGCTTTACGCCACCCACATTTCTTTTTTATTTTGGACAAAAATAATTGTTACCAATTTCTTTAATTCTTCACTATATTTTCTTTTTACAATACTATTGTAAATTTTACATTTAATTAAAATTGTTCATCATAATTGACTTAATTGTAATTAAGTAAACGTGTATTTGTTGACTCTTCTCGTTTTACATATAAATGTTCTCGGTCGTTTAATAACCCACGCCCTCATTCCCCCGCATGCATAATGCATGGCGGGTGCGCACTCCCGCCGTATCGCCTCATCTGAACGAATGTAGCGATATCTAGGGGCTTCTCTGATCTAATAAAAAGGTACATTGGGCCCGATAAGCTTGCGATGATTGTTTCTAATACTTATAGATGGAGCTATAATATCAAAATAAATAACCTTCACGCCGTATCCCGCATATATCAGAGTTGGCTGAGGGAACCCAATATCAAGACGCTCCGCCGCCCGTTTTGCGGGCATTGCGAAGAAATGAAATTATTAATTAATAATAATTCATTCCGCTGAGTGGAGATGTAACCCACAACCGTCACGTTACAGTTATTTCCTAGAGCCCCTGAGTCACAACGGCCTCAAAAATATTTAAAGATTGTACAAAAATGTATCTATATAGGATGGCGTGGCACATTTTGGGTGCGATTCCCACACTCGGGACAATTAATAATTTTAATTTTCTGGCTCTGGTAAGAAGGCAATACAATGAGAACTCGGCGGGAAGAAATTGGAACAGAAGTGGTTTAATACTAACGGAGAACGGACGAACTTAAACACAAAAACAACTAATCGTCGCTTTGAATTAGTTACTGGAAATCAACTAAAGGTTTCAATTGTTATCACCTATGGCCAAATGCCAATTAAATATGAAATATTACAGCAGTTCTTGTTGATAGAACGCATCTCAAAATGTATGTAATGTATGTAGGCGCCGTTATTATAGCCCACGTTTCACGTCAGACCGCCTCCGTCTGACTCATGTCCAACATCAACATCGCCTAGATCAAAGGTCATTCTAAATTACAAGGCGCGTAAAACTTTGTAACAAAATAAATTAAACTGACCACTTGTTACAAATAAATTTTAAAATTAGATAAATATAGGAATTAATTGAACATTTTAAAATATATTGAAAAGACGAGGTCCAATCCTAATGGAGACGCAATTTGCGGCCGCCATAAATTAGCAACACGCTGTTCCGCCGCGGCCCGCGACGCTTCCAAGAAGCGCGGTGGCCCGAGTCAAGGGTGACAAGCAGATTTCTTGAACTTTAAATTTCTTACTTATTTAGAAAACGTATAAAAATTTTAACGTAGCGGGACTTGAACCCACGCCTCCTGGAAACCGACTAGGCCTGGTCCTGGTTTCTTTTTTATACGTTTTCTAAATAAGTATTTTTCTTTCCTACGTGTGGAATAACACTTTAAAAAATGTTTAAAAATATTAAAATTTCTTATCATAAGAGTTTCCAAAAATATATATCTGAGATTGATTTAGGTTTGAGGAAAGCCCACATGATTTACACGAGATACTTATTAAATAAAGGTCGGAGTTGATTTTAACAGCCGCGCTAGAAATTCCATTCGCAGGTACGTTTGTATAACTTTGTAAATCATCAGCGTAAAGATGATAAGAAGATGACATGTGTAGAGTGAGGGTGTTAATGAAAATGGCAAAAAGGAGAGGAGACAGCACACCACCCTGAGGCACACCAGCGTTAATAAGGAGGATTGTCTACCACTTTTGAGTATAACGCTTTGTCTGCGGCCGCGAAGGTATGAAGAAAACCATTTAGTAGCTGTTGAGGAAAAATTTAAGGACTTTAATATGGCTAGTAAAATATCAAAGTTTACAGTATTGAAGGCATTCGAAGAGTCCAGCAGAACAAGTAGAGTAACTTGCTGGTTGTCAATACCGAGTCGGATATCATCACAGGCTTTATTAAGTGCAGTTACTGTACTATGTCCAGGATATTATTATTATGTAAAAATAGGTATAGTTGCTCATAGACAATACGTTCTAGGACTTTGGACAGGAACGGAAGAATGGAAATTGGCCTGTGGATAGAAAAGGCTATTAGATTGGACGATTTGGATGTTTTTGGGATGATGTATTTGCTTAAATATTATATATTTATCTATTTTTAGCGAGTCGAAGCTCATAAATTGTACCACAGACTGTATCTGTGAGAGGAGGCCACGAGGCGGGGCATTGAGGAGGGCCACACCTCGCTCCGCCCATCTATAGCCCTCCTGTTATATAACTCAAGGTCGGCTAAACCTAAGCATCCTCAAAAATATACCTGTCTCATGTTCACGGATACCAATAAAGATGTCTAAATTCAATTAAGTAGCCTAAAAAGTTCTGAAGACATTAATGAAATTGATTTTGTCATTCTTCACCTACTGAAATAAAACAAGAACGCAAAGAAGCTGATAGAAGGACAATAAAGTGATCCTACAAGGATTCCGGGTTCTTACATTTGAGTGATTTATCGACAGTTATCTTGTACTCTGCCAGTCTATTGTATTTAAAAAAATCCTTAAAAGTTAGTTCTTGTTTTATTTCAATAGGTTCATAAATCAAAAAGTTATATCAAGTTTGTTAGTCGAAGCCAGTCATGGTGCAGGGGCACCAAGTGTGACTGTTAGCGTCACCGGTTGTGGCCTCGATCCCCACTCGAGGAAATGAAATATTTACTTAAATTTATAACTCCCTTTTTTTCGCTCTGGTGTCGAGGCAAAGGGCAGTGTTGAATTCCGCCACTCAACACGCCATACCTTAAGAATTCGGAGGAAAGTGGGAAACGGAGTTTCTTAGAAGTAGGTTCCCTCTGTCTAGTTTGCTGTGTGCCGGATACAGCGTGAAGGTGAAAAAAAAAATTTGTTAGACAAAATTTCTATAAAATAATTGTTTTATTTTATAATATCTATACTTTCCAATGTTGTAGATATTGTCTGAAAAATAATAATTTATATGATGATGAATAAAAAAAATTATATGAGATTTTAAGACAAAATACGTAACAAAAGCGCGAACTATGTCTTGGAAAACTTTAAATAACTCTAGGAAATATTGACGGATCAAATCATAATTATACCGAATGCTTCAAATGTACTTCCCCATTCCGACGGAGTCGCAGGCAGTAGTAGCTAGTAGTCAATATATTCCTGAAAAAAAAGAGCATCACCCAGCCGGGTCCGCATTCCATATGAATCAGCGGACGAGAATGTGAAAGCCTGTTCCCAGTTCTCACGCGGTGCCTCGCTCGGCGCTCCGCCCGACGCCTAGTTGCGTAATAGTACCATATCTACATACGAGTGTAAGCTGACGACGGGTTAGTATTAAACTACTGTTAGTACACACGTTGTAACTGAGTGAGTCTTATTTGCACTACTCAGAATGCGCCACGTGTCGATGTCATAGACAACTCACGATTCGATTTCACCACGAAGTTGCAAACAAAACCTAGTAATTAATATATGTCCTCCCTCTTTGCTTACTACTGCTACACACTATTTTTATAATATTGACACGTCAATTCTGGTAGGTAAGTAGATACATCTAAAAGTAGAACAGTGCACATAATAAGCAGTCACTAAATACAACAATTGCCTTAAACTAAACTTTACAAAAAGAGTCTATGCCTACTTTGAGTTTGCAACTCGCCAACCCAAACCTCCCCATAATAATATTTTAAATATTATTTTTAGAGTCCCGTCTAAAATAAGAAGCGAAAACTTACAATATAAAGGGAAAACATCTTAAAAGTGAAACTCAAATTTCTCAACTTTAATGTACTCTTGTGTAGTTGTACGCGTTGACCTACAATCACTTAATTGTCAGCCGGACTCGTACTTCACCGATTATTTTGTAAATATCTTTACTGAAACCTGTAGACACGTGGTCTCGTGGTATCTAATGTATTTATATTTCTATCTACTACTCAGATTAAGCTTAGAAGTTTGTTGAAATATTTGAAAATAGCAGATTTTATGAATATAGCACAGAACACGTAGATATGCTCAACTCAAAGTTGACGGGTTGTGGGTTGATTTCCATTTGAGAAACTGAAATATTGAATATTTTTTATTTTGCCGCTTTGGCGACGTAACGGTTAACGAGGCGTTGAATGTAGGGGACGGAACTGTGTATGGGAACGAAGCATCTTAAAAGTAGGTTCCCTCTGCCTACTCTCCTATGTACGGTGTACAGCGTGAGACACTCGTTTCTCATTTATTTTACATCCAAGATACCTTTTAAATATTAGGTCGGTCGCCTTCCCACTGTGCCGCGATAGCTTTAGCATTTAAACTAAATTAAAATATTAATAAGGTGTATGTCCATAATTAAAATATGTAAGTATCTATTAAGATATCCTGAACGTAACGTAAGCTCAGTAAGCTTGATTGAGTGTCTACACTCTACGGGAAGGCGAGGAGGCGCGTGCCCTGGACCTCGGTTATGAGGTCGAGCTGATCCGCATTGACTTGCTAATGCTCACCCGCTGTGAGGCGCGAACCTGCGACGCCCTTACTTATTATCGTGTCAATTTTACAAAAAAAAAATTAAATAGAAATATGTATAATATACTTATTTACAAATATTGTATACCTAATGAAGATCATTATAATTTCTGCATTAAAGATGACGCATGAATGACGCAGTAGTGGACGCTGCAGCGGAGCAGCACCGATGTAGACGATGGACGTGGATTCGGTCCCCGCTGGGAAATTGTTTATTTGGATTGGAAAATTTTTATATTTGCATTATTTTCACTTTTCGTTCTTTTTGAAGTATATGTAACACCATTTTAAAGATTCATATATTTATTTCAATTTTTCCTTTACAAAAATCGTTAAGTATTTTTTACTATTTTTAATATATCTATATAGTTTTATTATTGTTAATTATTGTTACAGAATATTCGAGATCATATAAAGTTTTACTAAAACATTAATTAAATATGAAAGGTAAGAAAATGAAAAGCGACTTTTCGTAGTAGAGGCAAAGCTGTCGAACAACGCGAGCATCCAGGGTGCTCACCCCCCCCCCCGGGGGCGCGCCCGTTAAGCTTCTAATTCCTCACAAACAAAAGATACGAGTATTTTTGTATAAATGCATTGCGTAACCAAAATTTATAGGGTTCTTCCCGTGGACTTACAGCTATAAAAGTTGACACAAAGTGAGAACTCACAATAAAGATAAAGGACAAAATCTGAAATGTGACAATTTATAGATTCGGTGCGGTTCCGTGTCACGACACCATCAGGTGACGCCGAACAGGAGTCGTGACTCCTGGCCGCCAAGGTCGTCGCATCGACCTGGAAATACTGCCGCAGGTAGGCCACTCCACAGTTGTGGGGAAGAAAGATTCTACGGAAACGCAGTGTCCAGATAATGTGGATGCTATTTGACCTTGTACTGTACTGTGTATTTAATAATAACAATTTAAAAAAAAAATGAATAACTAAATCAGTGCAATTTATAATTCACTATTTTGCATGAATGTTTTAAAGATATTATTTTTTTACTCTACGTCTTTTGTTGAATAATTCGCCTTACTTTCGCTTTAGCGTCACGCTCTATCCTGCACATAGCAAGGTAGGCAGAGGGAACCTAGTGCTAAGCCATTCCGTTTCCCACCTTCCGCCGAATTTTCGAAGCATTTCATGTTGAGCGGTGGAACTCAACGCCGCGCTTAGTCTTGTTACTAGAGCGAAGAAATGAAAATTTAATTTAAATATTTTTTTGTCACTACAACTTAAATAGGCGTCGTCGGTCTCTCCCCGGAATATTTAACAACGAACAATACCAACATGTTATTATTTGGTGCCGCTCTGGTGCTATGAGCTATGTTTGGTCAGATCATGTTTATCGAGGCAACTGTACGAGTGTAGTCAGTGGAACCATCAGTGGAACCATCGCGGTGCAGTGTTGTATTGACTGACTATAAAAGTGATCATTGTAAGTTCGATCTCCGATCGGGGTAATGAGTTATTATGTTACTTCGAAACACACAGCGTTGATTGAAGAAGCAGTCTCCTAATTTCGCCTATTTTCATATATAAATGGTTTAACTTACCAAATAGTCTTCGATATACTTTCCTCTTTCACTTCTGCAGAGACGTACGTCATCTATTCTCTGTGGCGACGTGCTGTCATCTATCACTCATAGCGTCTTATAATTTTGCCGCGATCGGATGCGAAAATTATAAATAACAAAATTTATCTTTGATAGATTTAATATTAATGACAAATTTTGTGTAAAATATTTTTATATTACGGAGTTTAGTTTATATTTGTGTTGTGTCTCGCAAAATGAATATATATAATTCAGAAGTACAGGAAAAGGAAAGTTGCTGTTTTCAGAATTCAAAATGGCCAACAGGCCCTTAAAGTTTTTTAGCAATTTTTTCCTAACTTACGAAAAATGAGAAGAAAAAAAGTAAGCCCCCTTTACTATATAAGAGTTCAAAAGGCAAGGTACAAACTTCTGATACTTAGATTATAACAGTAGTCTAATTGAGACTGGTAAGTTATATTTCAGCATATAAGCTATTACACAGCTACTGAATGTTATTAGAGATATTCTATACGATATTTTGATGAAATATTATACATTAAAAGTCAACGCTCGATATTATTTCGATAATGTCTTGTAAAACATTCTATTTAACATAGGCTTGGTTACCTTACACTTATTAAGTTACTTTACTGTACATAATATACAAACAGATCTAGAATGTTTATGATAACTATAAAAAAGTTATATTAAAGCTTCTATATATTCTATGTATAATTACTTGCATTACAGAGTGTAATAATAACATGTACCTATGTAAATAATAATTTGGAGCATAGCTGCAATTACATTGTTTTAAAATTGTAACTTTTATTTAAAAAAGCGCCGTTTTTTAGCTCTTAGGCAACAGAACTGCTCCTTGGGCCGGTGGTGGCTCTATATTCAGTTGACAATAAGTGTCTATTTACTACTTGAATGAAGTATATTCGAATTTGAATTTTATTATCAATTATTGTGTAAGAACACACAACGATTTGGTGTTAATTTTATTTCTTATAGGAATTTATTGTGATAATTCTGTGTTATCTATAACAGAGCTACAGCTTAGTGACATAAAGGAATGTAACTAGTCGCTAAAAAATGTGTTTGAATAAGAATGGTAGTATTGCGATAAACAGACAAAGGTTGACTACTGTCAATAAGTGACTAAAGACTACAGGAACCAGTCTGTAATGGTTTTGCAGATTTACTCCAGCTTTTGAAATTAGTAGTTAACATGGAGTTGTGTAACTTTAATAAAAATGAAGCTAAATAAATGCTGTGAGAGATATCTAATATTAAATAAAATTGTTAGCTTGGGCTGACTGTGACTATACTACATTACTTGGATCCAGGTCTTCAGAAGAATGAAGTCATGTAATTATACAGTGTGTGATTTTGTGTCTTAAGTGTAATAGGTGAAATTAACAGAGTTTTGATCAAAATTTATAATAAATAAAGTGACAGTAATACATGTAGTGTATGTATTTTTTCATACATAAAAAAGGTATAACATATAAGTAAAGGAAATAGATCATATAAGATATTAATTAAATACAAAAATAATAATAAATAAAGAAGATGATAGAACAGAAAAGGAAACTCCATTGGATAGAAATGAATAGAATAAAGAAATAAATATATTAATAAAAATTATTATTATTGCAATTGAAAGAATGCATAGTTGCAAATTATACCATCTTGGTTGAAAAAAGGTAGACATAGGCTCACTTCTATGTTTATTAATAATAATACTCTATTAAAAAAATATATATATATATATATATATATATATATATATATATATATATTATTATTATAATACACAATTTATGTTTATTGTTATACTGCACCCAGAGGATCATTAAAAACCAGGAGACTCTTTAGTATATATTCATCTTCTTTGACCTGCTGGGAGCTTCCCAGACAGTTACAATGTTTACGAACTGTAGATTGTCTTAGAAAAACACGGGCATATCACCTGGCATTTATATGTTGTTGTGTATCCCAACAGATTTATGCTGGCAATTGATCAGGACAGATTTGACATTAACAATTAATATTTCGGAAATAGTAAACTAATGCTACATTTTGGCTGTTGAGTTAATCATTAAACATTGAAATGTCTTTGATACAGCTACAAAACTGAAATTGCTTTCAGTAGACAAAATTCATATAAAATATATGAGATTATGTATTATTGGTGGTTTAATGAAGCACTCAAAATTAAATTGTGTGTGAAATTATATTGTGTACCTAACTTCTAAAGAAAAGAAGTGTGCAGGTTTTTATGGATCACAAATTCTTCTGCGATTGCCTTTGATTGTTAAGGCAGATGTTGGAAAAGTGGATCTTTATCCATATTAACCAATACTTATATTAGCCAATAGTCACAGTGGGCCACTAACTGACTTAGTAGAAAGTCAAATTGTCTCAAGTAGACCACAACACATGTGAGTTAAGTAGTTCACTTGACAGAACTGGGCAACTGCCCAATAATAGACTTAGTAGGAAGTCAAATCATAAGAATTGTATTCTTAGTCTCTATACAACACCTGTAATTCTATTTCTCAACAAAACTGCAGTGTATGTAGGTTGAGTAGTCCACCTGAATGTGCTTTACCTCAGGAAAGCAGGTTCTGGATAAATCAGATGTGATAGATGGCATGCAGATTAATAGAAAAGTTCAATATTTATATAACAGTATGCACAAGGAAAATAAGCTTTCAGAGTGTGAATATGGTACTATATCAAAGTGTCAAAGTAATTTTATTTTATGGTATACTCGAAAATTAAGGAACAGACCCAGGTATTAAATATTAAAGTTGATGATATATCTGGAAGTTGGCAGATCGTCTGATCATCACTCTGACGGTGTTAGAGCTATCGAGAGATACAAAGCTGACCACCATTTACGTGCCGTAATGGCATCTGTTGCTCCAGGCTCCGGGGGCCTTATTTAATATGGAGCGTCCTAGACGTTTTTCTCTGTCCAAATGGTCGGCCGCTGTGCGACTAAACGTCACTAAGGACTTACAGCTTATATTTCCAAAAAATGGGTGAGATGCAAGAGACTGAGATGCACTATTCAAGGAAGTCATGTCCAAATAACATCTGTTGCTCCAGGCTCCGGAGGCCTTATTTAATATGGAGCGTCCTAGACGTGGATTTTTCTCTGTACAAATGGTCGGCCAGTGTGCGACTAAACGTCACTAAGGACTTACAGCTTTAGCTTTATTTCCAAAATGGATATGAGACACCAAAGACTGACATACAATTTTCAAGGAGGACATGTCTGAATAACATCTGTTGTTCCAGATCCAAGAGGATATGATATTTATACACATAATTATTTATTTTCAATAACTTTAATAACAATAAGTTCATGACAAGAGCATTATATCAACTTACCCAACTTTAATATTACTTTTATTATAAAGGTGACACAAGTTGTGGGTATCTTAATAATTCATAGCTAATTATCAAAACCAAAAACATAACAGTGGACAAACTTTGTACTATAGATACTTAGTCACGGATCACTAGGGCACTATATAAGGGACTTACATATTGAGAACCTAGCTGTAGGCTAGTGCATCAAAATAGAAAGACCATGAAACAAGTCCCTTAAAGATTAGAAAAATCAGAAAGATACAATAAAACAAAAACTGAAGGTGAGTCGATCAAGATACACTTGTGGCTGTAATGGTATTATTTAAACAGAAATTGAAATAATAAATAAATATTAGGAATTGAAAGAAATACCATATTTGATTCTTATTAAAACAGAAATTGGAAAAGAAACCAGACTTGATATAGACAAGTAAAACTGAATGTATATGTATTATAACATGATGGCAAGGTGCTAATGTGACAGGCTGAACATGACAGTGGTTACTATACATTGTAATTATAATTTTCTGGAACCAAAGCAAAAGGAAATTGTGCTACAACATAATATTATTTTGTTGTACTCTCACATTGTGATGTATCAGAACATCTAATATGTCAGTCAGTAATCATTTTATTTTTAGGTTCAAATGTTTGAAGGACCAATCAGTTGAATTTTATGTGGGCATTTTTGTATCAAAATTGAATTTTATTAAACCAACCACATTCAACCACTTAAATGGTCTTAATTTTGAAAGAGACATTTTTCTCTTGTCAGCAAGAAAGCAGCAGCAGCATTTGATAATAATAATGATTAAATAAATTTGTTTATTAAATGATGGGCTACAGAGTCAGAGAGACAACTACTTTGACAATAAAAGAAGATTTTTAAGAGATGTAATAATGATATATTTCAGGTATACTGCAAGAACTAAAAGTTTCACATAAGTAAACAGTAAGAAACTTATTGAAAGAATTGAAAATTTCAGATAAGTTAATAATTTCAAAAGAGGTTTTTTGTGAAATAATTTTTCTAATATATAATGATTATGTTTAATAATAATAGATATTTTAGATTTAGATGTAATGATTATGTTTAATAATAATAGATTTAATAAGAGATATTATTAAATTGATACAGTATGGTTTATTATATAAACATCCTAAATTAATTGAGAGGATATTTTGATATTATTATACAATACTTTGTTGTAACTTAGAGACGAGCTTATACCATTAAATAAAGGGTTTATGATGAAATAATTAAAGAAAAATCACCAGTAAAATTTTATTAAACAGGATGGTAAGAAATGTCTTATTAGGGTGAACAGTGTGAGTGGGTTATTTGAAACATTTTAATGTTTTATAGGTAAATTAAAAAAATCACTTTTAACATATGTATATAATTTTAATTGTCTTGAAGATCACATAGCGTCTGCATCCGTTGTCTGCATACATTCTCTTTCACCAGCAGTAAACAAACAGGTCTTCAATCAACGCTGTGTGTTTCGAAGTAACATAATATCGCTGTTTTGCATTACAACAAAACAGTTATTATGTGTATGAAGAAAAACACAGCGTTGCAGCAAGGTTCTTGCTGGTGAGTTATGAAGACTTCTATGAGTGATAGATGACAGCACGTCGCCACAGAGAATAGATGACGTACGTCTCTGCAGAAGTGAAAGAGGAAAGTATATCGAAGACTATTTGGTAAGTTAAACCATTTATATATGAAAATAGGCGAAATTAGGAGACTGCTTCTTCAATCAACGCTGTGTGTTTCTTCATACACATAATAACTGTTTTGTTGTAATGCAAAACAGCGATATTATGTTGCCGCACTCCGGTAAGTCAAAATGTAACGTAAACTCTACTACTTCACACGTCATGCGCTAACTGTCACGACGCAGTCAGTTACACTGAGTTCTCTCTGCCTGCCCTGATAGGTGTATATTATGTTGAAACTGGAAATATTAAACATGTGCTTATGAGTCCGCTTTGAGCCAGTTAAAAAAATAAATGAATGGTTTTTATTTTGTGTGACATTTGGTATCCTCGGCAGGAGGTGACGGGTGATGGGAGTGGCGTCCGTGCGCGTTCACCAATAGCCGGGTTGGTATTATTTATATTTCTTGTTGCCGACCAGACAGATGTGAGCCTCACTTAACAGGAAAATACGACGATGTATTATTAACTTATACGTAATGAACTTTAAACATAGTAGACTTCGAGCTTAGAACATTACCGCCTTGATTTATAAAACATTGCTTATTAGTCGTACTCAAGTTCTGTAAATACTTCGTCCTCCAATTTGTAACCATTTAGAGACCATTTTATTACTTGAAAACGCTTGATCTTGTCCTAAATTTAAGATAAATTCAGCAACGTGCTCCTTATATTATCTACATATAAAGTAGAACGTATAATCTGTTATAATTATTAATACAACCCTCGGAGCACATATTCCGATCACAGATTCTCTGACCGATGACTATCATCACGCACCGCGCTACACACGATGACACACGGACGCCGCTCTCCCACGATGTTTTTGTAGTAACCGACTTGCGGCGCCAACTTTTTAACCGCTTATTCATTCTAATTATCCGAAATATTTACTATCGTGTGTAATGTAGCCGTTATCGTCCAAGGAATAAGGCCTGAGGAGTTAGTTGAGATCTACTGTGGTCATCCGGAACTGTGAATCACGTTTCCTAGTACGCACTGAGTCACTTCCGCACACCAGCCCAGCGGCAGCAGGCGGTGTAAAGGAGTGTCTACACGTTGGGTGACCGAATATTTCTTATTTTGAATAAAATGAATTAACTTTGTAACCATATTGTGGTGTGGTTAGCTGCAGTCATGGAAATTAATTCGAGACTTATTATAAATCAATGAGTTTAAGTTATGTAAGAGTATGAAACACTACGGACAATGAATAATTTCTATTTATATACTCATTTAAATATAGCTTCCATTACGTTTGTATAACTATGAGTACGTATACCTACTTGCTAATTAAATGATGCTTTATTAAGGTACAAAATAAAGGCTTTATACATTAAAAAACGATATATACTATATTTGGACATTATTATTATGATTTATTCCATAAATAAAAAATGAATCGCTTTATATTACTTATTTACTTTTAAATTGTATTTAATTATTTCCATCGCTCATAAATCCAATTGCTGCAAATTAAGGAAAGTCTTTTAATGATGTAAGCCTATTTTTCATTTGTTTCATAAAAAGTATTGACAGGTGTGCTCCGGCCGTCTGACACCTGAGTAGCCCCGACTCCGACGATCACTGATGATTCAATATCGCGACAGCCTTCGAAAGCTTTTACGAGCTGTTGCTGAGATACACGCTCTAAATCTTACTAGCGGCTGGCCTTCGATAATAATCACATATTTTAAGAGAGAGCCGATATGAACGGAGTGTTTTGGCTCTCTCGGTTCTCATGGCTTACAACGTTTTATAGAGATGCGTGAAACTACAAGCAAATCTAGGAATATTATAATTTGAATGGAAAAGCATCTTAACTTCAGGAAAATCGTATTGTCAATGATGAACGTGCCAGGAATGTTGCTCGGTCGCGGGAGAGCACATTTTTGGCGACGTCCGCGACCGGGCGCAGGGCGCCAGGGGGGTGCCTGAGGGGTGCCGGGGGGGTGCCGGGGGGTGCGGGACGCGGGGTGGCCACGTGCCTCCGCTCGTTGCTCACGGAATTTTGTGATTCACTCAGTAATTTGCTTATTTCAATAGTTCATATGAAATTATTAGAATTTCTTTTGAAATGTTCGTCACGATCTTAATTCGTTTGTGTTTGTCTTGCCCGGTTTACTTACTCTCCTAGGTGTACCTACCCTATACGGGTAGCGGCAGGCTGCCTAGTGCCTACTGATGAAATTGTAATCACATTTTGAGTAAAACTATTAGCATATTTTTTTTAATGTTCAACGGGACTGTAACGAATTTTATTTTCAAAGATAATTAAATATGTACGAGGTACAATATATATGGGGTACAGTTTATTTTATGTTATTTATAAACAAATTGTCTACCTAACATTAAAACTGACTAAAATATTTATAAAAATTATTAATATGCTTATTTTCTCACTCTGGTAACGGGACAAAGTTCAGCGTTGAGTTCCGCCAATCAACGCGATACCTCGGCAAATTCGGCAGAAAATGAAGAACGGAAGTGTCTTAATAGGAACAAGTGTCTTAACACGAGGCTCCCAGGTTCCGTCTGTCTACCTTGTTACACATAACAGAGTGGACAGACGGAATATGGGAACCTATTATACCTCACAAGGTATAATAAAGCAACAAAAATTCTTGCTAGTACCAACTAAAAATTAATACCTACACTTTATATAATTTGTTATTGCACTTATGGAAACACTCGCTGTATTGGGGGGTGACGCACCCTTCATAGACCACCTAAGATAAGAGAGAGCAAAAGTAAAGCTAGTTCCAGGGTCGTTTATCACTGTGACCGGTCGCCCGGGAAGGCTGCTGCTAGGGTCGGGGGCTCCACAGTGATAGTGATGCTGATGAGAAACATTACGCGAAAGATATCTTCTAGAGATTACATCTAGATGAGAGCAGTGGACATTTCAATTTACGCTCTTTTATTATCAAAAAGAGTTTCTATAGTTTAGGGAAAATATCGCCTCTATCTTTAATAGTTTTTTTCTGTTTGTTCATATAAAAATATATCTGAAATTATCAATTTAATATAAAAAATATATATATGTTTTTATAAAAATATTTGTTATAAAAATATATTCTACAAAAATTATAAATTTTTTCTTCATCCTAGGTATTTTTTTTTGTTAATTTTGAAATGATCACAGTAATTTTATTATATTAAAATTAAAATCTACATTACAAATTAATGTATTGATGAAATTGGTACAGAATAAAACTAAAAAGCTGCAGTTCACAATAAGTGCATTGGTCGGGAGCAACGCTCTAGCGCGCTGTCAAGGCCTCCTCTTCCTTTCACACCTCAAATTAATCGATTTATTCTGCGATACTTATTAACATTTGCTTTTATGAGATTATTGTTGATTTTTACAAATATAATATAAAAAATTCACCTTACTTAGGTGACCTAAAATACCCTACATTTATCTAGTAAGTGTAGATTTTATGAAATTCATCTTCATTATTTAGATAAAATTAACAACGTTGAAATTTAAAATTAATTAACGTAGTGGCTGAATAAGAATTATTTAACATTTTTAAAATGAATTTTCCTGTTGAATTAAACAAGAAACGAATAAATTTATTCCCAAATAGGCAATGTCTTCTATATCATAGAAAATAGAGAGCACCATCGGCCATTATGTTGTCCCTAGTCCCTAGTCCTATAGCAGGTGACAGGTGCAGATCCACTATCGCGCTTACAGCGGGGCACTGCCCTATTGCGTCACGGTGGCCTCTGTGCCGCAAAGTATCATAAAATAACAGTAATATTAAATCTTGTACTTATTTGAACAATAATCTAGTACTTGCACCAATACACGTACATTAGTAACATTGTTCTACAATCGTTTTGGCACTCATAATATTTAGATCTCTTCAGTCTCACACTATCTATCTTGAATCATTCTTTAAGAATATGTATAATTTGGAATATAATATAATCATTGCACTCATTATCTGTACAATATAAGATCAATGTGCGATCTCTTTCAGGCAACCGACTATATATTTTTATATAATAATAGGTTGTATATATTTGTAATCAATATTCAAATAACAAAGTAAACCTTTTAATGGGTCTCCAAAATTCTAGTCCAATTCAAATTTAATTAGTTTAATTTCACGCTTCATCCCTAGCGGTAAGGTTGTCAGAGAGAACGGAGCGCCAAACGCTATGGTCTCTACATACTTCTTTCGCCTCGTCTACTGTCATAAACCTCTTCCCCTCCAAATACGGGCTCTTCTTCTCCAAATACGGGCCCTGGTGTCCTCATACTTTTAAGGCCTTCCTCCAGTATCTTTGATACTGACGAAGATCAACAGAGGACTCCTCCTTCTTTCTTACCACTCACTTACTTTTCCATCAATTTCATTTCTTGCCATTCTTTAATCACTCATTCGTCCGACGTGCCCAGACTAGGTGAGCAAGTTCTTCACGTAAAGCGTAATTATTAGTTATAATAATATACTTAGATGTTATTAAAAATCGAGATAAAAATACGAAATAGGTTTATCCGTCTTACAGATAAGCTATTACAATTAGCTACGGGCATGTTTCTCAATATTTCAGAGAAAATTCCTGACTCAGTGGTATATTGTATAAGAAAAGATGAATGAGTTCGCGCGGAGACGCGTGAGTCACCGCGAGCGGCGCACGGCGCCTCCATTCATTAAATATAACATGTCTCGTTCTGTGGTGCACCGATAGATGGCGCTAGTTGTCGGTCATGATTTTTTCAACTAGATTTTTTTTATTTTTTAATATATTTTATTAATTTCTATTGTAAAACCATTTTCAATCATAATATAGATAAAATAAAATTAATTTAATTTTTAACAAAGAATTTTAATATAATTTTAATAAATTAAATAAATATTAAATTGTTTTAATAATTTTTTTCAATTTGATAATTGCTTATCTTATTAATTAATAAAAAAATAATTTTATAATAATATGTTTTATGTATTTAGTACAGTTTATGATTTTGTTTTCTTTTTTTTCATCCTCTCTCTATATCCAACATACAGCCGGTACATTTAGAGTGAGACACTTCACCACTCCTCACGCTCCTCTATTTTTAATACATCAATTTTTTTCAGTGTACCATATTTTATTAATTTTGTCAAGTTTCCTTTAATTTATTGTCGCTAAAATAATGATATATAACTAACAATGTCACTTGTGTTCGGATTACGTTAAATTCAAGTTAGTCGCGTTAAAAAGAACCTATCAATATTGCAAAGGTCAACATTAGCATATTTGCACGGCTCTGTTGCTCCAGTCACCACAATAATTCTTTTTTTACTTAACGACGCTTTCAATTTACGAGCATGTTAGATAAATGCAAAATCTTTTTTGTTGTATGTATATAGTATTCAGATATTTACTCACGCTCAGGCGCGGACGAGGCGGCCTGGTGCTCGGGCAGCGGCGGGGGCGGAGGCCGGCCCTTCGCCGCGGCGTGCGTGTGCTGCAGGTACGCGTGGAAGATGCGCGCCGCCTGCCCGTCGTTGTCGCACACCTTCAGAACATTCATTAAATTATTAAATAACTAAACATTCATTAAATTAAATAACTTAGGTCTTCGCTGAGTGGAACTTAAAGAGATTGTATGGGTGACGTTAAATATCTACATATAGATATGTATATCTTTAACTGCTATCGTTACAACACAAATCAAACACACGACTTCTGACTGTGGAATTAATAACCTTCCGAGCAAGAGACGAGAGATTTACACATTTACATCTTGTAGGTATATTCTAGTTTTTCTTAGCAAGGATTTTTATTTCAGCTTCCTAATGTCTCCCATGAAGCAGGGCAGGCACAGGGAGTCTAATCTTAAGACACTGCACTTTCCGCTTTTAGAGGCATTGCATGATATATGCATAGTTTTACTGAATATTGAGTACATTTGTCTGTAGGTTATGTATTAAGTAATAGTTGGATACCGCACCCGATTCGACAATCGTTTCTCTTAACATCTTCTATATTCCAGTGCTATACTTAGATTATTTGCACCCCCCACCGAAACGCCAAACTCAAAACCGCGCTTTGTCTTGTTACCAAAGCCAGAAAATGCATCGAGTGGGAATCGTATCACACACTGTACCACCGAGACGGCGGCCTCGATTCACAAGGATTTTCAGTCTATACTGTACATGTAACTATACAAATAAGCTACCTGTAACCAATTCTCTTCGGAGAGTGCGAGCAGCCCCCGTCCAGACGGAGGCAGCAGGTGTCTCCGCGGCGCCGACACGCGGAACTTGCGGGACACCCAGCGCACGCACCGCACCACGTCACGATGTTCCCAGTGCTCGGGGTCTGGGGAAGTATTATATAAATTAGTTATTGTTATAATGCTACTAATGATATAAATGTGAAAGTTTGTGAGGATCGTTATCTCTTCCACTTTTTATTGACTTTTGAAAGTATTGAAAAGATTTAGATGAAACTGTACAATAATATAGCATCAGAATAAAATATGGGCTACAATTTATGTAAGAGTTTTATATAATTTGGCTATAATATATCAAAAAGTTACATATTTTTTAATAATAAACAAGAAGTTAGTTATTATTAATTAAAATTGAGTACTTTAAAAATGTTGAAAAATAAATAAAAAGTTGCAGCGATATTGTTACATTGGGCTAGTCATGAGTTCACGGGTACAAAAATTTTATACGACTTTAAAAACAATCGTAAGTTCTTAATTCGTAACTTCTTTATGTTTCCCAACTTTCCACCGAATCCCGAGGTATCTTGGGCGGCAGTGAATGGTAGCTTTTTATATTCTTAATGCCACAAATAAGTTCCATGACATGTTACTTTTCAAAGGCTACATGTAAATATTTGGTATGTGTGGTTTTTGAATGACTTTATGTTGAAATTAGTTTATTTTTAGTTTTAAGGTAGGTACAGGGAACCTAGTGTTAAAACACTCCGTTCACTTTTTAATAACTTTAAAATGATTGACTAGGCCTGCAGCCTATAAGTGGGCCACATCGACTAACGTAATGTAAAATAAATATGACTTTTCGTTTAATAAAAAAATCGCAATTCAAACAAGCTCTTCAGTTAAGTTATTAGTATATAACAGATATCTACTTGTTACATATGGTACAAAATGTTTGAAAAATATTAGTCAGTACATCACTAGTGTCACGGGTCACTGATGTATTTTGATTGTTACAAAATTTTAATAGGTCTTCATAGTCTATACACACACACATATTACACACATATATATATATATATATATATATATATATATATATATATATATATATATATATATATATATATATATATATATATATATATATATATGTTTTAAGTTCCATATGAATGGGATAAATACTATAAGTTGATATAAGATTATAACCTTTTTGTTATAGAATTCTCCGTCAAGCCTAAATTATCCGTCGGTGAGTATATGTATTGCATAAACTCTTATTGTACCTTTATTTGTAGGTATGTGTTTTTATTAACTTCTCATATGTTTATAAATATATTTATAAGTATGTAAAAACACACATAAAATAATCGTTTTATATATTTTAATCAGAGTCCTATAACTTACTACATATAAAAAGGAACATTCATAGAATGACTTTTAGTCTACGGTTCACATGGTAACTTAACACAAAACAAAATTAAAAACAGATAAAAATACCACAAAAGGACTCCCTTACATATTCAACGAAGTCTAAGACATATTAAACAACATTAATTCAAAAACCACTCAGACACTAAATTTTTTTCACAAAAAAACGTAAAATAAAATACCAGCGGGAACTTCATCCCCCGACCCCTCGGAGTCCGAATCAGAGGGAGGCGTGGGGATGGAGGCAGGCACCTCCATCGAGGCATCGCGGGGAATCAGGGTGGAGGCCGTCACTAACACCGTACTGCACACCAATAGAGCCGCGCTGGGCTGTGGCGCGACACTGACACTAGTGTCAGTACACTGCCGGCGCACTATAGACGGCCGCGGCAGATCTCGCCTGGTTTTATTCAACTAGTGACGTATATCATTCGTCAGCGACCGTGTGACGAGGAAAACGCATTCCGGGAAGCTGTGCTCGATCGCGGCGTCCGTCCTCCGTCCTCCGTCCACCGTCCACACTCCGCACTCCACGGCCGCGCTGCCCTCCTCTCGTCGGAGCTCCGTAATATAGGCGGCGATATCAACGTTGGTCGTTATTTCTATCTCTTTACAGTCGTTGCTGCGTACGGTGCTGTTATCTGTTACGCGCGAATTATTGTGCTATTGAGATAATACGATAGTTAAATGTATATATTTTTTTTAAGTTAAGATACGCTTTTTTTAAGTTTTAATTTTTTTTTGAACATTTTTTTTTTGTCCACGCGTTGACTCGCTTGTGGCAACATGGCAAAGTAGGCTTGCGAATCTAATGTTAAAACACTCCGTTCTCCACTTTTCGCCCTAATTCGAAAGCGCGTGTTAATTTGTGGAATACGACGCCGCACTCTGTCTACCAGAGAGGGAAAATTAAAGTAATTAGTTCCCTCGCATGGGCATCGAAGCCATTCACTTGTTTATACAAACTTGTAGATGCTAAAATCCACTCCGCAGAATTCTTGTCTGTCTCTCTGCAGAGTTCTTCTCTGTCTGTTCGTCTTTTCGCCTATCACGCACAAGCTACCAAATAGAAATAGATGAATATTAAATGAAACTAATTTAACCGGATTAATCGCGTATATTTAAGATTTTTACATTTTGGAAACCCGACGTTTCGAACACTTTGCAGTAGTCCGTGGTCACGGGTAGACGTATTTTGTTTGCGTTTTCCAGTCCGTACTGGTTCACATAATAAGTTCTTTGATTTTCACGATTATTGCACGGGTCTACTGAATGGATAGTAAATGCATTTTTTCATGGCAATAGCTTATATGTTCTAGAAGGATTATAAATTTATATTCTCATAATAGTGTCGAAATACGTGTTTTTTGGGATATAACAGCCAACATATCTTTTTGTAGAAAATGTAGAAATACGATTTTTTCACAAAATCAAGGGAGAATAGGCCTGAAAATATAGTTTAAATTTGTACTCTGACATGAAAGCTCTTGCTACAGACAGAAGAAATAGGAACCAGATAACTTTGTGGACAACGAAGTGTATCTTATAAGAGTTCCATTTATCCTTAAAAGTTACGGAACCCTAAAATGAATAAAGAGGGAAGAATACATTTGTCGATGTATGCCATAAAAAGTACAGGTTTTTGGAAAATAAATTCTGATTTTCAGTTCATCAGTTTATAAAAGCTGATATTGTGCTTAGATGATGTGGTGTTTGGAATACATTTCAATCATTATAATAGATCAATTAACTTTCTCAAGAGTGTATGTAAAATAATACACGAAATAATCAATGTTAAGAAGTATCAAACATATTTTATGAATGAAACTCAATTTCTTCCTCTTTCTTACTCAAAGCAAGTGAATTGTATAAAAAAATAACGAACACATTTTGGACTACGAAAAAAAGTACAGTACAATATCGATATTACTGTGTACTTTAGTGTAATTTTGATCAATTTTTCGCCGGTATGATAATAGTCAAGTGATTTTTTTTATTTGAGAAAGTTTATTTATAATTCTAAACTGGAATAATGACGTGTTCTAATAACATTATCATTTTAAAGACAATATCTACACATTGAAAACTAAAACTTCAGACAATAAAACAGTAATTCAATACAACAATTTTCGGCAGCAAAAATTAATAAATCCCCAAAAGACTTAAATTACGATTTATTTTAGTGTATAGGTAACCGTACTGATATAAAAAAATATTAAATATATTTTAATATACGTTCGTATTGTTCAACGTAGTATGTAACGGGTAGTCAGAGAGAACTGAGTGTTAAGAGACTTCCTTCTCGTTGAGACACTTCCGTTATCCACTTTCCGCTGAATTCTAGAGGCATTGCGGTTGTGTGGCGGAAAATAATTATTAATTTACTTTTAGCAAACAAAAATTAGACATTTACCGAATTCATTATTTTAAGTAGCTCTTTCTTTTTTTATATTTATTGACTTTATAGTTTCTTTTACTGCTTACTAGTATTTTAGTTACAATTATTGAATATCTCTGGTAAACAGTAGCAGAGGGTAGTAACAAAAATATCCGACGTTTATTTTATATGTTTTTGATTTCTTGTAAAATTATGCAAAGATGATACGAGCACGAAGACCATATTTAGATATTTTTTACATTAATATCTCATTTTTTAAATTACACTTATATCAGCTTCACGCTGTATCCCGCACGCAGCAGGGTACTCAGATGGAACCTAGAGTTACACACTACACACTATGCACTATGCACTTACACTACGCACAATTAGCCACTAGGTAAAAGTTATTATTATATAATAATAAAAAACATAAAAATAGTTACAGAATACAGAAATTTACTACCGTTTACCAAAAATTAAATAAATGTTAATAATAAATGTTATTTTTTCGTATTTGACATACCTATATATTTTTTTCCTGTTTTGAATGAACAATCTTGCAATCTGGATTTTTTGTCAGTTACATCCGTTTCAGCGCAATAATGCCGCGGTCCGCCATGTCCTTGGTAAGTAACATTTTAAATGCACGCGCTGTACTTACGAAATATACCTATCTTATGTACAAATAGAACTTTCATCAATAGATATTAAAGTTCACATTCGCTATCAAATGCGATAGACTTTAATTTGGAATTGATATATTTGCTTTTTTATTCTTAAGGACAAATTTTTTCTTAGTAAAATTTTTAAAGTAGGGGCTGAAAGCCTCCTAAGCCTAATAAGATAGTAACGTCGTCGTGGCGGTACAAGAATATCGTTACTATTATTATTATTGTACAAAACGGTCAGAATGGCTATATAACTATAATGTAATATAATTTCCTTACACACAATATTAATGACAATTGAACAAACATAAAATATTATAGTATAAAATTCTGTTATAATGTATAAATGTGTATTTTAGCATGGCATATCCGTAGCTGAGGTGTCCGAGTGGTTAAGGAGTTGGACTTGAAATCCAATGGGTTCTACCCGCGCAGGTTCGAATCCTGTCCTCAGCGGGTTTTTTTTATTTAAACATAATATTAATTATATATTATGTTTTTGTATATTTAATTATTTTTAATATAAAAAAATTAAAATAATTTTTTTCCGCTTTTTATTATTTCAGAAACTTCTTTGATTCATCCAAGAATTCACATTTTTTTCAGTGTTTAGCTCCACACTGATTAAATCTGTATTTTCGTATAGTTTATTATGCGCGTGCGCCTGTAGCGTGCCCGTATGGTAATAATTAGAATGGTTCATACAAAATCTCAGTTACGTTCCATGAACACGCTGGTACATTTGAACAAGCGCACAAAAACTAGTAAATATAGGAACGTAGTCGTAGCTGAGATCTACGAGCTACAACCGTTCATAAGTATCTATATCAGATAGTATGTTATTAAATGTTGTTTTCTCTAACGTTTTATCATCAGACACACACTTGTGCCATCTAAAAACATCAGTAAATAGTTTTTTTTATGTATCTTTTATTATTTTTTTTAGCGATTGGGTTATAAGAGTCGATTTGCATATGTTACTAAGTTTTGGATTCTTCTTTTATTCTTTTATAAATGCCTTTTTAAAGGCATCTCCTTCTTAACCCAGTTTATGTAATATTTATTTTTTCTTTTCATTATCTTTTTATTTTACATTTAAAAATGTTTTCACAGATGTTTATTAAAGAGAAATGACATGTCTTTTGATACGATCTTTTGGGCACTAGAGAGTGACCATAAACGCGAGTGGTTGTAGGTTCGATTCCCACTCTAAGAAATGAAATATTTAATAATTGATTTCCTCGTTCTGGTCAACGAGTCAAAGCGTTGCGTTAAACGTGGCGTTCCACCAGTCAAAATTCGAGAATGCCTTCAAAATTCGGCCAAAGTCAATGCCTCAAAAATCAACGCAAACTGTGGAACTGAAAGTATCTTAATGGAAACAGAGTGTCTTAACACTATATACATATACTACATACATATAACATAGTACACGTGAAGATAAAAAAAATTACGACTTTCAGTAAATACTTTAGCAAAATCTAAATAAAGCAAAGCTTACTTCGGTTATGGTTACGTTTGAATATTAATTAAATATATTTACGAAACGACTTATGATTTTTATTGTTTACAGTATATACATATTTTGTCATTCACACATCTGAAAAATATCAATTTCATGAATGAAAGACAAAGCTATCTGTCTGTCTGTCTCGTAGCACCTGTCACGATCTTAGCGGACGGAAACTAAACGCTTGTCAGCATTACACACAGCACTTTCAGATTTCGATAAGGTTTTGAGATTGTGGCGCACGACGGTAATAAGCATATGTACGACTATATGTAGACTATGTGTACTTATCAGTTTAACAAGTAATAAATATTATGATTAATTGTGTCAACTCAACTGTAGCCCCACAAACACAACAGATCTGATATTATTTTATCGCTTATCAGAGCCATTTCAAATTAGTCCATGGCATCGAATTGTAAATCGACCGTAAGAGATATGTCGCCCAGTGGCGGACTAACGGGGGTCGGTACGCCACGGGCCTCCAGTCCCAAATTACTAGACCAAAACTTGTAGTGGTTAGTTCAAAAGTTTTGGAACAAAATAATAGAAAAAAAATTAAATAAAATATTCTACAAAATTTGTGATGAATTCATTCAAAATCGTAATTTATTATAATAATCTAGTGTTAAAATGTAATTATCTTATAAAAAAAATTGTGATAAAAACATATAATATTGTATAACATTCAAATAAGATTTAAAAATATCAGACATATTCTTTTTATTGTCAACTGCTAATGTCAAATGTCAATGTCAGCTCACGACAAATGCATTTTGCATGATTTTGTAGGTGGATACTATTGAATATTTTCTGTTTATTTCTGTTTAAAGCAATAAAATAACATGGTGATATACGGAGTGTACATTGTTAGTAAATCTGGGGGTCTAATTTATAACTACGATCACAATATCCCTCGTGTTGAGACTGAGAAAACCTTTGGGTTTCCTTTAGACATCAAGTTAGATTATGAAAATAAGAAAGTTGTAGTTGTTTTCGGTCAAAGGGATGGTATAAATGGTCAGTGAGTACCTTGTGGTTTGAATCTTTTGATAGAATATTTTATTATTGAGTAATTTTTCTTTTCTTTTTAATTCTCTCCAGTGGGTCATGTTCTTCTCTCTGTAAATGGATCCCCTGTGACTGGACGAACGACTGAAGATGGAAAAGATGTTTTTGACATAATAGGAGTTAAAGTACTAAAACAATTTTTTTACAAATATTTATATTAAAATCAGTGACATAAATTTTATTTATTTACTATTATTTTCTATTTTTATTGATATTATTTAAAATTTACAGGAAAGTTATCCTCTTAGTTTAAAATTTGGGAGACCAAGAGCCACTACTAATGAGAAAATAGTGTTAGCTAGCATGTTTTACCCATTGTTTGCGCTAGCAAGCCAACTTAGTCCTGCACCAAAGTCCTCAGGCATTGACACACTCACAGCAGACACATTTAAATTATCTTGTTTTCAAACATTAACAGGTAAGTGAATGTTAAAATAATATAGTTTTAAGAAAAAAAACATACTGTCAATGTGAGCTATTATAATTGTAAGCATGAATGCACATTCTGATCATTTAAAATGTCTAGTTAAATAAAACTAGTTGGTTTGACTTTTAGCATGTTAATTTATTAATCTAAAAGATTTTTAAGAATCTTAAGAGCAAATAAGAGCAAAAATATACAAATAAATAAAATATCCCAGTATCTACAGCCTGTCACATTTGAAGTGAATCCTTCTGCTACAGATGCTGGAATCAAATGGACTGGCAGCACACTTATATTTTTTTTATTTATTAATTATTATTCATTATTCATTAATTTATGAAAAAAAAAAACCAACTTATAGAAACTGCTGTAATTGAAACCTTTAGCTGTAGTGATCTCAGGTCCTTGTAACTCACCGTAAACATTTACTCATTTAGCTGCAATGCTTACCTTTAGATTTATCTGAAGTTGATGGATAATTCTATATAGATGGATAATTAAATTCCAATAAAAGACATAGAAACCTTTCGGAGTAACAAAAAGTGTTGCTGCTTTTCAACTTAACTATCATAAAAACTATGCATCTAAAGGGAACGTATGCTTACCGCGATCATGTTACAAGCTGCAGCATTAATAAAAATGACATAAAATGATTCTAATCTTGAAGAATTCATGAAAACTGTTAATAAATAAGACGTAATAACGTTACATTACAAAAAGCATGTTTAACAAAGGACAAACCTTTTTGGTGTGAACTAAATAAATTTTCTTTGCTACATAATAGGAATTTAAATGATAGGCCAGATTCGAACCATATAAAACTGTTACTTGATTTACCATTACTAAAAGATACATAGTCCTTGAAGAGAACTCTTGATTTATTCCCGCATTATTCAAAATGGATTAAAAACAAGAGATCAGTCGTGGTGCAGGGCACAAGCGTAGCCTAGTGTAGCAATCCTGCTACACTAGGATACAGAGAAATTAACCTTTGTGTATGGTTTGATAAAATCAAATGCTACATTGGGTCTTAGGATCAATTTTATTATAGAAACACTAAATTCTTGTAATTTAAGGATCTTTTTATTTCTGTTGGATCTAGTTTAAGGACACTCTGTTCGAGCATTCTGATTGGTGGATCTCAATGTTATAATGGGAATTAGATTCACAACTATGACATTTACAATCTTATGCTTTGCTCCACAACAGCCAAAAAATTAATTTATTTTACTATAATAATTACAATCTAATAACATTTCAGGAGTAAAATTCATAGTGGTGACAGATCCCAACATGCAAGGCCCCGATGTAGTACTAAAGAGGATATACGAGCTTTACTCCGACTATGCTCTCAAGAATCCCTTTTACTCTCTAGAAATGCCAATAAGATGTGAACTATTTGATACTTCATTACATACATTGTTAGAATTAGTTGAGAAATCTGGTACTTCTAATTTATAGGCTATAAATTGTAATATTACAAATTGTAAGTAATGACTGTATTATTTTATAGTGTTGCCAGTTAACAGTGTGCTTGATGTATTTTTAAAAAAAATATTGATACCAATGTAATTAAAACTTTAAACTTTGAATTGAAAATTATATAAAAATATTACATTCAACATTTTTTTTATAGTTTTCAAATGCACTGTTGAAAATATTTTGAGCATTTTTTTTTATGTAGTGCTATTATAACTGAGTATGTCAAGTCAAAGACGTAATATATTTTAGTTCATTAAAACTATTATAAGTAAAATAATGATTATCAAAATATTATCTTTTTGCTTTATACTACTGCCCCATTCCTCGCCTGATGTCTTCTATCATGTCAATGTGTAGGAAGTTGTGTTGTATTAATATTTTTTTGTGTTAAGACGCTCCATCCTCCACTTTTCGCTGTATTCTCGAGGCATCGCATGTTGAGTGGCGAAATTCAACGCCATACTTAGCCTTTACCAGAGCGAAGAACTGAAAATTATTGAATATAGTAGGACTGGGTGAACACATGGTAGAGGATTCGATTTCAGATGAGGGGATTTGTTATATATTGTAATATAGTATTCTAAAAGGTTTTCTGTATTTAAAAATTATAAATGTAAATATATATATAGTATGGTATTAAAATAACACACAAAAATACGATAAAAAATTTATTGATATATAATCAGTATTTATTTATAACAATCGACGGGCGCCTCTACGCTCACTACAGATACTATACCGCTTCGTACATCTACAGAACACTCGCACTACAGCCTTACTCTGAAACCCCGGGATCTTTTATTAATTCCTCAAAAATGTATTTTAAATATCTAATTTTTATATCTCATAATAGAAAATACTCTAAATCACAGGTTAGTAATTCGGTGAATAGGCCTCGATGGACTATTAACAAATTAAAGTTTCAATTAAATAATGATAGCTATGTTTATTTCGCGTTGTTCGATCCCAGGGCTCGTTAGGACAACGGACAAAGCAGGGAAGCGGGATATGTACATGAGGAAGTCTGAACTGCGAATTTATATTATGAACTTCATTTAAAATAATATGGTCCATACCATCTTTATTAAAGTGAGTTGGTTCAAAATTCATAATGTATATACGATTTAATTTTTTTATTAAAAAAACATGAGCGGGCCGAAGTGTAATAATCTATAATGATAATTAAGCATTATGGACATGAACTGATGGAAAGAAACACGGTCGCGTCGTGTCCGGGCAGTGACGTCAGAGATTCCGTCAGTACAAAAATATGTTCCGAATTGCTCGAGTTACCTCTAACTTACATACAAAATCTTAAATAATTAGTCTAAGCGGCGGCCGCGGGAGCTCGCGTCTTCTCTAAGTTAACTTAATGCCACTAACTCTTTAAAAATTCTATCGCATAAAATTTTGGTTGGAACCATCTTGACGTGACCCTCCACATTTTGGTGCCAACATTACTGTGGTTAATTCGTGTTCGCCTAAAACACGCTAGACAAGCTCTAGTCAGGGAAAAATCAAAGCCAATGTTCAAATAGAGATATTATTAAAATGATATATTAAAAAAAAACAAACTAAACATTTCTGTCATCCAAGAAAACGTTCCAAACCAACAATCCTAACTTAAGTGTGACGGCAAAATAATCGCACGCTTTGTAACTCGAATAATACGAATATTGATTGTAGCATTATTGCGCTAATTGTATCATTTAAGCTTGCGATTATTGCAAAAATTCCTTCACTCGATTATAATAATATGCAATCGCAATGACGATTGTACATAAATTATTACAAACACACGATTAATCGATTCAGTCGTCATTATCGTCATCAACCCGTCATGTTCAGTACTCGCTTACTCTATCTTACCTAGCGCGAGTCCTGCACTCGATTCACCAACTCGATTCAACAATCGATTGCTTGGTATCCATTAGTCAAGGACATTCTAGCACAACCTTAAAATGTCACGTCCGCTACTAAAGCTCAACACGATAATTATAGTAATATTTAAATAAATTAAAAGAAAATCATTTGTATTTTGATGTCTTAGTTAAGATAGGTCGCCATAAGTTTAAATTTAATTTGTTTGAATACTACTATGAAGTGTTTCAACTTGAATATTTACATATTACATAATGAAATATCATACATTTTTTTCTACAATATATGACTGATGAAAAAAAACATCTGGATGGATTTTGACACATTTTTTTTGCATGTAATGTCCAATTCTTAAAATTCAATTTTAGTAGATGATTAACACAAACGAAATATTACCTTATGAAATACATCTTCGATGTTGGTATCGAATCAAAATCGATTTTATTGCACTCTAAAATGGCACTATAATTGCACGTTTTAATATGTATAAAAAAATCTTTTTTGTTTTACTTTCACATGAATGGTCCACATTGATGGTTAATTTTAACAAATCAATATTTCGTTACATCTTTAATAAAATTTAAGGCCTCTTAACAAACACGAACATTGATATTTTACATATTAAGTACTTAACTATTTTTTTTTTAAGAATTTAAACTAAAATTTGCCACAAGAAAACAGTTCTTATAATTTCTAGATTTCGAATGAACATAATATATAATACATATATATGAACAATTAAAGCTGGTTGTTCACAAATTATATAAGAAAGTATAAATAGTTAATTTCGTGAAATAAAATATATTCACAATCTTTAAAATAACCTATAAAGTGGACAATATTTTTATTTTTTTAAATAACGTTTAATTGAGTCATCATGAAGTAGAAATGTTTCAGTGCTAAAATATAACTAGACGTGGCGTCTGTCTCTGACTTTCATTCGACAAATCAATGGTAATGTTTGATCTTAAATTCAATGGTAATATAAAATTTTCTTTTAATAATTTTTTAAAGCAGCTGTTCAAAATCCAAAAAGTATACAATGCTTTTCCCATCAGATAAGTTGATGAGTCGAAAATATTTGGTTAAAAAAATGAAAAGATTTTATATCTAAAAAAAACAAAGAAAAAACCGACAAAATTAAGTTGAAAGTCATAAAATTCATAATTTCAAATACATAAGTTTACAAGAAGTTAATATTACCATAAAAATAAAAATTCAACGGGTCTCAGTAAGACTATTAATAAGATTGTACTAGTGCGGGCGCGGGCCCCAGAGGCGCAGCGAGTAGTCGTCGGAGGCCGACACCAGCACGTCGGGGTGCGCGGGGTTCCACGCCACGGCGTTGACGCAGCGCGTGTGGCCCGACACCACCGCGATGGGCTCCTCGCCGCCGATGTGCCAGATGTACACCTGTAATTGTTTATTGACATTTCATAGTAACCAAAGAAAACCTATTCATTAATTCTCTTTTTTTGAGACTCGATTAACCTGTTGTTTTATGATAATTGTCTATGGTATTTTACGGCTAGAAGGATGCGCGGGTTCATATCACACTACTCCCAAATTTTAAAGGTTTCCTAAAAGTAGAGTATTTTTAAAAGTTCAGTCGTACCTTATTGTCCTCGCTTCCCGACGCGATGAAGTCCTGGTGCGCGCCTCCGAAGCACGCGTGGATGGTGAAGTGTCCCTGCGACAGGCCGCGGAACCGCCGCACGAGGGCGCGCGCCCCTGTTGCGGGCAAACGGACGTTGCAAAGAACAGCTGCACTTCGTCAATAAACTCTAAAGATATCACTGGGAAGACACTCACGTATGTCCCACAGGTGCACGCCCTGGTTGGCCACGTTGAGCAGCAGCAGCGTGTCGGCGGCGTTGAGCGCCATGGCCATGACGGCGTGCTCCTCCTGCACGAGGTTGCGGTCGGCCAGGTCGGCGAAGTCGTAGAGGCGCACGCGGTGGTGCGTGTCGGCGGCCAGCACGCGGCCGTCGGCGCGCACGGCCAGCGCGTTGACGCGCACGCCGTCCCAGCTGCTGAGCAGCGCGCCGTCGCGCCCGCAGTGGTAGAACTGGCCGCGCGCGCCGCCGCACACGAACTTGTCGCCCGCCGCGTGCCACGCCACCGCCGTCAGCGAGTCCTCCTGCGAGTGCGTCATCTTCAGGTGCAGCTGCTCCGTCTGGGGGAAACCATCGCTCGTATCAAGTTTATGCTAAAATAATAGCGAGAAGAATGCAAGGGATCCAAATGACTGTTGTACGAAATCCAAGGAGGCTTTAGATCTGGAAGAGGGCGTATGGATCGGATCTTTTCCCTCAGCATAATCACGGAAAAATTCTTGGCCGTTAACCAAACAACTTTTTGTGTTTTCTTATACTTGACAAAGGCGTTTGAAAGAATTCTATTTCAGCTTCACACTGTATCCAATCACTTTATGTATTTACAGTGACACTTTGTGCCACTGCGTCACGACTGGCTTGACAGAGGCTCGAAAGAGTTATGAAAACAAAATTATGGGACATACTACAATCCCAGTACAATGTGAGCTACCCTTGCTGCTAGGACTGTAGTCTCTTTACAGAGACCACTCAGCCTGCCTCGGAGAAGGAAATGGCACGTTACCCTGGTTTGACATATCATCAGGTAATAAATAAGGACGCGCCATTTCAGCTTGGTTTTTCAATTTGTATTTGGATAGATGTTTCCAAGGAGTGAAGCAAAGTGATACGGGAGTGGAAGTAGGTGACTCGCATCATCAGAATGCGAGTTACAGAAGAAGAATGAAACAAAGACGAATGCTGTGGAAATGCGATCTCTTCGTAGGATATGCAAAGCCAGTTTAGCTCATCAAGTCCGCAATGAAGAAATACACAGAAAAGCAGATAGGTAAGGCATGAGGAATCTCCAGAAGAGTTAAGATGTTTGAAGAGGTTGATGACAGAAGACGAGGCGAAAGAGGTATGCGGAGCGTTACTTAAACAGATAGAATATAGACTATCTGTCTGTCTATTCATCTAGCTATAGCAAAACATGATTGATGTTTTGGTTATCCATAAATTTATAAGAAGTCAATGTATTGCGTTAGACTTTGCAGACTAAAATGCAGCGGCTCTAAACTAGGTAGACTATTAACATGTATAGATTATACACAAGTACCTCAATATTCCATATCCACAAGTCGGGGCAGTCCTCGGGACCGGCAGCTATGAGGTAACGGCCGTCGGGGCTCCAGGATATGTACGACACTCCATAAGAGTGCCCTTCGAGGGATTTTCTGTAAAAACAAATTCGAGAATTAAATAAAATATATAATTTTTAGAGCAATCCATACATATAATAAAACACCGTCCAAATGCAATTCGGACTCGCGCACCGAGTGTCCCGTACAAGCCTGTACAAATCAAATACTCAGTCGACCGTGATCTGAACAGACGTGTGTTAATTTTTATTAAAAATAATAAATTAGTGCCTTGCAAAATAAAACCCTACGTACAAAGTAATTAGCTCCATATTCCTATAAGGAAAGTGTTGCGACGTTCTCATCGACACCGCAGTGCAAGTGCTTGTTCATACAATAAAGTTGCATACACAGTGAGTTATTGGAACAAATAATTTGTTGTGATTTATGTGGCTATATATATTTTCTAACCATAATGAAAGCTATGCGATCTCCAACCCACAACACCACCCGTGCTGGTGGATCACAACCAGACTTATCTAAATTAAATAATGAACCTGTAGATCCGCAAATAACTCTTCGAAAGCGAAAACAACCGTTGGATCGCGAATGCCAGTGCTCTGAAGACATGAAAACTATCCGAAATGAACTGTCACGTATTACTTCTCTGCTTGAAAACTACGTCGATTCTAACGCACAATTAATGAGCAAAATGAATGAAAGCATCGCAGAAGTTAAAAAAGACATAACTGATTTAAAGACGGATATACAATATTTCAATAATACAACCACACAAATATTACAAGAGCAAAGTAAGATAAACGATCAACTTAAACAACTTCAAGCGAAGGTAACGCACGGGGAGAATAAAATAAAAACAATTGCTGACACTGTAAGTAAAATCGATCCCAATACGTCAGAAACAAGTGTTAACCGGTTACAAGTCAACGAGAGTATAATGCGAGAAATTCAAGAACGTAAAAAGAGAGAGTGTAATATCATTATGGTCGGCGTGGCAGAACCAGCAGGTGATAACATTAAAGAACGATATCTCAACGACGAATCCGAAGTAATTAAAATTATCACATCATTAAAAAATGATATTTCCAAACCAGAGAAATTTTTTCGCCTCGGCAAATACAATCCTGAAAAACCTCGCAAGCTCAAGGTATGTTTTGCTAATCCCGAACAAACTACATATTTACTACGGAACAAAGACAAACTTCCTGCTAATATCAAATTCTTCTCAGACCAAACCCCAACCCAGTATAAATATCTGACATATGTAAAAGATGAACTTAAGCGACGTACTGCTAGCGGAGAAACGAACCTTACAATAAAGTATATACAAGGAACACCAACCATAATTAACATGGAATCAAAAAACTAAAAACACTATTAAGCAAGTCTAAGCCAGTAGCTAATATAACTTATCAATTAGTTACCGACTACCAAGATATACATACAAATAAATCACGCTTATCATTTCTATACCTAAATGCAAGAAGTATACGTAAAAAAGGTAAATTTGATGAGATAAAATGTATATTACAATCCATGCCGACAACTATACACATCATACTGCTCACAGAAACCTGGATAGCTACTGAAGACCAAGCGCAAAAACTACAAATAACTAATTATACTCACTACTACAATATAAGGACTGATACGAGAGGAGGTGGTGTGTCAATCTACATTCACAACAACCTGAAACACAATCTAATCGAATCGATATACTTGAATGGCAATAATTACTTATGGATTCACGTCAACAGATTTTCTTTAGACATCGGTGTGGTGTACAACCCAGGAGACACAAACTTTAAGACCTTCTTGGAAGACTATGAAACACAATTACAACAACGCAAACGAGCGATAATTATGGGAGACTTCAATATCGACCTGCTAACAAAAAGTTACAGAGTAAGTAACTATAAACAAATGATCAGAGAATCAGGCTACAAGTTCCTAAATAAAATTAATGAAACATATTGCACAAGAGATTCCATTACAAAAAAATCAATTATTGATCATGTTATGACTAACCTGAAAGACCATGATTTCAAACTTACAATAATCAACTCAGCGATGACAGACCATAAACAAATATATCTACAAATTAATAAATTCAAACCTGCCCAAATACTACGCAAAAGATATGAAGCCGTTAACTACGATAAACTATACAAGAACATGTTGGAAACAAATTTTGAAACTATAGAAAGTAATTATACCCTACTAGAAAACAAAATCAAACAATGTTTAAACGAAAGCAGAATTTCCAAAATGAAAATACTGAATCCACTACAAAAAGACTGGATCAATAGCGAGATATGTGAAAGTATCACCTATAGAAACAATTTGTGGTACCAACATAAACAGGATCCTAGTAATGAAATAATAGAAAATAATCTTATTACAGCAAGAGAGGCTACCCTGAAACTAATCGAAATAACCAAGAATAAATACTTTTTTAAACTATTCCAGCAATTTAATAATGACTCTAAAAAAACATGGAATCTTATTAAGCGATTAGCCAATCAAAACATTACATATAGTAGCGCCCCCCACAAACTGACTGTAAACTCGAAAGACATTACCGAACTGAGCGAGATTTGTGAGGTTTTTAATGAATATTTTACAAGCATTGGCCCAATATTAGCTAAAGAAATCCCGAGTAAATATCACAATCCTCAAAACTGCTCACTTTTGTTAAATTTTGTTTCTTACGACGTACTATCCTCTCTTGAACCATGTACAGCTGAGGAAATTATCAAAATTGTAAACAAATTAGATTCAAATTTAAGCTCGGGCACTGATAAAATTTGCGTTAAAGCTATAAAGCGCGTAGTGAACCTTATAGCTCCAAGCTTGTCCAAATGTTTTAACAAAGCCATAGTCGATGAAATATTTCCTCCTAGTCTTAAAATAGCTAAAATAACCCCTATTTATAAATCTGGACTTAAATCGAATCCTGGTAATTATCGTCCGATCTCGGTACTTCCAGTACTTTCTAAAATCTTAGAAAAAATTATATATAAGCGCTTGACGAATCATCTTGATAGCCAAAAAATTATTTCCGATCGCCAGTACGGTTTCAGAGCGAAAAGCAACACCCTAGCTGCAACACTTGACCTTATAAATAAAATCAAACTAAACCTAGACAAAAAACATATTGCCTTGGGCGTGTTCATTGACCTGAAAAAGGCATTCGATACCGTTTGCCACCAACTGCTACTTGGAAAGCTTAAACGCTATGGTATCCAGGACAAAGTTTTGAATTTATTGCAATCGTATTTGAGTAATAGGTATCAATCGGTCAAAATAGATCAAACCCAAAGCAAAATCCTACCAATCACCTGCGGCGTCCCCCAGGGTTCTATACTAGGTCCACTGTTGTTTTTACTTTACGTAAATGATATAGCATTTTTGGGGCTAAGGGGTCATCTTACTTTATATGCAGATGATACGTGTCTTTTTTATTTTGGGACCAACATTAATAATATTATGATACAAGCCCAAAACGATTTGGATATTCTATCTGAGTGGCTCAAATTTAACTTACTGACCATAAACACCACAAAAACGTGCTATGTTATATTTCACCAGAAAAATAAAATAGTTCCATCTCATAATCCATTAGTAGTCAATAATGTAACTATAGAACAAAAGTCCCACGAAAAATACCTGGGCCTGAGGTTAGACAGCCACCTTATGTGGACCCACCAAATTAATCATATAAGTAAGAAACTTTCATCTCTCTTGGGCTCATTGCGAAGCGTGTCCCGATGCATTCCTATAAAACTTAGATACAACATCTACAATTCCCTAGTAAAATCCCACTTAAGCTACTTAATTGAAATTTGGGGAAACTCATCGAAAACTAAATTACACGAACTACAAATTAAACAAAACAAATTAGTAAAAATGTTATTTCACTATCACCATCTTACTCCTACAAAAACAATATACACTAAGTTAGGAATCATGAACATTAAGCAACTATACACTTACAACACATGCATCTTAATTAATAAAATTATAAACCGTAACATCCATACAAACCTATCCTTTATTAAAAACTCACAAATATATAATCGTAGTACTCGCCGTGGCAGCTTAGTTGTTGTACCGAAGGTCCGAACAAAATTTGCCCAGAAAAACATTACATTTGACGGGGCGCTACTATATAATAGATTACCCTACGACATAAGAAACGTAAGCTTGTATAATGTTTTTAAATCCAAATTATGTAAACATATTCTTACAAATTATTCGGAATACACTTAAAAATTGTTATACCTATATAAATTTTATAATAAGGCTTACTGTGATTAGCTCTTTATTCTCTTAATACTTATTAAATCTAAATTATCCTAATATCACTTCATAAACTATCCTAAATAAATATATAAAATGATACTATAAAAATATTATAAAATCACGCATTGTATCTACAACTTTATATTTAAAGAAAATTACTACCCACTAGAAATAATTATTATATAAATTTGTACCTTACTTGTACTAAGTTAAGTGAAGCAAGACGAAGTAAGAATGAAGACCATTTTGCAAGTATTAAGACTGACTTGTAAAATTTTAATTTGTAAACATTAATTATATAAATCTCATGTAAGTGACTATTAAGTCTTTTTTGAGAAATAAATATCTTTAAACACAAATACTCATACTTGATATGAATTTCAATTTAATACATCTAAGACGCGAAACTTTAAAATTATTAAAAATATTTTTATACAAGTCTACGCTACAAGCCCGAGGAGTTTAAAATTTTACATGGGCGTTGTTTATACATGAATGTTTGCAATATTTCACCCTCAAGGAGTTGTTTTTGGGGGTTGATAGTTTGTATGAAACTTCGTTACTACAAGACCTAGGAGTCTTATATTTTGCAAGAGCGTTATTTGTAGGATGTAGGTGCTAACTGAGATGGAAAATTGTAATATTCGACCCATAAGGGGTGGTTTTCGGGGTTGATAGTTTGTATAAAATTTCATTACTAGAAGTGCCAGGAATTAAAAATTTTGCACAGGGAGGGTAATCGTGGTGTAATTCGTAAGTTCCATAATATGGTAAATTGGCATTGGCTTAATATCCTTTATATTTATAAGAGCTACATGAAAATAAAAATTGTGTGCTTTTAATAAGTTCTTTGATTTTCACGATTATTACACATATTAAATGAAACTAATTTAACCGGATTAATCGCGTATATTTAAGATTTTACATTTTGGAAACCCGACGTTTCGAACACTTTGCAGTAGTCCGTGGTCACGGGTAGACTGAGGTGGCATTCGTCTGTCAGTTCACATAATTATCATATCAAACTACCGCCAGTGATTTCTTAATTCTGCAGGAATCCAGGGCAGTACGCGAGTATATATATACAGACACACAGACCATAGAAGATGACTGCTTTTAATTTTTCTATACTCAGGGCTGGAAATTTTTGACATATTTATTTACAACAGCGCGAGTCTCATAAGGTCTTACTAGGTTTATTCCCCCCAAATTGTGCTTTAGGTCCACCGATTTTACACAAGGTTGACAGACAATGCTGGGCACCCAATTCATCCTTTTATGTAATTTTTATGCCAAAGTATGCTTGGTAAGTTTAAAATAATGATCTGTTTTCTTTATATTAACCTAAAGTATTGGGGATGTTGTATCATATACCAGAACTCAACATAATTTCAAGAGAAAAAACATATATGCTATGTGCATACTGCATACTTTGTGTATAGTTAAAAAATGCCACAGATTTTTTGTAAAAACATAAATAAAACAATTTGTCAAAAACTCATCAGAGAATACAAAAATCCCGTAACATACATTTTCTTAACATGATATAAAATAAATTTTGTACGGATTAGTGTAAAACCATATCATCAATGAAAAATGTTATCAATTTGTACCAAATTTCATAGTTTAAGGTCCATGGGATGTATCCTATACCCACCCTACGTGGCGAGTTTGATACAAAAAAACAGTAAAATCTATGATCTTTTGATTGCATTGACTTGAAGCTTCATTTTTTTCTGTGTATCAAAGAACTATAAGAGTTGAATATTTGATATTAATTTCTGCTTGATTTATCAAGACGAACCTGAGATAAATGGTTTTGTCAGATGGACAGACGGACAACAAAGTGATACGGTATGGAACTACAAATGGGTCATTCAAAAAGGGGATTTCTCAGAAAGTACAAACCTATAGAAAGTTATGTCATATTACTAAACCTAGTTTGAGTAACTAAAGAAAAGTAAGCTATATAAATTATGGCTATTATGTAAATATATACAAAATCAAAAATAAATGTAATGTTTATAAATGTACATTTTACAAATTTATCAATATTATCTATCTAAAATAATAAAATTTATGATAACATAATATATACCTAAAGGAGAGTCTTTTAGCGACAGGATCGAAGTCCCATATCATGACAGTGTTGTCCTTAGATCCCGAGGCCAGCTTGGAGCCGTCGGGCGACCACTTGCAGTACCATACTTCATCACAGTGCTCATTGAGAACCTGCATACAAACATACATTAGTTTAGATAGAAGCATTATTTATTTACTTTTTAATCACCAACACAACACACAAACATCAAAGTGCTGCCACAATTATATACGGAGGTGTGTAGGGAATGGACCGTTTTAGCACTAGATTACCTCTGCCTGCCCCGCTACATATGAGATACCTCAAGAAGCAACGAAATTAAATGGAAGCTGTAATATAGTGTAACATCAAATAACTCACCTGCAAGGAGTGTATAGGGAACTGGTCCGCCGAACAGTGATGGTCGGCCAGCAGCGAGAAGGGAATGGGCTCGAGCTGCGCGGGCAGCGCGGGCGCGGGCGCGGGCGGCGCGGGCAGGCGCGGCGCCGCGTGGAAGCGGCAGCGCGCCGTCTGCTGCGCGGCCGCCTGCGCCAGCAGCGCGCGCAGGCGGTCGGGCGCCATCATGAGCGCGGGCGGCAGCACCTGCTGCACGCGCGCCAGCACGCGCGCGCGCGCCGCCGCGCCGCCGGGCCAGGCCGCGCGCGCGCGCAGCTCGGCCGCGTCGGCGCACATCATGAGCGCGGACAGGCGGTGCACGCGCGGCGTGTCGTGCTGCAGCGGCGTCAGCTCGTTGCGCAGCACGTGCAGCGCGTCCAGCACGCGCCCGGCCTCTAGATGCTCTAGGTATTTTTGTTCTAGCACTACGAATTTCATCTCCTGTCAATACGGAAACTTGTATCATTGTAGTGAAAAACATCCTACCATATATGTTAAAAATAACGAATTTCTTAAAATAAATTTACCAAAATAAACGCGAATAATGCGATAATAATGAGCGATTTTTACAAATTTAACATGTTTAATAAATAAATATATAACAAAAAGCAGTTATCTCACAGATAAATGATGCGGATCAACGTGCGGCGAGTCGCGCAGGAGGTCGTGCAGCGCGCGCAGGTCGTGGTCCGCCTTCACCCAGTCGCCAGCCAGCACGTGCTGCCGGAACGTCGCGGCGGCGGGATGCTCCAGGTGGAGGCCGGACTCCTCCATAAGAAGGGCCGCGCTACGCCTAGAAATAGAATACACACACATATATATATATTGGATTATATGGTAACAAAAATAGTTACACACAAATATTTTTTCTGTGTGTACCAAAATTGCCGGTATTGGAGACCCATCATTTCTAAAACTTAAGCATCAGAGATCCTTACATAGTCCTAGTGACAGTTTAAGTCGCTATGTCAGCCTATGGCATTGAGGGGCCTTACTGCTTTGAGGCCGGCAGAGCGTGCAGTTAATGTTACTTCGAAGCGATATGGGGCAATGATTGAGGAGTTTTTCACACCAGAATTGCAAAAAAAAAGGCTTTAATGCCCGGACGTGGTTTCAATAGGATGGAGCAACTTCCCACACTTCCAACACTGTTATGCCCGCCATCCGTGCAAAGTGATCTCTAAGAGAGGAGACATTTCCTGGCCACCGCGTAGTCTAAATCTGACTCCGATGAATTTCTTTTTGTAGGGCTACTAAAGTAGGCTAAAGTACACTACACTAACCCGCGGTCAATCGATGCCCTAAAAGAATAAAATATCCGTACAGAAATGGCAAGCATTTCAGAAGTAGGTAAAGTGCCGCGCACTCATTTAAGACAATTTAAGACGTCGCTTGCAAGAGTGAGTTGAATAAGTTTGTAATAGATTTTACCTGTAATATAAAAATAAAAATCCATTTTTCAAATTTAACCTTGCAATTTCTTACTTCTTGCCAATTTTCATAACTGAGATCCACAAGAAGTATTTCTTATCCTATAATGTTTTGATAACGCGGTGAACCGCATATAAAATGGGGTAAAAACAATGCAAAAAATACTCGTATGTTTTGATGTTTTGATGGTGTCCATTTAGAAGCTTGATTTTTCTGTGTTCCCTTAGAGCACAGAAAAGTCAAGTAGACTTGTATATTAATTTCAACATGATACCTTCACGCCATTTCGAAATAAATTATTTTGACAGACGGACCACAAAGTATCCTAACAAATACAACAACAATTGTTTATTCTAGCGTCTACGGCTACGTCTACTAAAACAAATATTTACTGTACACTTTAAGTTTGTTTGTCCTCATTGTATCCTTACAAGTGCTTGCACGTGCATTGTTATTATATATTTTACATTCAAACATTACAAGCATATTTTAATTCGTTTTAATTAATTTCAATAAATAAAACAAAAAGAACAATCGATGCCTCTAGATTGACTCTGGAATTCGACGCCGCGCTTTGTCTCGACACCAGAACGAAGAAATTAAAATTATTAAATAAATTATTTCGTCGACTGGAAAAAAAATGTCACTCAATGCGCAAGCGGGTGCGAGTAATAAATAAATAATACAATTTTTTGTACAAATCCTTTGAAAAGGAAACTATGCTGTTCTTAGAAAAACTGTATGTAAATCCAGAATTCCGAAGTTTTGTCCGAAAAAAAAATATACTTTCCGATATATTTAATTATTATTTTTAAACTAGATGGTGTCTTATCAAAAATTCCTACAACGAAGAATGTGTTCAGTTGTATAGAGTTATTTATCTATATATACATATATGTACAGACAGATAGTATTTTCACTCCTATGAGCTAAAAAAAAATAAAAAAAATTGTTAAATTGTATTTTTTTTTCTCAGCCTATCGCCGTCCACTGCTGAGGCCTCTCTCATCGAGCGTCAACTATTCCGTCTTGGTCTTCTCGCATCCATTCGATGCCAGCCACTTTAAAATAGGAGGAAGGTGGCTGGAATCTTCTGTCCATCATTCTGCACGCCTTTATTTGTTTATTATTTGTTAAATATTTATTTGCTGAAACTATTTTTATGTTATTGGGATTACCTATTCATATGTGTTTGTATGTTCAGTTTTATAGTATATCATCATATCATATTCTATCAATAATTATGTTATCTTCTCATCCAATATGTATGTATATTGAGAAACACGCAGTGATACTGTTCTCTAATTTTTTTATTAGTCGACTTAAGAAAGGTTCAATTTAACATGTATACAGTATGTGTTGATCATTTAAGCTTCAAATTTCCAAACGTAACAGGAAAATTTCTTAAGTGTACCTTTTGGTCCGTGAGGCAAACAGGTTTTCCTGACCAATTTGCTCTCAAACGATAACTCATGGAATACTTTAGAGAGTTGTGTTAGACGGCATCAGCACAGACATCAGCTGCCGCTGAAATGTGTCAGATAATAGTGTACATATTTTAAATAAATAAAAACGTTACCTGGTTCTAGTTGATGGAAAACCCGTCAGGTGGCGTACTTAAATGAACTATCGGCGCCCCTTTTACTGCATCTGGAAAGCTTAACCATTAAGCTGAAGCTGATCTTTCTACCAACATAGAACGAACTGACGTTTTTATAAATTTGAAATAGCCTGTAAGCTAACATCCGACACATTTCGAAGTGAGAAGAAATCACAGATTTTTTTTGCATGTTCGTGTGATTAGCGGAATATACGTCAGCCAAGGTACAGCGAGCTATCTTTTTTACGTTCGAATAATGTCTTTCAGTCCGGAGGAATGACTGAAAATATAAATATTATTATGTGATTGAGAGGCTGCAGCGGCTCTACTATAATATAGATACTTAAACACAGCCTAATTTGAAGATCGTTTGTGAAGAAATCAAAGAAATATCTTTTAATCTTGCATTTGAAAGCTATTTTTGTAAAACGTTTTAAATTGGAAAATGTCTGTAAAACATACGTTATACAGGTGAATAACGAGCAGGGGCGCGAACGTCGGGCCGCCCGCAGGAGCAATAACCGACGCAAGACGCAGACGTGCGTTGCACCGACTGTTGGCACATCGCAAGACGCCCAAACGACTTATGGGATATTTTTGTTACTCGGTTGTCGCAACTTTATGAATATGCTACGATTCATTAGGATCATTGACAGAGAACATGTACAAAAACATTCATTTTAAATAGCGTAGATTTACGCCACTATGAAGCAGTGAGGCAGCAGCCGACTGTACACATGGTAATTATAAATAGCAAAAACCAACACCTCACCTTTTTATTAAAAAGTAATCTATATTCTATCTATAGTTTAGCTATAGGTGAGAGGGGCACATTCGAATGATTTTTAAATTTTGTGTCATATCTAAAAATTCTACAGTTTTTAACTTCTTCACTCTTTCACAATGCTTAGTCCAACTATTGTGCAACAAAATCGTAGCATCATATGGAAGTTAAAGGTGCAACATCAATTTTAGCAGCAGTTACATTTTCAAAGCTGCCCCCCTCCCCCTCCCTCCCCGGGTGGCTTTGAACATATATAGACTTACCATTAGAAACGATTGAGATCAAATATCAGTACCATGTTAAAACTTAAATAAATAATATACCTAGTTTAATATTGCGATTGTACTAGTACTAGTGTTAAATAACATAAGTCGTAATATTAATAGACTTTAAAAAACGAACAAACAAAAAAGTAACTTTTCCTTCGTAGAAGTAATTAACTTTATGGGAACAATCATAGAATAAGCCTAATGTTATGAAAATAAAACTATTTTTTTTTTGAATAATCAGCTTACTACCCTAATTTGAACTTAGAGAAATTAAATTTAAAGGAAAAGATGGATGTAGTACATGATCTAAAGAAAAAAATATACAAGCTACTTTTTTACTATTCACAGATGATGAAACATTCGCTAAAACGGAGTCTCCAATATTTATTAAGTCTAATTCCATTTCGTAGTCTTTATACGCACAGGTATCAGTATCTTCATTCTCTTCACAGTAAATTGTCACTACCTCTTCTGATTCCAAATGCATTTTTGAGTCGGTTTCTTGTGAAGAAAAGTTCAGTATAGTTTTGTTTTTCTTTCGTGATATTTTTTTATATGTAATAATAAATTCAAAACTGCCCCCTTTATTTTGTTTGTTTTGAGACAGTACAAACGTTTTTTTAAAGTAAAAGTTTTAAAGTTGTATTTATCTCTAGTTTATTGCATGATATATGAAACATTCTAACTAAAAGAGGAAAAATAAAACCATATACCTTGAATTGTATCCCTGCGATCCTTACGCGTTTAGTTAAAAATGCATAAAATTTAACTCAAAATCAAACACTCCTCGTAACTCAACGACTGGCTCTCATATATCAGCGGTGACAAGGACACGTGTGTAGGGCAGTGCTGCCACTTTTAAAAAAAAACTCTACCAAAATTTATTTTTAAAATAGCTCTGTTAACACATATTTTCAAAGGTGGCCCTGTTCGAAGCTACGCCCCTCTCTCCTACTGTAATCTGTCTACATCTATGATCTATATCAGCTTCACAGCTACACACACACACAGCAGAGTAGGCAGAGGGAACCTAGTGTTAAGACACTCCATTCCCCACTTTCTGCTGAATTCTGGATCCATTGCATGTTGAGTGGCAGTACCTAACGCCGCGCTTAGCCTCGATACCAGAGCGAAGAAATGGAAATATAAATTTATGTAAATATTTCACATTGTAATTATTTCACCACAACCAGTCAGTTTTAAAGTCACACTTTGTGCTGCTGCGCCACGACTGGCCTGAATCTATAGCAATTGTATAATATTTATAATTCCCAGAAACTACTGGTTCAAATTAAAATTATTTCTGTTAGATTATCTATGTATTGAAAAGGCTTATTGACTATTTATTTATAAAACGACAATGGAAAAAAAATCAATGAGTTTCATTAAACCATACATTTAACATCATAGTGGAGTAAATTAGAATAGTGAATGATTTTGTATAAATTATTTATATTTATATACAAAATAAATGCTTTTGTACATTTCTCTTGTGATGCACCCATTCATATCTATTATTATTTATCTAGAACACTGTTCTATAAACTGTGTAAAGAAATGCAGTGTGATAATAACAAAATGTCTTCAAGTAAACATTAGGATTATGAAATGGTTTTGGTTTTTAACTTTAATTGTATGATTTAGTATCATTGTCAATTTACAAGAGAATAATATACCACTTCCCTGACACTGCAATATTGTCTATTATTTGATTGTATAAATCACTGGTTCCAAACCAGAGGTCCACAGACCACCAGTGGCCCACACAAGCCTAAATACAGTCCGCAAACAATTTTAATTTTATGACGAGATGGTCAGGGAAAATGTATGTTTAATTATCACAGTTAATTTTTTTTATACCTACATGCATAGTGATCCCTGCTACCAAAAATGATAGAAGTGGTCCTTGATCAAGAAAAGATTGGGAACCCTTGGTATAAAGCATTGAGAATATGTAGACATTTTAAGTTATTTTAAATAGTAATAAAAAAAACCTTTTCAAAAATGTAAATACTATAAAATTTTGAAAAGTAGAAAACACTGAATCTATTAATTTAGAAACCAATGTGGTGCAGTAGGTAGGGCCTGACTTTAATAGCACTGAATTTGATCCTTACTTGGAGAAATGAGGGATAAATAATTCCTATCTCCAGCTCTAACAAGACCACATGCAATGTTATGAAATTTGGTGGAAAATAGATAATTGAGTGAATGAATACACTATATTCACATGGTCATGGCTTTGTAGAATAATATACAAAGCAAAGAAAATGAAATACTCAAATAAAAAATATTTTTGAGCAATGATTACAAAACACAATTTTATAAAATTATTTAAATAGCAACAGCTTCAAACTTTCCTTTTTTTTATATCATATCACTAAAAAATTGGCTAATTAGAATGGACATGTTAATTTTCAAAGCCATACTTAATCTTTATCTACCTCATGTTACACAATTCTGTCAGGCAATTGACTGCTTTATATACTATATAATTTTAGTTCATTATTTCAATCTCATTTTATAGTGACTTACGATCTTTAAAGTACTATTTTATTTATAAAAACCTTTTTTGTCTGAAGATTCTTATGTGGCTGAACACACACACACTTTGTATAGTAATTTACATTTGTTATTTGTTTAAGATATAGATATTACAACTGAAAAATAAATGTTATTAATTAATTTTTTATTGAATCTCATACCACACAACAGACAAAGAAACTATAAAAAAATACAGTTACATGTTTGATTGCTTCACACAATATTATGTTGTGTCATTATCAATAAGCAATTACATTTTTATCTGCATTTGGTAAGCATTGAGAATAATTATATTTTTCATTATTATAGATACAGCATAAACAAATAAAGTATACTAAGCATACCATCAACCAACATAAATGTTTTTTTTAATATTAATTAATTGTAATGTATCCATGCCTATGTATGAGAATTATACAGCATAAAGATACACAAAACCAAATTGATTAAATGATACTGTACAAATTACAGCTACTATTATTTATAAACAATAGATTTTACAAGCATATGTAAACAAACAAAGGAATATTAAGAAAAGTGTACTCACTCAAGTCCAATGGAGAGCAGATGCTGCCCGATGAGTCGGACTATCTCCTGGTCGGTCTGCCCCATGCGGAGGCCGGGGGCCAAGTCACCGTTGCGGGCGTCACCGTTGAGGTGCGCCCCGTTGGCCGGCGGCTGGTGCATGGTCGGCTCCGGCGACAGCCTGCGCGTCCGCTTGCGCGGCGGCCGTTGGCCCTCGTCCCCCGAGTCACTGGAGGCCAGGCTGGCCCGCTGCGCTGCCCCCGTCACCAGCCCCGCCGCATCGGCCGAGTCGCGGCGTGACGTCACGCCCGCCGCCGCCCGCGCTCAATGAACCATCGGACCTTTGTTCGTCGCTTAACGTTTCGTGTTTGTTTCCAAACAACCCCGTCTCTGACTTTTATTTATATTCGGTTTATATAAAGACACTTTTGTTAAAGAATGTGCCGAGAGCGCGAGGAGTTATTGTTGGCGTCCGCAGCGTACACAAAAATCAGCTGAAAATGATACGACAGCTGTCTATGTCGCTGTCCGCTGTGTTAACATCGCCCTTCTTTCCGTTTCGAGTGACGTTCGAGTGTCGTGTATAATGGTATATATAAATATATACTCGTTCCTCGCGCTACCAAAATCAAGTGAAATCGTGTGCAGCAGTACAATATAAATGACCTCAAAATCTAAATATCAATGTCAGTCTTAACAAAATGGCACTCTGTTAAAAAAATATATATAACTTCTTACACTTCATTTTAATCAAAATAAAAAATATATGAATAATTTATCCCTCTGATAAAAGTTAATGAATAACAAGTACCAAATTGAAACACACACTTTGTCTATCACTATTTTTTATTGTATTCTATATCTATATTTAAGAGTAAGTTTAAAAATATAAAAATAAATAAATTTAAATATTTTATAGGAATAAATATTATTAATAATGAATAAAATAAATAATGTACCTCACGTTCTATTTTAAGAATAACAAACAGTATCAATAAAATAAAAATTTTGAGATCTAACCAAATTAAATGATATTTAGTCTGTGACACCAGGAGCATTTATAAGGACATAATTTGGTACAATACTATATAAATTTTAAAAAATATTTTTATTTTAAATAAAAAGTAAAAATATGGAAAATAAACAAAAATGTTATGCGCTTTTCATCGATAGAAATAATGTATCTAGTGTAAGACTCTACGTACAACTTTTATAGGTTTATATTTATATATAGAAATTAAAATAAGAAACTACTTCATGAACGTCAGTAATAAAGTCAAAAATAGTAAATAGTGTTATGGTGACAAGTAGCACCCATAAAACTTAGACATTGATTAAGTACAGGACTTATTTTTTATTGATTTCATGGAGCAATGGAAAAATGTATATTAAAAATTATATTAACCATAAATCTATTTACACTACCAACAAATTTACAACTTCTTATAAACGTTAAGAATCAGGTGAGAAAATATTTATGTTGTGATATGTTTACTAAAAGAGATTACTGCCACTTATATATTTTTTATATTTATTAAGGGTGGCGATGTTATGCAAGAAAATATTATTGCTAATGTGTCCGAAGACACGGTGACCCTTGAATTCTTACGATTGGATGGCGTTTACGTGTCACAATTAGTCGATTTCACTAATGTAAGTGTACTTCCTAATTATTTATCTCAGCTGTATTTCAATAAATATTTTAACATACACTTTTATAAAGAAAGTAATAATATATGACATAACAAAACAGTATTTATATTATATTATAGTATCTTAAATTGTTTCATTATATCATATTATTACAGGAAGTAGAAGCTATGAAAATTGTGATACCTGGAGAAGAAGAGCTGGGTCAGACTGGCCATCAGATACTTTGTTTTTTGACTCATGCAGCTCAAGCTGACTTTATAGCCCCCGATGCTATGGCCAAACTTAGACAGGTATGTTGTGGTCAAAAAATAAAAGTAGTAAAAGTATCATTAATTTAATCATTTTAAGTAGGCTCATATAAAAAAAGAAGATATTTTTATCTTCATGTATCCACATTCAGAAAGATTAGATAAAAAAATTCTATTGTCAAGACCCTTTGTTTATTCACTTTCCAATTGAAGACATTGCATGTTGTGTGGTAGCACTCGATGTTGTACTTTGTTGTACCAAACTAAGGGGCTGAACATAATTTATTTCCCTGAGAAGAAATTGAGCCAACACCTAGACATTGTCCAATGGCCCATTGTACCATGATCGCCTCATTCATTTTTACACTACTATATTTTCTCTAGAAAAACCCTGGTACAGTAAGAGTAGCTGAAGAAGACAAAGGCTGGCGTCAGACTACTACAACAGCATGGGCAGGCCGCACTCTACGTTTATTATCACCGGCAGCAGCACGGCATTGTGCTCCTGCACATGATAAAGTATATTTGAGATCTGCTGACTTAACCAGATGGGCACCAAGGCCAGGTATGTCTTAAAAAAATTTGTAGTTAGATTTTTAATATTTTTATGTATACACATGGAAGTAGGAATGGGGCAGCTGGGACCCTAGAAATTTTGCTTACAACAAAATGCACCCCAAAAAATTTTATATACAACATTTTTACCTACATATTTATTAAAAGCAACAGTCCAGGCCCCCACAAATTTAACTGAGTTTCATTTCCCTGTCATTCACCACTCGCATGCAATGTTTTCAAAATTTGAATGAAAGTAGAGAATGGTGGTGACTCTATTTTTTTTTTTCCCCAGTGAAAACTTGCTGTTAAGTCAGAAAATGTTTGTTCATTCATTGATGATTATATATCTGTACAAATTTTTATATAAAATATTTCTTTAAAGGTGTAGAACAATCATCCTATGCATCAGAAGTGACTCCTTTTCCAGCACATGCTCTGTCTTCAGACACCGCTGATGGCAAACCAGTTGTGAATGTATGCATGGGAGAAACTGACTCTACTAAAGAATGTATATGTCACTTAGAAGTAAGTTGAATTTTTTAATAATGTATGAAATTTTTAGTAAAAACCTATTTAAAAACAATATTTGTTAATTTACATATACATAAAGTTAAATTTAACAAAAATAATTTTACATTTAAATAAAAATCAATGTCTTAATCTTTGGCCCCAAAGCTCAGGGTTCTTAACCTCATGGGGGCTAAAAATACCATTGAACAACTATAATTTTATGTGTTCATATAAGTTATAAACAATCCCTTCTTTCATTCCTTAGATTTAAAATTGAACCAACAACCATTGCCTTTACAGTCAAATGCTGTGTGCCATATATATTGCCATGAGATCAAAAATAAACATTTTAATTTCAGGTATGTGTCAACTGGTATCCCTGCGGCTTAAAATATTGTAAAGGAAAACCTCAAGGAGGTCTCAGTTACCGGTGTGGCATTAAGACGTGCCATCGCTGCTATCGCTACCACTTCTATGTCCGAAGACGAGACACTTGTCTCTACATGTGACCCCACGCTCGGCCCCCGGGCTCACTTCTGTGCCAAACTGTGCATCTAGTCGCTTTAATATTACCTTTCTTAAAATTTTATAAAACTTTACATAATGACAATAATTATTACCTATATTTGTAAATATTTTATGTATTTCAAATAAGAATAAATGATGTTGATTTGCATTTATTTTATTTTATTTACTGCAATAATAAATATAATGTATTCTAACTTAGGTATTAATGGCATCCAGGAAAGGGCTCGTGTCGATTTTTTCGAAGGACAAATTGTATTTTTCTTTCCATGTCTTCATTGTAAATAGCTTTACATTTTTCGTGATTTACCCGACGCCTGGTCTGTAAAGGAAAGTTTATTATGAAGATAATAAAAAAAAACTAAGTTATATGCTAGTTTTAACAAGTCATTGACTCGTGGAAATGATTATTTTTACTTGGAAAGGCTTTTCATAATATCTGGTCAATCGGTATTGCTCCAAGATGCCCTCTTTGCCAAGAATTCTGTTAATTATTCTACAGGCACTGTCTATGTCGTTATTTTTTACGAACACCGTACGTGCTATGAACGTAGGATGCCTGTTCGCCAATAATTTGAGTGTTAAAAACATTTTTTTTGTTGAATAGTGACAATTAAACACTTTCGTAGGTTATGTAAGGAAGTGCAAGTGACATTTAATAAATGACAGTTGACAATTGACATTTGTGGTTGCGTTCAACTCCAAATCAACATATCTTTAAAATATTTCAGTAAACTTTTCTATTAGCGACCCGCTCGTGGATGGTAGGTATAATTAGTATATTTACTAAGTTGTTGGCTTACGAGACGTTCAAGAAATTTCGATAGGAATGTTAAAATGGATATAAGACGGTAATCAGAAAAGCAAGATGGATTGCGTTTTTTAGGTAGTGGTGTTAATTGAGCCTCCTTCCAACATTCGGCAAAAGAATTACTATTTATGGAAAAATTCAGGATAGACGTTCATTTACACAGAATTTCAGAATTGTCATAATCATCTTACAACTAATACAGTCTGAGATTTGCCTCGATTATGTTCACAGCCGTTGTTTTTATATTTAGTTTTTACACTGTTTTTCTTTTCTTGCAATTTTTTAATATCCTCAGGAAGCCAATGAGCTAGAATATGTTTAACACGCACTGGTCTAATAGGTGCATGTATATCGTACAGTGGAATAATAAATGACTTGAAGACAGATAATTGATAGTCTATTGTACGTTCTGAGTTTTTTTAGTTGACGTGGACGTTAATATTATCAAATAAAGACAGAAGATCGGGATAATGAGATGGAATACTCTAAGCATTTATGTGAACCACATTGCAATTTTTTTGGGGAAGGAGAGAGGTGAGAGGGATTTAGTAAATGTACACTAAAATATGATGTATGTATCAAAATATAAAAATAAACCAGTAAATGTAATATAAATAAGAAGTAAAGTAAAGTAATAAAAAAAGCAAAATGTACATAAAAATATGCAATAATGTAACAAAACGAATAAATAAATACAAAAACATAAAAGTACGATATTAAAACTTACTAAATTTGAATTTGAAACTGATCCACCAGTTGCTGGAAAGGGCCTTTATAACATGCCAGATAACAAAAAAAAAACACGTCCATAAATTAAATAATATATCAGCCATACATAATAATAATAAATATAAACAAAAGAAAGAAAACAAAAACCCTCACATCTGAATTGATTTTAATCTGTAGTATTACAGATTAATATTTTTCTACAATATAAAAATAACGTGTGGGTAGTAGGAAAAAAATATAGTAAGTAATAAGTGCAGTTGACACACAGAATGTAAACAGATACTAAGTTATTTCTTACCTTCTTGTTTTCTCCACGCAACGTGACATTGTCGAAGCTATATGTGCTAAGTCTACTGGCACGCTCGCAACGCCATAATCAAAGAAACCATACCAAGTTATTTTTTTACAAGTTGTTTCGGACGTGTACCTGGTACTTTTTGTGCAGTTTTATTAATCAAAACAGTGTTTTCTTACGTTTCGTAGATTTCTCGGATGGACGTCCTAGACTATAACATGAGTTTATATTAGAAGTGGAAAAGTTAGATAAATCTAAATTGTCACCTATAACAGTAACTATTTTTGCTTCCGATCTTCCGATATCTCCTCTGCGACTCCGTGAAACAGCAACGTCTTTCTACGCATCTATGCATCTTTTGACGATCCATTTCTCTTCTGATGAGTTCAGCCTGTCCCTGCAAGCTATTTAATACCGAGAGAGTGAAAGTTTTAAAGTTGTTAAAGTCGGTCGCCAAAGAAGTTGTTGTTATAGTGTGAAGAAGACTTGTTCAACTCTAGTTGGAATTCGTTCATCTTCATATTAAACATCTCATTCATAGAGGTGTTTCTTTTAGTGCTTTCATGTCGAATAGTTGAAGTAGAAGTAGCGTTGCTCAATAAAAGTACAAAAATAAAGCTTTTCCAAGGAGAATAAAACTAGCCGGTGGATATCGTTACTTAAAAAAACTTTTAAAAATTTTGGTACAAAAAACGATTTTTAATTTTTGACCTCCTACCCGCGTAAAATAGCTTTCAACTATCAATAACTATCATGTATATTTTGACCCCCTCCCGCAAGTGAGAACCTGGCGACTAGTACCACAGGCCACTTTATAAATACAATAAATCATTCCTAACTTTGAGTGATTTCATGTCAGAGTGGGGAACAGACAAATAACATAATGTGTTGAGTGGTGAACATCAACGCCGCGCCTTATTTGGTAATGTACAACTAATAAATATTGAGTATAAGGAAATATAAATATAATCTATAATCTATTATCGTACCAAGATCGGTTCTGCGGATCTTTCTTCCCCGTTAATTTTGAAACTGGTTATATAGGGCGGATGATGAGGAGGTCTCTCATCTTGTACGTACCTAAGCACTGGAATAACCATTTTTGTTATATTTTTATAAACAAATGTGTATATGTTGTTTATTAAATCTGGCTCCGACCTCATATTCAAATTTATATCTATTTAAGAGATCAAAGGATCACAAAACAGATTTACAATAAGTCTTAAATCTACGGTATAGATACAAATTTAATAATCGTAGATCCAACATCAGTGATCACATTAACGATATACGATCAGAAAGGCATAGATGTATGTAGATAACACATTCAAGAAAATTAAAATATCTATCTAACTGAAATATACATAAAAAATATACTTATATTATTAGATTTTTTTATACCTATTAAATATCCTTATTTATTAAGGTACTATATATTATGAGTGAACATTTTAAATGAAACACTTCTTTCGAGTGTAGATGTGAAGTTCGATAACAACCATGTGTAATGCCGTGCCAGTGCGCCACGAGTGCCTCAGTTTTCAGTCAAACCTCAAAGTATAAATCTATCTAACGTATATACTCGTAGCTGGTTCATTATGGCATTTCTTCAGATTTTTCATTTCTTCAGTTTTTTGTCAATGAGAAATGTCTATCGTGCTGAAAAACTTTTGCTAGAAATGCACTTCTTATAGTTTAACTGACCTATTACGGTTCTCCATCTGATGTTCCAGATCTTGAATATTTCCACTCTTTGGAAAATTACATTCAAAAACTTTTACGAAAGCTGCATGTCATTGTTTCTTAATAATTATTTTTTTAAATTAATTTTTATTTTTTTTTATCTTCAACGCTTTATAGCGGGGTAGACATAGAACCGACTGCCAAACTTCTTCAGTGCGACTTCACCAACGACTCCCTCTGCCTCTTTCACTACTCACTCTTGCTTCATAAATCTTTTTTGCCATTCTTTCGTTATTAATTTTTTTGTTCAAGTCACCTGAGTATATTTTGCTTCATTCGCATTGTAATATTCTCGATGGTATCCATGACTCTATGCGTCTCTTCATTATGAATTCGGCCACCTAAAATAATTCAGCATATCCTACGAAGAGAGAGCACCTTCACAATATTTATCTTTTTTTCATCTTTCCTCTGTAATATCCACACTCCGCTGTCGTATAACGGCGTCGGTATCAGTACTGCATTGTGTATAACCAAATGTGAAAGTTAGCTTGACTTTTACGATTTAGTATTGTAGTATATAAATCTTATAACATTATCTATACCTTTGTTTACCCAATTTAGTTGCTTTGTCTTTAAGAAGAGAATATAAAAATAATAAAACTCAGAAGATTAAAGGTTGGTTCTGAATCAAAACGAATGGTTATTTCCGTTCCATCTTGTTTCATTTCTCTTGACCATAAGAAATACGTTATAGGTACTTTAGTAGAATAAGTTACTACTAAATCTAAGTTATTTTTAAAAATTCGATTTGAATCGATTGCATGTAGAGTTGCGGAATACAAGTCGTTCTCCGAGTGGCCGAGACGTTTAGCCCACTGCGGCACGACAGCCAATGACTATAGGTTTTATTTATAAAAAAATGTAAATGTGGATAGGACAGGACATATCGTTTTTGAGAAATAAAAATGATAACATCTTTAATAATATATTTTTGTATATACTGGGAACACATTAGTCAATATAAAGATAGGATCCCCTAGTCCGTTGTATCCCGAACATAGCAGGGTAGGCAGAGCAAATCCTGGAATCTAGTTTTACGACTGACGACACTCTGTTCCCTTTAAGACAATTCCGTTTCCCACTTTTTGTCGAATTCTTAAGGCATTGCGTGTTGAGTGGCAAAGCTCAATGCTTTGGCTCGTTACCAGAGCGAGGAATAACAAAATATTAAATATTTCTTGTCCTCTAGTTGGAATTGAATCCACAACCTGTTGCTTCTACAGTAGATGTTTGTGCCCCTGCGCCACGTGTATGTTTGTATGAGAAGTCAGAGTAGGCTACTAGTTCTTTACTTTAAAACAAAACGGAATAAAAAATATCTTAAAAACATCCAATATATTATAATTTATGAGTAAATTTAAGATTTATTTTCAAGAATTTATAGACTGGCTCATACTAAGCAAAATCGAATACGAGTTCCTAAAATAAAGTAATCGTTTACTGATTACGAGTGATTTTTCTTCTAGTATATTTTGTGTCTTCCCTTATCTGTATTGTTTACAATATATACATATTTATAGATAACCTTATAAAATGGCCTTAAACCTCAATTATTATCCCAGTTAGAAGATAGGAAGTGACACGAGAATCTAATTTTTGGTTCCGTAAGGGGTCAGTCGTAGCGCAAAGGCACAAGTGTGTGACTGTAAACGCGACAGATCGTAGGTCGAATTCTCATTCAAGGAAATAAAATATTTAATATTTGCCTTTGCTCTGCTGCTGAGGAGCGGCGTTGAATCCCAATCAACACGCAATGCCTCCAGAATTAGACAATGCACATAGTTATCAGAAATTCCGTCCTAACTATGGGGAATGCTTATATAAAATTTTCTCATTTCAGTCAAGGGGCAAGACTAAGCGTGACCGACATCGGGCTACCAAATAAGAATGTGTAATGTTTCTAAAAGGGCGGAAAATAGAGAAAGCAAAACATCTCAAACAACTTTCTTCACTTCATAATCGAATATTCGTAACTATTAAAAAAGTTTAAGTTTGAGTAAATGGCTACAACGTGAATTGTCTCGCCAGGAGACTTCGAGAGCCCAAGGGAGTTGCTGGTCCTCCTATTGGGCGCGTCTCCAGATGGCGGACAGGGGAAACCACTCGCACTTGCGAGCGAATGGACCGGGGATTTATTCCCGGCGCGGACCAAAACCAACCAGGCATGGGCGTGGCTTTAGGCCATTGTTTTGGACACGGCTTAGGGGAGCACACCCCGACAGAAAATCCGAAGTTGTGGTTGTGATCAGCCAATTTACAACATGTCTGTATCCAAGAATATTGTTTTACCCCAGGAGGGTACCCACTCAGCTGGAGAATCCCTCCGTGTCACCTCGGAGGAATGCAAGCCTCACGAATCTAGGGAGGCCAGTTATATATCTAGGGCACACAACCGCCGCCTTCCGCCATATTGAGCCAGAGGGTGGTGCTTGGTGAAGCTGATCGCCTACTGACCTGGGCCGAGTAGGCGCGCGCAGGTTGCTCCCGCGCGCTACTTTGAGCAGGCCGCCGAAGGTGCCCACACACCCTTGAATTCGCGACGTGCCTAGCAGACTCCCGTCGCTGCGTTTCGCGGAAGACTCTCTAGTCCCCGTTTCTCGCGGCCAGTGGCGGTCGAGGAGGAGCACCGTGAGTTTTTAGTGGGTATTTGGATGGCCTACATCTGCCAGTCCACGAGTCCCACACAACTCACTCGAGTCCCCGTAATTCGTATCCGTAATAGGATTTCCTCACGTTTAAAAAAAAAGGAGACTTCGAGAGACTTGTTGACTCTATAAGATTTTAAGATTGCTGTAATTTTTGTGTTGCATATGCATTATGTACACGCAGGGATGTACATATCAATATATTGCATTCTTGCGACAACGTTATAGTGAGCCTGTACAGCCACGTTAACAATTGGAGTAAGGTTATGTAAGGATGACAGACTATAAATTCATTTTGACAGTTCTTTAAGTCAAAATAAACTTACAGTTAAATAATGTTAACAAATTCTCTTATTAACGACCAGCGGCTCTCGTGTGGCTACGTCCGCTTGAAATATATACGAATGTTTATTTAAGTGTATTTAAAAAAACCAACCAAGTGTGAGGCGGACTCGACCGAAGAAGGTTTTGTACCAATTTCACGATTGTGATTGGGACATACCGTATAGATGACCGTACCGTCATGATGCGGTGAATAAAGTTCACACACTTCTGTTTGCCGGTATACCCACTTATTTAGTATGAAATAAAGTATTTTTTTTTCTGATTTTTTCTTTTATTTGTATTGCAAGATCATACTTCGTTTTGACATTAAAAAGTTGTAGGTCTATAAGAAGTACATAGAAGAATCTAGAAGTCTTGAAATCTCGGTCTATTTTATAATCATGTAGCTCGAAATCTTTCTAGTTTTAGTCCAGATAAACAGAGAGACAGACAGACAAAAATGTTAAGATGGTTTATTTGTGTTGTGGTATCGCGTAAATAATATATTCACTTGAACAAACACAGTTATGTTGATATCAAAGACAGACACCTAACTTTATTTATATGTATAGAATATAGATATACTCATAGGTAAACAGTAATTTAGGTTATTTTTTCACTTTTACGCTATATCTAATATTCCGCATATAACAGAGGACACAGAGGGAATATAGTGTTAAGACACTGTTAAAATATTAATAAATTACTATTCATTTCCCCGTGTGGGAACTGAACCCATGTACGAATTGTCATGTTTAAAGTCACCCGCTCCAGCCAACAACAATTGTGCAACTAACAACCATGTATGTTAATTCCGTACTTGACAAAATTCAATAGTGAAAACCGCATTAAAATCGGTTAAGCCAATTCTGAGATTAATGATAACAAACGCAGAAACAAACAGACAAAAAAATTAAAAATCATTGTTTTGTGTTCATTAAATTAATAACCTTTATTTTAACATTTTTTTTTTCAAAAATCTTCCAATAACTTTTTAAAATTACCTTTTCCAGGATCGGGCTTGTGCGATCCGTAATGACATATGTATTTCTTTTAAATAATGACATATTCGATAAATTTAACAATTTTTGCGAAAGGCGTTGCTTCCAAATAAATTTATTTTTAAATTGCTATTGCATATACTTTTTTTGTGCTAACATCAATTATATGAAAAATTATTTATAAATATAATTTAATACAAAATGGCTAAAAGTGATGTGAAATCGTTTATGTCCGTATCTTCAAAAACGGAAGGCAGTACTACTGTGCTCTCTCGTTTGCGCTCTCGCAATGCTCCTCTTCACGAGAGGTGTTCAATGAGTGAAATGGTAAAAATAAAAGAGGCCTTCCAAGCGGCCTACAGGAACAAACTGCTACTAACTGAATTTAGGAACGTATTAAGAACGTTGCTTAATGTAGAGTACGACGATGAAGAATTCAATATACTGTTTATGAAGGTACTTGCTATAAATTTAAATTGTTTAAGATTTACGTGGACGAATAAATAAAAAGTATACAAAAACAGTAATATTAAAACCATATGTCTCTTAACTGTTAGAACAGTGAAAAATTTCTGAACAAGGAATGTAACCTTCTCTAAATGAAAATTATGAATAGAAAAATTATACATGTTATTTTTGTTAAATATATTTATTTGACTTATATAAAATAAAAATAATACTATTTATTTATAATTATTCTATAGATAAACACATCTAGAACTGGTGAGATAGACTGGGATGAATTGGTATCACATTTAATACTGGGCTACTTCAGCAACGATCCCGACAACCAGCGCGCCTCCCTACAACTACCCATCATGGGCTTACCCACTGTGATGAGGTCGCAGCATCGTCATCCCATCTCCAGGATATGCTTTTGTCCAGATGTCGATAAGGCTTGTTAAGTTATCTGTACATTATAACTATATTATGTTGCACATTTTTTATTTTTATAATTCCATAAGGAAAAAGGGAACCCTTATAAGATAACTTACTGTTGTCTGTCCGTCCGTCTGTCTGTCAAGAGCCTTTATCTAAGGAACGCTTTAAAATTTTGGTTTCATTTAAAGTGGCGCTGACAAAAACTCTCTACCTCTATTATAGGTGTAACTCTCTATTATAGGTGTATAGGAGTTACGCTCTGTCTTATATCAATTGCAGATAATGGAGTCAATGCTCTACGTAAATTAAGTAAATATTTATAGTGTATTTTTTTGATCCAGTAACAAAAGTTTGATTTTCGCAGCTCACAAACGATAAAAGTAATGAATTCCACTTTAGAACCGGTGTACGGACCCCCTACAGGGCAATTACATAGCGGCCAGTCGCGACGGGATGATCAGTTGGTGGTCGCTCGACATGACCATGTTGAGGAGTGCTTATTCTGTTAGCCGTCAGTTGCTTGCAGTGTTTTATTATCATATATGAAAAATTGGCTAATAATTATTTTTTTACAAAATAAAATTTATGGTCGGGGACGAAATTTTATGGTCATAAATCCTGACAGAGATTTAGGATTATAATATTATATATTAGGCACTTGGTAGCTAGTCTTAAGATACATCGTTCTCCATTCAGACACTACCGCTAACGCACTCACTTTCTGTCAAGGAAACTGAACCGCGTTTTGCCTATTTATCAGAGCGAAGAAATGAAAATATTTAATGTTTAATGTTTCTGTCCCCCGAGTAGGAATCGAACCCAAAGCGGTCGCTTTTTCAATCATACGAATAGTTATAATATTTACTTCGGGACGGAAATATTAATAATTCTTAAGCAATTATCAAAAAAGTGGAATGAAATAATTATTTGCCCAGGCAAATAATTATTTCATTCCAATTCAATCATACACCCAATTTAAGCACCTTTTAATAATTTCATTTTCCAGCCCACCTTAAAGTACGAACAACGTGGGTGACCGACGCGGTGTGCTTGCCGGACGTCAACATCATCGTCACCAGTTCCACTGAACGAGACCTCCGCTTCTACGACAGCACTGCGAAGACGTTCACACTCAAGCTCATTATTACTAGCTGGGAATATATGGTAATTGATAACTAAGCACCGTAAAAAAACCAAATAAATATCTTTATACTAACGAGTAACTATGTATGTAAATAGTGAGTCCAATAGTTACGTAGGGCTACTATTGGAGGGTTAAGAAAATACGATTTTTATACTTATACTTCTATTATTAAATTTTAAATTAAAATACAATTTAAATCTAAAACTAAACAATATCTAAGATTACCGCCTTCAATGTTGGAAAAACAGTCATCTGCTTAAACCTAAATTAATCTAACTTAACCTACGACTTAATTACTCCACGATGGAATAATAAGTGTGGGAAAAGAAGAAATTCCTTCCCACCGGCGCTGTTCACCCGATCTCTCCTTTGTCAGTATTTTGTGGCGCTCGGCCGCCTGTCAGACGGACATATTATAATATTAAATAAGTTTTCCGCCTGTGACACTGAGCGCTATATACCACAATTACTAATAGGTAGTGTTCATATTTATAAACTCTTTGAGGTTATTGTCGCGCAAAGGGACAGGGTGTGACTAAATACTACTACGGTTGCGGGTTTCATTCCCATACAGGTGAATTAATTATCACTTGCCTGCTCTTGCAAGTCAAAGCGCTGTGTTGAGTTACGCTACTAAACATGCAACGTCTCGATTTCGGATAGAAAGCGGTAAACGGATTGTCTTGCTGATAGGTGTCTCCGCCCACTGTCAAAAAAAAGAAAAAACATACATACATACATACATTTGATTGGCGTGTAGTTAAAATTTGTAAAACATTAGCTTTCTCTTTAAAGAACAACCTCGTAAATAAATAAAATCTTTTTATCGAACATATATTATTATTTATTGAATGTTTGTAAGTAATATTTCTCACTTCTCCTGAATAGATATGCACAATGTACTACCACTTCTCGAAGGATATAAACGAGAAGTGCATCCTAATATGCGGCGACGTCGGCGGCAACCTTCGCATACTGCTGTTCTCGGCTATCAAACGCGGGCCCTTCCGCAACCAGCCCGGATGCTCGTTGCAGCAATTGCGCCATGTGGACTTGCAGAAACGAGTTAGCCTTTTTTGATTTCACCTCTGGCCAGGGAGAGCAAGGATTCAATTCAATTCTTTAGTTTTTTGAGGGCGGCAGTTTTTTGGGGTGGTAAAAGGTCTAGCTGGATAAGCACGAGAAAGCTGCACTTACTGGTGCTATGGCTAGAGAATGCGAGCATGCGAGAGAACATAAACTTTAACGTTAAGGATTGTTGCTCTCATAACTCCATCTATTAGAGTTTGGGAAATAAATTGATATGTCAATCATAGTACATCATACACAACTCATTAGATGCCAGTGCAACTGTCCCGTGCTTATCCGGATAGATCCTTTGCGGATAATTTATTTTCTTCTAACTCATGGATATTGAAAATACAACTGTATGGTTTTTGTATGTCTTACAGACAGAAAGAGGTATGCGACACGTTTGGCTAATGATTTTTTCTTACTTTTTATTTCTAAATTCAGCCTCCATTATCTAAAATAAAAAAGGCAGTTTGTCGCCCTTAATTGGGTTTTGCTCTGAACACATTTCATTAGAGAAAGCTCAGCTGATTTCCAAGCACAGTATCGATGATACCGAAGGAAGGTAACGTAAAAAACATAGGAGTAGTAAACGGTAAAAAAGTTAACTTGAAACGGGCGGAAAGTGAAATATAGTGTCTTGCCACTAGGTTATCGCTGGTTATCGTGCTACAGTACTGATACAGCTTGAAGCTAACAACAGAGACTATGTTTGTCTATAGCCTCATTTGCTCCCCGAGATGACGCTAGCAGAGCTGCGCGGCGTGCACGGGGACTGGGTGCGCCAGGTGTCGTACTACGCGGCGCTGCACTGCGTGGTGTCGTGCGCCACCAGCGCGGACGCGCTGCTCATGACGGACCTCACGGGGTCGAAGACGCACAACGTGTTTAGAGTGGACAAGGTTCGATTATATAGAGTAACCCTTAAATAATGTTACTCTATATACCTACGTAAATATCAAATTGTCGGAACAAAATAACTTGACAGCCTTCTCTTTATTACCTTCTTGCCATCAATCCTAGGGTATCCAGTGCTTCGCGTTCGACGAAGAAGCTCACGTCCTCGCGACAGGTGGTCCGGACTGCATCGTCCGTGTATGGAACCCTTTCGTCCCCAGCAAGGCGAGTGTTATCCTCCCGGGACATCACGCCGGGGTGGTGAAGCTGGTATTGCAGAATCGCGGACAAACCGTGTACTCGCTGTCCCGAGATAGAGTGGTCAAAGTGTGGGATACACAGGGGCAGACATGTGTTCAAGTTAGTTTGTATTAAAGACCTTCTCGAACATTTCAAATACCAAACAGTACCCATTAAATACAGCTAACGGCATTATTTACAGTTTGAATAGGACATAAAAGTTTAATATTTTCAGACATATATCGACATTCCTCCACAAATAGGAGAACGTACTCCAATATCAGCCGTCTACAACCCCGCTACGAGGGAGCTCATCCTGGCCGCCATCAAAATCGCTATAATTATACTCGACGAGGAACTGAACCCGCAACACACGGATGGGTTTACGCACTCGCGAGCCGTGTCGAAGGTGCTTTACAATCCACTGTTTAAAGTGGTCATTACCTGTGGCATGGACAGTATTATTATTAATTGGGATCCGATTACAGGTAAATTGAACTACCGCTAATAAAAAAAATTATAAGGATATTTTTTTATAAGCTAAATAACAATATGCATACCAAAACCTAAGGCCTCCTGAGGGATATTAACGTTTTCTATTGATGTGTTTATTTGTTAAAACGCGATAAATATGTGTTCTTTTTCCGCTCAGGGGAACGATTATGTTCCCCGCTCTGGCGAGGCGAAGGGTAGCGTTGTCTGTCGCAACAAAACACGCAAACTGACGGAAAGCGGGAACAGGATGCCCAGCACTAGGTTTGTTCTGCTTATCCTTTATATTCCACATATTTTAATTCTCTTATATGTGAAATAGTGTGAAGCAGAAAAATAACAAAATTATTAAAATACTATTCATATTGTCAAATATAATATGTTAATCGTCAGGCAAGCGCAACGCCATGGTGCGAGACGCACACACGCGGCTTCTTCACGGTGAACTGATTCCAGTAGAAATAACTGCAGCTTGCTTTGATCCTGGATACCAGCTGCTGCTGACAGGGGCTAGGAACGGTACATTAAAGGTTTGCTTCAAAATATTATTTAAAAACGAAACAAGTGTCTTGATGTCAACACATCGAGACAGTTGTTTCTCTGTACCTACCAAACTCAAGTACCATTCACACCATCTGGATACGTGGTAGTAAACAGTAAACAAGCGTAAACAGCGCGCCTATCTCCACCTTAAAAACCGGCTCCGGTACTACACGCTGTCGTGGGCGGCGGTGACCACTTACCATGGGGTGCTCCGTACGCTCATTTGTCTTGTCTTTTTCCATAAAAAAGCATTATATATTTTTCTATAATAGGTTTGGAACTTCAACACGGGAGTTTGTTTGAGAAACATGGCGATAGAGCACATGTGCGAGGTTACTAGTTGCTTCTGGGTTGAAGGAAGGTTGGTTAGTTTCCGTTTACATAGTTTCTGTTGATTGAGACTGTCGTGACACTATGAGACAGAGTTGTAAATAAGAAGGTAGTGAGTTCAATTCCCATGAGAGCGGAAGATTATTATTGGACTTGAGCGTCGATCATCCAAACTAATAGGGGAAAATGGGTGTTCGAACTGAAATATTGAAATCGGATATTTCGGATAATAGAACTATACATAAAAGTGTTGATTCAGCTCCCTATATTTTATATTCTATCCATAAGAAATCGAAAACTACCGTCTTTAAATTTTAATGAAAAATTGCAATTAAACGTTAAGTGTAGTCTTTTAACAAAACATACTACATACAAATGATGCATAAAAATCTAAATAATGTTATTGTTACTGTATTTAAACTAAAAAGTTTTCCCCATTTCCTCGTTTTGATAGACAAGGCGCGGTGTTTTGTACTCATCTCGTTTTGTACTCATCTTGTTTCGTTTTTCTTAATAATAATACATTTTTCTTTAACCCATATTATTTACATAGACGATATACACGATCTAATAAATTACAAATGCCAATCCTAAGGATTCTAGCAGTGGGTTGGAACCGTCACGTAACAGAGTTCGAGGAAGAGGGATCAGGTTCAAGCCCGGGTGAGGCAATGGGCGGCGGGGGAAAGAGCTGGGAAACTCGACATTCAGAAGACGTAATGGCGGCGGCCGCTCGCATTCCTTTCACGTTGGCCACGGCTAGTTATAATTCGGAACTTATATTTTGGAAGATGGAAACGGGGCAGCCGTATAGGTATTCGTTATTTTTTATTTATTTTATATTTGATTTTCGTTAGCTATGGCAAATATTTTATCAAATTTGTAATTCCTTGTATATTTTTTAAGCGTTGTCCGCACATTTTTAATTGACAGATATCAATATTGAGTACTAAAACCAATATTGTCTAAAAAAATTGAAACATTTGGTCGCGTTTACAGTCACACTTTGTGCCCCTGCGCCACGACTGGCCTCAAAACATAATAAAATAAATAAAATACAAAATATTTCACAAGGGCTGACGCCACTTACACACTCGCCCCAGGCGCTTCTCGTGCACGGAGCCGGCGCTGCGCATTAAGATGCAGTACAGCAAGCGCGCCGCGCCGCCGCCGCCGCCGCCCGCCGCGCGCCGCGCCGGCGCCGTGCCGCGCGCCGGCGCGACGGGCGCGCGCGACGCCCCCATAGACGCGGCGTCGGCGATGCACAAGGCGCGAGCGCGACGCGCGTCCTCTGTCGTAGTGGCGGAGGCCGCGGGATCCGCGGAGAGGCCTCTGGCTGTTCACGCTATGATATTTCTCACTACAAGGCCTTGTCATATGGGTGCCGGTAGGTAGCTTTATATTTTTTTTGTTTTCCACAATTAATAATATTGTGGCACAATATTTTCATATAAATACCTTCCTGACTTATTTCATTACATCAAAAGCGACCTTCGATTCCATAACTTAATATAACTCACGGCATCTGTAGATGTGAAATTTCCTTTTTGGTTGGTCTAGGGAAGGAATTAATCAAAAATAAAAAAAGTCATAATACAAATCTGCTGTTAGGGCGGCCACGACTCGTCGACCGTGTACGCCTACACTGTTTAGCTGGAGATTAGCGAGTTGGTATTAAAAGTAGTATTTCAATTAAAAATTGCTTTATTACTTGCTATGCGCCCGGACAGTACGCGCTCCGAATAGGCACTGCCTTACAATATTAGCGCCGGGAGCGTCAAAGCAAAGTGTTCGGTGTTCAGTTACAACACTTGGACCGGACAGGCAAAAAACCAGCTAATGCAATATATCAAAAGAAATTTCCCTAAGTTTCTGCCCCGTTATATATATATATATATACACATATATATATTTTACTACAATTCATTTTGATCAATCTTTAGTTTCAATTAATTGTCTTGTACACTTTAGCATCGTTGATGGTATCTCTCGAGGACGGGCAGATTCAAGCGTGGTCGGAGCACCCCGCCGGGGGACTGCAGGGCTCCTTTCGCGGCGTGCACTCCTCTGGGGACTATGTATCTGCCTTCGCCACCGATCAGGATAATGATTATTTGTTTACCGGGACTACGATCGGGTATATTAAAGTGTGGTTAATGACGAACTACTTGACTGATAAGGAGGTTTGTGTATTAATTTGATTATTATTGGTGTTAGTTAAAAAAAATAAGCCATATCAACTACTCGTTGTATCCCGCATACAGCGGGGGAGGCAGAAGGAACCTAGAGTTAAAAGACCCGCCATTCCTCACTTTTCGCCGAATTTTTCAAGATATTGCGTGATGAGTGGAGGAACCCAACGCCAGGCTTTTGCCGTGGTGACAGAGCGAAAAAATGAAAATATTATAATACGACACAGTAATTCCACCGAGTGGGTAAGGAACCCACAACCGTCGCGTTACTGACTTAAATAGAAAACTATTTTTATTTTTGATCATTATATTTTTATTTAATTTTTATAAAATTGCTCAATGTACATATGCAATTGTATAACATTTTATATATTTTGAAAAGTATAAAAAACATTTCAGCAGCGATGAAATCGCTGAATTTATATCGTAATTATTACCAACTAGCCCGCTCGCGGCTTCGCCCGCTTAAAATACATGATTATTTATTTAATAAACAGTATTGATTGACAACTATAATGACTTCTAATATGATTTTTTTACTACATTATCGTAATTTCTATAAGAATTTTTATTGTTTTGAATTAAAAAATACGACCAATGTTGATATTTGATATTTATAAATACACATAAAGCTAATTATTTATTATACTTTTGTAACATTATATTCTTTTTACGTATGTAATGCACGTCTCATCATAATTTTAAAACTCTGTTAAATGTGCTGATGTCAGTGAATAATTTAATTTACTCCTTCAGAAACGAAACCTTAAATATTAAATTATTTAATATTATATTATTATGTAATTTTTGGAAGGATTCATAATAATCGATTGAGATAAACCTTTACTTGAATGTAGTTAATATATCAGAATAACACATAGTCTACATTTTATGTAAAGATTTTATTTAATTTGGTTGTAATATAATCATAAACCTAAGCGCACGACTGACCTCCAACAATACACCTACTATTTAAAGGATTCATTCTCTTAATAATCTTCCCAAACCAATAATCCTTTATCACTCAAATTCTTCACCTATAAAGAGAGTGAGAAACTCCGTCAGGTGCACATAAACATGCCGTATCTCCGTACCACGTTCCCCTTCCTTTGGCGTCAACGTATTTCGGGACGCGCCCTCCGCGCGGCGCTCCGTAACCCAGCCCCGCGGCCCCTGCTGCTATCGAGCGCGCGCGCGCACATGCGCTGTGTTACCGCCCTCGTTTATATCGACCGAATGGGATTATTACTGAGGTACTATTCATAATTTAAAAATTGTTTTTATCTCTTCTGATAGTCTTCCCTTAAATATTTTTCGATTGTTTTGAAATATACGAAATATACCTTAGTTTAATTACACTTACATAGGTTAGCTGTTGCTGTACTCATATAGGATCCGTATTACGACTTACAATAGCAAAGTAAAGAAATGTATTTCGCATATATGTAGCAGACTAAATAGGGTAATGTTAGTGTCAAGACGCTCGGTTTCCTCTTATCAGTTAATTATCTTCAGAATAAGTAGAGCAGCTTTTTCAAAAGCTGACATTGTGAGCATAATATTTAAAGGCTAATTTCGATTGCGATTTAATAGGATTTATTGATATACTTATACTTATTGAATGTTTCAGTGGGTCGTCGGACTACAGCGTGCGCGCGTGGCGGCTGTCCGGACAGTACGTCGGTACTTTAGGCAGCTTCCTGCCGTGGGACTTGGATGTGACACGGTTTCCCGCTGATGTGAAGAAAGTAGCCAGTTCTACTACACTTAGAGTCAGTATTTTTTTTTTTTACATTTTTTCCTCGTTTAATTGAGAAGGATCTGATAATGATAGTTAGGGGAGACTGAGTACGGTTGAAACAATTTATCTTTTACCGTTTATAATTTTGTTACTTATAAACCAAAAGACGATTATGATAAGTAAAAATAAAATTTGAAGTTTTAGCTACGATATGGCTATATTATTTTAGTTCTCGGGATACTATATTTATAAATATATGAGATTAAAAAAATATTTATTTTTGTTTCAACCGTCCTCGTGCCAGGGGCGGTTGAAACAGCTAATAGGGTCAGTTGAAACATTTTCAAATAATACAATAAATATTAATTAAACATGTTTTATTCATTTTTCATAATAATTATGCGAATAATTATTTCCCTATTTGACAAAATGTTGTCGAATAGGTCACTGATTAATGAATCAGTCTTCAATTCGTATGCATCTAAAACATCAGTCTTTCACAGTTAAAAAAAATACAAAACACGATGTTAATTTGAAAATGAACTTAAAAAAATAACTAAAAAACAAAAAAAAACTTTAACAAACAAATTAAATAAGAATCATTTCTAAAATTAAAAAAAATATCCATATAAATCCATATTTGGATCGATCGAGTGGCTGTAACTTGTGCAAGCAAGGAGGAAGAAAGGATAGTTAGATAATTCCATTGTTCTTGCAATAGTCCAGTGTATTTATGTATATGTGAGAAACCTTAGAATGCTTTTGAAATTTTCGAATGTATCTTAACAGGGAACAGTGATTTATCCCATTTTTATCCGCAGATTTCCTTAGTGACCACCCTGCTTTTACTTCGTCATACGCATTTTTGTAGTTCAACAACTTAATTTCCTATCTAGAAGTTTTCCTCACACGAATTCTTGGCATCTACAAAAAAGTAAACATTAATATTTTTTGTTTCAATCGTACCCACAAAAAATGTTTCAATCGTCCCCAACCTCACTCTTGGTAAAAAATACTTTATAGTTATGTCGGTAATAATAGCACATTAAAAATAGTCACTGTCCCTTATTCTTCAAGCGTTATTATAATCACGAACGCACACCCAATACATTAACTTAAAAGGAACAGCTAGTATAAGCATTAGTGTCAAAAGAAAAATACTTACTTTTAGGTGATAAATAACAATGTGGCGTCCTGCTCAAAATTACAACGCCCGGGCTACAGCACGTCACTGAATTCGTGTTCGAATCTGTCGGCTGCTTCGTTTTCCCCTTGCAACCCTCACTCCAGGCGTAACGGTTTACGAGATATTTGCTCTGTTTCAACCGTCCTTTGTTTTAATCGTACCCAGTCTCCCCTACTCTTTGTATCAAGCATTTCACTACGTATTTAATTTGTTGAATAATCTGTTTTCATAAATATGAATATTTAGTGTATAACGATAAGCATAGTATATACGACTCAAAGCGCACTAGCTCAAAAATTCGGCAGAAAGTGCGAAACGGGGTCAATGAGGGGATTTTTATTAATCCGGAGCTAAATTCAGATTTATGCCCTTGAGGTTGGACGTCCAGTCGGATGCTGACAACGACAACGATGCGCCATGTCAGCTTGGTTATTGGATTTGTATTTAGATAGCTGTTTTCGACTGACTTCCTAAAAAGTATCTGGTTGTCAATTTGACCGTACTTTACCTCAGAACTTTTGACTGGGTTAACTGATCATGATTTTTTTTATCCGAAAGCTAGTGAATCCAGTGTCCCATTTTAATTGGGTCCATTTCTGACAATGGTATCCATGAGAAAATTATATTAGTCTTAAATTTTCATTAAGTATGTGCGCCACAAATGGACGAATAACCCAATATCTTGCTAACTGATTTCGATGTTTTTTTTATTGGAAAGGATACACTTAAAGGATAGTTTGATGAAAGTTTGGTTAGGTTCTGATTATGAAAAAAATTAAATTAAATTAAATTAGCTTCACGCTATATCCCGCACACAGCAGGGTAGGCAGAGGGAACCTCGTGTTAAGACACTCCGTTCCCCACTTTCTGCCGATTTTGAAGGCCTTGCGTGTTGAGTGGCAGAATTCAACGCCGCGCTTTGCCTTGACACCAGAGCGAAGAAATGGAAATATAAATTTAAGTAAATATTTCATCTCCTCGAGTGGGGATCGAACCCACAACCAGTCGGTTTTACAGTCACACTTCGTGCCACTGCGCCACGGCCGGCCTCATTATGGGGGCGCTCTCTGATTATGGGGTCCGTTTAAGCTTGATGAAGTCTGAACTTAAACTTGGCACACCGTAGGTGTGGGCGGGAGGGTCGCAGCCGTGCGCGGCGCGGCGCCGCTCGCAGTCGGCGGAGGGCGCGCGCGCAGAGCGCACGTCGGACGCGCGCGCGCCGGCCGCCGCGCTGCCGCGCCCGCCGCGCCGCCCCGAGCCGCAAGCGCCGCCCGCGCTCGACGACTCCTTGCCTACTGTATGCATTTGTTGTACTTTACGAGTATTGTATATTTATAATTGTTGCTTTAAAAGATATATTCTCCCGAATGAGATTGAACCCATACTCGTTGCATTTATAAGCAGATGTTTTCTTACTGCACTACGATAGCCCCAAATAATAATTGTTGCTTAATTTGGGCTCTTGGGTACCAATTAAAAATTGGGTAATTTCATAAAATTGTGCCACTGAGTCATACAAGACTTATGCGGATAAGATTTTTAATTCAAGTCTACATTAAAATATAGGATTTGTAACCTAAGCCACTGCAGGAACCATATGACATATACCTAATTCCTCCAGATCCCACTCTACGCCCACCTCCGCCTCTCGAATACGCAGCCAGTGCGTCGCGCGCGCACTCCCGAGCTCGTGCGCGCGCTGCGCGTGCGCCGCGAGTCCTCTCACGGGCAGAAACGACGCGGGCCTAAAACGCACTTTGAGGGGAAGAGGCAGGAACAACAATAAGATGATAATCATTGATTTATTGTAGTGATAGAGAAAGACTTTAGAGCCACAACCCCTTCTTAGGAAACGTAAAGCTTATAGTTCTATGATATTATACATATACAATATATTTTCGCCTACTTGTAGTGCCCTCACTCCCAGAGGCCCAGATTGCAATCCTAACCAATGTAGGTGATTGAAGGCTGAAAGAGCAACATGATAGTTATTAATTGTTGTCTTAGAATACACTGTAGTTGGATAATAAACTACTGCATAGTATTTAGGTACTACTGTAAAATATAACCTAGCACAAAACAATTTATATGGCCCTTAGTTTCGACAAACGAAATTATTTACAATCGTATATTTTAATAAGGTGATATTAGCTAACAGAATTTACTACTGCTACAGAATAGACTTTTAAAATTGACATATAGTTTTTAATCACTTATTTATTCACGCTGTATCCCTAGCGGGGGATACCTCTTGCGCCTCGTCCCCTGTGATCAACTTCTTCCTACAAGCGTATAAGTCATAAATACTCTGCAAAAGACGTGCGCTTTGTAAAAATCTTTTAAAAGGCAAGCCTCATTATAGTAACCATAAATCATAATGATCAAATTAATCATTTCTTAAATCTTCAGCTATTTTTTTAATATTAGTGCAATTATTTATATTATAATTTTCAATATACACATTTTTTGACTTTCATATCTTTTATCTTTCATTATTTTATCAAATTAATTAATTTCATATTTGTTATAATTTAATATATAATCTTTTTTATTATTATTTTTTCCTAATAAGGGTCTATAAAGTAATAAACATATTTTATTGTCGAAATTATTGTTTATTAATTTTAATACATATTTGAATATTGTTGAAGTATGCACCAAAATCTATTGTGACACAAATTATTTATTAATTTTGTTTTTTTTTAATGCATATGAAAATGACTTTTAAGAGAATCAGCATCAATCAATTTTAATAAGAATCAAGATATTCATCTAAAGATGAAAAATATTAAATAAACGACACACAACTATCTTTAAATGTGTCATTAATATATAATACTAAAGTGAATTTTATAACAAAAAGTGCATTGAGATTTTACATACTTTTGAAATCTATCAAAATTGAAAATATTTTTATATCTATGGTGGGTGTCTGTGTCTTTTTTGTTTTAAATACAATTTACTAAAGAAATTTTTGAAAAAAAACTATTTTGTCTTTAATTGATGTGTTATTATTTAACATGTGGTAAAATGGATGAAAACGGAGAATGTGATCACTATATTTCTATGTTCTGGTTATGGTTTTGTGGGTGTATGTTAATTGGTAGAATCTTTCTTAGCACCAGAAAGTACAACATAGGGAGATTGAGTTTCCTTTTGTTTCTGTTGAAGCATGGACAGAGTGCCGAGCGGAGTATCAGTCGAGTTCATTTTCTTCATCAACTATAAGGAAAAAAAATGGTGTTAGTTGAATATGGTCAATTTTATCAGTTCATAGGTTATATTTTAATATGATCTATTTTATCTAACATTGTTTTAAAATACTCTTTAGTAACGGATGGACGGTCTAAGTGTGAACTAACAAAAATGTTAAAAATATTATTTTCCGTTGATACATAATACAAAAAAAATTACATTTTTTTAGTTTCACACTGCATCTCTCATATAGAAAATAAGATAGAAAGTAAAGAAAACTTAATTTTACGACACTCAGCGCCCAAAAATTTTAATGATATCGCTTAAAAAGCGGCGGAACTTACTTTACCTAGTTATCAGAGCAAATTAAAACTAATTCATTTTCGATCTTAATCGAATGGAAAGACATCGCACCGTAACCTTAGCGTTAATGGTCAAACGCTGTGCTAATGCGTCAAAAAAAATTGTACATATTAGGTATTTTTTTAGCTTCAAGTATCAGTTTCGCATATAGCACAGTAGGTAGAGGGAACCTTGAACCTACAACAACACTCCGTTTCGCACGCACCGCCGGAAGTTTTCGAAATATTGCGAATACTGTTGAGTGGCGGAAACCAACGACGTGTTTTGTTGTTATCAGCGGAAATGAAAATATTAAATAATTAATTCCCCAAAGTGGGAAATTGAATCCACAAGAGTGGCGTTTCAAACCACACGTTGTGCTGCTTTGCGACGACGGTTACAAAGTTGTTGATATAGTATGTCAATGAAAGTTTTATAAACATTAAATTAGCTTTAGCTGTATTCCGCACGCAGCAGGGTAGGCAGAGGGAACCTAGTGTTAAGACACTTCGTTCCTCATTTTACGCCGAGTTCTGGAGGGATTGCGTGTTGATTTGCGCAACACTATGCTGCACTTTGCCTCGATACCAGAGCGAAGAAATGGAAATGTAAATAAATTTAAATAAATATTTCATTTCCTCAATTGGGGATGGAACCCTGGAAAAGGAGGTCTTGGGTTTGACTAGATGTATACAGGGAGCACTGACCCCCTCCTGCACTTGCTTCTTGATGCGCTTCTCCTGCTTGTTCTTGCCGGGCCCCTTGCCGTGGAACTTGTGCGACAGGTAGCGGAAGGCCTCCTTGGGGCACAGCGGGCGGCCGTCGTCGTCCACGTACTCCAGTTTGACCTGCGGCCGGAAGTGCGGCTTCTCGCGGAAGTCGGCGAGCGGCCCGTGCGGCGCGTGCGCGTGCGCGCGCCGCGCCTCGCGCCGCTCGTCGTCGTGCTTGTCGTCGATGGAGTAGTGCGCGGCCAGCGCGGCGGGGCGCGCGCGCGCGGGGCCCGGCGCCGCGCCCGCGCGCTCCAGGTAGCCCTTGCTGAGCGCCAGCCGCAGCGCGCCCGCCACGCCCGCGCCCAGCGCCGGCTCCGCCGCCAGCGCCGCCGCCGCGCCGCGCGCGCGCGCCGCCGGCCGCTCGCTGTGCACGTCCACGCGGCTCCAGGCGCCGGCGCTCAGCTCCGCGCCGCCCTCCGGCTCCGCTTCTTCGCGCTCGAAGTCCATAATCTCAGCAGCATGATCTCTGTTCCCCGCAAGTCCATAAGTGGGTATATCTCCCAGAGTGCGGCAGAACTCCGCGGTAGCGTCCAGCACCATGGCGCCGTCTTCTGTGTTCTCGGCTACGTCGGCGGGAACGTCTTGTTCTTGTTCTTCCTTTTTTACTTGTAGGAGGATATCTTCTACCTGGTTTTCAAAGGTTGTTAATGTTTTGTCATTATTACTAACGATTTATGTTAAAATAATCAGATAATTTGACATTATCAAGTAAATAAATAAAAATAAAAGTGATTGACAACAAAAAACAAAAAAAATCAGAAACATATAACAGAAAGAGAATAATCAGAGCAAACAAAATAGTACCAAATTAAATAGAAATTAAGAAATGACATTAAATTTTCAGAAACAGTATTTTTTATTTACATTTTGTTTCACACCCAAACGAATCGACAATAGGTTCACTCCGCCTATCCTGCTCTATCAGGGATACAGATTGAAGCTATTTATAAGTTAACCAAATTACCTTGGGAACAATGTTGTTTTCGGAGTTTTCAGTCTGCCGTAACCTCCTTGCCCGGGCCAAAGCTGCTTGTAACTCCGTGTCGACCTCCACCTCATCCTCATCCACCACACCTGACCATGTTGACAGCTGCTCTGGTTTCACATCTGGAAATGTGTTAACGTAATTGTATTAATTTATCAACTAAATTAACTATATATGTATAAAGTAATCATTTAATTTAATACAGCATGCAGATCCAGATATTGTTATGAACATATATAATACACATTAAATACAAAGAGTAACAATTATAAGTACCAGTATCGTCAGTTTCAAGGGGTGCGTTGCCCGCCTCGTGCTCCTCCACATCTATTGGCTCTTGTTTTGCTTTCTTTCGGATTTTACCCTGAACAAAAAAGTTGCAAATATATAACATGCATGTTATAGAATGAATACCAAGTCATTGATATTAGGTAACGAAATCAACAGTTCTGTATAAGTTTTGTTAATTTTTTTTAATATAAACAACGTTTTAATGCCTTGCTTCGATTTTCACATATTTTCTACAACACACAGCAGGGGTGAGTTAGACCGCCCAACAATCAATATATTGCATTGACAAGAGATTTCGTTTGCCTCCCCTACTATTTGCGAGTAAAGTATAAAGTAAAAAATAATAATGAAAAAACATGTAATACCTTCCGCTTAACCTTCTTAAACTTGGCTTGCACTTCATTTTCGTCGAGGTAGTCGGAGGCAATGCGCAGCTGCGGCAGGATCAACGACTCTAAACGTTTGTCCGGACCACCTGCTAGTATTTCTGCCCGCTGGACAAATCATTGCAGCTTTAGTTAAAAAATCAATAATTGCAATATATATTTCATAACATAAAATACAAATTCATAATATATAAATGATTATGTTAGAAAGTCGTAACCATGCACGTACCATGTTGTCAAGCGCCCGCTTGCGCCCCGCCGCGCCGTCCCCGATGCGGAAGCCCGTGCGCGGCCGCTCGTCGTCGTACTTGGCCAGCAGCGGGCGCGCGCGCCCCAGCGCCGCCGCCCCCTCCGCCTCCTCGTCGTACGCCTGGTAGCCGGCGCGAGCCTTTTTGCGTTCTTCTATGTTCTGTCAAAAAATGGTATGGTCAATATTTTATTTTAATATCATTTTAATTTGGAGTGTCGAAGCTCCGATATAATTTTTTATTCAATCGATAAGTTTATTACAGATGTTTTTAAATTTAACGTTTCTGCGTGCTTATAATCTATGAACAAGCTGTGTCACAATCAATTGGCCCTGCTTACATAACTGTATGACGTCATATCACGATTGAATATATCGTCCGAAATCTAAATTGGCGCGAAAGTGTAAATAATTAAATTTCTAGTGTAATGCTAAATTATACCAAGTAAGTATATATTAAAATATAACATGGTCAAAGTAAACAAGGTCAAGTAATTATTACTAACTATTACAATTGTTTTAAAAAAACATACCTTTTTATATTTTTCATTGTCAATAATGTTCACATTGACCAGTACATCCTCATCGTCCTCTGCTAATATTTCTTTGTCAGCCAACGTCAATACTGTCACATGTTCTTCGGGCAACTGTTAATGTTTAAAGGATCATCAGATATTTATAAAAACCGGCGTTTAACGCCACGTTTTGTTTTATAATCATCAACAGAAAATTCAATCGAATAAGGAGAAGTCTTTTAACATATCTGTTCGGTCCAAGTGTTGTAACCGAACACCGCACCGCGGCGTAGCCTTTGACACTCCCGGCGCTAATATTGTAAGGCAGTGCATATTCGGAGCGCGTACTGTCCGGTAGCATTCATTAGCACTCATTATAGCATAGCAAGCAATAAAGCAACTTTTAATTGAAATACTATTTTTATTATCATCTCGCTAATCTCCAGCGAAATAGTGTAGGCCACGTCCCCTACAATATCCAAAAGCTCAAAGTCGGAAAAAGCTCTGGATTCTGGCAGATGGTTTGCATAACCGCCGTATGCCGTAAAACTAGGTGCTCCAGTTCTACTTCACCAGCTAACAAAATTATTTTATATTATGGTACTAGACTCTGAAAGGGTACCAAAACAATAGTGCACTTCAGACGTTATACTACCTCTACGAAACGGCAATCCCAAGGACGTCAGAAATTACAGACCAAATAGTTTACTAGCAAGCATCTATAAAATCTGTTCTTCAATATTACTGAGAAGGATATGTAAATCTCTAGATAAAGCACAACCAAAAACAGACTTGTTTCAGGGCAGATTTCAGCACGACTGACCATATTTATTTGACCAAATAATAGAAAAATATAAAGAATTTAACAGAAATTTATATGTTGCTTTTATTGACTACAGCAAGGCATTTGATAGCATCATAGTGCATTCTGGAACGCCTTGGCACATTTAAATGTTGATCAAACATATATCAAAATCATAAGTTATATATATGCACAAAGCACTAGCCGAATCAGACTAGAGGTAAAAGGGGAGGAAATAAAAATTAAGAGAGGGGTTCGATAGGGCGACCCCTATCACTCAATATCTTTATTGTCGTACTAGAATAGACATTTCGAAATCTCAACTGGGAAGAATTATTATTAGTAGTCAAAACTGCCACATATTGAAGGTACTTATAAAACAATTAGACAAAGAAAATTCAAAGATTGGCCATCACATGAACACCTCAAACACTAAAATTATGACAAAAAGCAACCACATCCCAATCCCAATCGAATGGTAAAGCATAGATTACGTTAACCAATACATCTACTTAGGAAAACAAATATCTTTCATAGACACACACATTATGTAGTTTTAAGCAAATTAATAAAACAAGAGGAATTGTAAACTGGTGTTAGGGAATAAAGAGGCTTTTTTTTTACGTACACTTTGCTTTTAAAATACTCCTGTGGCAAAAATTTTTTTACTAACTATATTTGTTGTATTGACGCTTTTCCACTGCGCCACGGCGCCACACGTTCATTTACGGTATAGATAAATAATAAAGAAAAAATATATTTTAAATATTTTTTTAGGTTTTAAATGCATACAATTTCCAATTTATGTTCTGATTGAGGACATGTATGTATGTATGTATGTTGATGATGTTGTGTAATAACTTTGGATTTTTATTTAACAAATGATCATAAGCCTCAAAACACAACTGGCCGGTTGAAATAAGAATTAAAAAGGCCGTCATGTAGAGTTTAAAAAATACAAAGAAATCTTTAAAAAAATATTCAAATATTTCCTTAAAACCAAATCCCAAAAAAATATTACTTACCGAGTCGAGGTCGTGCGCGACGCGCAGGCCGCGCAGCTGCGCGTGCGCGTCCCCCTCCGGCGCGCCCGCGCCGCACTCCGCGTCCAACTCGTCGAGCAGCGCCGCCTGGATACCACAATTAATACATTTTACTTCAGTCCAAATAATTCATTATTCAAGCGACGTAATAAATACACTATCAGAGAAAAAAAACAATTTGTCCGAAAATGGGAGGTGAGATCTATTTATAATGAAAAACCTCAAGAGAAGCTTTTAAAAACGCAGGTATTATTACAGTTGCTTCCAGAAGAAAAAGAAAGCTTATACTGTTCAAGAATATTTACAGGATAAAAATGTTTGGAATTCATATCCATTGAATGTCGTGCAGGACAGCATGACATAAAAAAGAGCTCCTCTCAGCATCACTGCCTTCTGAACCGATGGTAGCTTTTTTTATGTTAATTTGACAGTCAAGTCTTACACTAGTCCTTTTAATTTAAGTAAAGAATATTTTGATTTTATACTCGTAAAATGTTGAGCCTTACTCTCTTGGCAGCCTCTTGCTTTTGTTTTTCAATCTCTCGTGACTTCTTAACCCATGCGATTGCATCTTCATCATCAGCCTCGTCTGCTAAGAGTGTTGTTTGCAATCTAGTAAAGAAACAAAATAATTTGTAATTATTTTTATTTTTTTGGAACGGTGTCAGGTAAAAAAAATATATCTATGGATTTATGGAAGTAATACACTGATAGTACTGTAAATAATGTTATTGGACATTGTCTATAGAAGTCGTAAGTTAATATGATTATGATGAAAATAATCAAATGATTTTCATAATTATGTTTAAAATTTTATAAACCTGTACATGTACAATTTTATCAAATTTAAAAATGGTTTTATATTGTATTCACCCCATATTACGGTATCATAATTATCATAAATGATTTTCGTTAATTTTTATATTGTTTAAATGCTTGACATGTAAAAATATCCTAAAGCCAACTTGTTCTCAAATTTGACACACACTTTAATACTATAAAAATAGATTACTATAATAAGGTATAGACCCCAGGTACTGTAGACATTTAACATTTACCGTTGTAACTATTTGTTTTTATTAAGTTTCTTGTTTTGTTAAGTGTAAAGTTGTTTTATGATTACATATGTTGTTTTTGTTATATTGAATTGACTAAATTAAATAGAAACTAAATTTACCTTGTTTATATTATCTAAATAAATCAGCTACATTCTGTATCCCACACAGCAGGGTAGGAACCTAGTGTGAGTAACACTAGGTTCCTACCGCTTCCCACTTTCCGCCGAACTCTGGAGCTATTGCCTGTTGGGCGAAACTCAACGCCGCGCGTTGCCTCGACACAGGGCGAAGAAATGGAAATATAAATTTAAATAAATATTTCATTTTCTTGAGTGGGGATCAAAGCCACAACCAGATGCACCACACAGGAGCACACACTTGTTCTCCTGTTACACATGTCTCATACCAATATGAATAGACTTATTATTTTGGATTATTAATTACATTACTATTTGCTATTTTTAAGCAATACTCCCTACATTATATATAATTTTTTTACCCTGTATCCTACAAATAGCAAGCCAAGTAGGCATGTAGAGAGTTAAAGTTAAGACACTCCCAATCCAATATTTTAGACCGGCATGTTACATGGAGGCACAAACATTTTGCTTTGTTAAAGCAAGGAAATAAATATAATTATTTTTTCTGGCTGAGAATCTACAGCCGTTCTCGTCCACAGCCAGGCACTTTGTCCAATTTTTAATCACTATCATTTTCACTGTATAGTTACTTTGTTTCCAGTTGTCGTTTCTCTTTTCTTGTCGCAAGTCGCTCTCTTATTTTGTCAGCGGCGCGTTTTTTGGTGAGGCTTGCCGCTGGGACGTGGTAGAACTCGCCCAAGTCGTCTTTGATTTTACCATCCTCTATATATAAAAACATTATATGAAATTATGTGTCTCATTGAGGTTCTTATAAATTATGAAAAAAAGGATAGTGTGAAACCCATTTTATTAATATAAGATCGTAAAAATATTATAAAGTATATTTTTTTCCTTACATAGAAGGATAGGTAGAGGGAACGTAGTGTTGGGACACTCTGTTGCTCATCACTCAGTTTTCGAGATATTACATATTAAGTAGCGAAGATATGATGTAATTGCCATAAAAAAAAAACAACAGTATGCGAGAAAAAGTATGAAGGTGCTTTTTGGTTGTATATTTGATTACACAGGTGAATTTCCATACCTGCGGGCTTCTCAGCCAGTTGGAGAGGTTTCAAGCCAAGTTTCGCTCTTAATTTGTTGGTTTCTTCAATGGAGAGGCTCTCTTGAGCTGAGCTGGAAGCAGCCACCGGGGAAGGGTCACGTTCCGACTCTTGACTTCTGTCTTGACTCCTAGAAAACACATGATAAATTACATTTAAAGGAAAATAACTTTTAAATATTGTTATTTACTACACAATATAAACATTTTAATAAGCTATAATTGCTATAGTTGACAAAAAAATATTATTAGGTACAATTTCTTCTATAGATGGATGGACCTCACACTATCTAAAACAAAAAATATTTTTTTCAAAATCAAAATAATACTTCCTAATATTAGTGTGTTTAACCAATCAAATATTTCATCTTTCCTAGGAAGTTGATGCATACAATATGCTTTGCTATAGCAAAGCTTACAACATGCTTTTCTATGTGTATGTCACTTTGTATATGTGTTAATGTGTAAGTCACTTTATACAAATACCTTTATATATGTGGCTACAAATATGCAAACAATGTTAATTAATTGAAAAAAATATAATCTTCAATTAACTTTCTCTTCATTATACAAAACAATGATAATTAACAGATAATAATTGCATTTATAATAAATAAAATAAGTCCATTTAGTTATATATATACTTTTTTTTATCAGTGTGTTCTTAAAATGTTATAACTTAAATCCGTAAACTTACTACAGACGACCAATTTACTAATTTAATTTAGTATTAAAACTATTAGCATTCTGTTTGTCTCTCTGTATATAAACTATAACTGTGGTAAATTTCTTCAGCAAAAGTTTGGTAAAAAGGGGTGTAAGTTTTTGTTTAACTTATTAATATATATAAAGCTAAAATAATTACCCATTCTCCTCTTCATATGACCTCCTCTCCCTTGATTTTCGTGTCTCTTGTACACTGACACTGCTGCTGCGACTGCGGGAACGAACCCCATTGTCCTTCAAATGTGAGTCCACTGGCACTTCTTCCACTATAACAACAATTATCTAATATGTATATGATATTGTTATTTTATTTGCAAAATTTTGCTTTCACAAGAAAATAGTTTGACAGAGATCTTATGAATAGAAATTAAAGGAAATGAAATTTTCATTTTCATCACTTTCCTTTCCACAATAAATTAATTTTTGCCTTGCTCTGGCAATGAGTGGCAACCTTAGTGTTCAATTTCTCTACTCAATATACAGTTTTGCAGTGTGAGGAATGGAACTGTATAAACCATAAGCTCCCTCTGCATACCCTGATAAAAAGATGGCAATTCATTTAGTATAAATATGATTTTTTAGGGACATTTTTCTTAAATCATTCAAAGATTTTAATAGAGGTAGTGTTGTGAATTATCTTTAGAAAATAAATACAATTTTTTATATTGAGTGATGTATTCCTAAAATTAATTAGCAAAAATATTATTAACTAGTTATTAATTTGGTATTACCAAATTTAGGTATTTTACACAAAATGTATGTTTTTTTAATTTGGTGCACCAATTTAATAAACTACAAAGTATTTTTATTTCTATTGTTAAATTCACATCATGTTTAAAATAAAAGGCAAAAATGATACATCATGTTGCTGTGTAACTTTATATACAATTTATACATATAAGCTGTTTTGATGGTCTAATTGATATTATAAATTTAACTATTCAATACAACTTATATTGTAGGTAAACAGGAAAGACCTTGTGAAAAATTATTCCATTCTATCTTTTAAGGGTTAGTAACCAGTAGCATTGAGTTATTACATTATATTCTATTACTGTAAAATTGAGGCCAGTCATGGTGCAGTGGCACAAAATGTGACTGTAAAACCAACTCGAGGAGACGAAATATTTGCTTTAATTTATATTTCCATTTCTTTGCTCTGGTGTTGAAGCAAAGCACAGCATAGAGTTCTGTCACTCAACACGGATTGCCTCCAAAATTCGGCAGAAAGTGGGAAATGGAGTGTCTTAACACTAGGTTCCCTCTGCCTACCCTGCTGTGTGGGAGATACAGCGTGAAGCTAATATTTTGAATTTAAAGTTATTAAAACTAAGACTTGATCAAGCAAGACACTGCTTTGTTTTTTAATTGTCTAAAAATTCTTTCCTCACTATTTAGATCATTCAAACAGAGCAAAGAATAAGGTTCTTATTAGCAAAGATGTGTCTTTGCAAATAGGACATTATTCTTTGGATTACGAGGTATACACAGACTCACTCCCAAATTTCTGATTACATTATAAATCATTCATAACTTGTATTCTGGCTGAACCCACTTAATGTTTCACTTATTGCCTGAGACAAGAAGCTTAAACACATATGCATAATTGTAATGATTTCTAATTTTTTAATAGAATAATGCTTGGGCACCATCATCTGCCAGGAAAATTTGCAATATGGTTGTGTGTGACATAATGCCCATTGATCCTCGATGATATATCGGTGGCATACCTACCTCACTGATGCAGCACTCGGAAAGCAGTTTATCTCGAATGCCACCACTCTGAAATAATGAGCAAAATATGCCATTATTACGCCAACTTTAAAACACGCTAGTACCAAAAATTACCCTCATGTTATTACATTTTTTGTCAATGATTTTACATATACGAAACAGAAACACCGCGTGATGTTAAAGGTTATAACATATAAATTAAATTATAACATAAGATAATTTTTAGTACGTAGCGTCATAATAAATAGTTATAAACATCTACTAACCATCAGGAGAACGGTCCTTCTTGCGTTCTTTGTGTTTCTTATGTCTTTTTCTTTCACGTTCCTGCCCATCAATGGGTGAACGTGATCGACTCTTATGCTTCCTCTTTTTAGATTCCTTTTTATGTTTCTTGGATCCCATTTTTCAATTCAAAACAAAACAAAATGATTTTTAGTTTTTTACTACGCACGATAGATACGAAATGGTAACAAACGAAAGGAATTCTAAACTGCGCTTCAAAAATCCTACGCTTTTATCAATATTCGATGAAATCAAAGAATGACGCCATTTGCAAGTGTTTTGTTGTCAATGTCAATTATTAATTTATTACAGTTATTTATTACAATTTAGAAATGCACAGATAAATAATTTTCAACAAACTATATATATTATACAATTTACTTTACCTGACCATAGATTACAAAAATATATATAGTACTAATTACTATGGACAGAGACACAAGTTTATTTCGGCACTGGTAGACGTTTTCCCGAGAAAGACGTGCTCGGCGGTATACAGCGTCCACTATGATATCATCTGCATAGCAATATATGTAAGAATCCTCTTACATGTTATTAATATGCAGAAGAAACAGTGTAGGGGACAGCTTGCAGAATTAGGGGACGTCTTAATGCTGTGCTGCCCCGTAAGGAAGCTGGCGATACACTTGCATAAATTCTCAGTAAGACCGCAGGTTGGATGTTTTGCAAGGAGCGCTTCATGCCATACTCAATCGAACGCCATTCCGTCATGCCCAAACTAACTGCCAGGTCTTCTTTGTTGGTTTCGATAGCTGCAGTCCAGCGGTGGGTTAAGTTAAGTAGATCTCAGGAAGATCAGAGATTGAGCGCCCATGGCAGAAGCCATATTGACGGTCTTTGATCGATCGGTGATCCTCCAGATAAACCAAGGGCTGGCTATTGCTTGTATATTATTTAATGCTCTACATCATTTTTGATAGCAGGAAGGTGATAGCAGGTCTGTATTTAGGTGGATAAGGGGGCGCTCTTCCACGAGTCTGGGACTACACTGATTGAGTGAGAGTGCCGAAATAAATGCATTAGTTCAGGAGTACATGAACGGAGGTCTAAAGGAGAGATACCATCTGGCCCGCTCGACTTGTAGAAGTCAAAAGAAGACAAAGAACATCAAACAGCTTTTTGATTGAACTTAACTTCATACATTGAGATCTGCTTCGCAGGATAGTCTTTCTTTCTCTTGTCGTTCGTAGTATTCTTCTCTTGGATTAGCTTTCTCTTTCCAACCAAGACATGTATTTCCTATGCGTAATGGTGGAAGCGAACTCTGGCTAAAGTTGCCAAGTGTAGCTTTTGGTTGGGCCCAAAACTGATAAGTTCCAGACGGGTAGAGCTCAAGCTTCTCACCGATTTTGATACTTAAAGTACCTAGAGGCTCGGTTATATTTCTTCTTTATGACCAGTGCTTTTGTGGTCCAGATTTGATATGACTCGCGTTTGATTAAGGCAGCAAGCTTGCAAAACGTATCAAACCACGGCTGTGACTTGCTACCGATTGGCACTACAGTGAGAGGATTGGGATTAAATTGGGACAATCCATTCTCCACACCAAGGACGAATACAGCCCTAGGCCTAACCTTAACTATACCTTAGACGTCTCTTACGCCATCATCCGTACTTAAGTGATCCTGTTCTAAGGTAAGGTATTTATAGTTTAAATCTACTTTTTTTATAAAGTAGATAAATAATTTATTTTGGATAAAATAATCGTTTGTATAAAGATCGCGGTGCGTTTGTCCCCCGAGTGGAAATCTAACCCCCAATCATCACCTTTATAGTAGATGCTTGGGCCACTGCTGACTGCGGCTGCATCGAGGGTGGAAAGTATCAAATCTACGCTAAAGAGGAAAATGAATTTAATTTAAATACAAGTATTTACTCACATGGGGTTCGAACCCACAGCCATCTCTTATATAGTCCGAACTTTCCACTTACGTAGCAAGTAATCTTTTTCAATTAATAATTTAGAGTAAATATTACATAAAAACGACGAAACGAACTTGTACTTTAGTACAAATTAATGCAATTCAACCGACGACGTTCAAACGTGAAATAAGTTTTGCTTTTATTTTACCTTACCTTTGTTATATAATAACGTTTTTTTATTTGATAAACTTTTGTATGACGGCTCAGTGAATAGGGTATAGTGTTAAGATACTACGTTTTCCAATTTTCACTCATTTTTCGAGATATTGCGTATTGAGTAGCGGATGTCAATGCCGGGTTTTGTATTGTTACCAGAGCGAGAAATAAAAAATTGTAAATCCCTTCAGAGGGAAACAGAACCCACAACCACAGTTTCAGTTAACAGCCAACTGCGACCTAATGGGCTCAATTACATAAGTATATTACAATAAAACTCAGTTTGAAGTAAAATATATTTATTTCATCAGTAACAATAAGTAATCAACAGATCATCGTCTGCAGTTATAAAATTAACAGATATGTATTAACTCCACTTGTATTTAGAAAATAGTTTCTTTGTAACTCTATATATATATGTATATAAATACTATAGTTTTCGATATATTCATTAATAATTTAACAAAATGAATGTTAAAAATAGTTTTTTTTCTTATAGCATATACATTTTTATTTCTTATCATAATGCCTCATATAAAATTCATAAAAAATACTTACTTTCTATTTACATAAAATATTTTTTGCATAGCAAATTAATTTAATTTAAATCTAATAAAAAATAATAACAGGGGATGCCTTTATAGATTTGTTTTACGATACATAGTCTGACGAAGAATGTATCTCTTTTTTCACACGTTTGTGTTGAAAAAGAAATACATTCTTTTGGCCCCATGCTTTGTCCCGCTTTCTGCACGAATTAGAGTTGAGAGATTTTATCTACCGAACGAGGAAATGAAAGGAATCGAACCTACAACCATAGTGTTTGTAGTAATATTCAATAAATATTAAAATATTACAGAATTGTGATTGTGGTAGTACACATTTGCATATAAATTATAACAGCAAAAATAACGCTTACAACATTGGAAGACTTAATGTGAACATTAAAATAACAAAATATTATAAATTTATAAATAAATCATTATTAATAATAGTCTTGGGATATCTAAAAATCTTATTTGATACAAATGAGCTATTCTTTTATTCACATACAATAATCCAATAAATACAAAGGCAAGCATTCGTCACCATTAAGTTACAAGTTATATTTCAAATATTATTTGGTTTTAAACCCTGATTACACAATAATACCGGTCACGCATCAGCTTTTGGTATATTGTTTCTTTATAATTATTTCTTTGCATCCAAGGTACAAGTATCCAAATATCACAGCACCAGGTCACATATTAAAAAAGTAATCTAGAGAATTTTATTCTATATGGGTTAGAAACCCCATTAACAGGACCAAAGAACCAATATACGGATAATCAAATGGATGAAAAACTGGACTTAAATGGTGGAATTACAATTTTATCATATATTTATAATATTAGTAGTGTTTGTTTTTTGAATCTTATTTGATAAAAATTTTACATATATATAAGTAGTAAATCAGACTCAAGCATTTCGACAGTACACAATATTACCTATAAGATGCCATATTGTCTTAATGACGTAATTTATTGCATTGAATTACATTCATTTTCCTTATTCTATTAGTACATATGTATATTAAAATATTTTGAATTAGTGTTACAATAGGATAAATGGGTATAAAAATATTTATAGATTGGAGTGAATTTTATAAATTTAAGTAGTTATTGTCTTTTTCTTGTTCAGTAGAAATATATAGCATCTATTAAATTATATGTATAATTATTGATTCCATTAACAGACTGCTACAATTTATAAAATATACCTCCAATTAGAATTTATACACATCACTATTACACTATATTATATTTCAATATGTATGTAATCTAACTTTGGGTTTCTATAGTAATGCCACCAATCTCACATAGAATAATAATTTAATTTTTTAAAAGTATTTTTAAGGCTCCACGTACGCAAATACGCACGCGACTACTTTACGCAAATGCAAAGGTAAGCTCGTGCAGTGCGGAGTATACATATAAATTATGAATTTTACACCAAATTTGAACCTACTTCCTAACATCAGAGGTATCTAAAGTAGGGACGAGGCGGGTACTAATCGTACGGGTGCAGCGCGAGTGCCCGGCTCGAGGCTCTCCCACGCAACGAGCGTGCCGTCCGCGTAGCACCCGAACAGGAGCTGCGAGTCCGAGCTGAAGGCTATGCTGGAACACGGGAGATCACACTTTAGACCATATTTGCAAGCAACTGGAAAAGCGCCGGTAGCGTCTACTCACTCGACGAGCGGCGCCGCCAGCGGGCCGGGCGGCGGCACGGCGGCCACGGGGCGCAGGTCCCAGGCGGCGTAGAGGCGCACGCCGCCGCCCGCCAGCGCCGCCGCCACGCAGTTGGCCGCCACGCCCTCCGCCGCCGCCGAGTACGCCACGCGCGTCACGGCGCCGCCCACGCGCACGCTGGCTGCGGACGCGACATCTTTTGAATCAACAAATCCTTGTAAACACACTCGGTCGCTTTACATTAAGTTTCCAACTCACCTACAAACTTCCCGTTGACGGTGTGCACGCGGATCAGCGACTTGCAATTGTATGCGTCGCGCTCGTACTCTTTCACGTCGTCGTCCCCGGTCTCGTCGACGTCAGCGGCGACGTCGTCAACGGCGACGTCACCGGTGCTTCCGTCGCGTGTGACGCGTGGCTCGTGCACGGAGGCGACGTCACTGAGCGTCTCGCTGACCGCCACGCACTGCACCGGTAACATGTCTCGATTTGGCAACGTTCGGATGTACGATAAACTGTAATATAAATTTATATTATTTTTTGTCTGTATATCTAATTATTGGATTATCTAAATTGGGAGAAACGATTATATATTTTTTTATTTTCATTTACTCGTAATAGTATTTTTTATATATGTATATGTATTTTATATGTAACTAGATATTTATATGTATTTATATGTAATAGAGACGCACTACTAACTCATTGAGATCCCAAAGCACGATAACGCCATCGACACTGGCGGACACTAGCAGGCTGGCGCGCGGACACAGCACCACGTCCGCCATGGGCGCCGAGTGCGCGTGCAGCGCGTGCGCCGTGACGCGCGCGCCCGCCCGCAGCGCCACCAGCCGCCCCGACGAGAAGCCCAGCGCGCCCGTGGCGCCCCAGCCGCCCGCGCCCGCCCACGCGCCCGCCGCGGTCACGCGCTCGCCGGCCGCCGCCCACAGCAGCGCGCCGCCCGCGCCCGCGCGCACCGCGCCGTCCGCCTGCCCCCACCACACGGCGCACAGCGCGCGCCCTCGCCGCCCTCGCGCACCGCCAGCAGCAGCGAGTTGCGCGCAACGGCGGCGGCGGCGCGCGGGTGCGCCAGAGCCTGCACGCGCGCCGCGCCCGCCACGCAGCGGCGCGCCACGGGCGCGGGCGCGGCGCACTCGGGCGAGCCGGCGTAGCGGCCCCAGCGCGCGCCGCGCACGGCGGCGCAGGGCGGCGGCGGCGAGCGCGGGCGGCGCGGCTGCAGCTCGGTGGCGCGCTGCGGGTGCGGAGCGCGCAGCAGCTGGCGCGGCGCCTGGCCGTACGTGCGCACCATGGCCGCGGCCGCCGTGCGGTCCAGCTCGTCCTCCAGCTGCTGCGGGTCGAAGCCGTAGTACGTCTGCGCGCAGAGGGGGAGGGGTCAGTTGCAGTAGCGGGCGGGGGAGGGCGGCCGCGAGACGCAGTACTCACGCAGGCGGGGAACACGTTGAGCGCGTCCACGGCGGGCTGGCCGGTCTGCTTGTAGCCGAACACGAGGTCGATCCAGGCGGGCAGGCGCTCGGTCACGTGCGGCGCCTCCAGCGCGTGGCGGTGCAGCAGCGTGAAGAGGCGCGCGTCGGGCGCCCAGCGCGGCAGCTCCACGTCGTCCACGCGCGCGCCGCACTGCCGCACGCCCAGCTCCAGGCCTGCGTAAACCAAACATGGCGTGTCCAAGATAAATTGATTTGATTTTCAAGCAACTTGAGCCAGAAACCAGAGGAGAGCTGTTTTTGTGCTTTGGTATAAGGGCAAGGGTTCACAAATAATAAATCGTATACCAACATATTAACGAGAAGAACGGTTACCTTCGTTATTATAAAACAGCTCGGGCAAATAAAATAGCTCCGGGATGAGCTCTTTGACGTCAGTGGGCGAATCGTTCGTGATGAGGCGCCATGTTGTAGATAACGAATGGAACGTCCGGTCTGGCATGTCGAAATTATTGTCTGCCAGAATAAAAAGAAACAGATTTATACAAACAGGGTGGAAGTGTCAGCGCTCCTTTTACGGAAACAGCATATAAGGTAAAATATTTCAAACCTATACCTATAGCAATGAATCGAGATAACTCAACACTTTAAACTTTTTAATTGTATTAAGCTTTATAGAGTAGTTAAAGCTGTGGTTTCATTTAAAATGGTGCTGACACTTCCAACCTGTATAACTAAAATCATGAAGATTAATAATTTAAATTATCAGCATAATATTTTAGTTATATGAATTTGTTTATATTCTGTTGGACCTTAAGATTTTTAACCTATCTAATTAGTTACTTTTTAGAAAACGTATTAAACGTAGGTAAAACGTAGGTAGTAGGGATTCTGTCACAATAACTAATTTTGTACGCATGTGGGGTTGTCTCTGTCGATAATTAATAAAATTATTAAATATTGAATTTTATTTCTATTTAATATTTAATTTCAATATTTTTATGGAATACATGTTATATTGGAATATTAGGATGCGAGCAACTTATAGGGTTGTCATTGTCACATACACATTTATATTTATTTTAAATATATTGAGGCCAGTCATGGCGCAGGGGCGCAAAGTGTAAGTGTAAAAACTACTGGTTGTGGGTTCAAAAGAAAACAACGCGCGGCATTGAGTTCCGCCACTCAACACAATGCCTCCTGAATTCAGCGGAAAGTGGTTAGCGGAGTGTCTTAACACAAGGTTCATTCTGCCTACCCTGCTGTTTGCGGGATACAGCGTGAAGCTAATTTATTTATTTTTAAATTTTATGTATTTCTGTATTGTTATATAGAATAACTTTTTTAAAAAGTGTGATGGTCAATTACTAAAGGTAGACCGATACATAGTGATCGGGTTTAAAGGTCTTATCGCCACTACTATAGTATAGGTACAAAACAAGAAATATTATAGTTACCCTGATAGTTGAGAAACAGCTCAGTGAACGGTGGGAGGCGCACAAGGTAGTGCAGAACGCCGCCCGAGTTGGAGTACAGCGAGGCGTAGTGGTGCGGCTGACGGGACAGCGGGCTGCAGCCTTCACGACGAGCCGCCTTCAGATCCTGAATCAATGTAATCAATCTATCGAGTGACAATCAATTGAGCTACTGCAATAAAACTTGTGTGAAATAAAAATTGTTTTTTTATTGTAAAATAACTATAAAATGTATTTTTCTTCGTAAATCGAATCTTCGAATCGAAGTTCAAATAGTACAAACCATATAATTGAAAATAAAAAGATAGGTCTAATAAAATGTTACCCCCATAATCAAATAGTGGTATCAGGCAATAGATTTGAAAGAGAATACATACGTACATTATATGTATTAATATAATGTTGCTCTCTATTTTTATTTTGTACGGCCATAGGTTTACTCAAGTCTCTGAAGGAAGCCGGGTCGGTGAGGTCTAGGATCTTGGAAGTATAGTCTGCAATGATGAAGGGGAACACCGGGTACTGCATGAGGTCGTTATAGGAGCGCCCGGCAAGGTCGTTCAGGATCATCAGATACTCCCAGTTAGTTATTGTTCCGTTACGCCATTGATTCATTGCTTCCGTCAGATTTACTGGTTCCGTTCTGTTATGTAAAAATGTATTTTAAATGTGAGCAAAAATTTAAAATGTTTTTGGGTTCTAAGCGGCATATATTGAAATCGTTGTGGCGCTTCGGCGCGGCGTTTCACTGTCAGCTCAAAGCTATGGTTGTGAGTAAAATTATCACTCGGTTTTATTGTTATAAGTTATTATCATTATGTTGCTCTGGTAGACAAAGAGCGGCGTAGAGTTCTGCCACTCAATACGCTATATCTAAATCATGAACAAAAAATATATAAAAGACGTTTATTCAATTTTAAAATGATGTATAAAATTGAAAATATCTTGCAAATGCCTAAAAATCTTTAGCCTCCTCTATTACGCTAACATTTTTATATACATATAGATCAGATAACTGACGAGAGATACCTGTTAGGCAGATGAGCTCGAGACAGATGATTAAGAAAATCAGTCCTCTCGTCGGTGTCGGCGAACGCCAGCAGCAGGGCGTGCCCGCAGCACAGGAACAGCTCGAGCGCGCGCTCCTGCAGGCACCAGCGCCGCGTGGCCACGCGCGCCACGGCGCCCAGCGCCCAGCGCGCCGCGCCCGCGCCCTCCTCCGGCACGAAGTGCAGGTGGCGGTCCGTGAGCAGCAGCTCGCCGCCCTGCTCGCGCTCCGCCGCCACGCGCGTCACGCGCGCCATGTACGCCACGGCCTCGCGCGGCGCCAGCTGCGCGCCGCCGCCCGCGCCCAGCACGCTGCTCAGCGGCGCCGGCTGGCTGCTCCAATCTGAAGCGTTGTAAAGCTATTTCAAAGAGTCTCAGCAATAAACACCTGGGCAAATAGACAAACTTACTAACAAACTTAATCATTTTTTTATAAAATTATTATCAAATATTTAAAATATAAAAAAATTATATACCAGCTTTATATTTATAGGGTTCCTGAAGATGTCTTGGCGATACCCGCAAATGCGCGCGTCGCAGTCGCACTCGCACGCGGCCGGGCCCCTCCGTGCTGTCCAGCTGCCACGCCGCCGGGTAGCTGCGCGGGTTGTGGAAGATGCCTGTATAGTAGTAGTAGGCTGGATTACTTAGTTCTTATAATTTGTATGTTATGTGTATACCGGGAAGACAAAGGAAAAAACTAATTTTGAAAACGTAACAGATACTACTGACATTAATTAAAATTTAAATAATACACACATGATACACAAACGTAATAATGACTGAAAAAAACTAATTGAGTCTCTTTCTATGAACTAAATATATTATAGTGGGTAGAAAGAGTGAGAGTCATAGTAAATGAGTGCGTATCGAGCTACACGTCGTTTTACTGTCTTTATACTTAACACATAAGGAAAAAGGAGAAATAGTTATGTAATAGAAGAGATAAAAAGTACCTCTTTCATGAGTGTGACGATCAATGACCGGCTGCCATTGCGCAGCGGTATGTAACGAATGCGCACGTCTCAAATGTTCCAAGAACGCTTTGCGCTCTGCATTCTGCGCCTCGACGACTCGGCGCGTAATCGTCATGGCGGCGTCCGTGGCGCGCTGCGCCATGGCCTCCCGCGCGAAGGCGGCGCGGGCCAGCGCGGCGCCGTGGCGCGGCGCGGCGGCGTGGCGCGCGCGGCGCTGGCGGTCGGCGCGCAGGTAGCGCTGCGCCGCGGCGGGCACGGCGGCGCCGCGCACGCTGTCGGCCAGCTCGGCCTGCGCCGCCAGCGCCCACGCGCGCGCCCAGTCCGTGATGGCCAGCTCCACGCCCGCCGCCTCGCCCGCGCCCACCTCCGCCTCCAGGTGCACGTGTTGGACCATCGTCAGCAGATACACCGACAGCTGTGGATGGGTACATATTATACAGGTTCCGTCGCTTCTTAAAATATACTTATATTATAAGAAGGCCTATTAGATGTCATAAAATATTATTCATGTTTTTAAACGACAAAATAAACTAAAGAAAAAGCAATTTTTATGTACAAAATATTTTAAAAAACTTAAATTTAGAATTTTCTCTTAAACATGTTTGCCAAAAACATATTTAGAAATTTAAATGGTTGGTAAATTTCATAGTGTACCAGCTATTACGATAGAAGCTAAATTGCTTTTATTGAAATATTTAACTATAACTCCTGAGACCCAGAGCAGAAATTTATGGAATTGAGTCGCGTCTTTTTAATTTTAAAGTCATTTCGGCTTAGATTATGTATTTCAGGAGTTTCAGAAGATACTTAAAGTACGATGCTTTTGGCTACATAAGAAAAAAAGCACATATGCATATTTGAATATAATAAAAGGGGAGATTATAAAGGCTTGGAATCACTAAAAACGAGTGGAGTCATTTTCCAAAGTACCCAAAGCGCCATACCTTCCTGAGCGCGTCGGGGTCGCGCGCGCCCGCCAGCACGCGCAGGCAGTGCGCGGGCGCGCGGTACAGCGCGCGCAGCAGGCGCGGCTGCAGCGCGCGCGCGCCCGGCTCGGGGCTGGCCGCCCACCACAGCAGCGCCGGCAGCGCGCCGCCGCCGCCGCCGCCGAACAGGCGCGAGCTGCCCGCGCCGCCGTCCGCGCCGCCGGCGCCTGATGTTCGTAATACGTTAGCATTATTAAACACCTATAAAGCGAAAGAAAACAGGTAAAATTGGCACTCACCGCCGAGCAGGCCGGCCAGCAGCCGCTCGAAGAAGGCGGCGTCGGGCTGCAGCGGCGCGTGCGGCGGGCGCGCGCTCAGGAAGGCGGCGCCGCGCGCCAGCGTGCCGGCCAGGCGCGCCGCCGCCTCGCTCGCCTCCGAGCGCTCCGCCGACGGCAGCACTGGCGAGTAACAATCACACTACAGTCCACCGCCCCCGTGCCGAGCGGGAGGCTAGGATTAAATATTACCTGTACTAAAATAATTAAAGGTTTTCGGAGTGTTCTGGTGGAGCGTGCGCAGGCGGCCTTCCAGGTAGTCTATCTGCGCGGTGTAGAGCGCCACCTGCGCGTCGCGCGCCGCGCGCTGCACGCCGCGTGCGCCGCCCGCGCCCTCGATGTAACGCAGCATGTTGTGCATGTCTATTATCATCTGAACAGTGATTGAGTCCTTTAATTCATTAAAATATAAAACAAAAACGTTTAATGAATTGAATAAAATTGCCAGATTCAAAATAGATCGTTTACAGAATTTAAGTAAATAAATTAAAAAAAAAAACGTTATATGTTTTTTTTTATTTCGTTAGGGTCTCATAAATCCCTGACATTTAAACACCCTTAGTCCAATACTTAAATCTAACATTTTCTCTTTTACATATTATATGTATTATTAGGAAATTATTTTTTAAGTTTTTTTCAATTAAAATTAAACCAGCATAACGGTGCCCACACACAGCAAAGTAGGCAGAGGTAACCTAGTATTAAGACACTCCGTTCTCCACTTTTCGCCGAATTTTGGAGGCATTGCGTATTGAGTGGTGGAACTCAACATCGCGCTTTGCCTCAACACCAGAACAAAGAAATTAAAATATAAATTTAAATAAATATTTCATCTCCTTTACAGTCACGCGTTGTGCCCCTGCGCCACGATATAATTTTCTAGTCTAAGAATTAGAAAAAAGCGAAAAGCTTACTTGTGTACTATGGTTACCGGACAGCACCTTGATCGCCACTTTGCATAGTAAATCGTACAAATCTTCCAATAAGAGGTCTTTTCCCTCAAACTCCGTGTTCTCCATTCCTACAGCGCGTATCGCGCGTACTATTACTTCTACGAAAGCGACTTCGTTCAGGGCTCTTAGAGATGCCTGTAAATATAAACGGTGTTAGTTATATTTCACATAATTCAACGTATAAACCGGTTCAATATCAATAGATTAGTGATTCAACATAATGAGATTGTTTACACTAACAGACGCGTCGACCTGTTGAACTAAGTTACCACTGCACTTAAGGAATTAAATAAAACAACTTTAGTGTTCTATCCAATCTGAACTCAATTTAATCAAGATTTTGCTTTTAATTGTAATGATTTTTTTTGTTACTTGACACTTGTTCACGCAAAATAAGATCGACAGCGACATATTCCATTCTTTGCTTTGGACTTTGCCGGAATTTGAAATATTGTCTACAGAACCTTAAAGTACTTGTACGACTACCGGAGCAAAGAAATACAAATAACTGGAATACCTATGTAGATACACATGTCATTCATTTTTTTTTTTAAAAGACTATCAGAAGAGCTTTAGAATAGTTAAAGACAATAAAATATATGCAATTATAATAATATAATCTCCTAAGGTGTACCATACATAGCGCCGTAAGGCCATAAGGTGTACATAACACAAAATAGTGCATAGGTTTGAGTAATAAGGAGTGTACCTTATGCAAAAGGCGGCGTAGAAGAGCCGCGAGGTTGTGCGCCAACGGTACTGAGGAAGCTCTTGCGCATCCCGGCAGCAGCGCTAGTAGCGGCGCACAACGCTGTGTCGCGTCATCGTCTAACCGAACCCAGATTTCTTCCTAAAACAACATCATACGTAAATTACAATACAACATCAGTGTTTAATATCAGTATGCCTTATATTATATTTCTTTTTATTATTAAATATTTATATTTTCGCATGCGATGCTCTATTCTGTCCAGCTGTCCACAGCTATTGTTAAGCAAACCCTGACTTGCCAATGCCAATAATATTCTCTTGAATGCAGCGCTGTCTCTGTCACTAGACTCAAGGAACATTTAGTCAAAAACAATTTCTAAAGCCAAAGTATTTCTGCAAATGACAACTCATTTGGGTAACATCTGAGCAAAAAAATAATATAAATATAATATAATAGCAAAATATAAATAAAAAATATCCTAATAGTACTAATATACCAATATTAAAAGACACCATTTTTGGACACATTTATATTTGTTTTTTAGTTGTTTAATATAACAAAGTAAGTTTTTTAGATTTTTCAATTATAGATTTATAATTTATTGTCTCATCAAATTGAATTGTGAAATGTCAACGGACAATGGATGGACTGAAAGAGTCGAGCTGATTAAATTATACATCATGTTACACTTTTTATTACTAATATTCATGAATTTGAACAATAAAACTGAATATGAATAATTCAATAACGTATAACGCAAACATATACTGACGTCGAGCTGGTCCTCCAGAGGCACGTCGCAGCCGGTGAGCAGCGCCGCGCACGCGGCCGCCAGCTCCCACGAGCACGCGTGCATGGCCACCTGGTTGGCCAGCAGCAGGCAGTCCTGCGGCGCCAGCGCGGCGGCGCGGCGGCGCTGCAGCGCGGCGGCCGCGCGCACCAGCGCCGCGCGCACGCCCGCGTCGCCGTGGTTGGCCAGCACCACCAGGCTGTCGGCCCGGATGGCCGTGGCCACGGCCTGCTCCAGCGCGTGCGCGGGCAGCGCCGCGATGGCGTCCCGCAGCAGCAGCAGCAGGCCCTCGCACGCCTGCCAGCCCGGCTCGGCGCCCGCGCGCACTTGCCTCTGGGTAGTTGGAGTATTTTGTATGATGCACGAGCTCAAGTGTAGTGACGCGCGTCTCAGACGAGTGTGCGCGGTTACCTGGTGCGCACTGGCCGAGTACACGTCGTTGGCGGACGGCGGCTCCACCGAGATGAAGTCCGCGTCCTCGTTCACGTCCTCGCTCGCCTCCTCCGCGCTCCTCTCTTTAATTAAATAAAGTTTTAATAAAGTAAAGTAACATTTTAAAAATTATTTTCTCAATTCCCCTGCTCTATTAAGATTAAAAGCGGCGTTAATTTTCACCATTCTACAAACAGTAACAGCGAGTGGGGCAGAAATAAAGTCTTTGCCGCACTACTCTCTACTATAATACTATAACACTAGATACTCTCTACTATAAACATAAAAAAAGTGGAAACTCACCAGTGGCACCATCTGATGTCTCCGATGTAGATGACAGTTTTTGTCTAAAAAAAAAGTAAAAATATTAAATTAAGAATTACAAGTGATAGTAAATGAAAAAAAAACAAATGTATACCTATTCTCTTTAATCTGCATATTGATAAGTGCCTTGATATGTTTATCACAATCAGTATCAGCGCGATCGCTGTCCGGCGCAGTCTCCTCAGACACGCTGGACGAGCTGGACTTCTCCATGGCATCGTAATATCTGTTAAAGTTGTGTTTAAAGTTTTTACCAAAACTGCCAATTCATTATATATTCGATAGTAGATTAAGAGGCCTAGTTTCACATGTACATTTCGCATTTTGGAGACATTGCGTATTGAGTGGTGGAACTGTCTGAAAAAGACTCAAAACCACTTCCGTCGAGTTTACAGTCAGACGCTTACCCATGCGCTACGACGGTTTTAAATTAATAAAAAAAATATGATACCGCTAAATAGTTGACATCATTTTTTCTATAAAGTAATATAAATAAATTTATCAGTTAGTTCTACAGATATACGAGCTGTACCTTCGGTTATCCGGCGCTAACGACTTCTTCCTCTTACTAATGAAGTCCAGAAAATTAAATTCACTGGATTCCGGAGTATCCGTTGTTAATAGAAAATAGAAGTTTGCTCTCGAATGTGTTACAAATGTATCGCTAGCTTGATGCATTAGTAATAAGAAATCACATAACATGGCCAAGTGACCAAGCAACGGGGGGTCGCCGAGTAGCGCTCGTACCAGGCCTACTAGTTCCTTGCTGGCGGAGGTGCTCAACGCCGGACGTTCTGATGTTAAGAACCGCTCCTGGGAAGTGACCAATTAATATTTTGTATTGGACTTACTAATTTAGCTGAAAATTAGAGAACAGTATTTAGAAACATATAAACATTTTAATTTAGTGGGCAATTTACAACTCACGTGTCTTGGAAACGTCATAGCACTCTAGCCGGTTTTTATCGAGTTACGTCGATTTTTTTATATACTTATTATAACTATTTTATGTTGTTAGTATCTTTATGTAGGGGGGATGTTTATAATATCCAACACCTGATTTATTAGAGATTATTGTTAATAATAATTGGGAAAAACAGAATGTTTTTTAAAAATAAATATTTGAATATTGCTTTAAGTGAAGACAATTTTTCGTTAGTATGTTAAACAAACTCAAAGCACTTACCTTGCAAGCTAACAACAAGTGCCGCAGCAGGTCCACGCGGCACGCCTGGTAGTGGTTGAAGGCGCAGTGCGCGCCGCGCAGCGCCACGCGCAGCGCCGCCAGCGCCGCCACCCACGCCGAGGCGCGGCCGCCGCGCGCCTTGTCGTTGTAAGCGAGGCCGGGTTCCTCTGTGCCATACGACACCTGCCATGAGATCTCCTGTGGGATATTGTGATTCATTAGTAATTCAATAGAGTATTACACTCGTTTCACGAAAAGTGTCCTAAATCTCAATTCGATCTGAAAAGTACAAAAAATATATATAGTATCTATCTTTATCTAACTCTTTACATTTGAGCCTAATATTTTTCATCCCCTTTTGCTTAAACATAAGACGCTGTGTCGGTTTGATATGAGGTTGGTAGTTGGTCTGGTAAAAAATATATTGTATGTCATATGATAATAAAAAAAATTAATAATGAATAAAGGTTACATATTTTTCGTTTTTTTTTTTCTTACAAAGTATAATGACTATAACACAAATAAAAAAAACAGAAGAAGGCATGGACAATAAAATACACTATATGCAGATCAGAGCACGAAAGTTAATAAATTAAACTGAGCACGTACCTCGTCCGTATCGAAGCAGCGCCACGCCTGCATGAGCAGCAGCAGCAGGCACGGCTCCCGCAGCACGGCGCCGGCGCGCGCCTTCAGCAGCACGCCCGTACTGCTGCACTGCAGGACCGGCGCGCTGAATGCTGCGTCTAGAATTACCTGTGATAATCATTACTGACATTGTTTTGTTTTAGCTTCACAGGATGGAGGTTTGTCCCAGTTTCACGCAAGAACTACTGAAAGAAATCGAAGTCAAGATAGAAAGAATATAAATTGGGGAACCTTTTGTATACACATATATATATATATTCTATATATATATATATATATTCTAAATCCTTCAAATAATATAAGTTTAGTTTTAAGTTGTGGAAATGAAAGAAAACTTACTTTCAACATATAGGGCGAAACGTGGCACTTGTGCGACCCGAGCACGGGCAGCAGCAGCTGCAGCGCGCCGCCCAGCAGCTGCGCGCGCAGCCGCGCCTCCGCCAGGCACGCGCGCAGCGCCGTCGCCAGCGCCTCCGCCTGCTGTTGCGCGCTGCCGTCCAGCTCCACCACCTGCGGGCCGCTTCATTCCGTTACTTGTCCAAATGAAGCTAATGTATATGACATTTGAGCATGCAAGCCCGGCGCTCACCCTGGCAAACATGTACATGAGCAGCTCGGCGCCGCCCAGCAGCAGCAGCGCGGGCGCGGCGGCCCCGCTGCGCGCGGCGCGCGGCGCGCCCGCCCACTGCGCGCGCACGGGCGCCGGCGCGTCGGGCGCGGCGGGCCGGCCGCCGAACACTGCGGGGTACGTACTGCTGTTTAAAAATGTCCGGCAAAAATATACTTCAAATTTTATATTACCCCTACTTAACATTATAAATTTTACATTCATTATGTTCAATATTAAAATGTTCATTTTAACATATTGATATGATAAAAAAATAACCTTTTTCCAAGATAGATACATACTTAATGAAAAAGCAGTCTAGAACTATTCCACTGCGTCACGACGATCTCTCAATAGCCATCATGTAAGAATAAAAGTAAATTCACAAACCCGTAGGCACCGAGGTGGTCTGGTGATACAAGTTCATGGTGTCCGGAGTGTGCGCGAAGAACGACACCAACAAATTTTCATGTAGCTCTCTTAGCGTCTGACTTGACACTTCATACACCTAAAATATTCGATAATGACTTCTTTGAGAAATAGTTAAAAATGTAATTAAGGTCACGTGATCGAAATTGAATATACATATACAAGAAAAAATCGAAACAAAAAAATAATTCTTACCGCATCCCAGTCGATATCCAATTCTAGCAATTCCGGTGTTATAATAGAAGGAAAATTAGCTGTTTCACAGGGAATCTGGAATAAAATGTTATATACACATGAACATGTACCTAATGTAGTATTATAAAACTGAAGAATTGAAAAACTTTAGTTGAACACGATAATCATAAACCTTATGATTCCAATTAAACATTTTTTTTAGTGTTGGATAGTCCATTTATCGAGAAAGAGCCTATAGGCTATGATACATCACGTCAATCGTTCCGATGTAACCCACTTCACCTGCGACCAAACTTGCCTCGGCAATTTAGGATTTGAAATGTATCTTATACAACCCTTATCAAAGCGAATGTTAACATATTTGCTTAAATTAATTAGAGGCCGTCATGGAGAAGGGGCACAAGCGTGAGACAGTATACGCGGGCAGGTTAACTATATTACTATAGTGCTTACTTTTCCAGGGAACAGGCAAGGGATAAATATAGACCACCTGTACTTCTCGCTTGTCTCAATATTGCTATACTGGGTGAGGCATACACACACCTGACAGGGCTGATCAGGTCCATGTGCCGCCACATGTAACGCGGCTGCGGCGTTTAACAACGGTTTACGGTACACGCGCACTGTACCCATTTGTAGGCCGCCTGTATTCCCATTACCACTTGTACTCTCAGCATGTCCTAGCAGTACTGAGCTGGGGGTTGCTTTACGTACCAGGATACCTAAAAAGGAAGTTTTTTGTATATTTAATGTTTTTTTGGCTTAATTTTTTTTTAACATTTCTGCAATCTTTGATGTTTTCATCGCGTATTGTCATCAAGCTACAAGTTAATGATTCAAATTTGAAACACTATAACCTTAATTTTTGTTACTTTACTTTACTTTATTACTACGAAAATAATTTAAGATGCCACGTTTACCTTGCACCGGTAGTGACAATGTTTCGCATTCTCGACCATTTATATATAGAGTAACCTAGAAACAAAAATACATATTTAAAAGGTGTTACCGAGCAACATTTTTTTAAATGTCTATAATTTCAACTGGTTTTGTAATAATTTACAGATTTGAGATATACATGAAAATCAATGGATTGACCCAAGTTTTATTTTGAACACTCAGGGCTCTACATGCGCAGGGGGTCACCTGTATGTGTATGCGGCGCTTGTGCACGCGCTCGGCCACGTCGAGCGCGAGGCAGGCCCAGGCGCGCGGCGTGCGCGTGCGCGCGCGCGCCGCGCCCACGGGCCGGTTGGCGCCCGCCTCGGGGCGCGCCAGGCGCGCGCTCAGCGCCCCTGCGCGGAGCGGAAAACAGGCCTCAGAAAGGATTGAGATCATGATCACTTGTCTTCAAAAAGTAAAAACCAGAAGTTACCATTGCTGGTGTCCATCCACAGTTCGAACATGAGGGACTCGTGTCCTATGGAGAACACGTGCATGAAATCACTTTGATTTGTCGTTTCTTCTTTCTTGGTAGATTCCCTACTTATGTTGTCATCTGGATCTGGGGGGTCGTCGTGCCATTCGTCGGTTTCGTCTGTAACATTAATAATGATATGTATACGGAGTGCTTTCGTCGGCACCATTTCAAATGAAATCACAGTTTTAACTATTTTATATTATTTTCTGCTCAAAGCAATCCTCGTGATTGCATTCATACTGAATGTTGTTTAAATAGATGAGGATACTTGTTTTGCGTTTCATATCATTAATATTGATTAAATTTTATTTATTTATTAAGATCTATCCTTGTAGACTCGCCAAGACCGTACATCATTACTTTCTAATTTACCAATATCCTCATTACGTCTATGTACACTCTGCGTTCCACATTGTGGTGGGATCTCGTTTCAGCCACATGACAACAGCGAAGCCTTGTAACCACGGCGCCCATCCCGCGGAACCTAACGCCGCACGCACCGCACCGTGAGACCACGGTGATGATATTCCTGTAATATATTGATTCATTGGTTCTTAAATGACGATTGATGATATGCTTCATTCCTTTAATATTTCTATAGGCAGTTAATATATAAAAAAATACAGATAATATAAAAAAATGTGGTCATACACTCACTATATTGTACTGTTTTGCCGTGTGATCCCGGCCTAGAATAGGATCATCCTGGTGCTGGTGGTGTCGTAAGAGGCGACTAAGTACGTGTGGTAGAGTCACGTCGCCAGCAATGGCAACACGCATGGGCAGACTCGACCGGATCATTACCACCCCCGGCATTTAAAACCGGCGTGAAGTAGTGGCTTTATGCCACTGCGTTTCGCATCAGGTAATGCCGGGCCCCGGTGCCCAACCCATTTTAAAGGCCGGCAACGCACATGTAGCTCCTCTGGGGCTGCACGGGGTCGTGGGCGGCGGTAATCACTTACCATCAGGTGAACCGCACGCTCGTTTGCCGTGTCTTTTCCATAAAAAAAAAAAAAATATGTAAAAAAATAAAATATAATCGACCTGCACGCGTATGGGAGTAGCGCAGCCGCCGCGCCGCCTGCTCCGCCTGCTGCGCGAACGACGACGCCGTCGGCGCGTCCGTCACGAAGTCCTCTGAAACGTTACAATGAGCTTCATGCAATGAGACCCGTCCGTAGGACAAAGCGAGTCGCTGGAGAGCGCCGTACCGGGGTCGGCGCGCACCGGGTAGCGCAGCGCGCAGTCGGGCGCGTGCGCGGGCGCCAGCACGCGCGCCAGCACGGGCAGCAGCAGCGCCAGCGGCGGGCGCTCGGCCGCCAGCAGGCGCAGCAGCGCGCGCGCCTCGTCCGCCGCCAGCGCGCGCGCGCCCAGCGCCGACACCAGCTCCAGCACGTGGCGCTGCAGCTCGGCGTGGCGCGCGCGGCCGGCGGCCAGCAGGCGCGCGGCGGGCGCGGCGGGCGCGAGCAGGCGCGCGAGCAGGCGCGGCGCGCGGCCCGCCCACGCGCGCGCCAGCCCCGCGCACACGCGCCCCACCTCCGCCGCCTGCCGCGGGTCCTCCCCCGCAGAGAGCACCCTGGAATCGTTCAATGGCATTAGCACGTACAGAAGCTAAATATTCAGAAAAGGTATTATAAATTTCAGTACCATTTTACCGCGTTGTCTCAATGCCGTTTTTCATTGCTGCCGAATAGAAGTTTTACTAATTCCCTGGCTATTAAAAAGGTCCAGAAAAGCTTTGGATCGCCCTGGATTGTTATATTTGTTTCGAGCGTCAGTAGTCAGAGTCTGTCACAGCGATCACTAATCATTTTCACAGAAATTTCATCTACAGGATTTTCCCCAAGTCTTCTTTTAATATTTTATTTAATCTAAAGCAGATATTTATATGACTTTTGTTTTATACGCGGTACATGTATTGATGGGTTTCTTTAATATATCATACAAAAAAAATTAAAAAATATAAATCACAATAACCTATAGCAATTTACCGTATAAATATTTTTTAATACTGAATGAATGAAATCTAAATTTCACTCAATATTGCTTAAATTAAGATCGCCAACAACAAAATATCATGTTGATCATAGACTCTGTTACAGTTGCTTATAAAAAGTTTTTATTTATGGGTGGAATATATACTACACATAAAACACATTGCCGAAGCGATTTCAAGTGTGGCACCTCAATAACGACCCAAATATCCTCGTAATCACTTCCCCACTTTTCCACAATTTTTTGTTTAATTTTATAGTTTTTAATAATCCTACTGAGACTCGTCCAACTTCGATTTTATTACTAAGTTTAGTCACTGTAAAGTAACTGTACTTTGGTTTCTTCTATAAGCATTATACCTCATATCAAATAATTCGCTGCTAGGAATTGAATCATTTCACCGCGTATTGTAATATAATATGAATTAATTGAATTGTGTCTGAAAATTTCGCAATTTTTTCTTCTAAGGTCACGCACATTGTGATAAAATATATTTAGGAAAATTTTAAAGAAAAAGAACAGAAATTTATAAACACAAACTGCTATCCATGCAAAATGATGAGGTACCACATCACTTAGTACGGGCTACATGCATCTCACTATTATTAAATCGGAGTTATCATCTTTTCTCATAAAGATTCGACCGTTCCTAACCCAGACGTATTTGTATTTATTTTCCTTCGGCTTAAACCTTGATACAACGTGAAGATTTCTTTCCGTGGAGTGTATAGAGGACTAGGGACACCAGATTCCCCCCGCCTGCCGTGCTATACGCGGGATATACTGTGAAGCTGCGAAATGATAATAAATAGAACAAAATACATACTTGTCAATAAGCTGTGACAATATATCAACTACGATGACACATAGCTCAGGATGCGCCACCAGAGCGTCCTTGCCGGGCTCCGAGTCGAGCGCGCCTTGTGCCTGTGAATCTGTAGGAACAACAACAAACGTAACCGATCTGCCATTCATTTAAGAAATACGTTTCCAGCACATTAGTATTCCACATTTATTTATTTTATTTTTAATCCATGGATTAATACAATCCAATGGCGGTTTCCGAGGAGCGTGGGTTCAATCCCGGTACCCGTACGAACTACGTTCATTTTTAAACGCTATCCTAAAAAGTCACATACACTTTGTACTTTATAGGAAGGATACGTTTATTTGGATGTGGTTTTAAGTACTTGTTGCTTCTTGCTGATATATATATTTTTAAAAACTTCAGTCTGATTATAAAATATACTGCTGTGTTATAAGATTAATAAAAAAAAGACTTACAGGTGACATTGTCTAGTATGGACAGCGATTCCGACAATTTCTGTGACTTCAAACTAGTGGTTATATCCAGCTTGCTGATCTCGATATCTGCCTAAAAAATAGATTAACATAAAGAACAACTAGGATTTTTTTAAGTCCCTATTCTTTCATAAACGCCTGTTAAAATAAATTATTAGTAACTAAAAATCAAACATTTGTTTAAGTTTTTTTTACAGAATTCCACAAATGAAGCATAACAAGCCTCGAGGAAAATAACTTCCATAAGATGGTAATTCATATAGCCTTTTATATATTATGTATCATTTCCTCAGAAAATAATAAAAACTAACATAAAGAATACCTTCATTTTCTGTAGATTGTAGTATGCAGTTTAAAATTTATATATATTCTTAGCGCAATCGGCGCTTTTCAGTTCATGTTTCTACTCTTACCCTAGCGTTAAGACACCGTTGGCCATGTACCGCCTTATTTACCCTTGACTGAATATTACTTATAATAGTCATATAGTAATTTAACTTATTTTTGTTGACTTATTTTGCTTTATACCGTGGTTCCCTTAACCGTATTAACCTTCGCTACTTAATAACATCATTATAAGCTGAGTGATGTTATTATTCCTCACCTTCAACATATTAAACTCGTCAGGAGCCTGTGACGAGAATTATTATCTACTTGTGGAGTATTCGGAAGTTAAGGAACGTTTTATGTAATCATTCACGGTCAAACACAAAATATTTAGAGAGTTGACTTTTACTCCCTCTTACCCCGGGAAAATAAAAAAAAGAGAAATCTAGGGAAATGTCAAAATATTAAATTAACGTTAATTTAATATATACAAAAGGATATTTCCATATATACAATAGCCTACAAATACTAAAATAAAAATTTAGTAGTTACAATAAAAGATAATGTAAGAAGGAATGAAATTACAGGTATATGTAACATAATAAACTACTTGGGAATAGCAATGATATAGAATTCACTTAATTAAAATATGTTATTGTCTTATTTTTTTAGAATTTAACACCGTAACCGTACTTGTCATTAATATCAAAGATTATGGTAATATTGACAAAAAATCAAGTTTATAAGCGTCATTCACACACTTCGAAAGAATACCGCTATGTTTGCATTTAATTCGGAATTTGAAGATATTGAACAAGAATTCATCACACAAATTATAATTATTTTTTTTGGTTTTTCCGCTTTCATCTCACTTTTATTATGATATTAAAATATAAAATAATAGGTAAACATTTTTCATTTAAGCATATCGTAAGTGAACCAGCAGTGTGAAATACTTTAAAATTTATAAATAATCTATAAAAAATAATATGTTAATATAATACATTCATACATACCTAAATTTAATTTTACATTCATATTAGCAAACATATGTATTTATAATTTATATGTTATTTACATACTTTATTTCTAAATAATATTAGTCCAAAGTAGGTCATACCTCAAACGTTCGAGTGTAGCAGTAAAGGTACACCTACTCATGTGAACTATAACAAAGCTAAAACTCACGACAATTTTGAAAGTTGACACTTGAAAGCCTTGTCGCCAAAATTATTGCGTTAATCAATGTCACTGCGAAAGTGTCACGAAAAAAAACAAACATATAAATATATATAATATAGGTATAAGCACAATATTACCATTACCTCGTAACCGTCATCCGGGCGGGGGTCGCTGTGCTCGCTGGCGTAGGGCGCCGCGCTGTCCTCGCTGGACGAGCATTCTGGGGAACTGCTCTCTGACCCGCAGTATAGTGGAGGGACCTATATAAACACAATATAACAAAAATATAAATTATGTTTTTGTTATATAGTGTAGGGCTTATAATTAAATCGAGTGGAACATCGTGCTGTGCTTTCCACTAATTGTTTGTTCTCTGGGTGAACGAATTCAACAACGCATTCCCATTCCCTGATGTATCAGGGAAAATAACTAAATATGAATATTTAAAGATAGTGACTACACCATAAAGTAAAACGAACATAGCAGTATATTTTCTCCATATAGGAATTTATAAGGTGCAATTTATATTAAGACATAATTCCACAAATCTTAATGTTCCAAAAACTTTCTATTGTATTATTTAGGTATAAAAGAGCTAAAAAACACGTTTTTATCGTGAATTTAAAAGAAAAAGAATCTATGAAGAGTTCCACAGTTCATGTCCAGGCTCCATCATCAGAATAGCTACACCAAGCGCTCTTCTATAAATTTAATGAGCCTAAATTCGAGTGGTTTAATAGTAACTAGTAGGTTGGACCATTCACGTCCTGGCTCCATTATTAGGCCAGCTCGATGTTACAATATTATTGTTTTGGCACTTAGTTACATATAACTGATAAATGCCATGCTAATGTTACAAAAGGATATTTCCACGCTAAGTATAGTTACAGATCGACCTAACAAAAGCGTGTTGAAAGATTGATAGATTACTTAATAGTCATATATTATCACATCAGTTGATCAGTTTAATCATCATCATTCAATTCACATCATCTTGCACTGAATACACAAATAAAATAATTACAAAATAACGAAAACAAAATATAAAAACTATCTCTTTACAAGGCAGGACAAGCATAACTCGTACATTTAATTGGATTCCAATCGCGCCGACGGTAGTAAACAAGTCGACAGTTCATTTTTCTCCTAAGCCACTTATCCAATTATTTGTAAATAGGTTTAATTTTAGGTCAAATTATTCTATATCATGGTTTATTATTATGTTTCTACCGAGACCACATCTTTTGAAAAAGAATAGTGACGAAACACTTTGTTCTTAACTATGGCTTAAAAATAACGCTCATTTGGTACACACTGCCGTATTTGTACTTTTTTTAAATATTGCAGGAGACGCAATCAACTTTTTTTAAAAATTGCAATTACGAGTAGGTACTTATTGCGCCAAATGTCACATACTTATTTGTGTAGTTTAGTTACTAGCTTGTGAGTTCGATTCCCACTCGAGAAAATAAATTATTTAATATTTTCATATTCGCTCTGATGTCGAGACAAAGTACGGCGTTAAGTTCCGCCACTCAACACGCTTCCAAAATTCGGAGGAAAGTGGTTAACGGAATTTTTAATGAGAACAGCGTGTCTTAACACTCGGTTCCCAGGTTCCCTCTGCTCTGCTGGAAAAAAATTACTTGTAATATTTAAAAGCTACTGCGCTGGGATACAAGTTACTCTTTTATGATAATTCCATGCACTGGTTTTCAGAACCTGTCCCGGGACACGATCGACATATAATGAAATATCAACTGCATACCTTCAATATATTTATATTTAGTCAGAGTAGCTATCAAACGTTTTAGCCAGGTTGATGACAACATTGTCATATTTATGTAAAATCTTTATCGAATACATAAAAACTGTAGAAATCATATTTCATTCATAATATTTCTATAATCGTTTATTTATGCTCAGAACAACTCACAACTCGCTCGACTTAACTGTCATTAAGAATTATCAATGAATGCTATATTGACCGGCGTGTAAAAAATTAACATAAAACTCCATCGACTCTTATATGTACAGGTATGCTCGCCTCGTGTCTCCGCACGCGGCAGTAACATTGAATATTGCACGTCAACGTAGCGTCTGACTATAGCGCGACGGCTGTGAGTTCCATCCGCACTTGTTCCCATTAATTATTTTAATTTTCCAGCGTTATGACATAGGGTGGCGGAAAGCGGAGAACGGGGTGACTTAGATTCTCTCTGAGTGCTCTGACTGCTCAAGCAGGGTGCTTTATGCGATAAGCATCTTTAAAATTCGAACTCTACTAGCGGACTACTAAGTCTATATTATAACTAAGTCTATATTATAAGTATAGGTATTCCAAAGTTGTATTCTCACATATAACTGTTGTTCGGAGTCGCTAGTATAAGTCAAAAGCGTAATTGACATAAATGTAATAATTGAGAAATATTGTGAAATTGTCATCCGCTAGAATCATATCTATAAACCGTTCTCCACGCACTGCTGAATTTTCGAAAACGCCGCACGACAAGATTTAAATCTTTACGATTCTATATTAAAATGTATCCGACGATTTCTTCGATAGTAGTAGCTTCAACTCTCCTCGATTTTCTTTTGGTTGTTTAGCCCAATAACAATAAAAACATGCAGGACAGCAGGAGAACTGAGTGAAATTATTTATATATCTATCTTAATATCTTATTAACTTTTTCTAATGATTAGCCACATTAGTTTAATTTTCTCCTGCTACTAGAAGTAGACGCCTCGACTTTATATTTATGAGGTCAGAAAACGTCCGAATAGGAATGTAGATGTAAAGTTTATATTGGTCATAAAGTTGTTTTATAAGTGGATATATTGACAGCAATAGTGTAATGTACTTCCGAAAGACGTTATTAAGTTTTCTCTTTTATTTAATGACATTTGTTTACAATATACTATAATAATGGTTACATTAGTGCGGAACAGATTCAATATGCATATGACAATTTTTGGGATAATGACCAATTCAGTGGAACAGTTAAACCAAATATAATTTCAATAAAAAACTAAACCCAACAAAAATTTAATTCATAATAAAAAAAAATCATTGTAATTTTTTATATGTTATTTATGGTAATCAAAAGTTTTACATCATTAACACCCACACTACGACTACAGGGCGGTACTTCTCATGAGCTATCATTTACAAACTAGATGAACAAGTTTCAAGGAAGTCTTCGACATTTTTTTAAGTTATTTGTAACTGTGATAGATTATTTGGCTATGAGGCACAATGCACTCATTTTCTAGAACTAAGAAGTGTATATTCAGTTAAATTGCAAGCGCCATAGTCGTCTCCAGTTTTCCATATCTAGTCGTACATCATAAACGGAAAACTCTACGTAAACATGTCAATTAGACAAGTAGCAGACGAAACGTGAGGTAGAACATTAAAGTGCTTATGTTATGATAGATAGTACACATTTTTATAATAACTCTAGACGATAAAATACAGCTTAATCGTTACACACACGTGACACAAAATATTCAATTATACAACAAATATTAATTCGAGAATTTTAAACAAATTACCATTTTTTTGTATGCATACTGTTACTGTACACTTTAAATATTGTAAACAGAAATACCAATATTTGCCTTAATTTACATACATATTTTGATAACGACTTGTATATAATTAAAAACAACAAGTTCGAAGACTTTGTTTTTAAATCATTGATAGTCACAATAGCTTATATTTCGTCAATAGTATTATAGGTGTCATTATCATTGTAATATTTAATTAATATTTATAATATATTAACCATAATAATCATAATCGTTGTCTTAGTTTTATAAACATTTCCATCTTCTTCTCTAACAATACTAATTAAAAACCACGAGCTTAGATCAACTATTCAAAATGTGTCCTTTTGTCGATTTCACGTCACCTTGCGCCACTTATAAAATATACTTATAATACATAAACATTTATTGTAAAATATTAACAAGAAAACCTGTGTCTTGACTTTCTTACAAGTATGACGTCGGGACCTAAGTTATACGTAACGATTGAACATTTAATACCAATATAAACCGATGTATAGACTTTCATCTTAACTTAACTTCTCTTATCTTAGCTTCACGCTGTATCCCGCATATAGCAGCAGTAGTGAGATGTTGCGTGTTGAGGGTCAGAGCGAGATAATGTGAGAATCGAACCAACTAACATGTTTACAATCAGACCGTACTTACTGTTATGGGAACTCCATTCACAGGAGACTCTTCAATCCTAGACATTTCTACACTTTCACATAAACAATCACAAACAATATAAAAAAAAAACGAATGTAATGTTATAGACGAATAGAAACCAAACTGGTTTAACGCTATGCCATCAGCTAACTATTTCGGATTTCACAACACTTAATGACCGCTCGGCCGCTAGAAGGTTCTTACGAATACATACTATTCTGTATTTTCATATAAAAGCGCGCGCGTGTGTAGTGGCCGAGAGCTGAACTACGAATACGGGTAACAGGTTGTAAAGCCTGACCGGTCAAGCTACTAATAATGTTAGATCGATATCTTCCGGTATATCTGACCTCATAGCGTTAGATAGCGACTGAGAAAATGAAATCGAAATGCTCAAAGTAATGAAAACCTTGTATGTCATGTCAATGTCACATAATACTATAATTTGTTTTTAAATCTAAAATGTTATTTTACGATTACGTGCGCCGGCACAATGTGCACCCGGCACATTGAGGATAGCGCTCTCTATGACATTAGATATTATTTAGCTACATAGAAAGTAATGTACCAGCCTAATAATTTAAATACTGAACTTGTCACAGGCGGCCCCGCCCGTCCATAATATCTATACCTTAAATATAGATCTATTATATCACTTTATAACACAAACTTTATAAAAAAAATAATGAAGTAACATAAGAAGTAAGCAGTTGAGATTTTGTAAACAAACATTTCATTTGTCACTTATAACAAGTATCACAAGTATTTGGGGGTACATAAAACAGCGTTAATAAAGGAATGGTGTGTGGCCGTTATAGGTATTTGTGTGAACGATATATGTAGATGTCTCGGTTTCGGCGGAACGTCCCGATGTCCCCACGCAGGCGTACTTCATTTTAAAGTTAAAAGTATTGTGATATTTTTCCTATGTATCTACAGTAAATGGATAAGTAATAGAAGTAACAGTCACTTATATATTTTTTTTGCACCACTTTTACCCAAGACAATACAAATTACAAAGACACCTGCGCTGCGCGCTACGCCTCATAGGGTAATCTTATATAAGTATATATAATAAGCTGTAAAATGTTTACAATGCGACCTCGCGAGGCAACATATTACGACTAAAGTAGAAAAAAGAAAACAATCAAATCAGAGAGAATACAACATTTCAGGCTTTGTGATTCGTGTATCAAAGGATTTTATAAGAAAGGAAATAATATCTCTAATCTCTCCTAAGTAAATTTAATTTTCATGTTGCAGTTTCTAAATGTATGTTTTGTATAAATACTATAATTGTTTGTGACACGTGCATGCGAAAATTGTAACTTTAAATATAATGAATTAGACATATTTAATTTAAAATTCATTTATTTCTGGAGCTGTTTTAAGAATCTTATCTAAATTAAATATTATATTAAAATAAACAAATATAATGTATTTTTTTATGAAAAAAAGACAACCGAACCGACCGAAACATACCGATGATGGTAGGTAGATAGATACACAATAGCGCCAACCCGACGTCTACTGTCACCAACACATTCATACAAACCCTCCGAGGGGCCCTAAGCCTAATTAAGTATTACACTACGCATGTACATATCTACATATTTATGATTTTTGTAAAGTTCAGCCATTACAAATTAGGCCAAGAAAACATAGCCTCATCACATGTACATGTACATATATCCACGTACCCTCACATTCAACGGCGCCAGGGTCGGCAAGGCGGGCCCGGCGCTGGGCGCGGCGAGCGCAACGGCCACCAGCGTGTCGCACAGCGCGCGCAGCCCGCCGTGCTCGCTGGCGTGGGCGCTCAGCGCGGTGCGCACGATGGCGCAGCTTGTGTCTTTTGACCGACCCCTGGTTTCATCTAGTAAAAAATATTTAAACAATTCAATTATCACAAGACATTTTTTATAATTGTGGAGAATGACAAAGTTTTAGACATATCAGATAGACCATTAGTTCCCAACCAGTGCTCCACAGAAGCTTAAATATGGTCCGCGAACGATTTTAATTTTATGACTGGGGATGGTGAGGCGAAGTTTTTGTTTGATTATCACAGTAAATTTTTGAATTGAATGAATAATGGTCCCTGCTACCAAGATTGATATAAAAGTGGTCCTTGACCAAGAAATGGTAGAGAACGCCTGATATAGACGAATAATTTTTGTTGAATTCAAATCCTGCGTTAAAATTTTCATGTTTTCTGATTGCTTTTTTGTGTGTACGCACACACATAAGTAAATAAAATAATAAAATAGGAGGAATATCTTATAGTTGGTTCTCAAAAACTGTAGTATAATATGATACTTAATATGTATGTCGTATTTAAGATTATGCTTATATTTAGATTGTTATCATGGTCGCAACATTCGCAACATACAAAAACTTTGTAAAATTAACATTATTTAATAAACTAAAATTTTAACTAAACTGGCTTCACGCTGCATCCCTAGCGAGGTAGTCAGAAAGAACGGGCGTCAAATCTACGGTCCCTGTCAAACGTCAAATCTACCTCTTTCGCCTCGACCACTGTCATCAACCTACTTGCGTGTTCATCTGTTCATGTTCATTTTCATACATGTTCACATTCGAAGTGTAGTCATGCATGCTTAAGTGACCTCTAAAATCCCTTTGTGGGTAAAAATCGAGGGAAAAGGAATAGGTAGGAAATGGGGTAGGATAGGAAAAAGGGGAGACACCACTTTTATGGACTGGATGGAGGTTTGTTATACCTCTGTGGTGGCTCGAGGATCTAGTTTCGCCTACCCGTAAGCCTAAGAACAAATATCGGACAGATGTTAGTCAGGGCACCCTCTGGATAAAAACTGTAACCGGGCGTGTGGTGCTGTGTAATAGCGATGACTCGATGACATGCGGGGGAAATAATTATTCCCATTCCCCCGCTCAAGTGTGGCGTCGAATTGAGCCCTTCTACACACAATATCTTAAATAATGTCAGAAAGCCAAGAGCATAGTATCTTGATCCTCTGTTTCTTATGTCTATCTCGCTATACACATGATTCGGCGTAAACTAAAATTAAACAACAAATAAACAATTCGAGTTCGGAAAAAATCGATTATTAATGGTGATATAAATTTCGATTTCCTTATCTCATTAAGCGACGTTTTGTTGCCCACTAAGAGTAAATTGGGTAACAAAGCCGCTTACAATTAACAACCTAGCAATTTTACCTACAGACTGGTAAACATAAGAAAAATTACTCGCATTTTCTATTTACTATACAAATAATAGGGTAAAATGAACAGTATCATCAACAGGGCAGCCACAGCCAGGGTCAAACGTTGGTAGCGGAAACCCAATCAAGTGAGTAAAACGTGACGCGGCACGTTGCACATACATTACGCTGCGGTAATAAATACTACGTCGAGTAGGAAGCCTCTTAAGCTCTTCCATAGATATCTTATTACGCGCTTACTTCATTACTGAGCACCAATTATTAATTACTGTAACTGCGTATTTAAATATGTATGTTTAATTGTAGATTGACATTGGTCCTTAAAATAAATATAGCAGTACTACTTTTAAGTTTATTTATTTTTACATTTTACATTTATTTTTACATTTCTGGTTGACAAAGTGCGGTGTTGAGTTTCGCTCATTGACGCAAGGTGTTTTGAATTCGGCTGGAAAGCGGAGAACACAGTGTTTGAACACTGTAACTCTTTACCTACCTATGATGTGACTACTTGTGATTACCGCCGCCCACGACCCTGTGCAGCACCAGAGGAGCTATAGGTGCGTTGCCGGCCTTTAAGATGGGTCCGGCATTACCTGATGCGAAACGCAGTGGCGTAAAGCCACTACTTCACGCCGGTTTCAGATGCCGGGGGTGGTAATGATCCGGTCGAGTCTGCCCATGCGTGTTGCCATTGCTGGCGACGTGACTCTACCACACGTACTTTAGTCGCCTCTTACGACACCACCAGTACCAGGATGATCCTATTCTAGGCCGGGATCTCACGGCACAAAAAAAATACCGTAAAATATATTCTACCATGAATTTGAATATTTTAAAAGTACATAAAACATAATCAATTTAAGTTAGAATTGCCTTGAAACGTCTAAATAATTTACATATTAAATTTTATAGCAGTATCTAATACCTATTCTAATCGTATGTAGACAACGATCGTTAGATGAGTCATTTGCGAAATAATGCGTGGAATTTAAGTTAACCGCAGCCTATCTGTTTACAAGCACTAGTTGGGCAACCCATATTAATTAAATGCAAATATAAACATAATTATAATTTTAAACTTATAATAATTTATATTGTAATCGTTGTGTAATCTCTTTACTAGTACCACGTTTTCTTACGCGTATAGTGGAAGGAAAAGCAAGGGATGCTATAGTCATAGTGTAATATTCGCGATATATAAGGTCGGGGCGAAAGTATCTTCATATTATTCATACAAAGGAAATTTTTTTTAGGTCTAATTTTTTATTTATTTATAATATGTTTGATCTATGACTTGCTGCCATCTTATGAGTAGTACCATGATCCCATTCCTGTAGAAATTTTCAGATATTGGATTAAAAAAATCTGACAGGTAGTGTTTCTTTGAGGTTAAGTTTATGTTTCCTAAAGAGTTCTGCAATTACCGAAACAGTTGGAAATCTTATGGAGCAATGGATGGGCTCAGGGATGATGCATCAACACATCCCAGTCAAGCTTTCTCAATTTTTGCTGCGTGGCTATAGATGGGTGGGGTCTGGCTTTGTCATGGTGGAACACCACGCCCTTCCTTTTCACCAGCTCCGGTCGATTTTTCTCAATAGTTTTTAACTTCGTCAGTTGCTGACAGTAGTGGTCAGAATCAATAGTTTTACCCGGAGGCAAAAGCTCATAGTGGACGATTCCTTTCCAATCCTATCATACACATAGCATCACTTTGTTCCGAGTCAAGCCGCGCTTTGCCACGGTCTGTGGGGCTTGTTCATGCTTCGACCAGGATCTTTTTTGCACATTCTTATCGTAAGTCACCCATTTGTCATCAACCGTTATCAATTGTTAAAGAAATAGTTCGGAATTGTTACGTTTCAACAAAGAGTCGCAAGTGGAAAGACGTTGCATTAGGTTTCTGTCGGTGGGATCATGTGGTACCCAAATGTTTTTTCTTGTACTGAGACTTACATGAATGTACTTAAATGACGTAAAACTGTTTTATAATCAACATCCAGATCTTAGGCAATGTCGTAGCTATTAATATGTGCTCCACTGTCTCAAAGATGGCACTCATTTTATCTGTGACAGATCGAACTTTACATATCACAATACGTTACGAAAACTTTGGAAGTCATATGCTGGAAGTCATATACAATATCTGTAGAACTCACATATACAGGGTGGAAGCGTATGCGCTCCTTTTATGGGAGCAGCTTTTAAAGAAATAAATCAAGATACTTCAACAGTTTATACGTAGACCAACAACGCAAACACACTACTACAAAAATACTACTAAACGTTGTCAATCTGCCACTTTTCATTCTCAAAAGAACATACTAGAACGAGAAAGGGATATCTCCCGTTCTATTTTATGCAGTTCAGCATAGGCGTTTTATTTTACAACGATAATTTTACTAATAATTTTGTTTCAAAAACTTAGTTTTTAATTTTTGGAAAAATCTCTTTTGTTCAATTATTAGGTTATTAAGTTTTTATAGAGTAGTTACAACTGTGGTTTCATACAAAATGGTGATGATAAAACCACTCTGTATAGCCGTTTAAGACTTAAAGTATTATGTTAACTTTTAATAATTATTTATTATGTAGTTGTGCCGTGTGATCCCGGCCTAGAATAAGATCATCCTGGTACTGGTGGTGTCGTAAGAGGCGACTAAAGTACGTGTGGTAGAGTCACGTCGCCATCAATGGCAACACGCATGGGCAGACTCGACCGGATCTTTACCAACCCCGGCATTTAAAACCGGCGTGAAGTACTGGCTTTATGCCACTGCGTTTCGCATCAGGTAATGCCGGGCCCCGGCGCCCAACCCGTCTTAAAGGCCGGCAACGCACCTATAGCTCCTTGGGGTTGCACGGGGTCGTGGGCGGCGGTAATCACATACCATCAGGTGACCCGCACGCTCGTTTGCCGTGTCTTTTCCATAAAAAAAAAAAAAAGTTGACATGATAAAAAACCCAAACGCAAACCCGCTCTGGGTTCAATCTTATTCTCAAACTTGGAACACTTTTCAATACCGATAGATTATTTTACCTGTAACTGTTTGATAATTATAACTGTTTATATACCTAATTCAAAGTCGCAAATGTAAGTGCAGTTTATTTAAATTTAAAAATAAATAGTTCAGTAATAAATAGTTTATTATAATATAGTATATTAGTGTATTATAGTATAATAGTTTTTATCGTGGAGTGAGGTTTTCAGAAAAAACTATATAAGATCAGTACAGCTAGCTGCTGGAAACACATATGGGAACTCATAGCTACAAAAATGCTACAAAAATAAAAAAGCAAAATGAAAGTTTGAGAAACATTGTTTTGTTTGCTTATATTATGTCTCACGTCCAAATGTATAGACTATAGCTACTTATTATCATCGCGGTTAATAATGTTAGCCCTAGTAGTAATATTTTACAAAAAATATCAACAGTTGTATAAAATAACTCTCCTAGTGTTTAACAATTTTGTGGAACAAAATATTTTAAATTGATTTATTTAAACTACCGATTTAAATAAATCGGTTTTTATTTAAATAACTCTATAGAAAATTATATAATAGTATACACCAAGTATTACTAACCTGAAACCGCGAACTGCACTGTCAGCAGTGCCTCCACAATCTTGAGCACCACCTTTGTATCGGGCCCAGCGGTAGATTCTACAGGTCCAGTTGTAGGCACAGCTCGTCCAGGAGTAGAATTAGTAGTAGTAATATTGGACGCTTTAGGTACAGTACTCGACACTTCAAACAGAATATTTGACATTTGTGACACGGTATTGGATATTTCAGGCACCCTGTTAGACACTTCAGGAACAGTATTGGACACTGCCGGCACGCTCGTGGTCTGGCACGCCCAGTACAGCAGCAGGCGCAGCAAGGCGTATCCCCGCAGGAACACGTGCTGGCGCGCCGCGTGCTCGCGCAGCAGCGGGCTGTGCAGGCAGAGGCGCGCGCAGCACCGCCAGAACGTGCTCGCGTTGCGGACCGCCTCTTGTTCGTCCGTCGCCTCCGACTCCATCTCGGAGGTCAAACGACCAGTTGCCGGCGCTTCTGTCGGTAGACCGAGCATTTGTGTTTCTTTATCAATATTACAAAGTTCCTCAAACTTCTCCGGCGTCAGCTTGGTTTTGTATACTTCAAAACACTTTTCTGTGGCGTCGGATAACGAATTGAATAATATTTGAACGGAAGACAGTGAACCGACTTCCCGAAAGTACGGAAATTCTTCATTTTCTTTCATAAGTTTCAATATTTCTACAATTATAGAAACTTCGAGTATGGCACAGCACTGATTTGAAAAATCCGGCATCGATATCAATTCTAGCACGTAGCTCAAGCCTCCTTTCTGTATAAATTGTTCGGCGAAGGAGACGGTGCTCAACAAGCTGGAGATTATGTTTAGACAAGATGCAGTTAGAAAATGGGCGGACTCCTCCGACCGCATAGCGTACCGATGTTTAGCGACTATGAACGTGGGGTAGATGACGCTGAACAGCAGCTCGTACTTCATCTCGGGGCGGCAGCGCGGCGTCACCCTGAGCAGGTGCGCGACCGTCGCGTGCAGCACGCTGTTGGGGTTGTCCAGCTGCAGCAGCGAGTTGTAGTGCACGAGGAAGGCGCACCGGCCGCGGCGCTCGTCCGCGCGCACCTCGCACACGGCGCACGGCAGGCGGCGGTGTTGCGCGCGCGGCTCCTCGAAGGCCGCGCGCTCCAGCAGGCGCAGGCCCGCCGCCGCCGGCACCGCGCGCGCCAGCACCGCGCGCACCACGGCCTGCGCCAGCAGCGCGCGCGGGAAGCAGCAACACAGACCGCAGCGCAGGAGCGCGCGCAGCACGCGGGCGCCGGCGGGCGCGCGCGCCAGCAGCGCCGCCAGCGCCGCGCACAACACGGCCACGGCGCAGGCGGCGCGCGCGCCCAGCGCGTCGTGGTGGTGGCGGCGGCCGGCGGCGACGCGCGCGCGGCATGCGCGGTGGCGCGCGCGCGGGCACGCGGCGGCGTGCAGCACGGCACCGCGCACGCGCTGCAGCGCGCGCACGAGGCGCGCGGCCGCGTCCACGAGCGCGTGCGCGAGCGCGAGCGCGGGCGCGCAGGCGGGCGGCGCGGCGTCCAGCACGAGCTCGACGCTCTCGCGCAGCAGCCCGCCCTTGTGGCACTCGGCGTAGAGCGCGAACTGCTCAGTGAACTCGCGCAGCTTCTCGAGCGAGCGACACTGCATGAGGAGACAATGGAGGAACGCGGTGATCGAGTACGCTATTCCGAAAACAAATTTGAGCAAATTTTCGGTTTCTTCTTCATTGGCGCTCTCCTTGGCTCCTTTTTCAGTTCTAGCGTTGTACTTCACACTAGACTTGCAGACCACGTCCTCCAATAGTCTGAGGAGCATGGGCAGAATGCCGTTGTTGATTAATTTGGCACATAGATCGGCATGAATGAGCACTTGATCCAGCGACACCATGAGCAACTCGGTCAAGGCGACTTTGACGCTGGACGTCTCCAGGGCGTCGTTGGTCGCAGCGTTCGGGGCCGACCCAAACTGCAACGAGCACAAATTCTTGAGAGCAAAGTTTATGCACTGCATAGATATCTGCGAGCCCTCGGAGCCGGACAAGCTGCTTTCCGCCTTACACAACTCTTGAAGCAGATCTGTTATTAAAAGAGTAAACTCGAAGGTACTAATTTCTGAGTTTATAATTTCTCGATGTTTATCCGTCATATAATCATCGGCCTTGGGCTTCGATTTACGAGGCGAGTAAAATGGATCAGAATAAAGCGAATGATTAAGATAATCATCGGATGAGCGAAGTGGCGAATTGAAATATTCGAAGTCGTCGTTGGTCGTACACACTTTGATGGCCATGGATCTGTTGAAAATTTGCAGGTCATCATTCGAATCACCTGAGTCAGACGACATTTCTGAATTTTTTATTGATCTCTTGTTTCTTCTATTTGTTTCGGATCGGGGTCGTCCATTCATTCGTGACCTATGTAAAAAAATATATATATATTTTGTGTGCACCATACTAAAATAATCAACAAATTTTCCCTAACACTTATAGTGTGTTAGGGAACATTATTTTGAATTTACTACCTGAATATTTATTTAATATTAAATAAGTATTTGTATAATTACAGCGGGCGAAGCCGCGCGGATGCCACTAGTATTATAATATTTTTTGTGTTACCTTCGCGAGATATAACTTTTCTCTGATGACGCCGCAGAATGATTTGATCCGTTACACGATTTCTGTTTCGACCATATTCTGTAAGACAAAACATTACTTTTTTAACCAAATCATTTACACAAAATAATTTTTAAGGATTTTTATATATTCTTGCCTTATTTTGATCGGGTCACTGCGATCGTTGTCCATATTTATTATTATACTTTTGGGTCATTACTTACATATTATTACAAAAAATTAATAAATCTGCTTCACGCTTAAGCTTCTTCAGATTTCACTATTATTTCTAATGCACTAGAAGAAGCACCAGAACCTTGGGTTCAAGTTTGCTTTTTCTATCTCCCTAAGTTAAGGTCCTACAATAAAAATGTAGGATACATTCTTTTAACCTATGACAATTGCCCTACGTGATGAAGAGCACTAGAAATAGTGTGACATAATCGCCGCATTAGATATAAATACCTGTTAGAAAACAATTGATGTATAGGTGGTCTCTGACCAGGGCGTAGAGCGAGTGGCACGCGTTTCACTCCGGGGGTGGCATAGGCGGATGTAGGGCCCGTACAAGTCTCGCCATACACCCATATTAGTACTGAACTTAGTTGTCGACAGCATGATAGCCCCTGGGAATAGTTATTTTAGATTTTATCAATGGTTTTGATTCCCTAATTAGTAAAATTCGACAGTAAGCGGATTGTAACAGAAAGTGTAATATCGAGTAAGCCGGAACGGAACGGAAGGTTTTTACAATTACGAAATTGATTTGTATTTGTATTTTTTTTATTTTAATATTTGAAACAAAGAAAGTAATTTTTTTGTTCTTTTTTTACACTTTCGAAGGTATATGCATAATGTGATAACAGAACAAAAAAAAAACAGATTTAGCAGGTTTACATTCTAAACCAACAATATGTTCAAAACCTAAATAATATATGATTAGTGTGAATTATGAAAATATCTACATAGTCTTGCCATAAACATTGTTACAAAAAATATTTCCTTTTTCATTGTACGTAACATTTATTACTATTACACTATGTTCAATAACCGGTTTTAACTTCACAAGTTACAAGCAGATGAGGTTTCATTGTACCTATCAAAATCCCGGTACACAAACATTTGATCAATTCCAAGCGTATTTCCACGGAGGATTTTAAAAATTGTATTTGTATTTATCAAAATTGTATTTGTATTTATCACTCTATCACTCAATATTTTACAATTTGTTGGCGCGAATATAAAAAAACACAGTAACCAATTGTATAAAAATTTTATATTCCAAATTAATATTTTGTTTCTTTTTAACTGCAACAGTATATATATATATATATATATATATATATATATATATATATATATATATATATATATATATATATATATATATATATATATATATATATATATATATATATATATATATATTTCCCCACAAATCTTCCACGTACAGACAGCGATCCGTTACTATTTTTTATTAAATATTAAGATTTAAGATGTTATTTTTTATTTAAATTGCAACCCTAGAAACAGAAAATAAAATAAAATTTTCAATAATTTAAACGCAACACAAACAACAAATATAGCTCTATAATAAATAATCGTTATCACCACAATATTAGATGTCTGCAAGCGGTCAAAATACAAATGATTTATTCGCATCGCAGGCGATATAAGACGGTCAACGGGGTCGCGAATCCGCTCGCTAGTTACTATATCTATATAGACGCGACCATTGAATTATCCCATTTGAAACTTTAATTTGCTTAAATAAAGTAGGAAATAAAGCTTGGATGTGGATAAGAAGGATCGTAAAATACACATACATATATAATTGATTTGTATCATATCATATTTTTATGTTCCGTGGTCTCAACTTGAATCTTTTCTAGATTTTCTTCTCAGTAAGAATGATTAAAGTCCAAATTCAATACTTTCATTTAGTTGTTTAATAATGCGAGATAAGCAATGAGGTATCCCTGCATCCACTAACCTCGACGCCCAGCGCTCGCAGCAGCACCAAGCAGCGCCACGCGAGCCCCGCCAGCAGGTACGCGCGCAGCACCGCGCACGCCGGCTGCGCCTGCATGCGCGAGAACGCGCTGAGAGGACCGCGCGCCTCGGGGCGAGGCACCTCTGAGGGACGCAGAGGAAACCACTTACAATCCGTCGATGCTTGTACAGATTTCACTTTGAGGATATTGTCTTACTTTTGATCATTTTCTTGCTGAGTGAACAATGCGCAAATTTGCAGAAAGTCTACCATCAGGGCGGCTACGACTCGTCGACCATATATATACTGTAAAAACAACGTTAGTAGATTCGATCTCTACTCGGGGGAATGATTATAATATTTAGTTTAATATCATTTCCCCGCTTTAGTAGACGAAAACCAGCGTTGTTTTTGGCAATGTTTCTAAAATTTGCCTAATTTACCGTCTTTCGTGAAGAGGAGATTATCAATTCGATCGTTTTTTTTGTTTGTTATCTCAGCACTTTTGACTAGGATTCTTTTTTTATTTAAACGCTGGTGCTTTGCTGTGTGGTCTCATTTTAATTTGATCTACTATCGAGAAAATCACATAAGTTTTAAATTTGCATTAAGAAACGGACGAATAACTCAATATTACGCCAACTGATTCTTTTTTATTGGAAAGGGTACATATCAAGGGTTTTATGAAACTAGATAAAAGTTTTGTTAAGTTATGATTATAGGATCCGGTGGAAGTCGGTTTTTACGATTCCATACCTTTTTAAGGAAAATAGGAACCCATATAAGATCAGTTCATCGTCCTTCTGTCTGTCTGGCTGTCTGTTTGTCTGTCTGTCTGTCAAGACCCTTTATCTCAGGAACGGTTTAAGATATCGAGTTGAAATTCAACTCAGATCTATGGCTCCATGACTTCCTGATAAAAAATATATTTCTATATTTAGAAAAAAGATATGGCCGTTTATATCGCAAAAAAGGAGTAATTCGACACTATAAACTGAATCAAAATTACTTTCATTTAACCTAGAATTATGAAATTTGGCAGCTAGCATCTGCAGGTTCAAGAAAAAATAAGCCTAAATTTCAGAAAAAGCCCGAGATCTCCATGCAGCATTAAGCACGCAACGTCTTTAACAATGCTTAGAAAATGAAAAACGGAGTGCCCTAACACTAGGCTAAACTACTAAAACCACGTATACGAAACATGGTACTTTTTTAATTATTTGATGTATAATCAATCTGTAACAATCGAGGAAGTAAGTAGTTTGTAGAAAACTGAGGTCAAAGTTTAAATGTTGGGCCCTTGTTGCCCTTGTTACTGGTAATGATGGTAATGATGAAATAACATATAATTCTTAATAATATCAAAAATGAAATTTTCTTACGAAAAAAAGGTTATTTTGACCTGATTTCCTAAAATAGCAATAATAAATCAAGATCATGTACAAATAAAATGTATTAAAATTATAATATAAATATTAAAATAGTACAGTATACAGTACGGTCGACGAGTCGTGGCCGCCATGAAGTTAGGTTTTCTGAAATTTTGCGCATTATTTAAAATCACTTCTGCGCTATTTAGTGTAATTTTGTCAACATTTGTGTAATATAAAATGTAAAAGTGGCTAAGGTTTCCTGAGAAAAGAAGATTTACTGTTTTATCACATATTATCAATTTTTATTTTTAATTTGTGCAAATTAAAGTGAGTTTACAAATATATAAATATGTTTATTATTATCTTAGATATGTCATATGTATGATTTTGGCATATTTAACGTAATAAATTTGTCATCTTAAGCAAAAACTATACTAACCAGCGTGATCGGTGACGTCATTATGAACAGTAACGGGTTCGATGCTCGACAAGGAATAGTGCGTGTTAATTGATGACGTCACTCTATGTATTCCACAGAGTAATTCACATCCCACTAGGGACACTACGCCGCTTACTGGGCTGTAAGTAGATCACATAATTAGATATGAGCATTTTATTTTCTTTTTAGTATTTTGAAATTTAGCTAAGGACTAATATTTTCTTCTTTAAAAAAAAATGTACAAATTGAGCATAATGTACATCATTATGTTCAATTTATTTGTAGCTGTTTATTTAAATCTAGTCCGTAGTGGCGCAGCGCGTTCCGGGTTCAATCCCACTGCGGGATTAAATATTTTCATTTCCTTGTTGTGGTAACAAGACAAAATACAGCGTTGAGGTCCACCACTCGACACGATATTGTGGGAAACGGAGCATCTTAGGGTTAAGACTTCAACGCAGAGGAAGTGCTTACCCCGCTGTATGCGGGATAGTGTGATGCTAAATAAAGTTTTAAGACTATTAATTATTTGTTATTGAATCAACACAAATATATAGTACGTACGTACATACATATATTAGGCCTTACTCCATTTTAGTAGTAAGAATAAACAATACTTACCAAAAATTTATTAGCTTTTTAGGATTTTGACCTTCATTGAGACGAATAATAAACTCAGCTAAAAACAGCTCTAGCCATGTGGACTTCTGAAAACATAGTTTCGTATATATCCACTTATCTATAAAAGGCTTATATTACACTGATATAAAAAATATATACATTATATATTTTTTCACATGACTATATATACATATTTAAGAGGTGAGTATGACCTGTGTATGCCGTGGTTGTGGTATCTGTCCTCGATCACTCGTCAAAATATTCATAAAAAATTATAAATATTCTCTAAAATGGACGGAAGAGAATGATAGAATGTCAACACTAGGTTTTTACCTTGTTTTAGTATTTTTTACATTATTAAAGTGTTATTCCACGCTTAAAAAAGAAAAATACTTTTTAGAAAACATAAAAAATTTGAATGTAACGAGATTTGAACCCATGCCTTTTTGATACCGTCCAAGCGCTCTGACCAACTAAGTCATATGTTCTTATAGGGTTACTTCGAAATTCTTACATGTTTGTTACAACTTTTGTTCGGTGCTAGTACCTCTAGATTTTTACAAATTTCCGCTACTCAAAGATAATTCCTAAGAATTAACGTTTAAATAATGACTTAAAGTTAGCGAGAGATAATGCCATTTATTATATATTTTTTACATTTAATTTATTTAAAGTGCTATATAAAAATACAAAAAATCTAAGAAATACATAAACATTTAAATTGTAGCGTGTTATAACTACGTAATAGTATGAGCTGTAAAGAAACATACAATAAATAAAATATAACCTTCTAACGCATCCGCTCCGATTGCTGTTTTCAGGGTACAGTCATGAAACTAGATGATGGCTGCGCAGATTTGGTTTTAGGATTATTTCTTTCTTTTGCTTGTTTTATTCTCAAGTGCACAAAGCGACATGGCTATGTGTGTGTTGTTGTTAGTTAGTTAGTGTGTTTGTGTTTATTTACCTCATAAGTTCCGGTTTCCGCTTTGAAGAATCGTTCCCAGTATATTTGCAACGCGTCCGGCTCCTCCTCGGCCGCCATCATCGCTCGCCTCTAACTTGCACCTATTATTATTATTTATTTTATATATTTATACTGCCATTATTATTATTATTTATTTTATATATTTATACTTTAAACCTATAATTAAATCTGTCTGTACATGGAAGATCCTTTTTTTGTTGTTATACCTAAGAATAATAATATACGTAATAGATACAAACAAAATAGCGCTCTTTGTATATATTTTTGGAGCAACATGCACATATGTACATATTTTATTTCATAATGGATATTAATAGATATTATAATAATGAAGTAAAAATATAATATATAACATAATTGAGGAAATCAACAGAATAAATTGGGTAATAAATAACGACGACTGTACTAAGAAAGCGTGAAGTTCTTATACTTAAAGCCAGATTGTATATTAAAAAGCGCAAGTTTCAACGATAGCAAAAGCAAAAGTTTCCAACGATAGATAATGAATCACAAATGTAGCCCAGTCACTTTCTTTATCACGATGTAATCATGGCGTCTATCTAGATATATAAAAACTAAAATATATATATCGCTAGTAATATTTTTTGTTACTTTATAAACTATTTTAAATACATTTACGCACGCCGTACGCACGGGTCGCGTGGACACTGACTTCTAAGAGACGTTATCAACAATGTTAAAATATTTGCTACATGTTTAGCGCGGTAGCACACAATTAAAACCTTTTATATAGTATATTTATGACATATTATATGTATATTACTTACAACTGCGGAGCGGAATCGGGTACCTGTCACCACTTTGTCACAGTGAAAACGATTTAATAATAATGGTTCACTGTGACAAATAAATAAATTTAAACTTTTAAACAAGTAGTCATAATCACATTGAAATACAAAGTATTTAAATTAAATTATAAGAGACAAAATAAATATTTTGTTTTAGATAATTAAAGTTTATCATGTAATAATCAGTGGCCTTGACATCAAGCCGAACAGTATATACGTTTGACATGAAGGTATAAAAAATAATGGTTTCTTTGACCTTTTTTTCAGAAAAACAATTTAAACATGAGCTTATTTAGACTTGCTGATAATGTATATCTACATACATACTACATACATAACGGAGTTTGTGAGACGCGTAGTGTGCGTGCAGTAGGTACCTAGCTACTGTGTACGTGTTATCAACAAGCAGGCGAGATACGGTGCGTCCGTCTCATCCCTATTGAGAATGAACATATAATTGTAACCTTTTCAGTACGCGAAAGATTTCTATTCAATTTATGCAAAAGAGAGACAATTATATTACCTATACATTTGTATATGCCATGCATCTATATGCCACTCAATAAATTATGCTTAATTCTAACATATGCCGTATGTAGCAAAGTAGGCAAATGTAAGCTAAGTACCTAACCTAGTAAGGTACTTTGTTCCCCACTTATCCTAAATTTCGATCTATTGCGTTTTGCGTTTTCAGCATCTCAAAACTCAACGACGCGTCTTGTTTTCTTGTCAGAAAAAAAAATGAAAAGAATAATCTATTGTTAGAAATCGGAAGTGGTTAACGTTTTAAAAAAAAAAACACTATATAAACACATATATATCATCTATATGTTTCTAAAATATTTGGAAAGGGATAATATGTATTTGCAATATGTGATATGAATCACCTAATAACATCACTTCACACAAGTTTAATTCCAATAAAGGCCATGGCCTACCAGCACCTACCCACGATGGACACAATTCCACTGCTTTAATCCTTTTTTTATCTATATCTACCCTTTTTTATACAAAATCGCTAACACTATGTATAATCTAGTGATTCTAGTGAGATTCAAACCCACAACTGCCACGTTTAGAGACAGAACATGCTAATGCTATATTTGTTCACAGTTTACTTTATAATACAATAACATAAAATAATAAAATATTTAAAATATTTTTACTCTTTAATTTTTTTAAAATTGCACGATATACACATAAAAATAAAATCGTCAATAAAATTGTTTTACACATAAATCATATTGGTCTTCAATCAGGTGTTTTAAATACAGAAAAAAATGCATAATCTAAGGAATGCATATCATGTTATCATTCTTTACATTATTTCATTCATTAGATACTCTTAATTCTTGCAAGTTGTACCTATTATAGTTTTTCAATTATATTTTCCTTATATTGTTATTTTTTTAACTAACTTCTGGATTTTTTTTATGTTTGCTACCTCAGAATTTTTGACTGGGTGAACCGATTTTGATGTCTTTTTTATTTGAAAGCTAGTACTTAACTCAACTCAACTATGCCAATCAATTTCTATGTTTTTTAAAGGGACAGTTTTTTTACACTTCCAGGACAGTTTGGTGAAAATTAAGTGTGGTTCTGATTATGGGATCTGGTTGGAATTGAACAAGTTTGCTTTTTTTTGGTAAAAAAATATAATTGCCTGATAGTTAGAAGGAAAAACATTGTTAAAATTGGTGTCAGAAGTGAGATTCCTTATCATTGCATATTTTGTCAACTAACTTCAAATAAAGACTTGATCTCATTTTCAACCCACTCCAAAAACGGTAGATTCCCAATTCGCTCAAATATTTTATGTATGTTCTTGTCAATATAGACAATAAAAAGTAAATAAATAAAAATATAACAAATGTTAGTATGCACAATAATAGGATTCAAGTTTTACATAGGACAACCACTACCTACTCATTTAAGAAGCATCCTTTTAAGCTTTACCCATCAGTTCAGTATGTATATATATATGTAAACAAAGTGAGTGACACTTCATTCAGCTATGACATTTGACGTCTCTTAAAGACAAGGGAGAACAATATATTTTAATATTTAATTAATACGAACTGGTGAAACAATAGCTTTAAATGTTGTTTCTCTTTTCAGGTGAGCTTGTAATTGATTTAGGTTGAATGTTTGTAAAATTGTAAATATTTATTTATATAATAAATCTCTTTTCAGAGCAAGTCAATTCTGGTTATAGTTTTACTGTTCACCCTAATATCCAAGGATAATTATAAAACACATTATATATATATATATATATATATATATAGGCAGAGGGAACCTAGTTTTAAGCTTCTCCATTCCTCACTTAACGCCAAATTTTGGATTCTCTGCGCTTAGGCAATATATCGACAAAGTAATAAAAAATGTTTGCACAAAACATTATGCTTTGTTTTAACAGATTAGTTAAAATGATTGTTATATTAATTAAGTTTTATAGGATAATATAAATACTCAATATTTTATTTGTATAAAAACTTTATCTATACTAATATTATAAAGAGGTAAGATTTGTATTTTTGTATGTTTGTATGTATGTATGTATGTATGTGTGTATGTTTGTAGAGTTTTCACACAAAAACTACCGGGCCGATTTAAATAATTTTTTCACTATTGGAAAGCTGCATCTTTACTGACCAGTATAGGCTATATTACATTTCCAAAAAAATAGAGATCCCTAATAGAAATGCAATAATGTAAACCAAGGTGTGAAGAAATTGATCTTAATAATTCTATCATCGCGTGCGCTGCGAAAACTATTGATGATATAACAAAACAATGTTCTACAGTATTATAGAGCACATCAATATCTATAAAAAAGTCCGCGATAGCATATGTCTAACTACTGTAGTTATGACAATATAATCATTTTTTTATATTTTATACGTTAACAAAAGTGCCGACAATAATCAAACCATATTATTCATACCTCTGCATCAATCCTTATCCCATTAAATGATATTTTATGAAAGATAATTTCGATACCTGTAAAATACTTTTTAAATTAATAAGATCGGACATCCCATTCAAAAGATATAACGAATTTAAAAATATAAATCTAAAGAAAATCATGAAATAATAAAAAATGCGTAGTGTGTGCCGTGTGGCCTTGCGCACCGTGGCGAGTAACTCTGCGGGGGTTGGGTGGGAGATGTATCGATACCACTTAAATTATTAAGACAGTCCATTAGATTTTTTGTTTTTTTTTATGGAAAGGACAAGGCAAACGAGCGTTTGGATCACCTGATGGTAAGTGACTACCGCCGCCCGCGGCCCCGTGCAACACCAGAGGAGTTACAGGTTCGTTGCCCGCCTTTAAGGTGGGTTGGACTCCGGAGCCCGGCATTACCTGATGCGAAACGCAGTGGCATAAAGCCACTACTTCACGCCGGTTTTTAATGCCGGGGGTGGTAATGATCCAGTGGAGTCTGCCCAGTCGCCTCTTACGACACCACCAGCACTAGGATGATCCTATACTAGACCGGGATCCCACGGCAAAATTGTTTGAATTAAATAGACCCGATAAGGAAAATTCTTTTACAATTACACGAATAACGTGTAAAAAAATACCAAAAAAACCTTATATCGCGTACGCTGTGGAAATTATTGACAATAGAGCAAAGTGATGTACTGCAATTTTATAGAAGACATCAATATCTACAAAAAAGTATACGATACCATGTGTAACTGTTAGTTATGCCACAATAACTAATTTTCAAAGGAAAATGTGCAAACTAGAAAAGAGCCACCATCGTAGTACAGAGGGGCATCTAAAATATATATATATATTTTAGATGCCTATATGTATATGTATGTATATAATTAATAGTTTTAAACTTTGCATACAAACTTATCCCGTAGGTAGTATATAATTTTTTTCAATTATTGTTACCAGCAAAATGTATTGATACTAATGTGGTATCTATACTTTTATATATATTTATATTTTTTCTCCCCTTAGTGTTTTTCAGGTGGAAAACATAGACATTTTTTTTATTTGATAAAATATTTTATTCACCATAAAAATGTTGGTAGTTTTTATAATTCTAATATAAGTAAACAACTTTCTAAAATGATCTTTCCTTGCATGCGTTGTAATAACTATCAGGAGCTATTAAACAAAACAATACATTCTCATTTTTATAAATATATTATATGTTATTACATTAAAACTAGCGGTCGCGGAGCAACTTCGCCTTAACCGCTTATTAGCACTCTTAGGGGTGAATTCTAAAAAAAACCACGAAACGTGTTCATTACAATATTTTTAACAGTCTGAATTTAAGTTTTTATTAAAATCGGTGGCGATTTAAAGATTTTTCCATATAAACTTTCAACCCAGTATTTGAACTCTTAGGGGATGAATTCTAAAAACCATGAAACACGTGTTCAATGAAATATTTCAAGAGTCCGACTTTCAAATTTTATAAAAATCGATGATGTTTTAAAAAAAAATAATACAAACTTTCAAGTAATTCCCTGTATCGAAACAAACAAATAATTCACAAATGTGGTCAAGCCGCGAGTTGGTTGCTATAGTTTATAAAAGTTTATATTGGGTTTAGATGGATCACGTGGTGATGTCAATACATTTTGGTCATTGGCACGTAGGTACGTTACATTCATTTACAGTACCTATATTTCTAAAGAGAATTTAATCAAAACTTTGTAAATAAAAAAAATAGATGAAATAATCAAGCTAAGGAAGTGCCAAATATATTTTATGAATCAATCTTAATGTTATATTCAAAACAAATGAATACTTAAAACGTATTAATAAATTTAATTAAATTTATTAATACGTTTAATATAACGTTATAACGTTAAATATATTTACTTATTATAGTTAAAGAATAAAAAGTGTGAAGAGGAATGTGTGATTATCTATAGATTATATTATTCTACATAATATCATAAAAAAACAGATTTAAACAGTACATATAAAGGTATCTTCCTGCAGTATAATTATTTTCAATCAACATTTTTGAACTTTTAATTTTGAACATTTTGAATATTTTCGCTCCATTATGACGAAAAATTTAGACAAAATATTCAAATGTTTTTTTTATTTAAAAAAAAATTATTAACGATAAGAATGTTGGTAGTTTCTCAAAAGGTATAAGAATTTAAAAAATGCCCGAAATATGCTCTCTTCGCAAGTGTTGTAATAATAATAATAATTCTATTCACAAAAAAATCACTATAGATATTATATAGTCAATTATATAATGAAAAAACGCTATTTGTCATTAAAGACGCAAACATACGAGTCGTAGGTATTGACGGCAAAGTTCAAAGTTGCTTAACCTTTAGTAATATTTTGTAGTAGTATGTGATTACGTTATTGGTATCTGCATAGATGCGTAACTGCGTCACAGGAAATACAGGTTTGGATCCTACGTGTAAACTGCTGAGGTATCTTGATTAATTTCTTTAGGTATGGGTTTAATAAACTATTATATTTTTAATTATTTTTATATATTAATAGTTTATCCTATATACTCCCCGTAAAGGGTGCGCTGAAGCTTCCATTCTGTATGAATATTAAAGACGTTCGCGACGTGACGTTATGGCTTCGATTCCCACTTGGAGGATTGAATTGAATTTAATCATATTTTCATTTCACGTCAGTCATATATCATACCCAGTATCTTAACACTTAAGTTCCCTCTATCTTATCTATCCTGGATACAGCGTGAATCTGGTTTTAATTTTGTGTGAACCGATTAAAATAAAACTAATACTAAATATTTAAAGGAAGTTAGCCAAATTACAAAACTGCACTTAAATCGGTTAAGCATCGCATCGATTATCGTGAACGCACAGATAAACAAACAAACTGATCAAGTTCTATTAAATTTTTAAATGTCCATAATAATATTTTTTCTAATATATCTTCCATGTACAGACACCGATGAGTTAGGATTTTATTGTAAGTATCGATATAACTATAACTATATAGTTATAACTACAATTTAGGTCCTAAAGACTCCATAAGGCAAAAGTTTAAAGAAATTAATATATTGACAGTTGCATCTCTCTTATGGGAGGTACGAAAATGCCACCTAAGGTTTTAATAATTTTCACATTAGAAATCTCAAGTTCATTGCAAGCATACATTATAGGTATATTGAAACATGAATATAATTTTAGTGTATTAAGTAAATCATTCTGTGGTTAAAGCGTGCGAAGCCGCGAGCGGGTCGCTAGTAAAATATAAAACTATAGTAAAAAAAAGTTGAATGTTACATATTTACTCCAAGTAAACAAAACTTTGGGTACACAATATTTTTTTTTAATTTGCATACTACTATTAATAAACATTGAGCATATAGTATGTAGTTAAACAGTAAGTAACTTATATAATTTGAATCTATTAACAGAAATCAATTATAAACATAGACTTACATCCACAATTAATAAATATTTTGTATTCTGTTCCGCTTGAATTTAAAAGTAGTTTTTGAAATCAAAATAATGAAAATGTACTGTCCTTGTGAGTAAGAAATATAATTAACACGTAGATTTACGTTTAAATTAGACAATTCGTAACTTGATTAACTTTTGCGGTCAAACTCACTTTGTAGCAGTAGAGTTTTGAAGTTTAAACTGTGTTGATTGTCAAGCTCATACTGACAGTCACAGATGCAACAAAACAAAATCTTGACAAAATATGTTTTTTGGCTACGGTACGACATGGTTGATATCGCACAATACTAATATAGGTAAAACTTTCGCATCAATTTTCCCTGAAAATATTCATATATTTATTCATGTCTATTATACACCCCTATAACTAAGCCGAGAATGTTTTAAAAAGGTAACATTCCAAAACATTACGCAGGCATTATGTAGGAATATTTTAGCAACCTCCATTTCTATCACTTGAATTTAACCCTTTTAATAGGGTTACAAGGGATATGTGGAAGATTTGGACAATATGGGATTGGAGTGAAAAAGAAACGCCGATATCTTGCAAGAAATGTTAAAATATGAAGTAAAAGATTGGAGAAAAGTTTATGCCGAACGCTAAATAAAAAAACAAACTTGCAACAACGTTTCAAAGAAGTCATAAGACAGAATAGTTATTTCTATTGTCTGACAATTAAAATAACGTAAAATTTGTAAACTCTTAAAAACCGTTAACCGGTCAAATTTCCTCGTGTGTCTCCCATACAACGTGACGCTCGCACGCTCGAAACGCTATAATTTAAGAAATCAATCAAAACCGTAAAAATTTTTAACAGCATTCATTAGGCAGTTTAAAATTATTATTTACTCGATATATTCTTTTGTTATTATACTATATATATTATAGTTACATTTTTTGTTTATTTTGTTAGTATTGATGTTATGACGAATTAAAATTGAAATCCTTTAGTGTCTGAATATTAAAGTCTATATATAATAGACATAATACATATATGTATAAATATTATTATAGATACGGTAAGTCATTACTATTAATATAGTATTATGTTACAAATTACACCTATTAGAGTCAGTCATTTCCCTGGAAGGCCTATTGTAAATATAAAGAACCAACCACGCAATTAATAAATAAATTAACAATCAAAGTGAGTTCTCACTTTGGTATATTATTCTAGTTCCACAATTTGTAAAAAATATTTTTATTATTTAGTTTGAAGTAAATATTTACATAGGTTTACCATTTTTAAACTAAAAACATATGACATTTAAATTTTATACTTAAGTATAAATTTAATGTCAATTTGTATAAACGTCAAATGTATTCTAATGTTACAAAATTATTTGCATAAGTTATTGCTATACTATATTGTTAAGAAATGAAGCAACACTCTGTCTAGTAAGTTAACTATAAATAATATTTTGAATGAGTATAGTGCAGACGTTTGCACGGAGTTTAATTGAAACCTAAAAGTATCGTATGAGCACTCAGTGATTATAAAATTTAAATCTTAATATAATCTTTAATTTTATTATTCGTAATTGGTGCTTAGAGAAAATGAAATAACTCGAACGTTATCTCGTATCTCACGAGGTGAAAACTTATGTATTAGCTATTAAACTAAATTATAACCGTGAAATAGATTTTTTTAATTAAATAATTTTATTTCAGGCAATGACAGAATTAATTTGACCAAATGTGAATTATATATAATCGAAAATGTGGGACAACATAATCGAATATTTAAGAAACCCTCTTTTAGTTGTTAAAGTGCAAAATTTCTTTGGTGTCATTTACAAAAAGAACAATGTGGAATCAAACAAAGAATCTATTTTATATTCCGATAGGCACAATTGTGAAAATGAAGACAATATAAAATACCATAAAAGAATACCTAGTGATACTTCTGGGACTTCACGGTCTTCCTGTGAAACAGATACTTCAGGAGAAAACCAAGATGAAGTGGTTTGTTTGATTAATAATAAATTCTGGTATTACTTATTTGTATTGGGTACTGAGCTTGGTGATGAAATTTTCTATGCTACATTTATACCCTTTTGGTTTTGGAATATTGATGGTGCAGTTGGTAGACGAGTGGTTCTAGTTTGGACTATTGTAATGTACATAGGTATGTGAATAATAAATATTTTACTTACTGCGTGATTCATTTAATATTATTTTTTAATTTTATATATATTTAGAGCTATGATACACCATTCCCTACTTTCCACTTATATTGTATGACATTGCATCTTTAGTGGCAGATTGAACTGCTGAACTGCTGCTTTATCTATTAGAGGCAGAAAATGATAATAAATTGTTCATTGAATTCTTTTCTTCTGCACTAATGTGACTCATGTCCTATATATTTATATAGGCCCTCTATATTACTATTCTAAAAATATAATTGTGATTACACCTGTTGAATCAAAGTTATTTTTATGTTATAGGTCAAGGTTTTAAAGACATAATACGTTGGCCTCGACCTGGGTATCCTGTCAAAAAACTCCAAGACAAATGGGCCATAGAATATGGCATGCCATCCACTCATGCCATGGTAGGCGTTTCCATTCCATTCTCAGTCCTCTTCTACACAATGGACAGATATCAATATCCCGTTCATTGGGGAGTGTTGATATCATTTACATGGTGTACATTGATCTGTGTTAGCAGGATTTACCTTGGCATGCATAGTGTCTTGGTAAGTATTTCCAGTATTAATATAATTTATAACAAAATTCTTTTAAGAAATATATCAGAATTAATGTAGCTTGATGAGAAATTATGGCTTAATGGTCAAAGTACTTGGTCAATTTACAAGAAGTGTGAATTACAGACATTGAGACGCATTGTTAAAATTTTTTGTTGTCTAAAAACATATCTCCAGTATTTACCTGTTAAATATTAATTTTACTTTTGAATACAGGAAATCTTTTAATGTAAATGAAAACAATTTAATGAAAATATTAATCACTTATTAGATGTTTTAGTTATGGAGGAGTAAGCAATTAGCATTTATATGACATGGATTGTAACATTACTTTTGCTCATTTTTCCATTATTAATAATTAGATATTCAGCCTATAGCAGGAATGACAGGGAACTTAGTGTTGAAACCTTGTGTTTACTACTTTCTGCCCAATTTTTGAGACATTCCATATTGAGTGTCAGAACCCAACACTATGCTTTGTCCTTTTACCAGAACAAGGAAATGAAAATAATTTATTATCAATTAAAAACAAACTCTATTAATAAGTACATTGTTATTTACATTAACAGTTTTAATTAAAGCAATTATAAACAAAGTAGTGTACAATAGAGTTTGCACCACAATCTATACATATAAAAAACTAATTTTAATGTATAGATAATTTTTAAAAATGAAAGTTAATTAGAGCACTAAATACTCATTCAGATGAGAAAATAAATAATTTTGTAATGCAAGTGGGGGAAGCCGCGGGTTGCTTGAATAAAATATATCATTCTATCACATGCATTCCTTATTTCCAGGACATAGCAGCAGGCCTCCTTTTGTCTTCAGCATTAATTTCGATACTAATACCATTTGTGGATCAACTTGATGGGTTTTTAATAACATGGCAATGGTCACCGTTGCTTGTCATTGCCGTGTCAATACTTGTAATAGTTTGTCATCCACAGTCTGATAAATGGACGCCGACCAGGTGAGATTATATTTCTTCTAAATATATTATATAGAGAATGAATGAAATATTTCATATTTTATGTTTCTCGCTCTGGGAACTAGTAGGTAGATATAGATAGACAAAACCCAGGGTTAAGTTCCGCGGCTTAATACGCACTGCTTCAAGAATTGAGCGTAAAGTGCAGGGCAGAAGTGTCTGCATGGGAAATGCAGTGCCGTAACGCAACTAAAGCATAGTGAAGCTAAAAAAATAAATTATAATTATGATATTTATTCTCCGAGTAATAATATGCGTAAAGTCAATATTAAAGTTTTGAATGTACTAACATTAATGTTGACTTTAATAAAAGCTATCTTGACGTAGTGGTAGTGGACTGACTGTAAAGAAGATGATTGTGAGTCCGATATTTTTATTTTCTTCCTCGGTAAGATGTGAAAGTGCAATGTCTCTGTTTCGCGCGAAACGTGTAGGATGTTTGAATTTAGGTTTCCTCACCCTGTGCTTGCCAGTACTATATGCAGGGTAACGGGTGAAGCTAAATATATTAAAAGCGTCTGTATTTTTTCATTTAAGATCGAACCGACAACTATCGCGTTACTGTTGTACTCTTGTACCCCTCTCGACGGCCTCTAAATAAATTTACAAGACTTTTTTACGTGCTGTATCCTGCATATAACAAGCAGGTAGGCAAAAGGAGCCTAGTATTAAGGCACTCCATTCCCCACGCAAAGCCTAATTAATTAGACATTGTGTGTTGCAGAACTCACCGCAACGCCTAGCCTTGTTACCTGAGCGAGGAAATTAAAATACTTAATTCCTTTGATGAGTAAGAATATCGAACTCACGACTGTTGCGTGTACAGTCAGACACTATGCCTACATAGTTATTAACACATAATTGAAACATTGCAGAGGCGACACGACGATGATAGTGAGCGTGTGCGCCGGCGTCCTGACGGGCGCGTGGACCAACTACCAGCTCGGCAACATGGCGGCCAGCGACCACAGCCCGCCTTACGAAATCATTTGGCCCTCCGTTGAGATGCTCGGATGCACATTATTGAGGACAACATTAGGGTTTTGTGGCGTTATGGCGACTAGAGCGTTAGCTAAGTCGTTTTCGTACGGCCTCATTTGTGCTTTACTCGGCAAAGATAAGAATGAATTAAGAAATTCACAAGACAGTTTGGATAATTATAATAAAATAATAGTCGAGTGTAGTTATAAGTATTTCACGTATGGTCTTATTGGGTTTAATACGACGTACGTGTTTCCGAATGTGTTTGATTTGCTTCAGATTAATAGGCCCACGTATTATACGGAGATTTGACATAGTTATTGTCTCTAGTAGTTGGTGTAGGTTCCAGTCATTATTTAATATTGTAGCTAGAAAAAATTTATGAACATATTTTTTTGTTATAATTTTTTATTAAGATACTAAGCGACTTTCAATACGAACATTCCAGAAAATAAATACGCTTAAATAGTATACATAATTAAGAAAACACAATACAATTAATTGGTCATGAAAATATATATTCAATCTCCTATATTGTGCTAATAACAAGCGTGTATGGTGAGGCGCCTACAAATTGCACAAATTTATTTATCTATATGTATATATTGTTGTTAGTTGTTTTAAAAATAAGTGCCTTCTTAATATAGTATGTTACGTACGTATGTACATTTATAAATTAGTCGTTCTGCTGTTGGCCTAGTCACTACGAAACTGTGTATGTCGATCAGCTACTGACCTGTCATTCATTAGCTATTGAATGATTTGAACAAACATAAAAAATACAATCAAATTGAAAACCTCGTCCTTTTATAGAAGTTAGCTAATTATTTAGTAATATTGCTTCTGGAGGACCTAAACGCTGTATATATCTGCAAAAGAAGTGGAGTTGCCAATAATCAAAGTTTCTTCAATTCAAGAATTCATTCAAATTGAGCACTTTCAAATCGCCAAGTATTATAATAATGTCATTAGTGTCAGCGCGACAGGAAGCTACCGCCGGCGACAATAGAGCAAGTCACAGTGTTCTAAATATATATATAAACAAAAACAGCTAAAGCTGAACATCATTTAGGACGCTGCTCAAATGTTACCGAATCATACATAGACTAGACTATTTTCTTATTTGCTAATTAAAACGTTGGGCTGCAACATGTACATTTGAACAATCATATTCAAATATCTATCTCATTAAAAAAATCCATGTCGGCAATAAAGTTAACTCCAAATACAACATTTTACTTTAAATAGTGAACACTATTTGAAATATTCATGAAATGGAAAATGGCTGGTGGCGCTTTAGTAAAAAAAGTAATAAAAATAATATTAATAATTATTCAGATAATCAATAAAAACCAAGAAACAGATTCAGTTACTTTTTAACCGTATGCTCTTTTAAAATGTTTAACACTTTTTTAACTACTTTGTTGTTTGTAAATAAATGAACATATACCGGTTTTTAAAATCAGGATATATTTAAATCTGAAGCATAATATTTTCTTCAAGTTACGAAATAGACTGCTAAATATAAGCAAAAAGAAAAGTTCTCGGGGCCTTTAGTTGTACAGATGCCTACATATCGACTCATGTCTGTGTTCCGTTTAATTATACATTATATTTTTATATATAATTTTTCGTAATATGATAACTTTTTATAGTTAGCGTTGAGCTCATCAGTCACACGGGTGTTCTTAACACTAGGTTCCCTGCCTCCCCTGCTATATGCGGGATACAGCGTGAAGCCAAAAAAACTTATCTTGCATATGCATGAAATAGTCATTGATTGTATTCTGGTTGATTATACATTATATTAAAACAGTATTGTTTGAAATTTTGCTTTTATTTTACAAATTATTTACCTGGAGCGAAAGTGTGTAATGCAAAATAAGAAAGTAAATAAACTAATCAGAATTATAAGGAAATCTCTATAGATTTGATTATAATTCCCCGACGGTCATCCTATGAACGAGGCCAGTCGCGGCGCACGCGTGGTGGTGCGAGCGTGGTGGTGCGATTGTGGTGGTGCGAGCGTGGTGGTGCGAGCGTGGTGGTGCGAGCGTGGTGGTGCGAGCGTGGTGGTGCGAGCGTGCGACTTCTTTGTGTTTGTTCACGCTGAGCTGTGAATTGTCTTAACTGATTAAGTGCACAGTTTGCAAAACTGTATTTTGGTAAACTTATTTTAACATTTTGTATTTGTTTTATTTCAATGGGTTCATAAATAAAAAACTTAGATCAATATAAACTATTTTGTAAATTGCTGTACAATTACTGTTTTATTGAATTGGCTGAAATTTTGGTTTGCAATGTATAGATATTGTGTTTAAAATGATAATGTTATGCCCTAAGTTCCTAGTGCATAAATCTGTAGGTATCTGTTTTTTTAATGAAACTTATATGTAAGAATGATACGTGATAGTAGAGTAGATTACAGGGTTGCCTAGAAGAATCCTGCCGCAATCACCTTTAATTAAATTTATGGTAATGCGTTGTTTCTTGAAAAATGAAACGGAAAAACAATGATGGCCTGCCAGCTCTCAGTCTGCCGCATCTCCAGAGTTGCCTGATTTAAACAGGTCACTGTTGATAATTTGCTCACGTGTGTTTTTGTTACTGGATTATGAAGGGCGGAGGCGCCTGCGCTCCTTTTATGTGAGCAGCATGTAGAATAAAATATTTGGAATATTTTATTAAGGAAGCATGTAATTTGTAAAATAAATAAAAAGTTAATTAATAATTTCAAAATAAAAAGACGATAAATCGTATATGACGATGTAAACAATGCTCTCTCGAAAGTAGTCCCCACTGTAATTTGGAGTCTATTATAGTAGTTATTAACATTGACCCCATATTGATGGATTGGTGAATAGGCTTAGCTTTGCTGCATTCGCGGTCAAAAAAATTAGATCATTAACTAACGTAGAAACGGCTCGACTTGTTTACTTCAGCTACTTCCATAGTATTATGTCCTATGGGATTTTACTTGTGGGTAATGCGGCCGGTATTCAACCAATATTCGTCCTGCAGAAGCGAGCTATTCGTGCAATCTGTAACTTAGGTCCTAAAGACTCCTTAAGGCAAAAGTTTAAAGAAATTAATATACTGACAGTTGTCTCAATATATTTTTTAAAATGTTATATATGTTAAGAAAAACATTAATAATTTTACCAAAATTGGTGATTTTCATAATATTAACACTAGAAATAGGCATTATCTTGGTGCACCTGTAACTCGGTTGCATCGAATTTGTAATTCTTTTATGGGACAATGTGTACGCTTTTACAATAGGAACGTCAGAGAATTTAATTTTTATCACGATTTAAAAAAAATGTGAAAGGATGTTTGTGTGATAAAGGTTAATACCAAATTAATGATTTTGTACATGATAACACGCCTTGGGAATTCTATATTTGTATTTAGAAAAGAGATTCAGCAAGGACTTAATATAATGATTTCATTATTTTACTTAAAACCATCTCTATATAGTTTTCTGTATGTACTTAATATGATTAAATGCATAAATTATGCATTGACAGAAGAACAGTTACAATAAACATTGATTTTAAGATTGACCTTCTATTATATGATATTTTTCTAAAAAAATACGGCAGACCGCGCATTTCATCGTCTATTATCATAGTCAAACGGAACCGGAATTAAATTTAATAAATTTGCAAATGCTGGCAGCCTCTGCTTGCGGCTGTTATTTTCCAGGCAACATAAAGGAAAGCTTTAATTTGATATATAATTCACTAAAAACACACGATTATTACTGTATACTGTAGCTGACTTCCGTACAATATTTTCATTTAGTACTTACCATTAAAGCAGCGCACGCACGGAAGTGTCTCACCGGGTACGACTTCATTCACATTTATCATATTTATGTAAACTTACATAAGAATGTACATATAATAAATTATATATAAAACTTCCTTAAGAAATACTCTAAATATCCTATTGGTGAAAACCGCATCAAAATCCGTTGCGTGGTTTAGAAGAAGAATTAGAAGGCATAGAGGCGCAGGGTGACTAAATAGTATTACAGCTGAATAGATAGATAATAGAATAACAGTTTTTTTTTAATCTGAGAAGTCTGAATGCAAAATGAGAAATAAATCGCATTGCATTTCAGTATTTAATATAGTTATTTATATATATTATAAATAACGAGAATTCAATAATTACGGATAACATTACATCACGTCTAAACAGGACAGGAGCCGGCAGTGCCGTCAGCTGACTAAGCTGTCAAGTGGGTGCCCTTGGCAAAAGGTCATACTTATAAAGGTTTTTGTACAATTTTTATGTACTTATCTAATTTTTTTTATAATATTATAAATAAAAAAATATATTTTAAAGGAAATTAATTATTTAGATATATTTTAATAGGTGTTATCCCATTGACAGATAAAATGAATCAATTAGTCGTTTCAAACGAGGAAAATCAAAGAACCTCTAATATAATATTCTATATATTAACTGAAACCATAATATATATAATACAAAATTTACTTGGAATCCAGTACAAACTAACTTACAATAGGACAAAATGCTAGTTAAGGTAGGCGTACACATTGTTATTATAAAATAATTAAATTTATAGGCGGCATATATTTGGTAGAAAATGAAAATCATAACGTCATAATGCCATACGGAGTTAAAAATCGCAAGTTGAGAAATAAAATATCTGCGTAACTGAATCAATTATAATTTAATAAACAATAAAGACTAGCAGAACAAGTATCTTACATTAGTTCGAACACTGCGCGGTGTACGCCGCCCTCACGGCGCCCTCACGGCGCCGGCCGACGCGTCTACGCCGCCGCTTTCGGCGAAAGGAGGAGCAAGACGACGTCGACGCATCCCGTACATACACATATCATGATAATGAGATATACAATGAACAATCAATAATACACGTTTAAAATACACGGTCCCTTAATATATATATATTTGAAAACTACATAAATATGTATGTCGTCAGCCTAATCTTTCAAAGAATAGAATTCGACAATATTTGCCTTTAAAAGCTGTATTATATTGCACACAAAAGAAATTCAGAATAAACATATTTTTCATTTAATTTTGACAAAAAAAAGACAACTAGACCGACGAGAACCTTTTTTGAATAAGAGTATTATTAGATAAAAAGATACAAAGTTGAAGATAATAGAAAAAGGAAAAAAATATATATTTCATCATATAATCTATATCTAGAGATAAACAATATGTATAGGAAGATTACATCCCCTATATAAAATATATTGCACTCTTAAAATAAAAGTGATATAACTCAAAAGTTTGTAATATATGTTGGTAAAGTCCTGAGGAATTAACATTTGTTCTAAAGCTACAAGAACTATTATGAATATATATTTAGTTGAATCTATCACATGTCGATCTGAAGTGTAGTGTGCATTGCTTTATTTGCATCTATATGAAACATCATTTACATTTTAAATAAAATCTGAAATTTCCAGTTATGCCACTTTTATCATAAAAGTACGATATATTACACACGTGCAAAACATTATACGGAAATACTTTTATACGTCCGTTTAAAACAAATGAAATTATTCGAAAATAAGGAAAGTTACATATAAAAATATTCCCATATAGGAATTCTTGTCAGCATTTGGCCTCATCTCATGTACGACCTTGGCTCAGTTATTTTAATCCTGGGTTCGATTCCCAATGACTACAGACGTCATATGTTTAACGCCACAGTTTAACAGTTTGCACATTAAAAAGAAAATTTAGAATTTCTATACAAAAAAGAATAATTTTACAAACTTCCTTTTGATTGATTGATTATAGTTTTTATATCATATGAAACTAATTATTTAAAATAATGAAATGTTTCCCATATAATATAAACTATGATAATAAGGTTGACAGCGCGCTAAAATACTAATTAATGTACAAGGAATCACTATAATTTTAATTGGATTGGATACTTTGTATTTTAGTGACATAACAATGTTAGTGACTCACTTCTTTATTCTCCGTCGTATGAAGTACAAATAATTTATTGGACACACAGAACAGACATATCTAATATAACAGAATAACATATAAGCTAAAATTTATGTCAAGATTTTGTACGATTTGGCTATAATATAACAATAAGTATTGGCAGGCGAAGCCGCGGAAGGGTCGCTAGTCAATTATATAACAAAGGGTAGTGATGCAACATCTGTTCGAGTTAAAACCGCATCAATAAAAATAGGCTTTCCCATTTTACAAAGCGTATGAGGAAAACGATTATTTTTATACATTAAAGTTGCCTCTTTAGTAGAAGTATATAAGTATAAAAAAATATTTAAGAATGTAAGCTAAAATGATAATGAATATTTATGTAAATATTATTTCTTAAAAATAATAAATCTCAAATTTATAACATGTGTTTAACATTATCAAGTAACATTTTAGCCCGCTGTCAATTACAAAATAATAAAACTATTACAATATATAAGAATCATAATAATTATTATAAATATATAGAAACAAGTGGACTTATTAATCCACGCATATAAAACTAGGGGAACCTTCACCAAAATCTGTTCAGCAATTTTCAGTCAGTACATTAAAGCTTATACAAGCCCAACAAATAGGCATTTATTTCTTCATAATACTGAAGTACTACGTGTTTTCTTCTATTTTCATGTATTTGTATTTCCCCTATGGTTCAGTGGTTGTATTATTTTGTCGGTTTCAAGCGACATTGATGGGATTCACACTTTGTCGTATTTTGTCGAACAAAGTCTCGCTGTCACTGTCGTAAGTGCATGGACATGGCTGTGGAAGAAAAAAAATAAATTTAGTTACGATTTCTTTATAAAGGAAGTCTTAAAAAGCAAATCAATATGGTTTTTTTTATCTTAACAAATTCTGTATATAAAATGGTGGATACACATAATCTTGTGTGTCAACACACCGGGGGTTGATTGTTTATGCCCACTGATCACTGATATTTTCTAATTTATAAATATATGAAATAATTGAACATGACACACATTACTTGACATTAATTTTTATGTCATCAGCATTCTCATATATTTTTATAGTTTCTCGCATAAATCTAAAACTAGTAAACAAATAGAACTTATATAATATAATTAAAACTCAACAACAACAACAATTGAAATTACATTAATAATTTCCTTATATCTTCACACGTCCCCCTTGCACGTATGTAGCCTAAACATATACACTTAACTAGACTTAAACTTAGTGACCCATCACTGCCATCTCTAGGCACTAAAGACACTCACCTCATCATCGCTATCATCATCATCTTTCGGCAGCATCGCCAACACTCTAGCATCTCTCGTGTTGACGAGAGAGCGCGCGGTGCGTCCCGCATAGTCGCGTAACAGAACCGCGCCGGAACGCTGCAGGCTATGTATGAGAGTGGCGTCGCCTTGTCGAGCTGCTATGTGTAGGGGAGTCCAGCCTGCGAGACCCTCCTAGCAACAAAATGATTGATTAGTCACTGGGACTATAGTAATAGCAACTTAGGACTAAAACCGAGGAATTGGAAAAAAAGTTTTATTTAGTTTAACGCTGTATCCCGCATATAGCGAGGTTAACTAGTGTTAGAGAATTCCTTTCCCCACATTCCCTTGAAATTAGGAAAAAGTGACGGGATAAATAATATATAATCCACAACTGCCGCGCTACAATTAAACGCTTGTGCCACTGCGCTACGATGGCCTCAAAGTAAGTTGAATAGATGTTCAATTTCATCAACTTTACATATATATGCATGCAACTTATGTTATTAATAAACAAGTATATTCAGGAAATATACTATAATTTAATTTTATACAAATTTAATACTAAACCTGTAACCCTAGTTACAGGTCTAGTTACTCCGTTCCAATCACGACCGTTCATATCCCGATAAGTATACAATGAAATGAGTGCGATTTAACCATTCCACAGATAGGGAACACACGTTTACACGACACGACTATTAATAACAGCAGTAGCGCCTGCAACTACTAGTAACTCAACACCAAATAATTAATATGTTTCTTAAAACAGCTGTGCAATAGAGCAGTGTTAACACTTCCGTCCTATCCTTTTGGCCTTTTAAATTTGTCATGGTAAGCGGCGAAACTCATCGCCGCACCTCTCATCAAAGGAGAGAAAATCGAAGAAATTAAAATATAAATGAACTATCCATGCCAGCAAGTTCCCTACTTGCTGGCATGCATACTCGAGTCCACATCGATCGCGCTACAGTCGCACGCTTGTGCCCCTGCGCCACGACAGCCTAAAATCATTAAATAGGAATCTAACCCACAATTATCGCGTTTATAGTCAGCGCGGTACTCCACTGCGCCGGGATGGCTTTAACAGTTACTAAGCGTAACTGACAAAACAGTGGTATTTCATAATATTGTATAGATACAATTATATTTCACAACCAAAATGATAACGATGTGTAGGCACTTTAATTACAGCCAACTTTATATTACAATAATAGCGCGATACGAAACGGAATAACCCATATTAAAAGAGATAAATTTTGTATACTATTTTTTGTGAGTCAAAGATTATACAAATAATGTTAATTATATTATCGTAGGCCATCTACATTTTCTAATACAAAAGATAAAAAAGCAGCTTCACGTTACCTCCTACAATATATCGCGTGTTGAGTAACGGAACTTAACGCCGTGCTCTGTTTCTCCAAAACGCCAAAATTTAAATAGCTCATTGTCTTAAGTGAGAATCCAACTCCCAACCATCACGATACTCCTCACAAAAAATAAATCAAAACAAAATCTAATACACGTTTTTGTACTTTGACCGATTAAGCAAAGGAAAATGCGGCCAAAGGAAAATTTTTACAGCCTCGAGGAGACCCTGGTGCATATTACTATGTTAGATTGCAAGGTTTTACAGCTGCGCGGCAAAAAACCCCGACGTTATCGTTATCAGTTGATTAGAGCGGGTTTCCCATCACTGTGACTACCTCGCGTCGCCCCCACTCAAAGAGAAAGGCCGCGAACGTTACTTTTACATTACTTTAATAACTAGGCATATTAGAAAACAATAGAAATCATTATTTAAACTATTATTCTATACATTTACTTACAAAAAGTTAGTCATTTCGAAGAGAACGTCAGCAAGTAACTACCTATACTATACATGATTCTAATCAGGCGCAGTAATCCTTTGATCGCTCACTATCGTTCACTTTGCGAGGGTTTATTTAGTCATTTGTTATTACTATTAATTATTTTAGTGTACGTCATTCAGTTTAATACATATACGTTTATAAACCTATAAGTTGTCAACTAAAATTTAAATAAATCTCATATAGCTAAAAAAACTACTAAAAATAGTTTATTTTTCAGCTTCACGTCGTATACCGCATAAAGCTAGGTAGGAATAGAGATCCTAATGTCAAGAAACTCCGCTCTGCTCTTTTCGCCTGAATTTAAGACATTCCATGTTGAGTGGTGGAAATGAACGCCGCACTTTTCTTTATCAGAGCGGGGGAATGCAAGTAAAGCAGACAAATTGTCTTAAATAGTGTTGAATATGTAAATATTTACCCTGGCGTTAACATCCGCGCCGAAGTACACGAGCATTTGCAATACATCTGCGTGACCAGCTTGCGCTGCCAGATGCACGCAGCATTGTCCTGTAACAAAAAATAAACGTTGGCGTTAAGTACCGGCATACGAACGGCGACAGAAGACGACTCATGTGTCCCTTGGCAGAGAAGATATCATATTGTATATATTACTTGTTATATTTCCAATAGCTTATATTTAAAAATTAAAATTGTAGATACATCTAAACTAATATTAGAAATGTAATGAATTTCTTTAGTCGTAGAAATTATTAGCTCCAATTGATATCTTATTGCGTTGGACAGTTCCTGAGTTTAGCACGTTCATCCAAAATCAAAATCCAAAAATCGAAATTTTTTCCTGGAACATTGTCAGCGTTGACTCTGTTGTGTTTTTGGCCTCCTGACTCACGCAATCCTCGTTATAAAAATTATACGCATATGTTTAGTAGTATATTAATGTATAGTAATATGGTTAGTTCATTAATATTCAACTGCACGAGAGTTATCATATTAGTAACATTTTTTGTTCCAGTTAAATGAAAGCACAATTGGTTCATTAAGAAAAGATTTACATTATTTTCAATAGAAAGAAAAACATCAAAGAATTCAATAAGGTGAAACTAAGATGTTAAATTAGAAGATCTATATGGATAAAAGTGTAGTTTTAAGAAAACCAAGATCCGATTCTTTCCAAAAAAGGATCATTGTATTCTTATGAAGTAAACATGTTTAAAATAATAATTATAGAAACTTATGAATTGCAAATACTTCCGATCTATGCAAAATTTATAAGTGTCTTTAAAAACTTTAAATAACTTATAAGTTTATATTATCAATATTAAAATTGTATTATAGTCTATATGACACCGGCTTGCGGCTGCGGTCGGAGTTACTGCGTCCACTTAGAACGTGTCATAAATATTTGTTAATTATTTCCATTTAACCACGCGGAGACAGCCCGAGCAGCATAAGCAACATCTAGTATAAGATAAACAGCAGTCTGACTAACCGATTCTATTGTAGACATTGGAAGTGCTCCAACGCTATTTAAAGCGAAATCAAAATAGAACGCGCTACCCGCTTTTTGAACACTATAATTTGGAACAAGTATGTCCTTATTATAGGTGTCGACGTACGAACACGTATGTTTAGATACTATTCACAATATCAATATATTTGCATGCCATGCTTTTCGAAAACTATTTGACGTGTACTTTGAACTTTGATTAATAAAACACCTATTTTGTCGGTCTTTTTTCATTCAATAATTAAAATATATATTTATGAGATTTAAAAGATCTGTAGCAAATCTCTCAAATTAATCAATCAAGTGCGAAAGCATCTGTTATTCAGCCTTTCCACGATTTCACCTCAATCCACCATCTTGTTATAGAGGCGAATGTGCGTATTCCATTGCAAAATAGCCATCGAACGCGTCGTACGTCAACATAAACAATCTACTCATGAATAAGGCTACACGTGGAGCCTAGAAACGTCTAATGAGAAACACTCATTTATAATCTATCTGATTTACTATGTTAAATTGAAGACATCCATTCTTTTTCATATCACCTGTTAATCATTCGACCTGCTTATTTAAAATACTGCTATAGTTAATAAATTTATTTGTAGCTAAATATTTATCTTTAAGAAGTAAGCATTATTTCTAGTATAGTAGTAGAAGCCAGTTACGAGATCAATATAATAATAATATGCAGAAGTATTTAAATTACGGCACGACGTGCGCGCGCGCAGGCGAAGCGGGCGAGGCGGCGGGCGACGGTGGGACGGGAGGAGAGGTGCCTGGGGTTTTCCCAACAATGTGATGCCGGCGTGCCAGCGTATTGCCCTCACCATATATGGCTGACGATATTTTTCAACGTTTCCGTAATTAACCAATCTTTCAAAAGGTTTAAGAATGATTCAATAAAAATATGTTTTTTATAATGTCTTTGATTTTGTAACAACCAAACTAAAGAAAAAGGAAACCTGAAGTTAAAATTATTATAAATAATTTAATCAGGACACAAAGGACATGTTATGAAAAAGTCCAAGTTCATTAGAAACAATTACGACTGATAACGATTACCGGCAGATAAACTACTGTAGGTGATAAACAATGTTTTGTATTCTCTCATGATTTGAATGCTAATTGGGCAAGGGCGTGACTGAGACTCGCCGATTGTCGAGTGATTTGTGGAAGATTCTACTAGACGAGAGAATCATATATATTCTTTTGGAAATTATATACGCACATATTTTAGTTTTGTTTGAAATTGGTTTTACATATTAGAAAAAAAAATGTTTCGAGTAAGTCGCATACATATTAGCAAGTTTTATAGTTCCATCTAAAACGATGTTTTTATTAAAGTTTTGATACAAGGAGTAGTAATTCGGAAATCACAAAAAAAACCGGACACTCAGTGGGGTTTTCACATATTCTAGTCACTAGTGTGATCATCGCCTGTGTCGTTGACCATTTGACTAACAGTGGGGATCAACAAAGTTAGCCTCTCACTTTTCATTTCAATGTTTAACGCGACTTTTTCTGCTAATTACTAGCTACGAATATGTCTTGGGAATAAAATACATATATCGTTAAATATTCATGGAGCTGTAATATTTAACTAAGCCATGTAATTTTTAAGTGTTAGAATCAATCTTGATTAGTTCGGTAAAAGTAGCGATTGTGTTCACGTAATATTATAATGATGACAGGCCGGAATTTCCGAGGCTTTGTAAGAAAACTTTCTCGTGGGTATCCCCATGGAGAATAATGATGCCAGCTGGCATTGTCTGTTGCTGTGGTGCGTCGATTGGATGCCTTGTGGTTTTCCTTAGAGTCTCAGGTGGTTAATGTTTACCTATAGGTAATTCTTTTTACCAGTTCAGATTAAAAGGTAAATCATTGAACTCGAGGTAAACTTAATTACTTTTAATAGTAAATAAAAAATGCTAACAGTATGTTAAATGAAGACAAAACTTAATTCCTTGTTTAAGGAAGTGATAAAGATTTTAAATGAGCAATATATTACAACATAAATGGTACGATTTTATCTAGAACTATAAATACTAGAAAACAGTTTCTCCAAGGCCACAAATGATGGTTACGTCGCTAACATTTAGACAAATGTCACTTCGAGCACAGTATGGCAACCATTACATCGTCCGTTGACTTTATATATAATGGTAGGAAAACCCACAATCTCTTAACATTCACGTAACAGCGATTCAATTAGCGCGGTCTCTGCGCCTGCGCCGAACACTGGCCGGCGCGGCGTGCGGTGCTTTCACCGACGTCGGGAATACCCACCGACCTGAGCGAATGTGAAGTACGGGCAACTGCCGACCGCTGACCGCTTTATATTTTTGGTGCCATTTTTAACAGCTGGGTATTTCCAAGTTTCTTTACGTGTTAGTTTAGTTAAGAAACATGTATATCCGAGTCTCAGTCGTTTCCTTTCATTGTATAATCACAAAATCAAGTGAAGAAGGTCTCGCATGCATCGCGGCGTCCCTGTAAACGAGGTTGCGACCATGGATGGTTTTACCCATGCAAATAAGCATCAGAGAACACTGAAAGTGTTGATGCGAACGAGACATTGTATAACTTCGGAAAACCCAACCGTGCAGTTTTATTATTTCGACCGACGCTAATACGTTATTAATGAAATTCTCAAAGTCAGGGAAAACCAAATTTACTTTGAAATATCACAGTATGTTTTATTTAAAGCAGGTTTTACTAGTCTTACGTTTATGTCGAAAATATTTGTTACTTTATCTTTCTATCCAATGTTGTAAGATAACTATCGATAATAGACTGACGATTGTCCCTTTACGTATAACATATTACGCAAAATATTAAAGCATTTTTCCGTAAACAATATCCGTTTTGGGGTTATATGTAGACTGTAATTGTGTTGAATCGGAAACAACAGTTCTAAGTAAACCGTGACCAACAGGGAGGACATTCAGGTTTTGTAGTTTTCAGAATTATATAATTTTCCCTGACGTAGGAATTTGATGGCACAGAGCTCGATCGAGGCCTTGAGTCTCGCGGCCTGAGACCAAGCGCGTAAACAATGTCTGCACAAACAGGTTTCTATAACAATTCAAGATCCTAGTGAAACTGATTTTTTTATTGAATGACGTGCAATCGCGTGTTAGACACGTCCTGATGGTCAATAGTCCTGAGAGGACAACGGCATCCGGTAAAGGTAAACCAGAACTAGATATCCGCCTTGCATCCGTTCTCTAAGCTCTCAACAATTAAAATTTATGGACTACCGTTAGATGGAACAAATGATAAACAGGAAAAACAAACGTAAAGGATTCGTATTGGAATATGTTTTAAGTTTGAAGATTATTGTACTAAAAATAATGGATGAAATGTAATCGAGGGGTTAAGTTGCATACATTATTCATCATTTTTTTTGTTTCATATCTGAATTTGAGGTCATGGAGAGCAGGACTTATCATAATATGCCTATACTTTGTTTGACCCGATAAGAGAATAACACTGATTAATATGTATTAAAAATTTGATGACCAGTCAAAGGCAAATTAGTAAACCTGTAAGTAGAATCCATCTTATAGGGAAAGACAATATCCCACTTCTATTTCTAAGAAATTTGGAACTCAAACCAATGATAGGGAAAACCTTTAAATGGGTATTTACTTCTTGAATCATATGGTACATAATGGTACATAGAAAATAATTAATAGCGTTGCAGCCGCTGGGATTTCCGTATTTGACTTAGCAATGGCGAGATTTTTTTTTCTTGTATTTTTTTTGTAATTATGTAATATAAGAGTAGCACACTGACCCCAATAACAGTAAACTAATCCAAATATATTAATCAACTATAAGTTCATTAAGTTTCGCGCTAATTGGTGATATGAAAATAGTCCAATAATCCGTAATGCTATCATCTGTGACCTCGAGCTGTTCTAATGGTTCGATGGTGACGTCACATCGTATCACTAAAATACAATTAACTTTTTAATTTCCGTAAACATTACGTCTAACACCCTGACAAGTTATACTAGAATTGAGAGGTCTGTATGGCAGAAATTACTTAATAATATGTTATTATTTGTGTTTATTGGTAAAGTCATGGTTTATATAAATCATATAATATACTTCAGAAATATTTTATCTTATATAGTGCAATAATAACACCATCTACAATTGCATCTGTGATAAGACCCAAACAAATTTGGATACAATATAATAGGCAATGTGAAGACATCCAATAAAAAATACACAAAAATTATAGCAAAAATCAAATCTTACCTTTATAATTTTTCTGATTGACAATTGTCGAAAAGTTTGGGGACGAAGCATCTGATACAGGCCTGAGCAATGCTTGTATGCACTCCAAGCTTCTTGCACCAACTGCTTTATGGAGAGGATTTTCTCCTGTAGAATCCCTCACGTCTAAGGCTGCTCCTGCTCTGACTAACATTCTGGCAACAACTGCATTACCACTCATAGCGGCAAGGTGTAACGGTGTATGACCATAGTCATTCGGTATATCTAGCCACGCTTTGTCTGGACATACTCTTATTAAGATACCAACTGATTTCTGGCATCCGTGCACAGCTGCAATGTGGAGCTGCCTGGAAATTTATACTTATGTAAATATGCAGACCTTTGGTGCACTGCAATGTTTGCACATTGCATTCAAACCAAATTGGATAAATGTTAAGAGTTAATTTTTGGATACATTTAAAATAAAACATATAATGGTCTTCTGTATCATTAAATTCTGAATATATATATTTTTTTTTACCAATAAATGTCAATATTTACACTTAAACCAGTCTATACAAAAACAATAAAAATTGTAAAATAGAAAATATTTTATGATTTCTTTTATCAAATGAGAGTCCTCGTTTAAGTGTAATGGTTTTGGGTTCAATTCAAATTATTGAAATATTATTTGTAATAATTTATTAGAAAAGTTAGAAAAATATTCTTAACAGAGAAAAAGAAATAAAAATATTTTTATTTAGAAAACATTAAATTTTTAATGGGATTTCCCTTCAAGAGATATGCAGTTTCAAATCTCACTAAATTCTATTTTAATTATTGTTTAAAGTATTGAGGATGCTATAAAACTAAAATAAAATACTTCAACTTGTTTCAATAAAAGAAATAAATAGGGGTTATGTCTCTTAAGAGATAATTAACTGGGAAATATTTCAAAGTAGATCTTATGAATTACAAAATAAAAGTCATAATGTAATGTTATTACAATAATGGTCATCTAAATGAACTCTGTATAGATAAAAATAATAATATACTGATAAGAAATATATGGAGTTGAGCATAAATTGAACTGTTTATTAAAACTTATGTGATGTGAAATATTACTTGAAATATGATGATTTTTTGCATTTATAGGGCTGGTATGGTTATGGTTGTATACAGTGCAAGGCTAAATTCACAAATTAGTCATTATCTTATATGTTTTCAATTATTGGATATAGAATATTATACATAACAGGAAAAAGATGCTTTTTGGTGAATATAAAAATGAAGCCAATTAAACATTTGTTAATTATGAATTCTTAAATGTTTACAATAAGAATATGTATGTGTGTTTATAAAGATTGCTATATAAGATGTGTGTTTATAAAATGTAAGTAAATTTACTACTTTTACCTATTCTTATCATAATTAAAAAAGCAAAGTAAGAAAAGACATAAACAATAACACAGCAACAACAAAAATATTATAAATAAGGTTTGTACTTTAGCACTGTTAATGTACAATTATTATTTTATATTCTGCATTAAATAAATTTCCTTAATATAAAAAATATATTTGATATATGTCAAAATAGTTCACAATTCTATCCAATTCAAATGTATATGCATCCCATGAAACAAAATAAGTTTGTATAAGTAAAGCACTTACGTATCACCATCGTCGTCTTGCTGGAACAGTATCGAAATCGGTGGGATATCCTGTGGTCTTTCACCTTCAATTTTAATTAAAGGCCTTTCTGGTGGGACAGGCGTAGATTCACTAAGGTTAACTTTAGACAGTGGCTCTGACAAGCACAAACCACTATCTAACCCTGTGTCACTGTTCACTTGTTCATTACTTTCCACTGGACTATCTTCCTCTATATCCACTTCCTCGGAAGACAACAGCTGTTCACTCAACGGTCCGGACTCGAAACCAACATCGCTCTCCTGGTCATCGAAAACTTTTGTTTCAAAACTCTTTTTGGCACTCATTTTTGCAATCACACTTGTATATATAACAGTTAAAACATAAAATCAAAAGCAGCTATATAAGATTAAACTCTAAAACAGCACATAAACATGGTTTATTAAGTATTGTCTTTCATTTGCAAAAGCAACCGTATCGCTGCAAGAACGCGTGCGCAATGATTAAAAATTCAACGAGCAAGATGGATATAGACAATATAAATAAGACAGTAGGCACAACGATATAAGTGACGTCAATCGTCATGAACTGCGTATTGTATAGTGTATACTAAAATTTATCCATTCGGATTGTCACACTAAAATATTTGTTACTTCATCAAAGTATAAAATTATTTTACTATAAAATAGTTAAGTTTTCTATTTCATCCAAGTTATTAACAAATAAGTACTAAATCTATTGAATATACATGTAGTCATTTCAAAATATTTTTCATTATTTTGATTGAAATGTTTCCAGTGACATTTCTTTTATTTTTTAAAATATTATGGTACATTAAACGTTCTTTGTCAACAATCAATAGGGTAAATTGTCAACATAACAATTTAGCTTACAATTTCAAAAACAATTTTCATAACAAAAAAACGAAATAGTATTTAGGTCAATAGATTTTAATCATTTTAATTGCCCAAAAACTTAACTTTTCCAGGTGTTAGTATATAATTACATAGAAAAAAACCATAAGACAGTTATTTTTACATAGATAATTAAAAATGTTCGGTGAAAAGGTTATAGAATTATTAAAAGAAGCTGAGAGAAATCGTGAAACTATCGATCAGTATAATGTAAGTAATTTAAACAATATTTGCTGCTTCTACACTACAAAAAAAATTATATAATAAAATAATTCTTTATGATAATGGTATGTAAACATAATTAATTTCAGGATGAAAAAGTACGACAAATCATCCAAGAAATGCACGCATTATTTAAAATGAACATGACAGACGCGTAAGTAACAATAAAGTTTAAATTAATTGGTAAATAATTAATATTTTAAAATAAAAATCTGCATATAATATTACAGAAATGCAACCACTGATAATAAATCACTGTGGACCACAGTTCAAGTTCGGCACTCTGCGTTAGAAAGGAACAAAAGATGTCTTCTTGCATATTTATACAATAGAATGACCAAAATAAAAGTGTTACGCTGGGAATTCGGATCAGTTCTACCGACAGACGTAAGAGAATTGTTATCAGACAATGAATATCAATGGTTTTCTAAATATTCAACAAACCTTGCCACATATATGAGATCACTAGGTGAAGATATAGGGTATAGTGGAATAGATCTGACAGAAAATTTACGTCCACCTAAAAGTTTGTACATAGAAGTCTTATGTTTAAGTGATTATGGAAAATTAGAATTGGAAGATGGTGATGTGATCACCTTGAAAAAGAATAGCAGACATTTTTTGCCAACTTCTGAATGTCAGACACTCATTAGGCAGGGTGTTTTGAAACAAATATAGATTATAGATTTTATTGTACTCTATTATGTAAGAAGATTTAAAAATAATCTGTAAAGGCTGATTTTAAAGTTAGTTTTTTCAGGCAGAAATTTTTTTTTAAATGTGATTGTTATAAAATACTTCTTTTAAGTAAAAATTTAAATAAAACCTATTAAACTTAAAATTAAGACAATTAAATGGATGATTATTTCAAGGTATTGCTGTTTGAATTTTATTTAAACAACTGGTTGTTTACAATACATTATTTTTATGTATTGTAAACAACCAATAATAATTTAAGGCAAGAAAAATATTACCATATTTATAATTGTATTTATCATTTTATGAATACATCTACAGTAGATACACTTGAACCAAAATGTAAACAGATTGTTATGTTATGTATCAAGCATTTAGCAGAGGATACCTATAAAAAATTTGAACCGGTTGAATCGACCAAGGTTTCCAGGAAGCGTGGGTTCGAGAGCCGTTAGAATTTTTTTATAAGTTTTCTAAATAAGTATTTTTTTCCTAAGTATGGACTAACACTTTAAAAATGCTTAAAAATAGAGCTTTATACCTCCTGCTCGCGTTGCGAGTCGCGGGCATTAACGCTGCGCTGTAACCAGAGTACAGAAATGAAAACTTATAAACTTATTCCCCTATTAAAATCGAACCGGCGCGTTTAAAATCAGTTATAAAGCCTCTGCGCCGTGACGGCCTCTTGTTTATATACAAAAAATAATTTAAAACACTATTAAACATTAACAATTTCCTTAAACTATTTAAAGTATATATGTAAAGTTCCCGGGAAAATAGAATAAAACAAATAATTAATAATATTTACTTAAATAGGCATTTTTTAAGGAAAAGTGATTTTAATATATAATTTGTATCGAACAAAAAAACCCAGACCGATGCGCGACGGTCACCGCCTGTAGTAACCTAGTGCGTGTGAACTCAATGCACTTGCTCTAAAACATTTAGCATCAGATATATTTGTATTATTTTAGATATTTCTTATTTGTCATTGTACTAAGCACATAAACAATAAAGGTGCATTTGGGGTTGGCTACATGCGCGACGGTTGTGGCTTCTATCCCCACTAGGGAAATAATAAAAAATATGTATATGGAGGAAATGGTTTTATTTATATTATTTGTGGCTGCGTTGAGTTCTGTCACGCATTCGCAATGCCTAGAATTCGGCCAGAGAGCGGTATGACATCAAAACAATAAAAAAAAAATCAACATCAAGCTGTATCTCGCACACAGCAGGGTAGGCAGGGTAGGCACTCCGTTCCCCACTTTCTGCCGAATTCTGGAGGCATTGCGTTTTGAGTGGCAGAACTCAATGTCGCGCTTTGCCTCGACACCAGCGCGAAGAAATGGAAATATAAATTTAAGTAACTACTTCATCTCTTCGAGTGGGGATCGAACCCCAATCAGTCGGTATTATAGTCACACTTTGTGCCCCCGCGCCACGACTGTCATACCGCTGTATGCTCAACTTGTTAGTAAAAAATAGTGGAAAGCTTCGTGCAACGAATTCAAAACTTCAAAAAAGAATAATTGCCTCTGCGAGTAGGTAAACGTTACACAAATACACTCTAACTGCGCGTGCGTCGTCAAATTAAATTGGCTCGAATTTCTTCGTTTGCGTCAACTGTTCAACCATTTTCATAGCTTACCATGTTAAAGACGATCTAAAAATTAATGTAGATTTTATTTAAAATATCTGTTTTATTGCGTGGCGAAACTCAACACCGCGCTTTGCCTCGTTTACTAGAGCGAAGAAAATAAACTATAAAATATTTAATTTTCTCAAATGGGAATCGAACCCACAACATACCGCGTTAATAGGCGACGCGCGTAAATGTTGCCCTGCGCCACAAAAGGCCTCAAAATAAATTAAGATTAAGTAAGTACACTGAGATAAGTCATGGAATAGAAAATTATTAACACCATTTAAAAATCTAATGTTAAGACACTCCGATCCCCGCTTTCCGCCGAATCCTGCAGACATTGCGTGCTGAGTGGCGCAACTCACTTTGCTCCGCCGTGGGGTTGAACCCACAACCAGGCGCATTTACAGGCGTGAAGCTGTTTTAAAAGTGTCATTGAATCACAAATTATATTTATGATAACGACTTTTTTTGTCGCACCATTGTAAAGAACCTACGACCGTCGCGTTTACAGTCAGACTTACCGCTGCGCCGCTGTTAATAATGTTGGTAAAGTAAGTACTTAATAAATAATACATAGGTATTAAATACAACCGCAGAACATAACTTAAGGCGCTTTTAAACGCGGCCCGGCCCTGACGCTATGAGCACGAAGCTGAAACTTGTCTGTTTAAGTTCACTTCGAAGTTTGGCCGTAATTTAACTTTATGTGACGGAACATACAGTGATAAATCCTTAGGGCGATCGGAGATACCTGCGCGTACCACGTAGTCGCCGGCAACCGACTCCTTATTTATTATTTAAAACGATTTACGAGACGTGAAAACGATAGAAATAAATTCAATCGAGTGTTTGTTTTAAATTATTCAAGATAGATTTTTTTATAGTTTCACGCTGTATCCCGCACATAGCATGGTAGGCAAAGGGAACCTGGGAAGCCAGTGTTAAGACGCTGTGTTCCCATTAACCCAATTCCTTTCTTGACTGTTCGCCGAAGTCAATGCCGCGCTTTCGCGTCATTACCAGAGCGAATAAATAAAAATATTAAATATTTCATTTTCTTATGTGGGAATCGAAGTCAGAACCTATCGCGTTTACGGTCGCACGTTTGTGCCCGTGTGCAACGACTGGCCTGGATTTAAAATTAGTTTGGTATTATGACCATCTTGATACAGTCTGGTAGACTGACTTACGGTACTTATTTTTTTTGTTATTTAAAAGCAACTTCACGCTTTTTCCCTTATAGCAGGGTAGGATACTTAAAACTTATTAAAACTCTTTTGTTTTGAATTTTCTACCTAATTTTTGAAACATTTGTGTCGAGTGGCTGAATTTAATGCCGTCTTCCTTCTTCGTCTATCGGAGTGGAGAAATTATAAGAATTTACATATTAATCATTCCTCCTAGTGAGAGTCGAACCTACAACCATAAAGGAAATGCGTAAATATCTATACGAATTACCTACTGTATGTTAAAATCGTGTTTTTAAAGATTTAGTGCTGTCAAAATGTTTTCTTAGAACACATTAAAGTTTTAAGCAGAATCAAAAATGGGATAATGTGTGGTTTTGCCCGCATCTTTTTTTGCTCCTTCCATCTTACTTTATGATTTAAGGAATGTTAAAATATATTGACAACATTTATGTACTATTACTATGTACTACTACTACAACACTGGTTATGATTAGAACTAAAAATATAATTTAATTTTTCCCGTCTGATTTGACGATATTTGACACATGCCCCTTTATTATGTTGAAAGTGGTAAATCTCTTCCTATCATGTTATACGAGTACGTACGTAGTAGATGCGTCGCCACTACTACCTAATATGTTTGTTTAGTATTTAGTACACAAAATATCGTATTTCTATCTACTTTTTCCCCACTACTAAGGAAGGGTTATTATTAAAATAAACGTGTCCTGTATTGTAACAGAGTAATCTCTTAAGTCTAATAAATTAAAGCTAATTCGTTTGTATTTTACGACTTATCTAGCAAATGAAGCGAGAGCCGCTCTGTACTGCAATAAGAGCTCGAGTAGTTTTTATAAAAATGTGCACTAACAAGAACACCTGCGCCCAGAATATGAGCTTGTACCTTCGCAGATAACAATAAAGTGTAGATATTGGATCGCATTGAACCCGTCGTAAGCCCCTCCGCTCCTCTCCCCTCCCCGTCCCTTTGCCTCAGGACTCGAGCGAAGCTTAAAAATTATTAAATTGAACAATTTTTCTGATGCCAACTTGAATGCGATAATTGTGGATCGATCTCAATTGAGACTAATAAAAAATAATATTAAAAATATTTAACATGTCCTCCTGATTTGGTAAAAAACAGTGATGAGTTACAAAAAACAAGGCTACAAAGTTGACAGATATTCAAATTCTAAAGCGATAATAAGAGAGTGATAGACTAGCTAATAGGTATTTTTAGTTTTCGTAAACGTCTTTCCTTATATGACAGTCATAATTTACACGATGTTTATGTTTAGGAGGTCAGTACGTCGAAACAAATAAAAATAACTCTTATAGGATCACTTCGTGTCTGTCGGTATCTATAGGGTACTTCCCGTGGACCGACCTAGTTATAAAATTTGCCACGAATTGAAAATTTACAATACAAATAAAGGAAAAAATCTAGAAAGTGAACATTTATAGATATTTCATAAAAAATTTTAATAACTGTAGTTAATTTCATACAAAATCAACATGATGAGCTGTCCCTCCGGTAAACCTACCTACTTGAGTAGTTCTTTTACAAATCTTGATAGTTCTATGGATAAGGTCTGTCAGTTTTATACATCGAATCGACCATTTCTGAATACTACATGAATAATTAATAGCGGTACTTACGAAGTTATTCGTGTTCTTAAACTAAAATCAAATACTTTAACACTCGAATAATCATTTAAATTAAGTCGAATGAAAATCGTTTTAAAATGGAGTACAATCGGGATATTTAACATTTCTTAAATTATTTAAATGATATTTCATACCAAGGATAGAATAAAAAAAATGCAATAATAAAAAACAACAAAAAAAACCCGGCTACATAAAATTACAAAGGAAAAAAACAAGCGCAACCAATCATCCATTCAATTTTTACAATTTTTTCTTATGAAGATTTAATTTGTTACAGAATAGATCCCGACTGTCAATCCTAATGAACTATCGCGTTTGTTTTTTTTTGTAGTTTTATACAGTCGGGTTATTTGTCATTTAGGTATATATATAAAAAAAAAATCAGGTTTACGCTATATATCCCGCACACAGCTAGTAGGAACCTATTCTTTTGAATCGCGCAATGCCTCGAGAATTTCGCGGAAAATTGGGAACGGTAGTGTCTTAAAGGAACTCTCAACGTTAGGACATTAGAACCCAGGTCCCCTCTGCCTAAAGAAAAAAATTATAAAAAGTTAAAAAATTAACGGCAATATCAAAATATTAATTAATTAAAACAAATTAAGAGGGGTTCGAACCCGTGCCAGTTGGAGACCGTTAAAGACATCTTCTATCGCGATACTTAAGTTCATATTACAAAAATATATATGAATAATTTATAAATGATATAATTGATATGTAAATTAAAATAAACAAATATTACAAAATTACGTACTTTTAATTTTTTCCTTTACCAATGTAGTTACAACGTGTAATAGCTCAATAAATATAAAATGAGAAACTTTGTGTGTCACATATAAACAGGGAGCAGCTGCGGGACTACACCTATCTACTATAAACTATTTTTAATGAATTATAAGTAATATTCCACACGGAGGAAAGACACTTACATATTTAGAAAACGTGTAAAAATTTTGGATGTAACGGCCTACTAAGCCATATATTCTCATTAAGCTATGTTGAAATTCTTATACGCTTGTTACAATTTATTTTATGTTGTTACCATCTCATCAATAATATATATATATATATATATATATATATATATATATATATATATATATATATATATATATATATATATATATATATATATATATATATATATATATATATATATATATATATATATATATATAAAAATCTACACTAAATAATAACCAAAATAAAAACCAACTAACATTTAGTGTGGTTTTTATATTTTGTGGTTTTGGGAATTTACAGTTTGGCTGTAAAACTGTAACAATTCGAGCTTCGAAGTAAGCCGGTAACGTATTTCCCACACGTATGAGTAAGCGGGATGTTGCAGCGCTCACCAGTGAACGTCGCGGGGCGCGGGCATGGACTCTGTACCAATTATGGAATTTGGAAAAAAACTATAAGGACTAAAAACCACAAAAACCATTCATAAAACATAATTAAAACTGCCCCGTTAAGTTTACTTCGATTAGGGGGCCTGATGGGATTTCACATTACATGTAGTCGGTTCAGTTATATATAACAAAAAAAAATCTTAAAATTCTCTCCAGTAGTAGGTATTGACGTGAAAGGCGAACAGACAGATAGAAACAGTTCAAACAGCCATAAGTGGTTCACTTGCTGCCATTATCAAAGCCGACTGAGCCACTAATGAATTTGATTGCAGAACGAAAAACACTTTAAATGTAAACTTTCCGCCAATGCGGTCAGACCTTTATTTACAAATGATATAACATAATTTTTTTTTCACATTTTTTTTAAATTTTGGCTTTATGTATTTTAAGTAGTATATCTAATCTATTAGCAAACATTGTCGCGATCAAATAAGTGTATCTGTAACATTATGACTGCTGCGGTTGCAAATGATGATCTTGTATGTTCTTAGATTTAGTTACGTTTGTTTATTCCTACGAGAGGGATCTCGTAGTTTTTTTTAATTTATTTACGTTTTCTCGCTCTGGTAAAAAGACAAAACGCGGCGTTGAACTTCATCATTTAACAAATACCGTTTTAAGTGACAGTGAAATGTTTTAACACTACGTTCCCAAGTTCAATCTACCTACCCAAGCTATGTGTGGGATACACTATGAAGCTAAAAAAATCATAAATCCAATCCTATCTGTATCCAAATAGGTTCATCTTTCAGGATTTTCCGCAACTTTCAGGATTTTATTTCGCAACCACAATGACAATATTGTATATTTACTAATAACATATATAATTTACTAGTAACATAGGCTTACTGTTTGGCTGTAAAAACGACGGTTGTGAGTTCGATTCCTACTCTCTATATTATTTGTAGTATGAAGCTAAAAATATATTTTTTTTAATAAATATATTGTAATTAATATCATTGTGTTTGAATCATTAAACATTTTTCATTAATGTCGTCGTTGTGGCACAGTGACTATGAGTGATAGTTGAAGGTTGGAATACTCGACATCGACTCGACTCGTTACACGAATGTACGTTTACATCTGTCTTTTTATTTTTACGTGGCTTACAAAATTATACTAAAATAATTGTTAAGTAAACTATGGATTGTGCGTTTACTCAGACAAAAAGAACGCATAAACAGCTAAACAATGATGAAATGACAAATTATTATATGTATTATCTTTTATGAATAGAGGTCAACTTCAAATTCTCTTACGAAAGGCTATGGCTATCCGAACGAAGTCTCGAAAAAATGTTCACGCATACCATAGGGAGTGGCGGAGTGGCTCAATGTCGGACTTGTTCTTGAACATTCATAAACCGTTCATGAACGTTTGTCTGTGGCGAAGCGGTCGGAGAGTACTGCCCATAAATAATACTTTTAATGAGAGGTTTTTCCGACAACAGAAAAACCCAGTATGTGTTAACATAGTACTATAGTATTATAGTACTCACGTGGAATGGCACATAATGGTTGTCGAAAAGTTAAGAACAGAAAGTCAACGGAAATCATTACTTTCCAAGTGTTGGTTGTTCTGTTTACAATATGAAAGTGTTCCGTTACTGCGTGGCTGATGAACTCTTCGCTACGCGTAGAACGCTGAAATTTAGCATGTAGAGTCCTCGGGCAGTGTAAGGAAGTACTAGGAGAGGATTTCTTGAAATTTCTACAGAAACGGGATATAACATTATACGTTAAGTCCAAGTAAATAGAGTGGCGGGTAACGACTCATATATTTACACGAGAATAAGTTTATTTTTGATATCTTTTATTTAAGTGTGCTAAAAAGTATAAAATAAACTACATGTGAATACAAAATCGGAGAAAATATCTTATTAAAATTCAATTGCAAGATTTTAATTACCACATACATTGTAAGCTAAATCACAGCATGTAACACGCTCGAGGTCCGCGATCAGACCCTATGGGGATGTGTCGTTTAACTACCGAGTTTTTATGGCGACGTGCCGGTTTCACAATCAGATCAGTTCCATGTCCTAATTATTTTGTATTGTCTTCCAATTTACACATGTATGCAAGTTTTTTAACCCAATTGGTAATCGCGTATAAATCAATATTAATTTTGATTGCAGACCAATACCGGTGAAACTAAATAAATGCTTATAAGAAGCTCTAGATGGCGTGTATAACGGAGTAGGACCAAAGTGGCGTGCGCTCTGTACTCTGTGTCTTCACCGAACTAAGAATTATGCGTTTAAAAAATATTTAAGTCTTTTATTTTTCAGCTTCACTTTGTATATCGCATATAGCAGGAGCCTAGTGTTAAGACGGAGTGTCTTAACACTAGGCTTCCACTTTCCGCCTATTCTAGAGGCATAGCGTGTTGAGTTGCGGACCTCAATGCCGCGTCTTGCCTCGATATCAGACCGAAGAAATAAAAATATTAAGTTGAGTGGGAGTCGAACCACCACAACACTTGTGCCCCTGCGCCACATTTTAGTACCTGAAAGTATGTAAAAATGTAGATTTAAGATTAGCCACAAGGACCAAAAGCGATTGTTGAGGCCGTCGTGGTGCAGCGGTATATCTTCTAGCGCACGGATATCTTGATGTCTTGAAAACTGAACGGAAACTGCCCTTTTTAACCTTGCCTATCTTATTGTATTCAAAATACAACGTGAAGCTTAAAAATGTCTATTTAATTTTATATTACCATATCAAAACGACTACAAAAGAAAGTAATTTAATATTAAAAAGCAGTTTTTGTAAGCAAAATTAGAAACAAAACTGTATCGTTGTTACGTAATACTAGTTATACTATAAATATTATTTGGTCAGATTTTGATTCCTATAACAACAGCTGCTGTGCGTTACTTTTTGAAATGTGTATTTTCCCAGGACCGGGACTTCCACCTTATTTAATGGGCGACTTGATTCCATGTTTGTAAAATGCCATTTGTTTAGGAACTTTGTTTGATGTTTTTTAATTATAATTGCTAATCACAGTTTTTTTTTGTGTTCACTTCATATAAACTATGGTGGCACAGCGGGTCAGCGTTTGCTAGGAAACGGGACGATTATGTGTTCAATTATATCACTAGCGAAAATTAATTATTTTCATTTCCTCGCTCGGCGTTGAGTTCCGACACACAATGTGGAGGGAAGTGTTTTTGATACTACGTGGTAACGTAGTATCTGACTCAATTATTTTATTTACAAAAAAAATAAAATATCGACAACCCTGCATTACGTTATCCGCCGCGTCGTACGATAGCTACGGATGTCCATCAGTCTTGGCCAATTGTCAACAATTTGAAATGTCTTCTATAATAGTATAACATAGTCCAAATTTAATTTTATATGTATACTATATTACTATTGGTATCCGTATGTGTGTGAATGCAGACGCGACTGTTGTGGGTTTGATTTCTACCCAGGGGAATGATTTCTTCCTTTTGGTAATTACTCAAAGTCGCCATTGAGTTCCTCCACTCGATACACAATGGCTCGAGCGGTGGAATGTGAGAAACGGAGTGTCTCAACACTAGGTCAGAGAGAGATACAATTTAGCATGAAACTAAAAAGCTACATATATACATTGATACATATTATTATGCATTAAGAAATTCCTACAGGACTATACTTTGTATATTAAATGTATTTTAGTACACTGCTAGTCTGCGCTGCCCGATCTTAATCTATACTAATATTATAAAGAAAAATGAAATGTTTGTGTGGTTAAAGGCGTTAATCTCAGGAACTGTTTTGAATTAAAAAAATATTTTTGTATAGAATAGTTCTTTTATCAAGGAAGGCTTATTACATCACCTATACCGCAATCACTCTGATATAACCCAATCAGAGTCATAGTCACCTCGTGAACTTAGAATGTGTCATACACGACATGTAGGCCTGTATTTAAAACCGCTCTCAAGAACTTGAAATACCGTTTTAATCACCTATGAATGACGACGGCATTTCAAGATCGATCTTAGAGTTGAGAGCGATTTAGAAGTAGTGGCCTTTCTATTTGACCGCGCGAGCGAATGTCCGGGTAATATAGCATATAATATAGGGTAATTAATAAATGTTTAATTTTTCTTCATTACTCTGATGGAATAGGCGTAAGGAAGTCACTTAAATAAAGTAAGCCCCAAAGATTTTTTATATTCTGCCACTCGATGAAGCAAGACAATATATCATATTTAGTATGGGATATCAACTCTCGAATGTGCTTGATTGAGGATACGATAATATTTTAGTACAGCAAAGAACGGAGTGTCTTGCCACTATATTTTCTCTACCGACCCTGGAACTCAAGGGACAGAGTTAGAATGACACTGCCATTGAGTATGCAGCAAGCTTCGTTGTAGGTTCTAAAAGTGATAAAAAAATGCTAGCCATGTATATATTTTTGAGCCATGTTCTTATGTTTGTACGTAGTGCTATAGCAGTATCTTAATATTCACGTGAATTGTCTATTTGAATAAAGAATATTTAAAAAAAAGCGACGGGCGTTGTGGGTTTGACTCACTTAGGGGAATGATTATATTAAAATTAATTTCCATTTTCTGTAGATAGACAGGGCACGGAAATGTCTCGAAAATTGGACAGTGATTAGGGAACGGAATGTCATAACACTACGTTCCTTCTGCTTGCCCTGCTATGCGAGAAGAAGCTGTATCTGTATCTAATAGAAGATGAGAACTATCTTACATCTTTAATTATAGCCTCAAGTTTTTTACAATTAATAATATTGAAGACCAGTGACTAACGCGTTCATACAAATTACGAAGCCAAGTCAAGCATTTTCCTGTAGGCACGCACCGTCGGGCCGGCGTGTTTTACGTTGAGTTTGATTCATCGTCCAATGTTGTATATTTTTGAGGATAATTTGAATAAATTCTTAAAAATTAATTAACCTCATTCAGAAGATTTGCCGACGTGTTTTCCACATGTCAAAGTTCAGTTAATTATAAGTCGACCTTTTTAAGCTTTTTAAAGTACAATTACATTATATTATTACATTATACACACACCGTGCGCTTGAGTCGATGTGGGTCGATTTCTATTAGAGGGCATGAATTTATTCAGTTCCGCCACTCGATAAAATAAAATCTTTTAAGGACAATTTAATTTCAAAGAATTACCTAACCTCATTCAAAAATTGATGTGTTTCCCACACAGTTAGTTTTCAGCGGGTTACACAAAAAATATCCTTTTAAAATATTATGTAATGACCGAAGCAAAAGCAGAGAGGAAGTGAACGCAGTGTCCTAACACTAGGTTCTCTCTGCCTACCCTGCTATATTGGGAATACTGGGTGAACCTAAAAAACGCAAGCGCATTAACTTTAATTAAATTATAATTTGGTTTCCTATAATCTATTATAAGTCGATTCCGATGAGTCAATTGGTTTGAAAGTTACGTCGTGTTAGATATGTAGATATTTTACTTTATTATTGATTTATCTTTTTATTTACGACGCATGTTTTTAACGATAAGTTGGCAGCGCTTTTTAAAAATATGTGTTCCCACCAGTGTTTATAATTAGTCAGACAATGTTGCATTGTACTTCTTTATATTTTGCAAAATTTTGAAAGAAAAAAACTTAGAAAATGTATAATCTATATTAAAAGATTTATTTGAGTCTCTAGTATTTATTATTTGCCGTGTGATCCGGCCTAGAATAGGATCATCCTGGTACTGGTGGTGTCGTAAGAGGCGACTAAAGTACGTGTGGTAGAGTCACGTCGCCAGCAATGGCAACACCCATGGGCAGACTCAACCGGATCATTACCACCCCCGGCATTTAAAACCGGCGTGAAGTAGTGGCTTTATGCCACTGCGTTTCGCATCAGGTAATGCCGGGCCCTGGCGCCCAACCCACCTTAAAGGCCGGTAACGCACCTGTAGCTCCTCTGCGGTTGCACGGGGTCGTCGGCGGCGGTAATCACTTACCATCAGGTGACCCGCACGCTCGTTTGCCGTGTCTTTTCCATAAAAAAAAAAAATACCGTAATAACAATAATTAAAGTGAGTACTTTAATTATTACATTATTTTTGTATTATTTATCGGATCGGCTAATTTTATTATTCGTTTATTACTCGTGGACTGTGCCCATACATTTTTCCTAAATAATATTTAGGTACTTTATATCAAAATTTTATTCATTCATCTCAAATAGGTATATAGACGCTAGAAGTACAGGAGATGGAATGTCATTAAATTGAGGCTTAATATGAATTATCTTAAATTTTATTTTTTTTAATTGAAATAACACTTGATACCAATCAAATGAAAAAGTACAAAATGACGATGTTTTTAAAATACTTGGACATTTTTTTTGTATAAAATTTTTACGCTTTTCAAACGTTAAAATTTGGCAACATGGGATAAAAATAGTCGCTAATGACCATATATCTACTGCTTCAATTTAACTTTAATCATATTTAAAAAAATCAGTTTCGGCCAAAGCTAAGACCAAAACGACTACTGCCACACTATAAAAAAAACCTAAAATCTTATATAAACTTCTCATCTCTAAAAACAATTCATGTTGTTTCCGTTTAATCAATAGCTTCACACTGTATCCCGCACAGAGATACAGTGAGATACAGGTAGAAGGAGCCCGGGAACCTAGGGTTAAGACACTCCATTCACTTTAAAACACTTCCATTCAACACTTTCCGCTGAATACTGGAGATATTATGTGTTGAGTGAACTCAACACCGCGCTTTGCCTCGACCAAAGCGAGGAAATAAAATTTCTTTCATTTTCTCAAGTGGGAATAGAACTTGCTGACCGTCGCATGCTTGAACAGCAATGTTTGTAGAGAACAGCTGGAACACATTAACATTTTACGTGAAACCTAGGGAAGATTTAACTTTTTGAAGAAATTGATGACACACAATTGAACAACAATTATGTATCGACTAGAAAACTATTTCGATGATATAATGATTCAGTCTTACTCTTGAAAAATACTAAGCTTTTGGGCTTATTTGTTGAAAAAGTGTATTCTCTCAAGTGAGAATCGAACCCACAACCACCGCATTTACAGACAAACGTGTGTGACAGATTTCAGTATTTGCCTAAATATAATGATATTCTAAAAAGTACAACAACAATACGACGGACACACACGACGTCGCGCATTGTTTACGACGGGTTTTACCTATTTATTACGATAATATTGTTAATAAATGCCACATAGCCTGATTATTTCCACGATAGTTGTTGAGTATTTTTTTTATTTTCGCACATTTTGTACAAACATTATTAAGATCTTTGGTTAAACGCTCTAATCTCTTGGTACATCGCCCTATGGAACAAATTGAAAATTTCTTTGTATTGGATAGAATCAAAATCAGCTTCACGCTGTATCCGACACACGGCAGGGTAAGCAGAGCAGAGTATTGAGTGGGAGAACTCTACGCCGCCTTTTTATATATTTTATGCCTAATACAACAGGCATAAATTTTGGTCATGAATGTTTTCTCGATTGCACCACGGTTCGTTTTCTCTAAATCTTGCATCATATATCAATCATCCTCTCAATTATTCCAAACCACCTGGGCACGTTCTCCTTCTTTTATCATATTCTTAACACTTTATACTGCTACTACTATACATTCCTTCGTCCTACGTGAGGAATAATCCAAATCTTGAGCCAAAGGGTATGTTAAATAAATAAAGTTAATTAACTAATTCAAAGATATATCGGAACGTGCGATAAATTGTGTTGTAAGCATCGCTGAGTCGCAAAGCCACACACATAAAGCGGCGTATTAACCATAGTAAAGCGATTTACGAGGGATATAAAGGCCTTCCTTAACCCATCGGTAGGACCACCATGTGTACGGGGTTTACAGGGTATATCCCGGCCGCTCTGCTTTTGTGAGTCGGGAGTATTGAATATCTTTGAAGATATTTATATGAATTAATTACAAAATTTTCTCTAAAGTCAAATTTAAATAATTTTATTCAAAACTAGCGGCCCACTCGTGGCTTTGTTCGTTTGAAATATATTAGATTATTTAATTCCTATTGTTTTAGTGTATTTGAAAACTGTAACATGTACTATATAAATTGTAATTCAAACCTTATAGGTTCTTATTTGTTTTTGTTGCCGTATTAAATTGAAAATAGTTTAGTAACACTAGAGTGAGTGATATACAAAATTTTAAAAAATCACATCTGTCTTCTAGGTAAACTGTAACCGCACCCGTGTACAGACACCGATCAATTGCGATTTTATTACAGATAGATGTATTGACTAAAATTATTATTTTATATAGGCTGTCGTAGCGCAGGCACAAGGTAGCACCAGAAACTCAGTTTCATTTTTATATATGAATGTTTATCGATTGTTCTATTTCAAAAAAATATTGCTTCGATTTATCTTGCTCACAAGACGCTATGTTTGGACCTTAGTAGTTTTTTTCGCCCTTTCTATATTTTATTATTATTATTTATTTTAGTACAATAAAGAATATTATTTATTGAAGGCATTATAAATATTTTGCTCAGATCTTTTCCTTGCATTCTAGATTTTACGTTTATATTATGCAAATGAGATAAGAATATACTTTGTATGACAAATAACAATGAGAGATGAATTAACTGCAATTTTAAGCAAATAACAACTAATCAATGAATACTGTACACACATCGTTGCGCGTGCGCAGATTTATTTATTACATACAGTCATATAACACACATTGTGTTTGATAATAATTATGTTCAATTCCTATAATAAAACTATGCATATATATTAAATATTACAAAACAATTGTAGCTTTTGCGACTTGAAAAGACAAATTTAAAAAGAAATTATGGTGCAAATGACTGAAAGTTATAATTATATTATTCATATACAAGGGATGAGAAGTCAGTCCAGATATGTACACATTTTTAAGTACTTTAAAATGATGCTGCGTTCAACTATATTTATAATGGAACCGGTGTTCGGATAAAACTTAGTTTTATCCTTAATTACAAACACCAATTCATCCCGTTTTTATTCCCAAACATGAGGGTTACCTTACTCATCACTTTATAGCATCCAGATGAACTGGAAGGTTGAACTCGGAATCGTAATCGCGCAAGAACGATGTAAGGCGCAGTAAAAAGCTCCGATCAAAAGTGGAACTATCTACTGCGCGTTATTTGAAAACTTTTCCGCTTCAAACTTGTACCAATGATAGTTGCTTAATTGGATCTTGATTGTGTTATTTGATTATTCTTTTCGTATCGGCAGTTGTGGTACGGCGTCTGACTGGGGATGCGATGGTTGTGGGTTCGATTCATTCTTAATGATGCACGAAATTGATTTATTTCGAGAGAAATTCCATTTGTGAATAATAATAATAATAATAATAATAATATATTTATTCATCAAATTAAATTTAACAAATTGCCTCTTAAACCAAGAGGTGTGCGTTGGTAGCCGTACTAGTATAAACTGTGTCACAGCTACCAGCGTCTTTGCCCCTTTACAATTTTAATGACATTTTAGACATTTGAATCATTTAATTATCAGTTAAATATTATAAAAATATAAAAATGAAAAAGTAAAATAAAAAAAAAAAACAAAACGATACAATATTTTAAAATCGCCAAAAGCAAAAACAAACTAACAAACAACTTATAATACAATTAATCAAAGAACAAAGTGTAATTACCACGTTAAATATATATATTTCTATGTGTGTATGTGCTGCTGTGTGTGTGTGTGTGTGTGCGTGTGTGGGAGTGCGTGTGTATGCCCATGATATGGGTGTATATTTATTTAGCCGAGAAGAAAATTCTCAGTATCTATGTACGATAAATTTTGAAGCCAAGTTGTAACAATTTTTTTGCATTTAAAAGAAGATAGTGGATATATATACCTAATTTTGTTTATTTTATTGTATATGTGGCTGCTGATAATATAAAATTGAGTGCGGGCGGATCTCGTTCTGGAGTACGCGGTTTCACAGACCCTGGACTTATTACGTTTGCAAGTAGGCCTGAAAGTAATACTTTTATGCTTGCGAAGTATCACCAACATTATGAAGAGTTTCCTAACTGAAAGAATAGACGTCTCACGGTAGAGTAGATCCGTACTGTAACGTCTAGGTTTTCCCAGCATAACTTTCAAAATAGCCCTTTGAGCACGTTCTAAGGAGAGTAGTGTATGTTTGCTGGTGCCCCCCCAAACAACGATGCAATAGCTTAGAAGACTTTGTACGAGAGCATAGTACACCGTGAGAAGGATTTGGGGATCACCCGAATTTCTAAGTTTTTTAAATACCGGAATTATTTTACGTAAACGGTTGGCTATGTTATCAATATGAAGTGACCAGCTCAAACAGCAATCCACAGTAACTCCCAAATATTTCACATTGAAGGCGCGAGAAAGATTAAGACAATTGATAGTCAAAAGGTTGGAATTATACCATTGTGTCACTAATTTGATAGCATTCTCGGCATAGCATTTAGCCTCAACCCATTCTCTCCCATGTATTACCAACACAGTGTCGTCTGCATAAGCGATCATTCTACAGTTGGGCAGTGACATATTACATAAGCTATTAACGTATAACAGAAACAGAGTGGGACCCAGGACACTTCCCTGGGGAACTCCAAAGGAAATAACTGCTTTGTCACTTACAAATTGATCAATTCTGACATACTGAGAGCGGTTAGTTAGATACGAGCGAAAGATATCTAGAGCCATACCACGTATGCCAAAAGATTCCATTTTGTTAAGTAAGATGGGTATAGATACAGTGTCGAATGCCTTAGATAAATCAAGGAAAAGTCCGATAACCTTAAATTTGTTGTCGAGATGCTTAGCTATAGTTTCCGTAAGCAACAAGGCAGCGTCCTCCGTGGATTTGTTTTTAATGAAACCAAATTGATTGTCAGCAAGGATGTTATGGTGTTGAAGATAACGTGTCAATCTTTTATTTAGTAGCTTTTCTAGGATCTTGGAAAGGACTGGGAGAATCGATATAGGTCGATAGTTATTAACACTATTTCTGTCACCTGTTTTGTAAATGGGATGAATTAGAGCCCTTTTAAAAATATCCGGGAAAACACCGGTTGAAAAGCAGAGATTAAATATATGCGTAAGAACAGGGGTTATACTAACGCTGACCTTTTTAATTACTGCTGTGTGAATGCCGTCAATGCCAGGAGCCGAATCTTCTTTTAAGTTAGAGATGATAGTCTTAATCTCATCATTATCAGTGTCGTAAAGTACCATGGATTCATTTAAAGTATAAGGATGAGGATTTTTGAAGGCTATTTCTGAACTTAGATTGTGAGGACGTTTAGCAAGTATGGCATTAGCATATGTCGCACCAATTTCAGCAAAGTAATCGTTAATAATGTTGACAGAAACATGAGGATTATTATGTAGGTCTAGTAAGGGGGTAGGAGAAGGAGAGGGCTGCTTAAAATACGTAATTTTATTTATTATATTCCACGTACCTTTTAGATTATTTTTATATTTCAGAAATTCGCTTTTCTCATATGCAATCTTTACTTTCTTTATCAAGTTAGTTAATATATTTATATTCACGCTATGCCTCTTAAATTAAACGAAAAGTGAAGAACTGTATATTAAATAATGACACATTTTTCCAAATGGGATCGACCCCACAACCGTCACGTTTGCAGTAATACTCGGAGCCACTGCGCCACGACGACTCCAATTTTAATTTTATTTCATTTTGCTTTAGAAATAACTATAAAGTCTAAGAAAAATTGGTTTTGCTCGTATTCCAAAGGTGGGCCCACCTTTACCGGTTACTACAACGTAAAGTTTGTTGAAACTTCATGTTTTAAGCGTGTGTAATTAACGAATTTACTTTGCTATTCGTTGGTATGTATTAATATGTAAGTATAACGTGATTACGTTTTTAAATTATTATTATTATTTGACAAGAAAACACAAAGATTGCAATTAAAATAATCCCACCCAAAACAAAAATGTGAAAGGCTGCCAAGTTCGATAATATGGGAATGCTTCACCTATAAAAAAAGTGAGAACTGATTAAGTACCAAGTTCCATACACATATCTCAGTTATAAAAATAGTTACAGGAATGCACACTTGATTTTCCGCAGTTTGGAAAGTAGATTCTGAATAAATATCATATTAAATACCTAAAATTCTAATACTTACAAGAACGCAAATCTGTTTTTCCAGCAGTTTCCTGATAACATTTTTTATTATTTTTCTGTACTTTTTAATGATGTTACTTGGCAAGTTTTCTTTTAATAGGGCAAGTTTTAATAGAAAATTAAATACTTGACTCATTGCGTTTAGTAGGTTTATAACAAGGTGTGTGAAAACTTGGTGTCAACTTATTCAGATCACTTCTTTTATAGGTGAAGCATTCTCATATTATCGAACTTGGCAGCCTTTACATTTTTGATTTGGGTGAGATTTCATTTATTTTTGTAAGTTTGTTTCTTTATTTTTTTCATATGATTGAGTTAGTTAAGGAAATGTCTTATTTATCCTACCTTTCAGATTTTCGAATATGCACTATGCTTCTTACAAAGAAATGAACTAGATTAACTAAATAGACTAGATTAACCAACTGACTGACATGATATGTTATCATATAATATTATGTTCATTCCACTATGTACTTTATACTACGAGTCTAATTCTTTTTTCTACGCTTGCGTGGCACTGTTTGAATATGATCTTGATGTTGATATTTTAATCCTATTTTAAAATTATTTTTTAAGTAATTTATACGTATACAATAAATAATCTCCGTACACCTATAAAATGTACCTACTTACAAATAGTTAAAATAACAACGTCATTAGTTGTTACCTAAGTAAGTATGCTACCTACCAGCATTATAATTGGTGGCCTATTGTGTAGCCTAGAGTAGGCAGTGCAGTGTAGTGGCATCTTCACTATTAGCTAATCTTTGACCACACTATGATCGTGAAACCACCGCGTCTGTCCAGCAGTGGACGTCTGCCGAGTTGACGAGTGGCTAAGTAAAATATCCGAATCCGACCGACACCTTTATTTTCTTGAATTTTTAATCGTGGATTTAGCGCATAGGTATTGGTTTAGTAGTGACCCTGCTTTTCACGCCGTATGGCGTCGCGGGTTTGATTCCCGCGACAGACAAACACAGAGGTTTGTCTTGTGTCGGGCGCATTTATCAATAATCTATATGGGTATACATGTAGGTACCAACTTAAATAAGTACTTACTTATTATGTATTCATTTTCGCTCCATACTTATAGTGGATCTAAGTTACGCAGTCATTTTCGAAAATGACTCACACTTGGCCGTTTTCAGATTTTCCCCTTTACCTTGACCTAAAGACCTACCTCCAGGCAAAATTTCAAGTCAATACGACCATTGGAAGTAGTCTAGGTTTTTGATGAGTGAGTCAGTCAGTATATCTCAAGACCTACAATAGGTATATTAATTGGGTGAAAATTGGCCCGAAATGGTTCGTGTAATATAACCCACGGCCGGTGTGTCGCTTTTTTTGCTCGAACTTGGCGGACACACTGCCGTGTGTCTAAACAAGGAAACAATACAGACGTAGTGAAGATGTTGCCATATAGGCTTCTAAATAACACAGTTTTGCGGTAGGGCCAAAATTATTTGCATTCGTCGGTTTTACCAGACGCGAGTAGATTAGATGCGTGTAGCGATCGCCGCTATCTGCGGGTTTCCCGCTGCTATCCTGACGTCAACGCACGTCAAATTATCAAGATAGCTGCAACATCATATCTTCTATTTGTAATGTAATCTAGGACAATCTTTCGTTGGATTTTGGACTTTTTCTATAACTATAGTTAGCAATTAGGTTTTTTTGTTTATCTTTGTGTGTTTACATTGTTATTCACAGATTTAAAATATTCTTTATTTAAATAGATTCTTGAAAGTACTTAATTTTATATCGTAAATGACATAAAGCTGTCATCATATTGGAAGGTGGAATCAAAGAACATGTTTCCCTCATAAATGACACTAAGGCCGTCCTAGTCATAGTACATGTTACTGCGTACGCCATAATTAAATATTACATGGCGTGGTCGCATGACAATATTTAAATTATCATCATTATTTCGTTGTAGTAGGTAAAGCAGGGCGCGGGGTTGCTTTCCAGCATCTAATCTGTGAAAAACGTGTCTTAACACTAGGTTCATTGCTTTCAGGATAGGCAGCCTGAAATGTTGAAGCAAAAAAAATATGCTGAACTGTCACATTTTCCCCACGCTCATAACCGAGTAGCCAGTGCTCACCACGGACAAGACATTTATTTTTCCACTTTTTGCTCAATTTTCGAGATGTTGCAAGATGATTGGTGGAATCAATGTCGCGCTTTGTCTACCACAGCGGGGGAATGAAACTAAATTAAACATAATCATTCTTCTGGGTGGAGATCGAACCTGCATCTGAGTGTACGCGATGGTCATGCTATCGCGTTTACACATAGACTACCTCAGGCCGGTTTTCTCCACATAATAAATATAAATAATAACCGTTTCCCAAATATCAAACAGGAAGTTTGGTAACGTACCCAGCGACAAGGCCCGCCCCCTTTCCCAGAGGACCAGTGTCAAACCGAAATGAAGATAAATAAGGAAAATATAAATATTGTTACATTTGTATAACAATGTCGACTTACTTTGATAATGTTGCAAATAATAGCTCCACAAAGTCATCAGATATGAGAATATTGTTTATATGATAAAGAGTATTATTGTGTTGTTATATTTTTACATTATGTTGTTCATATTTCTTCATACAATATAGAAATCTCAATTACCAAACATATATTGTACGTGTTTAGTTAAACTTGTGACATTTTCAACTATGAAATATAACCGTGCGCGATAAATAACGCCCCATATCGCCGTAAAACTGAAAAATACTATCAAATATATTTATGGGTAACAGTTTGAAAGCCGTCCGTGACAATGACATAGTGGTGTATGTGTATGAACCACTCCCTTTCGCAATCTATCAAATTCGAATAGGTATCCCACTGTTTCACTGTTCTGTCTAGCATTGGCTATATAAAACTAGTTTTTTTAGTTTCATGTTGTATCCCATATAGAGTAGAGTAGGCAGAGAAAACCTAGTGTTAAGACACTCCGTTCCTTTCCGTTTTTCATTGTGTGTTGAGAGTTAAGTTTGTACATAAAAACACATTTCCACTTCTTGAATTATAAAATAATATATTTTATACATTATATTTTAGCTTTGTGTTTTATCTCTAGTGAGAGCCTTGGGTGGCGAGAGAAAACGAACTCGTAAAAAGAAAGAATATGAAAGAGGTGTCACCTTTTTTTAGACGACTTCTTTTAATGTAATTAACGTTATTTTTGACCTTAAAAATAACAACAATAGTGAATAGGTATATTAATAATATTTTCTACATTTTCATTCTACATTGTGACTTTCATGATAATTTTTATCACTTACAACGGCGTCATAAATGGTTTATTGTTATTAACAAATTACTATATTTCTTTGAAGGCAAAATCGGGGCACCCCTTTTATCACAATACATTTATTATAAAACTGTTCTCTTTCGTAACAAACATAAATATTATCGTAAAGAAATTAAAAACTGTACGTAACGAAAATTAAATTTGAACAATACCATCTTCTTAGTTTTTCCTGCCATAGTATAATTTAGAGGATTACAGACTGTAAACGCGACGGTTTTAATTTCGATCGTTACTCGAGAAAATGATTAGGTATATTTCATATATTTTATATTTACTTTTGTGGTACAGCGGCTAAGAGTTACGCCACTCACCACCATATGTCCCGAAATCAGGCAGAGAGTGGAGAACAGTACCGGACTTTAATGCGGCTGTTACTAATAAAATTGTACTCAAACACGGATAAACACTCAAACGGATATACGGATAAATAAAAATATTGAAATTAGTGGTCTTAATTTTTTATAAATTTATAAGATAATCTACTATTAAGGCAAACAGTTTCCCACTTTCCACTTAATTTTCGAAATATATCTTGAGAGGTGTATCAAAAAATATTTGTGAAATTAAATTTATTTTAATATATATCCCAAGATGCGAACTAGTAAAAATAGTATCGTATTTGAAGGAATACATCACAACTTCACAACAACTACTAAAAATTATCATTTGGTCTTGAACATGCTCCGGCCGTTGAAAGCTGGACTTTCAACTAGATTCGTTGGCTACTGGAAGTGGACATATTTTGTTGATAGACCTTTGGACGATTCCAGTCCAAGTTTTGATGTCAGCCGCTCTGTTAACTCCATCACTACCAGGGAATACAGAAATCACTCGACCCAATTTCCACTTCAATGGTGGTAGATTGTCCTCTTTAAGAAGAGCTAGTGTATTCATCATCAAGGCATTCTTACAGGTACGCCATTTTATCCTGTGTTGGAGCTTCGAGATATATTCCTTGCTCCATCTGGACCAGAAATGCTGTCGCAACTGTTCGATCCACTGGAATCGAGTTAAGCGATTGTAAGAAGAGTCACTGTGATCAGGATTCGGTAAAGACATCAGTGGTCGTCCGATAATGAAATGTCCTGGAGTAAAAGGCCTTCGGGTTCTGACGACAGAGATGTAAGCGGTCGAGAGTTGAGGATCGCCTCAATTTGAACTATAACTGGGTAAAGTTCCTCAAATGTCAAATTACAGTTTCTCAACACTCGCTGAAGATGAAGTTTGGTTGATTTTACACCTGCCTCCTATAGGGCTCTGAAATGCGGCGAATATGTGAATATGACGCTTCTAACATATAGACAAGCGCCATATGCGCGTTTAGAGGTATCAGCAAAAACATGAAATTCCAATGAATCATAATCATTGCAAATGACATGCGGAAATGGAAGTCGAATGTTCCCGAGCTTATGTCAGACACTACAACATCTTCACACAATCTTAATATCGGTTCATCTCAGCCAAGCAAAACGCTAAGGCTAGGCTGGTTGACACAATCATTTGAGCTCTGTTTTCCAACAGGTCCATCACCTCCATTTGAGTTTACAAAACGTAAGATGCTGTCAATCATATCACAGATTTATGATACATTAGGCTTACTAGCTCCTTGTGTCATTCAAATGAAGATTGTTGTTGCAAAGGCTCTGGTTGCAAAAACTAGCATGGGATGAAAAGCTGATAAAGTCCTACCTGAATTACGGCCGGATATTTCATTACTACCTTTAAGAATGAAATGTCTTCATGGATAAAAGTTTCGGAAGGAGGGAATTAAAAGATGTGCCCGCCCGCATATATATATATATATATATATATATATATATATATATATATATATATATAAGATATTTTTATAGTAAATGAGCAATTAATATGTAGTTGTAATTATTATGTATAATTTTAATATCAATACTATTTCCAGCTCCAGCCATGAAATCGTAGACTTTGATCTATGACAGTTACCTCGTTGTAAGTGGCACTTTGTTTTTATTACAATTACATTCTTGGAACCTATCATATGAAATCTAAAAAGTCACAAACACTATTATACGTTACGTCACTTTATTTACTACTTGTTATAACAACAGTCATATAATTTAATTAATACGCATTACTTTACAAACTACGTCTTAATGACGCACTATTTGTTTCGATAAAAGGGAATTCGAAGAAGATAAATGTATAATTAAATGTGCCGATTACCAGGATGCTGTACGCGCGGCACATTCATCTCGTTCATTGAACGTCGTTAAATGACATTTTATTGAGTGCTCAGATTGAAAAGCTTGAACTCATTGCAAGTTTTATGGTCATTTTTTTAGTTTCACGCTGTATGTATCCCGCATATGGCAGGCGAAAGTCGGAAGGATTCAATAACACGTTATCCTGTTATGTGAGGACGTGTTTACAGCCAGGCGGAATAAAAAGAAAGAAAAAGAAAACAGCTCTAGGAAATAATAAAAAAATACAATGCTTAAATATTTGTTTTTTTAAAACTACATCTCCTTATCCTCGATAATTTCGATTTGTATGTGTTTTAATAGTAGCAGTAACTTTGATACCCGGTGATAGCAGCAGTAGCCAACTGCTGTGGTGTGTGAGAGCGCGGTCTAAATCCTCACCATATTAACGCCTTCAAGAAATAATAGCTATGGGAGTTGCTTTTTCCTCTTCGTTGGTTAGGTAGTTCCTAAAAATGATAAATTCTATTCTTAGAAAAAAGTGTACATAATACTATATCTATATATTGTTTTTGTTTTTGTATATATCTGACCCCGGTGACACTGTAATGATTAGATATTACTCTGTTCTATTAATATTTTTCATTGGCGTCAGTTAATATTACTTGATTCCAAATGCTTAAAATTGGCTTCCATTCAAATTTTGAATCCTGAAAAATCTGAACGATTTGAAACAGGTGATTGATATGTAAGCTTGGTTATTGTGAAAAGATTCTAAATCTCGATGATTGATCAATTTTCATACGAAATTTTGATATTTCTCGTTTTTTAAAGTGTTAGTTATTAACATATATACTCTTTATTGTATTTTGTGATTCACATTAATACCATAAAATTGTTACATTGTTGGCAAAGGTGGACTTATCTCTAATAGGGATTTCTTCCAGTCAACCCATGGGTATGAGAAAAGGTAGAAACTATTTGCATGTCCAAAAGTGCAAGTGCAACATATACCTACATACATAACTCTACATATATACACACATACATACATACACATATACATACAAACACATATTAGATATAAATATATACATATAAAATTGGTAAATTAATAGAATTATAATTGATCGTTTGTTATAAATAGTAAACAGATGATTATTTGCGGACAATAACTTGTTTGAACAGCTGCTGTTTCACTCTTATCTTAAATGTGTCAATAGACGTACTTTCCTGAATAGTTTTAGGTAAGTTATTCCAAAGCACAGCAGCGTGTACGGAGAATGATTTTTTCCCAAAACTTGTCTTACTTATAGGGATGTCCAGCGAATGTGTTAAGCACAATCGCCTGGAACGGGTTGGGTGAGGAAGAAGGTTAAATCGTGAATAAAGATAGGAAGGAGAATAACGGTTGTTAAGAATATTAAAAAGGACAGAAAGGACGTGCATATCTCGACGAAGTCGGATTGGGAGCCAATTAAGTTGAGCACGAAAATGAGAAATGTGATCATATTTGCGTAAACCAAATATGAAACGTATCGCCAGATTCTGTAGACGCTCTAATTTATTAAGTTGCTCCTCAGCTACATCCAAATAGCAAACATCGGCGTAGTCGAGGATTGGTAGGAGTAAAGATTGTGCAAGCATAATTTTTGTTTTGAAAGGGAGAAAAAATTGGAGACGCTTGAGAGAATGGTAGGAGAAATGCATACGTTTGCTAACTTCGTTGACGTGAGCAACCCAAGACATCCTGCAGTCCATAATCAAACCTAAATTCCTTACCTTATCACAATATTGAATTTTAACACCTGAGTACTGTATATCAACATTTATATTAACATTTAAAAAAGAAAAATTTTTTTTTGAAAAACGTATTAAAATTTGAACGTAAAGTAGCGTGAATCCCTTCAAAGACGGTGTTCGAGGAGCGTGGGTTGAAATCTTTTTACTTAAGGTAAAGAGATTTCAACCCACGCTCCTTTATAGTTTTTGTACGTTTTCTAAAAATGAATTTTTCTATTTTTCCGAAAACTAACGAAACATTCTATAACAGCAGCAGTTACAGTGGGGAAAAATATTTACTTATAAAATAAGAAAATATAAAGCTAGTCGGATTTAGCGTTGGTCTCGATGTGTCACCAGCAGGGGCGCGTCGTGTGGTGGCCTTTAGAAAATGTAATGGCCAAGAATACTGTAGCTTATATAGAGCTTAAAATATTTTTTAAAATGAGCGCTGTTCGGCAAATTTTTAGTATTATTATGTTTTGAAGTCTATGTATCCCACAGATGCAAATGCACATTAGGCACAGGGAACCTAGCGCTAAAACACTGCGTCCCCCCACTTTCCACAAAATTTTTGAAACATGGCAATGAAAATAATTCATTCCTCTAAGTGGGAATCGAATTCACAGCAGTTATACGCTGTGCCGCTGCGCCACGAAGGAAATATTTTAACACTGTTTTAATTTTTTGTCCTGCCGTATTTTTTTTATGGAAAAGACAAAGCAGACGAGCGTTCGGGTCACCTGATGGTAAGTGATTACCGCCGCCAACGACCCCGTGCAACACCTCAGGAGCTGCAGGTGCGTTGCCTTCCTTTAAGGTGGATTGGGTATGGGAAAAAACGCAGAGTATATTTAGTATTAACCTGATTCCTCACTTTTTGCTTAAGTTTTCAAAACATTGCGAGGGGAGAAAATTAATACCGCGCTTTTCCTTTTTGCCGGGGCAGAGAAATTAAAATAAATCATACTCGAGTGGAAAGCGACCCCACAACTATCGTTTTACAGGCAGCATATGTTTATTACGCCAACAGCGGGATGATAATACAATTATAGCGATAGCAAGTATCATTTGTTAAAATTACACAAGTACACCATAATATAATCTATACGTACTACATGAATGTATGTACTTCGCAGCATCCGTTCCGTCATTTTAATGAATTAATATTATATTTTTATCGGTGAGGCTATCAGAGCAAAATCGGGTAACGTGTGATTGTGGGATAAGAGTACCAGTATGGGTAACGTAAGCGCGGCGTAGTGCCACTGAACACGCATTCCTCGCACTACACATGCAATAATTTGTGTGGGATATAGCGTGACGCTAAAAAAGTATATTTATTAATAAGGCCATCGGAGCAAAGTCAACTAGCGTGTGACTGCAAATGTAGTGAAAATGGGTTCGATATTCATACAGAAGAGTGCTTCATTTTCATTTCCGTACTCTAGTAAGAAGTGTGATTTAACTTGACACCTATACAAAGAAATAAACATATTAAATATTTTATTTCCTCGAATGGGAATCATAGCCACAAACTGTCGCGCTTACAGTCATGCGCTTGTGCCTCTGCGCTACGACTTGTCTAAAAAATAGTCGTTATACAAGTTAAAAAATATTATATGGTACATATTTTAATATAGTAGCATAATTATTAATTAATTATTTTAAAATATACCAATTAAATTTAAATATAAATTATTTTGTAAATGTTGGTTAAAAATTATAAATAATTGCCATTCTGGTTTTCCTTATATAATTGTAACATTAATATCTCAAATTTTTATGATATTAATAACAATGTGTATTTACAGAACGTATTTTCCCTTGGCCGAGCGATATCGTGCAAATATTTTTTTGGGAATTACTAAAAAATGAGTAGGTTTTAGTCGACCCATGAAATATAAAAAATAATAAAGTTTCATAAAACTGATTATTAGAAATGATTTGAAGCTCCTACACCTCTCTCATTCGATACTCAAAGAAACTTGAATGGACGTCCTTCTGTATCTTTATAAAACGTCACCTTTTATAAATTCAATTAAATATATGTGTTGTTAAATAAACTATAAATGTAAATAAAGTTCCCTACAACGACAACGAAAAAGGTGACGTTACATAAAGATACAGAAGGACGTCCATTCAAGTTTCTTTCAGTATCGAATGAGAGAGGTGTAGTAATATATATGTCAGTACATTGTATGGAAGAAATGTTATATGTTATTAGTTCTAAAAACGTCCGCGATATGGTCTACTAGCTATTATAAATAAGTCACAATAAGATATTTTTATGATAAAAAAAATATTGAAAATTGCAATGTGCTATTTCAACGTTTTTTATTTGATAATGATATTGAAACTTACGAGCGAAAGTTGTTCCATTATCAAGGATTTCTCATGAAGAAATGCTTTGTCTTTATATAATAGCATGTAATTTGAACGTATACTTTTTGAGAAAATGTAAATTTTAAATAATTCAACGCTCCGTGTCCGTCCGCAAGCATAGACACGAGTCCAGCGGGGGACGCCCTTGCCGCCGATTTCGTCCTCGCAAGCAGCAATGTTAGTGCTTACACTTTCTCAAAATTATTAAGTGTATAAATTGTAGGGAACTGTTATTTATATTTATAGTTTATATAATATGTGTCATTTATGTATTGCAATATTGTAATTTATTTATTTATCATTTATATACATACATACGTTTAATAGAATTTATATATTTTTATATATTATTTATATGAAAGGTGTCGTAAGATTTACGCCTACCCCCTTGTCGACGGCGTTTTTAATTATAACAGTCGATGCTCGCCACTCGATGCGCTTTCTATACGTTCCATTGTTTTCTTTCTTATTTTTATCCAAATCAGTATTTATCGTGTTCTCTTTTATATATATGTTTGTGGTTGAGTTTTGTATAAACTATGTCGTGATTAACTATTTGTGTTCGAGCTATATGTACTTTAAAGTGGTGTTGAATATACTCAGTGTAAGCCGTGAGTAGACTTTTTATTCATATCCATCAACACTACTGTCATACACATTTCTCCCGTATTTTGTAGGTAAGAGTAGAAAATGTATTTAGGTAGAAAGAACCTAGTATTAAGATGCTCCGCTCTCCACTCTCCACACTATCGTGTCCTGAAACTAATCAACGACGGCAAAGACATTTAATCACTTGCTATAGAGTTTGAATTTTATCCAAGAGTCTAAGTGATTTTTAAGCATAATTTCATCCATACTACTTTCTTTATGAGTCTACACTAATACGATTTTGGGAAATTAGAAAGTTTGTTTGGTTGAACATGCCAATATTAGGAACTAATAGATAGTTAATTTATCGAAGAAGGCTGTAGGGGATATTACATCACTACCGTGATGTAATACGGCGTTTCGATGTAGCTCGTGGTATATGCGGTCATCGTTATCTCGGGAACTCAGATATGCTATGTATCATACACAATCTAGAAGATAAGTGGTAGTTAATAATATATCGATGTAGGAATCTTTATTTTAGAATATAACATCAATACGTATGTTATATAGCGCTCAGTGTCACAGGCGGAAAACTTATTTAATATTATAATATGTCCGTCTGACAGGCGGCCGAGCGCCACAAAATACTGACAAAGGAGAGATAGGGTGAGCAGCGCCAGTAGGAAAGGAATTTCTTCTTTTCCCACACTTATTATTCCATCGTGGAGTAATTAAGTCGTAGGTTAAGTTAGATTAATTTAGGTTTAAACAGATTACTGTTTTTCCAACATTGAAGGCAGTAATCTTAGATATTGTTTAGTTTTAGATAAAATTTATGTATTTTAATATTTAAAATTTTATTAATATAAATTTAAGATTTAAAAATCGTATTTTCTTAACCCTCCAATTGCAGCCCACGTAGCTCGTAGGGTTGACGCTGCAATTGTAAACAAGGTTATACCGAAGTTAGTTTTCAGTTGCAAACCAATCAGCAAGTTGTCTCACGCTCGGTGTGGTCCTTAAGCGAAGCATACTAAATTCATCTCTCTCCAACCGGTCGAACTCGTGCCATCCTCGATATCTTCATAGTTCACGGCATAAAGTTATAGATAAATATAATCTTACGAAAGTTTTAAATTTAAAAATAGCAATGTCTTGCATGAGAGAAATATCCATACACATTACCGATATTATAAATCCAAAAGTCACTTGTCTTGCCTGTCTGTGACGCACCTGTCTGGGGCACCCTGCTGATGGATATAGGTTATTAATTATCTTTCAATTTGAAATTTTACGACAACCGTCGCTAAGCAACCGTTGCTAAGCAACAAGGAATTTTATTGTTTCAAGAAAAGGTCGCCCCAAAATGAGTTTCCTGACTGCTTATATGAGCCTGCAGCCTGCGCTGACTCAACCTTACGAGACACCCTCCGCGGCATCGCCGGCTACATTATATTTAATGTTATTTATGTGTATTTTATGTTTATATCAGTTCGGTTATCTATACTGTTGTTATACATATAAATTAATCCTAATTTTAATGTTTTGGGAATCTATTTGATACAGCTCGCAAAATATATCGTATGTTATTTCATATAGTATCTATGTACGTGCGCACGGAAAACGTGTAAAAAAAATTTTTGGAACGTAAATTCCACGATAAAAACTCTAACGGCCACTGAAAGTTCCATCATATGAGTTCAATTGTTCTGAACATTAGCTTTCGGAAATAGAAAGACAGGCAGACAGAGACAAAAATGGTAAAATTATTATTTTGTTGTATTTGTGAAGCACAAGCCGACACTTCAATTTTACTTATAAGCAACGGTTAATGCAACGAAATCCTTGTAATTTTCTTTTATTTTTTGTCACAAAATGCTTTATTACGAGTTATTTATAAGAGATACGGTGTCGTACACTTATATTAACGAATGAAATTGAATATTTTGGTAATGCGATTTACGTGCACATATTTTATTATTTCTGCCGCGCTCATATTCATTATGTATCATATAATATAGTTCAAGCGAGCGAAGCCGCGTGGGACTGTTAGTATTATATATTTTGCCTCTTCCGCTGTCATTATATTTTTTATCATTAATACATTACCCAGGAGTCCTCGTGATTCTACGTCTTCCCTTACCTCTCACCATACCCACTAAAAGCTCCAAAAGCTCCTGTTTATGGATTCAATCTTATTTTATGCCCAAAAAGTAAGTATACAAAATATTGCACTGCTTTAATAGAAATAACAAAATGGAACATCTTTTAATATATTTCGTAATATATTTTCTACGTACGGTTCTCTCCCGTGGTCAAATGAAAATAGCTAAGAGTTGGGTAAAATTCAAAATATATAACAAGCGCCTGAGCTAACATCGACCGCAGGAATATGATGTAATAAATATAGTCTGCCTCGATACACGGAGTTCCCAAAAATACAAATTTAAAATAATGATTACCGAAACAACTTCAACAATTAGGTACAATAATAACTATTTGTTCAGTTCAGGAAGCCGGGGTCCCCGACGCGGCGCCCCGCAGTGCATGTAATAGTATTTACATTTGCTATACCACAAAATGCTTTGTAAATAATACGAGAACAAGAGTTTCACAGCTTTATTCATGCTAATTTTATTTGTATTTTAGCTTCATTTCAGTAGCTGTATCCCGTACGTACATGGTAGGCAGAACCAACCTGGGAATCTAGTGTTAAGACACTCCGTTCGCATTAAGACACTTGCGTTACCTATTTTTCCGAATTCTTCGGGCATTGCATATTAAGTGGCGGAACTCAAAACTACGTCTTGTCTCGTTACGGGAGCGATGAAACGAAAATATTCAATATTTCATTGCCCTGAGTGGGAATCACATCATAATCACAATCGTTCGCGTTCGATTTTCACTAGGGGAAATTAATAAATTTAATTCATATCGTCTCGAAAATTCAGCAGAATGTGGGAAAACACAGGAAAAAATTAAGATGATTTTACAAATCCACATTATTCCAATTTTCTTCCACCACCGAACAGCTCCTAAGATTACCAGGGTTACTTATTTTTATTACACACCCCTCACATTTCAACCAACTTGTGGAGACAGAACTTTGAACCCGAGGCACGTATAATGAAACACGTCTACGGACGCCGTTATACCGCCGCTCGGCTATCGGTGGGAAATAAACAGGAATTCACGTTGATGCACATATTGACTCGGACGTGATCTCATTCGATGCACTTACTGTTTGTACTAATAAATACACTTTTATATCTTTTTATATTATATTTATATCTTCTGATTATTTCTAGTACTAGTTGTAAACGCCGCCGGTTGTAAACGACTTCTAATTGAAAAATAAAATCAAATTAAATAGCTTTACGGTTCTTCCTGTACATAAAAGGGTAGGAAGAAATGACCTAATGTTAAGCCATCTCGTTCTCCATACACTTAACATTAACACAGTCAAGACATTGCGTGATGCTGTTGCGGTCTTCAACATCGCGCTTTGTGTTGTTGAATGGAAAAAAATATTGTCCCCGTGTGGGAATGAAACCTAAAACTGTCACATTTACAGTCAGACGCTGTGCCTGTGATGATTATATTTAGTCGAGTAGATAGAGACAGTTTAGTGTCAAGACACTCCGTTCTGCATTTTCCACTCAATTTTAGACGTTGTATTACGTGTTAAGTGGCAAAATTCAACACTGCGCCTTGATAATTCCAAAAAGAGTACTTAGTTGTTAGATTGTTTGTTACTACGTATTACTATATTATTCAACTTCACGCTGTATCCCGCACACAGCAGGGTAGGCAGAGGGAACCTAGTATTAAGACACACTGCTGTCCAATTTCCGCCGAGGTATTGCCTGTTAAGTGGCAAAATTCAACGCCGCGCTTAGGCTCGACACCAGAACGAAGAAATGGAAATATAAATTTAAGTAAATATTTCATCTCCTTGAGTGGGAATCGAACCAACAACCAGTCGATTTTACAGTCACACTTTGTGCCTCTGCGCCACGTCTGTGTTATTTAAGCAAAAAATATTTGAATTAAAGAGTGCATACCATTTTTAGTGGTGTTTTTTGTTCGCATATCTCCAAATAATAATATCTCAACATCTACTAAGGTCACCTCAGTAAATATTGAGATACAAAAAGCTTATGGACTCAATTTACTTACCTATTTGCATATCACGTATCTACATGAACATATATTACTAAATAAATTATTATATTAATATTAATATTTTAAGTATTTTGAAGTACAAATTTAGGTTTAATTTGAATAATTATAAATAAAGTTAAATTTTATATTACAATCGTGTGGAAACTGGTAAAAAGAGTGTCTTCACACTTGATTTTCTCTGCGCAATGCACGCTGTACACGCACTTAGCAGCGATAGCGCTAGCCCGAGGAAACCTTATAATTAAGTGTTAAAAATTCTTCTTTCCTATTTTTTTTTAATTATGTAAGACAAAATTATTTATTCGCGCGAGTGGAGATTGTGTCCTTATCGACACTAAATATTTAATAATTAGATTTTGTTTATCGGTGTTTATCCATTAAAACAGAATAAACTCATAGAAAATCTTATGTCCGAGCAATTAAACCCATATTTAGATATATATTTTATGTAATATTGACCAACTTTTAAGTAAATTTCACCTGTGTGCGCGCTACGGCTTCAATTTATTATATTATAGCGATAAAATGAAATTGTACGACTATAAAATAAAACAATATGTCCAATTTTATTTAACACATTCATCAACACCAATAATTTAATTTATAAATTTAATTTGCAATTGGGCTCTCTTAAACATTGTTGAAAAATAAAAAATATTCAGCTTATATATAATCTATTTGTCAATTTTCGGACAAATAAAGAAAATACATTTATTTATAGTTATATTATATATTCCAGGAAGAAGTGTTCTTGATGTTTCATTATAACCTACTGAACTCTCAGACATAATCTCGCCACGACTCGTAGACCGTACTGTAATATTATTTTGAGACGACACGCTGTGGACACCGCCACAAGCTGTCAGCACTCAACGCGAGCGCGATACGAACACTCGTTATTGGAGGGCCGAAACAATCGCAGTTGAACTCTGAGAGCAGTTTCGATGTGATCACGACGGCCTTTTTCGTGCGATATGAGAAAAGTTACAATATCTTGACATACTTTTAAGAATCACAATAAACTGCAAAGTCATAAATAGCTTGTTTTGTAGGTCACTTTGAAGCAGGTTTACCCTGACGATGATAAATAAAAATCTTAGTATTTAATTTATAATTTCGGGAGAAAAACGGAGAATGTACGAATTTTATCTGGTGATACAATCGGCCACACAAAATGTTGTCTGCGATTTATTTAGTTACATGCGTTTTTAGTATTAATGCTGTAGTGTTACTTTAAGTATTTGTCACTTCTAAAGGGTTCTCCAGGTTTGTATTTATGCCGTTTAAAAGAAAGGAAGCAAGCGTTCAAATGAACTTATTTCGCCAAATTTTGATTATGAGGCCAGTCGTGCCACTCGACACGTACTTATCCAGATTACGCCTCCAGAATTTGGCGGAAGGTGGGGAACGGGATTATCTTAATGGGAACAAAGTCTCTTAGCACTAGATTTCCAGCTTCCCTTTGCTTACTATGCGAAGAATGAAGCGTGAAGTTAAAAAAAATAAAGATCAAGGACTTTCGGTAAAATATGTCATATTAAACAATCCTATACTATAAACGACGACACGTCAGGCGTACGGCACAACGTGAGAGAATATTTCAAATTAACTTACGCACGTCTCAAGATATTTTTTATTATGAAATTCCCTGAAGCTCGCGTGTGACGACTCACGACTGACTTGTGCTGGCTTATGACAAGGCTCTTGAATGACATTACTTTGGAATAATAATATTATGCTTAATATAAAATATACCTATAATATTTTATAATTAGTTAGTTATACAAAGAATATGTAAGTAGAATTATTTTACAGCATCACGGTCTATCTCATGTAGCAGTATACGTAAATTTAACCTAGTGTTCTTAACACTAGCACTCCGTCCATGACTTACCACCCAATTTTCACGTTCAATTACCTATTATGAGTATGGTACTACAACAACCACAACGTTTGTTGTTGTAGTACCGGGGTATATCTAACACTAGGATCTCCTTGTCTGTTCTACTAAATGTAGGAGATGTATAAAACTAAAAAGAATAAATAAAAGTAATATCTAAACTAGTTACATATTTATTCATTATGTTTTATTTATGCAATTATCTATCCAAATTACCTAAATGAGAGTGTGAAGTTCGCGTTGATTTCTAATCGTTTACCGCCCTTTGTAACGTTGCTATATTATATTGCCATTAATTTGCACGAATTTGTTCTGAAAATGGGTATCGTTAGGTATTAAATTTTGTAAAATATTATGGAAAATACCTGTTACGGTAATTGCGGCATATAATTTTGTCGTATTTATGAATTATTATAGGTATATTGTTACTAATATTAAGGCTCATTTAATTATCATCATGATGGCGTTGAATTTAGCCCCTCAACACGCAAGTGGGGAACGGAAGTATCATAGGAACGAAGTATTTTAATATTAGGCTTCCAGGTTCCCTCGGCTTACCTCTATGTACAGAATCTATTCCGAACATAGCACGCTCTAGCGTGTAAGTTAAAAAAATATTATAATTTCAGATTTTATTGTTTGCTTGGATTTGTTTTGTTATGTTTATGCATCAATGCATTCTGTATAATCGGCCACCATGGTACGACCAGTCCGGCTGTCAGGGGAAAAGTCGTTCATTCAGAAATGATGCATGCATGTGATAGATGAGTACAGGTAGATTAAGCCTTAAACCTGCTTAAAGTATGAATGATGAAATAATGCGAAAAAAACTAAGTTATTCTTTTAACACAAAGTTTTCATTCACAAGATAATGTTATAATTTTTCTAAATAATGTAATAATCTTCAGGAGAATTATTGGTTGAATACCGGCTGATCCCATAGGACATAATACTATGGAAGTAAAAGTCGAGCCGTGTCTACGTCTATTCGACAATCCATCAATATGGAGAAATACCATAGATTCGATCCATGGGTACACCATTCAAGAGTATTTTGTTTTAACATTTTTCGTGTTAGGTGATCTGAAAATCATAAATTTTCTCACGATAAGGTAACAAACCTTGTACCTTATAACCACTTTAAATTTCGATCTTGGCGACGTTGACTCTTACACGGAAGCTAAGTAGCTTTCATATTTAGCGAGGCACTTAGTCACACAGCGTGTTCCAACACCGGGGGGGACAGGTTTTACCAATTACAATATAATGCACGTGACGAGGATATTATAAAGTAAATGGAAACTTTAATGGACAATCGGTTAGTTTTATATAATACTTTTCACCTTCGGACTTTAGACCCTAAAAAATAACAGCCCATTTTCCACCTAATTCTGGAGGCATTGCGTGTTAAATGGCGTTACTTAACGCCGCGCTTTGCCTCGTGTTAGCGGTAGTTTTATATATGAGTTTATAGTATAAGAGATATGATTTTTTTTTATGGAAAAGACACGGCAAACGAGCGTGCGGGTCACCTGATAGTAAGTGATTACCGCCGCCCACGACCCCGTGCAACCCCAGAGGTGTTACAGGTGCGTTGCCGGCCTTTAAGATGGGTTGGGCGACGGGGCCCGGCATTACCTGATGCGAAACGCAGTGGCATAAACCCACTACTTCACGCCGGTTTTAAATGCCGGGGGTGGTAATGATCAGGTCGAGTCTGCCCATGTGTGTTGCCATTGCTGGCGATGTGACTCTACCACACGTAAATAATCAGAATTTTGTAAAATATTATCGAAAATACCTGTTACGATTAATCAGAATGAAACGAAATAAATTGTATATTTAAATGAAGAGAAGTTAAGATATATATGTAAAAGTACATATGTGTTGTAATTTTATAATAAATATTGTTAATATGAATTAGTGATTGAGTTCAATATAATATTTGCTACAAAATAATATATTTCTTGCGATAAAAGTGTAAATTCCTTTAATCCTACATTCCCACCAAATATTAGATAGCAATAAAGGGTTTACCTTTATTAGTTGAGCAAAAGCTAAAAGTACCTAATCTAAAGTCGAGATCGCCAACTTTGTTGCAGGAGGCTCCCCAAGTTATTGTAACGTTATAACCTCTATACTTCTATACGAGTACGTGAGGGACTTACTATTGAACAATCGTTTTGTAGCTGTTGCAGTTAGTTGCAGATAATATGACGTAAAACAGCACGTGGTGCAGTGTAACAGCGTGCAATTGTTAGAGCGATGGTTGTGGGTTCAATGCCTCTGATACGTGGGAAAAAGCATGAACTTCGTATCGCAATATTTTTTAAGAAATTAACTCTTTTGGTTAATTTAAATAAGTTAGAATATTAATATTTGTTAAATAAAAGGTATTAAAATTTGAATGTAGCAGGATTTAGACTTGCGCCTCTTTGGAAACCGTCTAAGTACTTTGCCCAACTAAACCATAGGTTTTCATCGAACTATATCGAAATTCTTATATAATACATTTGTTACAACTTATTTACATTGTTAGGATCTCTGTAGGGAGTTTTTAAAAATTTCCACTACTCAAGGATAATTACATAGAATTATCGTTCGGCAACAGAGAATACTATTATTTAATTATTTTTAATTTTTTTAAAGTGTTATTCCACATTTAGGAAAGAAAAATACTTATTAAGAACTCACGTTAAATTGAATGAAGTACACTCACGAATGTCTACAAATAATAACTTCACATATTTCAGAACCACGAATCCATTTCAAAGCGTGTCAAGTGATGCAACTTTTCCTCATATGTACCAAAAAGCTCTCGCGATCGCTCGTTGAAATTGTTCTCACAGTTGATTGTTCCTACCCTTCAGTATAGAGTAACGGACTTCAGTGGCTATAGGCAGTTTTATTTGATATTTAACCAAAAGATTTCACCAAAAAATGGCATACGTTTATTAAAACACATATAAGTACTAAAAGCGATTGATAAGTTCTTATTTCTTTTTACTTTGTTTTTAAATAATACTTACAAGAAAGACACTTGAGTTTGTCTTGTTTGTCTTCTGGGCAGTACGAGAATGAAAGCGCGTTGGTTGTGGGTTTTCGTTCCCTACTGGAAATGATTACATGTATATTATTTTCATTTCCCCGCTTTGGTATACAAAACTCGGCGTTGAGTTCCGCCATGCAACAAGCAATGTCTGGAATATTAGGCGGAAAGTGGTAATTTTTACACTAAGTTCTTTCAGCTCTTTTTATTACTATATTTCTGCTTATTTATTTTATGAAATGTATATGTATACTGCTAATTTTCTCATATAAAATAATTACGTCATGGCAGTTTTCATGCCTTTATTGAGATAGCGAAAACATTGTCGAAGTGAAAAAATTTAATGGACATAAGATATTTAAAGAATAAATCACTTTTACTCGCAAACCGGGGTAAGCTAGGGGAACCTATTGTTAAGTATTGTATCCCATTTCCTCCAAGTCGTTCAAGTTTGATTGACAGAGATTAACGGTACAATTTTATATCTTACTTATTATTTATACGAATCTAACAAATATACATACATATGTATTTGTATAAATCAAAGCTAATTTTCAGTTGCTTTTTTAGTGTATCTCAGTGAGTATCTAATATTTATTTACTCAGGAAATATTCACATGGTAAGCCTCCTCGTCGGTCGTTTTCCCTTAGGATTTCTTTGTCTATTGAATGAAATACATGAAACACAATTGTTATTCATTTAATAATAAACAATACTCAATAATCCTTTCCAATCCGTACCTTCGCAGCCTTTATAACTTTTGTATATATATAATATATATATGTATGAGGAGAAGCACTTAGCACGCCCCATTTCTTTCAAAAAATACCTCAAGTTATTTATTTCTCTAACATTGTGTTAAAATTTTACTTATTATCGGCGTTGAGTTTCGATACTCAACACTCTTTTGGTCTCGGGTGAACAATAAGAAGTCTCTGCCGGCCCTGTTCAATGCGGGACGAAGTTTGAAGCTTATAAAAGGTACACCGATTTTTATTTAGCATCATATATCTCCCATATATAACAGGGCAATGTAGAAGAGCAGAATTGGGAAAACGAAAATAATATAAATTATAATTACAAAGTACGGCGTTGAGCTACGCCACTAAACACGCAAAGCCTCCAGAATTCGGGACAGTGGGAAAATATCTTATGGGGACCGAATATTTTACCACTAGGTTTTTACTGTATATCCTGCTACTTGCAGGATACAGCGTGAAGCAAAAAAAATCTGTAAAAACTTTCAATTAACACTCAGGCGTTTCGTGTTTCACCAAAGGCTCAGTTACGGACGGAATGGGGCTAATGCGTTCTATTACGATGCTATTTTTCCGCACATTCACTGGACGTTATATTATAGAAAAAGGGCAAATCATTTTTATTTATTTCTTTTACATTTAAACGTGATAATGGCTATAAAAGAGGTACTTTATCTTTTCTGTACAGGATAGAAATCGTTTTTTTTAGGATATGTTTCTAAAATGCAGTGTAGTAGTTTTTACGTTGTTGGCTTTGCCGCCGTTGCCATAGATAACATGTAAGGGCGGAGAATAAAATAAAAATATTTTGCAGCAGAGATTCAATGGCCGCGTTTTGCAATCAAAATCTATCAATGAGATACCAGAGCGACACAATTGCCTCTCTTCAGGAGTTACTTATCAATTAATTATTTCAATAAAATTTCTATTTATTATGAAAACCGCGACCATCTCTAGTTTCCCCGCAAATCGGTTTTACCTATTATTATTTTATTTATAGAAATATAGCAATAAGTGCGGGATTTTTTTTTATTGAATTATTGTTTAACCTGGTAAATTTTAAATAACAAGTATTCTTTAAGTCTAGTTGTGGCGCAAGGGTACAAGCGTGTGACTGTAAACGCGTCAGGTTGTGGGTTCGAATCCCACTTGAAGAAATAAAATCTTTTCATTTCTTCGCTCTGGTAACGAGGCAAAGCTTGGTGTTGAGTTCGGCCACGTAACGTCCAATGCCTCCAGAAATCGGCAGAAAGTGGGGAACGGAAGTATTTTAATGTGAGCGAAGTGTCTTAACAATACGTTTTCAGGTTCCTTCTGCCTCCCTCCTTTATGCGTGAAGCAAAAAAATAATATATTAACTTTTTTTTGCAATATTCTTAGAATATGAAGTAGATAGCTTATATGTCTTTAAATTTTATAGAAAAATCCTATAAATAATTTTTTTTAGAAACGTCCCGAAAGTGTTTTTAAGTATTACTTAAAAAATGTTTATCCTTCCTTGCAAAATCTTGCAAATTATTATAGATTTTTTGAAAAAAAAAGAGAAAGCCTTATTTTCATATATTAAATTAAATCTATACCTAAGATATTATATATAACTAATATAATATAATTAATACATATAAAAATATGCACATCTGCATCTTTTGATTTCCATAGTTCGTTCGTTTCTCACGTTACTGGTGCTGGATATCTAGAAATCAGGTATCTTCCTAACTTATTTACTTACTTATCTTAACAATAGCTAATATTTTTCCATTTTTCTCATATTGTACGTAATATGTAATAATACATGGATACATATATGATAAAAAAATGCAAAAACCATTAAAAAAAAGCGTTTTAATAAGTATTGATTGCGAAAAAAGATGTTATTATAAAAAAGTTCTTCAGCTTCGCGCTGTATCCCGCACACAGCAGGGTAGGCAGAGGGGACCTAGTGTTAAGACATTCCGTTCCCTACTTTCTGCCGAATTCTGAAGGGATTGTGTGTTGAGTGGCAGAAATCAATGCCGCGCTTAACCTCGACACCAGAGCGAAGAAATGGAAACATAAATGCGTAAATCGTAAATATCGTAAATATTTCATCTCTTCGAATGGGGATCGAACCCACAACCAGTTGGTCTTACACTCACACTTCGCGCCACTGCGCCACGACTGGCCTCTTCTTCTTCTATAAAAGTTCTTGCTTTTCATATTTATTTTATGAATTAAAATAATGAAAATTTCTTAATTTAAATTCGTCCTAACAATCTCTCTGGGTAGCCTTTTTGAAAAACAGTTTACGCAGACCTCTCGTGCGCAATGCAAATATGCCATACTGACGAACGTTTCTGTAGGGCGTCAATCCATACTTCACTAATTACTAAACCCGATACTACCAACTAAGACCTCTCGCAATGACACTTGCGCATACCACTTACTACGTCTCGGTGGACGCTTATTGCGTTACACTATCATCTTTAGAGTATCCCAGTGTTTCTCCTCTGGCACCTACAGCTCGATGAATCACCTTTAGCCTAGATGAGCTATCTAGGCTAAATGGGAGTCTGAGACTCACTTACTGCCTAAAGGAATAATATTCATTTACTCGCTGGTTGTGTTTTTATTGTTTTCTTTCTTCACATCAATTATATTTTTTTTGTGTTTTACAATAAATTATATATAAAAAAAGATAAAATTTGTTAATATTTTTACATGTTAATAAAGTATGTGACGCGTAAGATGAGCTTTGCACTTGTGTGAGTGTACACAGATTGTAGTGGTGTGATGACGGCTGGAAGTGCGGCGCGTCACGACGCTAAGTTTAAACCGGTTCCTATTACTTTTAGTCTACCGGCCTGAGGCGTGACGTCTCTTATTTGACTAGAAGGGTGTAGACCCTTGTACGCAGCAAAGCAGCGTCACGTGATTAAATCTTAATATTTTATTAAAAGAGAAAAAAAGTAGGCACCATCATCACTGTGCAAAAATAGAAATACGTATGTTCCAACAGACGAGAGTGAAATTATGAGGATGCAAGTCCGGTGTAAAAGAAATGATATACTCATTACATTTCACTTTTTTATTTAGTAGTAGTTTTAGTATTCAATAAACATGATTAAATTCTATTCTAAGCTTAAATAGATTCAATATGGATACAATTCTTCCCATATTCCCATTCTATTCTCCTTTAGGTTACGATGAACAGACAACTTGCTGTCGATGCGCAAGTAGCGGCGGTCAGTGGGTGACATGCGAGGCCAGTGGTGATGGTGGTGATCATTCTTTAATTCTGATCGTTTTGCTCCGTTTGGATCTCTGTCAATAAATCGTCCTGTTATTTACATTATAATCAATTACCTCTCTTTTTTTAGCTTCAGGCTGTATTCCGCTTACAAAACGAGAAGCAAGAAGAAACCTCGTGTTAAGTCACTCCGTTCCAAGGCACAGTTAATTTGTTCCAAGGATGCCACACATCACACATCACGGTAGTCAGAGGGAACCTGAGTGTAGCCTGGAACCTAGTCTTAAGACTCGTTCAATTCGTTTCCTCCGGTTAATTACAGTTAAAAGTAATTTAAATGTTATAGAAACTCACCCATATTTAGCAAAATTATACCACATAGACGTCATGAAGTCAGCCATGGCGGCATCCTTACCGGAAGTGCCGATACTTGGGAACCGATAGTTCAAGGAGAACAAGTATATCAAGTCGTCATGATGTGCCACGCCTATAAACACATACAAATTTGTAAGGATATGACCGCCAAGTGGGGCAGATAGACGACATTTACTTGCCCCCTATGATGGGCATAATCGGCATCTTTGGCCGCCCTAGAGAACTACATTTTACACCGGAAACCGGCCACAGTAGATTATTGGTTGATAGAAAGGAGTAAAGTTGGTAATATATATTATTCTAAAATATATATTGTTCTAAAATAAATCACAAAAAAAAATGCGTTTGTACATTTAATATTTTTACACACCAATATAATCCAACTAATGTAAAGCTATGTTTTAAATAACATAAGCACTTCCTTATGGCTACGTGCGTAGTATGGTATGATACGGCGGGGTACGGCGTGAAGCTAAAAATAAGATTACCTATAGGTTTCTTAGTTTCTGGGTCTTCATAGTGGCTGTGATTGCCGATGTAGGCGAACTCGTAGTACCACACCGGCGACTCGGAGTGACGACACATTAGGTTTGCCATTCTGTATTTTTCGTTTTAACTTGCTTAATATATTTTTATTACTTAATAATCTAATCTCTACTTCGACGTGGATTCGATTCCAACTTTCGATTTTAAAAAAACGCTATCAAAAGATTAGAGTATTTACGCAAAGATTTTGCTTGCTTTTATATCTAATCAAAACCTATAGGATTATAGTTTCCGTGGATCACAACTATGAAATTTAGCACGAAATGGAATTTACAATAAAAATAAAGGAGAAAATCCAAAATAAAAAAATATACATGTGTTTCCATACAATTTTTTTAAATTACTATTTCTTGTTCATATCAAACAAAATGCTTATGACCGCAAACTTAAGTTTGTTAGCTTTTATAAGCTGTATTTTCCGTTGACCTATAATCCTGAAATTGGAAAAGAAACCTCGGTGGGCGAGTCGAGCTCGAACTTAACTGTTTTTTTTCTTTTAGAGAATGTGCAGAAAATCTACCTCAGTCCGACTGACGTTGAGTGGCGGCACCTATCCGTGCCTCGACGTGGGAAATTTATTGTTGTTACCGTTGTAAACATTTAAAGTGCGAATATATTTAAATACAAGAATTATTTTATTAGTTAGATAGTCTATTGTTATACTATAGTATTTTAGCAAAATATCTATAGGGACACAATATTTTTTCAGACAGAGTATGAAATTTTAACCGTGACGGATTCACCTACGTACATTGGACGGTTTCCAAGAGGCGCAGATTCAGAAATCGCTATTTTCATAAGTTTTTGAAACAATTTTTTCTTTATCAGAAATGTGGAATAAAATCTTAAAAAGTTTAAAAACATTAGGAACAACTTACTTATGTACTTGATAACTCTCAATACCATCTTGATATAAAAGTCCCAGATTCTTTTCGCTTTCTTTATTATTTTGTAATGGTTCATCATGAAGATAAATTCTTCGTAGAGTTCTGGCAGATCGCGTATCATTTCTTGGCAATAGAAAAGATATGGGGGCTATTTCGTCCCAGTTATTGTTCATAGTATCCAGTAGTGTCTGGTTTCTTAGGACAGCTGTAATATAAAATAACATCTTAAATTATATCTATATTTTAAATTAAATTTGTTAATGGGAGTTTGAATTATGTTAAGACACCACAAATACACTTACTTATTAAGAAAACGTATAAAAAATTGAATTCGCGGTTTGAACCCGTGCCTTTTTGGAAACTGTTCAAGCGCTCTGACTAACTAAACTATACGTTCTCATTGAGCTACGTCGAAATTCTTATGCGGTTGTTATAACTTATTTATGTTGTGATCTCTGTAGGACAGATGGTTTCTAATGAGGCACGGGTTGATATCACGCTACGTTTAAATTTTTATGCGTTTTCTTAATAAGTATTTTTCGATCATAAATGTGAAATAACAAAAAAATGTTAAAAAGAAATCAAACCGTCGCTTGTGAGTATGCAAATTTTAACTAAAGTAATAAATAAAGAGCCAGTCGTGGTGCATAAATTAGGAGGCTAATCGTGGCGCAGGGACACAAAGTGTGACAGTAAAATCGACTGGTTGTGGGTTCGATCCCCACTCGAGGAAATGAAATATTTATTTACATTTATATTTTCATTTCTTCGCTCTGGTGTTGAGGCAAAGTGCGGCGTTGAATTCCGCCACTCAACATGCAATGCTTCCAGAACTCGGCGGAAAGTGGGGAACAGAGTGTCATAACACTAGGTTACCTTCTGCCTACCCTGCAGTATGTGGATACAGCGTGAAACTAATTTGATTCGATTTAATTTTATTTAATAAATAAAAGTAAACATGAAAAATACTTAAACGTTTCGGGATTTTCAGTAATTTATATGAACAAATTTTTATGATTTTATAAAAAGAAAAAAAAATCTGAAATTATAATTAAGATTTTAAATATATGTTGATGAAGTATTAAATATTTATAATACTTTGTATTGTGCATATATGAAAATCAATTTTCAGATCTTTCACGCTGTATCCCACGTATAGCTGGGTAGGCAGAGCGAATTTCGTGTTAAGACACTGCCTTACCCACATACCCGCCAATATTTAGGACATTCTCGATTGAGTGGAGGAACTCAACACTTCCGTCTTGTTACCAGAGTGACAGAAATAAATTCCTTCCGTCGAGTGGTAATCGAATCAACAACCGTCGCGTGCAGCTGCATCAAGAAGAAATGGCGCAAATAGAAATCAAAAATATTTAAAATGACTTACTAAAAGCCTTCCAGAAGAATTCGTCTGTCGTTTGACTGACAATGAATGGCACTGAGTGTATTTTTCCTTCTTTAATGACGGTTATGGGGTCGGTTGGTAGAAACCTTTCTTGTCCAAAGTCTTTTTCGACGACTGGTAACCAAATGTTTAGTGGATCGTAACCGAATTCCTTCGAAAGGGTTAAAAGTAATTTATTATAAGTAAATAAATTAACAAAAACAATTAAAAATTGCATAAGTTTAATGTTAAATAACTTAGAGTATAATTTGTGATTTATGTGACTTTGACGGCGTTTATTATAAAATAAAGGAGAATTACACAATTCTAAATTCTCCAAATTGAATTTGACCCTCAATGTTGGTCTTGTGTTGTGTTGGAAAAATCTTAGAATTCCATGACATCATAGTACGGGTGACCATCATGAATCATGGAAAGGAGTTGGGGCCATATATCTCTTTGAATCTAATCAAATTATGAAAAGAAAGAAATCATCAAAGTCTGATATTACGAAGTTTAGCTTCGAGTTTCATTGGTTATCTCAGGAAGTACTTCCTCAATTTGGAAAATACTTTTTGTGTTGTATAGCCCATTTATCGAAGCAGACTCAAGTTTACATCACATCTTGCTAATCGTTTCGTTGTAAGCTGCGGTCAGAGGTTCCCCGGGCACTTGGAATGTGTCATACTCGACTCTTAGTTATTAGACTGACTAAGATTATTTATTGAATAGGGCGAAGCCACAGGGCACATGCTAGTACTTACGTAGAATCCATTCAAAGAATAAGCAAAATCCCTGTAGTGCCTAGTTTTCAAGCAGTTGACTATAACCTGGGAATTGGTCGTAGAACAGTTCAAGAGCTCCGCCTGTCTCACTGCTAAGTGGTACAAGTTATCTGGAGTCGGTTTTACTTTGAATGGAGATCCACTCATTGCGATTGCTCGATGGAATAACCCTGTTATTGTTTATATATTTATATATATTATATAAAAAGAAAATTATTTAACATAGTTGTTTAATTATTTTTTCATAAAAATGTTATCTATATATTGATTAATTATTGTTGCAAACAACTACAATGTTTTTGGGTTTTAATTTATAGTAAGAGTGGGTTTCGAACCCTTGTACTCCTATGGCGGGCTCAACTTTTGACATGAATTCGAGAAATTGCTTGTTGAGGGGCGTAACTAAACACCATGCTTTATATTATCAGAGGTAGGAAATAGAAAATATAACAAAGAGGATAGTCGATTATATATATAATCTGCTAGTAATACTTTCGACCCATCTCATTTTAGTGTAGTTTAACAAAACGATACTTCATTTATCCCAATACAGTACAGTAAAATATCTTTTTTTAAACCACCCTTTATTCACAGGCAAAGATCTACGGAACGCATTGATTTGGATAATTCCATTCTATTTGAGCTCTTTTAAGTTTATAAAGTAGGGTATTTCCCTGTAGACATCAAAGGATACGGAACTACTCAATCGGCTAGATACGAATTGTTTCCATACGTTTTATATCTATTTATATCTGTGTCTGTTGATTTCTGTATATGTTATATTTCAAATGGTTGATTTTAGAATACTTTATTTTTTTGTAACAATGTTGTGTTATTAAAATGTTTTTTAGGGTTTCATATTTCAAAAGGAAGGCAGTTCGTAGGTAACCAACACTAGTTTCTGCTGTCTAAACACTAGTTTCTGCTGCTTACACCGTTTTACGGGAAAAATACATAAGTAGTTCTTTTTTTTATTGTGTTTTAGCATTTAAAATAAATACTTGATGTTTCTGAAGCAGGTAAAGAACATAACATAATGGTACATAACAGTGTGAAATTCAAATCATGGAGAACTTTTATTTATCACAATGGGACATGGCTTAAATTTTATTTAACCAATTCATTTCATCTATCCTTTTAGTGATATACTTAGTATCATGTTCACTAAGAGAAAAATCTCACCTTTAGACATAGGTGATATCAAATGCAGCATCACGCTGATAGAGCCCGCGCTATAGCCCGTGATAGTGACGCAGTTGGGGTCACCACCAAACGACGCAATGTTCCTCTGCACCCATTTCAAAGCAGCTACCTGGTCTTTGAACCCGTTGTTACCTGGCGCCAGCTCATCGCCGGTACTTAGGAAACCTAATAAAAATATTATTATCTGAGATCGATACCTACGAACCTATATTTTTGTATACCTATTACTTATTTATAATACAATTTTCATTTAATGAAACAATGGTTTCCTTTTATAATACGTTCAAATTCATAACGTGACCGTTGAAGTCGTAAGTATACAGGTAGTCTAAAACAAAATATATTATTTAACTTTGTTTTTATTTGTTTTTAAATGTTCATAGATTAAAACGGAATAACTTTTTACTACATTCTCTCCACCCTACGATATGAATTTTAATACCAAACTAAAATCGTTCAAGAAACTAACCGAGTGTCCCAAGACGGTAGTTGATAGTAACAAGTACTATGTCTCGGTCGAGTAGGTAGTGCGGTCCCGCGAGGTCACTCCTCCCTGTCATCCCGTAGAACCCGCCCGGGTGGATGAAGAATATAACCGGAAGTGGCTCTTTTCTATTAATAGAAAGGGAAAGAAAGAAACAGTTATGGTGAAGTATAAAAAAGTATTATATATATTTGGCAAGATTTTTATTTAGTTTCACGCTGTATCCCGCAAATAGCAAAATAGGCAGAACTAGTGATGTGACGCTCATTGGTTCACGCACCGCCTATAACAGACATTGCGTGTCGGGTGGCAGATACAATGCCCAATGTATCATATGAATTCATTCCCTGAGTAGAGACCTAACTCTTATAGTAGTAGAGGTAACGATAATAAATAAACAATTTAAAATATATATCAAAGATTACCTACATATTTTATTTAATATTTTACATTTCCTCGCCCTGGTTACAAGTCCCGCGCCTTGTTACCAGGGTCGACCGGGCAAGTTGATTGAATGTCATAATGGGAAATTTTTAACACAAGATTCCCTGCTCATGTGGGGAATATAAAGCTAAAAAATATACCTATCTTTCTTCAAAGGAGTGTACACATTAACAGTCAGACAATCCTCGTCGATAGTCACTTTGACGGCTGGTAGAGGGCACGCGGGGCCCTCTTTAGATGCATCTACTGGCGTTTTGTATTCCAAAATAAGCTTCGGAGGCTAAAACATGAAGGAGGTCAATTTATTAGTAGTAATAAATGGCAATTATATGTAAATTTAAGTAGCTTAAATTCAAATTGATAAACATCATACCAAAATGATAACGACTTGGTTGATTAATATGTTGCTCTTTCATTAATTGAAGCAGTTATTTGCAAATGTTATGGGAAAATTCATTACAAAGCAAAAGAGAGTGAAAAGCAAAAGATAGTGGGAAATCTCGCTTTTTCTTCAGGAACACAGTATATACAGGACGAATGTCAAGTTAAAAATATGAGGACCTCCCGGACGGCATGTATAAGGGGATTGGTGGCAGCGGACGAGGCGAGATACACTTGCAGTCTTTAGCTTAACACCCTATTCTCTCGCTACCCCGGTAGGGATAAAGTGTGAAGATGAAAAAATGAAGATGAAATGGAGTGAATTTTTCTCAACCCTACCAATCTATTTTTAGAGACTCGAGGTCCTGGTACGTGTTAGTTTAATTTGTTTTATACGTAAATGTTAGTTGAAAAAAAAACTAATATAAATACCTGAAATCTAAGATCTTCTACGGGCGGTTCTGCGTAACGTATGCCGCGGTAGCTTTCGAACATTCGTCCGTATCGTGACACATTGTACCCTCCGCGAATCTCACCTGAAGGCGTTACAGTAACTGGGGGTTGATCTGTAAAATTTATATATATAATCATTGTCACACTTTCGTACTCATGGCTGTTGCGTTTGTGTGACGTTGTGCCACTTCACCACGACGGCTTTATTTTTTTAACTTTAACTTTTTCCCTGAACAACTAATAAAAAAATAAATTTAATACACATCCCCTGCTTACACTAAATTCAAATCTGAGCCTTGCAATTCACTTCCTATTGAAACAACACACCGTTCCTAATTAAATATTAATTTGTTAAACAAAAAGGCAACAGGCTTTCTTCTTTGAACATTTTATTCTTAAAGCTATTGATTGTATTATTATCCTGTACAAATTTACGAACACAAATACATTAAGAAAGGTAGACCGGTTCGTCCTTTGTGTAGTCGTTTTCCTTATTCAAATTTTATGTTTGATTTACAAAATGTATTTATACATTATTTTTCTGAAATTAATGGAAGGCAATGAATTTTGGAATAGTAATAGTTTAACACCTAAAGCAATTTATAGGATCGTTTTCATAGAATTTTCAGCATTTTTAGTAACAAAAATAAAATTATTTTAAATTATAATAATTTAAATTATATTTTTTAACAAAAAAAACCGACTTCTTCAATTTCAATCGGATCTCACAACCAGAACTTAAATAAACTTTCATCAAACTTCCTTTCTTGTATACCATTTCCAATAAAAACAAGCATCGAAATCAATTAGGTTGATATAGAGCTGTCTGTTCATTTGTCGCTCACTCAGTCAAAAGTTCTGAGGTACCAAACATAACACAATACAGTCGAATTAATAACCTCCTTTTACAGAAGTCGGTTAAAAAAAATCTGCCACAATCAAATTGTAATACTAAATTATATAATTTTAATAAAAAAAGAATAATTAATTAATCACCTATCTTCCTATTTTATTTAAACACAATTTTAAAGGAGAAAGTAAATAGGGCTAGTCGTGGCACAAGAGCACTCAGTGTGACTAAACTGGTTGTGTGTAAATCTTCACATGAGAAAACGAAATATGTATAATTTACTTAGCTGTGGTGTCAAAGCAAAGCGCGATGTTGAGTTGCGGGATACAACGTGAAGAAAAAAAAAGTACAAACAACAAAGGAATAGTTAAAAAAATAATAGGACGTACCGTATTAATTTTGATCCCGTTTATGGTGTCGAAATATGCATTTTTTAGTATTTTATTTTTTGGGATTTAACCACAAATATTAAGTTTTCTAATATTTTTCTGAACTAGAACCTGTAGATGCTAGCTGCCAAATTTTATAATTTTATGTCAACCGGAAGTACCCTTAAAATTTTTATTCTGGAAATATCGTTTTTCTAAGTAAATATGGAAATATATTTCCTATCAGGAAATCATGGTCCCGTAGATCTGAGTATATGATTTGAATTTCGACGAAATATCTCCAAGCGTTCCTGAGATATAGGGTTTCGACAGATAGACAAATAAACGAACGGACGGACAACAAAGTAATCTTATAAGGGTTCATTTTTCATTAAAAAGTACGGAAAACTAATAATATATAATACTAGGAAAGTTAATATTATATTTCGATGACGTTGTGATGTGAATATATTTTAATAATTGGCACGTACGTTACATTCCTTTTGTAGTCGATATTTTTCTCAAGGGAACTTCCTCAAGAGTTTATATATATAAAGTGCATGAAATGATCATGTTAAGAAAATACCAAATGTATTTTATGAATTAAACTGAATGGTATACTCAAAACAAATGAACTGCATGCTAATTTATAAGTTTTTATTTATTTATTTATATGTTTTAAGTACGAAAGCAACAAAAAATGCGCTATAATTGCATTTCCCATTTTCTTTTCAACGCTTTATAATACTTTATATTATTTATATCGATATACTGTAAATGCGAGAACAACAACAATCTTAGTATGGAGTATCCTCTAAAGATTGTGATTATGTATTATAGTGAAAGAATAAAAGGAATGTGGGATTCCTCTATAGAATATATAACGATGTATCCCGCACACAGCAGGGTAGGCAGAAGGGACCTAGTGTTAAGACACACTATTCCCCACCTTCCGCCGAGGTCTGGAGGCATTGCGTGTTGAGTGGTGGAACTGGACGGCGCATTATGTCATAAACAAAACAGGTTTTATCATTTTCTATGTTTTAATTAGAAAAATAATGTAGCTTTTCAAAACGTATAAGAAATAAAAAATGGCTTAAAATGTGCTTTTTTTCTCATAAATATTGGTATTGCCACAAAATACTATTAATAAATATTAAATATGCGGAATGTAATGTATGTATATAACATGTTAGAGGCCGTCGTGGCGTGCCCCTGCGCCAAGGGTGTGGGTGTAACGCGATGTTGTGGGTACGATCACCACTCGGAGTAATTAATTATAATTAAATAGTATTTTCATATCCCTCCTCCCTATTCCCTATTCCCTCTGGCACCAAAGCCACCACTCAACACAGGAAAATGGGGAACGCAATGTCTTAACACTAGGTTCTCTCTGCCTACCCTGCTATATAAGTAGTTTTTTTTAAATATTCAACTGAATATTCTTATGGGAGTTACGAAATTGAAACTTAAGGTTTAATAATTTTAACATTATATATCTTAAGTGTGTTGAAAATATACATGATAGGTATATTAAAACCCGATTCAGTATTAAGTAAATAATTTAGTAGTTTAAGCTGGCGAAGCCGCGAGCGGGTCGCTATTATTTAATATTTTCATATCCTCGCATCGGTAACGAGACAAAGTGCGGCGTTGAGTTTCGTTACTCAACTTTCCGCCATTCGAATGTATATAACGAGATATGACACTATAAAACACCTTTAAAATCAAAATTTTTGTTGTTTTATTTCAGCTTAACGCTGTATCCCTTATTAGAGGGGTACGTAAAAAGAAGAACATAGTGTCAAAACAATGAAATTTTAACTTCTAACAGGAATTCAACACTAACTTTTATTATTATGGAGAACTTAATATAATACATTTTTTCGATTGGGGATCGAATCCACAACTGTCTCGTTTAATATGATGTATTTACATTTAAAATGAATCATTCTGTTAGTCGTAAATATTGTAGCGATTATATTTTTATTAATTTTCCTTAAATAATAATTATTTAAATAAAATATATATTTATTGCATTGAGCATTTGCCATAGAAAATATTCATCTGCACATAGGAAATATACGAGGAAATCTATTATTGGAGCAGTTATCAATGTAATAGATTACAAATAATGTTTTTGTGTATTTGTTTATTTCTTTTTAATAATTAAATGTTATAAACATTAAGTAATTTCCTTTTAATTTCCACTTGACTGACCTGCCTCACCAGAGGGACTCACATGGCGATGATGTCGACGACACGACACGCTCGCGACCAAGAACAGCACAGCTAGACGCATCTTTGATTACTAACAGGAAAATACAAAGACAACCGTATATATGCACTTCATACGTTATATGAAGCGTTACAATTTTTCCATTGAAACTATATATGCATATGTATGTAATGCCCGGCGATGAGTTAAGCCACAACGTAGGTCAGTGGTTGCCATCATGAGGACACCGCTAGCATTGTTATATGCGGGATACAGCGTGAATCTAAAAAATATGTTGTTATATGTCTGTAAGGGCAGTTATAACCGTCATAGAACAGGGGTACAAGACTGTAAATATTGATGTTTCGATTTCCAATCAACAACTCGTGACAATTACATAAAAAATATATAAGTAAATATATGTATGTTTCCAAAGCGCGGCGTTAGGTTCCGCCACTCAACATGTAATGATAGGGTCATTAATAGCTAATTATCTGAAATGTGGAAAAACGTCATTTTAGCATAGTCGAAATTGAGGATTATTAGATTAATACGCAGTTAAGATTTTATGAGTATTTACTAACTTGAAAGTGGGTCCCTTTCAGAGGTAGCTTGAGTACTTAACATTTAAAAGTCTACAACTACAGGAAAATAGTGAAGGTAATGTATGTATATATCATAATTATATATGTATATAAAAATATTTGTTATTTAAACGATGTAATTATGTGCAAGATAAGAATTATATTTTCTACAGTAACAAAAAATACAATATATTCCACTGATAAATAATTTACGTTAAATAAGGTTACCATTCTATCCGTGCTTCATCACCCTCCTTAACACAAAAAATATGTTTTGTTTACCTCTCTTGTTTTCCCCGTCGGTTTTCCTCAAGCGACATCGTGTGACATTTAATGATTCTTGCTATTTTTATTTTCGTTCTATTAAATCTGTAGATCTATAAAAGTCTACCGTTATTGAGTGACTGACAGCTTAGAATGTTGAAATTTCCCTTTTCCCATAGAAGAGGAATAAATTTTACGTTTTGAAATATAAATTGTTATAAAAAGTACAAAAACACTTTTTTGACAGTGGGACAACGGTCCAAGCCATCGGTGGCTGGTAAAAGCTGCATTCTGCATCTGGGCCTTGATCCAACATCTAATGTAATAATATCAGATCTATCGTTAAAAGTATACCTGTTAGTAATAATAGACCAATAGCAATAGCAAAGCACAGCTTTTTTTAACAACAGACGTGGGATTGTACCCATATCTTTTCAGTACAAATATTATTATAATAATATATATTATATAGATACTTTTAACCAATAAAATTAGAGGTGCCTGTACTATTAGTACAGGTACCTCTAATTTTGAGGAGTGCAGGCAGTGAGGTTAGTTCTTTCATCTGTTGCCATATAGTACACACGCATGACACTCTCATTTAATTGTTGAGCCCATCTCATGCGTCGCACTTTACCACCGGTGGCAGGAGCCTTGTTGAGAATCGGTGAGGCTCTTGGTTCCAAGTTTTTCGATGGTGGATCTTTGGCGCGCCTGCATGTTCTTAGAGTCGGCCTATCCGAATCTGATATTTCTCACTCCTAACCCGCAGTCGAGGGGGGAAGTGTGGTAATCGTCTTCTGACAATGGCAGCTGCGGATTCGACGAGCAACATCTCTGCCCATGCTGTTGGGAGTCTATCCTCCTGGCATCGTCCCGTCTTTCCTTCCATTATAATTAGCGCTTGCGCCATATTTTAACAATATTTATTTAATTTATATTATTTTTATTAGTCAAAAGTGTCCATATAATATATATTATTATAATAAGTTTTCTACTGAAAAAATATGGCCATTGGGATGCAGTGTAAGAGCGAATCGAATCGTAATCTACGTTTTGGTAAGAAAATAATATTGAAACAAATATGTCATTCAGTTCTTTTACATGTTCTGTAAATTTTAAAAGTTAATAATTAATTATTATATTTTTTTTATTAATATTAGTCGTATGTAAAAGACTCCATGGATACTTAATAATTTTTATAATGATCCAACTGGATTAATATAAACTTATATTAATTTATAGTAGGATATAAAATATTATGTTAGTACGGAAATAACTAAATCATTTCATATTTATTGGCAATTGAAAATCAACAATTGTTTCTAATTAAGCGACTGGAACGACTTTCAAAGCTCTACGGCCAATTGAAATGAAACTTGGCCGTGTTTTTGAGTCCTTTCAACAGTTACCAGTCGTTTTGACAGGTAGACAAACCGACGAAATTCACAAACTTGTACATTTGGCTACTCCGTTTCGAAATTGAATTGTTCCTTTATTTATTGTTATAGCTGGGACCGACGTTCAGGTCTACCGACGACTTTGATGCTTATTGATGATATATATAGTATCTTCTATACGCTGAGCTGATTGTAAGTTCAATTTTCTTTATGAATAAGTGTTTATATTTTTAACTACTTAGCTTTTACCTGGTCAAATTGCCCAAATTGTCCGAAGTAATTCTGACCGGAGGCACTGGTTACAATGATACGCTTAACAGTCTTCCCTTCTTTCTATTCCAACCAAAATATTGTTTTAATTCCAACCACTAGGTCTTGAGATTAGTTTTCAGTTCACTTCAGTTTTTCATTTTACAATCTCTCGTAAAATTTACATTAAATAAGTCGGATATTTTAAAGAAATAAAGAAAGAACGGAATGCGAGATCAGTGTAAATGGCAAGATAATATCTTGAAACTTGAACACGTGAATGAAGTGGTATATATAGGAAGTACGTTCAGTAGACATGGAATATATGAGACGGATGCGGAAAGACGTATTGCTGCCGGCAACAGGATAACGGTGCCTTAGGTGTATTGATAGTTAAATTAATTAATTTATTTTATTTATTTGTGGTGCGGCGATATGCGGTCTCTTTGGAGGACCTATAACGACATAGAACGAAAGAAATCCGTTTCTCGTTTTGATATGTTTTTTGAGAATGAAAGCAGGCAGATCGGCAACCTTTAATAGTATTTTTGTACATATACATACGCTTTATCCCTAGCAGAGTAGTTAGAGGAACGGATCGCCAAATGCTACGGTCTCTACATACTTCTTTCGCCTCACCCACTGTCATCGACCTCTTCGTACATGCCTTCCTGGGGGTTCTCATGCTTCCTTCCTCCAGTATTAAAGACACTGCGTGTTCGAAATTCAACCGAGGTCTCCCTCTGCCTCCCTTACCAGTAGTAGTTATTTACGTTATTGGAATCTATCTATTCGTAACTCTGCCATGTAATACAGTAGGGATACAACTCATGAAATGAAAATAATAATCCTACATTTAAATTGTTGAACAATCTTCATTATTTTTTTTATGATATGGGCTTACTACTTATGAAATATTTTACCCTGTATATTTACAAGGGGACTATCTACCTCTTATTTAATTTTCAGTCATATTTGACCTTTTAAATGGCCTAACCTTAAGGTCAAGTTAGGTTAGACAAACCCTAAGGGAATGACGAGTCAAGCAAAAATTTCAAATTTAATATTCTAAAAGTATTTTGCGCTTTCGAAAGAAATTCATAAATATTTTCCTAAAGAATCTGACTTTCGATGTGGGATTTTAAGTCTAGATTGATATTAATATTTTTTTTATTATGATTAACGTTTTTCATGTTTTCAATTCAACGTATTACGGGGTTGGCACTGTTAACAACATTAATCAAGTTAAGATTTCATTTTCCACCTAATTCGGACGTCTTAAGTGGCGAAACTAAAGATCCAATATTTTATAAAATTTCTTTTAACCTACGGCTTCGTCCTGGATATCACACCCAACCCTTATCATAAAAAAACAATAATCATAACAAGCCCCTAACAAACAGAGCAGAGTAACAGACCTAAAAATGTTTAGTTCATTACCCAGTAGTGGTGCAGGGGCACAAAGTATGATTGTAAAATCGAATAGTTGTGGGTTCGATCCCCATTCGAGGAAATATAATATTTATTTACTAGGTTCCCTCGGCCTACTTTGCTGTGAGCGGTATATTAAAGCGTGAAGCTGAAGCTATTTATTTGAATGTATTATTTATAACTTTTAGTGGAGACGGGGTTCTTTAAATGAAAATGAGGCCTGGCCTGCTGCGTTTAAAAAAAAATATAATTTGACATCAGTTAGTAGTTATACTAGAAACATATTAAAATGACTTCCACTTCCATAAATCACTAGAATGTGACCTCTTTACCAAGTAATTGAAGAAGCCCATTACAACTAAACTCATAACAAAATATAAGAAATAGGAGAAACTAAAGTATAAAATTGAACATTATTAAGTGTATACTCGTTCTACGAAACATAATTCATGTTTATGACATATTAAGCCAGAGTACTCCAAAAGTAATATAATTTTATACAAAATTATACTTTATTGTATTAAAAATAAGGTTTCTATTTATTTAACGGCTACTGTCATCAACAAATGATTGACAATGGAATGGGCGACGAAATTTATCGCATACCTACTTCAGTTTTCAGTAGTTCCGGTGAAACTGTTTGCAATAAACTATTACTAGATATGTCTTCCTACTTTGCCTGACTACAGGCGCCCGTAAAAAATATGTTTAGTATTTAAAGGGCAGGGAATTACAAGAAAAATTAGTTTTTTTTCGTATAATAAGATCGATTTCGAAAAAAATTTACAGTCGGAGAGACAAACAAATTGATTATATAAGGGTTTCATTGTTGCTTTTAGAGGTACATAGCCCCAAAAAAGGAAAATAAATAACCTTTCAGGGAAATGAAACACACAAAAATTTTAGCTTATACAAAAAAAAAAAATTGTTAGATTTTGTCGAACTTGTTAGAATTTGTATAAGCGTCAAAACCTGAAAAAGGTTATATATATAACTAACTACAGACAGTTTCACCATCTACCATTTCCATAGAAGAGACAGAATGAGTCCTTTTCGGACGTTAATAAGCGTTCCTTGTGCACACTCGGGGCGGAGCGCAAACACTTTTTCACAGGAGCTTTTTGTTCGTTAGATGAGAAACTACCAGAGTTGTATACTACTCCTGCTGTATACTAGCCTTTATACCACTTATAAATACAGATGGGTAGGATTTAAGCGCGGTAGTATAGTTGAAGTTTGATTCCCGCTTGCTCTGGTAATAGACAAAGCGTGCGTGCGTCAAATAGTGTTAGTGCGGAAATTGGGAAACAGAGTGGAGTTTTACAGTTTTTAATTAATATTGTATATGTATAATATCTTTTATATTTATTAATATTTATTATGTATATCATCTTGCGTTGTGAGCTTGTTACAAAAGTTATATGAAATTTATATTCCGCGTAGAACTCTGCCACTTAGCACACAATGTATCGATCTTAAAGGGATTGTCTTGAAGAGGTTCCTTTCTCCGCTACTATATGCAATAAAAGAGAAAAAAAATCTAAAGTAATTTATCTTAGAAGTTTTCTGTTATAAATAAACATATAACTTCTGTTCTCTCTATAATATTAGTTTATAAGACAGTATACTTAAGTACGTAAAACATAAAAATCCCTAATCAAGTTGAGTATTCGATATTTGTATTCTATACAATAGTGGTAAAACAAGATTTATTCATCGAAACAAAAGGAAGATAAACTTTGTTATCGAATCGTAATGTCACTTGTTCAAACAAGTTCGTTGTTCACAAAATTTATTGACCCTCACGTTAGAAGCGAGTATATATTTGATTGATCCTATAATAATGATAAGGTGTAACAAAATTGTGGTAAAAGCTATACGCTGAAGGCTGAAGGGTTTTAGTTCTAATATTAATTTAATAAGTATAAATAACATGGTTTTTAATGAAAATTTCACTTGAAAAGTACAGAAACTTCAAACAAATGGCGTTCAGCAGGCTAGACAGAGAAAAGCTAGCATTAAGACACTCCATTCCCCGCGTATCTCGTCTTGCCTTCATAATTAACGGGATATTGTTTGTTGATCTCTCGAGCGGAAATCGAATCCACAACCGTCGCGTTTACAGTCACATTCCATTAATGTCTATATTAAATATACTCGTATAACTTTTACATTATAATCATTGGTAGTGCGAAACTTGGGTAATTCGATATGAATTAAGGAAGTAATGGAGTCGTTCAAACGCTGGAACCCGCAACAGTTCTGTCATCAATCATACTCAGCTATTGAAGCTCCACTCATATACATTGTACATATTTCAATTTCTATTATATATATATATAATCTTAAAGAAATTATTTTTTCATACGATTCTTGGTTATATAATTAATGATTCTTAGTTTTAACCGACTTCAAAATTGTTATCAGTTTAATAAGTATGATGACAAATTGAGGCTTCATTAGCACGTGTGCTTAACTTATGTTTGTAACATACAAACCACGACGTTTTCTAATAGTATAACTCATATCGAAATGATTATTTTTGATTAAAGTCATTTATACTTTGACATGGGGAACAGTACCAATGTCATTAAAATCTCTTTAGTAGCTTCAGAGATATGGGGAAATTATGTTTTGACTTCACTGGCTGTTTTGTTTTTTTTTCTACCATTTTTTTAATATATTATTTCTTTATGTTTTGCTTTTTAGTCCATTTCGGAAGTGGCGGAACTCAATGTTGCACTTTGTCTCGCATCAAGGAACTAAAATATATTATTTTGCCTAGTGAATATCGATTGAGTTTGCTGTCCCATTGCGCCACGAAGATTTCAAGATTAATTATATATGTATTTAGCTTCACGGTGTCTCCCTTTTATAGCAGGTATACAGAGGGTACCTAGTGCTAAGACATTTCATGCCTCACTTTATTAATAATCTTCGAGACATTGCATTGCATTGCAAGTGGTGGAACTCAACTCCGTGATTTATTTATTTTTTACCTTCACACTACATCTCGCACATATGGGGATAGGCAGGATAGGCATATAGGAACCTGGAAACCTAATGTTAAGATATTCCTTTCTCTATTAAGACTTCAGTTTTCCATTTTCCGCGGAATTCCTGATACATTGCGTGTTGTGTATATATAGAATAGGAATCGAACCTACAGTCACACGCATTTGCCAATTCGCCACGACGACCCCAAGAATAATGTTCTATTAATAAAGATTTAGTAAAATCAACCTACGAATAAGTCCTATTGTTCGACTCGGCTCGGCTGTGAAAGTTCCGCTGAAGACTCGAAGCAACAAAGTAACTTTCTGTTCACGCTTCATATATTAATTAAAGTTTGGCCTGTTCCCGTACTTTGACAGCTGCAGTATACAGAACTGTTTACAGTGGTTTTAATATACTATTGCACCATCTTGGCTCAGTAATAAAGAAGAACAGACTTTTTATATGTGTTAAGATTCAGCGTTCAGCGGATGTTCGACTGCAGATGGTAGATAAGTAAATTTAATTAAGAGATATTTTGAAGCTGTATCCCGCATATGGCGTACTAGACACGGAGAACTGAGATAACGCCGTAAGATATTGCGTGATATTGCGTGTTGAGTGATGAAACTCATCGTCGTGTTTCTTCTTGGTTGGCGAGATATAGAAGATAATTAATAACAACCTGACGAGTTTTAAGTCGATTAAAATTTGAAGAAACCTGGATAGATTTAACATTTAAGTACACTCTCTTCAGTCTATATCCGCTTATAAACAAAAAAAAGAAAACTTACGTAAAATCTAACAATTACGAAAAACTAGACACAACTCAAGATACCGTTAAAATATATTTTGAGCTAGCATCTAACACCTTCTGTACGTGGCGGCGGCCGATGCAAAATGTTCCGCAATACCAAATACCAAATACGAAATACTTGCGGAGTTGCAGCAAACAACAAATCAAAGTTACCCCGAGGACAGTAACACGGGTGCAATTTTGCTAAGGCCGAATACAAAGGCGCGACAATTGTACAGAAAAATCTTATTTCGCCTTCTAAACATACACATTACTCGTATATACACGTAGCGTGGAAATATCATCGTCTAATAACTTGGTTTCCCTTCACGCTCTATCCCGCATACGGCAGGGTAAGCGGAGGGTACCTTGTGCTAAGATACTTCACACGTTGTACCTTACTTTCCGCTAATTTTTAACGCATCGTTACCGCGCCAATTTGTCTGGCTTCCCTTTCTAACACATATACGGAAGCTTCTTCTGTCCCAAGTTAACCTAGAGCGCTAGCCGTATGCGCTGTCAGGTACTTCTCTCTCTTCTCTTCGCATGACTCAATGCTTAGTGTGCGATAGACTTTGTTGAAGGTTGTGACTGTAACGCGAAGGTTGTGGGTACGATCCCCAGTCGAGGGAATAAATTATTATTTATTAATATTTTCATTTCTTCGCACAGAATATTTCAGCGAAAACTTGGGAACGGAATGTCGTAATACTGTGTTCTGTTTGCCTACCCTGTTGTGTACGGGATACAGAATGAAACTGATGTATTTATTATCATATTAATAGAGATCAACTTTAAGCAATAACATAATCTTTGTCAAGTTAAACAATATTAATATTAAGTAGTTCAACTTAGATTAGTTGAAGTTATCACTTCCGGAGACGCACGCGTTACTTGTGTATAGTCAGCCTACGGGCCATTTCCTAGCAAGGGAAAGTAGTTTCCAGCCAAAACAAATACTTTACGTTGGCGTTGGAGAGGTTCGATAGCATTCACATTGTGTTACATGAATGTTTGTTGCAAATCGATGATTCCAGTTCAGTCTCTTTTACCCTTTCTGATGGGGGAAAATTTTCAATAAGAACAGGACGTTGCTTCTTGAGATTTATTATTCTTTTTGATATCATTTTTATTTGTAAACAAGATTGGATAATTATATACTTTTTTTTTAACATTTTTAAAGTGTTAATCCACACTTAGGAAAGATAAATACTTAATTAGAAAACGTATAAAAATTTGAACGCAGCGGGGCTCTGACCACTGAGCCATACGTTCTCGCCAAGCTACGTCGAAATTCTTATACGCTTGTTACAACTTATTTATGTTGTTAGCATCTCTGTAGGGAGATTTTTACAAATTTCCGCTACCCAAAGATAATTACTAAGAATTATCGTTTGGCAAGAGAGAATACTATTTTATCTTTCCTAAGTGTAAATTAACACTTTAAAATGTTTTAAAAAATATTTAAAAAATAGTATTCTCTCTTGCCAAACGATAATTCTTAGTAATTATCTTTGGGTAGCGGAAATTTGTAAAAATCTCCCTACAGAGATGCTAGCAACATAAATAAGTAATATGCGGGTTGCGGCGTGAAGCTTAAATTTTATTCATAATTAGGTGAAAGCTCCTTAATTCCATTACCAAATAAAATAGTTTAGTTTTTTATACCAATACCAGGGTAGGCAGACAAAACCTACCGTCAAGATATTCCGCTTGGCGTCCAATTTGAGACTGAATGTTAAGAAGCGGAACTCAATGCCGTATTCGTCTCCGCAGTCTTAACGTACAGAAAGCTGCGGCCTACATCTTAAGAGGTTATCGTTAAGCTATTAGATCGAGATCCGGGTACTCTCACTCTGGAGCTCTAGGCACCGATAGCTTGAGCCTTGTTCACCATTAGGAAAGTATTTATTTATTTTTCTATTTCAAAATGTTAAATACCCGCTTTCCATTTTTTTTTAAATGTAAAATTTCCGCTTTACTTATCACTCGAAGGAATGATTATATTTAAACTAAAAAAATAAACTAAACTAGCTAGTATTCCTATCGGGGTAGTCAGAGAGAACGGAACTCCAAGCGCCACAGTTTATGCTTACTTCTTTCGTCTCGTCCACTATCATTAATTCTTCATACATGCCAATAAGAGGTCCTCATGCTTTATACGTGACTTACCTACCGATGTCTCCCCGTACCTCTCTTACCGCTCACTTTTCCGTCATAAATCTTTTTTGCCATTCTTTCATCACTCATTAGTACGATATGCCCAAACCAGCTGAGCACGTTCTTCTTCATTCTCATCGTTGCATCCTCGCTAGAACCTGCCATTCTTTGTAACTCTTCATTAAGGATTCGATCAGCTAAGACGACTCCACATATCTTACAAAGAGAACGTATCTTCACAGCATTATCATTTTTTATTCTTCTTCTGTAATATCCATGTCAATGCAGTATATATGTAATGCAGCAAGCATTCGAAAAAAGTCGGTACCAAAACTGATTTGTATACAGTCAAACGTGCAACTGTGCTAAAATGTACCATTTCATTCACTTCCAATATCTTACCATTAACACTGATCTTGCATTCCGTCTTTTCTTCATTTCTTTCAAGTACCAAAACCTCTGTCTTATTTCTCCTCTGGTTTTAGTAGATAAATAGCGGCATTGAATTCTATTACTCATATGTTTGAATTCTATCAGTCAGCTTATCTTATCCTGGTATTTGGAAAAAACTTGACACTTTTTATTATAAACATATACGTAAATATAACAGTAGGCAGGACAACAGAACGAGGTCGAGTCAGCCGGATGCGGTATACTTTGATTTCCCACAAACTTCAACGTGCCAAGGTCTGACCGTTCGAGGATTTGTTCGGACCCTTCCCTCGGGACGGGTACTTTTGAAGATTTCCCTTGTGAATAAAGAAAACATCGTGAATAGTAACTTATCGATAATATAATTAAATAATCTATCTGTACTAATATCATTAAAAGTTTATTTGGTTGGACGCGCTAATCCCAGGAAGTAGCAGCTCGAATTGTCAAACTATTATCGTGTTTGATTGTTCATTAAAGGAGGAAAGTTTTAAGACTTGAGGTCACAGTTACTTCTCGCACTTAGAATATGCAATTTGTTATACACGACTTTTAAATATTTTCCATTGAACACGGGGACCGCCACAGGTTAGAGCTAGTAATTATATAAATATCATAAATATGATGACACGGAAATTAGACATCACTAGAGGAAATTATTAAAAATTAAATTAAATTATTTTATGTTGACGTTGTGCACAGCGGAGTAAGCAGAGGGAACATACTGTTATGATACTCTATTCCACACTTCCCGCCGAATTTTTCGAGGTATTGCATGTTGAGTGCCGGAACCCAACGCCGGACTCTAATCTTTTTGCCACAGCGAAAAAATAAAATATTAATAAATAATAATATATTCCTTCAAGTGGGTATCGAACCAACAGCCGTCGCGGTAAAGTTACATCCTTGTGGCCCTGCGCCACAAGGATGTAACTTTATCGCGCGCGCGCTTCGAAATTATACAAATTTAATTATAATAATTTCACCATTCCGTTAAGTAAAAGTAAATATTATTTGCAGTTCATTCCAGACAAAAACGTTATCAATTTAAAGAATATCTCCATAAAAAATAAATGAGGTCGTCGTGGCGCAGTGGTACAAGGGTGCGACTACCCTAACTGCTATCCCTACTATTTATTTTTTACTCTGGTGATGAGGTAAAATGTGGCGTTGAGATCCGCCACTCAATACAACTGCCACCTCCGAAACCTCTACCTGCAATACCTCTAGAATTTGATGAAAAATGGGGAATGAAAAGTATCTTAATCGAAATATAGTCTTAATACTAGGTTCTCAGGTTCCCTCTGCCTACATTGCTATATGCGAAATACAGTGTGAAACTAATATAAAAATAAATAAATAAACATAGAATATAAGTAGTCATTCGATCTATTTACCCACACGTTTGAAAAACGTATACGATACGATTGGAGATTGCTAGGAAATTGATCTGCAACGTGTGTTTCATACATCCGCGACCATCAAAGGAATCTCGATAGTAACGTATCGACATCCGACATGAGAATTTTGTGTTGAAACGTCATACGAGTATAAAATATTCGTATAAATAAAAGCTTTGCATAGTTCACTACAGTTTTGGAAATATTATTGAAAATATTCGAGTTAATATAGTATAATATTGAATATAAAACACGGTAAAAATATATAATTAAAATATGTTTGTTAGGTCGGTTGACTATCAACGACGCTGGTGGGAGTTCAGGTATACATAAACAGCATGAGGAGCCATCGAGTTAATGACAGTTGACGAGCCGAAAGAGAAATCTACGCAGAAACTTTCTTCTCTCTTTTTTGTGTGTGTTGGTAATAAGCTTATAAATTATATAGAAGAAAAGAAACTACTTCGTATATAGCAATGCAGACAGCATTCACCGTGCGGATGCTAGGCTCATGGCAGTGAAACTCAGAGCTGTGCCTGTGATTTGCGACTTAAATATGAACTTAAGAGGCCTTTTTCAATGCGTATTAATAGTCACTATCATTCATCAATGTCCCAAACTATTCTCACGGTTCAGGAAAAAGATAATGAGTGTACGGGTCACCTGATGGTAACTGATCACCGCCGTCCACGACCCTGTGTAACACCGTAGGAGCTACAGGTGCGCAGGTGCGTTGCCGACCTTTAAAGTGGAGATAGACGCGCTTTTTGAAGGTACCCAGGTTTTATCGAGCTGGAAAAAGATAGCCCAGCAGCGATGAGTGGGACTAGAACCCCCAACCAAAACGGCGCTTACAATCAGAAACTGTGCTCCTGCGGCACAATTCCATAATTCCAAATATATATATATATATATATATATATATATATATATATATATATATATATATATATATATATATATATATATATATATATATATATATATATATATATATATATATATATATATATATATATATATATATATATATATATATATATATATATATATATATATATATATATATATATAAACACCTCCATAAGATGTTCGCGAATAGGAAAATGTTACAGCATTTCAATTTTGTTTTTTTTTTGCCGAAAAATTAAGCGCATTATCTTGTTCGGCGTAATCGGATTATTTTGCTTACATTATCTGTGCCCTCTTAATTTTTAATGGAATTTTCGTTTTCATGAATAATTAATGTACTGTAGATATTAGTGATTTATTACATTTTAGATTGTAGAGGCACCTGTAAACGCGACGGTTGTGGATTCTATCTCTACACAGGCAAATTATTATTATATTTGAAAAATACCAGTTTATATTGAATGTGACTAGTTGTGGGTTCGATGCCCACTCGAGGAGATGAAATATTTATTTACATTAATATTTTTCATTTCTTCGCTCTGGAGTCATGGCAATAGCGCGGCATTGAGTTCCGCTGCTTAATACGCAATGCCTCCAAAATTCGGCGGAAAGTATGGAACGGAGTGTAAATAAAATAAGCGAGCTATGAAGTAATTAACAAAAGGAGATTTGACAGTACGAACCTAAGTGTTAAAGCACTTTGCTCCGCACATTTTGCGCGATTTTCAAGTCATGACGTATTTAGTAGTAAATCAATGCCGCACTTTGACTTATTATTAGAGTGAAGAAAATGAAAATTATTTACTTTTCTCCGAGTGGGAGTCAAACCCACAACAGTCACGTTTACAGTCTGACGCGGTGACGCTGCACCACGACTACCATTAACATTAGCTAATTGTTTAAATTTAAATTGTAAATGGCTTGCTGCGTCTTCATTGTACTAGGATGACGTGATAGTACGTCAGGCTCAACTGTGCTGTAATCTTCTTACCTAAAGTAGACATCAGTTTTGGTATTCAAATTATTTATCTAATGTATTATGTACTAACTAGCGGTTCCTGTGCGGCTTCGCCCGCTTGCACTATATGATTATTTATTTAATAGTATTTAACTGCATTTAGGGAATATTGGATGATTATTTTAGTATGGTTATCTATAATGTTTTATACTAAATAAATTGTAATTTGTATTTAGAATGTCGTATTTAGTAGATTATTTTATCAAAAGCGGTTTTTTTAATTACTGCATAAAAAGTAGCTGTTGCTTAACCCCTTCTAACTTACAAATCACATACACATACACACAGACAAGCAAAAAGACGGATAAACAGACAAAAATCATCCACAGTCATCAATGTAGCTAAGGCTCCGTTAACCCTGATACCGGCAGCAATACGGTTTTCCACATCCATCTCGTATCTGCCATCTCTACTGAACATACTTCCCAAGTATACCACTTCATTCACTTGTTCTAATATCTTACCATTTACACTGATCTTGCATTCCGTCCTTTATTCGTCTCGTTCAAAAACCAGAAATTTTGTTTTAATTGTATTCAGGCTAAGACCATTATATTATTTGACATATTATTTTTATATGTCAATGAAAAGTGTCTATCGTGCTTAAAATTTTTATTATTGCGATATTTCTTTTTTTAAGGTGGACTTTTATGTTTCCTTGTCACGAGTTTCTGATCTAAAATTTTATTAATTTCAATTAATATATTTATTTTAAATTTAAATTAATAAATAAAGTTAATTTGTTTCTTATTTATATCTTGATATTCATTCCTATCATATCAAAATAAATATACTTTAGGAAAATATCACTGGCTCAAAGTGACACCCATAAGTCACCTACGAGCCGCACGGTGTGTGGTCTTCGTTACTTGACAGACGTGGACAGGGCAGACGACGGTGACGGTGGTGTCCATTTTCATAAATTTTTGATCTACTTCTAATATTAATTAATTACTTAATCAGCTTCACGCTGTATCCCGCACACAGCGGGGTAGGCAGATGGAACCTAGTATAAGACACTCCGTTCCCCACTTTCTGCCCAATTTTGGAGGCGTTGCGTGTTAAGTGGCAGAACTCAACGCCGCGCTTTGCCTTTGCGGAGAAATGGAAATATAAATTTAAGTAAATATTTCATCTCCTCGAGTGGGGATCGAACCCACAACCAGTCGGTTTTATAATCACACTTCGTGCCACTGCGCCACGACTAGCCTCAGTAAATATTATGTATTTATATAATAAAGAAATAACTAGTTTCTAAGCCATAACGATCATTATAAGTTTGAAATTTCCCATAGTACCATCCCGTTGAAGCATAAACGCAGTTACTTTTCATTTCGCGCGTCAATAAATTTATCTACTTTTTCCTATATATTTATAAAGAACAAAAATTTCAAAAGGGGAGATAGTACAAATTTTACATTTGTCTTTAAGTGTGGTGAGAGTTTTCATACTTTTTCCCGTAAAGCCGAGCCTGGGTAGGGAGAGCTGAGACACTCTGTTCTCTACTTTACGTCCGGACTTGAGGCATTTCGTGTTAAATGACAGAACGTCGCGCTTTGTCTACTACAGCGTAGAAATGAAAATAATTTAAGTGTAATCATTCGCCTTTTTCGCGTGGTTATTGAACCCACAACCGTCGCGTTTACAGTCAAACCTGTCGATCTAGCTGCGTTGCGACTGCATCAAAATTGATTAAATATTCATAATAATATAATTAAAAAAGAAACTTTATTCTAAGAGTATTCTGTTAAAATTCCAAAGGCGTCGCTATGATTATCTAAATGAGACTTCCTTCCTGTCCCTTTCACGGCGCGCAGAGCCGCGGGCGACGGCCTAGTTACCACATTCATGGGCCTTTCCCCTTTTTTTCAAAGCAATGTATGTGTTGAGCGCAAATTTTCCTTCTAATATAGGTCTGTATTAAAGTTTTATGTATGTTTCTTTGAGGAATGGATCAACATGCAATAGGAAATACCTTTAGATAAATGTTTTAAAGGAAAAAGCCGACGCTCTGATACTTTTTATCGCCTAAACAAAGGTAAGTTGGCAACTTTGTAACTACATTTTAAAAGCAACACAAATCTCTATTAGCCCATTTGTAATACAATTATAAAAAGGTAATGTTTGTTTGGTAGAACGCGTTGATCTCAGGTAATTCTGTTAGAATTGAAAAAGTATTTTTGCATTGAATAGAAGTCCGGTTTTTAATGTAATTTTTTCTTCTTCATATTAATCACTTCTACGTTACTTCCAGCGCTTAGAATGTGCATATGACATACAGTATCCATAGCTATCTCAATTAGATCACGCGGGCGAAGCCGTATATAAAAGTTAATATTGTAAATTTGTAGTAAGCCTCAGTAACTTTTAAAAGGACAAACATAAATTGTTATAAAAAAGTACATCTAAAATATACACGTCAGAACGAGTCGCTTCAAACACTTTGGCAAAATGTAAATTTCGACTTCGAAACTAACGTATAACTAACAGTTATTGTCACCGCAGAGAACGATGTGGGAACTTCGCCTAATTACATTTAATTTGGTTTTGTCTGCTTAGAGACGCGCCAGTAGCTCAGTGCGGGCGCTCTACTTTAGTTCTATTCGATTTGAAATTTAAATCACATTGTGATGTTATAAATTTCAGTTACGGCATTGTGGCGCATACACCACGTGGTGTACCTTACCACTATAATTGTAGGTTCCATTTCCACTTACGATGATAAAACGCGGCGTTAAGTTTCATCACTCAACACGCAATGCCTCAAATACGGGCAGAGTCTACCTTGCTATATGCGGTTGATGCGTATAGCTTTATATATACGTTTATAATTACGCTTTACGACATCGATAAAAAATTCTTGAATTTCTTTAAAAAATAAAAAGTTTCTAACCGTAGGTATGACGTAAGTAAAACTTCTTAATTAATAAGATGAAATTTAGAGAGGAGGGAAATAAAAACGACGATCGTAATAAACGTTGATCGCTCGACGCAATCGGCGTCTAATCGATTTTTGGCCGGCGCCTTTAGACGTAGTACTTCGGAGATTTTATAGTATTATGAAAAAACTTATAAGTGAGACATAACTTTGTACATTTATTAATTTTTTTACAAAAATCGCGACTTCAAAAAATAAACGGAAAAGTAAAAAAAAATGTAGTTAACATAAAGTAAAAAAGAAATAACTAGTTTCTAAGCCTTAACGATCATTATAAGTTTGAAATTTCACGTAGTAGTAGTATTTCCCAATTCCCATTTTACTTTAATATTGTTAAACAAAAAATTAAAATTTATCAAAAAAACCATCTTCAAATAAACGAGCTAAAAAGAAAAAAAATAATTTTACATAAAGTAAAACGTACTTTGATTTAGTTAAACAAAAATAATAAAAAACAGATTTTATAATTTTGAAGTCGGTGTCAAGCTAATGCTACAACAACATTACTACAATATCGAATTACTAAGACTGTTTGTTTTATTTGGCCTTCTTTTCTTACAGAAGTCGGTTAAGAATATTTACAGAAAGATATTAAAATTTTTAAGTAGAAAGAAAAACCAAAAAAATTATAAAGTAAAACAAACAGCCTCAGTAATTTAATATTGTAGTAAATTTGTTGTAGTTTTAGCTAGACACCGACTTCAAATTATAAAGTCAAGTGACTTAACTTAACCATTTTAGTAATAACTAGTATGTGCTCGTTATTAAGTAACTAAAATATTTTTTATTAGCTTCACACCTTTTACTGTATATTAAGTGGCGTACTGTAGATAGTGGAACTCTACACTCCGCGTTGTCTACAGGAGCGGCGATATTAAAAGTATTTTAATATAGAAATTCCCCAGAGGGTGATCGAACCCACAACCATTTCGTGTACGGCCCTATGCTGCTCCACCGCTCCACTACGGCCTTAAGTAGGAATATTCATTTTACTGAGCTTGTTATTTCATTATATTTATAGTTTAGACGTGAGACTGAGCAACCACAAATCCAGGCGAGAAAAGCCGATTGAATTTTAATCAGATTTATTCCGAGTTGTTCAATGCGGCAGGTTTTAGAACGAAAAACAACATTTCTAGAGGACAAATTTTGGTTAAAATTGTTTATACAGATATATATTGTTTAGATATTTTAATTATACATTAAATATTATGATTAATAAAATGACAGTGGTGCAGGGGCACAGAATGTTGTGGGGCGCGACTAGTTGTGGGTTCGATCCTGGCTCGAGGAAATGAAATATTTATTTAAACTTATTTGCGTTTCTTCGCACTGGTATCGAGGCAAAGTGCGGCGTTGAGTCCGCCGCTTTGCACGCAATGCCTACAGAGTTCGTTGGAAAGTGGGGAACGTAGTGATCAATATCACTCCGTTCCCGTTTTCATTGATTTGTATAAAATACAGATTGTTTTGAATTGAAACAATTAAATTACAACTAAGAAATTGTTCTTAACTATAATTTCATACAATATTGTCGTATCACTAACGATAGTAAAGATAATAAAAGTGTAGGAACGAAAATGACCTAATGAAAACGGAGTGTCTTTACACTAGTTTCTCAGGTTCCCTCTACCTATCCTGCTATGTACAGGATACAGCGTGAAGTTCCAAAAATGGTCGTGAATTTAGTCCTTGATCGGGCATTTCTTGTTCTGGTATACCTTAGTGTTGCGTTGCGTTCTACGCCTCAAAAAGCAGTGCTTTTTTGAAACAGCGGAAACAAGAGAACGAAGTGCCTTTACCTCAAATTATATACCTACTTACCTGTTATAGGCGATCATTCCTCAATATTTCTAAAAATAAATAAACATAAAAAACAGAGACAGTTAACACTACCTACTTTCTATCTTTACAAAAATACAGAAAAACACGTCATCACCAAACAATATGTACTCCCTACTCGTACGTATTTACTCCCTTTGTCAGCTGACACCCGTCGTCCTGCAGCGCTCCAAAGTGTATTTGACAATTTATTACAAGAGGTTTCGTCAATTCGAGCGACGACAAGTGCCTGGCCCAGTAGTTCTAAGCACTTAAAGAGAAAATGTCGAAATTTAACTAACTTAAATATTTTAAACTGCGTTTTTTTTAATTATATTATGTTGTTTTAATATTATTCCAGAGGTTTACAGAGATAAACGCTACGGTTGTTGGTTCGATTCCCGTTCAGGTGAAATACTATGATTTTCTATTTTCTGTTCTAGTAACTTTGTGAGTTTTGCCAGTCAATACGCAATGACTCGTAAATAGGGCGGAAAGTTTTTTTTTATTTATGGAGGCCTGCGCTGCATAGACAGAGAGGATCTGATTGCAAACGTGACAGTTTTGTTTTTGATTCCTACTAGGTCAATGATTATATTTACGTTATTCTAATTTCTCTTTTGAAATGGTAAGCGGCGTTGAGTTCCGCTATCCAATACACTATTCTCATAAATTGGGTTTCACGTGTTGAATGGTGAACATTTTTCTCTATCTACAGGGCAGAAAAAAAATGAAGATATTTTAAATAGAAGAATAACTAAAACATATACAACTTCATATCTTTACAGATTAACTGCAATGCTATACCAAGCCACATTACATAAAAACTTATGCAATACAAAAATAATTTCGAATATTAATATTTCGTATTCACATGCAAAATGCATATTGCTAAAATATAATATCACATAAAGTACATTCATATGCATCCATACGTACACCTACGACAGAGTAATTTATTTAAAAGCCTCATATAGGCCCTATCAGATCGCGCCTTTGGAGTGGTAGCGTCGAGACATAATATTTCGAATGAATAAAAATAAAAAATGTATACGAATTTCATATCAAACGGTGTTATGATAAAGTACTGTAATGGAATGAATTTGTAATTCGGGTAAGCTTGTTGGCGGGATTTTTTTAAATGTACCTAGTTGTGATAGGCCAATGATATTTAATAGATATGTAAAAAATAATAATAGAACATGTTTTAACATGTGGCCTGGTCAAGGCCTGATCTGGCCAAGATTCATAATCTTATTTAGTAAAATAAAGATATTTTCGAACAATATTATACTGTATTCTTCACTCCATCGATATCGGAGGCTTCATAAGAGTTGACATGTATTGACAGAGCGCGTCTTGGAGCGTTAGGGATTCCTTTATAAAACGTAAAATTATTGTATTTGCGTTTGCGTTTTGTTGAGGATAAATCAGTATGGGGGCCCCATAAGGGTCTATTTTTGGTCTTTTTCTCTTTTTAATAAATGATTTAGCGTATCTAGTTGAAAATAAACACGAGATAGTATTGCTTGCTAACACTTGCTGACACTTTATTGATTTTATAATGAAAAGACGACAAATTGTAGATGACGATGTAAACAATGCTCTCTCGAAAGTAGTACTAATTGGTTGTGTTAATAACTTACTATCTGAATAGTAAAAATCTAATTAGATTTTTACTATTGAATATCGAAGTAGTAGTGGCTCGACTTGTTAAGCAAAAGCTCGCTTAAACTTAGTTCACCTGTAAATCGATTGCATCGAATCCGTACATATTTTGTGGGCAATGTCATCTACGCTTTTACAATAGGATTCCAGAATACGTCAGAGAATATTCTATATGACGATTTTAAAAAGTTCGTGTGTTATTAAATCAAATATTGATTTAATTGATTTTATAAATGATAACACGCCTTGAGATTGAAATGCTCGCTCCAGTCGGTTTCAGAGGTATCATTGTCAGAGATAATTAAATATGTATTTGTATAAAATTGATTTTAAAAAAAAGTCACGCAGTTTCTTGCGCCGATTTTTCTCAGGTCTGAGGCATTAACTTTAGTGAATTGGTGGTAAATTATTTAAGGTTTAAAAATGAAGCATGTACCTTCTTCTTGTTTTGATTAAAATTATTTGACTTTGATGTTTTTACAAAACGTAAAATCATTATATTGGAGTCTTTTAATCAATTTCAATAAAGGCAGCTAAGCAAAAATACAGCATTAATAGAAAATAAAAATTTTATTTAATAAAACATTTACCTAGATTTGGCAACGTCTTCAAAATTATCAGATTTTAAATAGTTCACTTGTTATACATATTTAACAATTGGTAAGTAGAGTATCAATAGTTTCGTTATTTATTTAAATATTAAGACGTTTTATTTCAATATTAAGAAAAAAAAACCTTTTTAGAAAACTCTTGGAAAGTTTCCAAGAGACTCAGATTCATATCCTGGCACATACGTTTTCTAAAAAAGTATTTTCTGAAGCTATTCAATCATTCCTTCAGAAAATAAAACATAAAGAAAACAGCACAATAAATACTAGTGTAAGAACGAAAACTTCAATCTAAATAGCTTATTCAGCGTATACGTGGTATACAGTCTCGTTACCGCAGCGAGACGTGTCTGGACGTGTATTCAGATGTACTGGCGTCTTCATGCATGCGGCGTGCGGGTTGAACTTACTATTTCAAGATTATGCATGTTCTTGTTAGACTGTATCGTGTTTGCTGAGTTGAGTGCTTAGCTTAGCTTTTCTATTGTGAATATTTGAAGCAGTTTCATCTGGAGTATTTAAATCATGGAAATGAAACCACTTTTATTGTGAAAGACTTTATTGATACTAAATCGTCAAAAATGTGAAACTCGTTAAAAAATGGCGTTGAGTATCGCCAGTTGGGGCTGAATATATCGATAACTGAGCAGAAAGTGGGGAACGGTAGTCTTAGCACTAGGTTCCCTATGCTTACCGTGCTATAGTGTAACTCTTGAGATTCGGACAGTGCCCGGCTCATATATAGGTTTAAAATGCCCTATTAAATGCGTCAACACTCACCACCTCTGCTAGAGATCAATATCGCAATTTAATTATAATTCAGTCAAATAGCGCCAGTTACATAATAAAGTTACGTAAAATAAAGTTCTGTCACTAAGTACATAATGTAAAGAGTTGCCATTAGTAATTAAATTATAGAATAATGTTATATTATGTCAACAGAGTACACAGACATATACTTGTTTCTATCGGTAAATATGTATAACAAGTTAACATATGAATTACTCGATTAGTAAGTAATGTCTATCAAATCACCTTGATTAGATTTGTTGTTTCTCAGAGCGCTCGACGGCCTCAAACATAGTTTTGTATCTCGCAGGAGACCCCTCAAACCGCCACGTAGTGCTCTCCGTTCCGAAAAAAATCGTAAGATTCCCCTCGCTTATTTTATTATAAAAAATATTTTATTGGATTTATTTGCTTGTAGCTGACCATAAACGCGATGGTCGTGTGTTAAAATTTAACATGTTGGTACTAATGTTGGTATTATATAGTGTATATTTAAATTATTGAAAATAGCAAATACATACAGACAGCACTACTGTTTCACTATAGAATGTGAGTCACTACAGAATGGCCTTTGCACGAAGCGGCTTACAGAGTTTATTTGAACCGGAAACATCCAATCCACTCAGTGATAGTTTTAGATGGACGTTGTATACATATATGAGGGATATAACTTAGTTTGCCCTGCTATACTTGACTAAGAGTTAAGTCAAAATAAAACAAAAAGAATCTTAAATAATAATTCTTTCTGTTAACCTCACTCGCACAGAGCAGGCAGACAGACGGAATCTTGTGTCAAGACATTCTAAATTCTGCCTAAATTCAAGACATTATGTGTTCATTGGCGGGATTTACTGAAAGAAACGAATTAAAAGCGGAGAAATGACAATAATTACTCATTACATCATCCTCATGAGGATCGAACTCACATACTACCATAACGTTTATAGACGCTATAATTGTCTACAAAATACATTACACGTGATAAGACTATCATTACAGGCGAGGTCATCCAAATATTATTGAACGTTATTTACTTAACGAGAGGACAAAAGCATTGCTTTAATTTCCATCATGATCGAGCGACCATAGCACCGCGCGCGTCCGGAACACGGCGCGGTATTGAGTGCAGCGCATTATCTGAAACTATTTACGACGGTTTAATGTTGAATCCGACTTCCAGTTCCAATTATATTGTTCACTTTAATGATACCGAGTCGACATTTACATAAATAGGGGTATTTTTTAGTTTGACGCTTTACCGTGCGTGCGTGTACTGATGTTTTATTTTTTACCACAGCTAGGAAATGATATTGAATCTTTCACTCGATTGGGAATCGAACCCACGATTATCGCGCTTACAGTTGGACGCTGTGTTGTTTTGTGACGACAGAGGCCTATTTTGTATTGTTCGCGAAACTTTATAGGTTGTATATTATCTTTTGATTTCTTTTTTTTATTTTTTTTTTGTTTATTTGCTCTTTAACCGTCTTTTATTTTGTATTTAGTGTGGATCTATGAATTTTATAATAGAACTGTTCTACATCAAATGTACCAGCCGTCGTGTTCTAAATTAATTAAGTCTTTTGTCCACGCGTAGTATTACAGTAGATTTTATTTAAATCCGTTCTATAGTTCTAAAGATGTAGTCGAACAGAAGAACAGACAACAGACAAACGAAAATTACAAAAGAGATAAAAAGAGTAACAGAACATTTAAATAATGATTTATCCATAAAATCATTTTTTTCGTTAATATAGTTGAGTTGAGTTGAGTGGTGCAACTCAACGTCGCGCTTTGCCTCGTTACCACAAGGAAATGAAAACATTAAATATATAATTCCCTCGAGTGAGAATCGAACTCACAACAATGGCGTTTTAGTCGTACGCCTGCGCCATGACGGCCTCTAGATATGGAGTTCAAAAGTATTATACGATAATTTACTCAGATAAGCCAAAATATATGTATATTTTCTAAAGAATATTGCTAAAGCGAGTAGAAAACAATCATCCATACTGTTGAAACTTCACAAAAATAGCAACACATAAAAATGTAAATTCTCCTTAAGCTGAAGAAACTTTGCTATCATTTGCGTCTTTAAAATCTTTCACATTCGGTGCTTTAGAAGTTCAAAAGAATATAAGCTTTAATGGGAAGCACTAAATGTGAAATTTTTATCTTTATACATTATTTTAAAATAAAATATTTCTATACTTTAACCTATTTTAGCATTTTAAGAGGCCAGTCGAGGCGCAGTGACCAAGTGACTGTAAACGCGACAGGTTATGGGTCCGATTAGCATTCGAAATAGTAATGAAATAAAGAGCAGCGTTAAGTTCCGCCACTCCACAAGGAATGCCTCCAGAATTTGGCGGAAAGTGGTTAACGGAAGTGGAATACTGGGATCGGGGCGTCTTAACACAGGTTCCTATTCCTCTTCCTACCCTGCTAGAAGCAGGGCGGTGCGTCGAGCTAAAGGAATCTAGACCACAATCACAATTTTTACGCACCTTGGTAAGAACGAATGGTTTTTAGGGGTCAGAGCGTTTAGAGGTGCGAGTTCGATTCCTACTACATAAAAAACGTTTTCTAGAAATATTTTTAATATACATACAAATAGAATACGATTTATAAATGTTACGTTTTTCATATTCATCTGAAAGGGATCTGAAATTAATTTATCTCGTTCAGAGGCATTTTTGTTCATCTTAAAAATGAAGAGGTTCTATACAATACGTTAAAAAAGAGGTAACACCACACATCCAATCATGTAAGCTCAAATTAATACCGGTAAATCCGACGCTAAGCTTATTAAGGTATCGGATTATTAGTACTTGCACACTCGTGCTACGTTCAATGGGGCTGTGTGCTATAGTGTCATATTGTTACTGTATTACTAAATATAAGGTGGCGCCACATATATTTGGTATACCAAATATATGTGGCGAATAGAATGTCTAAACACTAAGTTTTCCTACCTGTTCGCCCCTGCTGTATTTGAGAGATGCGACACAGGTATAAACAGGTACAGGTAAAGATAAGGTAGGTAAGGTAGGTACAGGATACTTTCTATTCATCTAGAATTTTGAAATTTGTCAAGGGAGCATTTGTATGTAATTCTTCAGATCACTTGATTGACCGTTTGACCGTTGATTTATAGTTATGAAATTTGGTAAGAAATGGGAACTTAAAATAAGGAAAAAAACTGGTCAATTCACTCACCCACCGAGGACTGTAAGGATAAAAGTAAATATTTGAAATTTATAGGTATATCATAAAAAAATTTTGAAACTTGTACATTTATGTTTAAAAAAAAAATTAGGTTTTTCAACTTTTACACGTGTACAACTTGTAAAAGTTGAAAGTCGAAAGTGACTTTTGCGTTGACGTACTCGACCGGCTGTTATTTATATTCACGAGTAGGTTAAAAAGCAAAAAGTGAACTAACTGACTGAAATACTTAACTCTTCTCTATTCTTATTTAATTCTATTCTTTCGTTTTCCACCTATTAAGGGCATTTCAAAATATATAATTATAAAAAAATATATAATTATATGTTTTATTTTATAGAAATACAAAAGCAAATACCTAAATATATTTAAAATTTAAATAAAAAAAAATCTTTCAATTCCACTGCAAGGATCAAAATTTATTTAAATTTAAAGTCATGAGAAACATTTTGCATATTATTAAAGTAATCTTGTTATTCAGAATATATTTCGTTGAAAATAAGACGCTCGTAGCTCCCTTGTAAGAGATATTACCGAGTGCCCATTCGTGTTTCGTGTCGCGGTTTTATAGCGGTGGCTTAGATTTTTTGAAGCACCATGAAAATAATGAATTCTTCCGAGTGGGAATTGAACTCACGACCGTGGCGTTTGCAGTCTGACGTGCCTGTTGATTGGTGATTGTTTTATATGTATGTTTATATATTACTTTCAATTTGAGGCCATCGTGGTCTAGCGTTTCAATGTAGCGAAATGAGATGGTTGTTGGTTCTATATCTACTCGAGAGAACCATTATGTTTTTGATATCTCTCCAATCGTAATGGCAGATGAGAGATACATGGTGAGAGCTCTGAGTCTTTTAGTGCTTCTTCTGGGGTATCTCAAGGCTCTCATTTGGGGCCTTTATTCTTTGTGTTATTCATCATTCATATAGCAGATATATTTAAAAAATGTCAGATTGAGTCAGATATTTGTGTTATAGTTTTAGCAATTTTTAAATCAAATCAAACATGATTTGATTTAAAAATTGCTAAAACTATAACACAAATATCTGACTCAGTAGCCTTACAAGGCAATCTTGATAGACTTTGTAATGGTGCGATTTAAATCGAATGTTTCTCAATCCAGGCAAATGTAGTTTTATAAGATTTTTAAGGAAAACAACCCTGTTGTGAGTTACTACAATATCTTAGGTAAATATCTAGATGTAACTGATTCTATTAGGGACCTGGGTGATATTTGATAGTAAACTACCTTTCGAAGAACACTATTGTAAAAGCTGCCTTCAAGTTACTCGGCTTCATTTTGAGGCTATCAAAGGATTTTAAAAATCCAACAACAATTCTACGCTTTAACAACAGTTCAATTCGTAGTAAGCTTGAATATTGTGGCCAAGTGTGGTCTCCTATTTACAAGAAGTATACTAATAGACTGGAGAACGTTCAAAAAAGATTTATCAAATATTAAGTTTAAGATTCGGTAAGTTATAGTTGACGCTATGAATACATCATGGGCAACCTTAAATTGCAATTGCTTACAAATCGTAGATCTCTCGTAGATATGTGGTTATTTTTGTTATTATTTGAATGATGTGTTCTCCTGTAATTAATTATACGTAATGATATTGCTCCTACAATTGTGTAATGTAAACCAATATGTGCGACAGTTGGAGATCTGTATAAATAAATAAATAAAAAAAATGCATTCAAGATTCAGATTCAGCATCATGCAGATTCAAGATTAAGATAGAAAACAGGAAGTCGTTTAAAAATAAGTAATCGTAATATTCTAATTAAGAAACATCACTAAGTGGAAACGAACACACGACTATAACTTGTAGCTTCCATAAAATAATAATAGGTAATCAAAAAACTCGTCAATCAAAGTAATTTTAAATGTCTTTCATTTCATTTCATTTTGTACTAAGAATTTATCAATTTTGCCAAAACGATACTGTCCATTACAGAAATGAATGAAACTTATTTTGTAACAGATATAAACCTAATGAATCGCTTTGATCTTTATTATTAAGGGGAAATGATTTTGTTATAATAAGAAGCGTTTAATTTTTCTACTTTACTTTGTACATAAGGTCGTGGGTTGATTTTTTTTATTCCCTTTCACGCTCTTTCCCGTATTGACTAGGCAGTACGACCTTAGTGTCGAGATATTCCGCTCTCCAATTTTCACCATTCTGACACATTGCGTGTTTGAGATATTGAGAGAGTTATCAGAATGGAAAATATAATATATTTTTTATAGTTATTCCCCAAATGAGTGTATAATTATTATAAATCGACCCATACTGTGGATATGAGGCCATTCGTGGCCCAGGGGCACAAAGATTACTACTAAAACCGACTGGTTGTGGGTTCGATCCCCACTCAAGAAAATGAAATGTTCATTAGAATTTATGTTTCCATTTCTTCGTTCTGGTGTCGAGGCAAAGCGTGGCGTTGTGTTCAGCCAGTCAACACGCAATGCCTCCAGAATTCGGCAGAAAGTGGGGAATGGAGTGTCTTAACACTAGGTTCCCTCTCCCTCTGCCTACGCTGCTTTGTGCAGGATACAGCGTGAAGTTGACCCATACTAATTGATAGCTCAACTACTTGAATATTTTTTTTTCATCTTTTCTCAAGACATTACGTTCCCATTAAGATACTTCTGATCTGCACTTTGAGTCGAATTCTGGAGACATTGCGTGTTAAGTGGCGGTGTTCAACGTCACGCTTAGCCTCGTTACCACAGAATTTTATATCTGGAGTATTTAATATATTATTTTTTAATGAGTTTTTCCTCAATGTTTTTAGAATGAGTTACTTGTTTTATTAAGTAATATATTCGTAATTACAGTTTTATTCTGTTATGAGTTCGACCTCCACTCGAAGCAATAAATTATTTTAATTTCTTAGTTGTATTTTATAGTTGACCGGGAATTATGAAATTTGGCAAACTACTAAAAAAATATAATTTTAAGTTATATTTATCTCAGAAAAAACATATAAAATTATATTTGTAGTTATTAGTTAATTCCATACAAAATGACTGCATACTCCCACATATTTGTCAACTTTAATAAATTGTACGTTTCATTGACCTATATCATTATCATAAAATTGGTACACAATTCTCGATAGGGGATTTTGATCCGCACTTGACCTGGTTTTTTAACACGAAGTAAAGAATCACTCCAAAAAGTACCAAATTACTCAAATCATCCGATTAAAGTCTATATAAAATAATCAGAGCAAAACAAAGCAAAGAAAAATAATCTGACATTTGACTAATTTTCCAAATCGGCTAATTTAAGTAAATAACATGAATAATTCAAGTTTTCGTTGAAATAAATGGCTGCGAGTACTGTAGCTTGTTATCTGTGCAAATCGAATTAGATCAAATCTCATTGTGCCTTTTGATTATACGACGTTATTTTTTTAGCCGCATTCTTGTTGTAATATGCAACTGTATATTTTTTAATTGCTGGTTTTATAAAGCCTTATGAAGATTCCATAGCTGAATGGTCAAAAACGGAACCCTTATAAATTCGCCGTGTCTATTTGTCTGTTTGTGTCACAACCACCTTATTCGGATCTTTTTCAAGTGTAATAAACAAAAAAATTGGTAATTTATAGATATATATGTCAAAGATAATCATTACATACGAATAGATTACAATATTTTTTATGTGTAGTTTAATTTAATACAAAATTTAAGTACACAACAGTAGAGTACCTATATACTTCCCGTTGATCTTCAATCATGAAATTTGGTACAGAACTCTCGTTGGATGAGACGGCCTCGCACTAGATCATTTTTTTATATATTTTAAGTTCCCATTTCCTACCAAATTACATAATAATAGGTAAATTTACGTCAATAACAAAGCATACACTATCGTATCTTTTGATAGTGTTGACTTATGAAGTTGGATTTTATATCCCCAGGATTTAATGAGAAAAAGATGTGAGATATCTCATGATTCTATTAAAAATATCGAGTACAACTTACAGCATTAAAATTTAAATATCTAATATTTTTATAACTTTGCTCTGGTAACGAGGAAAGACACTCAATATGCAATGCCTACAGAATTCGGCGCAATGTGGGAGACGAAAGTATCTTAATAGGAAAAAAGTATCTTAATACTAAGTTCCCAGGCTCCCTTTTCCTACACTGTGTGGGATACACCGCGAAGCTAAAAAAAAGGGATATGGGCGAGAGGCTTAGTGTTAAAATATTTCTCTCCCTACTTGCCTGGAATTACTCCGAATTCAGTAGGTATTGTGTGGTAGGTAATGAGTGGCAGAACTCAACGCCACGCTTACCTTCGATACTAGAAGAAATAAATATTAAATCCCGAAATAAAAAACTTCATTTCTCCGAGTGGAAATCGAAACGACAACCTGCTGGGTTAAGAGTCGCCCCTTGGCCAGTTTTATTTATTAAATATTTTGTAATGGGTAATTTCTTTCAATTAAACGATTTTCCTATAACATTCGTTCTTAAATAAATATTGTCCGAGAGGTTTCTGGTGCACCGTGATGTATCACATCTTCCAAAGATTACTCTAAAATAATAGCTACTTGAGCTTTTGTGTTTCGCTTCAAGGCGTTTATTTTAAGCCCGAAGACTGCGGTCACCGCATGTATCTTTATTATTACAGCATGTTATATTTTATAGAAAATAGAGGAAACTAAAATATTTAACTTATCACAGTAGGCAGAGGGAACTTGGGAACCTAGGATTAAAACACTCCGTTTCCCATTCAGACATTTCTACACGTTGAGTGGCGGAAGTCAACATCGCGCTTTTAGTGGTTACAAGTGCGAGGAAATATATATATATATATTTTTATGGAAAAGACACGGCAAACGAGCGTGCGGGTCACCTGATGGTAAGTGATTACCGCCGCCTACGGCCCCGTGCAACACCAGAGGAGCTACAGGTGCGTTGCCGGCCTTTAAGATGGGTTGGGCGCCGGGGCCCGGCATTACCTGATGCGAAACGCAGTGGCATAAAGCCACTACTTCACGCCGGTTTCAAATGCCAGGGGTGGTAATGATCCGGTCGAGTCTGCCCATGCGTATTGCCATTGCTGGCGACGTGACTCTACCACACGTACTTTAGTCGCCTCTTACGACACCACCAGTACCAGGATGATCCTATTCTAAGCCGGGATCACACGGCAAACATACTACATATTGCATTTGCTCGAGTTGGAATAGAACCCACAACCGTTTCGTTTACAGTCGCACGCTTGTACCCCTACGCCACGACGGTCTCACCGTAATTATATTTTAAAATAGCAATAAATCATTAAATTACACAAGTTACATTTATCTCACATAAGCTATATAAGTCCGGATTAGTGAGGGTGGTGCGAAAGCCCTGCTTTATAAGTTAAAGAGGGTGTGACGTATGGTCACACATTCAACAAAAACGACAGGTACGAATTGAAGTAAAATCGATGAATTTAAATCAGGGAGACTGCGTCTTTTGTGATCAGCGTCCTGCGATAGTTATGAGTTTAATTTTCATTTGAGGGAAAAATCATGTTTAAAAGAGAAATCCCATTTTTGAATGGGATTTGAATACATACCAATTTGCATCAACTCAAATTTCCTCCCAACTAGTCTGGTTTTTATTTTAGTTTACCGAATATTTTAGATGTTAGAAAAAGTTCAAAGACACTGACTGATTATATTATTTATCAATATTCAATTATATATGATTATGAGTATGTAGATATATGATTATGTACGTATGTGTATATACAAGTACAATATATGTATTTGTATAACATCATCTGTAACTATAGGTATGAATAAAAGGTTCCTTGTAAGAGATCACTACTAGTGATAAGGCTGCCTTTGCAATATACGGGTCAACATTTTAATAAAGTTTATTTCTCCTTTCTAGTAGACAAACCGCAATGTTGAGTTACACCACACATCTTGTCGAATCATTTATATTTAATTTATTTTCTCATTTTATAAACATTTGGCGGTTCCCAATGCCGTATCGCGTGATTGCGTGATCCAACGCAGTACATTTATTTTGTGAACGAAAACTTTTAATAGGTATAGTTAGAAATAAAATGGGCGTCGTCATTGAGGCAGTCGTGGTGAAGGGACACACACAAGCATGGGAATGTAAGCAAGATAGTTGTTGGTTTGATTCAATATTTTCATTTCCTCCCTGTGGTAATGAGGCAAAGCGCGGCGTTGTGATCCGCCATGCTTCTTGAATTAATTGTGTCTTAACACTAGGTTCCCAGATTCCCTATGTCTATCGTGCTAGGTATGTGCGGGATGCAGCATAAAGCTCAAAAAAAAAATAAAAAACAATAAAATGCCTACAAGCTGAAATGGAAATGGAAATTTTGTTCCATTCTTAACTCATTTCCGTGTCTTGTTGAGTAATATCTGTGAATAGACCATTAAATCAAGTGTAGTGTTCCGCCTACTGCCCCTAAAAGATAGTGCCCCCGCGCTAGTGTAAATTGGCGCACTTTATGTACGTTATCAGACTAAACGGCGCAACCTCCTGTCTTGATAGTTGTAATATATTTTTGATAATATATTAAATTTTACTCAACTTGAATCGTAATTGGGTTGAATTAGGGACCCATTTTGATGTTATCGTGGGACAATTAAGGAATGTAATAGTAATAGTGTATGCGATTATGTTTATTTTTCTTTATGCCATCGTGGCGCAGTGAAACAACGTTTGACTGTTAACGCAACGTTAAATGAAACCATCGTGTTTAATTGATGTACCGAAAATTAACCTATGTGTCCTGAATGAATTCACTAAATTTTATTTGAATCTATAATCATTGAACAAGCGGTTAAATATTATATAACTAAAACAACTCCTGCATACTTCTTTTGCGTAGTACGGTAGAAATGGGGAACCTAGTATTAAGACACTCAATTCTCCACATTGAATATTATTTAAAATAAAATAAATATCATTTGCTCATCACCAAATTTAATATGAACTTAATTCTACGTATGCAAAACTTAAGCTAGCTTAATACGGCACGAGCACGTATTGAACTGCGAACGGCTGAAACGTTTTTAACCAAATTAATCCTTTTAGAGTTCTTCTTCCTATATATGTTAATTATGCTTATATGCAAAAATAATGTGATTTAAATATAATATAATATTGTAGTTATTTGCGAAAAGTTCACAAAATTTTGAGGCTGTCGTGGCGTGTCGTGGCGAGTGGTGGAGTAACGAGATGGTCGTGGGTATGATTCCACTCGGGGGAATGAATTATTATTTATAGACATTTTCATTTCTTCGCTGTGGTTCCAAGACAAAAGTCTGGCTATGAGTAACGCCACTCTACACGCATTGCTCTGAGAAATTCGGCTGAAAGTAGAAAACACAGTGCTGTAACGCTAGATTCCCTCTGCCTTCCTTGCTATATGCGGGATACAGCGAAGTAGATTTTTTTTAAACAATTTTGAAAAGATAGAATAGTTGTAACAACGATCTGCAATGTAATAACGTTTTAATCTGTATAGGTAGGAAGGACATCTTGTGAAGGCTCTCCGTACTCTACTTTCCCGTCCTAATCAGAGACATTGAGATATTGACGTATTATGTGGTGAGTGGAGAAAAAAGTCATTCACCTGAGAATGGATTTAACACAAGCGTTTTGCGTTTACAGTCACATAGACGCCACTGCGCTATGATGGCCTCTCACGTATGGTCTAGACAATACCTACAATATTGGTATTAGATTACTGTTCATGTTATAAATCCACAGCGTCTTACTGCAAACGTGACGATTGTAGGTTTAATTCACACCCGAGGGAATGAATTACTTTAATTGCCCTCGTAACAATTCCAAGCGCTGCGTTGAGTTCTGTCACTTAACACACAATGTCTCGAAAATTCGGCGGCGCGTGGGTAGCAGTGTGCCGGTTGCCTCTGCCTATGCCAGCTATATGCGGGATAGATCGTAAAGCAAAAAAAAACTTTGATTAATATTACACAGCAATCCTGTATCTCAGTTATTACTAAATATGTGTTAATTATTTTTATAAACGCTATGCATGTATTTGGTAATTTTGTGTACTAAAATATTTATCGTATTCTATATCTTCTTATAAATATTCAACAACACTATATATGTACGTAATATTAAAAATATCCGGATACAATAGTAATTAACCAAAATCTACATACAAGCAACCTTAGTTAAAACTACAAATACAATAATACGTACGTATGTATGTAAATCCAAACTTTTATCAGCCAAAATTAAGGAAGAAACCAGACCAAATCCGAGTTGCGAATTTAAATAAGTGCATGTATTTCAACGCCCGTTCCCGAGTATAATACAATTAGTCATGCAAACTACAGCAGACAGAAAGACGGTACAACTAATGAGATACATGTCACAATTAAAATAATACTTACAAATATTGTTACTTTATCAGTTTAACTTTTGTTTTATAACAAAATCAAAGGTGTTGCGGTATTTTGAAAGATTTTGGAAATCAGGGACCATCGTGGCGCAACGTTTGACTGTAACTGCACGACGGTTGTGGACTCCATTCCCGCTTGAGGGAGTAAACTATTTTCATTACCACGCTTGGGAACGCTTAAAGATATCGAGTTGTAATTTAAACAATATATCTTCACGATTTTTTGAAAAAAAATCTACATTTATTTAAAAAATAAATTTGGCCGTTTATATATCAAAATACCCTAATAAATAAATAACAGAGTACATCCGGTTAACCTAGAACTTTGAAATTTGGCAGCTAGCATCTACTGGCAGTACTAATTCATAAAACTATACATTTGAGGTTAAATCCTAAAAGATGATAACCTTAAAGGGGGCAACATTTAGTATTAAAGCTTAGTTTGAGTGAGGTCTCAGATGAAAGAGCTCGGGCTAAGCTAAGTCTGAATTTCAGAAAAAGCTCGACACTTAAAATTTTTACATTTGTCCGGTCTTTTTTAAATATATTTGTGTTTTATTTCTTTTATATTCTTTGGTTAAATATATTCTTTGGTATAAGAGACAATTTTAATAATAGATAAAGCAATATTTTGAGTAAATAGGTTACGAAAAAAAATTGGTTATGAAGACGTAAAAAATACCAACCGAATTGAGAACATTTCCATTTTTGAAGTCATTTAATTCGTCTGACTAATCCTACTAACCGGACCAGTATATGTTTAAACTCTACACCATAAAGTAAAAAATAATATTACCTTTAGAGAGACGAAGGCCCTCGTGGCACAGTTGATGGCGGATGGCTTGGCGTCTACATATAAATAGGGAATGAGTATGTTTTATATTATTAGTGTTAAAATAATAGATTCTCTTTGCTCACCATGCTATGTGAAAAAAAAGCATAAAGATACTTCAATAAGCACACGTAGGTATATAACGCTTAAAAGTTACGTCATGGCTATTTATAAATATATAAGAAAATACCGCTACATTCTCAAAAAAATGAAATCAATTTAAAGGACTAGCAGTGTAGAAATCTACATAAATTCCGAATCTACCTTGTTTCATAGTCACTGGTCAGTATTATATAAAGGTTCTTATAATTCACGCGGAGCTTTAGGCGAAAAGCCCGTTTTGATTTAAGGCTGTCATTACAGAGGTAATGTATTCTACCCTCGATATTTTTATTAAAGCCGACAAGCAAATCGGTTTCAAGAATTGACAATAAAAATTTGTAATAAAAGAGACCTTTCAAAAACATAAAACTGGATGTCGTGAATTGAACGTTAGGCTTGTAGGCTTAAATCTGAATGGGATAAATATATGGTCATTGAGACGCAGGGGTTAAGTAAACGCACTGCTTTTATCTATAGTTTGGTTAATTGGGAGCGCTATGACGACACGGACGTGTTATGTCATAGACAAATGTTAATAGACAATCATAGACAAATATCGACTGCTAATATGACCGTCAGTTAAATATTTAAAATTTATAAAATATTATTTATGGAAAGATTTATATGTGTATTTCTTATTATTTAATAAACATTAAAACTAGCCATAATTTCATTGTAATTAGTTAAAGTATTTTCAACATAATAGTATTATTTGAATATTTATTAAATATTCTATGCCCTAAAGTAAATAACATATTTTTATATATGTCTCTTATTTAGTAACAATTGAATATAATCATAATTCTATAGTAATCTATTATGGGCAACAACTAGTACATATACATGTAATGCTTAAGAGTTTAAATAATATTGAATTACAAAGTTTTGGTAGAAACAGTTTAATATTATACTAGACATATAACAAACTCAAGTGTTGGTCCTTCGAGCGCCACCACCGTACTCTATAATTAGTAGTAGAAGGATGTAAATTGTCTTCAACGTATAAAACTTTGCTTAACTAATATTACGTCACTGTCTTGGAGGAGCCATCGTAACGCAGCAGTTCAGAGTCTGACTATACTTGCGATGGTTATGGGTTCGATTACCACTCGGCGTAATGAATTATTTTTATTTCTTCAGTCAGGTAATTAATGCAAGCGAGGCGTTGCGTTCCATCACATCACAACATGCAATGTCTTAAAACTTAGAAAGCACCAGCTTCAGCCGATTGCCGAAATGATTTTTTGTACGCTTCATTCAACTTTACGCAGGGCTTTTAAATAAAAGCTGTGTCAAAAGATTCCCTAATTTTAAGAGATTCTTTTGAGAGAAAAGAATCTCTGAGTTATCTTGCATTCACATTTGGGACTTCTTTTGGAGTGTATCAAATCAATTTAAAAATTAAATTATATTACTATAAGTTGTAAATTTGGCCTTCTTATTTGAGTCACGCCGTACAATGCAATTTTAAATTAGGGGAAAGACGACAACAGAATAAAAAAAATGTGTTTTGGATGCAATGGACATTTCCATTGCAAGAAGATGCGGGTTCCATTGAACCCGCATCTCCTTGGAATACGTCCAAGCGTCCGAAATATTCAATTTGTATGAAAATTGTTAACATGATATCCTGTGAGAGCAGAAATAGTTTAAGTAAAAGTTATACTACACTTTACCGTTTACCGTCGTGCAATAAAGAACATGACGTCGACTATCCTCAGCGTTCCTTTTACACGATAGTAACTTCACACTATTTAACGTATATAAAAGAGAGGAAAACTAGTGTTAAGACATTTCGTTCCCTACTTTCCGCTCAATTTTCGTGCCATTGCGTGTTGAACGGCAAAACTCAAAGCCGCGCTTTGTCTACAAGAAAAAGGAAATAAAAACAATATAATTTTGTGTAAAACTCGTATAGTCGCGGCAGAAAAATAGTTGCATAATTTTGATAACACTATGTTAGGAACGATAGTGGCGAATGCGGTTTACTGTAATTGTAACGACATTTTTACAGATAGTTAGACCTATAGACCTTAAAAATATTAGCAAAGACGCAAAGGTCCGTGTTTGTGAGCAAAAAATTTCCTTGATATAGAAATTAGCCGTAATTTAAAATTACATTCAAACTATAAAATCTGTAATATATTAAGTTTATATTCAAAGAAGATTTGTTTTTTTTTGCGTGCTACAAAGGACTGTAGTCTTCAATATTGGATATTAATTTTAGCTTAATAGCTCCACGTTGGGCTCGTAGGTCAACGAGAATTACAGCTTATAAAGTTGGAGTATCCATAATTGTTGTGTTAAATTAACTACACTTACCTTTTTTTCTTTTTTTTTGTACAGCAAGTGATTACGCAGCGAATTCCATACACAATGCAGCAAAATATCCATAATAATGATTGTCTATATATGTTTTTAGATTCACGCTGTATTACATGCATAGCAGGGTAGGCAAATGGAACCTGAAGTCCAAATGTTAAGACAATCCATTCCCATTAAGACACTTGCGTTTTAGGCTTTCTGCTGAATTCTGGAGGCGTTGCGTTTGAGTGGAAGAAGTAACGCCTCGTTAGCGACGAAATGAAAATATTAGGTAAATATTTCATATCCTCGAGTGGGAATCTGCCTCAACACATTTATACTCCTACACACACATACATATTATTTTATCTTGGAAGTCAACCTTCGCTTTCCACTAACTCATATGAGGCAAAGTAAGCAAAGCTACTTAGCAATGTTAGCATAATGTACAAATGCACTTACGTGACCGTTCCAAGCGTTCCGCTGGAGACGAGTATTTTGTCTAGTATGAACTCACTTTGTGCTATTACGCTTGGTTTTCAATTTTTCGACAATTTTGTGGTTTACATCTAAAGATTGGACCGTGGGGGTATGTACATTCAAAATTCTTCAAATTTCAGCTTCTCTTTTAAAGAAGAGAAGCTGAAATACAAATATTCCTTGACTTAATTATATTTTTTTTATATATAAATTGTTATGTACTCAATCACACATGAAATAAATAAAAATATATCTTAACAAAAAAGGGACATCTTTGTGCAGCGGTGAAGCATTTGACTGCAAACGCGAAGTTTGAGGATTTATTTCCACTCGCGAGAAAAAAATACTTTTGATTCCTCGCTTTGGTGACTAGACAAGGCGTGGCGGTGAATTCCACAGTTCAACACACAATATCTCGAAAATGCGCGCTGAAATTAGGGAACAAAATATTTTAACACAACGTTTCCTTCTGCTCAACCGCCTGCTTATGCTTCAAAAATATTTCACATTAAGTTTTTCTAATAAATAATAAAACAATATCAAAATCTGTATCAAATCCACGTGCACACACCGTGTGCAACCAGACCGTGCTATATTAAATCGTTTTTCCGTGTATTACAAATCGCGAAACGATTTCGACTATCGTATCGAAAATTGAACTATTTGTGATGAAATACGCTCGCGTTCAATTGAGCATAGCATTTATGTTCAATAAAAGCAGGTATGTTGGGATATGGACTGTATTCGAGTACAGTAAGACACAATTTTTAATACGAAGTGACAAAGTTGCTGAAACAAAGTGAAGGTACTTATTTTATAAAGGGGCACTTAAAAGTACTGTGACTATACAGCGTTTTATCGGTTAAGCTTACTACTTAAGTAACGATAATCACCAATGTGATAATAGATGCATCACGAATGTGATGGTCGTTAAAGAAAATATTAAGACTTGAAATACCTGTCAAATGAAAAAGACGTTTCCAGAAATACGTGGATTCCACATATTTCAAAAACTACTGAACTGGGTTTGATAAAACTTAGATTGCTTCCTATTTTGAAATATGTAAAATTAAAAAAAAATCATCCATATATATAATTCAGTTGCAGAGAAATTGGTAGACATGTATAAGCATCCATTTTTTTTTGTACAAGTACATGGAAGCCTAAATATATCATAATGCTGAAAAATGCAATTTCAACAATATTACATGCTACATATACCTGACAAGCTGCTTAGCTATTTTTTAGCCGACTTCTGTAAAAAAATTAGGTTATCAATTCGATTGTATTTTTTTGTTACCTCATAACTTTTGACTGGGTGAACCAATTTTGATTGTTTTTTTTTATTTGAAAGCTTCCCGCGTGTGCATTTTTTTTGGCCCATTTCTGACAATTGTATCTGTGAGAAAATTACATAAGTCTTAAATTTCCATTTGGTATGTGTGATGAAATGGACGAATATCTCAATATCCCGCTAACCGATTCCGATGGTTCTTGTTGAGTTTGAAAGGATACACTTCAAGGATAGTTTGATGAAAGTTTTGATTACGGGATCTGGTTGAGATTTGAATTCGGTGTCAAGTTAATGCTACAATACCACTACAATATCGAATTACTAAGCCTGTTTGTTTTACTTTCCACTAAGTTTTTTAATATATTTTGATCAAAATTTTACAAGTTTCCACGTATTTACACGTAATTGATAATAAAAACAGTTTTATTAGAAGCATGACATATTGAGACTTATATTATGTGAGAACATCTATAAGTCATTGATTGAATCACTGAAGGTTATGATGGCCATTACAGAAATTCCATTTCCCATTCGTTAAAAAAAATTGTTAGCTTTCATGGTCGCATGCTTAGGAACAGTGCTGCTGCTGCAAAAAATATTAATTATATTTGTTATTGACAAAATCGAAAATGTCTATGAATATTATTAGATACATCACTATATAAATATTTTCATAATATAAATATTGGTTTAGTAAACCTGACCTCTCGCAAATGAAACTGCAATATTATGGTTTACGTACAACCACAAAACTGTAATTATTTTTGAAATTATGCATCTATTTGTTTTAAGCTGCCTGATCTAAATATAGTACGACATGACATTTAGATGATGACCAGCCAGGTACGACAGGTTATAAGTTCGCTTCTCACTCGATGATTTTCAAAATGTAGTATTTTTATTTCTTCGATCTGGGGTCGAGTCAAAGCGCAGTTGGGTTCCACCACTCAACACGCACGCCTGTAGAATTCGGTTTCATTTTGAGATCTTAATATTATATAATTAAAAGCGTAGTTTTAATTATTACTTAACTTAATCCCTTGGATGGTTTTTCATAACAAATAAACTTATGAGTAACTATTTCTTTTGCAACTTTTTATCGTAAAACACAGAAGGGCAGAGGGAACCTAGTATACAGATTTCTTTTCTAAGCTCTGTTTCCCGTTTTCAGCTTTAATTTTGGAGTAATTGCGTGTCGATGGCGTAATTCGACGCCTAACTGTGTTTATCAGAACGGTAAGATGGAAATTATTTAAAAATAATAATTACAATGAATGAACTTGCAAGACGCCACGATGACGGCCTTTTAAAAAAAAAAAAAATCTAATAAATTATTTGTTTCTTTTCTTTCAACAATGAAGTCATAATAAATACTTGTAGAATGTTTATATCATATACATAGATTGGTTAATAATGACGCCCAAGGACATTGTACAAATCAAATCAGCTTCACTTTGTATCCCGCACACACCTCGGTAGGCAGAGGGAATCTATTGTTAGGACACTCCATTCTCCATTTTATGCCGAAATTTGGAGGCATTGCTTGTTGAGTGGCAGAACTCAATGCTTTACTTTGCCTCGACACCAGAGCGAAAAAATTAAAATATAAATTTAAATAAATAATTAACTAAATTAAATATAATTAAATTATAATTTAAGCTCGTATGACACAGCATCAACACGACCACAACACTAAATGCGGTCTGTATGTACATCAGCAAAATTAACGTTTGACCTTATTAAAATATAAATACCTATACATATATGTTTGTATATATACTCCTATATTTATATTTTAAATTTAATTTAAGCGGTAAGACAGGTAGAGGGAGACCTCGGTTGACCTACGATAACACAGTATCAAAGATACTGGAGGACGGTTACGTAAAAAGGATTATGAGAACTCCAGGAGAGCATGTGTAAAGAGGTTGATGACAGTGGATGAGCCGAAAGAGGTATGTAGAGACCGTACCGTTCCGTTCCCTTTAAGTGTCTCACTATGGATACAGCGTGAAGCTAAGTTATATATATTTAAAACCTTTTTTTGTTATTTTGTGACTCACAGACAACTCACAGACGAAATTAAAGAAGTAAGAGAGTAAAAATTGGCATGTAAGTAAGTTTAAGAGTATAATGATACATCGCGTTTACAGTCAGAGGCTGTTGTCTGTATTGGAGTCCTGCAAATAGCAGGGAAGGCAGAGGGAAAGATACTTTGGTTGCCACTTTATTCACTACATGTTCCCTCGGCCTATCATGCTATATACGGGATACAGTATGTATTGTAAACAAATATGCACTATTAAAATTTCATTTCTATGTAAAGATATAGCTTAGTTACCAATAACTCATATATCTGTTATTAAAGAAAGCGCAAGTGAAATCATTATATTAAATTGTTTTAAACATAAATTGATAAAATAACACTATGTTATTTTTTGGGGTAGTAAAGTGTATTGAAACTATTCAGACTTTAAAAATGTTCTTTTCATAATACTTACCGTACTTATTTAAAAAGGATCTTCACTCAATAAGCTTCTTAAAACTCCAAGTCTTCCCTGAGGTTATTTAAATTGATCGCAGCGGTTATCTAAAGGGATTGCTCTGTCGGGTGTCATTCCTACGCTGTCGATGCTCCGACCGCACTCTCGACACTAACGGAGCTACGGTTGTACACGGAGTTGGCAAATGAACTAAAATGAATTTGGACTGTTGGAATGTGGGAACAAAATGTAATGCCAAAGCTAACGTTAAGAAAACTCTAGCACCAATAAATCTTTAATCCATTCGAAATTCCGATACCGTCGTTATTTCTTGTATGAAAATATTTTACATTATATACAGACCTTTCCTTTAGGTAAACCTAAACCAATCGTTGAATTCAAATAGGGGCTTGCGTAACTAGATGACCTATACTTCTACTTATATTCGATAAACCTTCCGTACACAAGCGGAGGATACACGATGATAGAAAAAAGAATAAAGCTTATGAAGAAAAAGAAGGTAGTAAGAACGTTCCGCTGAGTTTCAAGACATTGTGTTGATTGCGTTCACTCCAGACGCCGTCGCAATGCACCGTAACGGCCTCTGAGTTATATTATTATTATTTTTTAGTTTCACCATGTACCCCACAAATAGTAGGGTAGTTAGAGGTAAACTGGAAACGTAATGTTAGAATGCTCTGTACCCATTAAGACACTTTTCCGCCTAATTCTAAAGGCATTACATATAGAGTGCCGGATCTCAACGCCGCGTTTTGCCGCGTTACCAGATCGAAAAAATTAAAATATTAAATATTTCATTTCCTCGAGGGGTAATCGAACCCACAACCTGTCACATTTACAGTTGCACGCCTATACCCTTACGCCTCGACTGACCTTCAATATTATTATAATATACATTTTCCCAAGCGGGATATGAATCTACAATAATCGCGTGTCAATCAACCACCAACACCAAACCGCGGTTGGCTACTAAGATTTATGATTTCGATAACTGCAGCCATGTGACAGTGTCACGTTTCGGGGGATTTACCCACATTTACCCATTTTATCTATCAGCCCTGACAAAATGTTGTCAACCCTCTTTATTATCGCCGATAGCTACGTGTGGTGATCTCCGCCGAACTTTCTATATGCTTTACATAATAGACTGACTTTGTTAAGAACGAGGTTATATCATATATTTTTTTTGTTAAGTTACAGTTTTTTTTACATACAGTTTTTTTTATCTTTGTAAGATTTATTTTGGTTTTCTGATTAAATAAGTTATGGTCGTCGTGAGGCTGCGGCACAGAGCGTGACGGTTGTGAATTTGAGTTCGAAATAACTTATTATCATTTCCACCCTTAACCCTAGGTTGCCTCTGTCTATGGTTATAGCAAGAAAATGAAACTCGATCTCCACTTAACTTGCTCTCCTCTCCATTATACACTTTACATAATACGTTCTAGGACTCTACTCTCTACGTTTTTAGTTTTCTGTATTTACATTATATTTATTTATTAACACACATGCACATAGCAGGGTAGGCAGGCAAGGCAAGGAACCTGAAAACTTAGTGTTAAGACACTTCGTTAGCATTAATACTTTCGTTTCCTATTTTCCGCCGAATTCTGACGGCATTGCGTGTTGAGTGAATTAATGAAAACATGAAATATTTGAACAGAAAAAGAGGTAAATATTTATAAACCAAATTTAATTTCTGGCTGTATTCCTATATATTACGGGTAGGCGGAGTAAATCTAGTATTAAGACATTTCATTGCCTGCTTGCAAAGCTTGAATATAAATATTTATTGTTTATGTTGAATTATTTATACTGCACCTACACAGTTTCTACCTACCCTACTAACCTTAAAGGTAATATCTTCTCTACTTTACAGCCTACTCGATACCAACTTAAACTTAGATTCCCTGTGTCTGTCTGAGAACAAAGATCCCACGCAGCAAAGTGCGTGGGATCTTTGTTCTCAAATTGTATATTAATTTAAGTCGCAACGCACAATTTTATACGGCACCCCCGCGTCGACATTTTGAACTCGATAAGAAAAGCAAAACGTTAAAGTCAATTCAAACAAACAACTTATATCGAAATCGATTTGGAACGGGGCGATTTTGCAGAAAGTTTTTAAGATCGTACCGTCCCCTTGTGTGTTCGTAATTGCGTGTGTTATTGAATACTGCTTTATTACCCAAACTTCCCTTTTCGTACTGTACTTTTTAATTTATTCTTGAAATGTTATTTTATTTTTGTATTAGACCGTCGTAGGTATCAAGAAAAAGGTCTAATAACAATACAAAGGATGCAATATTTCGGTGTGTTAACTCACACACGCAATGTCTCGAAAATTGGGTAGGAAGCAGAGAAGGGAGTGTCTAAATACTAGGTTCTCTCTGCCTTCACCGCTGTGCGGTAAAAAACGTGAAACTACTTTTTTATCTTCTTATAATAGTTAACTATTAACACAAAATTGAATCTACTACAGTAATTTAAAGGTTAATAATATAAATTTATAAGTTTCTTATTCAAACAAATTGAGAAACTTCCAAGAATATTAGTAATTCTTAACTTCCCTACTTCCGGGATATGAAACAATAAAATACTAATTATACCGTCAAGTGGTTCTCTAAAGCAACTTTTACATAAAACAGGTTATTGGTAACTTTGAACGTTACGAGGACTGTAAAAGTTAACATTTTAAAAGTTTACTTTTACAGTTTTGCAATTAGAGATCGATAGCAATAAAGAAAGTAATCACTTATTTTAGAACGCTTTTTATTTGGATTTTATTCGTTGTATCGCTTATTTGGTGCTACAATGACGTATTTGTAATGTTTGAAATATTGCCAGCTACGTAATGTTTATAAATTGTCTCTACGCTTATAACTCTAACAAAAAAAATTGACTTCAAACAATGTAATTTAAAAATTTTTATGATTAAAAATAAGAATTTACTTCACAAATTCTAACTCAACCACAACATATTATAACAAGTAGCAGGAAGGACCTATTTTAAGACAATTTCTGACAAAACAATTTCAATCAATACCTATATAGAAAGCTAGTTAGTAGAAAGCTCCTATATAGGTATATCAAGAAGCAAGACACTTTAGAATTGAATTCATGTAAGCACTGTATAGCTTCGACGTCTAGTTTAGTTATTCGGAGACGTGTCCGAACATTTGCAATTTAAATGTCCTTTCGTCACGAATTCCGCTTATATTCGGTTCCTACTTGTACAGAAGACGGCGCGGCGTTAGACGTGAGTTGTTAAATTTACTCTAGGAACATATCATTTAAATATATATTAGGTTTTATTAACATGGTTTTATAATGTCGATTTGTTACCATCGAATTAAATTTATAATATTGGTATTATAATATGGCATTATCAGCGGGTGAAATCATAGAACGAGGACCTCAATAGTGGAACTACTTAAAATGCACATGAGTGTTTAGGTGTGAAACTAAACGCCGCGTACTATCTTGTTATTAGAGGTAAATAATTAAAATAATAAACTTTCCCAAATGGAAATCGAACTCCCAAGCGCTACGTTTATAGCCGTGTGATTTCTTCGGTCCGACTCGACCCTGTTCAGGGGAGCCGTGAAACAGTTGCAGGGCGTTGACTGTCTTGCTGTGATTTCTTATGGCACTCATGGTGATAAGTGCGTTGTTGTAGTGGGCTAACAGGGAAAACTGGGAAAACTGATTAAGAACAGCTTACAGGGGGGAGTGAGAGTGAGAGTGACTTCTGGGCGGTCAGCCCAGCCAGCTGAAACCTACGGTGAGACTTCCCGTGGGAAGGCCTGCTAGCAGGAGTTCAATGTCGTCGGCATACAGTGCCAACATCGAGCCCTGCTGTAGCGTTTGCTGTCAAACGATATTACTAAATATATAGTTCGAACCGACGACTTCCGCCTGTTCTCCATAAACTCTTCATAGCGCTTTGACTATCTACATAAAACATATAATATATTTTATATTCAATTCTGAAGAAACAAAAGGCCTGTCACGAATTTAATTTTCTTATACGCGTCTCGCAGTAGGTGCGAGTATACTGGCGCTATCGCGTAGCAAACTGTGTTTGCACTTTATTGTCCAATAAAGGAACGGCCGCTCTTGGGGATTTTATTTTGTTTAGCTCTTAACAGACGAATAAAATCCGGCATTCCATGAATGCTTAATGTCGAAGGCTGTTGATACCTAGCACCTTGTTATTTCCTTTTTTTATATCTTGATATTATTTTCAATATCTTGATATTATTTTCAATTAATTATTGGTTTTCATGCTCGGTGTTCATTGATGTAAGTCAGAGTAGGAAAGCAAAACGCACCCATCGAGAAATATTTTAGAAGACGTACAAAAATGTGTGCGTAGTGAAACTGAAACTCTCGACTCTTAAATAATGTGCGCTGTTTCGAGCCCCGCTAATTGTTGTTTCTTTAATAAAAATGGCCATCCATCAAATCTAGCCTTCGGTCTGTTCATCTTTGTAAATAAGATGGCAAGTTGAAAAACTAGTCATTTCATTCTACTTTTTCTTAATATTACAGGAAAGTACTAGAAAAGCGAATATAAAAATTTATTTAAAAAACTTATAAATCAATATATTTTTTTTATACGATTTTATGTTTTTTGATTGTAAAGGTAAACGCGAAGCTTGCAGTTTCGATTCCTGTTTAGGTGAATGAATAGTTTATTTTATCCACTTTGGTAATAAGATAAGGCGTACCGGTTATTTCTGCCGCTCAACAAACGTTGTCTCGAAAATTGAGCAGTTTATGGGGAACGGAGTGTCTCAACATAAAGTTTTCTCCAGTATTATAAATCAATTTTATAAAGGAGAAACACTGAGATTTCTTTTTTAATTAAGTAAAGTACAAGCACTACGAATATATTCTCTTATCTCTCTCTTGTATGTTAATTTAACACAACAAATAATTCATAAATATCCAATAACTTAAAACATAGGCTGGACTTTGAAATTAATCATATAATAATAAACATTTCAATTTAGGCTTCTCATTAATGCGAGTACACCAATCTATCATCCTGACCAAATTGATTTTGAGCTGTTATTAAAGTTAATAGGGATTCCATACTTTATTATTATAATTTTTTATTATTATTTGTATAACAAGTTCTTATCTTAACCATTAATCTTAATTATATAATATTTTTCTTTTAACTTTACGTTTTCTCCTGCATCAGAGGAAGCTTAGCGAAAAAACACAAACGTGTTTCCTTTTCTTTACGATTTTTGATACTTTGAGTGTTGAGTATCAGATCTCAATACAGCGCTTTATCTAACGAAGTAGAGAAATGAAAATTCGTTCAATACAATCGACGCTTTTATAGTCTGCTTTACGACAGCCTTACTATCTTTTTTTTAGCTCTCGCTGCATCCCGTACAACGTAGGGAGGCAGAGGGAACATAGGAACAAGACACTTTGTTTCTTATTATTATACTTCCATTCCCTACTTTCCAACAAATTCTAGGGGCATTTCGTGTAGAACTCAAAGTCGCACTCTGCCTCGTTACCAGAGCGAGAAAATTAAATCATTAAATATTTCACTTCATCGAGTGGGAATAGAATCCACAAAGGTTGGGTTGGCGGTCGCACGTTTGTGCCCCTGCGCCTGAAGTATCCAACACAAAAATATAATCTAACCAGTACTTCCTTATAATATTAGTATAGAAAATGGAGTATATTAACACTAGGTTCCCTGTGCCTACCTTGCTTAATTATGCTAAAATAAAGATAAAAGATAATTGTCCTAGTTGCTATAATCGTATAATTTTAAAATAAATAATAAACATACAAATAACATAATACTAGAACTAGAAAATAGATTAGGCTAAAGACTGTTTTAACTTAAATTTGGTTTTGATATTCAAATTTTAAACCTACAAATGTACGTGCGGGCAACTTTTCCGTGAACTCGGTGTCACAACGACTGGTAATAGCGCTCTTAAAGTATATTCACGAGTGGAAAAATGTAAGAAACATGCTGGGAAATATACACTATATTATATGAGAGGTCGTTGTGGCACAGCGGTATAGCTTCTGACTGCCAATAGGATGATTGTGTGTTCAATTCCTATTTAGAGGAATTATTTAAATTTTCTCGCTCTGATTAGAAGACAAAGCGTGACGTTGAGTAATAAAAAGCAATAATTAGTTTTTTTTTAATTGAGCGATGCGAGGCTATCGAAGTGTTTAATCACTATTCCCTGTTACGGAAACGAAGTGTTTTATCACGGTTCCCTCTGTCTATCCTGTTGTATACAAAATACGACGGAAAGATACAAAAAATATAAGATTTTAAGGATGCTAGGTAAAAGTTTTAACTTAGCTTCACTCAGCTTCACGCTGTATTCCGAACAGTCTAGTCAGAGAGAATGAAGCGCCAAGCGCTACGGTCTCTACATACCGGTTCCGACTCGTCCACAGTCATCAACCTCTTCATGCCTCCGGGGGTCCTCATGCTTTGTACGTGACCTTCCCCTATTAATTTTGATCCTTTGTTTTCCAAGGTCAACCGAGGTCTCCCTCTACCTCTGTTACCGAAGTATTAAAAGTATTATTACTCTAATCTATTTAAGTAGTAACTGTTAATCGTGCATTATATGATATATATTTTTTCGAAGGTAACAATGCTTTGCCATTACATTCTGAGCACTCAATAACATCTCATATTGAAATCATAATATTATTCAGCTTAATTTGACAATTATTTAATATAATTGAAAACACATTTTCTCAGCTTACCTATATCGAGAAGATCCAAATTGAATCTTATTACTTAGAACTTAAGCAACATTATCCAAAATTAACTAACATTTCAATTTTGACGTAATTCAATAGAACACAAGGGAAGTAGTAACAATAGCAGCGTTAATTTAGTTAGATATGAGGTCGAGTGATTCAATAGAGCGCTGTTTATCTAATCCACGCAAACATTATAATTACGAAAGTTTGTCTGTACGTTACCTTTTCATCTCTTATGTATATATATATATATATCTCTTTCTCTGTCTACAAAAAGTTAGTTTAAAATTGATGTTCATGATAATAGATTGTTTGTCGCTTTGTTTGTAACATTATTTTAATTTTAACATCACTCTCCCAAATTGTTAAGACAAATCGTGGGGTTAGGTTCCACAATTCAACACGGAATGTCTCTAAACATGAGTGGAAAGGAGAACCGCGTGCCTTAATGAGTGTTGCGGCCACCTGATGGTCAGTAATAACTGCTCATAAGCTCGTGTAACTGTAGAGAAGCTACATTCGTTCCCATCCTTTAAAGTAGAGAGAGATAGACCAGATTTTTGAGCTTGTGAGGTACGTGAAAGGGAAATCATACAAAACCCTACAGAACTGAAGTGCCACGTATCCAGATACTGAAAATGATACTTAAGCTTGTGATATTCTATGCAGTTTTACAATTCAGTGTCTGGAACCGCATTTAAAGACTTCTAATATCTGAATCTTTACACTACATTGTCTCTGCCTACCTTGATAGATAGAGAAAAAAAATAATTCACTACGGTAGATTACTCAGTTATTACTAATATTTACCGTAGTGAAAGAATTCCCCACCAACGTAACAGAAAACAAGACATCACCTACACAAATATGTAAAGTTAAAAATATTTCAATTTAAAACTTAAATAGGTTCAAAGTTTCAAATAGATTCCCTCATAAATAAATATTAGATTCCGCATCGAAGCTGGAGATCGCTTCAGGTGTCGTAACAGAGATATTGAAAACATATTCAATATCCATTTTCTATATAAAGTCGGAGATTAGAGGGTGGCAATTGTGCTGAAGAGGCTTATGATGTGTTCAAATATATTTTTAATATTTTATATTTAGTTTTATTTAAATAAAATGGAATATTTTCGGAATCGTTTTGTACGTATTTAGTTTAAGTTTAAGTTCACCCTCCTGCTTTTACAGGGCGAATTAAAATATTTCACTCCCCTCAGTGGGAATGGAATCCACAATCATTGCATTTACAGTCAGACGCTATATTAGGACGGTCATTTAATTTGACTTCTTCTATTTTATCACAAAAATGCTACCGAAAAATAGTAACAAAAATCTTTAAGCTTGTGTGTGTTCAAGTCAGACTATAAGGCAATGATCTGAGCATATAAGTTTAACAAGCTCACGAGTGAGCAAGTTTTCACGCGGACGAAGCAATTTAGTAGAGCAGTTTCAACTTTGAGTATCTCTTTAAAGTAATATTATCCTCGCCTTAGTAAATAACGATATATTGTTATGCATTGAACCGTCAACGCTCAAAAATGACGTGAATTGCGTGCTTTCTGATAAACTTTTAAAGGCGAATGGAGCAAGAAAGAAACCTTTATCAGAAGATTTTTTAGCTGATTAGAGAAAAGGAATATTGTGTTGAGACACAGTTCATTCTCCGGAGTGAGAATCGAACCGTCATGTTGACACTAAAAAAGCCATTGCCATTGCGCCACGATGACTTAAAAAAATAATTCTATAATTGAATTAAATTGATACAAAATTATAAATAAACATATTTCATTGTGATTGATCAAGTAGATTCTACGGATCGTATGAATGTTTTAAAACATAAGTCTCGAGAGACCGTCGCTTTAAAGTAATTCCAATATTTACTAATAATTTTTAATATCTCAATTATTTATTAATATATTTATATGATTATTTTTGGCACTAAAATTTGTAATAATAATGAAAATTAATGACTCATTAAAGTATATTGATAATATGTGACAACTGACAATAAACTATAATTCCTTCTAGTGAAAACAGGCTTATAATCCCATGATAATTATAAACAAATTCTCACTTTACCCCACATCCCACGCCAACCCACCGCCTCACTTTGTCGATAAGAGCGTAAAGTTAAAAAATATATATATAATCATCATCTCATTGATAATCGATTCCACAACTGACTCGATGACAGTCAGACACTGTTCCACTTCATTTTGTCCGTTTCTGCCCACATGTAACTGATACTTAATCGACGTTTTCCATTCAATATGATACTGGCATACGGAATATTATTGCACGACTAATGCATCAGCATAAAAAACTATTCTAAACATAGACTTACAATAAAATAGATACGGTATGTAATACTTTTATTTCTATAAAAAATGTTTATACTTCCAGAAAAAAAGTACTTTTCGTATATCATCATATAAGACGATACGTGAGGTATATACTATACGAGTGTATAAAACATAAATAAAGCCATTGTGGTAGCCGCTCGGTTCCATTGCCATTCGGAGGAATTAAGTCTAATAGCTCGTTTAATTTCCTGGCTCTGGTAAAAAGGCAAAGCGTGACGTTGAATTCCGCCACTCAATTCCGCGCTTTGCCTCGTTACTAGAACGCCTTCACTGTCAGTCAAGGAAAGAGAAAACATTTTAAATATAAAAATATTTAAAATATTTTCGCTTTCCTTGACTGATTGTAAAATATAGCCTATAAGTAAACGTAAAATGAAAAAAGCGACTACACAAAGTAAATCACACCAAAAATAAAAAAAAATATATATTTTCCAGAATATTTCTATATATTTCTATTTCCACGGCAACATTTTCCTGACAGTGCAGTTACCTGGACCCTTATTCACTTTAGTACAAGTATAACAAGCTTCAAAGGGGCCAGAAAGTGTCACACTTTAATTGGAATGGAAACTAGGCATAGCCCTATGTGATGATTTGTTTACTTTTTGTCAATATAAATTCTGTATATTAGAACGTATTATATATGATATTTAATAGTTACTTTAGTATTTTACCGTGACACAGTGACACATTTTCTAAATGTAAACGTAATAGTTAATGATTCGATTCCCAGTTAAGAGTAACAAGGGCAACGGTTAACGGAGAACAAATAATAATCATATTTGAACGAAACTTAACGCTGCGTCTTTTTTTATAGAATAAGAATAAAAATAAAAAAGGTATATGATACATTGTTCCTTGTACTATCAAAATTTCAAAGATCGATTTAACCTAATGAGTAATATAGATAAGATTTGCTTCAAGTTTCCTTATAGAGTGTTTATCCCTTTGTCATGTAAATCAAAAGGGTACCCGTAAATAGAAATTCTGCACCACAAATCGGATTAGAACCCATTGATCTGTGACCTTTTCTTAGACCAGGCAAATATTTATACCTTTTTTAGAAGGCGTATAAAAATTTGAAGGGAGTAGGATCTCGATTTGCGCCGCACTCGTGAAGGCGATGGGTGATAGTTGGTTTTCTCGCGGGAAACTATTTTCATTTTACTGCTCTGGTAACATAAAATGCGGTATTAAATTACATCACAAAACGTGCAACGTATACAAAATGGGGCGGAAATTGCAGAACACAGTGTCTTAACACTAAAAAAAGTGAAGCTCATTTTTTTAAACGACTTGGTGACAATAATTTTTTATCTGAACGATCGTTATATCTAGACAAGTGTATTACTGAAGCAATTATATATAACAAAAAATTGGTGGTTTGAAAAACCGGTTTACGGACTACAAAAATACTTTTATAAGTTGAATAGAATTGAACTATTATCACTGAATTATATTTATTTTGTATAATATAAAGGAGGGAATTGAAAAATATTTTGAAAGTAATATTTATTTGAAATTAACAATGAATGGGTAGATGCGTCACAAGCTGAAAGCTGAGGCCGGCCTTCCCTACGGCTCGGCTCGCACACTCGGCTCAAGCGGAACGTGACAAAAAGTCCTGCTTTTCAGAGTGTGCATCCCGCGTTCGTATATCTATATAATTACAAAAAATGCTATAACGTAAAAAAACCTTCATATTGGGTATTATAAAATTTCCGATATGTGTAATCTTTAGGTCATTCTTTATCCTGACATTTTTAAATTATGTTAAAATTACATCATAGTTCCTCGTTAGAGACAGGAAATAGCTGCATTTAATCAAAGAACCAATCTGTTGTCGTACCACATTTGCATACTCCCCGGCGACGGCGGCGACGACGTCGCATCGATCGACATGCGGTCAAAGTGGATTATACATAATTTATGGTTGAATATTTTATTCTGTACAAAGTTGAGTATTTTGTATGAAGTTAGTTAGTTAAGTAGAAAAGGGTATATATTTATATATATATCTCTTTTCGCGTTTTCCCTCGTCAAATGAAACTATGACCGCAATTGAAAATAAAACCGCAACCAGTGGAGGCAGCCTATAACCTGCCTGAATAGTAGATATTCAACATGAAAAGAATTTTCAATTCCAATCAAAATTACTGTTCTTGAGATAAGCGCGTTCATACAAACACACTTTGCAGATGTAAAATATTATTCATAAGTACATCATTTTTTATTGTTAAGTATGATATGTAAGTAATGATGCGTGGAGCATTAAAAATGTGATTATAACTTCGAATCTAAGTCTTGAAGTATTCATTACCATATATTGAAAGCTTAATTAGACGAAGTGTGGTATCTCCTTAAAAGGACAGACACGACATGAAACGAGCGCTTAAACATTACTTTTTCCCTATATTTATTTATTTATTTATTTATTTATTCTTTATTGCACACATTTTTAGAAAATAAAAAAAAAAATGTACAAAAGGCGGGCTTAACGCTAAAAAGCATTCTCTACCAGCCAACCTTGTTGTGTGGGAGATAGTTGTGTAGGTGTGCTCAATCATTTAAATAAACAATATCTTAACTGTGCAAAAAAAAAATAAAAAAATACAATACAATGTGATACACAAAATACAATATCTTACAATATAAACTGAAATAAAATAAACTACATGAATAGTATATATGTTTATAAATTTATAATTAGAATGGACTACTGCATAAATATTCAGTATATAGATAAATACACATACATATACATATACATATATATACAAATATATATATACATACACACATACATACATACACACATACATACATACACACATATATACATATATACATATATAAATATAATTATAAATATAATTACTATGAATTTACAAGAATAGTGGCCTAACTTGACGTTTAAATGACTCCCGGGAGGGAGCTCTCCTAATAGACTCGGGTAAATTATTCCAAAGTCTGATTCCAGTGACCACAAACGAGTCGGACATAAAGCCAGACTTGTGAGTTGGGATGGAAAGTGCAAGGTTAGTTTGTGACCGAAGAGATTTATCATGAAAGGAAGAAAGAAAAGAGAAATCAGAAGAAAGATATGAGGGAGAGTTAGGATTGAACAGAATGGAATAAAGTAGACAGAGCAACCTGGTTTTTCTACGTCCAGCAACTGTGAGCCATCCAAGCTGCTTCCTACTAGGTGAAATATGGTCATACTTGCGCAGGTTATAAATAAAACGTATACACGTGTTTAACAGCCTTTCAAGTTTGTTTAATAGGGCGTTATTTATATCCAGGCAGCAAGCATCACCATAATCAATAATAGGAAGCAACAACATCTTAACTAGTTGGATTTTGGCTTGCACCGGCAAAAAGTTTTTCAGTCGCATCATTGAATGTAAGGAAGCATAGACCCTGCGAGAAATATCCGAAACATATACGTCCCAACACAATTTTTCATCGATAATAATACCTAAGTCTTTAACAGTTTTGGAAAACTTAATAACAGTACCTTGGTACGCAAGCTTAGGTAGAGAGTTGTAGTCGAGTTTGGCCAGTTATATATAAAACGTGTGAAAATTTGAAAAGCTATTTAGGAAATTTCTCCCTAAATAAACAGCATTTCATTGAGGGGTAAACTTAAACAATTTTAATATAGCGTTAGAATATTAGAGCTTGTAGATCCGCAGATGTGTGTGACGTGCGCCCCGAGCAGACGAGCAGACGGCGCAAATTAGTTGACTTTGACACTGTCTGTCGAACTGTTTGTTTTCACTTTTTCCACTTTATTGGGAAGTGAAATTCGAGTATATTTTCTAAATCTTCTTACCGTCTTGTAATAATGAAATAATTCGTATTACTTTTGAAGTTTTAGTATTTTACAGGATCTCCCTCCTCTCTCTCTCTCTCTTAGCGTACACTTGAGTTGCAGTCCAAGCACTGCTCTGAGCTTCTTCTCTGGAACGTGACTTTGTAACTGCACATGTAAATCCATGGAGTGATAAGAAGTTTCTTCTCTAACTAGCCAAACATTCAACTTCTACTTTGGAAGTATAAAAAAAATGTATGATTTAATACAACTTACATATGTGTGCATGTAACATACTAAGCAAAAACTATTCCAATAGATTTGTATAGCTTCACGCTCTAACCCGTATGTAGCAGGGAAGTCACGGGGGCCCGAGTGTCAACACATTCTGTCCCCATACCGCCCAAGTTTCGTGACATGTGCAGCTGTCTCGATTATTCACTTTTTCTAATAAACATGAATATTATAGTAAATATTTCGTTATAACTATTATTTGATATAATTATTTTCTACAAATCTTGTCGAAAATTATATTAAAACCTTTGCTTTTACTTATTGTCGAATTATATTATTATTACTACTTATTTATTTCCATATAGCATATATATATATACTGTGTACTCTACACAGTAAGACCTAGTATCAAGACACTTCATTCATCGTTATCCCTACTGAATTCAGAATACTTGCCACTTAAGAGAGTGGCGGAACACAACGCCGCACTTTTTCTAAATAATTGGAATCCATAATAATTTCCTTGAGCAGGAATTGAACTCCTGATCACCTCGTTATCAGTCAAATGCTGTCCCAATATACGTACAAATAATAAAAAAGTTAAAATTTTCTGCAAAAGCATTATGAGTGAGCTTTTATCGTAATTGTATCCATCGAAGCAAGAAATGTTACTTATCATTATTATGGAGAGAAAAATGAGATTTACATGTAATCTATTCGATGCGGGTCGTAAAAATTGTATTAAGTACTAAACCTCTTATCAGCTAACGAATGGACGTATATTTTATGCTTGCCGATTTTCAACTTTATAGGAGTGTATTAGACGTCGTCGTGGCGCAGTGGGGCAGCGTCATACTGAAAACTTGATGATTGTGTATTCGATTGCTACATGGGGAATATTTAAATTGTTGCTCAAGAAACAACGATTCAAAAGTTGGATGAAGAGTGCAAAATATATCGACTTAATAAATCAAGTATAGAGGCCAGTCGTGGCGCAGGGGCACAAAGTGTGACTGTAAAATCGACTAGTTGTGGGTTCGATTCCCACTCGAGAAAGTGAAATATTTATTTACATTTATATTTTCATTTCTTCGCTCTGGTGTCGAGGCGCGGCGTTGAGTTCCGCTACGCAACACGCAATGCCGTCCTAACTCGGCGGAAAGTATGGAACGGAGTGTCTTAACACTAGGTTCCCTCTGCCTACCCTGCTGTGTGCGGGATACTGTGTGAAGCTGATAAAAAATAAATAATAGTTTCTCTCCATCTATTTAAAAATCTACTTATATAGTAATTAAAGAATTCGGTCGTTCCGCATTCTTTGCTCATTTTTCTATTAATTTTAAGTAAGTAGCGAGATTACTTGTGTTTATAGGATAAAAAAGGAAAAGCACATCAGCCACACGCTCTGTACCTGCATAGCATGGTGCGCAGAGACATCAACCCCAAGAGAGTAACTCCGCTCCCCCTACTCCTAATATTTTTAAACATGTCCCAAGTACGCTAGGCATTATTACAACTTACCCAATTAAATTTTGATATTATTATAACTTACCCATTGCAAAATACTTTATATTAAAGTGAAATACTTTATATTAAAGTGAAATATTTAATATTTTCATTCCCTCCTTCTCGTTTCCTAGTTCCACCACTCAACATTCAATGCCTCGAGACATTGGCACAGAGTAGGGAACGAAAGCGTATTAATGAGATCGGAGTGTCTTAACACTAGGTCTCTAGATTCCCCCTGCGTACTCTGTTATGTACGGGATACGGTGTGAAGCTAAAAAATGTAGTTATATAAACATATACACGAACACAGAATCAAATAACTACAGCAATTATTTACGAAGGACATTCTATATGTATGCCTGAAACAGAAACAATGACAACTTAACAAACCAGAAATTTAACTTTGTAATTTACAATCAAGTTCAAAATACTACCTAAAGGCATAGAAATATTAACAATGTTAACTATATCACTAGTTAGTGTGGTTAGAGCGTGGAGCGAATGCTTACAGAAGGGACGAATGTGTCCCAATGAAATGTGTACGCTTTGTTAACTCAACTTAATAAGCATGATATGGGTATATAATCATCCCCTGAATAAAAATTGAACCCATACATATTCGTATATATATAAAAAAAGTCCCGCTGAGTTTCTTGCGCTCTTATTCTGAGGTCGGAGGCTGTAAGTTTAGTGAACCGGTGGTTAACTATTAGACGTTAAAAGAGTTAAGCGTGAAACTAATTATTTTAAATAAAAATATTTGACTTTGATTTCCAAATATTTTCCATTTTTAGTGCCGTTAATCATACGCATTTCTATAAAGTAAAGGACGGAGTGACTAAACACAGAATCCTCTCTAACTCCACTTCTATATTCTTGAACCTAAAAATCCTTTCATACTCATATTTCATACAACAATCCATTCAATTTCAAAAAGCAAACCCGCATAAATGGTTTAAATGACTAAAAAACGTACGATTATTCCAATCTGGGCAACGGCGGGCTTCATTTTCAAAAGAACTGAGTTGAACGAACTCTCAAAACGCCGCAGTGTCTACAAAGCTCGTTGAAATCTCGTGAAAAAATTACCTCTATTTTTAACCTACAACTTTGCAGACGAAAGCACAGGCATTGGTAATCATATAATGTTACTGAAAGTGGTTCATTTCAACTTTTGCACTTTATTATTTACTGTTTTAATTAAGGTTGTTTAACTCTACTTTATTTTAAACTATATCATTATTCTACTCTGTTAGCATTAGTGACATTGGCGCTGAGATCATAGTGTAAATAAAGGTAGTCCGTTCTGTTCTTCGCCTATCTTTATCTATCTTAAGAGCGTTGAGTGGCGAAATGTTACAGCATATTTTGACTAACAAAATCAAGTACGTGCATTTATATTACAAGAAAAAAAGCGGATTCACGTTCTATCTCGCATGGCAGGGTGGGCAGGTCTCTGCCTCCAACCAACCAACCTTTGACGAAGATATTTATTTCTCCTTTATTTGATTTTGCCCGCAAAAATTTGTCATATTTAATAGAAAATTAAAATCAGCTTCACGCTGTATCCCGCACACAGCAGGGTAGGCAGACGGAACTTTGTGTTAAGACACTTCGTTCACCACTTTCCGCCAAGTTCTGGAGATATTGCGTGTTGAGTGGTGCAGATCGAATCCAAAACCAGTTGCGTTTATAGTCACAGTTTGTGCCCCTGCGCCACGTCTGGCCTCAAGACAATTATAAGTTTGTAATAATTTTAATCCGTAATTTAAATGTTAATTTCCTTTTTTGGATTTTTTCCTTTATTAATATAGTAAATTCTTACCTTTTTGCATAGTAGTAAGTCTACGGGAAATATCTTAGACATTTGGATGACATGTTCAATTAAGGTGACATTTCAGTTTAAACACGTTGTAGTCAGGTACTTTCTTAACTCTTGCCTTTTATAACACTTTGGTACTCAAAAAGCATTCCAATTCCGCAAATAAATGACTTAATCTGTAATAAAAGTAATAACTTAAACAACCCTCTACTACTACCTCGGGGGTTCATATCTATGAATATTGTATGAACGTGGCCCCACGCTCATTATTGCCGTACGTGTTTTTAGGGTATTTGGAGTGAGAGTCCAATGAATGGTCGTGGAGTACCTACACGTATATGATTCTGGCTGCGTTCATCATGCTAGAATTAACTCTGGTTCGTAATGGAATGGCCTGGGATTTAGTTATGTTGCTGTAGGCACGTTAGCCAAAGTAGATATTGCAAGCTGTTAACTTTTATATTAAGAAATGTCTCATCGTGATTTTCAATTTCTCAAATAAATAACAAGGAGAATTTAATTTTTTTCACTTGAAATTTTATTACGATTAAACGAATAATATTACTATAAAAACCAATATATATACTTGTAGGAAATGAAAGGTCTACAAAAAAAGATACTATGTTTTACATATAAAAATTATTCAAAGTAAAAGTTGTAAAATAGTTAAAACACGCTTAAATTGTTAAAGTTAAACAACACCAGGACATCGTTACATCGCAATATTTTATAAAAGTCTACCGCGGCTACAAGATATTTTATATAATAGAAAGATATAATAATAAACATTACGATTTATTTCGAAGAAGGAAAATCATTTTGAAAATGGCGCGTCAACGATTGGGGAAAATTTTAGAAAAGGGGAAATATTTGAAAATATTATTATTACATTAAAAGAAAGTTTTAAAAAATTGTGATTGTTGAAAAAGTAAAAGTAATTTACAATAGCATTGCTGTTTGCTTGTTTAAAATCCATTTCATTGATTTAGATTAGTTTCATTGCATCCTATGCACTGATTTGTGGTGATTAAGCCTTAATTAACTGAAATAGATCCTGAGAAGGCTTTTACTTATTAAACTTGTGTTTTAACACACGCTCTTGCAATTCCAGGATGGAAAGGTGAGCAATCAAGATAATAACAATATTATAACGTTATACAAATATATTTAATATAGAATCTTGCCATTTAGTTCAAAGAGGAATATTTTTTTATCAACCAATACAAAGTAAATGGTTATTTAAGAAACGTTTAACTATCCAAGAGTGGTTTCCAATCTTTTTCTTTCTTAAGAATAACACTTTAAATACATTAAAAATGCAAAGTAAATAGACCACATGCAAAACGAGAAAAAACTACAATTCCAATTGCATTAAACAAAAAGTGGTACTTTAAAGTTCATTTTGTAACATAATAAAATTGCTTCAGCGAGCTTCATTTTGTCATCTAATGTCTTTTTTTATATGCCATCGAGGAGTTTTTGTCCAGTTGATGAGTCACGCTCTACATAAAGGACCTGGTCTCAAACGCAAGGCTTAGATAAAAAACCGAATGAACTTTAGAAATACTTTTAAAATCTTTATATCTTTTCTCTCTCAGCAGTAGTCACTTTTAAAATGACAGGTTTAGTTTCTATGAGGGTGTAAGCTATGTGGCTATATATTTTTTTTTAAGCTTTCGCTGTATCCCGCACACAGTAGGATAGACAGAGGGCACCTAGTATTAAGACACTCCGTTCCCCGCTTTCCGCCGAGTGGCGGTGACATCAGACGAAGAAGTGGAAATATAAATATATATAAATATTTAATTTCTTCGAATGAGCATCGAACTCACAACGCGACTGCGTTAACAGTCACACTTTGTGCCCCTACGCCTCGACTGGGCTGATAAGCTTTAATTATTACTTAGATTTGTGGCAATAGGACTGTAAACATGACGGTTGTGGTTTCGACCTCTATTGTGGGAATTAATTTAAGTTACTAGTATACTATACAATAAAATAACAACTCATTAATAAATTATCATAATTATCAATAAAATAATTCCAAATTTCAAATATTATCACCAGTAAGGCCACCAACACATGATCGAACGGCGTTACAAAGAAAAATAAAACGAAATTGTATTAGGACTAAGTCTAGCAAGATAAAAGATATTTTTGTTTGAGAAAAATCGTTTTCATTCTTCTCCTACGGAGACTGAATTGCCAGCTATTTTTCAGTTCCATAGAGATTGTGATCTACTCTCGTTTTATATGTGAAATGCACTCGAATACTGAAACTGAACGAACTAAATTATTTTCAAGGCATCATAAAGGAGATATATTATATGAAAATTGTATTGGTTGAGTAATGCGGCGATGTGATCGTGATTTTAGTTTTGGGCTAGTAAAATATGTATGCTTGTCGAAGTAAGAAAATTCAAAATATAAAATAATTGTATTTTCTTTTAGTTTCACGTAGGTAGCTTAGTGGGAACTACTCACTCCGTTCACTGCACACCGCCCAATTAACGAGACAGCCACGATTTAGTGGCGCCGACTGACTGTAAGCGGGACAGGTTCGATTACCACTCGACAAACTATTTAATATTTCCACTTTTTTCGTTCTGGTGCTGAAGAACGTTGCATGCCATTGAGTACCGCCACGCCATGCATGTCTCTAGAGTTCAGCGAAAAACGGGGAACGGAGTGTCTTAACACTAGATTTCCTCTGTCTAACCTGCTATGTGTGGGATATAATTCATTCATATAATTGCACCACAAACAAATGAAACAAAAGAAAATAATATATATTTTGTGTCTCATATATAAAAATTTGCATATTATAATATTTTTACCCGCGTGCAGTAAAAGTAAATATCGCCAGGCATGAAAACTGGTGTACCGCAGTGGCTCCAGGGAAATGTTCATAGTTCCATACGACAAAGCAAACTAAACAAATACTTTTATCTATGACAGTATATACGATTAGATTTTGTGCAATTTTTTTTTTATAATATTATTTTGGATAATATTTTTCAGTCATAGCCATTTTTTCATGAATTTTAAATGTATTTATTTGTGATTTAACTTACTAATTTAACTGACTAGTTGATCCATCTAGTACGCAGTATACATCTAAAGACTTAAATTCGGATGGTCAGTGTAATAAAGAGTGTCTTGACATGTTATTAAATATATCTTAACTAGGAGTCACTTCGCGCTTCGCTTCGCTCATTTGAACTACTCGAATATTTATTTGTCTTTAGAGAAAATTGTTTGTTTATGCTAGTATGATTATATATACATACTGTTTACACTTTATAAATTCTTATTTAAACCTTATTAGATTTTATTTTCTTGTGAAAATTGTCGTATAACACAAAAATATTTGGTAAGTAGTTATATACTTTGTTAATAGATTATAATATTGTTTCTTATATAATAGAATACAACAACTTAATAAGACTCCAATGTGAATAGTTTAATTTCTTTAGCAGTGTTCCTCACATTCGTCGTTCCTTGTGGCTGTAGATCTAGCTCTATTCAAACGTTAACATTAGATTAGAGAGACACAAGCCTAATACCGAAATGGCTGACGTTGGACGATATTAAAATGTATGATTAATACTTCTATATATTGAAATTTATTTAAGAACACAACAACATTTCGATTTTTCCACTTATTAGATAAACTAACATGATGCTGTTGTGGCGCAGCGGTACAGCGCGTTGCTGTAAATACAACGGTCGTAGGTTTGATTTAAGCTCCAAAGCTCACACAAAAAGCACATTCCACATATTATGCCTATTTACATACATATACAACACATAGCGCGTACTCCAACCGCACGCATTAATCTTCAGATTGCCCTTTTGGCGGCCATCGCTCATATTGACAGAGGCATTCATTTGATTCCCTCAAAGCAATATTGGTAAGTCAGCTTTCGTATTTTTCTTAGCGTTTTCAGATCACTCGCACCTGATCCTGGAGTTTTTTTGCTGCCATACAAGGAAGTTTAATATCGCTGGATCCTTTTGGGATATTCGGAAAAAGTAATGATTTATCTATAGATATAGGTGCATAAAAAATATTCTTTGTCGGTCTTTTTTGCACGTGCATAAAATTATTTTAACAATATTGTTAAACATATATAATATTTCTTAAATGCAAATCGACTTCAAAACCTATACCTATATGCACAATTTTAAACAAAAACGAAGCTATAGAAAATACACTTTTAATAACTTTTAAGTAAAGAGTTTCGTCTGAGTTAACCAAGTTATTTTTGAAGTCCCAATATGAATATTTTTTTTTAGCTTTTTTCCGGTGTTTTTAGTATTTTTTTGTTTTGTCCTATAATATTTCCTCAAGTGGGAATCGAACCCACGATCTGTGCTTACAGACGCACGCCTTGCGCCACTGGCCTCAAAAATATATAATAACCGAAATATCAATCCATAACATTCAATACATCCGAGTACGTTAATCATGTACCATGAAATTAAAACCATCAGATACCTATAGATCCTATAGATATTTGCGGGATAAATATTTCGCGCGGCGCGTATGCCATATAAAATATATGAAAAAGTATTCCCAAGCGTGGATGTGATCACGCATGGAGGCTCCATTAAAGTAATTATAATTATTTTCAACGTCCGACCGTACTGACCAACTTTTCGGATCAAACCGATTATCACATCTAGGGTTAGTACTCGTTTTGTTATATAAATATGTTTTTAAGCGTTCTTTGTTTGTTAAGTGATCAGTAGGAAAAGGAGCTACACTCTTTTTGCTGAATAATAGTAATATAGCGTCTCTGCCCCCCAATTTCCGCCTAATTGTCTTTCTATGTTAAGTGGCGGAACTCAACTCCGCACTTTTCAATTTCAATCAGAGCGGTAATTTTAACGAATTGAGATCGAACCCACAACCATATCGCTAACAGTCAGACAATGTGTTACTGTGCTACATTGTAACCCACTTCAAAAAGAATGAGGTACTTACATCGACTGTATATTTTTTCTATGTTTGTTACACGATTCCTAGGCTAATTATGAATGGGTTCTGATGATTTCTTTTCTATAAGATAGATCATGTTTCAGAAGTGGTTCCATACACAATTTATGACAATCAATAAAACATTTTTTTAAAAAATTACAAAATAAAAACAAAAATTACATACTTAGCAGATCGAATCCGCAATAAATAGATTCACAAAATGGTCCAGGATGTCACAATGAGAATGAAGAAGAATGCGCTAAACTGATTCGGGCACGTCGTACAAATGAGTGATGAATAAACGGCAAAAAAGCTTTATGGAGAAAAAGTGAGCGGTAAGAGAGTTAAGGGGAGAAATCGGTTGACCTTCAAAAACACAGTATCAAAGATACAGGAGGAAGGAAGGAACATGTAAAAATGTACGAAGACGTTGATGATAGTGGACGTGGCGAAAGAGGTATGTGGAGACAGTAGTGTTTGGAGCTCCGCTCCGAGCTTCTTCTGACTATCCCGCAAGCGATACAGTGTAAAACTAAAATAGATTAGATTATATATTCTGGATTGTTATATAGTGAGTACAGTTGTGTAGGCAGTACAGTTACAAATAGCTTAGATGCTAAAAATAATTTGGATGAAAATGTGGGCTTAAATTTTACTATGTATTTTAAACTTACAATTTGCATATCGAGCTTAAATGTACAAAAAACGTAAAGGAAAAATCACAAAATAAGGAATTCATTAGTAAAGAAAATATAATTCTGAGTATGGCAGTAATTCTTGTTACTCCTATACACTGAAAAGCACGTACCGTCATTCACTGACATGAGGTTATTGCAGTATTATCGATTCGCCTTTCCATTAGGTTATGAGAGTGGAGGAATATTGAATGCATCTTTTCTGATTGGTGGCTTATGTAGACTTGAATCCAGGATCACCACATTTTCGGCAAAATCGTATATAAACATTTACTTGTAACAATTTAACGATAGAAATTTTTAAAACTAATATAGTTTTCGTTTACTTTCGTAACATTTTTTTTATAAAACAAAAATTTGCTTTGTTATTGCCATTCTTTTCGAACTATGATATAGTTGAAAACTCATATAGATTTACTGACTGACTCTGAATGCAATTATAATTTTTCCGCTCTGATAGCAAGACAAGGCGCGGCGTTGTGTTTTGCCATCCAACACGCAATGTTACGAGAATTGTACGAAGTGTGAAGAACTGTCTGCATTTTGTTGAAATTATGGCTTCAGGAATACTAGGTTACTGTTTCTAAAAAAATAGACATTTACAAACACATACTGAGACATACAGAAATTACATGAAGTTAATTTAGCAAAGGGTAAGTAGAATGAACCTGGTGTTCATTATTCTGTCAATCCTCAATTCAGCTAAATCCTACGAGAACTTTATATTGTTAGTCTAATTGTTTGATATATGACGATGAAAGTTTGGTTATTTTAGGTCTAACTTTTTTTTTACTCCACAAGAATAGGTACGGGAAATGTAGTGTTAAGCCACATCTTTTTCTAAATTGCGTGACGTCACGATTTCGAGACATTACTTGTTGAGTAGCGCAACGCAATGTCGCGCTTGGTAATGCCCCTTGTGTGATGTAAGGGCAAACGCTGTGATGATGTGCTATGATGACCTCAATTTATATAAACCCAGAAAATGTATAATTATATAGTGTAGTGTACCTCCAGAAGTAAAGAAATGTAAAATAAATTTATTTTCACGCTGTATCATGAATATAGTAAACAAAATGGATTTAAGGTCAAGACACTCCGTTCTCCACCTTTCCCGTGAACTAGAATCATTGCTTGTCCACTTAGCATCTCCAGAGTGGGAAAATTGAACTAAATATTTCGCTCGAATGCAAATTGAATTCCCAACCATCGCATTTACTACCAGACGCTATCCCATTTCATCACTTCCTTAAAATTTTAACTTAATATCTCTAAAACAGCTATGATAATATATGTACTTCTATATAGTAAACCGTTCCGTCGTATGATTTAGTACCTCCATTATATAGATCTGGTATTCCAATGCTGCCATTACGAGAACCCTGAGTTATTTTTCTCGTTGCTTCCCCTTCATTAAACGATTTTGAAACGACGTGAATCAAGCTCTATGAGGTTGGTTGGTATTTGGGGTTGAATATCACGGGGACTTTTAAATAAACTGCGAAAAGGACTTACAGAAAAGAAGCAGTTTATAATTTTATATTTACAGCGATGGTTGTCGATTCGATCCCCAATTTGGGATACTTTCGATCTCGTTTTCTTAGAAAGATCTAAGACAAGATTCTCTCTACCCTGCAACATGCGGGACTAATCAAGCTTAAAATATTTTTATTTCACTGCATCTCTAAATTTCCTATTTCTATTATATGAGTAATTTACTACTAAGAATATTTCAATATTCGTCCGAATAAAAATCGATTCCCAAAATTTTTTTTTTTTTGCTTCATTCATTCATCATCATTGCTTATTTGACGTAAACTTTGAACTTTGTCTGGTTTAATTGAAAAAGCCCTAATATTTCATTGTTGCACTATACTGCTATAATTAAAAGCCTTAATTTTTTTTTAAATTAATACCTTAAAAAATACTTACTATTAAAATATATAATATAGACAGTAAATACAACTTAATGAGTAAAATATATTTTTAAAATTATAACTTTTTAAAAGTACCCACCCATTTTTGTTTCAGTTTCAGCTTCACGCTGTATCCCGCACTCATAGCAGAGTAGGCAAAAAGAAACTGGGAATCTAGTGTTAGAACACTCCGTTCCGATTAAAATACTTCCGTTCCCCATTTGCCGCCGAAATCTGGATGCATTGTGTGTGAAATAATTAAGTGGGGATCAAGCCCACAACCGGACGTTTTTACAGGAGCAAGCTTATCCCTATACAAAGACTGGCTTTAACCCATATTTATATCAAGTATAACACCTTGTTATCAAAATTCCTCAACTATTTGATAACATGCTTGTGACGCCGAGCTTGTAATGAATATATTATTATCGTCCCTCTAACTTTGAGCCAGCTCAAATACAAAAACAGTGCAAGGAAATTGGAAAACGCTGTGAGACTCTACCGTGATTATTTGTCATAGCGCAATAGTATATTTCTTGAGCAAATTGCGATGGTTACGAGTTCGATCTACATTCGGGTTAGTGTTATATTTTAAACCGCGCTTATATTTTAAATAGCAGAATCATTCCACAGGAGACTCTTACTAAAATATTGTAACTTTCATACAATACAAGTCTTTTTTTCTTTTTGCAGCTTCCCGCTGTATCCCGGGTATAACATTGTAGGCAGAGAGAACCTAGTGGTTAATCACAAAACAAACACTTCGTTCCCTACTTTTCGCCGAATTTTCGAGGCATTGCGTGTTGAGTGGCGGAACTCAACGCCTAATGAAAATATTAATAGTAATTAATTTTTCCGAGTGGGAACCCACATCGAACCCACAATCATCGCGTTTATAGTTACACGTTTGTTCCCCTGCGCCAACGACGGCCTCTATATAGGTTTTGGATTATAAATAAATTAAAAGCGTGTGTAATAAGAGGAGGAGAGATAAAACTACATAAAATCTCCAACCGGGTCAATATACTATTTTCATTTACCTGCTCTGGCAGGACAAAGAGTGACCTTATATTCCACCAGAACTGAGTTTCTTAATATTATTGAGAATCTCGTACTCGTACTTACTGAGCGGCTGACAGACCACAAACATACAGTGAGACTTGACTACTAAGTTCGTTCGTTCGTTCTGGTGTAGTAAGTACCCTAAAAGAGATTTTCTCAAAATTGCTGTGGAAACGGAAAAAAGTAAGATTTTCCATTTTGCGTCTTGAAGTTCACGCGAACAAAGTTGCAAGGGACCACTAGTTGTTTAAAATGCTCTAGATTATTTTTGTTATTATTTGAGCAATATTACATACATAATATATGTTTCCCAATAAAATCTAAACTATGACGTAAAAATCCCGCTAAATCGTAACCCATACACTTTTCTATGACAGAAACGGTAAAAATCCAAACAAATTCAATAAAAACTATGAAAAGCTTTGTAATAGCTCCAAAATGAATTTAGTTTTTAGTCAAATTGTAAACAACACTTAAGTGAAAAGTGTATTTTATTTATACAGCGGTCTAGTACGGTCAACGAGTTATGGCCGTCCTGAAGTTAGGCTTTATGAACTTTTGTGCAACTTTCACTTCTGGTAGACAATACTCAAAAGAAAGGAAAAATCGTAAAATCAAATTTGCGTACCCATTTAGTTAAGTTCAAGATGGCCACGACTCATTGACCGTACCATACCATGATGGAAGTAGCGGTGGAAATTACCGCGGGGTTTAGGCGAGCCAGTTTTTGTAAGAGTCGCGTTCGTTCACCCCCGCCCTTATTCAGAAACGTAGCTGATGATACAGGCAGTTTTAATTAACTATGGAAATTTTAGCGTGTGTCGTCACGAATTATAACCGTTAGATATGATGTGAGAGAGAGATGAGAGTTGTGGGTTCGATGCCCACTTGAGAAATATTTTTCTTAAAAAACTCTATTTATATATATTTGGAACTCTTTCGTTACTTTGAATCTACGTGACGAGGAATTTTAAAATTTTTCAGGGGCTTGAGTGTACGTGTAAGGGTACCAGGAGAAATTTCCAAAAAAAAACAACATTTGAGTACGTAGTTCAGTCAAATGGTGTTCTGTTTTCTGATGATTGTGTTTTCTACTTGAATAATCAATGCAAATTTTTTTTATTCGGGTTACTCGCAGAAACAACGGTGTTAAATGTCATCGCTCGAGTTTCAAAGTAATATATTTTTTTGGCTTCACACTGTATTCCACACGCAGCAGTAGGTATACTGGGTACTAATAATAAAATAATGTTTATTTAAAAAAAAACACGCTATGTAAGGTTTCGCAACTATACTATACTAACTATATAAAATTAGTATTTGAATAATAAAATCACAAAAAAAGCTATTTTTCACTACGATTATTATTTTTTAAAATATAAAAAACGTGGGAAGATAAACAATGGGTCAACTTGTATATAAAATAAGGACCCGTACAGTACATGGAGTGTTGTAAGAGTTAGGTCGCGCTGAGATCTGGGCTTATTGTGCCAGTTTCAGTTATTTTGCTCGCGGAAGGTATTTCAAATAAAGCTACTGCACTACTGTATATAGTACTACGAAATGGATGGCAAGGACATAGAAATAATGTGTTATTTTCTATTATGAAGTTACCTAGACGCCAGTCGTGGCGCAGGGTCTCATAGTGTAACTGTAAACGCTACTGACTGGATGCGGGTTCGATCCCCACTCGAGGAAGTGAAATATTCATTTAAATTTATATTTCCATTTCTTCGCTCTGGAATCGAGGCAAAGTGCGGCGTTGAGTTTCGCCACTCAACACGCAATGCCTCCAAAATTTAGCAATAAGCGGGGAACGGAGCACTAGGTTGCACAACCTGCTAAGTGCAGTTGATTTAATGGAATTAACTCCCAATGTCTTCAATTTAAATAATAAAAAAAAACAAGCTAACTAGGCCAGTGGTACAGCGTTTGGTGGTTGTAGATTCGAATCCCTGTCCGAGGAAATGCTCATACTAAATTGTTTTTTTTTGTCCCACTCTAGTCGAAGCGTGGCGTTGTGTAGCGCTCGTCGTCAATGGCATGCTTTAACGGAATTAACTATGAAAAATGCTTGCTTTCAAAGTCGGTGGCAATTAGGGAACGGAGTGTCTAACCAGTAGATCTTCTCTGCCCTTCCTTCTTTCCTAAAAATGTAGTGCCGTTATTTTATTTTTAGGCTAAATTATTTTTAGTTATAAATATTATAATCATAGTGGGGCATTATGGAAATGAGTCACAGCGGAGTTCATTCCAAAATGACAAACTATTTTAGGTATAAGTCGTATCGTATCGTGTTTGCAGAAGTTTTTAATTTTTAAAATTGTATGTTGACTGCTTTGCCTGGCAAATCTCGGCGTTGAGTTCCGTGATGGACTCGAAATGATCTAGGCTTAAATATTCCATCTTACTATTTAATATTATGCATTATTATTACGTCTTTCTATCGCAGCCGTGATTTATTCGCATAATTATGTTGCTCTGGAAGCTAAGATTTCCTCAGAGGAATGCTTGTATTAATTAAAATGTAAAGAAAATCTTTTATAAAATATCATTTTTATATTCTCAATCTATTTGCGTTAAAATGATGTCATGTCTTAATATATAAATAAAATTGATGTGTATATGATTTATGTATTTATTTATGTGATTTTAAAATAACGATACTAAGACATAAACAAGCAAACGATCTTAATAATTTTGTTTGTCTGCCTTTTTTACTTTTGCGGGTTAACCTCCGGAACTATTTTTTTATTTATTTATGTTTTTTTTAGTTTATAGAGCTTTCACTAGATAATATAGGAGGTTGTGGTGTAACTTTAGGCTACTTTTTATCCTGGGATTTGCGAGAGCTGAGCAAATGGGAACGTAGTATCTTAACATTAGGTTCCCAGATTATCTCTACTTAACCTTTTACGTTTACGGTACTTGTAGGGGTGTGTACATATATGTTTGTATGTTTGCTCATAAGTTTAATTTTTACGACTTAACGTAACCCCTTTACACTAGATTCCACTAAATCATAATTTTATAAAAAACCATTAAATATCATTATTAGAAGTTTCCTTAAAAGCTTCACGATTACAGAAAACGTGTTGTCTCGGTACTTCCCACATTAAATACTCTTACTGAAAGTCTTTGGTAATTAAGTGCTTCTACTTTCAAAATAATTAAACGTAAGATATAAACAAACGGTTTGAGAAAACTTCTATTTAAACAGTCCATTTCTGGATTTTGATAAACATTGTACTTTGATTTGTATTCAATATCTTATTTATTTTAGTTCGGTGATGATATTAGATAGTTTACGATTTAACTGTATTTTAATATTACGATAGAGACCTTGCAATGAAGTCAAAGACAACGGAGCACCAAACGACAATTTTTCTACAGAAAAGACAATGAAAGACAGAAATGGCATCCATTTTACATAAAAGCATTCATGTAAACAGTTAGACGTTTCGTATTCCCCGTCTCGTCCCTGGTCTGAACTCGACACATATTTGAACTTTTCCGCTACAAATACTTGTGTGTGCTTCTGTAATGATGTTGTCACATGTAAACTGCGCTGCGCTACGCGAATTGTATACTCTAAAAGTATTCTAACATTTTAGTGACGACAAACTGGTGATTGGTGATCACTTACTAAAGTGACAAGAATAATCCTTTTTATTCTGAAAATAGTAAGGTAGATCGCAAAGGGAGAGCTTGCTTAGAACACAATGCTAAGAGACGTGCGTCCTCTAAGCATCGTCCAATTTTTGAAACATTGCATATTGAGCGGTGGAACTCAACGCTGCGTTAATTCGACTCCGGATGTGTCTAAACACTAGGTCCAAGTTTTCTCCGTCTATTCTAATATGTGGCGGATACAGCGTGAAGCTAAAAGAAAAGTTCAACTCTTTTCATTAATAGAATATTAAACCGGCAGTAAGTGCCATCATTCATAATACAATATCATCCAGGTTAGACGAGACAACTAAGTTAAAACGTACTAAGATAAACGACATCAATTTAAATACATTCATTTAAATAGAAGAATTCTTGTGGCATTACATGTTGAGTGGCAGAACTCAACACCGCGCTTTGTCTAGTTACCGGAGCGAGGAAGTAAAACTATTAAATATTTCATTTCCTTAAGTGAATCGAATCAAGCACACAGCTTGCGTCGTTTGCAACCGCATGGCTGTGACTGCGCCACGAATTTTCTTAGCTCAAGGTACTTCGTTATTATTAATATTAATTTCATATTTCAAAATACAAATAAATAAATTAACTTTTATTATTTACCGCATACAATTTAATATCTAGAACGGTAATGCTATTACTGAGCCATTGGTTACTCATAGTTATAATTACACTATTATCTTCTGTACATTTCAAACTAAGTTTCTGGGAGCGAGTCAGCTCGTTGCAAGGCGAGTTCACGGTTCATCAGACGTATTAATTTAAGTTCGCCGGTCTTACACTCTTGGCCGTGTAAACCAAACCCTAACCTAAAATACTTGTATTATATAGTATAATAGTTAAGTATTATATACCTAATAGTGCATGTATATATTAATATGGGTAAGATTTTTTTTTATTTTTTTAACAATCATTGTACGAACAAATTAAATATTAAGCACCTAAATTTTTTATGCTAAACGAAAGTCAATATATTATTAAATAATGCATTGAAAACTAAATAAATAATATAATATACTATCAAAATATATATAAAATAAATAAATCGCAAAATATATATAATATGACGAAAAGTACTGATATTACTAACAAGTTTCATATGTATTTATGCATACTCCTCTGGAAAATTTCAAGTCTCAACAGTTACCGGGCTGTGTGTAAATTTATATATACCCACACACACACACACACATATACTCTTTCCTTACTGAATGACTGACCCAAACGCACAGACGAAACTACCTCAGAAAGATGAAATAGAGTAGATTGGTTAGGGAGTGTAGGAGAGAACTAAGAACGGGTTTTTCAAGACCTTGTAAGAATGGGAAAAAACGGAATTTCACATTTTACAACTTAAAATCCACGCAAACAAAGATACGGGTGATTAGTGGAATTTCGTTGTCGTGTAGCAAAGGGGCGGTCGCACCGTGAACGCAACGGTTGTGGGCTCAACTTCTACTAACTTCACTCTGTTACCGCAATAATCAGGGTGGGTACAAGGAAACCGATAATTTAGTGTTCCGATCCCGTTAAGACACTTCCGTTCCCCACTGTTCACTACATTCTGTAGGCACGTGTTGAATAGAGGAACTTAACGCCGCTGTTTGCGTCGATACTTGAGAGAGCAAATGAAAATATTAAATATTTTTTTTTCCGATAGGGAAACGAACCTGCAACCGTCGGCGAAATACAACAAGAAGAATATAAAAATCAATTCCACTTGCGAATTCTATTACGAAAATATAACAGCTTTGGTAGAAAGTAAAAGGATAAAAAAGGTAGTTTCATATAATTTTCACAAAATCTAGTTCAACTATCGACTGTTACATTTTAAGAGGGACTCGGTTTGACCTTAGCCCTACATTTGGAAAAAACACATTTTATTGAGGTCCATAAATGTTTGAATATTCAGATTTTAAACAACCTTCAATGTCAACGCAATAAAAGAAAAATCGAAACATTTAGGCAACGAATTTGCTGCATTTTATATAAAATTCATGGCATAATTAAAACCTAAAGGCTACTTCCAATGGGCTTACAATTATGAAACTTGGCACAAAGTGAGAATTTATAACTAAGGAAAAATCTGGAAATTTATAGGTATTTCATAGAAAATATCATTATAAATTTATATTTGTTAATTTTATAAAAAAAATTATGCAAACGCTCGGAAACTTAATTTTGTCATCTTTATTCGCCGCGTAATCAAAATCTATATAGCGTATTTAATGGAGACGTACAATTCTTAAATTTGGCAAGAAGTAAGAACTTACAGTACACATAAAGGAAAAGACGCGAAAAGTAGAAATTTATATAATAATTAAATTGTAGTTCATTTCATACAAAATGAGTGCGTACGCCTGCAAAGTTTGTCTGCTTTTATAAATTGTACTTTCCGTTGACCTACTAATTCTGAAATTAGTACTGAACACTCGGCGGATGGTTCCCACTTGTACATGACTAGTATTTTTTCTTTGCCGTGCGGGCTAGGTAAAAGTTAATGAGTAATTTCTCCGTTTCTTTGAATATTGCGGCTGGGTATAACAGGGTAAGCAGCGGAAACTTAGTGTCAAGATATTCCATTTTCCGTTGAGTTTCTCCACACAACACGCAACGTATTGTAAATTAGGCATTAATTTTGAAAATTAGATTAGCATTATATAAGCCTAGCCTGCTATGTGGGAAAAAGCATGAAAGTCCTTTTTATAATAGTTAATATGATATGTATTTTTGATTTATTTTCTTTGTCACATTACTAGGACATTAGTCATGACACTAGACATTTGTTACATACTCCATATATACGACGTGAATGAACATTATGATTTATTAAGGCATGTGAGATGTGATGGCAGATGTTCATAGGCTTAACAAAAATATCTTTTATACTACTGTTTTATTAAAAATCTGTTACTTTTTTTATTATTTAATTTATTAATATGTTTTTATTTCTTTTGCTTCTACCAAATTTTAGAAAGAATATTGAAATTTTACTTGAATTATGAGATAATAAAAAAAAACAGAATCAAAATATCCTTCATTCTATTTAACAAGACAACTACAAGCACTCCTGAAACCAGTCAGGTTACATAAAAATGTCAGTAGTGTCAGTCCTTCAGGACGCTACTTCAGATTTTGAACCTTTTGTAACACATAAATAGTTAAGACAACAAATCACCTATTTTTGCAGCTCCTCGCTATATTAAAGGCAGAGGTAACCTAGTGTTAAGACACTTCGTTTTTTATTTTCCGCTGAAATGCGCCATGACTGCTCTGACAGCAAATGAAATATATTTATATATGTATATGTGAATTCTGGTAGCTATAAGCAGTATATAGGTGGCATTGTACGTTAGAGCGTTGCGTTTCAGGATCAGACCCATAACGGCTGGCTTATACAGGTTAGGTCGGAGTTACGTTGCTGTTACCGAAATCCTCCTCAGAGTGATCCTACTGGAATTAGGTTAAGTCCACACGATATATATAATACTGTATATAATAATATTTGTCATCAGAAACTGTATGTAATACAATACTAATATTATAGGTTGGTTTGGTCGTCTTGTTTTAAATTTAATTCAAAAGGTTTAAGGTTAAACGTACATGGTAATTGGATGTGTTAAAAAATTAGATTTTAAAATTTAATTATTTATTTAACAAAACAAAGTGTAAATAGAGCTTCGAACTCAATCAATACATCAAGTGGAATAACCTGATGTACGATTTGTTTGTGTGTTTAGTAAATATTATATACAACGCAACTACATTTTTCTCGAATTGAATAAGAGTAACATTAAAACTTAAATTACATAAGGTAAAGGGAAATAGTGGGGAATGAAATAAGATAAACGCCATAAACAGGACACAGTAAGATGTACAAAAAGAAATAATTAAAAAGTATTTAAAATATAATTGCAGTCTTGTATATTATTTGGTCACGATTTTAATTTCTTAAATTGAAATGTTATATAAATTTGATATTAATAACATTCTCCCATCATCTTCACTAAAGTGAACTCCTACTCAGAAATGTATTCATAACTAAAAGTTGATCTTAACATCTGTTTATAAAGCTTACATAGTTGTACAAATTCTGTTTTGAACTTGAACATGTTGATGATAAAATTAACGTGAGTTAAGTAATTATTACACGCGCGGAATATAGGCATGTATTAGAGTAAAAGATAACATTACAGAAAAAAAATATACGGTTAAGGGTCGCGGGTTCATTTCCCGCTACTTTCATATTATTGTACGTTACAAACTAAGTGTTAAGAAACTGCACTCTCCACTTTCCGTTCTATTTTAGTGTAACAAATATTGCGTGTTAATTTCTTTTTATTCGAAAGAGCAGCTAAATCAATGCGAATGCTGCGTATCTTTTATTGCATCGAGTTAGAAGCCTAATTTTTTTCTATGCTCCAAAGACTAATGCAGCAACATATAGTCTTCTTTTTATCCTGGAATTCCTGTTTGAACAACCGCATTTGCCGTGCACACGTATCTAGATAAGTATGAAATTTTGCGGGTAAAATCAAATAAAATCTCAAAACTTAAAAATAAAGATTTATTAAGTGTATAAAATAACCAACCATTTTTTCACTATAGAAAAAGAAAAATAATGACATATAAAAACGTATAAAAATTTTAACGTAGTGTTATTTGAACCCACACAAGAAACGATACGACAAGAACGAACTCTTGGACCGTTCCAAGAATCGCGGGTTCAAATTCCGCTACGTTCAAAATTTCACGTTTTCTAAATAAATATTATATACTTATACTTCTTTAGAAAATGTATATAAAATTTGATTTGTACCCAATTTGGATTTGTACCCAAATCGTATCAAATACCAAACTAAAATGAGAGCGTATCTCATTAACCTACGTCCAAATTATTATACGTTTGTCATAATGTATTTATATGTTTATACAAAACTAGCTTCACGCTCCGTAGCGGAGTAGTCAGAGAGAACGGTCTCTGCATACCTCTTTCGCCTCTTCTATTGTCATCAACCTCTTCATACATGCCGTCCGGGGGGGTACTTATGGTTTTTAAGTGACTTTCCTCCAGTATCTTTGCACGACCTTCAAAAACACAGTTTACGAAACTGAGGTCTCCCCCTACCTCCCTTACCGCTCACTTTTCTGTTATAAATCTTTTTTGCAATTCTTTCATTTTCTTTTTTTCATTCCTTCGACGTGCCGATTCTTACATGCCTCATTCTTACCGTGATAAATGCCTGGTAAATCGGTCGTGTTATTGCCCTTTCGCTTGGTCTCAATTACACAAATAACACCTTTTCTTCCATTCCACGTCGCTATTTGTAGCTCCTTCCTCCACCTCCTGCTGTTCCGCAGTTCACAATTGCAGACGAGCCGGGTGGCGGTCCCCAACGCCGCGCTCGTCCCCACTTGATCCACCAGCGGGGACGCAAAGGTGCGCGTCGCACCAGTGCGTCGTCGCTGTGCTAGATGGAAGGCTGCAGCTCTCGTAAAGGCTGGTAGAGGTCGCTGCGGGCAAGCTTTCCTTGGTGTTTTTGTACGTTTTATAAAAAAAGTATTTTTTTTTCCTAAGCGTAGAATAGCACTTAGAAAATGAAAAAAAAACTCTAAATATTTAAGATTAAATGTTATTTACGTAATTCGGTGAGTTTATTCTCGATAACTCTATTAGTATCATCGCGCCGCTAATGAAGCACTGTCTCAGTAAAAGTTAATTAAGTAGAGACTTGTATAGAACAAAATATAAATAAACTCAGCTTATATAATAGTATCTATTGTAATAGTTGGAAGACGATATTAAAATGTACGATTTCGATAATAGTTACTTTTGAGGAGTAGCTGGTTCTATGTTGGCTATCTTTTTTTTTCAAAATAATAAAAAAAAATAAGAAAGCAGCTTTATGCTTTTTTACACATAGCTGGGTAGACAGTGGGAACGTAGCATTAAGATACTTGGATTTTCACTTTCCTTCAAATTTTTTGAAGCTATTAAAACTTCATTTATTTTTGTTTGATATACTTTTAAATTCTTTATTTACAACTAACTTATATTTGTAGTTCGCGTGATATAAAATTGATACATTGGCTCGCAAACTTAAGTTGCCAACTTTTATAAGTTACTTGTGCATAGGCGTTGACATGAATTCATCAAATGGGTTGGTGGAACTCTCTGAGGGCAAGTCGGACTCACACTTGTCTAATTTTTCAATTATTATTATTACTCTTATTTTGGGGTGTAATATAAGGAATTTCATTTTGAATATTTATTTTGCAATAAGTTTTTTGTGCTTTTAAGAAAACATAAAAATTTTAACGTAGTGAGACCCTTTTGGAAACCGTCCAAGCGTTCTGACCGCTAAGCCGTACTCATTTTCATCAAGCTATGTCGAAATTCTTATACGCTTTGTAACTGACATCCCACCCTACACTCAATAAAATATTTAAATAAAATAATTTAAATAATAATTCTAATATTTTAATATGGCTCGTGATGCGTCTAATATAGTTAGAACCCTTAGTCACCTACTTACTTACGATCACTAGTGATCGTAAGTAATCCAAGATCTTTTAGAGATTCAGAGGTAACAGTATTAATATGAAATATACCATAACTTTAATATAAGTACAAATAAATATATTATGATAAATAAAATGTTATAGTCTGTCCGTTTCAATCTCCCGTGACATTTCTTAAGTATATCGAAGACGTCCTATCCTAATTTTTGTTTTACCCAGTCATTACTGATAGTTATAACTAAGGAGGGATAGTGAGTGGCCCCGCACCCGCTACTTACCGTGGATTCCGGCCGTTCGTCTCTGAACCCTCCGGGACGGATCGGAATAGTGAATATTTGTGATTCTTATAATGCTTTTGCGAAAGATTAATTATTATATAACTGATTCGAAGATCGAAGTCTAATGTGAATATTTGTAATACAGTTGAGATTATTATATGTAGGCCGTAGCCATAATTACATGTCATATAACTCTCTGCTTCACATATCAGATCGAACTCCCTACCGCTAGGCGGCCGATTATGTGAATCCACTTCAGTTTGTTTCTTTAGAGGGCGTTATATTAATATACCCATTTAACCTTCGCGTGTCTTGCTTATAACTATATATTTACTAATTGTATCTTAATAATATTAAATCCTGTATGTATAATGTGACGTGTTTATTATTTCCGTAATAATACGTTAATATAATATATTTCATATTATATTTATTCCCTATGTGTTCTTATTATATGTCTTAGTTTCAATATTAATATAATTTATATTCACTGTTACTGTAATACCTCTTTTAAACAGAACCGTCGTAGAATAACACACACAGCACACACCCTGCAGCTGTTTGTCTGAACTGACACTAGACTCAGAGTTGTGGGAATGTAATATAGAAATCATTAATTGAAAATACTCAGTTATCGCTAGAACAGCTAGCGACTCTAAGTAGGCGCGATTCTACTACCAGTTCAGTAAAGAACCTCAGTGCTGAGAAGAACTGGCGGAAGAAACTCAGCAGCAGAATCCAACACTACTAAAGCATTTCGCTTATATCAAATATGTCAGCACCAGTGACGCCCGGCTATATATTATAAGCATGTCTTCGACATCAGTCGATTGACGCATTATGTTTAGTACGATAAAACTAAGCGTTAGATAAATAAGCGGACACTACTATATACGTACACCAGAGGTAGGACATAAAATAGCGCCACACACCCGTATGAGACGGGCGGACACTACTACATATACCAGTACCAGAATATAAAGCAGCATCACTCACCTCTCCATCATACACTAAGTGTTATCGTTAACGCAGCGCAGGCACCACGAATATATTTAAATATAATATATATAAAATTAAATGCTATAGCAATTCACTTAGCCAAGCACATTAGTACCAGCGAAGCCAAGCAGCAGTCGGTTGTGACTATATTATTTAATAGTAAAACATAGGGTCAATGAACTCTAACAGTCGTAGAAATCGTAAATATATATTTTGAAATAATAGTTTTATATCATATTATAAATTATACTATTATATTTATATTTATATTAACATGTTAAATATTTACTAATATGTATAGAAATTACATTTATAAGTTATTATAATTCACAAAACCTATTTAAATCTCATTTCACAATTCCCATACACGCATCTAACAAAGATGGCGGCGGCAGGCATTCTGCGTACATTAATATAATTGTAATTTTACATACCTCACAAAACATCTTCATGTAATTATTTCCATTTACTAAATAAATAATATTTATCTCTGGATATTGACGGCATTATATGTATTAATATCATTCTTCTTTGTTTTAATAATTAATCTATTAAAAACTTACCGACGAAATATTTCAAAGCAACCAATTGTAAATGGTGAAAGCACTTATAACTTTTTTTAGCAACCTCAAATACTTATATCACAATTGAAGACATAATCTCACATGCTTTTATATATTAAATATAACTAGACATATGTTAATTAAAACTTCTCTAAGCATTAAAAACATCCTTCCTTCCTCAGACGCGTCCGCCATCTCTCTCTCTTTCTTCTTTTCCTAAATCTTGACTTTGACGTTGAAATTAATTATGTTATAATTTATTTTAAATTGTAATACATAACGTTTAAATATAATTATTAAATTATTTTTAATAAATATACTTTATAACTTCATGTTTTATCTACGGTATATTACGTCACTTTAATAATAGTTGTGATCGAAACGCGTAATTAAAGAACTGAAGTAAACTATTATTTATAAGAATGTATTTTCCTTAAGCTATAAATTAAATAATATTATAAATTATATTTATAATATTTTTTACAAGTGATTATTATTTCTTTTTTAATTAATTATGTTATTTACCTACACATTGTAGTTCTGGTATGGATCGTTACAGCTTGTTACAAGTTATTTATATTGCTAGCATCTCTGTAGGGAGATTTTTGCAAATTTCTACTGTCCAAAGATTATTACTAAGAATTATCGTTTGACGAAAGAGAATGCTAATATTTGTATATAATGTTATATATTTTAAAGTGTTATTTCACAATTAGGAAAGAAATACACTTTGAAAATCAACGTAATGGGATTACGATCCGCGCGTCTTGGAAACCGTTCAAGCGCTCTGATCGCTAAGCTTTACGTTCTCATCTAGCTATGACGAAATTCTTATCAGGTTTTCATATAGTTTTCTTTCATTTGTGTTGAATACCACTTAAAAAATTATAAAAAAGGTGTATATAACAAAATATATAATTAAAATTTAATAGCACCTATTATGGGTATAAGGTGTTGGAAACACGTACATTTGATAGCTTATCCATTACTATGGCTGGCGATAGTTTGCAATAGTTAAATCTGAAGTTTGCCAACAAGTAAGTACGTACCTACGAGTAAGCCTGCTATCGGCATTGTTCATGACAACTTCACCTAGTTGTAGTATTCGGTTGCTTTGTTAAGTTATGTAAGTAATCACATAATATTTGTCCTTGTTTGACTATAAAGTATAAGCGTACAGATATACAAGCATTTTTATATAAACGGTTAACATAATAAAATACCAGTAAGGTCATTCCTGTATAAAGCTCATTATACAATCAGCTCAGAAGTCAGTTACGTTCAGAAAAGTTGTCAAGAAAGTAATAGTTGATACTTTTAAATACAAAAACAATATTCGGGAGAATCTTGATGGTAAAAAATCTTCTTTCACATTTTTCTAATAATATCTCCTTTATCTTTTTCTAATAAAAAACTTGAGTGAAGAGAAGAAATTCATTGCGACGCATTAAAATTTCAATCAAAATTACCGTATTTTGTGGTCTGTGTGTGCCATTCCTTATGGGCTTGAGACTAAGAATTTTATAGGTAGGTAACAGGTATTTTAAAAATTTTCAACCATATTTTCAATAGGCTCGCTTATAATTTAAGCAATATGACTTTTCTCAATAATATGTAAAGAATAGACATGTATCATAGTCAGTTATAAAAGAGAGCATACAGCGGATAAATTCACTTCTTAAAAGTGAGAGACGTGTGAAGCTCCTTGTTTTTCTGTCCTTGCTTGTTTTTCATGCTCCACGCTTATCCCACATAGAAAGGTAGACAGATCGTATCTAGTGTCACACAGGGACACTCCCAATTTTTGAAACATTACATCGTAGTGGCAATCGAACATGCAACCGTCAGTGTTTCATACAAACGCTGTGCCACTGGTCCATGCACGCTCTATTTAAAAAACAACTTAAAAAAATATTGTAGATACATGTTTCCAATCTCATGTCTTTTCCACTCCAAAGCAATAATAATAAATTCTACATACAATTTTTAATGGCAATTCTAAAAATCTTCCAAGAAGATTTAATATCCTGAAGAGAATAGTCGGACATATTGACAACAATACCGTCTACGAACAATCGGCTATTTTCTGTGACACAATAAAAGGACGTACTTTGTACAAGGAAGCCTCATAAAGCTGATCTTTAGAAATAATGAAACAAGAAAATGTTGGAAGTTCAATAAAGCATAATGCTATTGCTAAAAATGTCATGAAAATATTATAAATTCATCGTAAATATGCAATCATAAAAAAACCGACAAGCGCGAGTCGGTCTCGTGAGGCAATGATTACACAAAAATTTGTGTAATTTATAAAATTATCATTTAGTCAACATGTTACGTTAATAACATTTATTTATTTTTAATTGAAGCACATTGTTATTTGTAATTAATCTGTATAATTTAATTAAAAACATATTTGAATTAACGAGTGCAAGTAAACGTTTATTTATCGAAAAATTGTAATCTCCAATTAAGTCCGTCTTTGTAGTATACAATATAATGATAATAATAAATATGATTACAGTGATAATAATTAATTCAATAAAAGTATGCAATTTTTCATAATTTTTTTTCTTATCGCTTATACGTAATCGCATGAAATTGGTCGCTGGTCGGTTTCCAGGAGGCGCGGGTTCGAGTCCCGCTACGTTCAAATTTATATACGTTTTCTAATTAAGTATTTATCTTTCCTAAGTGTGGATTAACACTTTAAAAATGTTTAAAAAAAAAGGTATCACTTCTTCAAGGTTTTTCTAGCTTAAAGAATAGAATGACTGCGCAAAGCCTAATTTTCCCTTATTGCAAATTTTCTTTACGAGTCTTGTATACTTTATCCCAAAGATTATTGGAATAAGATAGATTTTTATATTTTTGTAATATATTTTATATCTTTTTATTCTGTATATTTAATTTCGTAACTGATTTCATCCATCATCGTATGTACTTGTTACAAATATTCAATGCATTATTATAATTAATTTTAAATTAAAATCAAAATTGTCTTTATTCGAATAGGCATAAGGCTCGGAGGGCAGTTCTGCTGATAATAAAACCTATAATAAAATTAAACTCAAAATCTGTCTCAATAAATTATCATAATAATTTCTCCATTAAAACAAGAGAGTTCTATGTAAAACCTTAAGCTGTCCCTCTTTAGAGGCACTTAAAAGATTTTCAATCAATTTCAATGTCTTTAGAACAAAGAGTTGAAATGAGATCATCATAGCTGTCCTCTAAGCTTAAACTTTAGAATTGCAAAAGTTTGAGTTGAGTGAAGCAATTAAGTTACCGTCCAAGGGCAATTCACCCTAAAGGGTGTTAAGAATTAAGGAACAAATCCTTCTCAAAATGTTCCTATTGTTTTCTTGCTTCGACGACTGCTGGACTTCATTATTGCGTAAAAACATTATTTGATTAATTATAATTTATTCATTACGCTCTTGTCAAATTAATTCGTTTGTCTACGCTGAGTCTGAGCTTAACGGATATTAGGAAGAAGATACGTCTTATTTTCTGTGTCATATATATAAAATTCTTTCCTGTATGTTTGTCTCACTACTACTAAACGGCGGAAATGATTAAGATAAAATTTTATGCGTTTATTATAATAACTTTCAGATGATTTAGAACGATAATGCTAACATTAACAGTTAAGCTAAAATGAAATAGGAAATTGTGCATCAGTGTGATGAGAATATTCTGATAAATTATGAAATTAGTTATCAAAATCAATCGGAAAAAAACTAAAATATAAACAATATGTAAGATGTGGCACTATTGATTCAATCGAATGCAATGAGGATTTAATTTAATATTATGTTTTGTGATGTCTTTGTTCATGGCTTGGCCTGTTAGATTATAAATAAAATTGTAATGTGACTATCGAGAGATGGATGAACAACCCAAAGATAACCTAACCTAAATGAAAACACTATAAAATACACTTTGCAGTTGCAAATGCAACAATGTGAAACCCTTGGTGGAAAATACCTGTTTTTATTAAATAATATATTATAAATTTCTCACGATAACTTTCATATTACATAAAAAATCTACTTATATACAAATTTGCATAAAACTTAAAATACAATACAAAGTTATACGCCAGTTAAACCCAAGCACATTCGTCACACAAAATGACAGTCGCTTCCGCAATTTTATGTTCATAGTTGACCCAATGTACCAAGGGTCGCTTAATTAGTATGAAACGCCTCGTTAACTCAAATATGCCAAGTTTAGTTGTTTATAACATGACTCGGATAGTTTTACTTGTATTATAATATGCCTCTTCAATATATCTTCAATATTGTCAAATTTAATGATCATTCACATTATTTTTCTTATGCTTCACACCTTTTTTTCGCATAAAACTATCTCATCCAGTTACAGTTAATTGAATATCAAGACAATCCGTTTTCCTCTTTATTCTAGAGTTCAAGAAATTACTTATTGGGTGTCGAAGCTTAAGGCCGCAATATGTCTTCCCAGAGCGGGGAAAAGAAAATGACTCAGCTCCCTGATCAGGGTTCGAACCCACAATCATCCCGTTGGTAGCCAGACGCTGTTTCACTGCCACGATGAAAGTAACATAAAATATTTTTCAAGAAGTGATTATAAGTCGCTTACAAAGCTTTCATATCAGTGCAGTTATGAACAAACAAAATATACAATTTTCCTTCAGTTCTCTGAAACTTAACGCTTAAGTTCTCAACTCATTAATCATATAGTAGATGATGGATGACTATATTTTTATAGCGACATATAAGACCGAAAAGAAAAGATTTTCTTTTAGCCTATTAGTAATAACTCGATGCCCTTGTTTTAATTTATTTTAAAGTGAAGATTTTAAATTATTTGCATCGAATGGCGATTGAACTTACAATTACCGCGCTAGCAGTCTGGCGTGCGTCCTACTGCGCAACGTTTGCCTTATTCATGATACGTATAATTTCGTTAAAATTCTCCCATGTATTGATTTTCAGAGTTCCGTACCTCAAAAGGTACAAACGAAACCCTTATAAGATCACTTAGTTGTCCGTCTATCCGTCTGGCAAGACCATTTATCAAGCTGAAATTAATATGAAATATTCAAGTCTATAGTTACTTAAAGCACAGAAAAAAATCAAGCTTTTAAATTAACGCATTCAAAAGATACAAGAATCATTAATGTTACGATTTTGATGCAATTTGTATGAAAATTGCCGCGTAATCAAAACCTATAGGGGACTTTTCGTGGATCTACAGTTTTGAAATTGGGCGCAAAGTGAGAACTTATAATATAAATAAAGAAAAAAGATCGAAAAACAAGGGCGAGTCAAGCTCACCCACCGAGGGTTCTGTATAAAAATTGGAGGTCTCGAGCTTTTTCTGAAATTCAGGCTTAGCCAGAGCTCTTTATCTGATACCTCACTTGAAATAGCGGCTTTAATAGCAAGTGTTAACCAAAACTTAAGTCAACTCTTATAAGTTCCGCAGTGTATTTCCTGTTAATCTATTTTCCTGAAATTGATACGGAAGCCTCAATTGCAAAAAGCGAGTTTGAATCGCACTTAATAAGTTTTTTTATAATAATGCAATCTAATAAAACCATTTTTGGATTTGAGGTCACGTCAAGTTCAGGTTTATATAAAAGATCTTCGTGCCTTTAAACATGACGACTATGTCTCATTTCGCTAACAAGAAAAAGACTAAAATTCAACCCGATTTTCACCACTTAACACGCAACGTTTCGAAAATTGGGTGATATGTGGGGAACTGTGTGATTTATCACTAGAGGATCCCCTTGGACAAGGGGACCCCTTACTATATATTCGATACAGCGTGAAGAAAATAAATAATAAATTTAAATCTTAAAAACCATATATTTAATAAATAGTCTACACAAAATTCGAATCCCTGTATTCAAATTTCAACCTTTAAATATGATCAACTTAGCACATTAGTTTACCTGTTTCTTCGTTTAATGACAGTAGTTCGTAGATTTAGCACCTGGGTAATTAGTGATGTAATTAGTTCGGACCCCGACACTGTGACTAGTGATGTGTGTTTAAACTGTAAGTACTGGATTCAGAGTCATCGTTTGGAACTAATTGCTTAGTAGCGTGACGAAATGAGTTTACCTATTATACAGGGTTTTTTGGTTATATATATGTGGGATTTGTGGTTCTATGATTGTTAACGCTGTGGTTGTGAGGTTGATTCTGGGTGAAAAGATTTTATTTCAATTAGTTTAATTTTTTTACTCTGTTACAAAGAGCATGGCGCTAAGTTTTGCATTTCAATACTTAAACGTCTCAAAATTGAGTGGAGAGTAAGGAACGGAGAGTCTTAGCAGTACGTTCCTTCTACCTATCTTACTATGCGGGAACAAATAAAGTTGGGATTTATTGTATTTTTCAATTTAGTTGTCCAATGATTAGTAGGGTTTTCTATTATTTTTCAATTGTGATACGGACACACAGCCAAGAATAAGTATTTATATAATAAAAAAATCCCTTATCACCAATTCCCACTTCCACTAGTAGCGTAGTCATAAAAAAGTATTTCGGGATGACGTCTGAAAAACGACACGAAACTGTCGTAGAAGACCGCACCTGCTTTATATTCCATCCTGATAGTGACAAACGATGCCACGGATTGGTCAAGGAACAAAAAGCTTTGAAAAAGGTTCTAATATTTTATCTTTTCAGACTACAGTAGGAAAGTTGAAAAGTGTTTGTTTACTGAATGTGTTAGTTGCGGCTTCAAATCAATGTTGGAGTAATTTAGATAAATTTTATTCATAATATATGATGAGAAAATGATTTTGCTGATATTTTTCTTGAATTAAAAGAGCGAAAACACAAAAAAATTGTGAATAATGGATTCCTTAGATTTTAGTTGTTTACTTTTGACCACGACTTTCTTTTCTCCGCCAGATTTCCAAGATACTGTAAGTAGAGTAATAGAACCGACAACTCTCACGTTTACCGCTGATGCACAGACATTGCCGCTTTGCCACTATGACCTTTAAAAAAATGTTTTTCATAACTACCTTATTTTTTATCAGCTTCACGCTGTATCCCGCACATAGCAGGGTAGGCAGAGGGAACCTAGTGTTAAAACACTCCATTCCCCACTTTCTGCCGAATTCTTTAGGCATTAGGTGTGTGTTGAGTGGTAGAGCTCAACGCCGCGCTTTACTTCGACACCAGAGCGATAGAATGGATATTTAAATTTAAGTAAATATTTCATCTCCTTGAGTGGCGATGAGACCCACAAAAAGTCGGTTTTACAGTCAAACTCTGTGCCGCTGTGCCACGACTGGCCTCAAAATACCTCTTACTAATTTACATTTCATTTCATTATGTAATACGAATTTTTAGCAGAGAATTTAGACGTGTGATTTGTCAAGATGACCGTGTAGCAGAGTATGAATACGGAGCGTCAAGGTGTTTGCCTTGGGTATATTCAGAGGATGGCAACACTGTCAGTTGTCGATGTCAGGACTGCCTGCTCAGGCATCACCATACTAAAATTCATCCATTTCTGTCCGGTAATTTTTGCGCAATTGGCGAACAAACAAACAGACAGACAGACAAGTAATCTATTGAGAGGTGTTTTAGCTTCAAGAATCGATATATTAACCGACCTTAACATTTATGTACAGAATTGACTTTTCTATCCTTTTATTATATATACAGATAAAAAAATATAGAGATGATAAATGAAACTATTTTAACCGGATTAATCGCGTATATTTTGTATTTTTATATATTTTTGGAAACCCGACGTTTCGAACACTTTGCAGTAGTCCGTGGTCATGGGTAGACTGAGGTGGCATTCGTCTGTCAGTTGACTTAATTACTATATAAAACTACCGCCAAAGAGTTCTTAATTTCCTCGTGGAGGAAATTAAGAAATCGAGTTTCCAAAATGTTTCATTAAAAATATATTGTATGATAAAAATGTTTTATAAAAAATATTTATCCGGCGTTAAGAATTCATAACAAGGGGCATATTCAATTGTAACGTTGCAACATTTGTACGTAAGCAATGGGGTTGCCCCGGGACGCAGATGGCAGGTTTTTGTTGGAGTTAATTCCCTTAATTTTAATCTACCTTTACACGTAAAGCTACTCGTTAATAATAAGCTTTATAAGTCATTATATTATTTACTATGTTATTAAGTACTAATCTGAATAAATATTTTATTAAGAACTTAATTAACTCTGTATATATTTAACAAACTTTTTTCTTCGCTTAAATTTTGGTTGTGTTGTTGACCTTGACTTGATGCAAAATGACCCATATGTTAGTTTGAATGGATTCTTGTAATTCTATTTTGAAGGAAATATCTTTAGCCGATTAAGCTGAAACTATACAATATAGGCATCGAATGAATAGACTCTTTGAGAGTAACTTCAAAATACAAAAAAAAATAATTTTTGATTTAGTTTTGCTGATGGCAATTGTATTAAAAATTTTTGCACACGCTTAATTTGTACGAAAATCCATGGCTTATTATCAGCTATTTATTTCTAATGCAGTCACACAAAAAGGTATAAAATGAAAGGATTTACAGAGAATGATTCGAAGAGTAAAGTGATGTCACTCTAAATCTACTCATTTACTTTGGTGAAAAAAAAAATGAAATGAGACAACGTAAGATACTAATATTATGACCCAAAAAAAATAATATTAAGGTACAACATACTCGGACATATTCAGTTGCAAAATTTTATATCACATTTCAATTTCCTTAGATAGATAGGAACGAAGATTAGATACGGAAAGGCATTCCACCTTTGATGGTCGCGGAAATACAAGATTGCAACGGCACTGTAATTTGTTCGGAATTGTGGAATCACAAGCGATTTGCCTCTGATTTTAATAAAAATCTTTATATTATTTTCTTATTTTGTAATGTTACAAAATTGTATTGAAACTAGTTATAATTGTTTATTATAGTGGTGTGTACGTAGGCGCTATGGATACATGTTTTAATGTAATGGGATCGTTGAATTCAATTAATTTAACTTACTTTACTTTTTTTGAAGGTCATGCAGGGTCTGTTTTCTTTGTAAAAATACAAATACACATTTGAAATTATAAATTTGAATCTGTTAAGAATCTCATCAGACATTTGGTCTAAACATTCATCATTTGGTCTATACTTGCAACAATGATGCCTTGCAACAATGATTGCCTTGAATAAGATGAACAGACTAAGAAACCTAGCCAGCGACAGCTGAAAAATAAAAAAAATAGACTAAAAGCAAAAAAAACAGCCTAAGTTACCTATAACGGCGTAGACGACAATATGCAAGGTAGTAAGTACCCTTGCACCTCAAGTCCAACATAACGCAATTGGCAACTTTAAAGCTTAGGAGATTTTACATAATTAAATTAGTACTAGTTTATTTATACAAGTAAATCTTGCGACAAGTTTTTATGACCATATAAATTGTATATAATAAGGTTATAAGTTGATAGTTCAGATTTAAAAGAAAAAAAATATTGTCCCCTTTTTAGAGCATTTAAATAAAAGCTTTTTCTAAAAAACTTTTTTGCTTTTAGTTTATATACATTTATATTGTTTTAAATTACATTTTTTTTGATTTTGAATAGTCTAAAATTAAAGTTACTGATTAATGAAAATGATTTTAAATGACTTTATTTATTTATTACAAAAAATTGTTTAATTTCTCAATGTTGTATTCTTAATATAATTTTCTCAATGCAGATAGCTACTTTAATAGATAAGTTTATATTTTTTTGGTTATAATAATTAAATAATTAATAAAATTAACACAATTACGATATAAGTATAATTTTGAATTGAATCTTATAGAATATGAAGGACTTGGTGCTGGGAAAGCATGATTCATTTTATTCTTGATTGAACTCGAACGAGAAGCATCTCGTTACTAACCATCCGGTCAAAAAAAAAATCCCAAACACGTCTGTCGTATTTGGAATTGTCTATACCATCACCTTATCAAAGTAATCTAACAGTCATATTAATATAAATGTTAAGAAATAATTAAGTAATATATATAACAAGATAAGTTAAGAAATAATTAACAGTAATGTTAAGAAATAATTAAGAAAAAATAAAAATTCTGTTAGTTTTTATGAAGCAGGATTTTAGTTTTTTTTTATAACGTATTAGTTAAAACTTTTATACGTTTTTTAAAAATATATAAATAATAGCTTCCGCGTACTATTTTCTTTTAAATATTTATTATATCACAAAAACATTTCAAAAACGAAAAAACAAATAGCCCAAAAATATACACACAAATTTATTCAAAACGTTCATTGTCCAATACATTTAAGAAAAATATTACCATATTTGTACTTTATTTAGGTTTGCAAATATGGAATTGTATAGAAAAAATATTAATAAAAGAATATTCCGCGGAGCAAAATTAGGATTAGCGTGGAATAATGAAAGTTAAGCAAAAGGCGCGGTCGGGTTCCAACCTCGTGAAATAAAGTTAATTAATGGTCCTTTCAGAAGTTTCAATCCGGTTTTTTTTGATAACAATATATAAAGAGTACGTGTCTATGTGTTTCCTTTACATTGATTATGATGTACGAACTTTGAGTGATTAAGGATTTTTTTTGTAGAATCACACTGTATCCTGCATATTACAGGGAAATCAGATGGAACATAGTGTTAAGACACTCTGTTCGCAACGTGTGTTGATAACAGATGGTGTGCGCCCAACTTTTTTAGATATTGCATAGAGTAGCGGAACTTAAAGCCGTATTTCCCTTGTTAGGAGAACTATGGAATGTAACTCTTTCTCCCAAGTAGGAACCGAATCCACCACCACCACCATCATCTTCTCCAAAACTATTATCACAAAACTTATAATATATTCATAGCTTTAATGTGGCAAAGCATTTATCATGAAGTTGACAAGACTTAGCAGAGACTTTCAAGACATATTTTTAAAGTTATTAAGAGTTGGGCTAGAACTTCCGGCTGCGAATGAAACTTGAACTTGTCAACTCAACTTTAATACTTCGACGTGACCGAGATATCTAAAAGCTTGATGATAGTTATTCAGTTGTAATATCAAAATATTAATTTTGACACAAGCTTTATCAAGATTTTTAAATCAGTTATTTCTAGGGCGGTTCACATAGTAATGTAGGCAGAAGGACCCTGGCAACCTAGTGTTAAGATATTCTATTTCATTAGGCAGCCTTCCACCTAGGCTTGCTTTTTAGTTTAATTGTCAAGAAAACCTAAGAATTCTTTGAATATTTATAGATAAGGTAGTTAGAAACAAAATAATGATATATGAACGTAATCATAGCGTTCTCTGTTGATTCTAATCAGAAGAAAGTAGATTTGCCCGTTGCATTTTAGACAACGGAATATCTTGACACCAGGTTCCATCTGCTTAAGCTGCTATATGCGGGACACAGCAAAAAAGATATTAATATTCTTTAATCAAAAATAGAATTTATAGCCATAGTTCATATTGCTCACTTCCCACCTACAACATGAAAGTGAATATTTGTCTTTTGCTATATATTCCTAGGAATCCTCATATATCTCTTTCAATATAAGCTCCGTTTGATATCATCACGTGTTGCAATTTGTGAATAAGTTGACACGTACGTCGTATTTATTTATATGTGCGATACAATTTTTACATAATAGACTTCAGTACTGAAAAGTTGATAGATTTCATTATATTATACAATGTATCATATTAGTTAAGACACTCACAAAGGAACCTAGAAACCTAGTGTTAAAATACTCTGTTTTCGTTAAGACACTTCCGTTTCCCACATTAAGGTTCCCAGATTCTCTTAGTTAATAGATAAAGACAAGGCAAGCAAGCGGGATACCTGATGGTAACTGATCGCCGCGTACCACCCCGTGAGCCAGGCCGGCAGGCCAGGCGGACCACCAAAGGAGTTACAGGTGCGTTGCCAGCCTCTAAGGTAAGTAAGTAAGATAGACGCGCTTTTTGAAGATACCCAAGTCACATCGTCCTTGAAATACTACCGTAGATACGCGTGGAAGAAAAATCTTACGAAACCGCACAGTAGTTGAGTGCCATGTATCCAGGTGGTATGGTGGTATGGATATTTTAGTTTGACGTACTGTACGATTAAAAAATTTGGCGGCAGGTACAAGCTCTCCAGAACTGGTTGACCTTGTTTCAGTAGATTTATTAAATTATTATTATATTATTCCCCTTTATGGTTTAGTAATTTTGCTAAGAAATAAGCTTTCCTCCCTAAAGCTAAAGTGGATAGATGGATTATAGAAAAATAAAAAGAAACAATTTGAATTGTAGTTACTGAGATCCAATTAATCTTGTCAACTTAATGAAATATTAAAGTGTATATATCAGAAAGAAACGAAGAAAAAAAAATTAGCATTTTTTTAATAAAAGTCACATTTACAAATGAAAAGCTCATATCTAAACAATTTTACCTTACACTTCTATTCAATTATTTTACAAGCAAGAATAACAGAATTTTTTGCAAAACACGCAGCAAGCTTTCAGAAAGACGTTCGTAAAGTAAAGAGGACGAGAATGAGAGGCATTCACAAACTATTGAACTACTTAAGCTTTTTGTTTTACGAGTGTAGCACTTTATAAGGGAAATACGTATCTAAAAAGTTACAGAAAATGTTTACTTCAGTTATTCGCCACTCGTAAATATGTAAAAAGTCAAAAGTCTAATTATATTCTTTATTCATAGCAAAAACTGTGGAATAATTTTTACTTATAATAAAATTTTTACGGATCGGTGTCTGTTCATGGAAGATATACAAAAAAAATTTTATCGGGGACCTTAATTGATGCAGTAGAATGATAGATAATGATTTTAAAAATTGTGTCTGTTTGTCTCTGCACTTGTTATCGCTAATTTCAGAAATGGCTTAACCGAATTAAATGCGATTTTTATTATTGGATTCTAGCAAACTTTCGTTAACATATAAGGTTTGTTTTATTACAATCAGTTCATAAATAAAAAAAAATACCTTATTTCGTTTAATTTAACGTACTCAGCTCAACAAATTTGCTAATTGCCATAACAGTTATTTTATACAACTGTTTTGCCTAGTTGGCTGAATCTTAAGCTTTCAATTTGTATGATGATTTAAGATTAAGGATCGGGACCGGAGTTTATACGAAAAAACTGCGCTTGCCGTGTACGCGTACTTACCGTCTACCTAAATACCGAGTAACTAGTAAAGTTTATTACTTTATAAATTACTGTATAGTAATTTATAGCTAAACAAAATTGGTAATAAATTCTCAAAAGACTATATTTAATGAGGCCGTCGTGGCACAGTGGAACAAGCGTGTGAACACGACAGTTGTGGGTTCAGTTCCCACTCGGGGAAATGTAATCTATACTAATATTATAAAGAAGTAAGATTTGTATTTTTGTATGTATGTATGTACGTATGTATGTATGTGTGTATGTTTGTAGAGTTTTCACACAAAAACTACTGGACCGATTTCAATATTTTTTTCACTATTAAAAAGCTGCATCTTCACTGATCAGCATAGGCTATATTACATTTCCAAAAAAATAGAGATCCCTAATAAAAATGCAATAATGTAACCCAAGGTGAGAAGAAATTGATCTTAACAATTCTATCATCGCATGCGCTGCGAAAACTATTGATGATAGAACAAAACAATGTTCTACAGTATTATAGAACGCATCAATATCTATAAAAAAGTCCGCGATAGCATATGTCCAACTACTGTAGTTATGACAATATAACCATTTTTTTATATTTTATAAGTTAACAAAAGTACCGACAATAATCAAACCATATTATTCATACCTCTGCATCAATCCTTATCCCATTAAATGATATTTTATGAAAGATAATTTCAATACCTGTAAAATACTTTTTAAATTAATAAAATCGGACATCCCATTCAAAAGATATAACGAATTTAAAAATATGAATCTAAAGAAAATCATGTAATAATAAAAAAATGCGGAGTGTGTGCCGTGTGGCCTCGCGCACCGTGGCGAGTAACTTTGCGGGGGTGAGGGGGAGGTGCATCGATATCACTAAAATTATTAAGACAATCGATTAGATTTTTTGTTTCGTTATTTGATTTGAATAGGTCCCGAAACTACGGGACCGATTTGGAAAATTCTTTTACAATTAGACTATTAAGGTGTAAAACAACACCAAAAAAAAACTTTATATCGCGTACGCTGTGGAAATTATTGACAATAGAGCAAAGTGATGTACTATAATTTCATAGAAGACATCAATATCTACAAAAAGTTGACGATATCATGTGTAACTGTTAGAGGTATGTTACAAATACTAATTTTCAAAGGAAAATGTGCAAACAACAACAGAGCCGCCATCGTAGTACAGAGGGACATCTAAAATATATATATTTTATATTCTGTCATAATAAATAGCTTTAAACTTTGCATACAAAGGTATCCTGTACGTAGTATATAATTTTTTTCATTTATAATTACCAGTACAACAGTATCGATACTAATGTGGTATTTATAATTTTATAAATATTTAATATTTTTTCTACCCTTGGTTTTTTCAGGTGGAAAGCACAGACAATATTTTATTCACCATAAAAATGTTAGTAGTTTTTATAATTCTAATATAACTAAACAACTTTCTAAAATGATCTTTCCTTGCATGTGTTGTAACAACTATCAGGAGCTAATAAACAAAACAATACATTCTCATTTTGATAAATATATTATATGTTATTACAGTATAACAATATAATATATAAGATATTATATATTATTTTAATTTTTATCTTAAAACTAGCGGGCGCACACCTGCTTATTAGCACCCTTAGGGGTAAATTAAATATTTTTGAAAATATTTTTGACAGTCTGAATTTAATGTTTTATAAAAATCGGTGGCGATTTAAAGATTTTTTCATATAAACTTTCAACCCCGTCCATTGTTTTTAGAATTCATCCCTAAGAGGATGAATTCTAAAAACCATGAAACACGTGTTCAATGAAATATTTTAAAGAGTCTGCTGACTTTAAAATTTTATGAAAATCGGTGCTGTTGTAAAAAAAATCCATACAAACTTTTAATCCCAATTTCATCCGTTTAGGGTAAAAAATTTTCAAAATCCCTTATTAGTGGATGTCCAAATTATTAAAATAAACATCTGTCCAAACTTCACGTTTCTCCCATCAGCGGTTACGGCTCTGCGTGTGTCTTACCTCAGTCAGTCAGGTACATGTCCTTTTATATATATATAGATAAATAGATAAATAAGTATATTTTGATCAAATTTATTTTCTTAAAAAATTTACAGTGCCCAAAAAAGCTATCATTTCTCTATGAAGATATAAATAAATAGTCATAAAGGTCAGTTTTTTAATCATTACACCATTCATACATGACGAATGATAAAATAAAAACAATTAAACCGATTTTACCGCTCCCGCACCGCGCTCACGTCTTAGCTCTTTAAATCGCTTAAATCGTTTCTGAGATAAGCGTCGACTAACAGAAAAACCAAAAAACAAACTGGTTCTATTACTTTGTTATCTGACCCCAATAATAATTTTTCTAATGAAAATCTAAAATGCCACCATGGTTTTAATAATTTTCACATTAGAAATCTTAAGTGCGCTGCAAGCATACATTATTTATTAAAACAGGAACGTAATTCCCTGTACCGAAACAAACAAATAATTTACAAATTTAAGCGGGTGAAGCCGTGAGCTGGTTGCCATAGTTTATATAAGTTTATATTGGGTTTAGATGGATCATCGTGGGGATATCAGTATATTTTAATCATTGGCACGTAGGTACGTTACATTCATTTACAGTACATATATTTCTCAAGAGACCTTAATCTAAACTATAAAAAAAATACATGAAATAATCGTGTTAAGGAAGTATCAAATATATTTTATGAATCATCCTTAATATTATATTCAAAACAAATGAATTGTATGTAAATTTGTTAATACATTTCAAGTATGAAAAAAAGAAAAAATGCAGTATAATTGCGTTTCTCCTTTTCTTTCCAATGATTTATATTTTTACTATTTATATCGATATATCAGGGACATAAATGCGGGAACAGAGCTGCCGTCTTAGTACAGAGTAACCTCTAAAAAATATATTTACGTATTACAGTTAAAGAGTAAAAAGTGTGAAGAGGAATGTGTGATTTCTCTATAGAATATATTATTCTACATAATATCATAAAAAAACAAGTTTCATCAGGACATATAAAGGTATCCTCCTACAGTATAAGTTTTCGATCAACATTTTTTAACTTTTAATTTTGAACATTTTGAATTGAATGAAAAATTTAGACTATTTTGTCTAATTTGTTCGTCATAATAAAATCATTAATTTTCGTGAAAATATTACAAATATTCATAAAAAAATATTTTGAAAAAAATAATTTATTAACGATAACAATGTTGGTAGTTTCTCAAAAGGTATAAGAATTAAAAAAATACCTGAAATATGCTTTCTTTGCAAGTGTTGTAATAACTATTGGTAGTATTCACTAAAAAATCACTATAGATATTAAATATGCTCAATTATATAGTATTTTTGTCAGCACCATTTTAAATGAAACCATAGTTTTAACTACTCTATAAAAGCCTAATACAATTTAAAAAATCCCAAAAATGAAAAAGTTATTTCCCTCCGTAAGTTCCCTCTACCTACCCTGCTATAGGCGGGATACAGCGTGAATCTGCTTTTAATTTTGTGTGAACCGATTAAAATAAAACTAATACTAAATATTTAAAGGAAGTTAGGCAAATTACAAAACTGCACTTGAATCGGTTAAACCCTTTCTGAGATTATCGTGAACGCACAGATTATATTTTCAAATATCCGTGATAACAATTTTTCTAATATATCTTCCATGTCCAGACACCGATGAGTTAGGATTTTATTGTAAGTATTGATATAACTATATGGCTATAACCATAACTCAGGCCCTAAGGACTCCTTAAGGCAAAAGTTTAAAGAAATTAATATATTGACAGCTGCATCTCTCTTATGGGAGGTACGAAAATGCGACCTAAGGTTTTAATAATTTTCACATTAGAAATCTTAAGTGCGTTGCAAATATACATTATAGGTATATTGAAACATGAATATAATTTTAGTGTTTTAAGTAAATAATTCTGTGGTTAAAGCGGGCGAAGCCGCGAGCGGGTCGCTAGTTTATTAATATTTTGAGGCCAATAGTGGCGCAAGGGCACAAAGTGTGACCGTACACACGACTGGTTGTGGGTTCGATCCATTCTCGAGAAATTCAAATATTTATTTAAATGTATATTTAAATTTCTTCACTCTGGTGTCGAATCAAAGCGTTGAGTTCATTGATACATATAAATAATGCTGTCTTTGATATATACAGATTACGATTTAATTTATGCATAACCAAACTAAAATAATTATTTCATTTTTAGGGTTTTGTACCTCAAAAAGAAAAAAAAACTAAATCCCTATAAGATCACTTTTTTTGTCTCTGTCAATAAAATTTTACTTTTAGATTGCGTTAAGGCATCAATCAGAAATTAATATCAGATATTCAAAAATTAACCTGCTAATACAACGCAGTCAAAAGGTATGAGTTTTTTTTTATGTATCGTTATTGCTTTATTTTATATAAAGTTCACCGCGTAATCACAGGTAAGGAATTTAGGACGAAGTAAGGACTATACATATAAGGGGAAAAAATATTAGGTATTTAGAGTGTATAGACTTATTTTGTATGAAATGAGCTTATTTCATACAAAATAAGTGTATGCACTCGTCAACTTAGGTTTGCTCACTTTATTCGCCGCATTATCAAACCTATTTGGTATTTCCCAATCACAATCCTGAAATTAGAACAGAACTTTCGATGGAGAAGTCCTATTCGCGCTCTTTAATAAATATTCCTATACTTGAAGCGGGCGTAGCCGCACGGGAGACGCTAGTATTTAAATTAAATTAAAATATATATAAAACGGTTATAAAAGTTTTTAATGAGACGGAGTGTCTAGGCACTAGGTTGTCAGGTTCCTCTTGCCTACTCTGCTATGTGTGGGAAATCGTGAAAATGTGAACGTGAGCCTAAAAAAATATAAAAGGAGGAGTTTTAATTTATATTTCAGTGTAGGCAGGCCACCATGCCGTAGTGGGAAAGTGTCTGACTGTAAATTCCATAGTTATGTGTTCAATCCTCGCTAAATAACTAAGTGAATACTAATAATCTAGCGTCTAGACAATTTAAGAGCACTCGTTAAGTGGCACATGTTTGGTTAGTTAGTGCATTCAAATGCATGTCAGGTGCATCTAGCTGTGATTTAAATTAGTTATGGTACTATAATAATAATAAATAATTTATAATCATAAATTTTCATCATGGCGCAGTTGGTGTAGCTACCTAAGTGAACGCGATGACCTAAGTGAATTTGAAGTCCACACAAATTTAAATATATTTATGAACCATCGTTGTAATTAAAATTTTTCAATGTAATAAAAAATATTTTACTACCAGTTCTATATATTACGATTTTTTACCTTCATTTTGTATCCCGCATATACATAGGGTAAGCAGAAAACAACCTAATGTTACGATACTCCGTTTCCGAATTCAACGTTACATTATGTTTTATTACCAGAGCGAGGAAATTAAACTAACTCCTGACACCAGCAGGATTCGAAACAACCACCGTTTACAGTTAAAAATTGTGTCGCTGAGTCACAACGACTTCAATTTTCAAAATAATCTTCCAACTCCGTAGTTCAAATAGAAGTGATTTCAGTAATTTCAGATTATTTCATGGCATGACCGTCAACAAGCAGCCCCATTAGTGCTGATCAGTCTCTGGCATGCCGCCAGTGTATCGTGCGCTGTAGGAACGCAACTGTACGCGCTTATGTCGTCTAATATTGATTTAGGTTTACCAACAATATTAGTAATTGCAAGTTAGGAGTTTGTGTATAAGCTTGTGATATATTTTTCTACATATATTTTTGTGAAGGTTTTTATTTATTTATTTTGGTAATGAATACATAATAGTATCAGCTTCACGCTGTAATATAAGCATAATATTATCATTTTTTTATTTCAAAGAGATCAAAGCATTTTAGTCTAGTGGTCTCAATTCGGATGTATTGTGATGCAAAAATTGAAATAAAACAATTTGAGTAGCGCAACTTACAAAAACACGCTAAAATTACATAAGATGTATTTCAGAATGATATGTAGGTAAATACTGTCAAACAAAATAGTAGCGGTAATAAACAAAAAGTATGTATGTGCATGCTTTATGAGAGAATGGAGAAAAACTCTTTTCACCTGGGTTCCCTGGTCCAGGAACTATTTTTGTTTATGGAAAAGACATGGCAAACGATTGTTCGGGTCACCCGGGTAATGGTGTTTTTTTTTCTGATGCGAAACGCAGTGGCATAAAGCCACTACTTCACGCCTGGTTTTAAATGCCGGGGGTGGTAATGATCCGGTCGAGTCTGCCCATGCGTGTTGCCATTGCTGGCGACGTGACTCTACCACACGTACTTTAGTCGCCTCTTACGACACCACCAGTACCAGGATGATGCAATTCTAGGCCGGGATCACACGGCGCAACTATGCCTTACCGTAGCTAAATTTTTTTTCGCAATGTGGGTAAAAATCACACCTCAGGGTAAAAATCACTCAAATCTCCTCGCTATAATTAAGAGATAATTGTTCCACAAACCAACTGTAAATACGTAGTGTGGACCGGAAACAGTGATGGACGGCTCGCTCACTGAACTCGAACAATTCATCTTATTTCAACTTCAACGAATGTCTAAGAATTTGGAACAAAATTTATAAAAAAATTTAAACAAATGTGTCTGAAATACATTTATTGAGCATAATCCAGTACAATATATTCTTATATTCCATATTCACGGTCTTCTCATTCTCAGCTGTGGTGAAACTCATTGTCGCGTTTTGTTTTCACAAAAGCAATTTAACTATATTTTTTTCCCTTGTATGAGTTTAAGCGTATAATCACCACTTTGACGGTCTAGGCTGTTCCACTCCGCCACGATGGCCTCCGGATGTATTCTAGTTAATGATGTAACTCAATGCCCTTACAAGTAGGCATAATAGTAAATTTACAGAAAAATACCCATTTCAATGTCGTTCAGAAATATTCTGGCGGCTCAATTTATATGGAAAAAATACACAAATAATATGTATACTTCTTGATTCAGCTTGTAATGTATATAAAATATCAACAATTTATCTCAAATTGTTATTTAAGCAAGACACTTTCTATTTATTACGAAGGTAAGGTATTCTACATATATGTGCAGGAAAAAATCTGAAAACTGATTAAAAATTACTATCAAGAAAGTAAAAAAAATGAATAAAAGTACAAGTCGACCGACCAAAGAAAAATAAAGCTATTTAAAAGCAGCAAAGTAATAATGATTAATTATAATTTAAAAAAATAATAATAAATTAAATCAAATGAGAGCCAAGTTAAATGTTCAACATCACCGTCAAAGGAATAAATATAAAATTCCCTTATTATACAAGCATATCATCCATATTGCAGACATTATATATTAACGCTTTAAATCTTTATTTTTAACATAATGCTTATTTGTGATTAGAATTATTAGCGCGAAATGAAATTATATTATTTGTATTTTCATTATATTCATTTCCCGCTCTGGTGTAACTCACTGTCTCGAACTCGGGTGGAAAGAAGAAAATACAATATGTTGCTTCTACTTAACATGCTGTACGGGATAAAACGTGAAGCAGGACTCAGTCCCTACTTCACTTTCAGGCAAAGCTAAAAAAATTGTAGGCAACTCTATACAACGGTGTATTTCAGAACATTAATTTAACTAAAAGCTTCCATATATTTAATTGCTGTCAATTTCAACGTGACTCTCATTGCAATGCAGAATGAACTGACACTCCATCATACATACGTATTTTAAAAAATGGTGTTAAAAGTTTCATTCCAGTTTTATTTTGTTGAGTGCAGTTTTAGTTGTGATATTTTTAGAATATATAACTGTTTTTATATAAATGATGAATATAACTATTGATTATAATTTTTCAGAAGGATTTTTTGATTAATGAGATTTAGTACATTGTCTTCGCCTCAGATATATTTAAATTATTTTAATTTTACCTCGATCTGCTACTCTTGTCAAAGTGCAGCGCTAAGTTCTGCAACTCCAAATACAATGTCTCAAACGTTGGACGGAGCACAGTAAGTAGAGTGTCTTAGCACTAAGTTTCATCTGCACACCCTGCTAAACTGGAAAGAGCGTAAAGCTGAAGTTTCGCGTATATTATTGTAAATTTTGCGTAATACAGTTTTTACGGTTTTTTTATAGTAAAATATCAAATCGATGCCAACTTATAATGTGATGAATAAAACAATTGCATTTGAATATTTCCATTTTCTCGGTCTTTGCTAAACAATGATTGGCATTGGTCTTATGAACCGAACCATAGTCCTTAAGAATAATAATATATCTACCCATTCTGAGATAAATCTATACGATATTAATATAAAATACAATATTAAGATTTTTAGAATATTTTCAAGATTTAGAAAAAACACTTACAGTAATAAAATTCCTGCAAACTTTTAGATATTCTTAAAAAAGGATTCAACACGAATTCGCAATTAAAATCTTAAATGTAAGAAATAGAAATAGTTCCAAGACGCGAGTACAGCGACGCTATACCTTTGTGGTCAGTGGATCGTTGTGACGAGACGTGCCGGAGATTTGCAATTCAAATAGTATTCACACGTTAACACACGGACGAAATCCTGCAACAAGGATAAATATATAGAGTGATGACCTGATTTAATTAGATCCTTTTATTTTAGTTTTATGTGTAAAGCTGCTTCACGCTTTTTCCGCAGAGCAAGACAGAGAGAGGGAGAGAACCTATGGAGAACCTATATATATATGGTTTGGTCACCTCTTTGTCCATTTTCCTTGCAATTTTCGGGACATTGTGTGTTGTGCGGTGGAACAAAACGTCCCGCAATATCAAGTTACCAGAGTGAGTAAATTATAATAATGTATTCTTCTGAGTTGGGAATCGAAGCCACAGATTTTATGTTTACAGCATGAGCGTATCTAGAGATATTTTTGGAGTAGGCTTGGACTTTAGCTTTGAATAGATTTGTCCATGTAAAATTTACTTTAAAAAAAATAAGGTTTATTTTATGTTATTGAAATTTCTAGACACGGTCCATCCGACCCCTCTTTTCCTACGCTCATGGTTTACAGTCACGTTCTGTGCCGCTGCGCCATAATGGCCTGGTTATTTTCCAAGTTCCTATTAAAAAGAAACAAAGTTTAACCAAGGACAGTTCTAAATTCTAATATCAGAGCGCTCTTCACACGTCGTAAAGGCGAGACGTGTCCGGCATCTGCAATTCAAATGGCTGCATTCACACGCGTAATCCACAAGATTAGAATTAAGGCGGAGATAACGACTTGATTTAATTTTACACTGCCGTCCCATGTAATGCAATAATTAGTTGAGTTACGTATTATATGACGAAGCCGCAGCGGCGCTAGATTTTAAACGCGGTGATTGTGAGTTCGGTCTCAACTCGAAGCTCGAAATAAAATTCGATCGGAAACTAGTAAATATCACTATATTCGTGATACTTGTGACTCTAGATTTTTTTTACATGCTCTGCTGGATGATAGAGCGTGAAACGAAAAAAAATAAAATAAATTAGTATCTTAAAATATCAAATAGTTTCTTTCACGAACGTACAGACATTATATATGTACATATGATAAAACAACGTTTTACATTAGCATTTATTGAAACTTTACCTATCAAACTATGTGCGAAAAATGTATAAGATAGGATCTACCGAAGTTTATGAGTAAACATATATTTTTTAATACTCGTAATCGTAAAGGAAATTTTATAACCGTTAAGAAACTAAACGTCGATGGTGGAACCTAATGCCGCACTCAAAAGAGACAAGTAACAAAAAAAAACGCTCCCCGACTGGGGAAATTAACCCTCAATGATCGCGCTATACTACTGCACTACGACAGCTTCAAGACTTCATCGCATTACCGTAAATACATCCAGCTTTGCAGACTAGTTTCTATTCACATTTCTAAAAGGGTAAATATATTTTGCTGTTTGAAAGCTCGCACAAATTGCCACGGTTCAACTGCTCTTTGACTTTTTACGTCAATTTCAAATACTGTAATGGCAAATAGAAGTTACTAGCTTGTGTACCTACATTAGAATTTTCATTTTATTTTATTCTAAACAAGTGAAATGGTTACAAGATCAATGTAAGTGAATAAGTGGTATATTTAGTTAGGATGTTTAGTAGAGATGGATGTGGCAAGACGTACGCAATGCAGTGTTGGTACCGACGTTGCCATACGGTAGCAAAACGTGGCAATAAAAGAAAGATGACTGCCGTGGAGATGCGATCTCTTCGTAGGATATGTGGGGGCAGCTTAGCTGATCGAACCTGCAATGAGGATAAATATACTACAAATATATAATGGTAGGTACTAGCGGGGATGTGACGGTGAGAATGAAAAAGAACGTGCCCATACCTGTATGGGCAGAGAGTCATTGCATATTAAGTTCCCCCAGAACTCAACGGCACACTTTGTTTTGCTCCAAGGGCAACAAAATGAGTTGTAAGTGGGAATCGAACAACCGTCGATTTTACAGTTAGAAGTTGTTCCACTACCCCATGACGGTCTTAACTTAATATATTCTGTTTTATTAAAACAATAATTTAGCTAGACTATATACCTTTTATATATATTTAACTAGAATATAAAAATGTATTTTTATTACAAGACCCTTTACGCATGTCAGACGTGCTAAAGTTTGTTTAAAATTAAGGCAAACTGTATTGTACTAGCAAGGGTTTAATTTTATATATTCTTATACTTATACTCCTGTATTCTCACAGGAGTATAAGAAGAGACTAATCTGATGGCTTATAATTAATCTCATCATTATACTCCCAGATAGAGATGTTTGGCGTTGCCTCTGAAAGGGTCCCACTTTCCCACAAAATTTCTTAATAATTAATAAATAAATGTTTAATATGGGTGCCCCGGGATCTTGGGCTATAACGAAAGTTTAACTTTTTTAAGCTTCATGCTTTTCCGCATATACGAGTAGCAGGGTATGAACATAGCACCTGAGAACCTAGTATTAAGACACTCGTTTCTCATTAAGACACCCCCATTTTCCTCCGGTTTCTCGGGGCATTGCTTAATGAGTTGCGGAACTCAACGCAGCGCTTCGCCTATTCACCGGAGCAAGGAAATAAAAATATTAAATATATTACTACATATACATATTATATGTACATATTATATGTACTTTAATTAATTTAATTACTTATTTTCTCGCCTGAATTACTTAATATCTGTATCTCGAGAGCTAAAGTTTCAGCCAATTTAAATATGTATATAAATATATATATAAATGTGTTATTACATTTATTTTGTAACAATATTGTTAAAAAACAATGAATCATAATGGAAGTTTGCCAAAATGCAGTAGTGAAGACTGCATTCAAATCGGTTATGCCCTTTTTGAGATAACGAGTGCATAAACAAACTTTAAAAATAATTATTTTGGGTTCTATTACATTAATAAATGTTCACAATTATGTTTTTTTCATATTTCTTACATGTACAGGAAAAGACAAGGCAAACGAGCGTTACCCTAACGCCCACCTGATGGCAAGTGGTCACTGCCGCTCACGACCCCGTCACTAACATCAGAGGAGCTAAAGGTGCGTTGTCAGCCTTTAAGGGCGAGATAGACGCGCTTTTTGAAGGTACTCAAGTCGTACCGACCTGGAAACATTGTCGCAGGTAAGCATTTCAAAGTTGCGTGATGCGTAGAAGGAAGATCCAACGGAACCGCAAAGTAATGGAGTCTCGTGTCCAGATGGTGTGGATGGATACATGGTCAAACAGTTCTTCAGAAAGTGTTCTTGGGGAGTGTCCCAAGATAAATGCTTTAGAGCACACAGCGAGAAGACAACTCTACGCAAAGCCAGTGCAAATGTATCAAGCCTTTCATAAATCATTGATCTCCAACGTTTCGAACGGCTCTACGTTGTATGCGATTAAATGGTTCAAGCTGACGTTGGGGTGCAGTAGTCCAGAGATGAGAACAGTACTCCATATAAGGCTGAACCTGGGTGGGCCCAGGTAGGTAGGTAGATATCTCTATTATTATCGTTAATAACTGCAAATTAACATCTGACCTGACAAAACCAGTCTAATAAATACAGTGGAAAATTAACATAAAATATCTTAATTGACGCCGGTTACGTTGCTCCCTGACCATTTGCGTCACATTGAATTCTGCGGTTTAGTTTGCTCTACGTACGCACGTACGCATATAGAGCAAATTCAACTACAATTTTAGGATTTTTTAAACATATGAATATTTGAACGTAGCGGAATCCGAACCTCTTAAAAACACCGCCTTGAAAAAAAAACAAAACTCAACATATGGCTTAATCAGACGACTTGGAGGGTTTTTCAGAGGCGCGAGTTCTAGCCGTGATAAGTAAAAAAAAATTTTTGACTGCTGATTCATCATCATTGGGTTTTCCCCACCAAGTAATAATCGAATTATCTTTATACGTATTAGTTTATGAGATACTCGTTGACAAACACACAAGCACACATACTCAAAACAAACAAAAACCAAAAACAAAACAAAATGAGGCAATAGTTAACAAACATACGTGTTTGCTAGTTTAAATAGATACTCTACCGAACTAATATCCGATCCGTATCTAAAAGTCAAATGGAAATAGAATCCACAACCTGTTGTGTTTACGATCGGTCATTTAACCGCTGTGCCACGACGGTCTACACAGTTTACATACATTATATCGATATATGTTAATTAGAGGTAATTGGCGAAACCTATAACATAATTCTGATATAACCAGTACATTAACACGACTATACTACTATAGCACATGAGTGAGGCATGATTAGTATCAATTATTGGTAAGATAAACTATTTCCTTCGTAATTGAAGCCTAATCAAATGATTCCCAACCGCATACGGGTTCAGAGTTAACGGGTTAGGGTTTTTAAATATTTTTTTAAAGTTTCCTCCATCCAAAGATAATTATTTAGAATTATAGTGTTTCCAAAGAGGCGCGGGTACGAATCCCGCTACGTACAAATTATTATACGTTTTCTTATTAATGATTAGGGTTAACTTTAACTATATTAATTAAATAACTTTTATGTATCGTTTTGTTTTTTTTACAGCTTCACGCTGTATCCCGCATATAGCTATGTAGGCAGAGAGAGTTTAGAGTTAAGATACAGTTCATTTCTCACTTTCCGCCGAATTTTGTAGGTATTGTGTGTTGATTGATATGTTTATTCATATATAAATATTATATTATTAATTAATTTAAAAAAGAAAAAGGGTCTCTATTCGAATGTATGTTTGTTTTATATATTTGTTACGCGATTACTCCGCCAAATGAAAATGGATTTTGGGTGCTTTTTGTTTGCGTATTTTAGAGATGATAGATACCATATAAGTTTTATGGCAATAGGTTCAGTATTTATTTAAAAAAAACAACTAAAATAATTGTATCGATACTTTGTAAAAAAAGAAATAAAGAGTAGCAAAAGAAGATAATAGTTTTTGTCAAAATGATTATCTTCTTTTGCTACTCTTTATTTCATCAAATATCAAATTTATACAGTAAAATATTGTTATGTTTTTAAGTTATTTAAAATAATTATATATTTAAAACTTACTTAGGAAAGCAGAATTTCCTCTAGGAATAACTTTTACTCTAGGAAATAAAAACTTTAACGTGTCGGAAATAGGACCCGCGCTACTTAGAAATCGAAACAAGTAGTTATACAAATAATTAATTTACTTAGCATCAATTAGTTAGAAAGACGAACTAATTTCTACAATACTATTATTAACATGGTCTTACTCTTGAATCTCTAGAGATGTAGAGCCATTAATACTGTGAACTAACTCCCGTAGCTCTAGGTCAGTGGTAAAGCACTGTCAGATCTTTGATTTGGCAATTTAACTTGTATACGCAATTATAAAGTGATTGATAATTTCTAATGCAATCATTATAGGGTGAAATTTCAGCCAGGGTAATTTACGGATATATTTAAAAAAGCAGGTACACTAAGGGAAAGTAATGTGCACACCCAGGTGTATTCAAAGTATTTTTATTTTATTATTGAACCAGCAAAACTGCGTGGATCTCTCCAATTCACTATTTCAAAATAAGGGGAATAGTAAAACAAAATCGGTTAAATTGGCGAGTTGGACTAGCATTCCAAGGGTTCCGTGTAAACTTGCTTTGTGCCGTGTGATCCCGGCCTAGAATAGCATCATCCTGGTACTGGTGGTGTCGTAAGAGGCGACTACAGTACGTGTGGTAGAGTCACGTCGCCAGCAATGGCAACACGCATATGGGCAAACTCGACCGGATCATTGCCACCCCCGGTATTTAAAACCGGCGTGGCTTTATGCCACTGCGTTTCACATTCGGTAATGCCGGGCCCCGGCGCCCAACCCAGTTTAAAGGCCGGCAACGCACCTGTAGCTCCTCTGGGGTTGCACGGGGTCGTGGGCGGCGGTAATCACTTACCATCAGGTGACCCGCACGCTCGTTTGCCGTGTCTTTTCCATAAAAAAAAAACTTTGGGGTATACGTTAACGGGGAGTAAAATTTGAAGTTGACAAACTTAAAATAAAACTTAAACTAAAAAATTAAACTTATGTATGCACTTATATAAAATATCTATCAATTCTCATTTTTTTTGTTTCTTATTTGTACTGCAAGTTCTTGCCAAATTTCATATTTGCAGGACTACGGTAGGTAGGTGTTGATCACGAAGCGAATGTCATACAATATGCCGTAAAAATTATGCAAAACTTGTATCTTTTGATTGCGTTCAATTTGAAACTGTGCTCTAAGGCGCCGTAGACTTTGATAAAGTAAAAATAAATAAATCAGCTTCACGAATTATCCCGCACGCAGGGTAAGCAGAGCGAACCTAGTGTTAAGACACTCCTTTCCTTACCTACCTCATAATTTTGGAGTCATTGCGTGTTCAGTGGCGGAACTCAACGCCGTGCTTTTCAGACAACAGAGCAAATGAAATGGAAATATAAATTTAAATAAATATTTCATTTCCTCGAGTTGGGATCAAACACACAACCAGTCGCGTTTACAATCGCACTTTATGTCCCTGACTGACCTCTTAGAATTTAATACTTCATATCAATTTCAGATCGATACATACGCGCAATTATGGGTTAATGCTATTGACAGACAGACAGACAAACCTTTACTTTGAGGCACCTTCCTTGCCATATAAGATATAACACTAAAAACAAACTTTTTAAAATGTTAAATTGTTGTTACTCGGTTAGGAAAAAAAAACTATTATTTTAAGAAAACGTATAAAATTTAGAATATAACGATATTCGAACGTGGAAATCGTATAAGTATATTCAAATATCGCTAAATTTTTTTTACAGGTTTCCAAGGAAAAAATAAAAAATATAAAACTAGGAAATATACAATATATAGCATTCCCAATAATACACGATTACAAGAATATAAGGTTCAACGCACTTCAAAATGTGTTAGGACAACACGTAGGGGAGCAGCGACGTAACGACGTAACGACGTAGCGACGTTCCACTCAACGTTATCGCGTTAATGGGACTGAGATTGATTACCATCAGTCGATAACAATTTTCTCGTGATTTCAACAGATAAGTAGATTGTGGTGTTTGCAATAATAATATTATATTACTATAATTTGATATAAGATAATTTAAAAGTAGTGTATTCTTGTATGTTATATTTTTTAATTATTAGTAGTCAGAGCGAGTAATATTAACTACTCTACATTCTATTCCATTTATAGTCATTTCGTATTGATTGGCGGAATTCAACAAGTAGAAGTTGAACCCACAACCATTGCAGTCCACAACCAGGTATCGCTATTGCCATTAGGGCTTTTTTTTAATATTTATTAATCTAAAATTTACTTTTTTAATATTTATTAATTTGGTTATTATATTTTCATCAACATTAATTTTAATTGCATATAAGTACTAAAATGTATCACTTCAGAAATATTTTGTATTGGGTGGCAATAGTAAAATTACACATGTTCGAACTAGGGCAGGAACTAGTGGCGGAATTTAACGCTGCACTTTATCTTGTTACTATAGCGAGGAAATGAAAATAATATGTTCCGGCGAGTGGAAATCGACTCCAAAGCTTCACAACTTATAGGGATCCATTGTTATGAAAAAATTATCAAACAAACACACTCCTCAAGTAAACATATGGAGCATAATAATTAGACTATCAAGATTAAACGATATTATTGATGTAATGTACTGAATGAAAAGAAAAAAAGAGTTGTCTTCAAAAATATAAGTGTTTGAGATCCAGTCGACAGTGGCTGGTGTATCACGGGATATTATCGCGATATACCGAGATTTATGATGCCGAATGCGACCGTTTACGATGTATATGTGTACATATACTACTACTTTTTTGAAAGCTTATCTTTGACAATAAATCTAGAGGTTTCTAAGGATCAAATGGATTAGATTTTTTATGGTTTTTCGATATAAGTTTTTTTTTAAATTTTCACTGCATAGTAGGATAGGCAGAGAGGCACAAAGTGTTAAGACCCAATATTTGAGATATTATGTGTTGAGAAGAGGACTTCAGCTGCACACTGTCCGGTGGCACTGGGAAGATAGAGCGAAAGACCAGACCAGAGCGAGCTATTGATAATATTCACTCCTCCGAGTGCGAGTTGAACTCTTAAAAGAAAAATACAATATTATAGGTGTACATAAAATATAGTCATTCACTGTCGTGAAATTCATTTAAGAAAAAAAATCAAAAAAAAACAGCTTCACGCTGTATCCCGCACAATGCAGGGTAGGCAGAGGGAACGTAGTGAAAGACACTCCGTTCCCCACTTTCTGCCTAATTCCGGAGGCATTGCGTGTTAAGTGGCAGAACTCAACGCCGCGCTTTGCCTCGACACCAGAGCGAAGAAATGGAAATATAAATTTAAGTAAATATTTCATCTCATCGAGTGGGGATCGAACCCACAACCAGTCGGTTTACAGTCACACTTTGTGCCGCTGCGCCACGACCGGCCTCAAGCTTTTAAGCTTTTAACTAATATACGTTAAAATATAGAAAATACAGAACAAATTGAAACAAATGAACTTTTTAGAACTTTTTTCATAATAAACTACTTAAAATGTCTGTAAGAGTGGCATTTGTATGGAGCCAGCTGCTCATTTGCATAAGCGAAGTGACAAAAGCTCTTACGTGTGCTTCCCGTTACTCTGACATTGAACTTGACCCACTTTTATGACAATATCTTTGGTTTAGTACTTCGTATAAAACTAAATTTAAAGTGAGTAACCTTGTAAATGTTACCTTTAATGTATTGTAAAGATCCATTGTATTTTTTTCTTAATTTTACATATTACAACTCGTGGCTCCGCGATACAACTCGACTCGACTGGCTGTAAACCTGGCAGTTTTGGATTCGAAAGAAAGCAAAGTATTTTAACACAAATTTCCCTCTGTTTTCCTTAAGAGAGAACAAGAACATTAAAAAAAGAAGTAAAAACTAATTGTGTAATCACTTCGTAAATAACAACAATAGCCTTCTCAAAATATATGTATATATATAAAAAAATACATCAAAGCCAATTTACACTTACTTAGTTGATGGCATCGGTCTCATGGCCCAGGTTGGCACCAAAACACAAAACTGAATCATATTTTCAAGCACTATCCCATAGACATAATTATTTGACCCTAATGTCATCATGCAAAAAATCATCCATTCATGTCCAGTAGTCTGAGTTTGCGTGATTGAAGAACAAACAGACAGACAGATAAGAATTCTGCTGAGTGATTTTGTAGTTTCTATTATTGATAAGTTAACCGACTTAATTTTTTATTTTTATATCTTTCATGTACAGAATCGTTTTATTATTTGTATATAGTGATGTGGAATACATTGTGTTGTGACTGAAACGAATAAAGTAACAATGAAAATTGTTCCATAAACTGGATAGCTTTAGACCATACGCAATTTTTATTATTTATTTATTCATATTTTGTAGTTGACCTATCATATTAAAACTTCAGTTATTACCATATTTTTGAGATACCAGACAGCAGACGACCAGACTTAAACAAGGAAAACAGAGTATCCTAATATCGTTTGTATGTCTAGTGGTTCTAAAAGAATGAATATATTATTTTTTGTATAAAACAAATCTCAAAATAAGTATTACTTAAAAAGTTTTTCGATTACAGCTCTTACAAAACCACTTATCCATTTAAGACATTTCATTAAACTTGTACAGTTAAACTTTTAAATATTTTGTGTTTGATGTAACAAAATAGAATTACTTCTTAGATATAACTTAGAAAAGTTTCATTTACACTTGAACGGGCTAATATTGGAATTATTTAATAGATTCAATACTGAAAACAATGTTGGACGTCAGAAGCAAATGATTTACACAGAGTGTAACGCGATCGACGGATCAACGGCGGTCTATGGGTAGGGGACCTCAGCGCCTATTACCATGTTTGTTTAGCGATTTTCAGTGATTCATTAGATTTTTGGGTATTTATGGATCTTCAAAAAATTGGCTAATACACTCCGACGGTTGGGTCTGTGGCCGTGGTATTTTCCTCAATATAGACCAATAATAGACCTTTTATATCATATAATAATTTATTGTATAGTTTGCCACGAGAAAATGATATTAGATTTAATTTAAATAATATGTTACTTATATTAATAAAATAATAATTATGTTTCTTTTTCCTTATGAAGTACAAAACCCTAGAAATGGATTAATGAGTTATGCAAAAAATAAATCGTTATGTTTTGCGAATTCATTTGATTGTCGTATGTAATAGAAAAATGATTTGTTATTTCACATCTGTCTAGGTAAACTGGTGAAAGGGTGTCAATTAATATTGGATATTTCTAAGTCTCAGTCCAATTTATAATCATACGTCATCATCGAGTCTTTTTGATAATTACACAAATAATAATTTAATTTAACAAATAATATCAAACAATAAAACATTGAAAACTAACGATCTGGAACAGTTGTACAAAATAAGTCTTTTAGAAAGTTGCTATTTTTTCTAACAACATATTTTAAATTGATATAACTTTTATATTGTTTCAGATAAGCAAAACAAAAATGTAAAAATTGTTTAATTGTAACAGACCCTTTAATTTAATGTGTATATATATATATATATATATATATATATATATATATATATATATATATATATATATATAGATTTAGGTAAACAGTAATTTTAATTTATTTTAGTTTTACGCTGTATCTAATATCCCGGATCTAACAGAGTAAGCAGTAGGGAATCTAGTTTTCGCCCATTTTAAGCGCAAATTTCGAAGTATAGTGGCGGAATTCAACGCCACACTTTGCCTTGTTACCAAAGCGAAGAAAGAAAAATGTTAAATCAAATCAAATCAGCTTCGCGCAGTATCCCGCACACAGCAGAGTAGACAGAGGGAACCCAGTGTTAAGACACTCCGTTCCAAACTTTCCGTTTAGTCGCTACGGGCGAAGTCGCGAGCGCAACACTAGTATAAAATAAAATGTTCTATAATTTACATAATGGGTAATGCAGTGATTGTTTGTAAATTATTATGACAGTAATATACACTGACGGGTGGTCGTAACTTCAAAGCTGTTGTGGACCAGTAATCACGTTTAATCTTGTTTACAATGACCACATTATGTAATTCATTTTGCTGCAGCCATTTGTGGGTTTTGTGGGAAATTAGTATTTATTTAAGTTTAAGTATATAATTAAGGTTTTTATAGCTTCACGCTGTATTCCGCACATAGTAGAATTGGTAGAGGTAACCTGGGAACCTGTTGTTAAGATACATTTTCCATCAAGACCCTTCCATTCCTCATTTTAGTAAAGGCTTTGTCAGAGAGTGATTTTAAATCTGTCTGTGCTTTATTATAAAGAAAAAGTTAGTTAAATATCGTTTATTTGCACGATCGTAGATAAAAGGTGGGAAGACAGCGCTCATACTTGTTTATATAATTAACAAAAGAAGGACTATTGTAGTGGTTGAGGCCATCGTGGTACAGTGGCAGAGTATCTCAATGTAAAAGTGACGGTTGCTTCTGCTTCCATTCCGTTACCCAACGCGAAATTTTGTGACAGTGGGGAACGGAGGGTCTTAATAGGTTATCTCTGCCTAGTCTGCTATATGCAGGATACGGAGTGAAGTTAAACTAAAAGCAACTACTGTATTTGTACTTAAATACACGTATAAATAGTCCAATTTTCTCTCCGGACAGCTTCAAACTGTACTCCGCACACAGGAAATCTAGTTTTACTCTAATTGACACTCCGTTCCCCACTTTACGCTAAATTTGCACTTTGCCTCGACACCAGAGCGAAGAAAGCGGAAATAAGTCTTAAATATTTAATTTCCTCGAGTGGGGATTGAACCCACAACCGGGACCGTTTACAGCCACACTTTGTGCCTCTTGCGCCAAGAATAAACAGCCTCTTTCTCTCAAGGCATTGAGCCAAAAAGCAACTATATAAGAAATATGAAAAAGATAAATGCAATTTCTAATAAAATATTCGTACCGTATACAAAACCTACAACTCTGCACGTTCCGTGCCACGGGGGGAATTAGATGAAACAATATTTTTGTTTTACCCTCTAGAGATGAGCTATTCAATTAACTTGCTATGAGAGTATATTATAACAAACTGAAATCTATCGAAATTCGAAATATGCTTTCCTTAAATTGATTCTTTAAATCCTTTAAAATTCTGGAATGAAGTCAGGATTTGGTGAAATGACAACAATAGCTAGTCAGTTTGTAACTTACAACTTAAATAAGTTGTAACAAGCGTATAAAATTTCGACGTAGTTTGATGAGAACTTAGATGGCTTAGTGGTCAGAGCTCGTGGTCGGTTTCCAAGAGGCGAAGGTTCAAGTCTCGATACGTTAAAAAATGTTATACGTTTTCTAAATAAGTTTTAATACGCTTCATCACGCTGTATCATGCATATAGATGTATAGCCGGAAGATCCAAATATAAAGACAAATCGTTTTCCGCTTTACAATTAAATTCATGAGTATTGCTTGTTGTCCGGCGGAACTCATCGCCGCGGTTTTCCTCGTTACTAGAACAAGAAAATGAAACTATTAAATATTTAATTTCGAGTGGGTATCGAACCCACACCCTGTCGTATTTACAGTCGTACGCTTGTGCCACTGCGCCACGACAGGCCTTATTTTAAACTTATTAAAAATATCTCGCTTATTATTTAGTTATTTTCATTGAATTTATAAACCTACAATAATCAAATTTAGATTGCATTAAAAAATAACCCAACCAGTTATATTTACCTTCCTCCATACAAAAACTCTAGAGGGACCCGTCGAGCATAGAACATTTATTTAATATTTAAAGTAAGTACGTTGAATGTACGTTTTATTTTTATTTTCGTTGCCAAATATGATGAGGTCTCGGCTCCAGGCTGCTATCATTTTGTGTTTAATCTGTGTCTTTACTTTTAGTTAGATTACGATTTAAAATATATACAGATTTGGTGCAATGTGATGAATATAGATATTATTTTATGATAGTAAAGAGTTTGGACGACTTCGTTTTCGTGAATTTTGTTAACGTGAATTAACATGTAAAATCTCGTTTCTCCGATATTTTGAGAAATCTTTTCAAAATGCATTTGTCGTAAATCCTCATGGAATTTACATGCCGAATATCACCGTTGTACGCCACGTAGTTTTGACTGAGGTTTGTCTATAGGTTTGTGCCGTGTGATCCCGGCCTAGAATAGGATCATCCTGGTACTGGTGGTGTCGTAAGAGGCGACTAAAGTACCTGTGGTAGAGTCACGTCGCCAGCAATGGCAACACGCATGGGCGGACTCGACCGTATCATTACCACCCCCGGCATTTAAAACCGGCGTGAAGTAGTGGCTTTATGCCACTGCGTTTCGCATCAGGTAATGCCGGGCCCCGGCGCCCAACCCATCTTAAAGGCCGGCAACGCACCTGTAGCTCCTCTGGGGTTGCACGGGGCCGTGGGCGGCGGTAGTCACATACCATCAGGTGACCCGCACGCTCGTTTGCCGTGTCTTTTCCATAAAAAAAAAAATCAGTCAAAAGTAATGGAAGATTTTTTATATTTATATAGATGTTGGTGTTTTTATATAATTTCTAAAAATATTAATACATAACGAAATTTGTTTTTATTTTAGAGACTCTTAACAATGAGTTAATAAAACATAAAATAAATATTCCCTATGAACTGACATGCGTGTTGAGTAGCGGGTCTCAACGCCGCGTTGCTACCTCAAATTGTGCTAAGCTACATTATCCTAAAATGTCAAGAGCATTTCCGATGGAAATCGTAAATGGAATAAACAGAGTTAGGTTATTGACGTTCAATATTTGGCTCACCGCCAGACCCACTATGTACAGGAGATACTAAATTCTTATATGTCAACGCGTATTGATCCGTAGGCTTAGGAGGAATGTTATGCCGAATTTATTCCGGTTTTTTAAGCTGCACGCTGTATCCCGCAAATACGAGATTTGACGTTCCGACTTTGCACGCTCTGGATTTATTTTAAGATTGTTCTTTATTTTTATATGTAACAGTTTTGTGTGCAATAAAGTTTGTCTATTTATCTATCCGTTTACCACTTTCCGCCGATTCTTCGAAATTTTATGTGTTCAGTGGCGGAGTTTAACGCCACGCTTTGTCTTGTTACCAAAATGGAATATGAAAATAATTAATTATTCATTTCCTCGTGAGCCCATCAAACTGAAAATCGTCTGCACGGTGTGCAAGATAGTCAGCCAAGATAGTCTTTACTCTTTTAAAACACTTTAATAAACTAGTATGTTCTACCAGAAATCAAAAATTTGTAAAGATATAGAATGAGATAACGGTGTCTTAACACTAAGTACCAACCCTGCTTTATGCAGGTTAAAACATGAAGCTGATTTAAAGTCCCACTTTAAGTCAGTCCGCCACGATTGCCTCTATAAGAAATCAAAACTGAATTGACATACTTAGGTATATTGTATAAGTACGTGGTTTATCATAATTTCATAAGCCGACAAGGCCCTTTGTTGTTCCATTAAGAATGTGTTTACTCAATATTTGTAAATCAATCCTGCATGAGTCGACACTAAGGCATGATTGACGAGGCGACTTAAGGGGAACGTGTAATTCAGCTATCAAAACAGTCTTATATTATATGTGTATACTATAAATATGATATGACCTCGGTTGACCTCGGTTGTTGAAATTAAATATTTTTATTTTCTCATTCTAACAGAGCGAGACAAAACGCGGCATTGTGTTCCGCCACTAAACGTTCAATGCCTCCTTCCTTTCGGCTGAAAGTAGGGAACGGTAGTGTCTTAATGGGAAGGAGGGGAGGGGACTTTATGCGAACGGAGTGTCTTAACATTAGATAAAATTCAAAAGATATTTCCAACAAAATATGATATCCTCTAAAATAATCTACTATTTCTTATATTAATTCTTTCGTAAAATATCACAACCTCCCCATACTTGTAATAAAAACTCTAATACTATTTCAGTATCACAACTGAGTTCAATACTTTATTTCCGTTCCGTTTTGTTTCACGCCAGTATATTAATGGGAACAAAGAAAATTAAGCGGAAACCGTCTACAAGTTTACAGAACTTGGCGTAATTTAATTCACTGTTTCATTTGTCATAAAACGCTCGCCATGTTTTGTTTATTGCTTTAATTATATTGCTTTTCATTTAGAAAGACTGTGTTGGCACAGTGGGTGTGTATTTAGCTACCGGCTAAATTTAATATGCGGGTCTTACCTCATATAACAGGTTCGATATAGTGAACCTTAGTACACATACATACACCAACGATACTACACATTCCGTAAAAATTTGAAACATTACATTTTGAATGTTGGAATACTACGCACCGCGTCGTTGTCTCTTTTTTCTCTTTATAAAACTCTTCCGTTAATTAGTGACTGACTAACTGTGTGACTTTATTATCATCATTCGACGTAAATTTTAAATTGTAATCCGTTTACAATGTTTAATTGCAATGAGGAGGTGTGGATTTTGATTGTGGTCTTATCGTAGTAATTCGATTAAAAATCGAATTATTACGCATAATTGAAATTTTTGGACTTAGGATCCTGAAGTTTGGTAACTAAGTAGCTTTGTAAATATAGTGAGATAATTTTGGGAAAAAGATCCTATGTAAATATCAAGGGTCAAAAGAGGAATAAACGTTTTTTTAGCTAAATTCTGCATCCCCCATGTAAGAGGATAGACAAAGGAAATCTGGGCACCTAGCTTTAAGACACTTCGTTCCCATTAAGATTTTGATATTCCTCACTTTCTGCCGAATTCTACAGATATTGCGTATTGAGTGATTGAACTCAACGCTGCGCACTGGATGGACTGAGCTGATTATTCATATTTTCAAATACTTCGAAAAAAGGAATATATTTTCCTTTGGGAATTTCGTGGATATCATGCAACATTTTGAATTAGGTCGTGAATTGAAGAATGAAATATTTTGACGGTAGATTCTCTAGATTCTCTCCGTATGCTGTGCTATTCCGGAGACAATGAAATGCTTTTTTTTTCTACCATTTAATTAATTCCAATTTACCTTCATATAAAGATATTTGTTGTATGATAACACGAGGTAGAGCATGACGACGTTATAAGTTTGTAGATACAAAGATGAACAAATGTAGGAAACATTGTCGTGTAAATATGATATATTGCTATGAAAATGTGTTGACATAAAATATAAGATTTTAAAATTATATGTAAGAGGAAACCTAAGATTGGCATTGGATATAATTTCAACCTTCAAATTATTTGGATCTAAGAAATTAAATTGTATGTGGTGACTTTAATATTAATTTACTGGATAATTTCACTTTTGTACTAGATTCATATAACGTAGATAATCTATTTCTAGAGCCAACAAGAATCACATACTGCTACTTGCATCGATAATATTTTTACAAAGTCCATACCATGCAGAAACCAATATTTAACATGTTAAATTCCGATCATTGCGGACAGTTGGCTTTCTTCATCGATCGATACATCGATACAATTGCCTTGTAATATAGCCTTATTCATTAAATGGACTGTATAAATAATATTTCAATCGGAGCCAGTTGTAAGTAGTAGTATTAACGCGATCAACCAAACAAACTCTTCAGCTGATAATATAATATTATATAGATATTTGTAGGAACGAGCCAACAACTTCATTTGTATGGAAAAATAAATATAAAAATATAAATTTACGGGAAATCGTTCTCCTTCTCTAAGTGGTCACCTAAACCTGTACTCTTTGCGGCTTTCTACGTCCATTCATTTCGGCTGTGCCTTTTTTAGTTAAATGAAATATCGGATATTTAAATTTTTTAAGGTACTGAACGCAAACTCTTGACATTATTAAAATATAATCACAGCTTCACATCATAAAACAAAAGTCCACGAATCCTAGATTTAAGTCCAATTACATACCAAATCATGCCACTACATCCAATTTCATCATATTATTTCGACTCTCAATTTAAGGCACACAATAACGTTATTCAAAGGCAAACAACAAACCTATTTTGCTTAACCGAAATTAATTTAATAACTAATTCGTGTTTATACTCTGTGCCAATATCAACACAAATCAAATACGCAACAGTATACAGTAGACTATACGCAAATTGGCAACACAATTGTACGTTGAATGTAAAGTGTATTGATGTTTTATCAATTTGGCCCGAATTGCACTAAGCCTATCTAAACATGAAATATCGTATGATAACGATGAATGGTATGAGCAAATTTTAAATTATTGTGATATTTTACGTTTAAGTGTGGGCTGCCCCTACATTAGCCCAGCTTGGTTGACGCAAGTCAAGGTTCGTCTCCAGAAGGGGATCTCATAAGCCTCTCGAGCAGCCACGTAATGGTATAAATTAACAGGAACAGAGTACTCTCTTCTCTACCCATCTGGTGTCGCTGTAAAAGCCAATAAAATAATAATTAACCTTATACTCGAAAAAAAAGATACATTTTTGAATTTTGATACTTGAGATTTTGAGCGAGTTGCAAATGAGAGAGCATAACAATCTCTCCATGTTACTCATATCTCATTAAGTTATAAATCGCAATCCTTTTTATTACGCTTTCAATAGGTCCTTTTTTAACTGTGCATAAGAAACTTAATTTGATCCAATTGTAATAATTGTATCACGAAACTTTTCAGTTATTCGTAGCTTAAGTGCATATTAGGGCTTGTCTGATAATGGAGCACGGACTTGAATAGTGAAACTCTTTAGAGGTTACTACATCTCTGTACTATGCCTTTATATAATTTATAAACCGTATTTTTCTAAAAGTATATATACCTAGTTATTTAATACATAGTTTGGATCAGATGTATACCAAAGAATATATACACATCACTTCACTGAATGGTTTAGTTCTTATGTACTGGTACTTATGTACTTCTGTATGTTTATTTCAAAGCATGGCGTTGAGTTCCGTTATTTATAAAAGTATATAAAATATGATAGTAGTAAAAGAAACCCATCAGAATGAGAATAATAATACTAGAGTATGTATCTTTAGAACAGGAATTAAGGATAACCAATAACACCTAAAATAGTAGGAATCAGTTTTCATTTCTTAAGAGTTATGTTTGTGACATAGGTTTTGATGATTTGCATTGTTTTTTTTTTGGGAAAGTGAGTGAAAGTAGAAATGAATCATATACATTAGTGCCGAAAAAAATAGAATATTTGTCATCCTATTCCTCCAAAGAACATTTTTTGTTAAATCTTTACATTTACAATACTGCATTTGATTGAAAACGCGAAGGATATGGGTTCGATTTCTATTCGGAAAATCATTATTTTTTCCTCATTCATTCATTTTCCCGCTCTATTAATATTTCAAAGCGCTACATAGTTTTTCAAACGAAATTATTAAAGAATAGTGTAGATGAAAACGACTAAGTGTCGTGCTCATCAAATGTGTCGTAATTTTCAGCGTTATTCTGCTCATTATCAGTAGATTATAAATTTAAATCCCACTAATGTAATGGGAGGAAACCTAGTACTAAGGCTAGCTTCGCTTTCCGCCCACTTTTTTAGACATTGTGTGTTGGGTGACGGAACCCATGGCAGCGTTTTGCTTTGCAACCAGAGCAAGGAAACGAAAATATGTATTCCTCTTACTGGAAATCCTGTATCTGGACTGCCAGTAAGCGCATCGATTGTGGATCTGATTGGATCCTCACTCAGGGAATGATATTTAATTAATTTCCATTCCTCCGCTCTGGTACACAATACGTAGCTTTGAGATCCACCACACAACACTCAATGTCTCCAAAATTCGGTGGCAAGCGTGTAAGATTAAGCATGGCGTTGAGTTCTATCCATCTCTTCTCCATCCTTTAACCCTATGCGTGGTAAGCTGTGAAACTAAAAACAAAGTGAAAATTAAGAATATTAACTTAATAAATAATTGAACACGTTATAATATTAAACTACTATCAAATTAAGCACATTACGAAGCAATACACGTAGACCAATAATAAACTATTGTTTGCACAACCGAAACGAGCAGTTTGGACGACGAATCATCAATTTGTACCGCTATATGAAAATTTGTCAAATTTATGGTTGACATCAATTGGGCTGATAACCGCGTCATGGAGAGCTTGTTTATTCTACGTTTATTAAATATGGTTCGATTTAAGACCTATTTAAGTAAATAATATATGCTTTATAAAGATCCGTTCACGTGGAAATGATTTGCAGAATTAATGGTATAAAAAATTAGAATGATTTGAATGGATCCTTCACTTATAGGGATCACCATCATGGATAAATTAGCTTTTCAACCTCCAGTGCGGGATATAGACTAGCCGGTCTTGCACTAGCATAGGTTCTCCACGCCATGTGTTTCGCCTATTGCTACCTTAACCGAGCAATTTTTCAAGAAATATAGCTTTAGTTTTCCTGCGAATTGTTCTTTTAAATATAGCTTTACTTTTCCTGCGAATTGTTCTTTTAGCGATAGCAGTATGCAAAAAAAAACATCGTGTAGCACAATTGGAAGTAAAATTTTATAAAGACAACGCACCATTTTCCTTTAAAAAGTATTTTTATCACTACTTTCAACTAATCGAATGAAATTGTATAAGCGAAGCGAATAGAGGCGTAGCCTTGTAGTATAAACAAGGAGAAAATATACTACAATTCATATATTTGACTACAGATATACATATACAGATATATATTTACATAAAATTCTAAATTTTTACGAAGCTTTTGACATATAGCTAAAATAAAAATGGTCAATCACACTAAATGGTTACTATCGATGCAATTGATGAGATGTTGTGTTAGCTGGCTGACTGACAGGAGGCAATTATCGGGCATCGTGCGGAGCGTTCCAATGTGGATTGCGTACAAAGACTAATTTACGTAGTCGTGGTGTGCATATCAACTTTTGAGTTAGGACTAGTTATGTAGGAGTTGTTGGTCAATTTCCTTGTAGCAAATTGTAAAAAATAAGCGTTTATAAGCAATTTACTTAAGATAGAGATAGGTTGTGGTTCCTAAGTGCTAGTGTTAAGTAAGCCTTCCGTGTATGTGTATGTGCGTGTGTGTGTGTGTGTATGTGTGTGTGTGTGTGTGTGTGTGTGTGTGTGTGTGCGCGTGCGTGTGTGTGTGTTGCGTGTGCAAGATACACGGAAAGAAGAGTTTTAATAATAGTATATACTCTCTGCCCACCCCGCTATATGCGGAATACGACGTGAAGAATGAATAATGTTTTTATTATGTTGAATTATTAGTGAAGGTAACGATGCTTGATTATAATATATCACCATTAGTATCATACATATCTTACACGTACTTTTTTATCATTAATACTACAAATACTACTCGAATAACGTATAGAGTTTGTGAAATCAAAGCTAGTCTTTACTTTCTAACTCTACCAACTCTACGCGGTGTAACTAAATGAGTTAGAGCGCTTAGAGTTGCGCTTCGCTTAGCTCGTCTTTGTGGGGCCACTACTGCTGTCGCAGATATATTATAATGTATGTAACACGTGTGTTGCCTGAGGCGGTCGTAATGGAATTTCCACTAGGGGGAATCTATATTTTTTATTTTAATGCTTTAGTAGATAGACATAGCGTAACGTTCCGCTACCCAATAACAATATCCTTAAAATTAAGCAGAAAGTAGGGAACGACGTATTTAACACTGGAAATCTAACCTTCTATACGAGGTAAAACGAGAAGCTGCATAAAATACACAATTTATTCTTATTAGTCATAACAATTCATACAAATAACCTGAAGAAAACTATGAAAAGCTCAACAAGTTGATGAGTGACTAAGTTTTCTCACAATACAATTTTACGGAGTCACTCTCACTTTGAATGTCTTTTCATCATATATCATATGTAAACTATTTGTGCTATAAAGCTTTATCTTTATCTCATACAAAGTTATTGTATGGAAAAGATACAGGTTTGAAGGTATATAAATTATATTAAGTAATAAAATTTAGAAAGACTCTTATTTGTTTCTACAATTACGGTATTTTACTCCACTACACGCGCGACGTACAGGAGACATAAAGGCACAGTTTCTAATTCTAAGCACGACCATAGTGGATTCGATTACAATTTGGATAAGTGAATTTTTGTTACTAAAATACAGCAAAAATGGTCACAAAAAGCACAATTATTTATTTACTAATCTGGATTTTTCTCTTTTTTTTTTCTTCTTTTTTTTTGTATACATTAAAAACTAAATACGAGTCGGACTCACGCACAATGGCATCTGTACTATTATTATATATAAAAAAAAATGTTTGTTTTATGAGAAATAGATTAACTATTTATTGTATTCTGTTTTTTAGTTTTTGTTGTTAGAGCAACAATAAAAATACGCATTTGTAAAAAAATCTATGGGCTAAATAACGCGGTTCCTGAGATATATAGTAATAGGGTTCCTTTTTATTATTTGCAAAATTTAATACACGTGTTTAGAAATCTATATAGGTCATCGTACTCTATATACTATCCAATTCCAACAAAATCACGTACATACTGTTAATTTTCTTTTGAGGAAGTCAGAAATATATTAGATACTAGCGGCCCGCTCGCGGCTTCGCCCGCTTAAACCACAGAATTATTTGCTTAATACACTAAAATTATGTTCGTGTTTTAATATACCTATAATGTATGTTTGCAACGCAGTCGCATTTTCGTACCACCCATAAGAGAGATGCAACTGTCAATATATTAATTTCTTTAAACTTTTGCCTTAAGGAGTCTTTAGGACCTAAGTTATAGTTATAGATATATAGTTATAGTAATATCGCTACTTACAATAAAATCCTAACTCATCGGTGTCTGTACGTGGAAGATATATTAGAAAAATTATTTTTACGGACATTTAACAATGTAATAGAACTTGGTCAATTTGTCTGTTTATCTGTGCGTTCAGGATAATCTCAGAAAGGGCTTAACCGATTTAAGTAACTTAACCTAACTTTGTGCCCCTGCGCCGCGATGGCCTTTAATATTAATACAGAATGGAAGCGTCAGCGCTCCTTTTACGGGGGCAATATATAGGATAAAGTATTTTAAGCCCATACCTAAAGAAATTAATCAAGATACCTCAACAGTTTAGACGTAGACTTTTTTTTTCATTTCACGATCGATGTTTATCCATACCTGTATTTCGTGTGACGCAGTTACGCATAGATACCAATAGTGTTGGGCGTTACTGTTATATTTTTATAATGAATTATTCATTATATTATATTTTTTTAACTGCTATTTTAAACTGCTATAATATATATTATATTATTTTCAACGTAAATATAATACAATGACTAAATGAACGAAGTTCAGACTAATATCAAACAATAAATTATAATTTTCGTTATTAGCTATATTTTAATGTAAGTAATATTTGGCCTTTCTGCCATTGAGTTAAAGCTTATATTTGTGCGAAGTTATACGATGTGAAGTTCGCCATCATTATTTTATTTGACCTTGGCTGAACTCGATGTAAGCCGAATAACTACTAAATATTTCCGAACATTACCGAACCGAGGCGCCACATGCCATTTCACAGCAGATAACGAATATTATAAATAACAGTCAGTGTTGAAAATAAATAATGATTAGAACATTAGAAATTTATAATGAATTATATTATCTGCTATTTGTTATAACGCCCAACTTTAGATACCAATAACGTTAACACATACTACTACAAAAGTATTACTAAAGGTTAAGCAACTTTGAACTTTGTCGCCAATACCTACGACTCGATTTAGGAATGAGGCGTATGCGGCGGTTTTCCTTGATAGACTTATGCCTGTGCCTATGTAAAATAGCGTTTTATTTTAATATCAACGATAATATATAATTTATTTTGTATGAAAAATAACTTTTTCACTTTAGGACTTTTTTTATTGTATTAGGCTTTTATAGAGTGATTAACTATGGTTTCATTTAAAGTGGTGCTGACAAAAACACAAATTGAGCATATTTAATATTTATAGTGATTTTTTAGTGAATAGAACTAATAGTTATTACAATACTTGTGAAGAAAGCATATTTTAGACATTTTTTAAATTCTTATACCTTTTGAAAAACTACCAACATTCTTATCGTTAATAAATTATTTTTTTCAAATTAAAAAATTGTCTAAGTTTTTCATCATAATGGCACGAAAATATTTAAAATGTTCAAAATTAAAAGTTCAAAAATGTTGATTAAAAATAATTATACTGCAGGAGGATACGTTTATATGTACTGTTTTTATATGATATAATGTAGAATAATATATTCTATAGAGAAATCACACATTCCTCTTCACATTTTTTATTCTTTAACTGTACGTAAATATATATTTTAGAGGTTACTCTGTACTAAGATGGCAGCTCTGTTCCCGCATTTATGTCCCACATATATAGAAATATAAATCATTGGAAAGAAAAGCAGAAACGTAATTTAATGCATTTTTTCTTTTTTTCATACTTGAAACGTATTAATAAATTCACATACAATTCATTTGTTTCGAATATAACATTAAGATTGATTCATAAAATAAATTTGATATTTCCCTAACATGATTATTTCATGTATTTTTTTCCATACAAAGTTTTGATTAAGTTCTCTTGAGAAATATATCTACTATAAATTAATATAACGTACCTACATGCCAATGATTAAAACGTATTGACATCACCACGTGATCCATCTATTATAATCACAACATAAAATTTTATAAAATACAGCAACCAGCTCGCGGCTTCACCCGCTTAAATTTGTGAATTATTTGTTTGTTTCGGTACAGGGAATTACGTTCCTGTTGTAATAAATAATGTATGCTTGCAGTGCACTTATGATTTCTAATGTGAAAATGATTAAAACCATGACATTTTCGATTTTCATTAAACAAATAATTATTGGAGCAATTAACAAAGTAATAGAATCAGCAACAATAATATTTATAAATTTTGTCGGTTTCTTGGTTTTTCTGTTAGTCGACGCTTATCTCAGAAACGACTTAAGCGATTTAAAGAGCTAAGACGTGAGCGCGGTTCGGGAGCGGTACAATCGGCTTAATTGTTTTTATTGTAATATTCGTCATGTATGAATGGTGTAATGATTAAATAACTGACCTTTATAACTATTTATTTATATCTTCATAGAGAAATGATAGCTTTGTTGGACACTCCTAATTTTTAAGAAAATAAATTTGATCAAAATACCTTTAATTATTTTAAGATAATAATTAAAGTAACATATAAAATTTTATATATTATGTTGTAATTATTACAACGCACGCAAGGAAAAATCATTTTATAAAGTTGTTTAATTCTATTAGAATTATAAAACTTACTAAAAAATATTTAATATATTAAATATATAGATATCACATTAGTATCGATACTTTACTGGTAATAATAATTGAAAAAAAAAATACACTACATCCATACATCCATACATCCACACATCCACACATCCACACATCCACACATCCACACATCAACATCCATACATCCATACATCCATACATCCATACATCCATACATCCATACATCCATACATCCATACATCCATACATCCATACATCCATACATCCATACATCCATACATCCATACATCCATACATCCATACACATACACCCATACCCCATACAACCATAACCATACCTACCTACCTCCTACCTACCTACCTACCTACCTACCTACTACCTACCTACCTACTACCTACCTACTACCCTACCTACCTACCTACCTACCTACATACCCACCCACCTACCTACCTACCCACCTATCTATCTACCTACCTACCTACTACCTACCCCCTACCTACCTACCTACCCACCTACCCCCTACCTACACTACTACCCACCTACCCACCACCCCTACCCACCTACCTACCTACCTACCCACCTACCCACCTACCTACCTACCTACTTACCTACCCACCCTACCACCACCCACCTACCTACCCACCTACCCACCTACCTACCTACCTACCCACCTACCTACCTACCTACCTACCCACCTACCTACCCACCTACTCACCTACCCACCTTCCTACCTACCTACCCACCTACCTACCCCTACCTACCTACCTACCTACCTACCTACCTACCTACCTACCTACCCATCTACCTACCCACCTACCTACCCCCCTACCTACCTACCTACTTAAAATATAAAATAGATAGCGTTTCTAGTATCGAGTTCTACTATCTCAAATATAAGCTTCTTGGAAACTTAAATACTTAATCTTTTGATAGAGTGAAGCTATTACAATGAAATAAACACTAAATGTTACCTTGATTTACTGGTAATTTTTACGTATAAAACTTGCTTAAATATATTGTGTACTTTTGACGTGATGCGTGTTCACATAAACAGGAAAACAGACAAACAGACAAACAGACAAACAGACAAACAGACAAACAGACAAACAGACAAAAATTCCAAAAATGTTGGAAATGGATTCTGTTAGTTATCCTTTAACACCCTAGCTAATTTTTTTTTAAATATTGTCAATGTACAGAAACGACTTTTCTACAGATTTATTATAAGTATAGATTATCGATTATATATTCCACATATAAAAGGCACTATTGGCTAGAGATAAAGTGGCAACATAATAGTCCAAATGAGGCCAGTCGTGGCGCAGCGGCACAAAGTGTGACCGTAAGCCGACTGGTTGTGGGTTCGATCCCCACTCGAGGAGATGAAATATTTACTTAAATGTATATTTCCATTTCTTCGCTTTGGTGTCGAGCCTAAGCGCGGCGTTGAGTTCTGCCACTTAGCACGCAATGCCTCTAGAATTTGGCAGAAAGTGGGAAATGGAGTATCTTAACACTAGGTTCCTTTGCTTACCCTGTGCAGGATACAGCGTGAAGCTGAATAACGTCTCTTCGACATCTGTAAAACGCCTTGGTATCTGGAACGTCGGACGACGGTGTAATTTATCATTTACAAACGCTACTAATATCATTGGATGCGACACACTATCATTACACGAACTGAATAGTAATTAATCGTAATTATATTTAGAATAAGTGAATTTATGTTGAAATTTACGATCGTTGGTGAGCAGGAGTTCAGCTGTACGAGTCAATTAATGGGAGATAGCAACTTCAAATCTTATATGAATCATGTGTTCATTTAATGCGTAGGGAACTTAGTGTCAAGACTCACGGCTTTCCACCTAATTGTTTTCGTATTTAAATATAGGACTTCAACACCGCGCATAATTTTTTTTTCTAGAGTGAGAAAAACCAATAATTCACGAATCACACCGTGGCTTACAATTTTATACCGTGTGATCCCGGCCTAGAATAGGATCATCCTGGTACTGGTGGTGTCGTAGCAGGCGACTTAAATGCGTGTGGTAGAGTCACGTCGCCAGCAATGGCAACACGCATGGGCAGACTCGACCGGACCATTACCACCCCCGGCATTTAAAACCGGCGTGAAGTAGTGGCTTTATGCCACTGCGTTTCGCATCAGATAATGCCGGGCCCTGGCGCCCAACCCATGTTAAAGGCGGGCAACTCACTTACTATCAGGTGACCCGAACGCTCGTTTGCCGTGTCTTTTCCATAAAAAAAAAATCAGAGCTTATACTGTGACTTCGCTTGTATATGATAGGTTCTAAGCCGGATTTAATTTATGGGGATAGACTATTTTGCATCACGTTAATAGTTTTGATGGATCCCACTAAACACACTGTTGACTGTTGTCCTGTTATCCTATTTTAACTGCGTCAAAGTTACTTTACTTGTGATTTAGAATGTGTCAACTAAGAGTTGCTTGGTTATAACCATTTGACCACGGCAAAAGCCGTGAGTTGAAGCTAGTTTTGTATAAATAGATTTTTTTTCGACTTACAATATGAGACGTGTAACAAATAACTAAAGATTTCAATGAAATATGAAAGTTTTGACGTAGCAATATTTTTTCAGTAAGAATAACGCCAATGTGAGTGATGAGCGCGTGAAGAGTATTTCCAAGATAAATATTATGGAATGGTGGCGGGAATGTAAATCAGTTGGTTGGTGGAACATTTGATAGATATACTGATATGAAAGTGTATAATATATATACATTGTACAAACTTAGCTGAGGCCATCGTAGCTCAGTGGGACATCTTCTGACTTTAAACGTGTCCTTGTCTGTTTAAAGATTCGATTCCGGCTCGGTTGAATGGATTATTGGGAATGGATTACGGTTCCGGTAGTAAGACGCAGGTTTGATTTCCACCGCCGATGAGGCAATTTTCCGAAAATTGAGCGGTGTGTGGGCAATGAAGTATCTTAACTACGGATTATTTCATATTTACTCAATATCATGCAGGATAGGATGAAAAGAGCAACTGTTGAATTTTTTCCGGCTCTTCTCAGCAGAACTGCCTTCAGAGCTGGTGATAGCTTTTTCGGTATATTCACTTGACGAATCAAAAATACTTACAATAGTCTGTTTAAATTATAAAAAAAAATAATTTAAAATAGAATTTTTACTCTTAGTAAACTCTGCCTATCCCGCTATATGCGGGATACACCGTGAAGCTGAACAAAAAACATGATAGCATATTTTTATTTAAGAAATGTACCTAACATTCCGTATTTCAAGAACGTTTACTTTCAAAGAAACTTTATTTATAACGTGCAGCTTGTAAGTGCCACTCGCAAGATTTGTCGAGCACTCGTATTTATGTGGAGTAAATAACGCTTTTTAAGATTAAAGCCTATTCAAATAAAACTTGCTTTTAATTTTCACGATATAGTCGAGTGGATTTTAGAGTTGCTTATTTTGAGCTTAACAAGTAATAATTAATTTAAGTTAAAGTTTTAAGTTGAGGCAGTTGTCCCGCAGCGGTACTGCGTTTGGTTGTAGGCGACGGTTGTGGGTTCGTTCCCTTGATGGATGAATTATTTATATTTCGTCGCTCTTGTAAAAATATATATAATACTACAATAATAGGGTGGAAAGTGGAGAACGGAGTTTTAAAAGTAAACTCCGTTTTCCTATCTTGCTATATAAAGCTAAAAAAAAGTAACATGGTGCTTATCACGCAATCCTTGTGGATCTAATTACATAAGGAAGACAGATTGTAATGAAAATATAATATTTTTAAAATTTCTATCTCTATAGAACCTTTAACAGTGAGCCAAATTTATTTTGATTTTGAAGCCCTTGAACACTTTGATATTTTTACATTAATAAATTCAATAACAACATAATCAAATTATAATTAATAGTCATCGAATAGTCAAAAGGAGATGTTTTAATAAAATTTAGGTTAATGATGTCTTTATTAAAACTTGTTTTTAAAAATAAACAAAGACTCCTATTAGTGAAAAGAATTTCGACATAGCTTAAAGAAAACGTATAGCTTAGTGCTCAGAGCGCTTCAAACTTCAAATACTAAGACTTTTTTAAAAATATTAATTAATTTTAAATAAAAATAACGAAAATCTATTAATTTTAATCATACTATGTGTGTGTAGAATTAAATTAAAAAAGTAATGTTAAGACAATTCGTTATCTACGCGACGCCCAATTTTGTGAGGGTGGTAGACAATAAACACAATTCGTTGCTCCAAATGGAAGTTGAACTCACTACCATCAGCTTACAATCAGAGTTGTAAATTTGACACAAAAAGTATTTTGAAATAAACCAACATATTACATTAAAAGAAAAGCTAGTTTCTAAGTTTCTGGCGAGGTTATCGGGTTTACGGGCGAGTTTCACACAAGATAAGTATTTAGCTGTAAACAAAGTTGAAGAGAAGTTGGGGTTAACGCAAGTTTCTATTAATAATATATTACCTGCTTTGGCGCTGTTATATGTTAGATAGTTCGGCTCAACAACGGTCGTTGGGGATTTGAATCCTATAGGAAATAAAATTTATGTATTTTTTTTTGGTTTTAAGCATATCCTCCCGCATGTAACAGGAGGCAAAAGGATATTATGAAACTTATAAAAACCGTTTTTTAATGGATAGTGAGATTTGTCAAGGAGTGGCGGAACATGACGCCGCGTTTCGTCGATATTTGAGAAAGTAAATTATAAATATTCCCATAACATATTAATCACTTATAGCAGAGTAGGCAGAATTAACGTAGTTAGTATAAGATACTTTCTTTCCTACTAGCCGTCTAATTTTCGAGACATCCATATTGTTAGTAGTATGAGGAAATAATATATTTCTTATAATTAAAATATATGAATTAAATTAACAGAGTATGAATCGAACCCACAACCAGCCGCTTGCAGTCAGGTGGCTTCTGTTTTTTTGGATATTTTAAAATATCCGAATTCACGTTTTGTTCCCGACAACAAGTTCTTTTATTTCAATATATTGCTATGACAAAAACATACAGTTGTTTGTAGGTTATATTTTCATAGCTAATATAGGCTGTAGAGAAAAAACACGAAGCTCGTTCTGTTGGAAGTAGGACAAGCGCAGGTGAGGCGACCGCGCTAGTGCCATTGTGCCTTGAGTATCCTTACAAAGCATGACTTTCTTTTGCCTTATCAAGCTACTACTATACACCTACTACACATGAAACGCGAAAAAAAATATATAAAAGCTTTATGTAGCACGATTAAGTCTTAACAGTTGTAGAGGAAGGCTTCGGTTGAACTTCTAGGATACAGTATGCACGATATGGGGGGAAGGTCACGTAAAAAGTATAAGAACCCTTGGATCATCATAGATGGCATGGATGGCATGGATGGATTATTGTAACGAGGTGTCTTGACAGAAAATTATAGGTTATGCTTTATCCCGGATGATAGAGTTCTCTCTGTTTACCCAAGTGGCTCCCTTCTGAGTTCGTGACATTACATGTTGAGTAGTGAAACTCAGTGCCACTCTTATCATAGCAAAATAAATTAAAAAATTTTGAAATATAATAACAATTACTCAATAAAATGCGGAGGAAAATGGTGAACAGATATATCTGAATGGGTACGGAGTGCCTTAATACTATGTTTTCTAGGTTTCCTAAAGCTAAAAAAAGAAAAAATGTATAAATATATAATAAATATAATTACCATTATCATTAGAAATCGAACTAACTACCTTCACGTTCAAAATAATACAGTCTTCGCCGCGCCATGTGACGACGAACTGTGTCAATTAAATTAACAAAGCGCATTTATCAAAGCTTACAGCAGTTATGGTAGTTCAATGTTCACGTTTGTTTGAATTACGACGTCTGCACATGTTGATTTGATACGAATATGTAATTAATGTACGATCTCATCAAAAACATAAATCTGAAATGAGGGCCAAGTAAAATGTTAAGTAATGCATCGTTCTTGATTTCAACATTTAATAATATGGTTGTAGGTTCAGGTTTATATAAGCAATTTTCTTTTTGAACTACAATATTTCACAGAAGTTTTAATTGCATTACATTTTTTTCACAGAATACAGGGTTTTTTTGTGCGAACCTCTAAAAGTTTATAAGTAAATATAAATTCGAAAAATTAACAAAAATTATAGTGCAATTGTGACTAAGGTGTTTATGAATATTATAAAACAAAAGACAAGGTTAGTGTCAATTACAGAGCATATCTAGAAAATATTTTCCATGTTAAAGTTAAATTTGTTTGGTAAATACATATATACATTTATGTTTAAATTAAATGAAAAAAATATTAAACTTTTTCTAGCTGTAACACATTATTTACATTTTCACGCTGTGAATGACAAGTCGCTGTGTTGAGTTTCATCATTCAACATGAAATATCTCAAAAATTTGGTGCAAATAAAGAAAGATTTTTTTTAACAGTAAGCTTCCTCTGCCTTCCCAGCTAAGTGTAAAATAAAACGTAAAGCTTTAACACATCATTACAATATTAGTATATTAACTAAAGAAATTGATTGAAGTGAATTTTATAAACATAAACGTAAAAAAATTCATAATTCCATCAAAATGTATATCAAATAGTCCTTCCAGTTCCAGTGTCAAATGCTCGGTGTTTCGAGCTGCCTAAATATTTCTATCTAGACGGTATCTCGTATATAAATATTGCATGAACACTGCACGCCCACCAGAACATTATAACTGTACGTGATGATATGGAATTTAGATGACCTCGTTGAGTGTTCGGACCCACCTATAAACTCTACTTAGTCTATTAAAATGGTGCTTAAGATATTTTACGTTTCGTGGTCCTTAATTTAACGTCGCAGTGAAAAAGCGTTTGATTGTTAGCAGAATAATTGTCGGTTCAATTCTAGTTTTTTTAGTTATCTTTAATTATTTCACTTCCACGTGGTATTTAATTCTGCTACTCAACGTATAATTACAGAGTGACCAGAGAAAACGTTAACTAAAGAGTCGGTTATCTGATAAAAATCGAGACCTTGTATGTATTTGGCTAGAATACTCCACCATTTCCCACAGTGTTGTTCGAAAAAAGAAAGTAATTTAAATAAATTTTTTTAGCCCAAGAATAAGTATTGAACTTGAAGCTATTGAATTTACTGTTAGTAAAGTCCACTGCGACATGACGGTTTCAATGACTTTATTGTAATGTAATATGACTAAAGCGTACTAATATTTATTGGCCGCACCTCACACAAAATACAAAAAAGGATCAAATTTTTGTTTTGTACTTTGGGAGTACGTTAACCTCATAGCACATGATGTTTGCGTCGGGTAGTACACGCTGTATCCAGCACACAGTAGGGTAGGCAGAGGGAACCGTTTCCCACTTTCCGGCGATTTCTGGACGCATTGAGTGTTGGGTGGCGGAACTCAACGCCGCGCTTTGCATCGACACCAGAGCGAAGTAAAATACATTCTACAAACACAGAAACCACACATGTAAATTTAACAACACCAACACCGTGTTAACACCACCGATTAGAGAACTATAAATATAACATAATACGCCAAAACTGTTTAAGCCGTGAAAGTATTGCTTTTTTGAGTTGATCATTCTGTTCAGGTCGACGTTTTCAGGCATTCAAAGAACGACTAGTTGCAAATAATCGACAGGGCTTGCAGCAATGAGCTTTAGTTTCTATATAGTAACAAATCTGTTTGACAAAACTAGGACTATATAACTACAAAAATACAAATAAAAATTAAATAGTGTATGATAATACTTAAACTACAAAAGAATAAAGATAATTTTAGAAAGAATAACATAATTGAAGAGGTGCGTGATAAAAAATAATAAGTAATCAAAATTATACCTATAAGCTAAGCATCAATAAAAAGACCATATAATATTATATTTGAATGTAATTCCTAATTTTTCTAACACGATTGTTATCGTGTTAGAAAAAGATTTAAAGAAGTCATTGTAGCAATTCGATCTAATTTACTTAAAGGCAATTGACCTCATAAATTTGATTGAATTTTTCGTTTTCACAATATCCCGTTCTGTAGGTATCTGTCCTCCTTAGTATTATTACATTTGAGAAAGTTAGATATTCGTCCCAGCTTTACCTTATGTTATTCTTGTACTCGTAAAACTATAAATTCCTCTTTGACTTATTTCTGGCAACAGTTTCGAATTTTATTTTATTAACTCCATGTTTGTATTCGCAATCAGATCTCATAAATGGTTTAAGCGAAATGAGAAGATATATTCGTTGTTTTTATTTATTATTTTTTTTATTGAGGTTTAAAATTGTTTCACTTATTAAGCTTGTTAAGCAATTTTAAAGTTATACAATTATAAAATGTGCTTCTGTGTAAAAACGTGGACTGTAAGTTCGATTACCACTTGGGGTAATGAATTCTTTTTTATTTCCCCATTTTGGCTAGACAAAGGCAAATTAAAAAATCGATATCGATTATGCCCACTTATATTTTTTAATATAAGTTCCTTACGTATACTTCAATTGTGTGGAGCGATGGGACGGATCAAGAAACGTTTTTTATATGAGGATGACATTTGGGATGCTTAAAAGATTAATAATAATAAGTAACCTATTGAGATAACTCATTCTAGGCCTTCGCGGCACAAGGCTACAAGCGTGCAACTGTTACGGTTACAATTACGGGTTTAATTACCACTTGGAGGAATGAAATATTAATTATTTTTATTTTTTCGCTCTGATAACGTTTTAAGTTTTTGAACTAACAAAATTTGAAGCCGTAGAAATTTCGATGTACTTGATAACAACGTATGACATTTTATAACAAGAAATTTATTTAACATTTTATAACAAGAAATTTATTTAAGCTACTACTTAATTCTAAACTACAAAAGCCATCTCAATATATTTTAGTGACAACATAACTTGATCTCTACATAACCAATGTGCCAAGCCCCCATAAAGCATATCGTACACGAACCATCACCGGCACGTGTGGAATCCAGACAGTAGCCTGGATGGTGGCCAATAGGCAACTATTTATATACAGTATGTACAATGTACGTAGATATACTTCACAATACGATATCCTATCATGTCACAATTGAGTGTAATTTTTCAGTAGTGGGGTCCGTGGTTGTCCAGGAAGATAAAAATAATGAATTCCCTCGTGTGGAACTCGAACCATTGGGATTATTTGATAAATAAAGAATAAAATTCATATGAATAAATAACAATTAAAACTAAATAAGCTTTAACTTTCTTCAAAATATTCAATAAGAAGTTGCTTAGGAAATTAAGTGAAGAAATAAAACAGTGCCTTACGCCGTAATGGAGACTCCAAATCAGCCGCCATTACAAATCGGATCGGAATCGCTTTTATACGTTTTAATTAACCATAAGACGGATAAAATGGTTCTTATTTTCTTTATTGAGGCTTAAAGAAGTCTTTTATAGCGTTTGCTTAGCTTCTAACTGTATTCTGCATATAGCAGGGTACACAGAGGGAACCTGGGAATCTAGTGTTGAAACACTCCGTTAGCATTTAAATTCCCCCCTTTCGGCCGAATTCTGGATGCATTACGTGTTGAGTGCCAGAATTCAACGTCATGCTTTTCCTCGTTACTATAGCAAGAAAATAAAAAAAATAACATTATACTGCCCCGTGTGGTAATCGAACTTACAAACATAGTATAGTCGCACGGTTGTGCCCTGCGCCACGACGGCCACGTTGACGTCCGATAGATGGATAATTTTGAATTTTCTATACACTTAGAGCCTCTATTCATCACTTATAGTCCTATTCGAGTTTTTTTTGTAGTATACTAATATACTAGTTGGCGGATGTAGCCTGCAATTTGGTTCGTAGAGTATAAAAAGAAAAATTCATTTCTTCCTGGAAACTTTTTCCCCATACATTCCAACTTCTGCATCCAGCGGTTTTGGCTGTGCGTTGCATGTCATTCACTGAATTAAAAAATATATAGTTTTATACAGTTTCTTTAACGTTACACTGTTTCCCGCATATAGCGAAGTAGGCAAAGAGAGTCCAGTTTTGAGACTTTTGAGACAATCTCCACCTAATTTAAGAGATATTGCTTATTAAGTGGTGAAACTCAATGCCGTGCTTTATCTCGTTATCAGAATGAGGAAATGGAAATAATTCGTTTTCCTGATTTGGAATTAAGCTACCGTCGCCTATACGCGCGGTCTCAGAGTATGTAGATGACCGAACGCCGTTGCGCAGGGCTACAAGCGCGACTGTAAGCGCCACTGTTGTACGTACGTTCGATTCCCACTCGGAGGTGTGAAATATTTATTATTTTTGTTTCTTAGCACTGATAACGAGGCAAAGCGTGGCGTTGAGTTCCACAACTCAACACGCAATGCCTCGAGAATTTAGCGGAAAGTGGGAAATAGAGGTGTTTTAACATTAGATTTCTTCTGCTTAACTTGCTAAATGCGGGATACAGCGCGAAGCTCTTTATTAATAGACACTTTCTCCACCTTTGTACCGTGCGCACAATACTCGTAAACAAGAATACAAAATTTTGTGTCGCGTATTAATATAAAGATTTTTTATATAGCTCCGCTGCCCACTTAACGCCGAATTCTAGAAGCAATCTGGAGGCTATGTGTAGAGAGATATTTCACTAATATTTTCTATTTTGGTAACAACATATTATAGGAAGCTTTTAGGTCTAAATAGAGGTGACAGCATGTTTGTACTTGTCAAACAAAAGCTCGGTCTAAATCGAGCGATGCCACCGCGTTGTGTACTTTTCAACCGACAAACTAGGACATGGACATGATGACCATAGACGTATAAAATATATTTAAAATTTAAATAGTTTCACAGCTTTGTTGCGGTTAGCAGAAAAGGAATAGTGTTTAGCAGAGTTATTTTATATTTTCATTTCTTCGCTCTGATAACAAAATAAAGCGCGGCGTTAAGTTCCGCCACTCAATAAGCCTAAAGAATTTTACAGAAAGTGGGAACTTTCTAGTCTTCACGAAGTGTTGCTTAATGGGAACGGAGTGTCTTAACACAAAGTTCCCTATATAAGCTACGCTATGTGCTGAATACCGCGTAGACCTAAAAAAAGAACTATCCTTGCCCAAAACTATTATATCACAATTACAGTTTAAAATCATAAGGAAAGTAGTTCAGACTGACGTCGCCCGGGAAGCCACTTTTTTATGTTTTTTTTTTTTAAAATCTCTGTCTTTATAACCTTTCCCTCAACCTATGTTTGAGCCTAAAGATAAGATTTACAGTCATAAGTTATCCCATTGCGTCACAACGGCCTCATGTTCCTTGAAATCACAACATCACACCATACTCTTCGCTTAATATTCCTCCAAAAAACGCTTCACATTTGATTTATCAATACAAAATCATACAATTTTTCAATATAATTCCCAAATACGTTATAGTTTACGAAGTAGAGGCATGTAGTAGTTAATCTGTCGGTTGGCGTGCGGCCAGCCCGGTTTGACGTAACCAGCGCCGTTGCGTTCAGATACTTTGTATGCTGGTCATCTAATTTGTATGGGAATTGTGGAATAATAAATCTTCGTTATAGGAAAATGGGTGGCTAGTTTGTCTTCGTGGGTTTGTGTGTGTGTTTTTTTTATTCTGTTGTTTTGCCTAATTGGAACATAGTGCAACATTGCAACAAAACATTCACGTCTGTCCAAAAAAAGATTTTTTGTGAAGTGAGATGAAAGTCAACGCTGTGTTTTTTCTTACTAAAGTGGACAAATAACCATGGACAAATGACCTGTACGGTGTGATTACAGAGCCAACGCATCTCAATTAGCTCATAGAACAGAACTATATATTTAGATTTATTTGAATATAAAAATTAAGTTACAAGAAGCGAAACTTAAAAATAATTATAAGTTGATAGCAGTATTTATAATTTTGTATTAAGAATCTGTTTCAAATATATAAATGTAACAGAATTAAAAATTATAACAATTTAAAGTATATAAATAAAAAAATTAAAATCATACTTCTTATGAACATTTTTGAGTAGTTTGAGCATAGTGCGTTGAATGGCGAAACTCCACGCCGCACCTTGCCTTGTTAAAAGAGCGAAGAAATTAATCAATTTCCTTCGAATGGGAATCGATCCCACTACCCTCACCATTACACCACTGCGCCACAATCGTCTCTTTCACTACCGCTAGCAACATAAACAAATAGTCGCCAAACTATCACCCCGATACGAATCACTCAACCTAATTTGAATATCGACTTCCAATCTCATAAGCTCGTGAGATAATGCCTTAAACCCCAAACCTCTTATTATATAGTATCGGATTATTGCTAAGGAAACGCGTCTCGAGTACACTAACTTTGCATAGATTATGGTTGACTTAAGACAGACAGTAACTTTAGGATTAAGTAAGTAAACCACTATTAGTGGAGACGAATTTTCTAAATTTAATTTATTAGTTAGTTGGTTAGTCGGGAATGTTGTTCAGAAGTTTGTTTTACGTATGGACTAGCGTATAAGCATATACCTCTCTGTTTCTGTTTCACTCTCGTTGTTTTTAAATTCACATTTTCTCCGTAGCGAGGTAGTTGAGTAGTGAGAGAACAAAGCAGCAAACGCTACTCTTCCACTATCATCGATCTGTTCATACATGCCCTGCAGGAGGTCCACATGTTTATTACGTCACCTTCCTTCCTATCTTCTTGAGGCTCAACTGATGTCTCAACGACACGGCACTCATGTTCATTACGTTCTAAGATTTTGTCGAGACAATTTGTCATTAGAATTAATATTTTAATATTGTATACACTCGTAGAATTGAATTGTGTAGAACAAGAGTAAATAAAGTCATTGTAAATTGGCTGGATTGTGTGTCTGATTTGTTGGTTCGTCCGACAATATTTTAAATTCCTTTACACAATTAGATACTCCACACGTCATGTTTTGAATTCGGTCAGACTGCGGAGTACGAAGTGTCTTAACACTAGGTCCTCACTGATTTCCCCACTATACGTAGCATAAAATATAAAACTAATCAATTCTTATATTAAATTCACTTTTGACCTATATCTCACAATTCAATCCAAATACCAGTCCGTAACGTTATTTGTAAACGGCAGTTACGCCGCTCTGAGCCGCAGTAATCTCTGGAGAAATACAGCATCCAACCGATTTCGGGATGCTATGCATCGAAATATGAAATAAGCTACAACTGTGGTCACTGATTTAGCGATATATTGTGGACGTTGGTAGAAATTATTTATAATGAGGGCTTTTAAATAGATTTGTCATTTTTTATTCATTTAAATGATACTATACTCACAAACTCGTACGTACAATATGTAAATACTTATAGATAGGTGTAAAAAAATAAATAGAATGGTTTCCTCTAATTACTAATTGTTTTTAAGAAACTACACCATGTCACTCCTCCATTTTGGTTCAATGGGAATTTAATAAAATGGAGAAACTTTGTGTTAAATATCAGAAGCAAACATCGTATTTTATGCAGACAGGCCTTGAAAATTAAAATAGTGACCTTCTTTTAAGAGAAAATTAAATACTAGCGTGAGTACACGCTGGGTACGTAGGTACCCAGCGTGTACTTAAGACTGCGTCATGGTTGTGCCAAATAAATAATTTATTATTAAAGACTAGCGACCAGCTCGTGGCTTCGAGCGCTTAAATTTGCAAATTATTCGTTTGTTTAAGTACAGGGAATTACGTTCCTGCTTTAATAAATAATGTATGATTGCGCTCACTTAAATTTACCGAATCGGTCCCGTAGTTTCGGGGCCTATTCATTATTATTATATGATTTTATTTAGTCTGACATTTTTGGACTCCTTATATCTTTTGCATAGAATGTCCGATTTTATTAATTTATAAAGTACTTTACACGTATTCGAAGTATAGATAACTAATGAATAGAAGCTCAACAATCATTTTATGAATTCTGTGTATTTTATGTCATATTTCAATGTCGCAAATTATATATATTACACTAATATCCTAAATGTTTTGCCAAAACATTGTAATTATTCGGCGTATATTTTAAAAAAAGTACCTTAAAACAATAGCGGAGGTATAAAAATTCGAGTAATTTTCCTAAGAACGCTCAAGATGTATGAGGAAACTTGGGCAATTCGATGTGAATTAGGCGCAGGTAGTATCTGGGAGAGCTGTGGACATTAATCATTCAGTGATGATGGATCTCTTATATTTTTTGTCTGTATTTAGAGTTCTATATCTGATAATTATAACGTACTAGTCGTCGCCCTCAGCTTTGTATCAATGGTTTTTAAGATGTAAAATGAAATGTCCCGTTATTTTCCACATCCCATAGTGTTTAGAGAAATCCTTTCATCTATACACCATAAACTCCCTACAAACTAAAATTATAAGTCTGAAAGAAATATTTCTAAGTCCAGTAGACTCGTCTCTGTGATGTCTGTCAGTCATTTGGCAGAAATCTATTACGCTACAAAAATAAAAAATGTATGTAATACGTATTAATGTTTTCCTCCATAGTAGGATAAGAAAGGGTAACTAGGTTAAGATTTAACGATGGGAGAAAATACCAAAATAAAATATATATGCTACAATAGGTATACATTTTGCGTTTTAATATTATCAAATTTGTTTTTCAGTTCATTGAATAAACGGACAGCAGGTTCCCTTCCCCTTGTATTGTGAAATTGTTAAGTGACTTAAATATTTACTTTGAGGTGGGGTTATTTATCTATATATTATGTTAGCTTTTGATAGCGGCTTTATTTTTTGTCTACGTATAATTTAGGTCGTAAAAGGTAGAATATATTTTATATTAAAAATATTTATAAAAAATAAATAGATAAATGTTCCTGTGATACTTACTATTCACATAAACATTAAAAAAAACGGTAGCTAAACGTTTTTAAACAGTTCTTCTATAAGAAAGCAAAAAAAAATTAAACATTGTATGAAATTCGGCGCTTAATCAAAATCTGTAGGGACCCGTTCCATTGTCCTAAAAAATTATAAATTTTAATAAACGAAAAAAGTATTGAAATTATTGAAAAGATAAGATTGTCCGCGTTTTTATATTTTTATAACACTATATTGATGTACTTTATTAAAATTTTAAACGCCATCACTCTACAGTAATGTCTTATGTTTTTCTATCTACACCATAAAGTCTAAAAGATAATGAAAACAATATTTCTAGTCAGCCAAAAGATAAATTATGCAAAATTTGTAAATATTTGTGAACGCAACCTCTGAAATGATTTCCGTAATTGATTCATAAGTACGGCCCCTTTATATTTCAAGCAATGTTAATAAATACTAACTAACTTAACTTAACTTCACGCTTTATCCCTAGCGGGGTAGTCAGAGAGAACGGAGCGCCAAACGCTACGGTCTCTACATACCTCTTTCGCCTCGTCCACTGTCATCAACCTCTTCATACATGCCCTCCGGGGGATCCTCATGCTTTTTACGTGACCTTCCTCCAGTATCTTTGATACTGTGTTTTCGAAGGTCAACCGAGGTCTCCCCCTACCTCTCTTACCACTCACTTTTCCATCATAAATCTTTTTTGCCATTCTTTCCTCGCTCATTCGTTCGACGCGCCCAAACCAGCTGAGCACGTTCTTCTTCATTCTCACCGTGACATCCTCGCTGGTACCTGCCATTCTGTGTACCTCTTCATTGCGGATTCGATCAGCTAGGCTGACTCCGCATATCCTTCGAAGAGATCGCATCTCCACAGCATTCATCTTTCTTTCATTCTTCTTCTGTAATACCCACGTTTCGCTGCCGTATAACAGGGTCGGTACCAAAACTGCATTGTGTACGGCCAAACGCGCAGCTGTGCTGACGTTTCGCCGTCTCATCAATGCAGCCAAGGCTCCGTTAACCTTGTTACCGGCAGCAATACGCCTTTCCACATCCATCTCGTATCTTCCATCTCTACTGAACATACTTCCCAAATATACCACTTCATTCACCTGTTCTAATATCTTATCATTTACACTGATCTTGCATTCCGTCCTTTCTTCATCTCGTTCAAAAATCAGAACCTTTGTCTTATTCGCATTGAGGCTTAGACCATTATATTCACACTCTTCTTTCAAAGTGGTGACCAATGCCTGCAACTCGCACTCTGATGATGCAATAAGCACTGCATCATCTGCGTACAGCAGGCAATTCACATTCAGGTCACCTACTTTCACTCCTATATCACTTTGTTTCACTCCTTGGAGACAGCTATCCAAATACAAATTGAACAACCAAGCTGACATGGCGCAACCCTGTTTAACACCCGATCGGATGTCAAACCAGGGCGACATGCCAGCTCCTACTCGCACGCAGGCTGAGTGGTCTCTATAAAGAGACTTTACAGCCTGCAACAAGGGTCCACTCACATTGTACCGGGGTAGTATCTCCCATAATTTCGCTCTGACAACTCTATCAAACGCCTTTTCCAAGTCCACAAAAGCACAGAAAACTTTTTGGTTAACGGCCAAAAATTTTTCCGTGATCATGCGGAGGGAAAAGATCTGATCCATACACCCTCTTCCAGGTCTAAAGCCTCCTTGGGCCTCCCACAACAGCCTTTCAGATCTCTCTTGCATTCTTCTCGCTAAAACTTTAGCATAAACTTTACTACCTAAGCTAATCAAACTGATAGCCCTATGGTTTGCGCAGTCTATCTGTGAACCTTTGCCTTTATACAAAGGCACGATGACCGCACCTCGCCAATCGTCTTGGACCTCCCCTGATTTCCAGCATAAATTGCACAAAAACCAGAACAAGTCCAAGACGCGTGGCCCACCATATTTGATCATCTCGGCAGTAACTCCATCTGCTCCCGCTGACTTACCACATTTCAGACTTCGTATTGCACACTCAACTTCTTTCACACTGATTTCGCCATCAGCTACATCAAGACTCAGCGTTTCGCTGCTACTTGAGACTGAGGCGTCATCACATTCATACATCTCCTTGTAAAATTCCGCCCATCGCTGCAAAACGTGTGGTTTTTCTGTTAGAATTTCACCGTCCTTCGAAAGCACCCCTTTCATTCTACAAGTTAGCGAGCAACCTCGAGAAACACTAACTTCTCGCCAGAAAAGCTTCGTGTTTTCCCTGAAGTTGTTCGTTAACCTCTCATCTCTTTCATTCTCTGCTTTTTCGCGCTTCATCTTTATCAGTACTTTCGTCTGGTGCTTTTGCAGCTTATACTCTTTCTTTTTTATCTCTCTCATACTTTTATCCTTACCAGAGGCTTTATAATCCTGCCATGCCTTCTTCTTTCTTTCTACAGCATCTTGCACTTCATCATCCCACCATTCATCACGCTTTTTACTAAAGCCCCTTTTACCTTTACCACATACTTCTATCGCTGCTTCCTTCATACAATCCCTAAGGTTCTGCCAGCATACTTCAATATTTCCATTTCCAGATTCACTGCTGTCTAGCCTTTTGGAAACTCTTTCTTGATATTCCTTTCTAGTTGGTGGATCTTGAAGCTTCCAGCTTCTTATGCGATAATTCGACTCCAAGTCTGGACACCTCGTGTAGCTGCGCCAGCCCGTGAACAGACCCCTTATTCTAGCAACTACTAGATAGTGGTCTGTTCCCAGATCAGAACCCCTAAACACTCGTGTGTCCATGACTTGGCTTCGAATACGCTGATCCACTAGGAATAAGTCGATCATACTTTTCCCTTCCGTTCGCTCCCATGTATACATGTGAATTTGTTTGTGGTCAAACATAGTGTTTGCCACAAACAAATTCCTTTCCTTGCAAATTTCCAATATAAGCTTTCCAGCCTCATTTATTCTCTTGTCACCATACTGACCCAGCACTCCCTCGTACCCGCTTCGCGCAGTTCCGACCCATCCGTTCAAATCGCCACATATTATTAATTTTTCATTCCCTCTAACGCTACCTAGAACATCCCTTACACTCTCCCAAAACTCCTCGAGTTCGCCTAATGGAGCTGAGGATACTGGCGCATACGCCACTAACAAGAATACTCTTGTTAACCCCAGCTTGAAGCGAACCCAGAGCAGTCTCGGGTTGATCGCCTTGTATTCAACCGCTGCACTAACCAATCGAGAGGACAATAATACACCTACACCTTGACAGCCCCGCTCGCTCTCTGATACGCCAGCCCAGAAAGCGACCCGACTGCCCGGCAAATCAGTTGTATCATTGCCCTTTCGCTTGGTCTCAGTCACACAAACGACATCTAAATCTCTATCATCCATCACATCTAATAATTCATTCATCTTTTCTTCCATCCCTCCTCTTACATTCCACGTAGCTATTTGTAGCTCCGTCCTCCACCTCCCGCCGTTCCGGACATGGCGTGTTGGGTGGCGGTCCCCAACGCCGCATTCGTCGCCACTTGACACACCAGCGGGGACGCACTGGTGCGCGTCGCCTTGGGGGGACGCCCTATCAGTGCGCTCTCTCGGGGTGCACGTGGCGGATGGAACGTTGCAGCCCTCGTAAGGGCTGGCAGGGGTCGCTGCGAGCAAGCCTTCCATCTTGGACCCCCGGATGTTAATAAATAATGTTTATAATTAAATCTATTATTATCAAATTTTATGAATGCGAAGTCAGACACTGTGGACGCGCATTTTCGATTTCTAATAGTACAGCGACTGATTGTAAACGTGACAGTTGTGGTTCAATGCGCTCACGGAGGAAGGTAATATATGGGCATCTCTGTTTCTTATGGACGTAAACACATTAAAAAAGAAACAAGTTAACAAAGAAATGCCATTGAAAATTATATATTAATTTGAGCAAATATGTCATTGTTGCACCAAATGTATTGATACCGGTATATCATTTGAGCTGATAAAATTTAATTTTCATTCTATCGTCAGTTTTATCCTAATAATTAAAAAGAAATCAGTTCTATAATCTAAAAATATATATATTCTTGACTTAACTTTTTCTTCCTTAATATATCAATATAATTCTTACTTATGTATAAATATTATAAGAGACTTAAAATACCAATACATATAATTAAAAAAACTGGTTTTTTTATACAGTTAACAAGCATTTTCTGCTCTCCATTATTTATTTATAAATAGTAAATCTTTTTTGTAGGTCAAATACCCAAGAGCATCGTGATGTGCGCAGACGCCAAGGGCGAGGCTGTACCCGTCAATTCTTGACACTTTACAATATTAAGCGGGGACACTTAATTATCGCTAAACTTTCGTAATTCATAACTTCGGGAAGTTTGGAAGAAGGTCTTTCATCATTATTTGGCTCTGAAAGATTATTACGTAGTTGGTACAATATTTTAGTTGAATAGATATTAATGAACTTGAAAGCTCTTTGATGTGCTTTTGACTTAATTTCATTAAACAGAGGAATTAAAATTATTATTTAAATCATTTTTCGATTGTAAGTAAAGATAAGGTTCCAATTTTTCAAGAGATTTTTGTATAGTGGTTTTCTATTCCTTTTGTGAGCTGAGCTAAGCTTTTCGTATCGAGGGCTTGTTTTATGATATTAATAAAATTATAAGATAATAGAAAAACAACAAAAAGGTTAATTATATTTTTTAGTAATCTTGAGAAGCCATATTATCTAGGATCAAAATTAAATTAAAAGAAATTTCCAATAATAAATTGCAATTCCAAAAAATTTACGTATCGCGAGACCTTATTAGTTGACTTTAACCGCAGGTATAGAGAGAGAGCTATTTCAAAACTAAACATAACTAGGCATAAAACTTTTTTGATAAATATACTATGCTTCTTTCTAAAACTTGATTGTTTCATGATCACAATTGAATAATATTCATTTATCGAAGTGTTTTTTTTGCCTTGAAAATAAACTTTTTTTTTTAATTTTTACAACCAATAATGTCCGAGTTCAAGCAAACAAACTGTTCAGCTTAATAATATTAGTGTATACTTTATCAGTGACAAATCACTCAATTCAATCCTTGTCTATCTTCCATTAAGGAAATTGCAACGACTAACCAATACAGTCTATCTACACTATTAACTAAGTACTTTAGTACTTACGTACAGTTACAATCAAGATTCAATGCACAATAGTATTGTTTCCAACCAAAAGCCCGAACTTCGCTATAATACCACCTCCATGTACCAAAACCTTGTACATTTACTTCAACCGTAAGTAGAAGTAGTAAATTAGAAAGGGGCCGAGAATCGATTCGCTTTGTCTACAAATGGCAATTTGAGGGTAGCTGATATTGGGCGTATTTTTGATAGAATATGCTTGTAGGTTCAATCTTATTCATTCTTACTAAAACAAAAACTAAACAAAACTCGACTTAGTTTGTTCACAACACGTTCAGCAAATTAGTGATGAAATAATGGCAAAAAAGATTTATGAAAAAACGAGTGGTAAGACAAGCAGGGGGAAATTTGAAAATACAAGGTTGATGATACTGAAAAAAGGTTACGTAAAAAGCATAAGGACTCCTCGAGGGCGTATGTGAGGAGGTTGAGGACAGTGGACGAGGCGAAAGAGGCATTGCAGAGACCGCAGTATTTGGCGTTCCGTCCTCTCTGGCTACCCTGCCAGGGAATACAGCTTGATGCTATGTATGTATTCCATTAAAAATAATTTAAATATTAACACGTGAAGTAAAAACTTTTGTTGTACGGTCGCTTATTATACGGCCGAATTGGTTCTCCAGTTCAACATAAAATAAATTTAGATAGTATAATATCAAATGAAAAATTCAAAAGAAAAACATTTTAAATATCATTACACGTAGCATGAATTTCGAAGCTTTTCACAACTTGAGCTCGTCTTATTTTTATCTTTCACAGCATCTTCAGCAAATGCGCTTATTTACATAATAGTGTTATTTACAGACAGACAGTAAAGTTGCGAAAATACTTTTAATTAAAGCGTCCCGAAATAAAATTTGAGTGTCATTTAAATTTAAGTAACTTAAACGGGAAGTTGTATTAGTCAAGTATAGTATAGTCAAGATATGAATAAAAAATACTTGGTCAATTAGCATGTGCGGATTATTGGTTTGTAAACGTTTGTTCCATATATAGAACCACCACGGTTCTATATATATAAAAAAACTTCATATAAAAATTAGACGAATTAATTATTATTTATATCTTGACTAATACAATACTAGAAGACTTATACTAATTCATATCATACTAGGAAAAAAAAAACATTTTTTTTATTGTCTTTTCGTTGCTGAGTTGTATAAATACGAAATAAATTCGACGTTGGTTATAAAATAAGAATCCGTTTCCAGTGTTCCACAGTAAAATATTATGACAGAGTAGTATAAAAACAAAATGTATAATACCCTTAAACTTTAATATGCAGTTGTTTAATTTATTACCAACATAATTCCATCGCACGGCTTCGGATAAATAGGAGCGTCGCTGTGGAGTTTTATTTTCAGAATCAGTACGTATTCATAGTCCGTAGCTTTATTGTGCTATCTTGAGTTACTAGGTTTCGAATTTGATATTACCCAGACTAAAACTGAATTTGGTTTAGTTTCATTTATTTGACGTTACGCTAAATGTCAGTGTTGAGGTTCTATCCGACATAATATTCTTTTATTAATTCTATGTCGAGGTTAAGCGCCTCCAGAATTCGGCAAAAAGTGGGGTACGGAGTGTCTTAAGACTAGGTTCCCTCTGCCTAACCTGCTGTGTGCGGGATACAGCGTGAACCTGATAAAATGTTTTTATATACACACGTCGTGGCACGTTGGCACAGTAACTGTGTGGGTCAATTATTTTTATTTCTCCGTTCTGGTAACGGTGTTGAGTTCCGCCACTCAACACGTAAAAGAGTTCGGCGGAAATTCAGGAGCGGAAGTGTATTAATGGGAACAGAGTGTCTTAACACTAGGTTCCCTCTGTCGACCCCGCTATGTGTAGGATACAACGTGAAGCTGAAAAAAAATAAAAAAACATACATGAACACAATTCTTTCTAAAGGGAGGTGGAATCTCATAGTCGATAAAACTGAAAAATGACTAGCAATCCCAACTGTTTACGGTAAAGAATGAACTCGATTCCTCCAGCCAAAGTATCTTTTATTTTCCGACTTAAAAAATTGTTTTACATTTCATTTTGTTGCTGTTGTGTTACGTATTCTTTTATTTATTTTGAGCTTTTATAACGGAATAATATGATTGTAAATTGTGATGGTTGTGTGTGCGATTCCCACTCGCGGAAGGATTTTATTTAAAACAATAACATGGTAAAACGAAAAATATCTTATTCCTCCGTTTCAGTAATATATGTAAAATTTCAACGTTCTACGCCCCGTACGTTCGGCATCGCGTATGTCTAACTTTTATTTGACAGCTCAAGTAAGTCAACAACCAGTTTTGAGTTCTATCACCCTTGGCCCTAATTTATTTTGAAATGAATTTTGTTGACTACTTTATTATTTCAACTTTCACATTATTAATCCTATGTGTAATGTTTTATCTTAAAAGGAATCGAATCAACAATCATTACGATTACAGACAGACACTGTGCCATAGAAGATCTAGTTATGCATAAAAAAAAAAGATTTTCTACAAGCTAAGTAACACTTATTCTTAATTCATTGATAGTCCTATGGAGGTTTTATAAAAGTATCACAAGCCATAGATACAGGCAAGTTCTAAGTCAAGCGAGACCCTTCTATAAAGGGCCCTTATATCACCCACAAAGGGAAATCTCGTCGTCGAGATTATGTTTGCGAAAGCAGGCGCGATACGAAAGAAACTTTGAAATTTTAAAAATCTAGGCTAGTGTCCTTATTTTGTTTGTGTGAAAAGTTATGATGAAACATCGATAAAAACCGTTGCGGCGCAGCGTTATGCAATGTTTATAAATTTAAGTGGACGGTGGAGAACGGAGTGTCTTAACGTTCTTAGCGTTAGGTTCGCTCTGCATATCCTGGTATACAAATCAATAAATGGTAAATATATATATATATATATTTTAAATATAAGTCAGCCAATATACTCGTATTTTGACATGTAGATGTTAACAAATCGGATGATAATTACAGTACAGGAGGTGGTCAAACCAGGGAGAAAAACGTTGTTTCAAGCAGTAACAAATATGAGTTAAAGAAAAATCCCCAGGCTATTTGAATAGTGGACTCACAATTTTCTATACTTCTTTATAGAATATTTTCATCTGCGCCATTAACAATAGATTATTAAAATTTACTACTCTATGGTTCCTTTTAAAATTAGGCATGATGGAAAAAAACTTTTTAAAATTGTAGATGTCAGTTGTGGTGCAGGGGCACAACCGTGTATCGAATCCACAGATTCGAATCTTACTCGAGGAAGTAAAATATTTGATATTTTTTTTTCTCGCTCTGGTAACGAGTCAAAATGTCAATCAAAAATCCACCAGAATTCGGTGGAAAGGAGTGAACAGAAGTATCTTAATGAAAACGGAGTACCTTAATACTAGGTTCCCAGCTTCCCTGTGCCCATATATGTGTGAGATAAAGCATTGCGTACACTTAAATACTGCCCCACTTTGTCACTATAATGTAGTCTATAAAATTTATTTAATTATTTTATTCGCTTCTCGGTATATTCCGCATATAGCAGGGTGTGTAATCTGGGAAACTAACGTTATGACACTTCATTCCCCGCTTTTCGCTCAATGTTCGATTCATGACATATTGAGTGTTGGAACTTAACACCGCCCTTTGTCTGCTACCAGAGCCCAGAACCCACAGCCGCCGCGCTTATACTCAAACACTGCTTTTGCGCCACTACCACCCAATATATTTTAATAGTGAAACAAATAAACCGTTTAACTGTTATTTATATGATAACCGTTATCAGCACAGTAACTAAAGTTTAATGGGAGTTTTGGGATAAATGCTAGTGTTTTTACGTTTATTATTATATTATACAGAAAATGGCTTTAAAAACTATCGTTCAATATGTATGGAAAATTTAACATATATATATTTTTTTATTTTTCACGTTTTTCGTTAAACCTACACTTGGGTCGCAGGACTGCCCTGAACTCCTTATACTGCAACGTGAAGGGCACCCGAAAGGTGAATCTATGGAACGTCAAGTAGTTTCATAGTTAATTCGACAATTCCAAAGTGTGCCATGCACAGTGTACTCAAATATAGAATATTTTAATGTATTTATTTTGGAGTGCTATCTCAACTCTAAGCATATGGAATAATAATTTTAAAATCTTAAAAAAGAAAAATTATAATACGGTGATATTAACAATGTAAATAAGTAATAGCACGACTATAAGAAATTGATGTAGCTTGATTATAGCTTATAGTATTTATTAATCGTAAGAGCGCTTTGGCGGCTTGTAAGAAGCGCAAAGGCTTCGTCTGTAGTGGGTAAGTTCTAATATATAATCGTATATAAAAATTGTAACCAGTATGTACAGTCGAAATATATATATATATATATATATATATATATATATATATATATATATATATATATATATATATATATGTAATATGTTGGATGATACCGGAGCAAATAACACACAATTGTATTTATCTAAAATAGAAAGTTTAATGTTATTATAAAATTATAACATTCTAATTAATTAAGATCATCTATATTTATATCGTGAATTGTTATATACTAACCTAAAATAGAAAAATCGACAATTAAAGGTTTTTACTTCCAATATTTTGTAGTTTCAGACAATGAGAAATAAGAATTAAATTACTTGACAAGCAGGCTCAAAATCTCCATCTTAAGTCCCCTGTCATTATTATTCTTTTAATTGCCACATCATATATGTTAGGCAGTGCACACATACTTGTACATTAGCCCACGTACACAACATACAGTATACAAAGCTTACATCTCCCCCCCTTAAAAGTGAAAATTAGCTGGGGTTAATTTCACCAAACTGAGGAATGAGCTTTGTCACATGATATAATCCCAAGGACTTTTTATTCTTTCCAGTGTTGATTTTGCATAGCGAATCTGATATCATTTCTTCTATCTCAAAAGGACCAATTCTAATTTCATCCATTTTAGATCTATTTAACTTATTACAGTCTGTTATGTAAACCATATCACCTTTTTGAAACTTGTAATCTATTCTATTTTTGTCAAAAATGGCCTTGTTCAATTCATGTGATTTTTTTGATCTGAGAAATGCTGTATATCGGTCTTTTTCCAGTTCTTCAGGATCCATTTGTTTTATTTTAAGATCCATTGGTAATACATCGGTTGGTTTTCCACTTAACAGATATAGAGGCGAATAGCCTGTCACTGTGTGATTTGTAGAGTTGTAAGCTTTCACACAATCCATTGCAACGGTCGTCCAAGCTGTTTTTTTTTCTTTGCTATTCAAGACACATCTTATCCTATTTACTATTGTCTGGTTCAACCTTTCATTGCAACCATTAGAAAAAGGAGCATCCACTGCTGTAAAAATTAAATTAACAGAGTGGTCCTTTAAATATTTTTTAAATTCTTTTGAATTCATTGCTGGATATTGATCGGAGAGCAATATCTCAACATTATTGTCCTTGATCACTTGATCTACCAGTTTTATAAAGTCATTAGCTAGTTGTGTCTTCGAGCACAAAATGTAAGCATAACGTGTGAAATGATCAATCAACAAATGTAAATATTTTTTTGAAGACCTATTACCACCAAATCCCCCTACTGTGTCTATAGACATAATTTGAAAAGGTTTTTCTGCCGGTCCTAATTGTGACATGAGTCCATAATTTCTATTTAATCGTGATTTGTTTTTTATACAAGCTTCACATTGGCGGCACATCAATTTTATATTATCCAGTAGGTTTGGTGCTGTGTAGAATGGTCTTATTTTTGACTCTATCTGATTTATTCCTATATGACAGAAGTGCTCATGTACCTTTTTTATTAATGTCTTACTGTAGTCCTCGGACAAAACAATTTTTTTTTTCTTTTTGTTGCATTTGTAATATATACCGTTTTCTCTTATGAAACCATGTCGGTTCTTTATGCTTGCATTTTTGTTTTGGTCTTCCAATATTTCCTCAATCTTTACAATATTTACTGTTTTCAAGTTATCTTCTTTGTTCTCGTGGCTTTCATACACAGGATTTCTGCTTAAGCAGTCAGCTTCTGTATTGTTTTTACCAGGGTTGTATTTTATTACAAAGTTGTATTGTGATAGGTAATGAGTCATGTCTCCCAATTCGTCATCTGTTCTGTTTTTTATGTTTAAATTTTCTAGTGGCTTGTGATCCGTATAAACTGTAAATACATTTCCTATTAGCCAGTGTTGCCAAAATTTTAAACTTTCTTTTATGGCTAAGCATTCTAAAAATATGGCTTTCTTCTTTTTTTGTGATTCATTCAACTTCTTCGAAAAGTACGCCACTGGTTTGATTTCTCCACATTTCTGAGTTTGTTTTAGTATTGCACCGATTCCTTTTATACTTGCATCAGTGTATATAAAAGTTGGCGCGTCTCGGTCAAAAATAGCCAGAATTGGAGCAGAGCATAAATTATTTTTTATTGTTTGGAAAGCTTTTTCACAATCAGCTGACCACTCGAAATTGACGTTCTTTCTTAGTAAATTGTGTATTGGATCAAGAGTTATTGTAGCATTAGGAATATATTTATTATAAAAATTTACTTTACCCAGAAATTGTCTTATTTGCTTCTTGTTTTGTGGTGCTGCAAATTCTGCTATAGATCTGAGGTTATCTTTCAAAGGTGTTATTGTATTACCTTTTACTATATGTCCCAAGAATTTTACAGACTGCGCTGCAAATTTACATTTTGTTAATTTCAGACGAAATCCTTCTTCAGCAATTGCATCCAGCAGTTTCGATAAATGGTTCATATGTTCATTAAAAGTTTTCGAAAACACCATAATATCATCTATGTAGTTCATTACAAAGTTTGACAGGTAATGTTTTTTTATTATATTGGTCAAGATTCTTTGAAAAATTGCCGGGGATGTTTTCAGTCCAAAAGGCAGGCAAGTCCATTGGTAATGACCTTCTTGTGTAACGAAGCCTGTCTTTTCTCTGTCGCTGATCCTCAATGGTATAGACCAAAAAGCAGAATTAATGTCAAGAGTAGTAAAATACTTACAGTTTATCGTTTTTACCATTAGATCTTCTATTATAGGAAACGGCTGTGGCTGTGGGATAATAATCTTATTAAGATCCCTAAAGTCAATACATAATCGCGACTTTTTTCCTTCATCCCGTTTGAATGCCAATGTCACTGGTGCTGCGAATGGGCTGTAGGATTCTTCAATTAATTCATTTTTTAGCAATTGCGCAATTTGCTTCTCGATTTCTTCTTTATCATCTAAGGAGCATCTGTATGGTCTTTTTGAGCAATACTTCTCTACTTCTAGGTCTATAAATGCTTCATAGTTTTTCACTTGGCCTACATCGTATTTATCTTTTGCAAATATATGTTTATAATCATTTAGTAATTCACTAATTTTTATTCTTTGGTTGTGTTCCAAGTAATTAGTATCTATATCAAATTTATTAACATCTATGCCCTCATTAAAATTTATTTTATAATTAAATATTTCTTTGGTTTCAATTTCTTGATTACCATATTTTGTGTTTTCATTAGGGCTAATATATTCATTTGCTCTTAGACTAGTGTCTTTCTGACGTTGGATGTTTAAATTCCCATCATGGGTCAACCCAAACCGCTTTATCGTATCCAGTCCTAAAAGCAAATCATGAGTAAAATTTTTATCATTGCAAATAAATGCATTTATTTCCTTTTCAATGTTTAATATTTTTCCATTTAATCTTATTAAACCTGTTGTTTTTCCCCCACCACCAATTGTGTTGAATTTATTTTCAAAATAATTTTTCTTTAAATTTGTTACTTTTATTAATTTGGAATTTATTAAAGTTATATTGGAGCCAGGGTCATAAATACCTGTGCATTTTAGTGTGTCATTCAACATTACTGCAACTTCTATTAGTGGGGGAATATCTAGTTTTTTGTATCCTGAAATTGATCAATCTCTAAAATTAAGTTTTTGCAGTGTTTTACACTGTCATTACTGTTCTTGTCTTCTTTGAACCAGCATAAATCTTCAGAGTGAAATCTGTTCTTCTTTCCCATCTTGTAACATATTTGACAAGATGTTTTTTTTTTACATTCCGCTTCTGTTTTAAAGTAGCTTTTCTTCTCAGAAAAATGTTTTTGTAAATTTTTATTCTGATTTTCATGCATCCGTAAGGCGCTAAATAAAAGAGTCGGGTTTGTAACCTCTTGTCTGTCAAGAATACTTGTAATATGAGTTGGCAATCCTGCGACAATTAAGTCAGTAAGAGTTCTAGTATCTATATCACTGTTATATTCTAGTAACAATCTCTGCTTTTTCAATGCATATTCCAGCAGAGAGCCATTTAAATGTTTGAAACTGAGTGCATACACTACAGAGGACCAACTTTTATCTGCAAACGTGTATAGAAAACTCTCTTGCCATATTTTCCACAACGAATTTAAACTGTGTTTAATTAACATAGCCTCATACCAGTCATTTTCTGAGTCATTCAAAAATAATCTCAAAGCACTAATTTTTTCTGTATCACCATTTAAATCAAATCTAGTACATTCGCTTTCAAAACTTTGCAACCATTGCTTAGCATTAGTGTTCTTGTTATCAAACCTTTTTAAAACAAATTTTTCATGTAATTTGCTTAAATTATTATGTTTTTCTTTGTTTACATTAGATTTCTCACTTAGTTTCTCTAAAATTTCCAATAATTTTCCATCTATAATCTGGCTTGTAACTTGAGTCATTTCTTGTAATAAATAATCATTAAACACCATATTTCCAGCATCATCTTTGTATAATGCTAAAACATCACTTGGTACGGATATCCACACCTTTCTATTTTGACCTCTTCTCTGTAATGTTTTTTTTATTTTTAAAAATTCTGGTAACTTAGTCAATTGAAGGTGGTGTTTTGCTGCTTGAAAACATGACGGTATGACATAAGTTATTCCATCCTCTTTTGTTATTGATTTTATAATTATGATATTATTCTTCGGATCTTCATCTGCTGCCAGCTCAACTTCAAATTGTAATCTTGTCATGATCTACTATTATCCAATAAACTCTGACAATTGTCGATTTGTAATATGTTGGATGATACCGGAGCAAATAACACACAATTGTATTTATCTAAAATAGAAAGTTTAATGTTATTATAAAATTATAACATTCTAATTAATTAAGATCATCTATATTTATATCGTGAATTGTTATATACTAACCTAAAATAGAAAAATCGACAATTAAAGGTTTTTACTTCCAATATTTTGTAGTTTCAGACAATGAGAAATAAGAATTAAATTACTTGACAAGCAGGCTCAAAATCTCCATCTTAAGTCCCCTGTCATTATTATTCTTTTAATTGCCACATCATATATGTTAGGCAGTGCACACATACTTGTACATTAGCCCACGTACACAACATACAGTATACAAAGCTTACATATATATATATATATATATATATATATATATATATATATATATATATATATATATATATATATATATATATATAAATAAACCACAAGTATATCTTCATAGAGACCAAAAAGCACCAAAAAGCTCTAAATCACTTGAGGTCACTGTAACAAAGCTTATTGCAGTTATATTTAAGCTAAACATTGTCTTCGGGCAAACGTAAAAGCTCAGTACAAATGCTGCCATTATTCACAAGTAATCTTTGCAGATGGCGCCGCCATGCGTCACTGCTGTGCAGAGATGTAGTGCGCTGGTTTAAACGTTAAATTTATTGAAAAATATATGTATAACTAGAGGGTAGTCGTGGCGCAGGGGCGCAACCGTGCGACTGTTAGAGCGAAAGGTTGTGGGTTCGATGACCATTCGGGGAAATGAAGTATTAATTATTTGCATTTCCTCGCTCTAGTAACGAAGCAATGCGCGACGTTGAATGTCTCCGCTTAACACGAATCTGAAAATGTTTTAATGAAGTGTCTTAACACTAGGTACTGTCAGCTTATCCTGCTATATGCGGGATACATTATAAAGCAGGAGAAAAAAATGTACGTTTTTTCTTTAGCTTCACGCTCTTTCCCGCATAACACGATAGGCAGAGTGAACTCAGTGTTAAGACACTCCATTCCCCACGCACCGCCTATTTTTCGAGACATTGTATTTTGGATGTGGAACGTAACTTTGTGCTTTATCTACTGAAATGAAAATAATTTACATATAAGTAAATTTTTATAGTAAAGCAGCGTCATATGATTAACCAATGATTTGACGATTCTGATTAAACAATGATGATCTTCTGAACTTTTAATGTTCAAATGTAATTAAAAACTAATGTAAAATATTAAAAAAATATATAGTACTAAAAAAAAGAGCTCGTCTCTAGTTTTTTCTTCATGGTATATTGTATTTTATAAATAGCCCTAGCCCTTCTATTCGATACCCATATTAGATGGATTGTGCAAAAATTTGAAATTTTGTTTTGGTGGCTATTTTAGATTACCAACAATAATGTTTACATGTAATTTAATTGTCATCAGAACTGAAGTCTAAATGAAATTTTCAACTCCATAGGAAAGTGGATCAAATTGAATTTGTAAGATTTCACATGCACTAACACACATACTAACACCGCAAGTTAAATTAAAACTATTAATAAATAGTACCCACAACCATTACTTTATACGTTACTTCAGTAAAACCAAGAATTTTCCAAGAATACCACTTCAAAAGGATATTTATAATTGCCACTTAATATCGTGGGAAGTACGAGTGTTGGAAATGAAAGAGTGTTGTGTGTGCATATATATATAAAAACAGTAAATAATATAACATTTATTAATCTGTGTGAAAAAAATTGAGTCCAGTCGTGGTGGTGGCGCAGGGGTACAAAGTGTGACTGTAAAATCACACGAAATGAAATATTTATTAACATTTATATTTTCATTTCTTCGCTCTGTTGTTGAGGCAAAGCGCGGCATTGAGTTCCGCCACTCAGCACGACCTACCTCCGAAATACCTCCAGAAATCGACGGAAAATGGAGAACGGAATATCTTAAAACTAGGGTCCTTCTGCATATGCTGATGAGTGCGGGATACATCGTGAAGCTGACAAAAAAATTGTATGATAACCCGTATTATACGTTTACTTTATCTGGGTTAATGACATCACTAGTTTATTAAGTTATTCATAGCTTTTTTATCGCCTTTTGGGTTAAAGCCAAGCGGAGTCACTAGGCCTCCTACAGATTCATCAATCAATCTCTTTATACGTGCCCTCCGGAAAGTCCTCATGTTAACGTGGCCTTCATCCAATATCACCGATTCTATTCTCGATGGTCAACTGAGGTCCACTCCTTCCTTTCCTTGATCACTCATTTTCTCGACGTGCCCAAATGACTTGCGTACCTTACCTTCTATAACAGTCAGTAATAGTTACTAAATACCGCTCTAAGTTATTTAATAGTAAGGACGTTATATAAGAGGCGACTGATAGTATTGCCCCTTTTGATAGAAAATCAATATTTTAGTTGCTACGCTACAAAAATGACATACACTCATCCTTTTAGTAACTACTTCATTTTAAAAATAATTTAATAAAAGATGTTACAAATTCTGATAAGGCAGTCGTGGCACAGGGGTACTAGCGTGCGATTGTAAAGTCGACGATTGTCGGTTCGATTACCACTTGTGATAATAAAATAATTAATATTTAAATTTTTCCGGCTCTGTTAACGAGGCAAAGCGCGGCGTTGAGTTGCACCACTATACATGCGATCCCTCGACAATTCGGCGGAAACTAGGAACTGAGTATCTAAGCACTAGTTTCCTGTGTTCCCTTTGACTACCGTGCTATGTGCGCGATACAGCGTGAAGCTACTAAACAAACTTATAAGTAACGAGACGCCACCTTGGCGTGGTAGGAATTAGAACCTCTTTTAAAGGTTTACTCCTGACTCGGGACGGTTCATACCTCAACTTTCCTAAAAACAATACTGATTATATGTAATTTTATTTTATTTAAGTAGTCATCAGAACCGAAGTCGTATTCTAAACACGCTAGCTAACTCGGCCCGCTTGTATAATAAAATATTTTTAAATTAATTTTCATGATTAAAAATATGACTTTTTCTTCACAGCATCGCAATTTATTTCGCATAGCAAGATAGGCAAAGTAGTGTCAAAAGACTCTGCATTTCCACTAGAATCTGATACAAGCGTTTGGGTTGATCTTACTAGAGCGGTGAAAGAAAAATGTGTAGCGTCGGACTGTCAATGCGACGATTGTGGGTTCGATTCCCGATTTTTGATGAATTATTTTCATTTCTTCGTTATGGTAACAAGACAATCAACAATGAACACTCAATTTTTCCAAAATTGGGCGGTATGGGTTAAACGGAGTATCTTAACACTAGATTCCCTCTGCGATACAGCGTGACCCTGCGGGATTCATGCGTGAAACTATGTAAAAAATATATTCCCCTGAATTGTATATGATACTACCTAATAAAAGTACCATATTTTTACTGTAATTTAATATTTCACGTCAAATATTTTTTTATAATTGATTTTCTCAGGATATTTTTGTTTGTTGGAAAACGAAATAGATACCGACTCGCCTTTGATAAAGTTTTCGTGGAATGATTACTTAGATGTTATTATTAAATTAAGCTTTCGTTGTTGTTACGTGTTTCACTGCGCGCCATAATTGTAGATTCAATCTTTACTTAGACAAGATTCACGCTTTTCCCGCATAGTAAGGTAGATAAGGGAAACCTAGTGTTAATACACTCCGTTCACCACTGACTGACCAATTTTCGAGTTAAGTGGCTGAACTCAGCGTTATACCCTATTTTATTACCAGTGAAAGAAAATGAATGTCTGACTTATTGTCAATAATTTATTACTCGAATCGAACCCATAAAAGTCGTTCCTACAGTTAGAAGCTGTTCTACTGCCAAACGATTATCCCTGATGTAGTATATTTAAATATAACTATCTCTTCCAAATTTTCAGTTGCAGTTTTATATTTTTAACAAAAATATTCGGTCAAGAATCGAGTGAAAATCACTGGATGTAAATTGACTGTATGGCTATTATGAAAAAGTGTCCAAAACAACGTGTCCTAACGCTCTTCGCAACTGAATATTCCAATTTTGTTAAATTACTCTCGCTCGATACAGAATTTTACATATATTGATAGGTTATTTTCATTATTTTATTCAATGCAGGTACTAATTAAATGGCCTTAAGTACAATTGATAATATAAAATCAATTTAAAAATAAAAAAAATATTCACGTATCCCGCATTTAGCAGAGAACACAGCAACACTACTATGCAATACATAGCTTAAAAACTGGACAATTGCGTGTTGGGCTCGCCCTTTGAAGGTTCCGTACAAAAATTGGATGTCTCAGAGCTTCTCCTGAAATTCAGGATTTGTTTAGAAAGAACCCTTTTATCAGAAAACTTACTTGAAATGACGGTCTTAATAAGTCTATTATTTTTTAGGATTTACCTATAAATGCTTAGTTTTTAGATATTTTCCTGAAATAGTACTATCTATAGATGCTACCTGCCACATTTCAAAATTCTAGACCAACCAGAAGTAACCTATGAATTCTGATTCCCTTGATAGTATCGAAATATATGTTTTCGCAATGTAAACGGCCATATCTTTTTTTTAAGCGAATGCCTTTTACTGAAATACTTTTTTTCCAGGAAATTATGGGGCCATAGATATGAGTATATCGTTTGAATTTTAACTTTACATTTCCAGGCGTTCCTGAGATAAAGGTTCTTAGTATACAGACAGACAACAAAGTGATTTTAGAAGGGTTCCTTTTGGATTTAGGGTGAAAAGCAAAGTAATCATTATCAATCTGTTCTGGATTTTCTTAAGCTTCACGTTTTTATCCTACCGTGTAGCCAGAGAGTACTGATCATCAAACCCTACGACTTCTGCATACGCTTGCGCATCGCCAGTCTTATCAACCTCTTTATACAAATCTCGGAGACTCCTCATGATTTTATGTCCCCTTATTCCAGTACCATCGATACTGTGTTCTCAAAGATCAACTAGGGTCTCTTCCTGCCTCTTCTAAACATTGCACCTAAAATCAATTTACCACAAGCTACTATATCTATAAGTCAATTTATTAGATACGAAAGACGGTTACAAATTATAGGTCATGTAAAAGTTTAAGCATTTCATATAAGAAATGTCGCCTTTCTTTGAATAATAAATAGTAAAGAAGGTACCTACATGTATATGTATGAGAGTGGTTCTATCAACCGACTGCGTCCTTTTTGCGTTTAATTTAATATAGAGGAGGAAGTGTACAAGCACTGTTTACATCTTGCAGGGGTAGCTCTGCCAGAACCAGGTTACGACTATTCTTTTTTTTTTTTTTTTTTTTTTTTTTTTTTTTTTTTTTTATTTTATTTCTTAACACTACAGACACTTGGTCCGTACACTTTTTAAATTTATTATTATATCTAATATCCTTATCATATATATTAATTACATTGTGGTTTACATACAATCAATATCTATAATAAGCAAATTATATTTTTATCTTTACATTATTTTACAAAATTGTACTTAGATCTAAGGTTAAGCGAGTGTTTCTATTTATATATATATTTAACAATTTTACATATTACAATATATATTTAATTACATAATTATAAGTACATGCTAAACTTTTATCATAATTGATTTGGATGTGAGGAATTTTGCACTAGGATAAGGGCATGACCGCTATGGTGGAAGAGGTGACTGCTGCGTTCCTATCTTTCAAAGCCATCTTTAAATTATATTCCACAATGCTTTTTGTCGTTGCCTTCGTCGCGTTCCGAATTAACATATTTACTGCGTCATCTTTGCCTTCACTATAGTACGTGCAGGTGTCGGTGTGCCGAGATATTGCTACGACGGCGTGCGAAACGCTATCATGCAGCTGTAGCCTAATAGATTTAGTGTTAACCACTATAACAGTCGCGCTGGTCAGACCCTGAGACTCGTGAATTGTCAGCACCTTCGAACCTGTTTCTCCTCCCCACCCCTGCGCTATCAGAGATTCTTTCTCCTCCTGGGTAAATGTGAGATACAGTGTGTATTTTAGATCTCCCGGTACTGGTGTCATTTTGATATCCTTTATAGAAAGGGATCGCACTACACTCTTAGACGAGTATATACCAGGATATATCTGTCGCAGGGCGTAGGCGACTATTCGCGACGTTGAATTTTGCCACTCAACACGTAATGTCGCGAAAATTGGGCGGAAAGTGGAGAATAAATACGAGGGGTTCCACGTGAAACTGTATTCGGATCGGCCTGCCCGCGTTTTTAGTTTCTAACTTCCGGCCCGAGTCCTATTTCAGTTTTCATTTGCGCTCGGCTAGCGCCGCGTCGCGTTTGTGTCCGCCGACGCCTCTGTCGTCGGCTGTCGTTTTTCCGATTTGCTTCGGTTCGTCGGACCGATGACTGCCGGTGCGGGCACGAGTTCTTACGACCTTTAATCATCTTTTGTGCGTTTTTCGATGAGTGGCCGACGTGGTGCGAGACGAGACCGTTCTCGTTCGCGCCCTCGCACTTCTTCATGTGAACCTCCGAGAATCCTCTCTCCCCATCCTCCGCATTCTCCTGAGACCGCCAGATGCCGCGCTCTCCGTGCGCTGTCGGACCAAGTCGAAGGTAAATCCAACTTCTTACCTGATCCTATCCCCTCCCCGCCTTCCAGTGGGAGACTGACACCCACCTCGGGCTTCGGTCCGACACGCTCCGACAACTGCTCCGACGCTGCGATTCCCCGGCCACCACCAGTGGCGCGCGATCATCCAGAGCCTAACGCAAGATCGCAACTGAATGCCGATTTGGCGGCCGTGGCAGAGCTCCGCAAATGTGGAGCCCTCTCCAGGTCGCTAATGGAACACATAAGTGTGTTCCTCGACAACAGACGCCGCGAATTGATCCCGTGCGAAGACATGGAGGTCACGCTCGAGGATTGCCCATTGCCTCCACCCTCGCGTGATCCACGCATACGCAGGTCTGTAGATTCAGCTCCGGCGCCTCCCGCTGGGCCTTCTATTCCTCCTCCCGCCGCCACTACCTCCGGATCACCAACATCCGATCCCAGTCCTGCTGGCCTGTCGTTTGCAGACGCACTGAGAACTAATAACACTGCTCCAGCTAGCCAGCCTGCTCCTCCACCACCACCGTCTGTTCCCAAATCACGACTGCCGCCGCTCATCGTTGAGGAATTCCCTCAGTGGACCACTCACTTCCGAGCGCTTAAAGATCTCCTGGGCCATGCTCCCAACGCTCGTCCACTGGGGAAAGGTATCCGGTTCACTCCGAGCTCCACCACTGAATACCGGGTGATCCAGCGATACCTTTGCGACCTGGAGAAATCGCAGTGAATTTCATGGTTCTCGTATGCCCTCCCTTCTGAGCTGAGCAGAAAGGTGGCCATACGTGGACTACCTCCTTCGACCGCTCCTCACGAAATTATCGAAGCCCTTGGAGAGAAAGGTTACCAGGCGGAGTACGTTAAACCAATCAGGGCGAGGATGGGCCGCCCTGGTTGCGTTTTCTTCGTCATCTTCACCAACTCCCCGGATCTGGTGCCCGGCATATATGGAGTGACGGAGCTGCTCTATATGTCGGGCATCACCATCGAAGCCTGGCGCAGCAAGCGTGGCCCGGCCCAATGTCATCGGTGCCAGGCCTTTAGGCATTCAAGCCACGGCTGCCATAGGCGCATGGCCTGCGTAAGGTGCGGGGAGGAGCACTTTGCGCGGGACTGCCCGCGCCCGCTTGAAGAACCGGCGACGTGCGCCAACTGCGGTGGGCCTCACCCCGCCAACCACTCCGCGTGCCCACAATTCCGGCACGAACTTAAAAACAAGAGAGCCGGCACCGTGGCCCTCTCTCAGCCGCAGTCTTCCCGTCGCCCTACAGGTCAACCCTCCGCTCCCGTCGCCGTCAATATGGTGCAAGCGGACTCCCAGGCTACCTCATTGATGGCCCCGGCTAACCCTCCAACGGAGAGAGGAGTACGGAGGAGGAAGAGGGGAAAGGGTAAGTTAGCCCCTAGAGAGGATTCCCCTACTGCCGTCGCCGTATCACAACCCGCTCCCGCGCTGTCGACCACCTCTCGCACCGTCACCTGCACCAAACCGACGCGCACCCGCACTGCGGAAGCGCGCAACCGCATGTCGGAGGCCGCGCCCTCTTCCGCCGCCGAATCCACGCCCTCGGCCCATCCCGTTCCGGTGAGACAACATCACTCATTCATCGCTATTGACAGGGCACTCGACACCCTCAAGGAAGTACTCCTGGCCCTGAGGGAAGGTCGGGATCCTGTCCAGACGGTGCTGGACCTCATGATGCGACTCGTCACCAATGGCTGAGCTTCGCATCATGTATTGGAACGCCGCGGGCCTCCGTCGTCGCCTGCCGTGCCTACGCCTCCTCCTGTCGGACAACGCGGTAGATGTCGCTCTCATTAATGAGACACATCTACACTCTTCTCACTCCTCGAACCTGCCAGGATACCACGTCACACGACTGGACACCACGGCAGAAACGCCGCGTAGAGGCCTTCTCGTGGCCGTTCGCCGCCGCATGGTCCACCACCAGCTACCCGATCTCGGCACCCAGTCGTTCCAATCTCTGGGTGTCGAAGTACACACTGGTTCATCTGCCATCCGCCTCTACGCCATCTACCGTCCGTGCCACTTGCGTCTCCAGACCCGTGAGATTCACCGCATCCTCGACGGCTCCTCCCCCATCCTCGCCGCCGGGGATTGGAACGCTAAACATCCGGCGTGGAGGTGCTTCTCCACCTGCCAAACTGGCCGCCGCCTCTACCAAGACGCTCTGAGGCGCGGTTACGAAGTGGTGGGGCCCGAGGAACCCACGCACTACTCGTCGGCCAGCTCTCATCTTCCATCCATCATCGACCTGGTTGTACACCGAGACCTCGACGGTGTACACCTGGAGACTCTGCCGGACGCCTTCGGCTCTGACCACCAGCCTGTCCTCATCACCCTTACGGGCAGGCTGTCGCTGGCCAGGGCCCCTCCTCCCGGCCGACGCATCTTCTGGGAGCGGTTCGAGGCGCACCTGGGTGCTCAGCGGCTGCCTACCACAGATCCTATCTCCACTCCTGAGGACATTGACAGACTGGAGGCCTGCGTGACGACCACCATCCGAGAGGCAATGGAGGAGGCAACAACATCCGCCTCCCCGCGCAGTTTACCACCAATTCCTGCGCGTACGCGCGCACTCGTCGAGCGGAAGCGGAGGATCCGCTCCGAGTGGCAGCGTTCCAGGGATCCAGCACTGAAGACCGAGCTCAACCACTTGATGAAGGAGATCCGTAAGGCCCTCGTCGACTCTGCAGCGGCCTCTTGGGACCGCCGAATTATGGAGGCAGGGAGCGACCAGCCCTCCTTAAACAGATTATGCCGCCAGCGAAGAGGTCGCCCGCGCGCTTACATCACCACCACGGCCATTACCTGCGCCACCCTGCTTCTCACCTGCCTCCATCCGGAAGCTTATACGCAGGCTGAAGACCAAGAAGGCTCCTGGCAAGGACGAGGTGACTAACGGGGCCCTTCGTCACCTAGACATGAAGACTATAGCCGCTCTTACCAGGCTCTTCAACGCCATTCTACGCCTGGGATACTTCCCCCAGGCGTGGAAGGAGGGCCTGGTAATCATGCTACCCAAGGCGGGAAAGAGCCTGCGCCAGCCCGACAGCTACCGCCCAATTACACTCCTCAGCGCGGTAGCTAAACTTTTTGAGAGAGCCTTTCTTCCACTTTTGCTTCCATTCTTCTCTCCTCGGGAGGAACAATTTGGTTTTCGCAGCGGGCATTCCACCACTCTCCAGGTGGCTAGAGTGTTGAGCCACGCAGCAACCACCCTCAACAGGAAGGAGAGTGCCACAGCAGCCTTCCTAGACGTGTCGCGCGCATTCGATCGCGTGTGGCACCCCGGACTCCTGCACAAGGTGCTCAAAGCCGGCACCCCTCACCACGTAGCGCTAGTCCTCGCCGAATTTCTCCGAGGCAGGACCTTCCGAGTTCGAGTGGAGAGTGTACGGTCCTGCAGCCACTCGATCTCCGCCGGAGTCCCTCAGGGGAGCGTCTTATCGCCGGCCTTGTACAGCCTATACACGGATGACATCCCGGTGCATCAGGACACCTTGCTGGCGCTATACGCCGACGACATTGCCCTCATCACCCGATCGATGAACCTCAACCACGCTGCCAGGAAACTCCAGCGCGCCCTCGACCTGCTGCCGGACTGGCTGGCGGAGTGGAGGCTCGCCCTCAACGTCGCGAAGACTCAAGCCCTTTGCATTGGGGGCCTCTCAAGACTGCCTCCTCCGCTGTGCCTGCAGGGCCAGCAGATCTCCTGGAGTCCGTACGCCACATATCTTGGCGTGGTTATCGATCGGCGAATCAACATGATAGGGCATGTCAAGAAAGCCACCCAAGCGGCGAAAGTCGCAATGTTCCTGCTGCGCCCACTTCTCCGTTCTCGTCTGCCGCTCCGTTCCAAACTTTCGCTGTACAAGGCCTATGTCAGGCCACACCTGACTTACGCTGCCCCCGCGTGGTTCGCTCTCACCAGCTCCCGCCAGAGAAGAATCCTGCAGGTGGTCCAAAACATCGCGCTCAGGCGAGTGACACAGGCTCCATCCGTCGTGAGAAACTCGACCCTCCACCGCGACCTCCGGATGGAGAGCCTAGAGGAGCACATCAGCCGGCTCACCTCCAACATGTTTCGCCGTGCCGACGCATCGGACCACCTACATCTCCGCAACATCGCACCGCTGCACGCCAGACCACCTGACGCCCGTTACCACCTCCCGAGGGATATCCTTCCATCCCCCTCTTCCGATCTTCTTCCTTCCTGAGCGCCACCTCGGTCGCTGGTCGCCTAAGCTGGGCCTCCCCTGGGTAACCTTGGGTCTCACCTGGCTGGGCTGACCGCCCAGGTGGCATTTGCTCATTTCATCTCCCATCATCCCACTTGCATCCCTCATCTACTTTAACTGCCAAGTATGGCATCTCACATATCCCACGGGCTATACGGGCTCACCCCAATGACGCACCCATGGTAATGGGTGCCGCCTGATACCTTGGTCAGAGGGCTTACGCCCTGACACCAATTCCCATCGTCTCGGCGTTGGATGTCTGAAATCATTAGACGAAACTGTATTCATATATTTATTTGCTAATATTATTTATTTATATATTTTGCTAATTTGTTTATATTATTTGCTAATATTATTTATTTACTAATAAAAAGTGAAGTACAATAAAGCATTTATCTCCCAAAAGTTTTTGAATATAAAAACTATTATAAAAGAGCGCAATTTATTTCACAGCAAAAAAAAAAAATTAAATCAGCTTCACGCTGTATCCCGCACACAACAGGGTAGGCAGAGGGAACCTAGTGTTAAGACACTCCGTTCCCTTTCCGCCGAGTTCTGAAGGCATTCGTGTCGAGTGGTGGAACTCAACGCCGCACTTGGCCTTGACACCAGAGCGACGAAATGAAAATATAAATGTAAATAAATATTTCATTTCCTCGAGTGGGGATCGAACCCACAACAAGCCGATTTTACAGTCACTCTTTGTGTCTCTGCGCCACGACTGGCCTCTTATTTTATTTCACAGCATATCCTATATTATAATCAAAGGTCATCTATGTTCACCGTCTGACTGCAAACATGGTGGTAGAGAGATCGATCTCTTTTCGAGCTAATAATGAATTGGTTTCATTTCACAAGACAAAGCGCGGCGTTGGGTTCCGCCGCTCATCGCCCACATGTCAAGTAAGTAAGTAAGCGTAAAGTGCAGAGCAGACTATCTTGACATTAGGTTCTCTTCGTCTTTCCTGCTATGCGGTAAAATGTAGCTGCTATTTTAGATTATCATATTATTTTATCATGTGTATTGCACAATGTAGGCTTTTTACCTAATGACCTATTAATTAACGCGCATAGTAAATGTATCGATAAATTTAAGTGACAATATTAAAATATTTGCAATATTATGAGCTGTTAAATTTCATACATCAAATTATACCGTGTCGATATACTCGTACATTAAAAATATTATATTGTAGTATTTTAAGTTAAATTTTATATTTTTCGGTGTCATTAGCAAGCTGGACCAAAGCGGACTATTAAGAGGACGGGAGACTTTATGGAGACACCATGAATTCTATTAGCGTTAATGAAAATTTTTAAAATGTATGACATGACATTTTTAGTGTAAAAGTCACGTAGTGAGAAAGGTACCAAGGTTAAACAAGTGTCCAAATTATTTATTTACTACATATTAGTAAAAATCTTTAACCACACTGTCATATGAGAAAAAAGTAAAAATAATATGTAGCGTAACTTTGGCCAGCTTGGCGACTGGCTTTCATTGCGGCGGAAATCTCCTGAATGGAATTGGAACAAGGAGCTTATAACGATTACATTCACTTGAATGGTAATAAAGCACCGTGGCGCAGTGGCTCAAGGATGTGTCTGTAAAGGCTACGGTTGTGATTTTATGTGATGTGACTCTGCAAAAGTCTTAGGCAGACCATACTATAAAAGTACTAAAATTGTGAAATAAAGTCTTAGGCAGACCATACTATAAAAGTACTAAAATTGTGAAAATTAAATATAAAACTAACTTATACGTTACATTGTTGTTAGTTAAACAATAAAATTACATTGTATTTTTACGAAGTTCCCTTCTTTACAAGATGGTGATTTTTTTTGGACACATGCCAAGCACTCTCGCACGCACCCATAAACATGGCTTGAAGGTCACATTTATACTATGACTACTAATTCTGTTATATTTTATGAAATCTAAAGAAAAATGCTTTTTTGGATTCCGTACCTTAAAATAAAAAACGGAACCTTTATAAAATGATCTTTCTTATTCGTCTGTCTGTCTGTCTATATAACAAGACCATTTTTCGCAAGATTGAAATTTATAACCTCATATTTGTAATTAATTTCATACAAAATTAGTAAATACACCCACGAGTTGACAAAATTAGTAAGTTTGTCAACTTTTAATACAAATACAACAACATTATCAACTGTTCTGCTAGAGAGAAATACTTTCTGTGGCTTGCAATCAGTAAATTGGTACGGAACCCTCGTTGCGTGAGTCCAAATTGCACCTTACGGTTTTTTTCTGGTAACGCATTGTTCAAGAAAAAACATAAAATATGTATACTGTGTTCAAATTGAACTGATATTTGTGTACGTACTAAGTAAAGTAAGTGTTATTCCTTTTTTCGTAAAGTATTTTTTTTTTCGATAAATGGGGATAACACCCAATGTTTAACAATTTTGCAATTCTTCGTTTGGCATCTTTTAAGTAAACAACTATATTACTTATAGGTCAAGATCTCATTGTTTAAATCTGCAGGGATCTGTTTTTTTAATGAAACTTATATTTAAGAATGATATTCTTTATTTTCTAAAGCACATTACGAAAAAAATTAATCAAAGGTGATTGCGATAAGATTCTTCTAGGCAACCCTTGTGTAATTTATTCTACTACCATGTATCGTTCTTAAATGTAAGTTTCATTAAAAAAACATAGGCCATTATTATACATCTCTACTAATATTAAAGAATTTGCTTGGTTGACGGTGCTAATCTCAGGAATTACTAGTTCGAACTAAAAAATTCTTTTTTGTAAATTATAGTATATTTACCGAGGAATACTATAGGCTATATTCTATAATATACCTAATAGAAACTATTAACATCATATATCACGATACTAGTTTCGATGTAACCCACTATACCTATACATACCACGCGGGTAAAACCGCAAGAAAAAGTTAGTTATAATACGAATATAAACGACAGTATATAAGGTTTAAGCATCGTCCTTGTACGACACCGAGTCAGTGTGTCAACGATTAATCTTGATATTGAGGGCGACTTTGTGCCGAGAAAGACTATCTTTCTCTATCACGAATTTACTTTAAAGTAATAGCTTAGTTTTTACATTGTCTGACGTTATTTTAATAGAACTATTGTTATTTTATATATGCTATAAATATAATCTCTATGTAACCAGTTTCTTTTTGTTTTATATAGTAAAAATCAAAAAATCAATCAAGTGCGAGTTTTTATCTACTTCCTCTGTTGTTATCTACTTCCAAGTAGTTCTTATTCTCTAAAAACATTGTTAACAATTTAAGACATTTTTAAAGTGTTATTCCACACTAAGGAAAGAAAAATACATTTTCTAAATAAATATTTTAAATTTTTAGACTCGTAACCTATATATAATTTAATAAAAAAATACCGAGAACTTAAATAAAATTGCAAATATTCATTCCAGTCGGTGGGAATCGAAGCCAGGATGGTCTGCAGTCACAGTGTAGTAGTTGTACACAACAACCTCAATTATGTTCCGTTATATTATACATGTAACAGCCGCATTTAAGCTTAATTTAGAAAACGCAGTAATTTAGAACTCTCCACTGCACTGCGATAACTTTCATCTATTTGTAATATCAAAATACTCATATAGTTTAAAACTTAGAAGCAACTGCAATACCAATTTGAACTGCGCTCATCGGATAAAAGGCTATAAAGTTTAACAACTTTGTAAAATTTGTGTTAATATTTTATTCTAAAATTACATAACTAGCGAGATGAAATCTTTAGATATCTGCATTAATAGAGAAAATTTTAATATTGCCGTGGTGCAGTGAGACAGCATATGATTGTAAAAGGTCTGGTCGTGGGTTCCATTTCCAATCAAGAGAACGTATTATTTTTATTTCTTTGTCCGCTAACAACGTAAAGCGTGGCGCTGTGTCCTCTCAACACGTAATGTCTCAAAAGTCTTAACAGTAGTATTCCTCTGCCTAGGCCGCTATAAGCGGAATACAACGTGAAACTTGAAAATAAATATCAGACAAGCGCGAGTGGGGTTCGCCTACAGAAGATTCCGTACCGTAACGTACCTTATATATTGAGTTGCGGAACTCAATGCCGAAATATATCTTACAAGAACGGTAAAAATGAAAATATTTTTAAATTTATCGTTTCCTCAATTACAATCGAACCCACGACCATCACACGTACGCTATTCTACTGCGATACGATAGTCTTAATTTAACCTTAATTAGTCTTGAATAAAATAAATTCATCCAATAGTACCAACTAAATGACAAAACCTTGTTGCTTGTCACCGGATAACGGTAAAGTCAATCATTATCAACTTGGTGAAACTATTGCGTCATTTGCTCCATAGTTTTAAATTTTTGATATGTTGGCTATTTATATAGAATTAATATTGTACTGGTAGTCCATAATTTACTTTGTTATTTTTTTTACGAAATGAAAAAAAAACAGCATCACGCTTTTTCCTGTATAACAAGATAGGCTGAGGGAAACAAGTGTTAAGACTCCGTTCAGTACGCACCGTTCATTTTTCAGAGACATTTGAAAAATTGTATGTTTTTCTATCAGAGCAGAGAAATGAAAATATAGTAAATATACGATTTATACAATGTTAATATTTTCATTTTTTCGCTCTGGTAATGAGGCAAAGCATGGGGTTGAGTTCCGCCACAAAACGAGTAAGTAAGTGTCTCAAGACTAGATTCACTCTGCTCACTCTGCGTGGCTGGTAGTCTGTAAAGTTGGTTTACGGACGATCATTTCAGGTGATAATGTTGTAAGAAAATATTAATGATTTTTTTATGATTCAAATTGAATCACAAAACTCAAATTGAAGCATTGCCAGTCGTGGCGCAGTGGCACAAAGTGTGACTGTAAAGCCGACTGGTTGTGAGTTCGATCCCCACTCGAGGAGATGATTTTTTTACTTAAATTTGTATTTCCATTTCTTCGCTCTGGTGTCGAGGCAAAAGCGTGGCGTTAAGTTCTGCCACTCAACACGCAATGCCTCCAAAACTCAGCAGAAAGTGGGGAACGGAGTGTCTTAACACTAGGTACCCTCTGCCTACCCTGCTGTGTGCGGGATACAGCGTGAAGCTAATTTAATTTTTAATTTAATTTTATTATTTTGTAACATTTATTTGCACTCGTTAATGAATAAAAATTAATTGGAGAAATGGATAGATTCGTCACAAGCCGCACTCTTAGGCCGATCTTGCCTTTCTTTGTTTGTTTTTTGCTGCGTTTTTTCATTTGTTCTGCGTTCTCGCTTGCAAGCTTGGCTCAGGCTAAACGTGGCAATCATCAGATATGCTTTTTCGTGCGTGCAATCGGCGTTCATCAATTTATAATAAGTTGTCACGTCAAAACATCTGAGACATTACACTTAAAACATTTATATCCTCAAAATAGATAGATAAAATAAAAATAAGTAAAATTCACTTGGTCATTAGCAAAAGAAAGGGCCATATAAAAATGAAGTCGTCCATCATTCCTCCAGTGATTAATGAGAGCGGCGAAGGTTGCTTAGACACGATTTTCACCCAATTCCTATATAGCTGTTACCGCATGCCTACTTGTCAATGTTCTATATTAAATTTATTATGTTTATACAAATGCTTAGACTCAGCCTAAGAGAATAATTCTAAATAAGTTTACAAATAAAATTAAATACCCAATTGAAATTCCAATTACATAATAATTTATTTGGTTAGATACCTTTCGGTCCTCTTTAAATATTATTTAAGTAATGAACGTTTTCATTTAAAAATTGGGAAAAAACCTTATTTCGAATTCTAATCTCTGATAAAAAATAAAAATAAATGTACAATGTCTGACTTTACAGCCGTAGGTACTACGTTTACACAGTTACAGTATGTTTGTACGCGATGATTGTGAGTTCGACTTTCACTCCGAGGAATGATTTATTTCTATTTTCTCGCTCTGGTAACAAGATAAAAGTACAGCGTTGAGATCCGTTACACAACGCGCAATATTTTGAAAATAGGCGTGGGAATCAGAATGTATTAGCACTAGTTTCCCTCTGCATACCGTGCAATGTGCGAGATACAGAGTAAAGTTATTTATAATACATTTTTTTTATTCTAAATGTATAAAAATATAACGAACAGGCAAATTTTAAATATACTTATATATAACTATGCATCATTTATATTATACACGTTTTACTCTCTACAATACGAGTGGGTTTTGTCATTTAGCCGGTTATAATATGCTTTAACTACGTAATTGCTGTATAAATTGCAAAACTTAACTATTACAGTTAACGAGGCGTTTCATTCACCAATTTACCGTCCCCTAGCTGCCGAACAATACACATAAAATTATGTACTACGCTATTCTGTATGTCAAATGTAGTCACAGGCTAGAGTTCTGTTAGATTAAAAAAATATTTCATGTTCATGTTTTTAGTTTTTTTTATAATTTCACGCTGTATCTCGCATATAGCAGGACAGACAGAGCGAACCTAGTGTTAAGACACTCCACTTTTTGCACAATTTCAAACACGTTACGAAGCCAGATTCGATTGAAAATAAAATTATATTTCTATCTTATTATATTCGAAGAGACCTATTTTCGGAGACTGTAAGCACGACAGATTGTGAGTGGGACGGTATGGTAACCACGCAAAGCGGGCCGTTGTGTTCTGCTCAAGAATTGCCTGAACGAATTGCCTGAACGGATCTGTCTGTTTATAGGCCCTTTATCCACTCGGCTATGTGCGGGATGCAGTGTGAGACTAAAAAATACATACAACCAATCAGACCAACATTTTGCTCCTCCTCATGTCTCCTTTGCATACATATAAATGTAGACCTATTTTAATTCAATTCTAAGTATAACATTTAAAACTCCGTCCAGACGCGTATAGCTCTAGGGACCGATAGATTCTCTTAAATATCTCATCTTGCTGAGAGCTTCATATGTATTTCGTATATTAAGTTAAAACAAAAAGGTTTTATGTTTTTAAATGGATGTGTTGTTTTGATGGTATATGTTGAAAATAACGTTTTTTGACCTTTTAGCTTTATAATATAAATATATTTATTTATTTTACATTTTTTTTCAGCTTCATGCTTTATTCTGCATGTAGCAAAAGTGGTTTTCGAAAGATTAGATTTATTTTGTTTTGGTTATAATATTGGATAGTCTTCTCAATTAAAAACATTCGTCTTTAAGAAATCGAACCTGCTATCATTATGACCAGTTACACTATGAACTGTTATGCCTTTCGTATCAAACAGGGTAGGCAAAAGAATCTTAGTGTCAAGACACTCTGTCTTTTCGCCCCTAATTCGAGACATCGCAGGTGTTATATCAAAGCGCAATGCGTGCTCTATCTTACTAGAGCCGATAAAAATAAAAAAAAAACATATACCTTAGAGTGGGGAGTGAACCCACAATCATCAAATTCAAAAATTCAAATTCTATTCAAATAAACAATTAAAAGCACTTTTGAATCGTCGAATCGAACAGTCAGTTACCACCGGCCCAGAAGAAAGTTTTGCTGAGAAGAGCAAGGAAGAAACTTAACGGTTAGTTTTTTACATTCGAATGGTAAAATTAAATTATTATATAAGCTGGCATCTCTCCTGAATGATATTCAATAGATACTAACTCTATACGTTTTGGAAATCAATCTATCCTGCAAATATTCTTGAAAAGTTCACTATTTAGTATTGTTTTTACAGCTACAAAATTTTATGAATTGTTTTATTATTTATAGTGTATAATAGATTCACCGCTCACAGAATATGAGGCTCAGTGGTCAGAGCGCCTGGTCGGTTTCCAGGAGGCGCGGGTTCGAGTCCCGCTACGTTCAAAATTTTTATACGTTTTCTAATTAAGTATTTAGGAATAGAGTGTCTTAACATTAAGATCCTTATGCTAAAACAAATATATATATGTATATTTTTGCTGTTATTATTTAGTTCCACAAAAAAAAACAAAGAGTAAAAAAGACTCCCATACCTAATGGAACACGTCCAACGGCAAAGCTCACTAAATAAGCTTTGACAACAAGTAGATAATCTACGTACGAAAGTTTTCCCTCTCAGCACGTGACGGATCAACGGACAGACCGAGTGTTCTTTAATTAGGAAATTATCCTATTATTGTGTAGTGTCATTTGTTTTTTCTCGTGTGGTGGGTTTCGAGCTTATAAGGTATGGAATTGAAATTTACGAACAATAATTGATAACAATAATTGTCGCCGGGAACTTTTGTTTGACAGGAATTATGTTGTGACATGAGAGACAACTCTATTAGAGAGAGAATAGATGGAGTGGCAAAATTTTAAAATGCATTTTATATTAAAACTATGTTAAAAAATAATAAAAAAATCTAAGATATATGATTAATTAGGTTTATAATATGAAAGATTCCTATAAAAATATTTATATAGGTCAAATTTGTCGGTAGCTCATGTTTAGTTGAGTGGACGTGGTTGGAAGGTTACTATGAAAATTAAGGCAATTTTTCTCTAATATATAATCTTAATTTTTCTCTAATAATCTAATAATAATTTAAGAATATATTTTAATATGTTCCTAAATTATTAAATAAAAAATAAGTAGCTGCTATTTATACACAATTTGTATAGAATCAATGAAAAAATTTTTTTTTGCTTCACGCTGTAGTAGTAATAGTGTTAAAATAGTCCGTTCCACAAATTTTTGAGATAATGCGTGTTGAGTGGGGGAACTCAGCACTGCACTTATATCGTATTTACGTATGTACTCATGTCGTATCTTATAGCCTTTCTCGATAAGTGTGGCCCAACACAATTTTTTTTGTTCAATTTTCAGCTTTATAGTCAAAAAGAAATTTAAAAAGTATAATATTTTATAACGTAAGGCAGGAACGGTTCGAGAGCACCTAGTATTAAGCCACTCCGTTTTCTAGTTCCCACACTAATTCGAGACATTGTGTGCGTCGAATCCAATCGCATTTAGCCGAATCAAAACGAACAAAGGAAAATGTTTTATATAAAACAAAGAAAATCAAAAACTCACACATATCGCATGTATAGTCAAAACATCCTAAAATCAATATGCTGGCATTAATACTTCTATCTATATAATACATATGTATGTATAAAAAACTCTTCTGTTACTGAGCGACTGACAGACAGACGAAATTATTGGACTTAGAAAATTGGAATTTTGCACGAAGGTAGGTTGGGGAGTGCAGGGAAGTATATAAGACAGGATTTCCTAATTCCGGAAAAATACGGTATTTACGTCTTAAATTGTATGCGAGGACTAATTTAAGTATAGTAACAATACTCCACACGGAATAAGCAAGATGTTTAATGTTCACTTACGTAAATAAAGCAAGTTTTTTGTAGTATACCTACATATAACAATATGTATTTATTATAAGATCTCGGACTCAGAGTATAAGTGCAACTTGTCACTTGGAAATGTTGTGACCATAAGAGTGATAGAACCATCTGTTCCACGCAATCATAGCAGAAGTTAATAGAACTCAAATAGTAGTTTATAGTTTGTGAAATATGCATATGAAATTCTCACCAATTAAATTAATCATAATTATATTATGTAATTGTAATTGCCAGAACCGTGATTTATAATTAAAGTCCGTAATTAATTTCACTATACAATGACACCACCTATGACACTGTTACAAGTTATCTATCAGAATACACGATGGCTTTGTAGGAATTAATCTAGAGGCCAATGTGGCGCAGAGACACGAGCGTGACTCTCTTCTTCTCTCTGAATGCAAAGCGCGGTGTTGATTTCTGCCACTAAATATTCAATGCCGGCGAAAAAACGGCGGAGAGTGGGTACGGAAGTATCGTAATGGACCCTGCTAGGTGCGGGATACAGAGTAAAGCTTAAAAATAATGAGAACTGTAAAATCTTTGCTTTTTTCAGGTCACCTACTGTTAGAGACAAAACGATGTTAGGCTCTGCCTCCCAGTCCGCAGTGTTTCTCGAATGAGCTTCGAACTCCCAACCATCACGTTGAATTAAACTGTCACAACAGCGTCATTTACTATAACATAAGCAACTTATAGTAGTGGGGAGCACTGGATGGAACTTAACCAACAAAATTAATGTGTGGTCGTAAGTTAAACACGAAATTAAATTAGCGGAGCCACGTAATGGATTATTTAAACGATAAAAAACATTGTGTATTTTATGTAATCTAATGGCGGAGACTTAAGTAGAGACTTTTGGTATATTCAAATTATTAACTATTATAGAGTAATATGATGATATTAATATAAGTTCGTGATCGTGGCCCGTGTTAAGGTACAGTTGCGAGTTCGATTTAAGCTCGGGGGAATGAATTATTTTTATTTTCTCGCTCCGGTAAGATACAGTTTGGCTTCGAGTTTCGTCATTCTCTATACAATGTCTCGAAATTAAGGCGCAAAGCGATGAAATTGAAATCAATGCCAGGCAAGAAGAAAAATACCATTAACAGATAATTACTCGGACAAAAGCAAAACAAATATCCTTATTGGCACCGATACCACAAAAAACGGATTTTAAATAGTAATTAGGTAAGCGTCAATAATTTCACTTATTTTTGTCAATTTCATATACTTTGAGATAGATGGTTAAAGTATTATTTTCTATAATTTACGTTCGTTTTGAAGATGGGTGTTTTTTTATTACAAAATTATGTTATTTATTAGTATTTTCTAAAACTGAATCTTAATTCATCAGGTACTTCTTTTTTCAACATTTTTAAACTGTTATTCCACACTTAAGAATGAAAAATACTTATTTGTTGGTTTCCAGCACACGCGGGTTCGAATCCCGCAACGTTTAAATTTTTATACGCCTTCCAAATAAATATTCATCACGTACTTCCTGTACATATGTATAAAAAAATATTTAAGCTTCACGTTGTACTAGCCCGCACGTAGCAGAGGTAGAGAGAATCTGGAAACTTAGTACCTAATACGACACTCTGTTCCACACCTCCATTCTCCACTTTCGTGGTGCTTTTCGTTTCGAGTGGCATAACTCAGCGCTGATTTAATTTTATGTATTTTAGAATGTACAAAATAAACATAATAAACATAATAATTTCTACTAACTAGACGTCTATGTATTATATAATAACGTTAACAGCTGTAGTAAAGTACATCGTATTACTGCTAACAGTAGCAGCGAGCACACGGAATTACAGGTCTTATTGTAATACACACAGATGTTAATATTCTGTAAAGTTAACTAGCGTCAAAGTTTGTGACGAACTCGATTTAGTTGGATGTAAATCTAACAATAGCGGCGCTAACGTAGTTAGATATGAGGTCGACACCATAATCTAATGGACATTGCGCTGTTTTCGTTATTTAAATACACAATTATACTTTTAAAAAGTATACTTTTAAAAAGTATAATTGTGTGTGTGTGTTTTTGTTTATGTTTCTCCCAAACTTTGCTTACTTATTTAGGACAGTACTCGTGTATAAAGGTCCCAGTGTTCTATGTACGTAGTTTCCAAAAAAACTAATGAAATCGATGATTAAGTTCACTTTGATCGACTGACTGATAACTATTGGACAATAGTAAATGAATTTTATGGTCTCCAGCAACTTATATGATAGTCTTGATTTTTTATCAGCTTCACGCTATATACAGCAGGGTGAATAGAGGAAAATTATTGTTAACACGTTCCGTTTCCTATTTTTTGGCAATTTCTTGAGATATTGCATGTTGAATGTCGAAGCTCAACACCTCGTTTTCTCTCAACACCACAGAGAAGAAAGGAAAACATTAAATATTTCTTTTCCTCGTGGGGATCAAATCCACAACCGTTTACAGTTACTCACTTGTGCCCCTGCGTTACGACTGGCGTCAACAGTCTTGATCCTAGTGTTCAATACAGTTTTCGTAGGAAAAATTGATGACATATCCAGTCAAGTGTTCCAGTAGTAGTTTGAATATGAGAATAATAAAACGAGCAGCGTCACATTCTGTTTAATTTATTCGACTGATCATGGCTAACGAAACTGTCTATTTATAAATATTTGGACATACTGTCAAATGAGCAATTTTTATATGTTAAATTTATACAATCATTGAATTATTTGTCCATATATTATTAATAAGTCAATGTGCGATTATTTTAAATCTATAATTGAATTTAGAATAACATATTGTTTATAGGTGATAAAATAAAAGTTATGCAAAAGAAAATTAAATAATTCTATACAGTGTTATAAATATATAAAGTTAATGAATCTACTCAATTTACAAATTAGCGTCATTTCTATTATGTAGAATTGCATTGATAATAACATATTCTTTTAATGTACTAAAATAAGTACATGATAATAAATAGAAATAATCCATATGGACTTGCTCGTGCTGTTTAACACTCGGCCATCCTGCAAAGCCGTGTCCCACGGCTGGTCTGGCACTCGCTGTCTCACGGCTGGTCTTGCACACGCTATCCCACGGCTGGTCTGGCACTCCCTGTCTCACGGCTGGTCTGGCACACGCTGTCCCACGGCTGGTCTGGCACTCGCTGCTATCATCAGCACCAATACGCCTTTTCTTCGTAAATCAAACTGTAACATTAAATTTTAAAGCAGTAATATTGTATTGGACAAATTATACTCGGTACAACTTTCTCTTCTGATTTTTTTTCTTAATTATTACAAAACAATGTTTATTCCTGAATTGCTACGAGACTTTTCCTTTTTTTGAGATCATTTATTTAATTGAAAAGCATTGATATGCAGTGAAATATTTTTTTTGGCGTTACATAGCAGCGTAGGCAGAGAACATATAAAATATAAAATCCTATAATAAATAAGTACGATCAACTTCAAAGTTACCATTCGTCTAAAACAGGATCAAAATTAAGTCAGCTTTACTCTGTATCTTGCACACAACTTACTTAGGTTTAATTCACTCAATTCCCCACTTTCCACCAAATTTTAGAGTGGAACTCAACGCCGCACTCTGCCTCAACACCAGAATGAAGAAAAGTAAATATAAATTCAAATAAATATTTCATTTTCTCGAGTGGGGTCAAACCCGCAACCGGTCGCATTTTCAGTCACACTTTGTGCCCTGCGCTACGACTGGCCTTAAAACAGGGTATGACGTAGCAAACAATTATAGAAGGTAGAACTAGAGGTCCAGCAACAACGCTTATTATGATAATATTTCTATTATATTTTATCTTGTTATGCAAAAAGATGTAAATTTTATCTAAGAAACACTGTTGAGGTAAAAATGAATTTTTATTTAAAATTCTTATGACGCAGTTGGGATTATTTAACTGAACTCGATGGTAAAGTATTCAGTTCATATTGTGAGGAATACTTGTATATTTTTTTTCACGCTGTCTCCTGCTGTGTCCCTGTAGCAGGGTTGGCAGTGTGAACTTAGATAAGAAGACACTCCGTTCTCTATTTTTCGTCCAATTTTCAAAACGTATTTAGTGGCGGGGCTCAATGCTGCCTTTTGTCTCGTTACCAGAGCAAAGGAGTCAAAATAGTTCATTCGCCGGAATGGGGTTATACATATATATAAAAGATTATATATGTGTGCTTGTACCGAATATAACTTTCTATCTTTAAAATTGTGACCTGTTTCTTCAATTGGTCAAAAGTGTAAATAGACTGTCATAGACATTACTAATCATTACTAAACATGCCGTCACGGTTCAGCGGCACCATATCAGACCTTAAAGGTGACGTTTGGATTCGATTTCAACTCGATGGAATGAATTTTCATTTTCTAGCCCTACCCCGCGGCACAGAGATCCGCCACTCAACGCACAGTGTAAAATTGGTAGATGGAAAACAAAGATTATTGAAAATATTTTTTATTATCACTATTTAATCCCACAAACTTTAAAAAATCTCCCTCCCATACCTAATGGAACACCGTCCATCCGTCCAACGGCAAATAAGCTTTGACAACAAGTAGGTAATCTACGTACAAAAGTTTTCCCTCTCAGCACGTGACGGATCAACGGACAGACCGAGTGTTCTTTAATTAGGGAATTATCCTATTATTGTGTAGTATCATTTCTTTTTGTCTCGTGAGGTGGGTTTCGAGCTTATAAGGTATGGAATTGAAATTTACGCTTATATGAGAATAATAATTGTCGCCGGGAATTTTTGTTTGAGAGGATTTAACGCGTGAAATGAGAAAACCTATTATTAACCTGTATATTTTACCTGTTTCCGTAGGTATTTCTTTAAATCATCTCGTATTGCTTCCCTTGAATTCTCTAAAATTTAACGGAATCTGCGATAGTTAAAATTTTTATGTCCTTTAGTTTTTTTCTGTTCTTTGTGTGTCAGTCACTAAATAACAGAAAAGTATTAAATAACTTGACATGTACTATTATATTGTTTATGTTGACATAATATACTATTGTTATGTTGTAATTTATTGAATACTATACTCGCGGCTTCGCCCGCTTAAAATACATGATTATTGATTTAATAAGCGGAATTGATTGACAACTATAAATTAAATTAAAATTAAATAAATTAAATTAGCTTCACGCTGTATCCCACACAGAGTAGGGTAGGCAGAGGGAACCTCGTGTTAAGACACTCCGTTCCCCACTTTCTGCCGAATTTTGGAGGCATTGCGTGTTGAGTGGCAGAACTCAATGCCACCCTTTGCATCGACGCCAGAGCGAAGAAATGGAAATATAAATTTAAGTAAATATTTTATCTCCTCGAGTGGAAATCGAACCCACAACCAGTCGGTTTTGCAGTCACTCCTCAAATGAATTACGACTAAAGTTGAGTTGACTTAATTACGACTTAAACTTAACTGTTATGAATTATAAAGGTAATCTCCATTAACATTTCAATTTTGTTTACTTTATTGTATAAAAGGCCGGTCTTGGCGCAGCGGCACAAAGTGTGACTGTATATGTATATATATATATATATATATATATATATATATATATATATATATATCAACATTCATATAACCAAGACGTTTCGGACTGATATTCTTTGGCCAAATCTTATGAGCGCGATTACTATATAATATTCTCAGGCAAAATAATGCCTTGAGTTCATTCAAATTCGTCATTTGACTTTTTTTTATGAACTGATTTTGATGAACCAAACTTTAGCAGCTAAGTTAAGATAAAACAAAGCAATTGGTGAAATTTTTAAGTAAATCGGCTTAGTACTTTCAGAGAAAAATGTGGACAAAAAAATATAACAGACAGACAGACAAGAAATGTAAAAATATATTTTTGCTTTCTATTTTTCTTTTTAGGTGTCCCTCTATCCATTTCAGTCAAAATTACTAAATGTACAGACAAAATATTTTTACTGTCTTATTATATATAGAGATATTAAAGATACGCAGAGATTTTTCACGACATAGTGACAAAATTCCCTGTAAACGGCCTCACACTTAGCAAAATATCATATTGTGAATAAAAAATTACACATGACGTTTACAGTCAACGCTGCACCACTGCGCCACGACGGTGATATTTAAGATGAACTGAGTAAAGTTGGAGAGGCTAAATAGAAGTGGCAAAATTTTTGAAATGCATTTAAAATAAAAATTATGTTAAAAATTATGAAAAATTCTAAGATAATATAATATATGTATTAATTTATGTTATGAAAGATTCTTATAAAAATATTTATATAGGTCAAAGTTATCGTTAGTTCAGGTCTAATTGAGTGGACGTGGTTGGAAGGTTACGATGAAAAGTAAGGCAATTTCTCTTTAATATGAAATGTGTTCCAAAATTATTAAATAAATATGTGTAAGTAGCTGGTATATATGCATAGTTTGTATAGAATCAATGAAAACTTTGACTAATTTTGAAGAGAATGCGTGTTGCGGTGGCGGAACTCAACGCTGCGCTTTATCTCGTATAGCCTTCCTCGATAAATAGCATTCTCAACACGACAATATTTTTTCAATATTCAGCTTTATAGTAATAAATTAAAAGTAATTAAAAAAACTATAGTGTTTTATAACTTAAGGCAGGATAAGTAGAGAGCACCTAGTGTGAAGCCACTAAATTTTCTAGTTCACACACTAAATAATTATAAACGAAACGAAATAATAATAAACGTTCCTGGTTTATAATTATTTCTTAAAAAAAATGAAAGAGAATCTAAACCATCTATCGCATATATAGTCAAAACATTCGGAAATCGTTAAGCTGGCATTAATACATATGCATAAACTGAGTACCTACGTTACTGAGTGACAGACAGACAACGCACAAACTTCTGTACTTAGAGGTTTTAAATTTAGTATGTTTAGAGAGTTCTTTACAATAAGTAAAACGAGAGGATTTCCGTAAATTCCTACGGAAATGGAATTTTTAGTTTTACGTTTTAAATTGTGTGTGGCGACTAGTTTAAGTATGGTAGCAACACTTCACGGAGAAACTGTCCAAGAGGTACGGATTCAAATCCCACAACGTTCACATTTTTATACGTTTTCTTAATAAGTAAGACGCTTAATGTTCACCCATCCAAATATTTTTTTTTGTAGTTTACATATAACATCATGTATAATATCTCAGATTAAGAGTATACTAACTTTAAAATTACAATAGAACCTTACAACAGGTATTTAATAGTATTTAAAAAAAATCTCATTTTATATTCACTTTAAATTAGGTAATTATAAAATGGTACAAATATTTTAAATTCATGAATACGCAGTGAATATTATATGTTTCACCATAGAAACCTTCTGTTTCACGCTATCAAAGTAAAAGTTTGTTAGAATTATTAAATAGTTTAAATTTTGTGAACTATGTGTATGAAATTCACACCAATTAATTTGATAATTATATTATTTACTTATAAAGTCCATTAGTGATTATAGACAAAGAAAAGAAATACAAAATAAAACTTAAGACTAAATGCACCATCTTCTTAAAGTGAATACAGTATGCAATATTATACAACTATAATAAATTGTGCGGTTTTAATTATTAGAGTTTGCTTACAATTTGAATAAACAAAATAGAATTTAAGTTAACAAGACTAACTTATATAGAACAAGTTAAAAATATATTATTACAGACAAAAAATGCATTACCATTTCATTTCAATTAACAATTTATAAGTCAAATTAAGCCTAAACTTGGACGAAATTATCTACTTCATTAAAATTTAAATTAAACATTTTAAATTTATATTTAGACAGTGTGTCTCCAAATGGGTCCACCCTGCTGTGTGCGGGATACAGCGTGAAGCTTTAATGATCACGTTATACAGGATACGTTTTTCGAGCCCTTAAAAAAGATTTTCCACAAGGGAAGTAGGTACTCTTATATTTAAATGCAGGCAATGTTAAAAAAATTCTCGTGTCATTTTGTTTGCTTGATTTGTGAGTAGTTCAAAATAGTCAGTACAAATAACTCTTTATTTCAGTTGCCCCACCATTCCTGAGGGCAACTGAAATAAAGAAAATATTTTAACCATATTTTAATAATATGACGCGATAAATTGAGCAGGTAATTAAGTTAGTTCACCTGTGTAGGAGTTTCTGGTATACATTAAATTTCAAATTTTATTAGTTTAATTAAAAATAGTTAAAATATAAATTATTTTCATTTTTCATCCGTTACGACATATCTGTTTATATATTTGTTGCAATTATTATAACGTTATAGGAATAAGATATTTTTTTAAGCTTAAGATATTTTATAAAAAGATGTATTTTACTGAAGTTTGAACTAAGGATCGACAGATTAAGTCTCAGTAACACGCCACTGAGCCAATTTGCAACTGTCATACTCGTAAATTGCATAAAAATGCTATTAGTTTTGCTGCAGAGAGATTCAATTTCCATACGGAGGAATTAAATATTTATATTTTTATTTAATATTGTCATTTCTTCGCCCTGGTAATAATGCAAAGAGTGTCTTTGTCAGCTCAACACACAATTCCTCGAAAATTCGACGGGAAGTAGGGAACTAAAGCATCTTAATGGAAACGGAGTGTCTCAGTATTAGATTCCCTCTGCCGTGATATGTACGGGATATAAAAAAAATATATTATAACTGTATAAAATATTTGTTTCATCCTACACTTAGAGAGTCCATAATGTTCCTCGAATGAGCTTCGAACTCATCACGTTGAATTAACTGCCACAACAGCATCATTTACTATAACATAAGCAACTTATAGTAGTGGGAGCACTGGATGGAACTTAACCAACAAAATTAATGTGTGGTCGTAAGTTAAACACGAAATTAAATTAGCGGAGCCGCGTAATGGAATATTTAAACGATAGAAAACACTGTATTTTATGTAATTTCATGGTGGAGACCTATCTAGATTTTTGTGATTATATATCACAAAAATTTAGTTAAGTTATTTTTCGAATAATATGATGATATAAATATGAGGCAGTCGCGTGTTAAGCTACAGTTGCGAGTTCAATTCAAACTCGGGGGAATGAATTATTTTAATTTCCTCTCTCCGGTAAGAAGATAAAGTGTAGCTTCGATTTACGTCACTCATTGTCCCAAAATTAGGCGGCAAAACAATGCAATTGAAGTCGGTGTAAAAAATATGTTAAAGGAAAACTACTACAACACCGGACAATAGCTAAAACAAATATCCATATTGGCACCGACTCCAAAAAATAAAGTATTTGGGGCATTGCGTGTTAAGTGGCGGAACTCAGTGCTGAAATTATTTTATGCCTTTTAGAATATACAAAATAAACATAATAATTTCTACTAACTAGACGTCTATGTAGTATATAATAACGTTAACAGCTGTAGTAAAGTACATCGTATTACTGCTAACAGTAGCAGCGAGCACACGGAATTACGGGTCTTATTGTAAAACAGATAGATGTTAATATTCTGTAAAGTTAACTCGCGTCAAAGTTTGTGACGAACTCGATTTAGTTGGATGTAAATCTAACAACAGCGGCGCTAACGTAGTTAGATATGAGGTCGACACCATAATCTAATGGACATTGCGCTGTTTTCGTTATTTAAATAAGTGTTTTTATAAATTATTATGTTTTTTTATGTATCTCCCGAACTTTGGCTACTTATGTAATACAATCATCAATCTTTACGATATTTTACAGTTTTAGGGTTCCGTACCTTTTTTAGGGAAAATTTATAAGATAACTTTGTTGTTTTGTCAATCTGTCTGTCTATCAAGAAACTTTGTCTCAGAAACGCTTACAGGTTCTAAATTTATATTCAAACTATATGCTCAAATCTGCAGTCCTAAGAAGTTCAAGGAAGAACTGATTTCTACATTTATTTTAAAAATAGATATAATAATAAAAAAATGAATTTAAACGACGTAAATGATTTTTTGTATGGTAGTACCTTCTAGCCATTCTTTATGATAGTCTACATACTAGTTTAATGCAGTTTTCGTTGGAATAATTAATATTATACCCAGTCAAAACTATACTCGTCAATTAAGTAGCTATCATATTACACAAGACGATGTCACATTGAACAACAACCTATCATTGAATATTATCACACATATAATTATCATCTAAATGCTTCGGTGACACGGAAGCAGTCACTTTTGGTGTAATCTACTAATTCAATTAATTTGATTTCTGAGCTTGAAATTTACTTATTGGCTGCGTTTGAATGTAATTGATGATGTGCGTTTTATTAGTTTCACGCTATATCTAATCCTTAACAGATCTTAGGCAGCTATCGCTCTACCTTAACAGATTAGGCAAATGGAATCTAGTATTGAGACTTTCCGTTACCATTAATATATTTTCGTTCCTCACTTTCTGTTGGGTTCTTGAGACATTTTGCCTCGTTGCCAAAATATTAAAATATTTAATTCCGCCGAGTGTAAAATGAACCCACAACCGTCGCATTTACAGTCGCCCGCTTGTGACCCTACGCTACAACGACGTCGATATAAAATATTATATAAAAATCATTGAGGCCAGTCGTGGCGCAGAAGCACAAAGTGTAACTGTAAAATCGACTGGTTGTGGGTTTGGTCCCCACTCGAGGAAGCGAAATATTTATTTACATTTATATTTTCATTTTTTCGCTCTGGTGTCGAGGCAAAGCGCGGCGATGAGTTCCGCCACTCAACACGCAATGCCTCCAAAACTCGGCGGCAAGTGGGGAACGGAGTAACACTAGATATCCTCTGCCTACCCTGCTGTGTGCGGGATACAGCGTGAAGCTGATTACAAATTATTTAATTTTAAACCATCAAGGCGCTTATAGCATAGTGTATAGTTTTGGATTCAAGCCTTATTTGAAAGATACATATTTTTGTTTTGCTTTCAGCTAGTTATTTGGGGACATTTGTGGTGGGAGGCGAAATTCAATGACATATTTTCTTATTTTCTTGCCAAAACAAGGAAATGAAAATAATTCGTTCCCCTGAGTGCGAATGAAAATCAAAACCATTGCGTTATAATTAGGCACACATTCAACCACAACCTACACTCCGCCAGAGTGTAATACTGTAAAACCCTTTTGCTAGCTTCACGCCGTATCCCACATATAGAAGGAAGAGAAAGAGAGTGATAAGGCACTACATAATTGGGTGGTGCGTGGGGAACGATCCACATGCACAACCTAATTATCGAGAAATAAAAAACCCAGAGCCGTCGCGTGTACGTTACGTACAATACATATGTAATTACAGCACTTTTATAAATAAATTCAAGCAAACAGCTCTTACATTAGGCTCACTGTACCTACTTGTCCCACAAAAACACCTAAAACACAACCTCATATTATAATTACGGGGCCTTTTTCGTTTTAAGCAAAAAACACTGACCTCAAAAGAATATCCCACTTGATTAAATCTAGATAAGCGGAATAATGAAAGTTAAACAAAAGGCGCGAGGACCGGCCGGGAGGCTAAAATTGAATTAAAAGATGAAAAATTTCAAGCTTTTCAGCTTGATTCTGATGCGGAGTCACCTTTGTGAGGCTTTCAAATAATATAATACGCAAATGGTCGGAAAAAACACATTGTAATTCTAAATATTATACATACGTATGTATGTCTCGTACATTGCGGTGTATGAGTAATTTAATATTAAGCTAATTGCGTGTGGTTTTTGTATTTCACGTTTTGTTTTAGTAATAAATTAATAAAAAGAAAATCAAAAGCAATTTCACGTTTTTTCGTGCATTTTTTCCTATTCCCACGACCACAATAGAATGTAAAATGGTCGCAGGTGTAGAGTATTGGTAAGCGGAGAGCAGTTTCGGTTTCTAGCCGAGCACCAAGATCATTGGTGTACAAGCATCAGCAGTGGCGAGAGATATTTGCTTGCTGATTTCCAAATTAAATGACGTTCATATAGACTCACATATTGGCTGCAAAACAAACTAGTGAAATTCAAATATTTATGAGTAAATTTTTACATGCATCGAAAACAAAAATAGCTCCATAAGTGAGATTTTTTCTTGTGACATTTATTTTTAAGCAATTTCAAATAAGGAGACTATGAGTTTGACATGCATGTTATTAGAATTGTTTAATATTTGAGGTCAATTTTTTTAAATATATATATGTAGGTTTATTTACATTTTTTTGGAAACTGTGGAACGAACCAACGGTGTGAAACTTTGGAGTTTTTAGCACTAGGTTCCCTTTGCCTACCCTGTTATATGAAAAGAAAGAATAATTCATTGCCCCGAAAGAAAATCAATATACAAGTGGCGTGTTTACAGTATCTTTATTTTTCAAAATGTCCTGTAATTATTGACATAAATACATATAATCTTTGCTGTGCCCTCGAAGTTTGTGGTATCAGACGTCGAACGTCTATAACTAAAATAACATTAGCATAAAAATGTTCTTGAATGCATAAATACTTTGTAAATCTTGTATAATATTATACATTTTGAAACTTGCAAAATTATTTATAGGTCATAGTACAGCTAGTTTCTTCAAAATTCATAATACTTTTAGTTAAAAGAAAGTAATGGTACAATGTCTGAGTGGAAATGACTTAGTCGTGATTTTTTTTTACATTTTTAATGTGTTTTTCTAAACGTATAATTTTTCTTTTTCAGAAATGTATAAAAGTTCGAACGTAAACTGATTTCTTGGAAACAGTCTAAGCGATCTGACCACTAAGCTATAATTTCTCAGCAAGCTACGTCGAAAATCTTATACCCTTATTGTTACAATTTATTTTTTTTTTTTTATGGAAAAGACATGGCAAACGAGCGTTCGGGTCACCTGATGGTAAGTGATTAGGTACCGCCGCCCACGACTCCGTGCAACACCAGAGGAGTTACAGGTGCGTTGGCGGCCTTTAAGGTATTTATATATGAGATTTTGACAATTTTTCGCTAATCAAACACAATTGTTTAGATAAATTTGAATAAAGATAAATAAAATTATCTCTTGCGAAATAATAATTCTACGCAATTATAAAAATGGTAGCTTCTTTAGTTGTAGCTTTCAACGTGCAATGTCTAGAATTGGACAGAAAGTGAGGAAAGAAATATCTAAACGTGATAACGATACAGTGTAATGGCCGTTTTTTCTTTAGTTCATAAAATAAATCTTTATTCGTCCTGATGATCAACCACTACCAGATCATGCTGCACATAGAGATATCTATCTACTTAAAAACTATTAAAAAATTTTATACATTAGTTCCACATTTTCAAGAACCAATTTCAAGAGAAAGCAGACCGTGAACGTGCCTGATTTAGGGCAGTAAGTGCTTCTTTTGAACACCCTTTTAACTCACGCAAGTACTCAGGACACCATTGTTTCGAGAACCGGAATAGAATGTTTTATTTCTTTTACTCCTCTGAGTGTTAAAAATTCTGACCAATTGGCACCTAAGTGAATAGAAAATTACAATCTTAAAGGCATCCGTACCATCTGGCAATGTTAGCAACTTAAGTGCAAGATAGGCTCTAAATCCAATTCTAAGCCTCAGCTCGTCTTAACTAGTTGGACACGTGATCGTGTTTAAACGATTTTTTATTCTATTTTTTTTGTAAATCAATTCTTAATGTAGTAGTAGTAGCAGTGCGGAATCAAGAATGTGGTTTATGAGAGTTATCTTAAGTAATACAATCAGAATTATATATAGTAAATTACAATAAAATCTAAATAAAAACTAAGAATCAATACTTCTATTTAAATTTTTCTATTTAAATCTTTGGAACTCAATGCGTAACGTCTACCAGAATAGCGATTGTGACATGTAATAATTATAACCCCTGAGTATGGATCGAACCTACAACCATCGCACAGTTGTCCATCCAATATAAGTATGTACATACATATACATACTAAAAACATACGTCTAAAAGTAAAAATTTATAATAAATAATAAAAATTGAATTTATATTCTACATAAATAATTATAAGTTTAGTAAAACTTTTAAGTGGAAACCACAATATTTTATTTACATCAAAGGTTTGATGGAGAGCGTAAAGTTAATAAAGTTTTTCCGTTTGATCATTTCGCGAAATGCTCATGCCTATCGAATTAAATAATTTGCCTTTATTTTTTTATTCTATTAATTCAGGGGCAGTCGCCACTCTTCTCTCAACGTGCCTAAACCACCTAAGCGATATCTTCTCACTATAACATCCTCGCTAGTAACTGTTATTCTATGTATCTCTTTACTGTTTCAGCTGTCAGCTGAACTGACTCCGCATATGCTACAAATAGATCGCATCTCCACATCATTCTCATTCCTTTATTATTTTTCTGTAGTATGTACCTATACCGCCGTGTAACGGCGTCGGTACTAGCACTGCATGTATATGCAGTGTATGGCGAAGCGTGCGGCTATGTTGATGTTTTATTAATACAGCTAGAACACCGTTAGCACTGTTACCATCAGTAAGTTAGTTAGTTAAGTACGCAAAAGACAAAACAGATGGTCCGTTGACGATTATAATAATATGCGTTGCCATAGCAACGTGTATGTCACTTTATAAATAAATATATGTTGTGTATGCTGTCAAATGCATGGTAGTATGTGTGTGTGTTTTATTTATTGATTTAATGTACTTTATAAGCATTACTATTGTATATATATATATATATATATACATATATGTGTATATATATGTCGTGCCGTGTGATCCCAGCCAGGATGATCCAATTCTAGATCATCCTGGTACTAGTGGTGTCGTAAGAGGCGACTAAAGTACGTGTGGTAGAGTCACGTCGCCAGGATCATTATCACCCCCGGCATTTAAAACCGGCGTGAAGTAGTGGCTTTATGCCACTGCGTTTCGCATCAGGAAATGCCGGGCTCCGGAGCCCAACCCAGCTTAAAAACCGGCACCTGTAGCGGGGTTGCACGGGGCCGTGGGCGGCGGTGATCACTTACCATTAGGTGACCAGAACGCTCGTTTGCCGTGTCTTTTTTTCATAAAAAAAAGCCAAATTTCATACTCCTCTGTCTATACAATTTTCATAAATAGGGGTAATATAACAAAGTATATTAGTTGTTAAAAAAAGGAATCAGCGATCTTAATAAGTTGCTTACTAATATACAATATAACAATAAATTTAGAATTTAAATCCGAATTTGTTAAGAATTAGGGTTTTCAACCAAACAAACACTTCAGCTTATTTGTATAGATAAATATTAAAACATCCGACGTAAATATCAAAGGACATTAGAGCGATCAAGCGGCATTATGTAAATACTGACGGCAGCTTGTGTATTGGGCTCCTTTGAAGCTCATGGCATCTTCTACAATAGTTCTGGTTCGAATCTTATGATATTGTTGCTTAAAATTAAATAAAAAAACCGGCTAAGTGCGAGTTGGGACTCTTAGAATTTCATAATATTAGCCCAAACGTAGGTTAAACCTTACTTTTCAATGTAGGTACAAACATTGTTTAGAAAGCAATATTAATGCAGCGGAGCAGTGGGCGGGTCGCTTTTACTAAAAAATTTAATTTTTCGGATGTTTTTTCTTTATATGTATTGCATTCTTTCACATTTCTTGCAAAAATTCTTTATGGTTTGTCTACGGGAAATAAATACAGGGATATAATTAAGCGGCGAATTTCATACAAAATGCATCAAACGACTTTGAAGCTTGATTGTTTATGCGACAAAGGACAGTAGAACTGAGTATTTGATATTAATTACAGCTTTATATCTATACACGATCTTGAGATAACTAAATGGTCTTGACAGATGTGAAGACGAACTTCAAAGTGATCTTATAACTTTTCTGTTATCTTCTTTTAAGATATGGAACCATAAAAATAAATTGGTTTTTACATAATATATTGTCCTTTTACGTTGTATCTATCTATAGCGATACAAGGAATTCAAAGATAATTCAATCAGCTCTTTACTTTTTCCCAATTTCTGGACACTATATAGGCGGAACTATTAATCTTATTCTTCTTCTTTATAATCATTTTTAATGAAGATTGCACTTACAGTTAGATACTATACTATCATCGGTGACGTTATAATTTCGAAGATTTTATACAAGCAAAAGAACATTAAAATTATACATCCGTATGTATATAAATACTTTTATTTAGTTAGTTGTAGTATTTGAAGCTGTTGAACGCGCCACGACCGCCTCTTTATAGTTAAATACATAACAGTATTTATGTATAGAGGCCGCCGTAGCGTACTGGGGACGTAGCGTCGTGGGTTCCACTCCCAATAAGGAAACTGATTTCATTTCAGTCATTTTAATTTCTACGCTCTGGTGGATAAAATACGGGGAATACTTCCATCACATTATCCGCAATATTTCGAATTCGAGCAGAAAGTAGGAATTCTAACAATTAATTTCATCTGTCTATTAAGCCATGCGGTTAGAAATGTGAAGCTGCAAAGAAATAACATATAAAAAAACAACACCACCACCATAAATATGCATTAGTTCGTAACATGGATAAAACCAACTGAATACCAAAATAATCCGATTTACGCAACAAAACGTATATTTATAACCTTCCTTAATTTTACGTGCAGTCCGGAAACACCGAGTGTTCAATAAGGAAAAAGTGAGATCGGCTTTATCTTCCGTGACCCGTGGTTTTTATTTGATATTTATAAAAGAATATCGTAAAATATATACGAAACATATTTATGTATTCAGAAATCAAAGAAAAATATGATGTTCCTACTAAGCCACAGTAGTACACAATGGCTGTGTTACTTATTATATTTTAATAAAAAAACTGTTTCAGGTTTTACGCTGCTATCTGCGGGATACAGCGTGATATTATTAACGTTTGGGTTATGAACGTTGCAACGTTTTTTAAATTCCACGTAGTGTAGTTATATAAAATTTTTAGCTTTTTATAATACCTTACTTTATATGCTCAAACTTACAATAAAACAAAACTTAAATTTTAGAAATAAATATAATTAAAGGACAATTAACGAAAGTATTGATCAAAATACTTATTTAATATTAAAACTTGTTGTTTCCTTTATTGTAAAGACAAGGAAAACGAGCGATCGGGTCACCTGATGGTAAGTGATCATCGCCGCCTAGGACTCAGTGCAACCAAGGAGCAAGCCATAGGTGCGTTGCCGGCCTTTGAAGAGGAGATAAATGCGCTTTCTGAAGGTACCTCTGGAAACACTGCAGCAGGTATGCCTATCCACAGTTCCGTTGGAGCGTGGAGGGAAATTACCACAAGTATTCAGGTAGCGTAAATGATATTTTAGCTTATGATCAGTTTCTTCGAGGCCAACTTGACCTTGCTTTCCATATGATTTCGATACTAGCAGTCACTTGAAATGTTAAGGCATCCAGATAAACCAAGAGCTAGCTATTTATAATGCTCTCCATCACTTTCGAGAGCAGAGAGGTGATAGCAATAGTTAGATGGATAACAGCACTCTTCCATAAGTATAGAATTATGCCGACTGAATAAAAGTGACGAAACAAATGCGTTAACACTGATGTCAGCTTATTAGTACATAAAAGGAGCACTAGAGGAAAGATGCCATCTGGCTCACTCGACTTGTCGATGTCCAATGAAGACAAAGCTTTCCTAACAGCTTTTTGGCTGAGCTGAACTTCAAGCACTGAGCTCTAGCATCGCGGGATGATCAGAGGCATTATTTCTGGGTCATCCATAGTCGAGTTCAAGGCAAAGAGAGAGCCTGAGAGCGTAAGATGTTATTTCCTGTACGTAAATTTGGCTCTTAAAATACCTAAAGGCTAGGTACTACCTCTTTGAAGATTTCACCTTCGGATCGCTAGTAACCAGTGCCTAAATCCAGATCCGATATGCCTCGCGTTTGCTAAAGGCAGCAAGTTTGCAAGACGTATAAAATCAAGACTATGATTTGCCATTTGATTTGCTGATTAGTACTGCAGTGCTAAGAATTAAAAATTCTATATTCTGCAACAGTAGTGATACAGGAAGTAGGATTATCAGAAGGGAGGCAAAGCGACTCCGAGGGATAGGATGAGTAAAATGTACGTATCCCATCCCAATGTGCTGACTTCCTTCTCTTACTACACCAATAGTACCGGGGTGTTCCTATTCTAGACCACGATCACACGGCAAAAAAGTAGTAGGTGCAAAAAAGTTTGGTTCTAATATTTTAATAATATTTTTATTGCCTTTTTTTCAGTGTATTCCAAAAAAAATATTTTATTTCATATTATTACACTAATTTTGCTTCCATTTTTCAACTAAAAGTCCCCCCAAATAAAATTGCAAGCACAATTAGTTAATGAAAACAAACGAAAAATCTCACTACGTACTGCAATAAGTTGTCAGTTAAAAAAGAATCATTTCGCAAGCAGAGAAAATATGCGGCAAACATAGTAACTTATTCTAAAGTCTGAAAAAAATCCGTAAATAATCGTATATCATCTACATAGTATACCTCCCCAGAGTAACATACTCTCCATATATACTAATCAAATATAACTCGACGTCTGTTTGTAAACAGAGGTCACTCAGGGGTCACGTCCCGAGGCGCGGCTGTATACAACCCACGACATTTCATTTTAGTGTCGCTTTTCCCACAATTTTACCATTTCAACTCATGGTTTAATCAACGTTATGAATTAGTTATATTTGTTTTTTTATTTGCTTTATATTGCTCTACGCTTTATTCCGGATAAAAAGGTTACTCAAATATTGGATCTTGTACCTGAGTAGGAACGAGCCCACAGAGGTAAATATGTAAAATATAGTTGTAATTTAAGTTGTAGTTTACACAGAAGTGAGAGGGAACATAAGCGACACGTCAGTTCTACAGTTTCCGCCCGAATACATTGACGTTGTCTGTTGAATGGTGAAAATCGTAGCGTTTCGGATGATATACCAAAAAAAAATTAAAGAAAGAAAATAGAATACAAGCACTTTCTCATTCACATTTCTTATTATATTAAGAGTTGCTAGTTGATAAATAGAAATAAAAATGTAATATATAAATTAGACAATCATGTCGTAGCAAAGCGTCCATGTGAACGCGATGTTTGTGCTTTCGATTCCCACCAGTGGAAATGGATTATTTTGATCTTTCTTATAGAAAATAAGCGCGCGGGGAAAGAAAGGCCTTAACACCGGGTGGTTTCTTCTATTTATTCCGATATATCCAGGATACTGCATGAATATAAATAATAAAAATATATCCTATAAAAATCTCACCTAGGAGATCAAACAACAACAACTAACGCAGGTCTTCAGACAATAATATTTTACCACTTTATTATGAGATACTTTCATTTTCTTTCTTTTATCAAAAAAATATTTAAAAAAAGAAATAGAAAGTATTCAATTTAAAACACATTAAATAATTTGTATGAAAAACATAAATTTATCACACAAAAAAGTATATTTATTAAAATGAAGCAGCGTTCGGTATCAAAATGTTTTCGTGACACATTTGACAGGTTCATCCGCTCGCGTTCCATGTGTGACAAGTTGATATATTTGTTAAAAAGTGTCATTTTAACGCAATGGTAGTGTCTGATTATAAGCGATAGCGCTAAAAAAAGACAGTATTCAGTGTTATATTCAAGATATTGCGGGTTGCGTACGTAATTCAACGCTGAGCTTTAGAGTTAGAGCAATGAATATAATATAAACATAAACATTGCCTCGAGCGGATATCAAACTCACAGCGAACATTTCGAAAGTCAGGAACAGAAGTATCTTAATGAGAACGGAGTCTCTTAATATTAAGTTCCCTCTGCCTACCCACCCGTATGTTGGATACAGTGTGAAGCTGATTTTTTTTATAAAACTAATTGTGTAGTTTAAGCGGTCGAAGCCGAGGATGGGCCGCTAGTATACAAATAAAAGTTTCAATTATTTTATAAATCAACGCTACGTTTTTCCCACAATTTTGTGTAGGATATTTATTAAGAAGAAATATTTGGACTACTGTCATCTCTGGGGACCCTAATAAATATTTGCTGTATTGTTTGCGGAACGACCTCCCTAACAATTATGGAGGGACAATAGTAGGGTAGTGCGAACAAAAAGTAAATCGTTTTGAATTTTCTTCGTAGAGTTTGTGGGATATATAGAATTGTATGTGGAGTGTATGTACTGAACTGTAATCGCGTTAGTCGTGGGTTCGATTTCTTCAAGCAACTAGACGAAGCGCGGCGTTCAAATTCATCAATATACAAGCAGTGTCTCAAAAAATTTATGGAAGGGAAACGAAGGATCTTTACACTAAGTTCCTTCTAGGTTAGGTCAAGGTTAATTTATATACAAATACATACAACACTGTAGTGTTACTTAGTACCGCACCCGTGCTATAATAGCTGTAAAATATTAAAAATTCTAATACAGGTATAAAATTGCGAGTGAAATGTTATAATATTTGAAGCCCGCATACATATTTCATGTATTGCAAAATATTCTGCGCGTTCAAAGAGCAACATTTTATGACATTCTCAAAGTAGCGGTCTTAAGAGAAAACATTTAAAATTTAATGAATTCATTCGTGTACGTCGAGGTCGTCGTGGCTTAGCGGCACAGCGTCTGACTGAAGGCTTCGCGGTCACGAGTTCAATTCCTACTTGGATGAATAATTTTAATTTCCTCGCTCTGTTAACATGTCAAAAAGCGGTACTCATTATGTAATGGCTCAAAAGTTGTATGGTGGAGGAACGGAGTAACGGAATTTCAACGGTGTCGAGGCAAAGCACGGCGTTAAGTTCCGCTACTCAACATGCAATGCCTCCAGAATTCGCTCCTAAAATTCCATTAATTAATGTACTCTTACAACAACGCGTTTTTCGAAGTAAGTTCACAAACTACGGAAACTTTACAGGAAATCTAGTAAACGAAGGTGACATTTTAACTAAAAATAACAAGAAAATTTAATTTTATTGGTATACCAAGTGTCTTTTTAAAATGTTTGTCAAGCATTCGTTTTTTTATTTGTTTAGTTGGTTTATAAACTGTGTGATAATATAATTTGTTATAAAGATAGATTTTTATTTAAATAAGTTTTATTTATACATTATGGATAGAAAAATATTTGATTCGCGCGTCAATCTGCGCTTCTTGAAAATATAGGAAATTAAAAAGTTGTAACAAGCATATAAGAATACCGAATGAAGAAGTTAAATGAAACTTAATCTGCTTTATATTAATATTATTAAGTTAAAGAGTTTATTTGGTGGTGAAATGCACTAAACTCAGTAACTACTTGTTCGAAATGAAAAGTATTTGTGTTGAATAGTACATTTATCGAGGAAGTCTACAATTATATTAATTATTTCCATTTGACCATGTGAAAGGAAGTAGAAGGTATAAGTTGGTATTATTACTTAAAAAAAGATTTTGAAACAAAAAAGGGAAGATTCATACATATAAATTCAAAATATTGAATTTTAAAAAAAATGGTCAGTTCTGGAAGAGAAAGCTGAGTTGAGCTGAGCGAAGCTTTATGTTTGTGTGAGTAAACACCAAAAATAGAGCCAGAAAAAAGTTAAACTTAAGATAATATTTCATAACTTAAAACAAAATTTGTATTAATGATCAATAAGAAAAAAGGAACATAACGAAAGTGTTTAAGTTCTTCTACATTGGAATTATATTCTCTATATTTCAATCTTGTCTGTTGTGTTGGTTATGTTAATATTGAATTGTTCCATGATATAATCAAAAATGTTATGTAGAAAATGATTTATTTCTCTCTCTCTGATACTCTGATGTTAAGACAAAGTACGGCGGTCCCTCACCCAACAATCTCTATCATAATGTCCAACTCTGCAACTTCAAAGTTGGTGGTCGGAAAGTGGAGAAGTGATACAGGAATTTACTAAAACAGTAGATTCCCTCTGTTTTTTCGGCTAAAGATATATCATGAATGAATGAAAAAAAACGTGAAAATCGAAGTGTTTTGTATAAATTTAGTTACAAACTATAGAGATTTTGTGACTAAATTCTCTATATAAACATATAAATTATTTATAGAAACTATACAAAACGAATGTTTTACGACGCGCAAACTAAATAAACATTATATATGGTAATCATTCGATTCAAGAGTCACATCGGCTGTTGTCAGCGAACTCGTTGAAACTTCGTAATCAGGCTCACAATATTCGCTTATGGAAAACTTTGTATACAGAAAACATTTATATATAAAATTTCTTTCTGTTATGTCCAAGTTATTAATTTTAATTTCTCGTTCTGATAACCACATAACACACACGCACACATACATGTATGTGTCTTGCACACGCACGAATCTTTTATATTTGTTATTTTACACCACAAGTCTCAATGAAGAAGTCTCAGTAACTCAACATGTAAAAAAATATATATCAATAAATCTCAAAATCTTGGTTAGAATATTTTTAATTTTTTTTAACTTGCTATTCAATACTTTATGCCTTGAAATAGTGCGTAGAATAGAGAACTGTCTTAGCACTAAGATCTCTCTTAGTACTATTTTGTTGTAATTCAATTGTTAAGATCCGCGCATATTTTCGTACTTGTGATAATAGTTGCTGATTTAATTTATGGCTAAAATAGTCAAATAATATTTAAATCTAATCTAATCTAGCTTTACGCTGTATCCCTAGCGGAGTAGCCCGACTGTACGGAGCGCCGAGCTCTACGGTCTCTACATACCTCTTTTGCTTCGTCCGCTGTCTTCATACATGTCTTTTGGGGAGTCCTCATGCTTTTTACGTGACCTTCCTCTAATATCTTTAATACTGTTTAACTACTGAAGGTCAACCGAGAAATCACTTTACATCTTTTACCACTCACTTTTCCATATATTTATAAATCTTTTTTGCCATTCTTTCATCACTTCACGTTCAACGTATCCAAGCCAGCTGAGTTCTTTGTTTTTAGTTTGTAGTACCTGCCATTATGTGTATATATTCATTGCGAATTCGAACAGCTAAGCTAACTCCGCATATCCTACAAAGAGACCACCTAAGTGCATTACCCCTTTCGCGAAATGTGTTAGGATAGCTTTACTATATCAAAATATTTGTACTCTACAAATATTGTTGCACTGTTGTGAACTGGTGAAAAATGCAAACAGATTAATAAATACCTAAAAAAAATAAATTAAAAGTCGTCATTTCTTAACATGTTGTCGTTGAGATAGCCTTATGAAAGTTTTAGAGGTTATTCTAAATAAATACGAGGCATTTTTAAAAATAATGTGTAAAATAGATAGGTACTGAGGTCCCCTAACCATAAACAACCGTCGTCTCATCGATTGCGTTACACTCTGTATACATACATACGTCAATTTGAGAACTTTATAAAACTTTTTGTTTGTTAAAAAAATACGCTCATACATTATACAGAAATCACGTACTCGTTTGGAAAGGCTGAATTCCGTTATCAAAACAAAAAGTTGCTAAAGCTAATATAGCTTTACTCTTGAATTGTTTACATTCACACTCTAGTTTTTATGGAGTAAATAAAGCGCTATTAATTTTTTTAACAACTAACTTCAGCACAACAAAATTTATACTACTTTTTAGTAAACAATTTTTGTACGTTTTCTAACTCAGTATTTTTCTTTCCTAAATGTGGAATAATACTTTAAAAATTAAAAAAAAATTGTACTATTTTTAGGGTTCGGTATCTTAAAAGAAGAAGTCAGAAAGAGTCCATCGGTCAAGATCACGAGATTGTGTGGGGTTATTAAGCTAAAATGAATATTAAATATTGAATTCTACAAACTCTTGGACAACTAACACAGATAAAGATCAAACTTCTAAGTCAGCGCAATCACAGGAAAGAAGCAGTTGCAAGTGAGGACTGGCAAGAAAAAACACAAAAATCAAAATGCATGCTTATATTACAGAAAAAGAACCACACATTCTTATACAAATTAATAGTTAATTAAAAAAAGTCAAAACAGCTTCACGCTGTATCCCGCACCCAGCAGGGTAAAGCAGAGGGAACCTAGTGATATGACACTCCGTTTCTCACTTTAACAGATTACAACAGCAAAAATATAATTTCAAACTAAGTTCATAATAAAACTTATGTTCACTAATTACATGTAAATTCAATATATCCGAGGCCCAACAAATTTTGTTGAGCAGTAAAGCGAAACGTTTGGCTACTGATGAGTTGTGCCGCTGAGAAACAGGAGGAAGATTGATTTCGCTACAAACAACATCTTTGAAATATCGCTTAAGCTAATGTTAACGTTAAAATATTCATAAAAAAATATTTCATTCTGTGTTTTATGTCGCACAGCACAGTTCGTGAAAGACCTTGGTAGTTCACGCTGAATACCGCATATTGCAGAAAAGGCAGAGTGGATTTAGTGTTAAGACACCCCGTTCTTTTTTTCTGCCCAAAATCGAAACATGTTTTATATTTGTGTGTTCAATATGAACATATGTAGGGAGTCAGCGTTCTTGGTTGTTTCATGTTTTTGTCCTGATGTCAGAAACGCTTGTTAATATTTTTTTTGTATATTGTAATATACCTTTGTACATTGTAATTACCATAAGTTCTTACTCCTACTGAATTCATAATTTACACGACAGTTTACAACAAAAACGTGGCATAAACGGCAGTATCCTTTGATTATGTTAACTTAGAACTTAGTTTTTTCTAAGCTTCTGGATACCACTCCAAGAGATGGACACATAGACAGACGTAAGAATAAACTACCGTACTTCCGTTTGTTGGTACCCTGGTAACCTTAAAACCAAATAATATTAATGGCACAAGTGTCCGTCAAAGCTCATACTTTTTCTTCAGGGGCGTGCTACTCTCGTCCCTCCCCGCCCGGTCCAGGGTAACAGCAATAAAGCCAAGTCGAAAAAAAATAAATTTAAATAATAATAATATTAATGTGACTTTTAACGTAGCTCCAGAGTAATAGGCAGATTTAAATGAACTATACAATATTATTCAATTGAAAAGTTATAATTTCATAAACTTACATAAAGGTTACGTGATATCTTACCTCGTCAGACTTTCAAGTACACCACGTGCTCGTATGTAATTCTATAGATAATTTATCGGCCCCATGGAGTATATAAGGCTGGAAACTTTGCTTTAAATGTGCGATACATTGCTCATCAAACTACTGTCTCGACGAAACTTTTCTCAAAACATTTATAACTTGTCTATATTAATGTTTTGTTGTAATAAAATTCATTGTATAACATAAATGTTTCATACGGACACATTAATATTTTTGTGTACGTTAACTAGACAGTACGTAGCGACAATGTCTCGTTTTTCACGGAAACTGGAGCTTGGTCCCTATTAGTCAATGAAAAATATCCTTTAAGCTGCTATACAGACAAATTACTTTATCCCAACTTCATTGTGCGTTGATTAGGATTCAACGCCACGTTTTGTCACCAAAATGAAATGAAAATAATTTAATTCCACGAGTGAGAATCGAACTCTAACCATTGCCTTAATGGTCAGACGCTGTTCACTGTGAAACGAACGCTTTATAATAATGAGATTTATTATATGATCGATGAGTTCATATTATCGGTATGGTAAATATTATAGCACCATATAATAAGCTATAAAATTTAGAAGAATAATTTTTACATACAATCAAAAATTAAAAACAACCATGTATAAATAACGATTTGAGCGTATTCATTTTTGCGGTACTCACCGACTACGTGGAGTTCGTTAACTCCCTCCCTCCCTTTAAACGCGAAACCTGGCGCGATTCCTCTTTGATAAATTATTTGAAATCTGCGGAAGACTGCACACAGACCGGCTAATGACATCGCTTGAAGCGCTGTTACAATTAGTTGTATGATGAATTTTCGTTTAAATACTAGAGAAGAGTACCTGCTGAGCTGAAACGCTAGTTACGCTTATATAAAGATATAAAATTGTAACTGATCGCTGTCTGTACATAGGAAATATATACCATCTGTTATTGATGGCATCAATCAATGTGAGGTCAGTCGTGGCGCAGGAGCACAAGCGCGTGACTGTAAGCGCGAAAGTTTGTGGGTAAATATTTAATATTTTAATTTCATAGATTTAGTGTGGGTAAGGCGAGGCAAGGCGATCTGGTAAGCGTTGAATTCCTCTATTGCACGCAATGCCTGCAAAATTCAGCAATATTTGTCTGTCTGTTTGTCGGTTCAACAGTAAACTTCCCTTAACATAAAGTGTGTGTTTTAATTAAATTAGTATACTTATAAATTTAAAAAAAAAACGTTTTATTAATGAAAACCATTTTGTTCGATAAAATTATATAAAAATACTACTTCTTTCATTAACTTCAACTTTAGTTTTCATTGTAATGATATTGTTATTAGACCAAAGGCTATATTGTCTTTGTTCGATAAACGGATTTTCCGATTCCGAAAATATCTCCATCAAAGATCTAGTTGTTTCTGAGATCAACGCAATCAACCAAGCAACATATTACTGGATAGAGTATTGAAATCAATACAGTCTCTCGAGTGTATGAATTATTGTTATTTTACCGCCCAGGTAACAAGGCAAAGCGTGGCAATGATTTCCGCCACTCAAAACTCGGTTGTGGTCTGTCGTCTTATCTCAAGAATATTTATAACGTCCATAGATAGACGTGTAAATGAAAATTAATGAGAACAGTATAAAGCGAGCAAACATAGGAAATTTATTGTATAAACATAAATTTCTTACAGTTAAACACAAACATACGGTCAGGATGTTTTAACTCGAGCAAATCTGAACCAACAAGATTCCTAATTTATTAACATAAGAATATTAAAATTTTCAAAGCACGAATCAACAAAGCGATCGTCAAGTTTCAAAATCTTTTTGTAACTTTAGAATTAGGTAAGTTTTGGAGTAATTAACTTTTCGTTATTTTTGGTAATTCAATATGAAGGGTGCTAAGAATTTAAAGAGAAGATCCCCAAGTTGTCTCCAATTCCAAATGGAATCCCTGAAAATTAATTGAATGTAATTGACAATGCCAATTTATCTATAAATTTATTATCAAATGGTCAAAGAAATATAAGTGACTGTCGTATCCAGACAAATGCTTATCTAACTAAATTATAAATATGTTTTTTTTTAATTTTGAAATGCTTTTAAATGCAATATTTTGATGCGCATCAAGATGAAGTCAGAAGTGATTGACTTTGCCTTCTAACTTCATTCACAACACTGCTTAATAATATAAATATAAATATAATATAATTTACAATCTTTTGTAAGAAACAAAACTAAACCTACATTGATAACCACTACCAAGTCTACTCGTGACCACGGACTACTGCAAAGTGTTCGAAACGTCGGGTTTCCAAAAATGTATAAAAATACAAAATATACGCGATTAATCCGGTTAAAAGAGTTTCATTTAAAATGTGTAATAATCGTGAAAATCATAGAACTTATCACTACCAAGTGGTTTAAAATTCAAAACAATATTTTAGGAAAGCGCAATATTTTACCTAAGAATTTGTATACGCAAGCCGTCGGCTATATAAATAAACGGCGATACCTCACGGTGTAAATATGATATTGAGTTTCAAGGCGCTGCATGGATATGTTGTCTAAAATATTAAACAGATTACAAATTCGATCTTCGACAACACAACATTGCATTTAATACATTTTTAATAAAATAATTCTAAATATATTGTTTCTTAAATTGCTATATATGAGAGCGTTGACTATTATCTAATTAATATCTTTTACAATAAAAAGTATGGCTATTAAACATGTTTTCTTATTTTAATTAATTAGGTATTCTCAGATTTGCTACCCACTACCCACTTTCCAAATAAATATTGGAATATTAGTAAGACTCTTACTAATATTCCAATATTTATTTATTAAATGTAACGTACAATGTACGTAACATTTAATAAATAAATATTGTACGTCTGACTATATATACTTTTGTATAAACTGATTGACAACCTGTAAATACAGGTTTATAGGAAATACGTATTTTACGGAAGCTCTTGTATAAATAATACTATTGTAAAAAATATTAGATATTATCTAGGGCTTCACCCCTGCTGTCAAGTAGATAAATTTTGAACGACACATGATACATCCAGTACGTACAGCAGGATACGTCGACACGAATTACGTGATATTTTTCGGTTTCCGTGCCTCAAAATGTAAAAAGAGGATCACTTTGTTGTTTATATCCGTCAATCAAAAGATACGAGCTTATATGCATCGATTTGTAATGCATTTTTGCAAAACCTACAGAGCAATTCTCTTAGACATTTATGAAATACAGTTATGAAATTTTGTATTGGCACGAAGTGAGAACTCACATAGGAGAAACAATCCTGAAAGTTAAAATTTTGTAGGTATTTCATAGAAAAAAAAAACATTACAAACTTATATTTGTAATACAAAATCATACAAATTGAGTGCATACTTTTAAATTTGTCATTTTTTATAAGCTGTACTTTCCGTTGACCTACAATCCTGAAATTGGTACGGAAGCTTCCGACCGTCCGACTCGCACTTAACCGGTGTTTTTAGCATCACCTTGTATTACGCACATATCAGGATAGGCGGAGGGAACCAGTGAACTTAGAGTTAATTCACTAAGATACTTCTGTTCCCCAATTTCCACCAAATTTTAGTGGCACAGCGTGTTAAGTGGCGAAACTCAACGCCGCATGTTTCCTCAATTAACGTGGTGTGATATAGCCTATAACCTCCTTCATTACCTGAAATACCCTACATAAAAATATTTTTTATTCCAACTAACAATTCCTAAAATTAGCGCGATCTACCAAACAAACTCTTCCTCCTTAAAATGTTAGTACCTATAGAAATATACTCGTACATATCTAGTGCCCTCTTGAACTATACGAATATTTATTTAACCCTCTGCGAGTGACGTGGCTCAATTTTTACTATTACACTGACGTCGTATTCCACAAGATATTTTTTTACAACAAATATTTCATGGCGTTCAATGATTGAGTACAGAATTAGACTGAATAATTTTTTTTTTTACATTATTATAGGGACATCGATTTTAAACAATTACAGAAATAATATTTAGTCTCCTTTCTTATTTATGTTGGACAAATAGGCACACACAGTACTTTGTCATTATTTTGAATACACCCAAATGCTTGGGCTGGAGGGACCTTGATTGTAATCTGTCTAGTGATAGTAATAAGATCCCCTTGAAAATATTTCACTGTATATTCACTTTTTCATATCATTTATCATTTGGCACTAAAACTCTTGCTATATTTATTTTTTTTCCTCTCTTATATTTGATATAAAATAAAGCTTTTCAGCATGTAAAACCAGCATTTTTTAAAAGATAGTTGATTAGTTTTACTCTATGGCTGCAACAGAGAATTTCTTATCAACCTAGTTCACTCCAATTCGTACGATGGTTGTTTGCAATCATAACAAGGTTTCCTGAATCATTTTGATTTTTTTTAATATTTCGACTATTTTTTACTAACAAAAATACTAATTTATAATTTTAGTAATAATATATAAAAATTATCCTGCACATAACAGGGCAGATAGAGAGAATGACCCTAGTGTCAAGAGACTCCATTCCCCATTTATTTATATAATTTATGGTAACTGAATCAACTCAAAAAAATAATAGGAAATAATCCAAGAAATATAATTATCTAAAATAAACGTTGCCTGAAAATGTAACCATTTTACAGAGGTGGTAGTCTCGTAGATATTTTGTTCCCGCTATGCACTCGTGGGCTCTCTGCGACTACTTTTCATAAACTATCCGACGTGCAACGTACGTAGAAATAAACCGAATCTTATATTTTGCGGTGTCTACCACAGCAGCCGCAGAGGGTTAAGTGTATTTAAGAAAAAAACACGACAAGCTCGAGTTGGGCTCGCCCACCGAGGTGCGTTCCGTATAAGAATTGGAGATCTCGAACTGTCCGAAATTCAAGCTTAGCTTAGCCAGAATTCCTCTGATACCTCACTTGAAGTAGCGGCTTTAATACCAAATTTTCCGCCACTTTTAAGACTATTTTTTTTTCGAAATTAACTACAAATATATAGTTTACAGATTTATTCATAAACTAATACTACTTTTAGATGATAGCTGAAAAATTTCATAATTCTAGGTTAACAGAAAGTACCCTATTAATTTTGATTATTTTTATAGTGTCGAAATACGCGGTTTTTGCGATATGAATCATCATATTTTTTTAAGTAAATGTAGTAATACTATTTTTCAGGAAATCAAGAGACCGTTGATCTGAGTGTATGGTGAATTTCAATTCGATATATCAAGACACCCTTGACAGAAAATTTAAAATATTGTTTTTGGTTCCATTACTCTAATAAATGAAGTGATAGTTGAGCTCCAGCGATAATTTTTTTCTGATATAATGATTCCATGTACAGGCACCAATCAGTCATGGTTTTATTATAAGTATAGATATAGATAAAACTAGGCTTAACTAAGCTTTAACTTATAAGCTAACTAAGATAACAAATCTTTCTAACGATCTAGTTCACAGGAACAATCAAATATCAAACATCGCAGTAGACAGTAGATCGAGCGTGCTTCGTACATATTGGAGGGATTGATGGGACGATTACAGAGTAGACCCCCTTTGGTTAGACGGAAAACGCTCAATTATCGGATTCCGTGCCTTACATAACGTTGAAAAGCAATATTTGAACAGCCAGGTATGATACAGATGTAGATGTAGGTATTATATTAAATCCATTTTTATAAATTTTTATATTGTTTCAGTATAGTACTCCATTTCCCATTAATACATTTCCGTTCCTCACTTTCATTGCATTAGCATTGCGTATTTAGTGGCAGAAGTGAACGCCGCGCTTTGGCAGAGCGTGGAAATGAAATTATTAAATATTTTATTATCTTCAGTGCTGATTTCACATTTTACCACTTTGCTGTTATAATGTAATATGTGCCATACGTTACTCTAAGTAATTTTCATTTGGCCAGCGAGGTGACTCTAGCAGCTAGTCTTCTATATATGGAAACAAACCCACAACCTTTGCTTTTACTATTAGACAATGCCACAAGGACAATGTGATATGAGTATAATTGAGATATCCTAAGAAAAAAAAAAAAAAAAAATCAGCTTCACGCTGTATCCCGCACACAGCAGGGTAGGCAGAGGGAACCTAGTGTTAAGACACTCCGTTCCCCACTTTCTGCCGAATTCTGGAGGCATTGCATGTTGAGTGGCAGAACTCAACGCTGCGCTTAGCCTCGACACCAGAGCGAAGAAATGGAAATATAAATTTAAGTAAATATTTCATCTCCTCGAGTGGGGATCGAACCCACAACCAGTCGGTTTTACAGTCACACTACGTGCCGCTGCGCCACGACCGGCCTCTAAGAGATATCCTAAGAGTTATTATTAATCTCCTATATAGCGTTTTAGCGTTACATTTAAACTGCATCTATGGTTGTAATTAAACAATACACTTACTTAATTCCTAATTTTACACTCACAACTTTCTTAGTGGATTTGGTATTTCATAAAGACATGCTCAGTAAAAGGTAACAAAAAAAAAGAGGAGCCATATTTAAGAAAACATTAAATATTCTCATATTTAATATTTTCTTAAATATGGATAGTGTGTAAAAGAAAAAAAAACATAGGTAAACAAAAATAGCAGAAAATCATAGCTTGTATAGACCATCTACGTATAAAATGAACTAACAACTGTGTTTCTAAATGTGTAGATGTGACAAATTATTTTTTCCAGCTTCATAAATGTACGCTCTAATACGTCTCCGTCGTGGTTGTTGTTGTTTTTCGGTATACTACCTGGTACACAACAGATTTTCGAGCAATTTGAAAAGGCCACAGTTTACCTTTCCTGCATCGCACTGTCATCACATGAAAACATGGTAAAGCTATCGATAAAAGAGTGACAAGAATTTAATATTATCCATTGACGTTTATGTTCAGTTGAATGTTTGGTTTATGATTTCCTGCTTCCCATTAATTCAAAGCTTCAAATTTGCACTCAGATGATCCATGTTGCCGAGAAGTAAAGAAGAAATTAAAATATCGGGGTACGAGCAGCGTTCAGCAACTTGTGCGTCAAAATTGATGTGGCTTATATGATAAACTATCCGAGTAGCGGCTTCTTCATGTTCTTCACGCGCTAGCGATTCTTCAAAGGTCCGATATATAATGTATAACTGTATTATTTTCAGTGCGGTACTCGTACCAGTAATACGTATTAAAACTCTCAATAAATGAAGACATAAAATCATTGGTTTCAATGAAGTATTGCATAGAAGTAACTTTCCGACAGATGGTATTTTTTCATATTTATGAAATTTATTATTTATTTATTTACATATTTTATTATTTATTATATTTTATTTACCCTAACTAAACTCTAAGTAAACTCTGCTTAAAATATTTCGATCATATCAATTTCTGAAATTAAGTATCAATTGTAAACGGAACACAATTTTGTGGATACCTACGTATTTTAATAATTGTGAATATTTTAATATCTCTTTAATGCGGTTTCAAAATACGGCTTAAAACCAGTAGTAAAGAATCAATTATTTTTGGCAATAATGTACCTGTGACACAATATGGTACGGAATATGGCTAATTTCCTTTGTGAATCTATAATAATATTTGTAAATATTTATAGGTCATTAAAATGAGAGCGCTACCATAGAGTCCAGTTAAGCTGATTTACGGTTTATTTATCTATTTTTGAAGGTTTTCAGTTTATCCGAGGTCTGTCCTAAGAGAAGATGAAAGGGTAAGGACAAAGGAATAAAGAAATTCTTAACATGGGCTTATCCTGGTAACAAAACAAAAATACACTTTCTTTTTTTTCTTTTATCATAACGACTGTGGTATATAGTTTATGTGGTGTGTTAGTGTGTATTCATTCAAATTCAATTCAAACTAAAATAGTTTGGGGTCACATAAATTAACATTATTATGAAAAATTAATTTATATAAAAAAATATTGCAAACATTTTCTTCTAAAATTCTATTAAATTCTTTATGGAAAATAAATAATTCAAACAATTTTCATTTTTCTTTTATTTTATGACTAGTAATTGACAGTACTTCTACTTTATATTATATTTGGAATATGGGATCTGTAGTGGAATTTCGAATGAGGTTGACGTCTCATATTAATAATTTAGCAAAGAACAGCAGATTTAGTTTAAAAAAAATAAAAGTTGTTAGAGTAAAATGTAAGAAAAAAAGGCATTATTTATATCACTTATTTGCATACTTGGCATTTAAAACTTGTTGCCATTAAATAACATCAGGTGTTTGCCCTGAACAGGATCTATAAACAATAATAGAATAGGCACTTTTCTATTTATCTAATTGTAATTTTAAAGAAATATTATTATTAAAGAAAATAAATTTTATCTCCTATCCCATATTTGTAATAAACAAAAAAAACAATCATCTTATCCACTACGGTCGGATTGTTACAAACGTAACCTAACGTAAAAATTGGTAAAAATCCTGCTCTTGAGTTAATGCAGTATCCACTGACAAATATCATTAAATTTCGTTTTGGTGCTTGATTGGTTCGTGAGTGTACCATTGTTTTGTACTGTATAAAGATATCCTGGAACCAACTATTTTCCAATGAAATTTCATTAAACTTCATTGGGACTTGGTTTTTTATATCTTCACGCCGTAGACATCATTTAGCGGGGAAGCAAGAGGGACTTAATACTCTGTTTCTGTGTTTATGTAAGACACTCAGTTTCCGATGCGCCACTCAGTTTTCAAGGCACGAAACTCAATATTGTGTAATTCATTCCTTTAACTGAGAATCAAACCCATAACACGCCAAAGCCACGAAAGCATCAGTGTAAATTTCATTAAGATTACTTATAATGAGACTATAAAAAATATAACAATAAAAAGTTACTATAAACAAAAAAGAAATAATTAAAAACAAATGTAATTTACACGTGAAACAACAGACCGACTTCAGTACTGGCGTTCGGCTCGCATACATGAATGGTTAAGTGGTGAATTTGGTGTCATTCCAAAGCCCATGTTTCTATTTGCATGAAGATCATCACATCACTCGTGCGCTATTGAAACTGTGAACGTGCAACATTCGGGACTTGGCCTGATTTAATGAATAAAGCAAAAATAATTAGAATTTTATAATAATAGAGGCCAGTCGTGGCGCAGCGGCACGAAGTATGACTGTAAAACCGACTGGTTGTGGGTTCGATCCCCACTCGAGGGGATGAAATATTTACTTAAATTTATATTTCCATTTCTTTCGCTCTGGTGTCGAGGTTAAGCGAAGCGTTGAACTCCGCTACTCAACACGCAATGCCTCCAGAATTCGGCAGAAATTGGGTTAAGGAGTGTCTTAACACTACGTTCCATCTGCTTACCCTGATGTGTGCGGGATACAGTGACAGATTTATTTTATGATTTATTTGTTTATTTGTAATAATTATATAAAGTTTTACGTGTTATATAGCGTTTACGTGTTATATAAAGTTATATAGCGTGACGATTGTGGATTCGATTCCTACTCGGTAGGAGCAATTATTATCATTTTCCCGCTATCACTCAACACGCATTGTTTCAAACATTTGGCTGAAAGTAGAAAACCGAGTGTCTTATCACTAGGTTTACTTAGATACATATATAAATTATAAAGTTGTACTTCCGACGTGCATTTGACAAATATCCGACTATACACACAAATAGTTACTATTTAGTACTATAATGGGGTTAGTCTATAGGTTTTTGGCTACTATGGGTCTTATTGGTTATTGGCTACTTTTTTTCCAGCTTTACGCTCTTAGCTCGCCTAGCAAAGAGTAGGGTAGGTAGAGGGAATCTAATTTTATGATACTCCGTTCACCATTTTCCACCAAATTTTGTTCTCATTTCCCGTTTATGTTTTTGACGTTTTGATTAAAAACTATTCATGTTATATTTTTGTTTATTTATCTCTTATAATCATAAGTTATAAAAATTAAAGAGAGCAGATGAGCGTTAGCAAATGAATAAGAAACTTGATTCTGTATATAAATACGAAAATTACACTACAGAAATTAAAATGATGCAGTAGGTACAGCGTTAGTTAAATTCATTATTTTGTTTTTGTCGAGACCACGACAGTTTCACCAGACCGTTAAATTACATTTAGTCCTAGCTATAGATGAAACTTCAACTTTAGAGCTACTGAAATTGGATAAATTAATAGAAACAAAAATAATCGAAATTTCATTTTTATAGATGTTCTAATTAAATAAACCAAACGACCTTCTATTTTCTAGTATAAGTGTATATCAAACTAAGCTTGTATACTTTTTTGTTCAAAAAAGTCACGTTTTTAATTAATTCCAAATAAAAATAGTACTCTCGCTTAATCAAATGTTAGACAATTAGAGCGCTCGTAAACTAACATTGACACATTTGCTGACCGATTACTGGTTACTAAAAATACAGAATAGATATATAATATAAACGAATTTAATTAATAAATTGACGCCATTGCGACGCAATCGAAACAGATATGAATCTTATTTACATATAAATGCTTATTGGCATAGCAGGGTAGGCGGAATGAACCTAGTACTTCTTGGGCGCAGCGTCCGAAATCGAACCTACAATCGTCGCGTTTCTTGTCAGACGCTGTGGCACGAAAACTTATTTTGATTTTGCCACGATAAAAGAAATTGTATAGCTTTATTTAATGAAAATTTTACAAAATAATAGCTCTAAGCTATTATTTTTTAAATTAAAAAATAAACAGCAGAATAGGTTAAGTGTTAAGACACTCCGTTCTAACTTTCTGCCCATTTTTTCGAGACATTACTAATGTGGGGGCGAAAATCGCCTCGCTCTGTCTATTACGGCATTAAATTATTTAATCATATTATTTCCCTGAGTTAGGATCAAGCCAGTTATTAATATGAACCATTTCAACTATATGAACCACACTTTACGATGTACTATGAGGACTTGCACGCACCGTTCATAATTATTTCTCCTGTTCAGTTGTTCAAATGTTTGATATGCTACCAAATTTGTCATTCGAACACCAGTTTTAAACTTTAACGTGGTATTAATTAGGACTGGAACATTCGGCTATTTGAGAATGATCATAAATTCTAATAAGCCTTCATAGGACTTTTATACTTAACTTTTATGAGAAAAGGGACTAATATTGTATGAAATATTATCAATTTAAAGCAACAGCGTATCGTAACTTTGCTGGCATATCGTACATATACTGTTACAGAACTTTTCTAACAGCGCCGTCGTGCGGGTAATTTGTTTTGTAGTAAAATAACTGTAGCTGTTAATATTCTGTACAGTTTTTAATTAATATATTCAATTTTATATTGAGGCTTTGTCTGGACACGTGCTGAAAGTTTTTTTATTTTCCCTAACTACATAATATTGAAACATCTATATTGTTTGTGCAATAAGCTTTCCTAAAGTCTATGACGACTTTCATCAAATTGTAGATAAAAAAAAACCATTGTACCTAAATGAAATCTGTTTCTTAATTTATCGAACATCAGTAATAAAAACGTCAATATTTTAAATATTCATTTTAGCCTCAGGTTGCTTCAATAAGCTGGACACATTAGATATTTATTTAGTCTCGCGATTTATCACGATTATAACAGGGTATCGCACCCACACCCATCGTTCTTACACTGAAACACTCCCACTTCTTCTACTCTAAGGCTACAGTAGACATACACTACAATTATTTACTGATGTGCTTTCAATTTAGATTATGTTTGTTCATGCCCGACCGTAAGCTATTCTTGGTCAAATATTTATCAAATATAGATTAGTTTACTGTGAGAAATGTATTTGCTAGTAATATTAGTAGAATTTGAAATTGCCCATTCATTCGATATGTTGTAGTTATGAGCTGTTATTTTAACACAATTACGGCCTAGAATAGGATCTTCCTGGTACTGGTGGTGTCGTAAGAGGCGACTAAAGTACGTGTGGTAGAGTCACGTCGCCAGCAATGGCAACACGCATGGGCAGACTCGACCGGATCATTACCACCCTTGGCATTTAAAACCGGCGTGAAGTAGTAGCTTTATGCCACTGCGTTTCGCATCAGGTAATGCCGGGCCCCGGCGCCCAACACACCTTAAAGGCCGGCAACGCATCTGTAGCTCCTCTGGTGTTGCACGGGGCTGTGGACGGCGGTAATTCCTTACCATTAGGTGACCCGAACGCTCAATTGCCGTGTCTTTTCCATTAAAAAAAACATACACAAAGTATTAAAATTAAATAAGACTTAATATTCATTATTAATTTACAGGTCTAAGGAAAATATTAAATTATTTAAAATTAGAAGACAATCTGATATCTTCATTAAATTTATCAGGTGTATCCCACACCGCCGTGCTTTTACCTTGGTACAATAGCGAGGGAATGAAAATATTGGTAAATAATAATTCATTCTTCCGAACGGCAATGGTATGGTGCCCCTATTCCACAACGGCCTCAAATGAAGATTAAGTTTCACTACTTAAAAAAATATTCATCACACTGTAAAGTATCTTTTTTAGCTTCACATCCTTTTAGCAATACAAATACGGTTACCCTATTGTTTTTTTATCTGATTTTTTTTTGTAAAAAACTTAAACTAGGCCTAGAACAAGAATCATGCATAGATATTTAATTTTTAAAAGCTATTGCTAAGACATTTGTTTACATACCGAAAGATTACCGCCCGAATTGAAGACTGCAATATAAATGTCACAACTTAGCACCGCGATAATATATACTTTAATTTTTTTTATTCTTCTTCATTATTCTAAAATCCAAATAAATCAACAAAATGACTTAAAAAATCAAAGTTTATACTTAAATTTAAAGCTTTAGTTTCCCAGTGAATTAGGGGTAAAGTTGCACTGGACCCCTCGGGACCTAAAACTACCGGCAATTCAAGCAGACGAAGAATAATAGTCAAACGTGATTCGGAAAGTATAATCCAGGTAATTGCGTTCCTATAAAAAAGATAAAACTTAATTGATGTAGAACGTTAATGGTAACTTGAAATACCGTTCTTCATTTAAGCGGTTATTTTTACTCTTTTCTGATATTTTGCCTGTAGGAGAAGTTAAAGAGAGGGGTTAGGTATGCGGTCTTTTATGTAGGTATAGGTTAAAAAAATCTTAAGTGGCTGCTGAAAATATCAACATTTCACTCACTTCCATATTATCATTATTTAAAGATTGACTGACTTGTGTACAGCAAAAGCTATAGATAAGCGAAGACGATGATTGAACGTTTTTTTTTACATTTTTGTATAAGGATTCAATAAGTTAAAATTGAGGTAGTCGTGAGCACAGTGTCAGATTGTAAACACGGCGGTTTTTGATCCAATTCCCACTTGTGATAAAGAATAATTACCATCTCCTCGCACTGTCTTAAACACGTGGCGTTGCTTTGTGACTCAACATAATGTCTCAAAAATTACGCAGAAAGTGCTTTATCACTAGGATTTCTATCCATATCCTATTTAAGATCCCAACGTTACATTTTTAATTACTTTTTAATTTATCGCTATTATTGTTATAAATAAAAAAAACACGTACATTAGCTAACACAAGTAAAATTGTTTCGCTTTTTCAAACAAACGTATATAACAATTAAAACGTACACGAAATTTAGTGTACTCAATACATATCCAGAAATTGGTTAAAAACTTGCAAATAACGCCCGTTTTTCTGCGTTCCGCTGTAAAAGTCACATATTGATTTAGAATCCAAATAAATTCTCTCGCTACGACTAGGTTCGTTTTCCCTAATGACTGCAGTTCTGTTGACGAAGTTAGATCAGCGCTGTTACAACCGAGGTGGGAATAGTGAACCTTTTAATAATAGTGTTATTTTATCAAAATTTAAATATTGCATATTACTTTTGGTGGTGTTAATGATGATAATAATTAATCTTAGAGAAATGTACAGTCGGGATGATTTTTACTAAAACGAGCCAGTTGAGAAACTCAACAAATCCTGTTTGTAAAAAATTAAGGAAAATACGGAATAAATACGGAAGCTATTAACGTCTTTAAAAACCAGATAAAATAGTAGTAATAGTCTCTTTCAGGTCACTCTGACGCAATTAAATTATGAGGCCAATACTTACAATCTTTTCCTAATCACTCCATACCGTGAGCTACACGACGTAGATTTATAAAGACGCTGTTGTATCCAAGTCACCCCAACGCTCATTATTTAGCTCGTTACCCATTGACATATTTTATACCACTTCTACGACTTGGTATACAACTAGTAGGTGTGGGATGGTATTTTATGTCCCAACTCAGGTGAATGTAGTAGTGACCGCCCGTCTCATACGGGTGTGTGGTGCTATTTTATGTTCTGGAACTCTGGTGTATGTAGTAGTGTCCACCGAAGTTTCGAGACACGTCTGTGGTGGGTGCTGTTCGTTTATATTTAATACATCGGCCGCTTTGCGGCAGTGCGTTCGTTCCAACGACATATATTGATCGCACAAATCAATCAACATCACGAATCACCATTCTAATATTATCTTAAAACAAACAAGCGTAACAAGTACCTTCAAAGTGATCACTTACAAACGTCCCGGTAGGAATTCACGATGTAGGGGCGGGGCGGTGCCCGTACTCTTTCTTCTTTTTATTATAACTAGTTCGAAGTTATAGTGGAGAGGAAGATAGGACGCGCTCTTGGCTTATCCTCGGAAGAGCTTTGAGTTATGACAATGTTATATTGTCGAGTTTCAATTATTTGAATATACTTCTGATGGCAAAAATTTTATTAAAGCGATACCTTCTAATGGAATAATATAAAATTCTTAACACTATTACCTCTGAATCTCTAAAAGATTTTGGGTTCTTAACGATCACAACTATAAACAGTTCTAACCACTAGACAAGTCACTACACAAATTAATAAATAATATTTTTAATGGTATTTGGGATACTAGCTACAACTCTCAAAGATTTTTGCATAAGTCTGTATTTTTGCTCAGCCTAACCTCACAGGTGTTTTCATTATTCAGCCTCGACTCAATCCATTTTTCGATGTTTTATGAAACGACGATAAAATTAGAGAGACTTAAGTATTTTCGATAATAAGTTAAACTTAATGAAATACAGCAAGGATTTTATACATAGAATAGCTTTTAATTTTGAAAATACCAAAGCTTTATTCAATGGGGTATACCCAGGGAAAATGAAAACTTCGTACCTATCCCACTACTGATGTTAGAAATCGGTTAGCGTTTTTAAAATTAAGATAAAAAACACATATCATCTATATGCTTCTACGTAATTTCAATAAGTGATATGAATCACCCAATACTTAATACAAGTTTCTTATTCCAATAAGGGCCTCGATTGACGTTATTCAATTGATTTTCTAGCCTTTTTCACCCATATCTACGCTCTTTTACATGAGCTTATTTGCTCACATTATATTGTTATTATTATATTATATTATTACTAGCTTTTACACAAGGCTTCACTCCAGTGGTTAAAGAGAAATGGCTATTGTTAATATAATGTTAAATAGTCTATAGCTTACATCAAATAATGGACTACAAAATATATTTTTAAATTTTGATTCTTGAAGCGTTCAAGAAAACAAATTCTTTTGCTTTATAATATTAGTATAGATTTATTTATAATTTATTTTCTTATACTTTTTAATATTGTACATAAATATATTTTTTTTATTATTTATTAAATAATAAAATATTTGTTTTATATTATTTGTTTTGTAAAACGTCATCTTAATATAAACAAAATGAATTCATTAATAAAAATAATGTAAAAAAATGTATGTACAGTTACACGAAAGGTTGCTAACTTCTGACTACAGTCCGTCGTTAAACAGGTCACTATTCCAAGCGACGTGAGCCCGGCAAAATTCAATTGTTTCATATTTTCACTTACTTCCCTCGCCCTATGCTATTTGTTGGTATAACAATTACTAAAGCTACTATATTTCCATGCTAATGTATTACTTGCATACATGTTTACTAAATTGTCTTATAATTGATAATCTAATAAATTTGAGGCCGGTCGTGGCACAGGGGCACAGTGTGACTGTAAACGCGACTGGTTGTGGGTTCGATCTCCACTCGAGGAGATGAAATGTTTATTTAAATTCATATTTTCATTTCTTCGCTCTAGTGTCGAGGAAAAGCGCGGCATCGGGTTCCGCCACTCAACATGCAATGCCTCCAGAATTTGGCGAAATGTGGGAACAAAGTTTCTTACTTAACACTAGGTTCCCTCGACCTACCCTGCTGTGTGCGGGATACAGCGTGATTTTAATATTAAAGGGTTTTATTTCTATAAGGCTACTTGTATATTATGAAATTATTAGAGTATACATTAAGCTAATATACACTTGTTACAAGTTAGACTTTTGAACATTTTTAAAGTGTTATTCCACACTTAAGAAAGAAAAATAGTTATTTAGAAAACGTATAAAAGTTCCCAGGAGATGCGGGTTCGAGTCTCAATACTTTCAAATTTTTATACATTTTCTAATTAAGTATTTATTTACGTATGTTGTTGTATCTTTGTAGGGGGATTTTTACAAATTTCCGCTACCCAAAGATAATTACTTAGAATTATAGTTGTAGTTTCATAGCTTCATATTTCAACGTAGCTCGATGAGAACTTATAGCTTAGTTGGTCAGAGCACTCCGACGGTTTCCAAAGAGGTACAGTTTTAAATCCCAATTAATCCCATTCAAAGGTTTATACGTTTTCTTAATAGGTACTTCCGTAATCCTTGTCAGCTAAGAAGAAAATAACATTATATAACATAGATAACTACTAAATACACCGAACAAAATAAAAAATATAAACCTTCAAGCGGGAGCGGTATCGTAATTACGACAACAGGTGCCTACTCTTACGGGACTTGTAAAGAAGAAACAGGCACTAATTGCAATTATCCAAATCCAGCATCAGATACCTAATTAGTTATTCCGTCCATTTCCTAGTTATATTGGTCAGTACAATATCGAGTGATATTATTGGTTATATTTATTGTCGTAAAAAGACGACGTCTTCTAAATATAGAATTTTAGGGCGCGCACTTTTGAAAGTTAGAAAAATACTCAAAAACCCGACTCCAAAAATGGTAAACAGTAAATAAGTGTATAATATTACTTTAAAATATTGGATGGCGAGTAACAATTAAAAATTTCCAATTACTAATTACCACTGCAGTTATTGTGTTAACGTTAATATTATAAGGAAGCCGCCTATTCGCCTAGCCGCCTAAGATAGCCAGCGCCTATAGTAAAAGAACATGCGGTAACAAGTTTATAGACGTTTTACATATGGGTGTAGTATAATTTTTATAGCGACATACTTTCTTATGATTAGGTAATGGAATTATTGATATAGATTTAATACAGTAGCCATATTTTAACTTGTCCTATACGTATATATAATTAAAAGCGCATCTTTTAGGGTTCAATTATTTTAAAAAGCAGGTAATGCTTTTACCCTATTTCAAGGAATATATTTGTATCCTGCTAAAGTAAGATAGGCAGAAGAAACTTGGGAGCTTGTTAAAACACTCAAAGCCTATTGAGACATTAGCGTTCCTCACTTTCTGCCGACCTCTAGAAACATTACGTGTTGAGTGGCGGAAGTTGAAGACGCGCTTTGCCTTTGTCATCCCCCCGAGTGGGAATCGAAACCACAACAGTCGCATCTGATCCATACACCATGGTGACCTCTATATTATATTTTAAGTATATAACTAAAGCGTTTACAGTAATAGTGCTCTATGACGACCTCTGTTACTTAATATATAAGATTCAAATATGTTATTTCGTTTTAATGAAACTAATTTAACCGGATTAATCGCGTATATTTACCGCGTCACGGGTAGACTGAGGTGACCACGGACTACTGTAAAGTGTTCGAAACGTCGGGTTTCCAAAATGTAAAAACCTTAAATATACGCGATTAATCCGGTTAAATTAGTTTCATTTAATATGTGTAATAATCGTGAAAATCAAAGAACTTATTATGTTATTTCGTTGTTTTGTGATAGAAAATTATAAGCTAATCAAAAATTTGATGCAAATGCAAAAATATATTTCAATGCCATTTAAAAAAAACAAAGATGCTAAAGACCATTTCAACTTTTTAATACAGTAAAAGTACAAAATATTCACATATTATTAATATCTCTAAACTACTCTATGGATGTATATTTGTTATTGTGTATATAAATTATTTTAAATAATTATATTTATTTAATTTGTACTCTACTATTACTCATATAATGTTTTTTTTAGTTTCATTCTGTATCCGGTACATAGCAGGGTAGGCAGAGGGAATCTAGTACTTTATCTTCTTTTTGTGGATTCCACCTTAATTCAATATACTGTTCCGCTGTGTGTGTATGTGTGTACACAAATAAATAAAATTGAAATTGTCTGTCTGTTATTTCGAAATAACCGTATCTTTATGCATAAAACATATACAGTTATTCATATGATACTAAAATACACATAAATAAACTTTGTGTTTGTTCATGCTAATCCCCGGAACAGCTAGGCCGATTTTTATGAGACATTACAGATATGACAGAAAAATAGAGGGAGTTGTTTAGCAACATAACTTACCTATCGCCTATTTTTTAAACATTTTTAAAGTGATAATCCACACTTAGGAAATATAAATACTTATTTAGAAAACGTATAAAAATTTGAAAATCTCAAAAACGTTTTTGAGAACGTATGGCTCAGTGGTCAGACCGCCTGGTCGGTTTCCAGGAGGTGCGGGTTCGAGTCCCGCTACGTTCAAATTTTTATACGTTTTCTAAATAAGTATACCTATCGCCTACTTAGACAGTTGTGAAATTACTTAACTTAACTTAGCTTCGCGCTTTATCCCTAGCGGGGTAGTCAGAGAGAACGGAGCGCCAAACGCTACGGTAGTATTACTAAACTGTTTTCTAATAAATAAAAAGACAAGACACGTTTTGAGAGCAATATCAAACCAATTTCCAAAAGATTTCAAATCTACTCTCTAAATGAACTTAAATTATATTTAAAAAGTAAATGGACTTAAATTATATTTTTAAAAATAAGCCAAGTCAATTTAAAAAAAATAACATTTTTATAATAACATTGCGAAATACTAGTAAAGAAATCCAAGCTTGAATTTCCTTAGAGCATAATTAAATAATTTTGTGTTTCTGAGGTAATTATCTATGTCTGCACCATCACCTCCCAATGGGACAACGACATAGTAATGGGCTTCAACCTCACTTAGGGTCATAAATTATTATCATTTCTCTGCTCTGACTGAAAAAGCACGGCGTTAAGTTTCGTAGTGTCTTGATAATAGATCCCTGTTATGCGAGAAAAAGCGTGAATCTGAAGCTACCTTATATCTAAAAATGCCATACAAATATTAAGTAACTACACGTTGTTGTGGATGAAATATAGGTGAAAATTATGTTCATATTTTTAATAGCTTCACGCTGTATGTCGCTTAAAAATATGTTTACCAATTTCTGACTTGTCTTGAGTGGCTGAACTCAACACCGCGCTTTGTTTTATTACAGGAGTTAAGAAATAAAAATAGCGCATTCCTCCGAGTGGAAATTGAAACCACAAACGTCGCATTTACAGTCAGACACGGTGCCGCTGCGTTTGTCCTTTGAATATATTATTTTGGGTTGGTAGCTTTTTCCGGTTATTTTTTACACTGTAATATATTAAATTGTTAATTTAATGTACGGTATAGGATGTGTATTAATTGTAGAATAGAGTGACTAAATCCTTTATAGAGAGGACCTTGTCACTCTGTGCGAATTTCCTATAAAGTGGGTAGGCCATTTTATAGAAAATTCGTGAAAAATGTCTTAAATAAGTAAACAACATCAACAACTGAAAACCATTATATTTAAATTATTTTCACTACCTCGCCCTGGTGCCCACCACAACACGCAATGACTCGATAATTTGGCAGAAAGTGAGAAACAGTAGCTTATAACTAGGCCCGTCCTGTCAACTCTGTAATACGCGGGATTCAGCGTGAAGCTGCTTTGTTTTGTATTTTTTTTTGTTTCATTTGTCTATATTTTTAATTGTTTGTGATTGTTACATTTTTTTTATTTATACGTTCTGTTTGTGCATCGTATTTGTCTATTGTTCCAATGCGAACGGTTAAGGGGATTTAGTTTTTGTATAAAATCAAACGATTCAAGCAAATTTTATATTGAAATTGCTTGTTTTAGAAACTTTCATTTAAAAAATATACGTGTATGTATAACAATTTCCATAACATTATCAAGGTTTATATGGGACTCTGGAATCAAATCTAGAATTTTTCATTAAAAATCGATAAATTGTGTGTATTTTTAACTTCATACTGTTCCCATTAATACACTTTCGTTTTCCACTTTCCGCTGAATCTTGGAGTTATTGCGTGTTGAGTGGCACAACTTAACGCAGTTCTTCACTTTTACCAGAGCGAAGAAAAAAAAAGTGAAAAAGAAAAAATATTTCCTTTCCTTCAAGTGAACGTTAAACCTACTAATACATTAACCATTAACATGAACCTACTACCTGTCGCGCTTAGAGTTACAAGCTTGTACCCACCCCTGCATGACTGGCCTTGTTCAAAATTCACTTGATATTAATATAAAAAATATAATTATGGCGGTCGTTCAACTATCCGCGATGAAAGGACGCTAACGAATTAATGCGGCAACGCCAGAAATACTCTTTATTAAATGAATCTAGCTCTGTATGTATTCTTTTTTCATTATAATTACCTAGTGAAATGAATGAAAATATTATATTATATTTTATATCTCGATACTGGGTAGCATTACGCTTTTGTCTGCATACCAGGTTAAGCAGAAAAAGTCTTGTGTCAAGACATTGGTCGCTTTGAATGTTGAGTAGCGGAACCTAACACCGACAACCACAACTTTGTAAAGGGGAAAAGAAATGCCATAAAGAAATAAGTCTTCTCCCGTAAAACGGTTAAATCATGATCATCGACTCAAATATAATATATTATCGTAGATGTTATGAATGTGAGTAGATTTGTAACTTTCTAGCTTAAACTTACGTACTTGCAAATGAGCGACGCTGGTTAGACGAAAACTTGGAATATCATCAATTTTGCTTGCTATTATATGGCTGGGATAGTTGATTGAACATTCAGTAACATTGTATAACTATTATCATTTCAATAGGTTGGTAGGTGGAGTTCCTAACAGCGATAGGTACGAATTTGTAAAGATACCTAGGAATTGTGTATGGCAGGACCCTATTCCTATGTATCCGAGGTAACGCGATGAACGTAACGTTTCCTAGATAAATAGACTATTAATATATATTACAAAAGAACAATTTCTCAATTATACAATATGACCAGTTGTCCTTGGCTAAGCGTGTTAAATTAAATAAATCTTTTAATATTTATAATCTTATTAGATACTAGCGACCCGCTCGCGGCTTCGCCCGCCTTAACCACAGAATTATTTACTTAAAACACTCAAATTGTATTCATGTTTTAATATACCTATAATGTATATTTGCAACGCACTTAAGATTTCTAATGTGAAAAATATTAAAACCTTAGGTCGCATTTTCTTACCACCCATAAGAGAGATGCAACTGTCAATATATTAATTTATTTAAACTTTTGCCTTAAGGAGTCTTTAGGACCTAAGTTATAGTTATAGCTATATAGTTATAGTTATATCGATACTTACAATAAAATCCTAATTCATCGGTGTCTGTACGTGGATTATTAATTAGTATTAGTATTAATTAGTAAATATAAATTAGTTAATTTCCTTTCATAATTAGTTATTGTAACATACCTCTAACAGTTACACATGGCATCGTCAACTTTTTGTAGATATTGATGTCTTCTATGAAATTATAGTACATCACTTTGCTCTATTGTCAATAATTTCCACAGCGTACGCGATATAAGGTTTTTTTTGGTATTTTTTTACACCTTAATCGTCTAATTGTAAAAGAATTTTCCAAATTGGTCACGTAGTTTCGGGGCCTATTCAAATCAAATAAGGAAACAAAAAATCTAATCGATTGTCTTAATGATTTTCGTGATATCGATGCACCTCCCCCTCACCCCCGCAGAGTTACTCGCCACGGTGCGCGAGGCCACACGGCTCACACTCCGCATTTTTTATTATTACATGATTTTCTTTAGATTGATATTTTTAAATTCGTTATACCTTTTGAATGGGATGTCCGATTTTATTAATTTAAAAAGTTTTTTACAGGTATTGAAATTATCTTTAATAAAATATCATTTAATAGGATAAGGATTAATGCAGAGGTATGAATAACATGGTTTGATTATTGTCGGTACTTTTGTTAACTTATAAAATATAAAAAAATGGTTATATTGTCATAACTACAGTATTTGGACATATACTATCGCGGACTTTTATATAGATATTGTTGCGCTCTATAATACTGTAGAATATTGTTTTGTTCCATCATCAATAGTTTTTGCAGCGCATGCGATGATAGTATTGTTAAGATCAATTTCTTCTCACCTTGGGTTACATTATTGCATTTTTATTAGGGATATCTATTTTTTTTGAAAATGTAAGCCTATGCTGGTCAGTAAAGATGCAGCTTTCTAATAATGAAAAAAATATTGAAATCGGTCCAGTAGTTTTTGTGTGAAAACTCTACAAACATACATACATACATACATACAAAAATACAAATCTTACCTCTTTATAATATTAGTATAGATTAGTATAGATACAACGGTATTGTAGAGTGCAAGAGTTAAAAACTCTTAGAACTTTTTTGTGTTTGTGAATGTTTTTTTTAAAATAATAAATAGGTATTTAATATTTGTAAAAAATCATTTTTCTAATACAAATTTACTAAATACATTTTTCTAATATAAGTTTATTTAAGTTAAGTACGTTACATCATGCGTCACTTAGAATAGTAATATTTTTTCCTCAGCTTCACGCAGTATCCAGCATGTAACAAAAGGGGATACAGAGGGTGTTTAGTGTTCTTTAATAATTGAATGATCAATCCAGGAACAATGCTTATGTATAATTCAGATGTCCAAATTGCAGGTTTAATTAAATACATAATATGTACGTATAAATTCGAAGCCCTCGGTGAACTAAGGCCCGTCACTAATAACAGCGTAGTTTCAGCACCAGATTCATGCGCTACAGAATAATGCATCATAACGAAATAGGCAGCTGGTGTTAAGATACTCGGTTCTCCAATCATTAATTCATGGCATTAATAATGTCATATCATTAAAATTAAAATACAAAATACATACGTAAGACCAGTCGGGGTGCAGGTGCACAAACGTGTGACTAAACGTGAACGTGAGGTTGTGGGCTCGATTTTGACTTGAGTAAATTGAATATTTATTATTATTATTTTAATTATCGGTATCGAGACAAAGCGCGGCTTTGAGTTTTGCAATTTAACACGCAATGCCTCCAAAATTCGACGGAAAATGGTGAACGGAGTGCCTTAACACTAGGTTCCTTCTGCCTACACTGCTGTGTCCGGAATACAACATAAAGTTAAAAAAATCGTAATAATATTATGCATATTTGGTAACAATTTTATTTTTACACCAAAAGCAGCATATCCAACAAAAATCCTAGGCTAAAAAATGTGAAACATCTACAAAATGCTCATACATTTTAGTTAAATCTTTGAGGCGTACTTTCACAACATGTTTTGGGGTAAAATACTGGGATAAAATTTTATGAAATTTGCCCTCACCTGCGCGATAAATCATCAATCTAAAGTTCCTTTTTCTAGATATAGAGCTAAATCCTGAAATGCCTATCGACGGCACGGCATCGGGATGCCATCAGCTAAATGCCTAGCAAATTTTGCCTCACTTAGTAATTTTACGTTCGACTATCAACATTTTGATAGTAATATACATTAGTACTTACTACAGTATTGACTGTGAATGCGATGGTTGTGGGTTTCATATCTAGATATTAGTTTATACTAATATGTGTTTATTTCAATATATTTTAGGTTTTAATCATTCTTTCTGGAGTAACAAAAATAACCTCTCGATATGAAAAGAATAATGGAGATTAATTTAAGATTTTCTTGCCATTCTCACTGTATAGAAAAGGGAGTGAAGGTGTAAAAGCAGGGTAAGAGCAAGTTGGACTCATCCACCAAGGCTTCCGTACCAATTTTAGGATTGCGTGACAACGGCAAGTACAACTTATAAAAGTTAACAAACTTAAGTTTACACCCATTTTGTATGAAATGTACTTACATTTTTAAATTTGTAATTATTTTTTTCTATGAAATATCTGTAAATTTTCCATTTTAGATTTTTTTTACCTTTATTCGTATTTAAGTCACTTCGTGCTAAATGTCATAACTGTAAGTCCACAGGAAGTATCGTGTAGATTTTAATTACGCGGCGAATTTCATACAGAATGAAGCAAAAATGTTGCATATTTATGCAATGAAATGACTTGGAAAAGGCGTTTGACGGAGTAGTGAGGACGAAATTATAGGTGATACTACCCCGGTACAATGTGACCGGACCACAATACAATGTTACTCAACTTGCATGTAGGTAGGGGCGACGTGCCAGTCGCCCTAGTTTGACATCCAATCGGGTGTTAAAGAAGGATGCGCCGTATCAGCTTGGTTGTTCAATTTGTATGTGGATAGCTGTCTGCAAGGAGTGCAGTGACATGAGAGTGGAAGTTGGGAACTTGAGTGTAAATTGGCTGCTGTACGCAGATGATGCAGTGCTCATTGTATCATCAGAATGCAAGTTACAGGCATTAGTCACCAATCTGAAAGAAAGGAGTGAAAATAATGGTCTGAGCCTCAATGCGAGTAAGATAATGGTTGTGGCTAAAGAAAAGAACAGAATTTTAAAGAAATAAAATAAAGGGCGCAATGCAAGATCAGCGTTATGGTAATAGGACCGTGTTTGGCCGTCGCTATTATACGGCAACAAAACGTGGGTATTACAGACGAAGAATGAAAGAAAGATGAATGCCGTGGAGATGTGGCACGTCGAACGAATGAGTGATGAAAGAATGGCAAAAAAGATTTATGATGGAAAAGTGAGTGGTAAGAGAGCTAGGGGGAGACCTCAGTGGACCTTCGAGAACACAGTATCAAAGATACTGGAGGAAAGTCACGATAAAAGCACGAGTACCCTCGGGAGGGCAAGTATGAAGAGGTTGATAACAGTGGACGAGAAAGAGGTATGCAGAGAACGTAGCGTTTTTCCCTCCGTCCTCTCGACTGGGGTAGTCTTTAGGGATATATCGTGAAGCTAGATGAAATTAGATTAAACTATTATTTGACTACAATACGAAGCTTAACAATTGAATTACAATAAAAGATAAAAAAATAACAGAGATTTATTCATATATTTTTTTACAAATTGAGTTACTGAGACTTCCCAGTAAATAATCTAGAATATTTCTTGTTGAACTAACAAAAATAATAAATATTTAAGCTATGTGTGTATGTGTGTATGTGTGATTATATGTGTGCATGTGTGTGTGTGTGTGTGTTTATAATTATGTGTATTATAGTTGTTTGTAATTATGTGTATTATGTGCTTGTCAGACTGAGAAATTAAAATTCATAACTTGGACATAACAGACAAAATTTTTATATATAAATGTTTTCTGTATACAAAGTTTTCCATAAGCGAATATTGTGAGCCTGATCACGAAGTTTCAACGAGTTCGCTGACAACAGCCGATGTGACTCTTGAATCGAATGATTACCATATATAATGTTTATTTAGTTTGCGCGTTGTAAACCATTCGTTTTGTATAGTTTCTATGAATAATTTATATGTTTATATAGAGAATTTAGTAAAATCTCTATAGTTTTTTAGTAAATTTATGTAAATCACTTTAAATTTCACGTTTTTTTTTTCATTTATTCACCATATATCTTGCATTTAGCAGAAAAATCCTACTATAGGGGACCTACTGCTTTAGTAAACTCCATTCTCCACTTTCCGACCCAATTTTGAAATTTCAGAATTTTACATTGAGTGCTTAGGCCGGAACGCCGCGCTTTGTCTGAATATCTGAGCAAAAAATTGAAGGTGTAGAAGAATTGATATACTTTTGTAACGTAAATTTTTTCTTATAGATCATTTATACTAATTTTGTTTTAAGTTATGAAATATTATTATATGTTAAGGTTATTTTTTTTCTGGCTCTACTTTTGGTGTTCACTAACACAAATACAAAGCTTAGATCAGCTCAACTCAGCTTTCTCCTCCACTGATCATCCTTTTCGTAATTCAATATTTTAAAAATACGTATATGTATTCACTCTCCTTTTTGAGATTAAAAACCTTTTTTTTTAATAATAAATGGAAGTAATTAAGAGTTGTGTATTATATTAGCTTTCAACGTGATGTATATAATATAGCGTAAAGACTTTCTCGATAAATATATTATTCAACACAAAAATCTTTCAATTTAAACCAGTAGTTACTGAGATTAGTGCATTTCACCAAACAAACTCTTCAATTTTATAATATTAGTATAGAGCATGTTAAGTCTTACTTATCGTCCTCTTGGTATCATTAAATGCTTGTTACAACTAATATTTGATGTAAGTATTTCCAACATTACCAAGCAGCGGGGATTCGAGTCCACGTTAATATTATTATGCGTTTTCAAATATTTTTCTTTCCTTAATAAGTAAGTCCAGTCGTGGCGCAGGGGCACGAAGTGTGACTGTAAAAACCGACTGGTTGTGGGTTCGATCCCCACTCGAGGAGATGAAATATTTACTCAAATTTATTTGGTGGACCTTATAAATAAATAAATAAATAAATAAATAAATAAATTTCCATTTCCTCGCTCTGGTGTCAAGGCAAAAGACGGCGTTAAATTCTGCCACTTAACAAGCAATGCCTCCAGAATTCGACAGAAAATGGGCAACGGAGTGTCTTATCACTAGGTTCCCTCTGCCTACCCTGCTGTATGCGGGATACACCATGAAGCTGGTTAATTTTTTTTTCTTAATTAGTAAATATAACAACCTCTTTAAAAAAAAATTGAATCTTTATAGCAAAACATTTTATCACACCTTTGTAAACTACCTAAACCAATAAAAAAATATTTTTCTTGTTATTTTTAGTAAAAATGTCAGCTTCATTTACTAGATTTCCTGGAAAGTTTGCGTAGTTTGTGAACTTACTTCGAAACACTTCTATAAAGGTATTTTATTAGCCACGGGCTGTTGTAAAAATACATTAATTAGTGGAGTTTTACATATAACTATTTTTTACTTTACGCTGTATCCACAAAGCATAGTAGACAGAGGGAACCTTAACAGTTTTAGACATTCTGGAGGCATTGCGTGTTAAGTAGCAGAAATTAACGCCGCGCTTTGTTTTGACACCGGAGAGAAGAAATTAAAATATAAATATATATGTTCCTCGAGTAGAAATCGAACCCACAACCTGTTGCGTCGCCACGTCTGGCCTCACTATTTTAAGATCCATATTCATCTTAATTTTCTGTACCTCAAAGTAAAAACTGTCTGTCTATCTGTCGATATGTCGTCGTCAGTTAAGACCATGTCACTTAAGATAGCGTGAAGGTATCAAACTGAAACTAATATCAAATATCCAGGTCTGCAGTTTCTTAGAGCACAAAAAAGTGTATAAGTGGATACCTCCAGTAGACCTAGAACTACAGTATAATTTTAATAAGTATTGTTATATTAATTTAACATTATTTAGAAAAGGTAGAGTGAACCGTTGAAACCCCGTTCACTGAGTTCCTCCACCATACAATTTTTGAGCCATTACATAATGAGTACCGCTTTCTGACATGTTAACAGAGCGAGGAAATTAAAATTATTCATCCAAGTAGGAATTGAACTCACGACCGCGAAGCTTTCAGTCAGAAGCTGTGCCACTAAGCCACGACGACCTCGACGTACACGAATGAATTCATTAAATTTTAAATGTTTTCTCTTAAGACCGCTACTTTGAGAATGTCATAAAATGTTGCTCTTTGAACGCGCAGAATATTTTGCAATACATGAAATATGTATGCGGGCTTCAAATATTATAACATTTCACTCGCAATTTTATACCTGTATTAGAATTTTTAATATTTTACAGCTATTAAAGCACGGGTGCGGTACTAAGTAACACTACAGTGTTGTATGTATTTGTATATAAATTAAACCTTGACCTAATCTAAAAGAAACTTAGTGTAAAGATCCTTCGTTTCCCTTCCATAATTTTTTTGAGACATTGCTTACATATTGATGAATTTGAACGCCGCGCTTCGTCTAGTTGGTTGAAGAAATCGAACCCACGACTAACGCGTTTACAGTATAGTACCTACATACACTCCACATACAATTCTATATATCCCAGAACTCTACGAAAAAAAATCAAAACGATTTACTTTTTGTTCGCACTACCCGACTATTGTCCCTCCATAATTGTTCGGGAGGTCGTTCCGCAAACAATACAGCAAATATTTATTAGGGTCCCCAGAGATGACAGTAGTCCAAATATTTTTTCTAAATAAATATCCTACACAAAACTGTGAGAATAACGTAGCGTTGATATATATAATAATTGAAACTTTTATTTGTATACCAGTGGCCCATCCGCGGCTTCGCCCGCTTGAACTACACAATTAGGTTTATTATCAAAATCTACTTCACACTATATTCCGCGCACAGGAGGGTAGGCAGAGGGAACCTAGCGTTAAAACTTTCAGCCAAACTTTTCGAGGTATTGCATTATTAGAGGTTATTATGTATATTAAATGAATAATAAGGATTTTTTTTAATAATAAAAATATTAATCAAGTATGAGTTGTTCGCGTGAACCAAGAGTTCGATATAAATTTCAAATTTTTTTTGTTTTTCTTTGAGCTTCACGTTCTATCCCGCACACAGCATGGTAGGCAAAGGCAATCTGGGATCTTAGCTTTAAGACACTCCGTTTCTATTAAGATACTTCTGTTCCCCACTTTCGAAATATGCCCGATAAGTAATAAGTAAAATCGGGGGTTCGATTTTCGATTCGATTCGACGAACCATCGCTTACAATCAGACACTACCATTGCATCAAAATTACTCTTTTTAACAAATATCAACTTGTCACACATGAAACGCGAGCGGATAAACTTGTCAAATGTGTCATGAAAACATTCTGATACCTAAAGCTGTTTTATTTTAATAAATATACTTTTTTGTGTGTTAAATTTGTGTATTTCACACAAATTATTTAATGTATTTTAAATTGAATATTTTGTATGATGTATATTTTATATATTTTTTTAGCTTTACGCTGTATCCCGCGCACAGCAGGGTAGGCAGTGGGAACCTAGTATTAAGACACTCCGTCCACGACACACGACCCCCACTTTCTGCCGAATTCTGGAGGCGTTGCGTGTTGAGTGGCAGTTCTCAACGTCGCACTTTGCCTCGACACCAGAGCGAAGAAATGAAAATATAAATTTAAGTAAATATTTCATCTTTTCGAGTGGCGATCGAACCCACAACCAGTCGGTTTACGGTCACACTTTGTGCCCAGTCTTGGTCATTAGACCACGACAGGCGATTGATTTTTATAATATATCAAATATAATAAAGTATCTAAAAATAAAGTAGTGGAATATCCCTGCACAAAACCTTCGATAGCTGCGGGTTTGATCTCCTCGGTGATATTTTTATTTTTTATGTTCATACTGTATCCCGGATAAAGCAAAATAAACAGAAGGAACCACCCGGTGCTTAGGCCATCCATTCCTCGCGAATGCTTTTTTTCGAAAAATAGGATTAAAATAATCAATTTCCCCAAGAGGAAATCGAAAGTACAAACCATGATGGTATTCGCCATGATGGTCCAATTTTTAAATAACATTTATTTTTATTTCTCTTTCTCAACTCAACGTATTATAAGAAAAATGAATAAGAAAGATCCTTTATATTATTTTCTTTTTTTAATTTTTCGTGGTATAGCATCCGAAACGCTACGATTTTCATCATTCAACAGACAAAGTCAATGTATTTGAGCGGAAACTGAAGAACGGACGTGTCGCTTAACTTCTAACTTCTGTGTAAACTTCAACTTAAATCACAACTATATTTTATTTATTTATTTGTGTGGGCTCGTTAGGAACTCGGGATAATTTATTATTTAATATCCTCGTTCTAATAAGAACCAAAGAAAAGCGTTGAGTTCCGCCTCCAAATACACAGTATCTCGATAATTAGACGTCGTGTAGAATGGAGTGTTTTAACTTGTTCCCTCCACCTACGCTACGAGATAATGCGTGAAACCGATGTAATTTATGATCCAATATTAGAATAGAATGAAGCCATATTTGACAAGCGAATAAAAAATAACAAAGTTCACTTATTCATAACGTTGCGTTGATTAAACCATGAGTTTAAATGTTAAAATTGTGGGAAAAGTGACAATAAAATGAAATGTCATGGGTTGTACACAGCCGCGCCTCGGGACGTGACCCCTGAGTGACCTCTGTTTACAAACAGACGTCGTGTTACGTTTTATTAGTATATATGTAACTCACGAGACATGTACAGTTTAGGCGATATACGATTATTTACTGATTTTTTCCAGTCATCAGAATACTTTCTATTCCGCATTTGTCCGCTTTCGGACCGATTTTGAGTTAAATGGCTACTACTACAATACGTGGGGAAATTTTTCGTCTTTTCTATTAACTATTTGTGGCCCGCAACTTTGTTTGGGTGGAATTCAAGGTGTAATATGGAAGCGGAAGTGTTTTATAATATGAAATTAAATATAATTTTAATGATTTTGAGAATACACTGAACAAAATGTAATAAAAATATTAATAAAATACCCAAATTGCCACCAACCTTTTTTGATTTAAAATAATAAATGCATTGTCGTGTGATCCCGGCCTAAAATAGGATCACCCTGTTACTGTTTTGGTATCGTAAGAGACGACTTATTGGGAGAGTCACGTTGCTAGCAATGGCAACACGCATGGGCAGACTGGACCGGATGATTACCACCGTCGTTGTGTAAAACCGGCATAAAGTAGTGACTTTCTGCTACTGCGTTTCGCATTAGGTGTAGCCGGAGTCCGCAGGCGGAATAAGATAGCCCCGTTCAAAGACAAATTACCCAAGGACAAATTACCAGCACCTCCGGTGTTAGAGAATTCTCTGTAATGTATGGAAGGAAGTACGTTTGTTAAATAGAAATTTTGCACACATGTTCAGTTCTGATGACAATGCATGAATATGATGAGCATAGCCTGATCCATGAACGGCTCCGTTCAACCGATCTTCGCAACGTTAAAGAGCAACAACATGCCATTTTTGCATGTGTTCAACTATGATATTAGTGTACTAAGTAAAAGTGTAATATTAGTGTTTTGAGCTATTCATTTATTCTATTTTTTGTTTTCATTTGCCTAATTAATTAAAAATGCCAAATTCTATAAATAAGATATCATTTCACAATTGGAAATCAATGATAAAATTACTTGTTTATTTGCGACTATATGGAGGTTGTAAATATATTAAGAGCCCGCATGGAGCTCGGCGGTATAATTGAGTCGTGTATCTCTTATACTTTTGCTATTTGACGTAATATTTAAGGTATATAATAAAATATAGACTTACACTTTCACATAAATCTTATTTTAACTATTATGTAACAACAAAAGTTAACGAATTCAGGATTTAATATAAATAACAAACAGTTTATTTGTGTAGAGTATTCCTCGCGTAAAATGCCCATTGAGTTTTCGCAACAACCATTATTCTCCTTCTCATTTCAGTTTAAAATGTTTCAAAGATAAATTTTTCTCATTCATCACAATCAACGCCAACGCAAAGTAGAAGTAGGAATCATAAAAATATAAAGCAAAAATAGACCCTCGCATACCATTAAAGGGGTGCTATAATAGGGTCGAATTAATTAGAGAGCGGAGGTGTAAACGCTGTAGCTATTTCTGATTATGACGTAAAAAAGTACGTGTTTATTTTGAATATAGCGTCTTAAGGTTTGAAATCTCTTTATTTATCTATACATTATGCTACAAATAATCTTTTTTTTAGCTTTATACAGTATCCCGCATATACTAGGGTAGGCAAAGGGAACCTAGTGCTAAAACACTCTGTTCATCGCTTTCCGTCGAAAGTTTGTGGCATTGCGTGTTAAGTAGAGCAACTCAAACGCGTTGACCTTTGTAAATATAATCTATGCACATTTAATTATTAAAAGATTTCCATTATTACGTGACCAACAAACAACAGATGAAATTACAGGACTTAAATTTAGTATATAGGTAGCTTAGAGTGTGTGGGATCACTAAGAACAGATTCCTCTGTCAGAAACAAGAACGCGAAAATAACGTTTGCCATGCAGTAATATAATATAAGAAGAAAAAAATTATATTATATGTTAATTTATCTATATTTGCCTTATTTCATACAATTTGTATATCAATTATACCTATATATATATTAGTTAGCGACAGTTATGAGTACGATTCCTACTCGAGAAAAATTAAGATAATTCCCTCGCTTTGGTAATATAATAACCCAAACATTCAACTAGTAATATCTCGAAAATTAAGCGAAAAATATCAGGCATAGTTTCTTATTACTAGGTTCAATCTGTCAACTTTGCTATATGCGAGATACAGTGTAGAGACAAAACGAATATATACATTTTGAACATTGTTACACTAGGGAAAAGAAAATGCTTATTTAGGAAACATAAAAATTTTGAACCTAGCGGGATTTGAATCTGCGCCTCTTGGAAACTTGGTTCAAGAGGCCCAAACATATTAAACAGAATGTAAACAGGACTGAACAAAAAAAACCGTTCACAAAATACTTCACAATTCTTATTGACGTATAAAAGGGCCTTTAACGCTATTTACTGAACAAATAAATTCAATTGGATCCGCCGAGGGCCTCGTCTGCACCGAGATCTAAATCTATACAAATTGATGCGATATTTCAACTTTGGTAGAGACAAAGAAGTATGTTAGTACTTTACGATCAATGCGTATATATTTCAGGTGTTTTAGAAGCTTTTGATTCTATTGATCGTACGATTGTAAACGCGACGGTTGGGGGTTCCGGGATTTCCACAAGAGGGAATGATATCTTTAATATTTTCATGTCCTCGCTCGCCGGGAACGAGGCGGCATTGAGATCCGTAAATTAACACATTGCATGTTCTTTCTGTTTCTGTTCTGTTTCAGTGGAAAATGCGGAACGGAAGCGCCTTAATGGTTCTCGAATTCCCTCTTCCTTCCCTTTGATGCGCGGGATATAGCGTGAATCCAAAAAAAAAACAATTTGTTATATTAAGACCGCCGCGGCAAAGTTGTTGTGTTTAATCCTATTGTGTTGTCTTATATTTCTTGGTATATAGGATTCGAATTAATGCAACTTCTCCCATAACAGTATAGGTAGAGAGAATTTAGTGTTAAGACTCTCCGTTTTCCTCTTTCACGCCACAATTTATATATATATATATATATATATATATATATATATATATATATATATATATATATATATATATTTGTGTGTAAAATTAATATAACAACATAATGATTTATAAAAAAATCTAGTAACCTTAAGTCATTAGTAACGTTTGTAATATGAGCTACGTCTTTTCTATGGGTAAATTGTTCGAGGGTAGCAAACTACCCCTTTATTAACGGAACACAGACTTCAACGATATTGCACATTATATAACGGGGGAAGAAACATTTTAGTTTCTAAGGATTCTTTTCAATTGATTAAAGTACTTGATATACTGTACTCTTTGGTACAGTGGTTGGTTATTTTCTCATTCATTTAAAATATAGAGTCCACTAGTGGCGCAGGGGTACAAGCATGCAACTGTAACCACGACAGGTTGGGAGTTCGATTCACACTCAAGGAAATAAAATATTGAACATTTTCAGTTCCTCGCACTTAACTCAAATCGCGCTTTTAACTTAACGACGCTTGGCACGAAATGACGTGTCTAAATTTTAGGTTCCCTCCTACTTACTAGTAAAGCTTAAAATAAAAAGAAATAAAAAAAATACGCAATAGCTTAGCGTCTCATTTTAAATGAATCTAATTCGTTTATAACCACAATATCCAATAGATTAAACACTAATAGTAAAGTTTTAATAATCACACGATAACTAACCCAGCTTCAATAGCAGGTTGTCCAAACACGCTATAATCGGTCAACTCCAGCTTAGTTCAGCGTTAGTTAACCAACGAAACATTCTCAACGGAAGTTCCAAACTTTGTATTGAATTCAAAATTAAATTTGTGTAGATATATTGTATTATTTTATTTTTACCTTTCTGGAGAAAGGAATTGAACCCACGACCAACGCCTGCACTTAGGCACTTCTCAATAGCGTTCACATTATAAATATATAAAATATGTTAATCTCGCTATAATATAAAATATGTAAATCTCACTAAGAGCTACTAACATTAATAATAAAAAATAAAAGCTTCCAAAACCATTTATATGAGCTTCATTCACAGATAAAATAAAAAAATCTCTTTATGTTTATAGAATAACGAGTTTTTCCGCATTTTTGTTTACAATTTCCTTGAATTAAATAATTAAGCCCCACTGTCGTAGGTCTCGTTTTTACAATCCGTGTTAAGTTAATTAAGGAGAAGTATTACATTCGTTTAGACTCGTTGATGTTTTTAATTGTATTATTGCTGAAAAAGTTACTCCATTTTCGATCTGAGGAAAATATAATAATGGTCAGTCTTTAGATGTTTGTGCTGTTTCCTAGAGACGCGGGTACAAGTCTCAGTACGTTCACATTTTTGTAACATTAAAATCATCTATCCTGTATGTGGAATAAACCTTAATAAAATTTTAAAGTATAAAAAAACAGTTAAATGAAATACATATATAAGTTTATACTGTTTTTTTTCTATGAAATATCAATAACTTAACTTACTTTATGCTAAATATCATAACAGTAGGTCCACAAGAAGTACCCTGTAGGTTTTGATTCCGCATCAAATTCAAGGAGTTATAGATCTAAATATTTGATATTAATTTCAGCTTGAAACTCCCACGCGATCTCGAAATATCTTTGACAGGCGGCCGGACGCATGGACAACAAAGTGATAAGGGTTCTGTTCTTTCCTTTCGAGGTACGGAACCCTAAAAATATTACAATTTACAGTTATCTATAGCTTCATGCATATAGCATTACAATGCTATACTGCCTATAGGCGGTACCAATTTGGTATTCGTACATACCATTCAAAATTTCACGCCCAATTTTGAGCAGGAATCGAATGTGCTACCATTGCGTTTACAATCAGGCACTGTCTCGTTGGGCCTAAGTGTAAATAATCAAACTTATTCAATAATAGCCTTAGATAACTACTATATCGTGCCACTACAAGTTATGCTATAATTCTTTCTTTATTACACCAGAACTCCTTACCGATTGTGACCGAACTATATCAATTTGGTGGTTATTTATTTTAGTGCGAGAAAGTTTTGTAATAAAGCGCCTTGTAGGGCTCGAGAGGTTCGTGATTAGAATTTTTTCGCTTTAGTATTAGACAGAACTTGGTTTTATATATTTATGTGTAAATATAAATATGGCACTTATAGTGAAGTGCAAAGTGTGTCAGATTGCCTATAAACATTGTGCATTCTTTTTCAGAGTCACGCTGTATCTCGCATGTAGCAGGATAAGTAGAGTGATCCTAGTGTTAGGACGCTTTCCACTTTCTATTAAATTCTTAAGGTATTGCGTTTTGAGTGGCGGAACTCAACGCCGTGATTTACCTCGTTACCAGAGCAAGAAAATGTATATATTAAATATTTAATTTCCTCAAGTAGGAATCGAATTTACTACCTATGGCAATTACAGTCGCACTCTTGTGACTCTGCGCCACGACTAAAAGCTCATTGCCTCGATTTTAAAAGCTTCTATATTTATTTCTATATAAAAAACATATCGACATAAATAAATATCATGTGTAATCTATTTTATTTTACACAAGCCTATTCAACAACATTTTAAAAATTGCAACCAAATTTTTTTTAATGGAAAAATATTATAGTTTTTGAGATTAGTGCGTTCAACCAAGTAAAATCTACAGCTTTATAATTTTATTATTGGCGTATATACATAACATACATACCTATGAGGCCAGTCGTGGCGCAGCGGCACGAAGTGTGAATGTAAATCCGACTGGTTGTGGGTTCGATCCCAACTCGAGATGAAATATTTACTTAAATTTATATTTCCATTCTTCGATCTGGTGTCGAGGCTAAGCGCAGCGTTGACTTCTGCCACTCAACACGTAATGCCACCAGTATTCGCCAGAAAGTGGGGAACGGAATGTCCTTTACAATAGATTCTCTCTGCCTACCCCGCTGAGTGCGGGATACAGCGTGAAGCTGATTTTTTTATACATACATATAGATAGATACAAGATTGTCGTTGATTATAACGATTGTCTAAAAAAAGAGATTAGAGGTGTTGATTAGAGCAGTAATAAAAGTAAGAACATGACAACGGGGAGCGCTAACGACTAACATTCGTAATTCACTTATTATGTTATATCATTTAAGCACCGTCTAGACACCCGTCTAACGGTGGGTTTTTGATACAATTTAACGATTGTTATATTTCTTGTTATTGTTATATATTGACTAAATTTCAAAAGCTAAGAGTTGTATAAGATAAATAACTCATACTATACGCCCGAGGTGATTCTGACCAGTGGTCAGTTACAGTGAGTTACACTGAAACGTTTACCGAATATAACAAGCTTGAAGATTTCCTTTTTTTACTTAAGGTAAACGCTGTCCTATTGGTTATTCCAGATTCACCAGATGGATAGGGAAGAGGGTACTCTATCCCTGAAAAATTTTCAAGTACTACGTATTTGCTTAAGAATATGTCGACGGCGGCGAGGCGTCCCCTGTAGGACACGTACCTCAACCTTGTTGCCATCGATTGGGCTGGAAAATTTCCTATTCTAAGCAAACTAGCCGAGACGTGAAGACGTGGTTAGTTTACACAGCCGTTACTTTACCAGAGTGAAGAAATGAAAATATTAAATATTTCATTTCCTCGAATGGGAATCGAATCCACAACCTGTCGCGTTTACTCCTGCGCCACGACTTTCTTTAAAATAATAGTCTCATCTAAGTACTCAGATTTAATGCATAACCAACGCGTATCCTAACAATAATATTAAGAAAAAGATAAATCTTATATGAGCCTGCGCCTGCAAGTCTAGACATTGTTTAAACAGCGTGACACTAAACGCAGGGAGCTTGAGTCATGATATCCGGTAGTGAATAAATATAATAATAATTTATATAACTACCTACTGGCACAATTATAGTACCTATGAGAGTAATTATCGTAGGTTCAATATTTAAAGTTTTTATCTAGTGTAGTTAAGAAGGTCAGCCATTGAAAGGTTATCATCAAAATTAATATAAAAAAGGCAAAACAAAGTTTTTTAATATTAATTTCTCACCATCCGAATAATGGCACTAAATGAAAATAATTTATCAAAATTATACCTCAATATCAAATCCCGCCATCCTATTTTTTGTTACATTTTTAAAAAAGTGTTAATACACACACACAAACAAACATATATACAAATATATATATATATATATATATATATATATATATATACAATCGAATAACCTTATTTCTTTTGATGTCGGTTAAGAGTAACTTTAAAACTATGCATGCTCTTTAAAAAGAAAACGCGTCTAAAAGTCTAGACGGTTGTTAAACAAAACAACACCGGGAAGTGCCCACTGCCCCTCACTGTAGCTACCCTAATCTGACGGAGTTATGGACGCTTTAATCAGGGTTTTGTAGTATAGCCATGATGCGATGTGACAGTAAAACTAACGTTTTCAATATTTTTTTAAGTTTTATGTTATGTGATTTATTTTCTGCCATTTAGTTCTCTTTTTGTTTTCGAATGGCAACCGAACCTACAGTTGCATCATCAGCTTCACGCTGTATCCCGCACACTGCAGGGTAGGCAGAGGGAACGTAGTGAAAGACACTCCGTTCCCCACTTTCTGCCGAATTCCGGAGGCATTGCGTGTTAAGTGGCAGAACTCAACGCCGCGCTTTACCTCGACACCAGAGCGAAGAAATGGAAATATAAATTGCAGTTGCATCATATTAGTTAAAATAGAGTTGTTAAGTTATTGACGTGGCAACATTGAAAAAAAAGTCAGCAATGTAAGTCAATGTGTAGCCATGTGGAAATTGAGTACCGCCACTGCACACACATTGCCTCGAAAATTGGGAAGAAAGTGGGAAATAAAGCGTCTTAATTTTACAGAATACAGCGCGAAGCTCAAAATAAAGAAACGTTATAATATTTACGTCTAATGAAAAAAATTATGTTAACGAAAAAAAATAAAAGCTGATAGTTACTGCTTCGATCTTTACTAGGAAAACGATTATATAAAGTTCTTATGTTAAATCATCAAACTATCATGAGACTATTTTAAAATAATAAGTATACCGCAGATACCAATCCTTTCTGTTAGGCTTAAAAAGACTGTGATACATTAAAATTATTCAAATATATTATAACTTGAATATGAATGCTTGTTACTACAAATTTGTTTTTCCACTAAGCACAATAGCAAGAGAACACTTAGAGTTAAGACACTGTTTTGTCCACTTATAATAATTAATGAACCTCAAAGCCGTCCCTTTAGCGGAGGAATCCTTATAAATTATAAGCCATGGTCCCTATACTCGTACTGCCCAATATAATAAGTTACTACGTATGTATGTATGTGTGTGTACTAGCGTGTCAATAAAATTGCATTTTATACTGAGTCGGGGACCGTCTCGCTCTTCTAATTTATTTATATATAAAATTCGCTTTTATAGAGATGGCAAGAATTTTGTCAGTTAGTCAGTCCATTATTTATTGTCGTAGTAAAATATGTAACTATATATAAACGGTGTTGAGTTCTGGCCTTTAACACGTAATGCTTTAAGAATTCGGCGGAAAGTGAAGAATGGGAGTGATTGAATGAGAACGGAATATCTTAATATACGTGAAACTAAAACAAACTATAATACAATGAATGGTTTTTATTTATCGCCGTGATATAGTGGGAAACCTGACTATAAACGGTTGTGGGTTCAGTCTTTAATCAGGGGAATATTATTTAAATCACTCGTGTTTTTTCCGCCGCTCGGAGGATATAGTATTTTGATATTAATTCTCCCCACTTACACTGCTACGTGGGGAAAATAAGAAAATAAAAATAGAAGCAATAGTTAGTAGAAGAAGATGAAGAAGAAGAAGTCAGGAACGGGTAACTAAGTTACTATGTCAATCTGCTTCATAGACGATGCGTCACGCTATTGTGTTCACGCTATTTCCCGTATCCCGCGGGTAGCCAGAGAGAACCCAGGGTGAAGTGGCGAAACTCAACGCCGAGCTTTGTCTTAATACCAAAAGAGAGAAAATGAAAAATAAATAATTCTCCAAAGTAATAGTTACTTATAATTTAACTCAATCAATATTTTGTTTACCATTGAAGTACTAAATTTCAAGCTTCACCTCGAACTTTAATAGGATTTGCCGCTTGTTACTATTTACAGTGGTTCGGAAAGTCTGAGTGCTTTATTTTTGAAAGTTTCTTCTGCTTGAAATTGTGCTCACTATTTATACGGAGTGTATTGATAGTGTAGATTTCACTTTAAAAAGTGTTAGTTTAAAATGAACTTGGATATACATATATATGTATATACTATTATATAATTAATAAAGGTAATTAAATTTTGCCATATACTATGTCGCGTATTTATTTTTGTACATTTACTGTTGTAATGTTTATAAATTGTGTTAATTAAAGCTAAGCAATTATTTTAATCCATTGGTTTAGTAACCAAAATACGACGTTGAGTTCCGTTATATAACTCAAATTATTTTCGATCCCGTTGCATAGCGGGAAACGAAGTGGAATGACTCTAGGTCCTTTCGATCTACTTTGCTAAGCAAGTAAATATGTGAAGCTGAATCTGAGCTCACCTGGTTTTTTTTTATAGGCAAAAAACTATTACTAGTAAAATATCGTCTTAATATATTCTGCCTGATATGGAAGACGTTAAAAACAAAAATATTATCATAAAAACAAACAAATCGACTTTTTTGAAGTCGTGCTGTCGCGCAGTCAGATGACAACAGCAACAGCAAGTTTAAATAAATATATACATAAAATATATGAGCTAGAAATACATCTCTATATCATAAATACAATTTTGGGCTATATTAGAGCAATAGTACCTCAAGAGAACTTTTTCCTGGAACTGCAAACAGTTCCAGCTAAAATCTACAGAAAATCCTGGAACTGATCAAAATCAGGTCCAGGATTTTCTACATACACATATACATTTTTATCTTACTTCATATTGATATTAGATAAGATTATGATTGGCATTAATATTATACAGAATTTATTGAAATTCTGAAAATTCGAATTAATTATAATGATCCATTTAATGTATTGTTCATTTTCAGTTAAACATTTCAATAATTAGGTTATAATAGATAATAAATACGATTATCTCAGAAAGTGCATGGGAACAGGTTGTTTTAAAATATTAAGGTTGTTCCCTCTGCCTACCCTGATATATTTGGGTTACAGCGCGAAGTTGCAAATACACACTAAATAAAGCTCGATTTCCATTATATAGAGAAAGAGCTAAAAAATCTTAGTAAGGTAGAATGTTAATTCTATTCCAGTTACTTCAGGAACGTGCCAAGTGGGTGAACAAACACTATCGGGTTAGATTCAAAGGAAACTTTTAAAAGCCTTTCTTAGCGCTCTTAGCGAGTTGCTGCGATCGGTACAAGCCCCGGTGATAGGTATTAAGAAGTTTCGCAATTAGATCGTGCAGAATAGGTTCTTGGAAAACAATACTGAGTACCGTATTAGCCTGACCCACTAAAAAACCTAATTTTATTATTTAACTAGCTTATACTTATACTTGTAGCATGAGCCTAATGAGCAAATGAAAGTGGTGCCTTGGGTTACATCGAAAAATTGACGTAGTTAATCACTTCCTAGCCTAGTAATAAAGATTAGAAATAGACTAAGCCAGCCAGAACCAATCAGATTATCGTGTTTAAGTAAGCAAACCTTTCAACGTTAGTATAACTAGAGATACACTAATAGAAAATAAATAAATTTAAATGCTAATAGAGATGAAAAGAAAGAAAAAAGAAAATTCTCCAGCATCAGCAAAAGTTCACGGAATTGTGTATTGAATGACGGAACTTAACACCTCGTTTTATTGCGAAAGAGAGGCAAGAGCGAGATAATGAAAAATAATTTATATCCACAGTGGCGACCTAGCCTGCAACCATCGTGTTTACACTCAGACGATGTGAGGATACAAAAAAAATAATATAGTTAAAATAAGAAAAGGTGGATAAATAATTCGCTCTTATAGGTTCTTAAAATTATTTAAGTTAGCCACTAATAATTGATAATTAAAAACCTCTGGAAGCTCTAAAAAGTATTCAACTAGAAAAGAACTAATAACGTCTGAATATGTATATTTTCTTGAAACATGGCTAAGAACACTCCCGATAACTTTACAAAAAAAAACGACATCAAATTCAGTTCATCCGCTTATGAGCTTCGAAGCTATAAACAGAGATACCACCTCAGCCACCTCAGTCTACCCGTGACGACGGACTACTACAAAGTGTTCGAAACGTCAGGTTTCCAAAAAATGTATAATACAAAATATACATGATTAAGCCGATTAGAATAGTTTTATTTAAAATGTCTAATAATCGTGAAAATCAAAGAACTTATAACGTCAAACTTATAACACCCCTCTATTTTCGTTAAAATAAATGAAGAAAACTTCAGTTAAGTAGTAGTCTGATGTATGCTAATATTAGCACGACTATCCACTTCAGTTGACATAGGCCAGAAGTGGCTATTATATTATTAGGTTTTGTGTTATAGTTTTCATAAAATAGGAAATGATCTCTTGAAGTTACAAATAACTATATTTTAGTCAGAAATATCTCTTCTGCATTATAATTGTACTAGTAATTTCTTAATCCGAATAAGTGACGCAAAGGACTTAATATACTGATCAGTCTATGTTTGTTCCTATGTGGCGCTGTAGAGATCAAAAGGGTCAATCTCCGGATCAAAAGGGGAGAAAATCGATAATTTTTGCTCTGCTCCTTAGGTATATAATGTAGTTACTCGAATTTAATTTTTAGACATTCTGTTATGTGGTAAATTGAGAAACGAACGCAAATAACAAAATAATTGAAACAATACCTTATTGTATTTATAAAACTAAAGATGTGTATGTTAAAAATCTTTTTAAAAACAAATACTTTACTAATAGTTGAACTTTGCCCACGAGGGTAATGATATGGTAAATCTCGATTTGTTTTTTTCAGCTTCACAAACTGTCCTGTACAGAGGCAATGAGGAAATAATGTCATGACACTGTAGCGAAAAAATGACACCAGCTAAAGTGGCCGATCTTAATGTCATTTTTTTTCCAGAGGGAGGAATAAGGATGCAATTAATTTTCCTTCAGTGGAAATCGAATTCCCAACCACCGTAAGTAAAGGCAGATGCTGTTTCACTGTGCCATATTTACTTTTTTTGTATTCCCATATTTACTAGTGTTGAGACACTTTCTTCTAAATTTAATCTATTGCGTGTTTATTGGTAGAACCAACACTAAAGAAATATTCAAATATCATATTTGTGTTCTATACAATATTTTAACTTTTAATAAAAAGATGCTAAATATTATTAAATCCAAAGATCAAATTAAAACAGAGGCAATGACCGTCTGAGTCAGGGCAAATATTTACACTAAATGTGTACTGTACTGTCTCACAGCCACTGTCTAAGGAATTAGACAAAGAATACTACTTACTACTAACTTAGTTAATTTCACGCTTTATCCCTAGCGGGTTAGTCAGAGCGAAGGGAGCGCCAAACACTACAGTCTCTATATACTTCTTTCGGCTCGTCCACTGTCATCAAACTCTTCATACATGCTAGGCTAATAAGACTTTGGTAAGAATATCAATACCCAGAGATCTCATTTGAGTGGCATCTTATATCGACGATAAGAGGGCCGTCGTGGTGCAGGGGCACAAACGAGCTACTGTATACGACTGCTGTGGGTGCGATTCCCACTCGGAGAAATGAAATATTTAATATAGCTTAAATTTTTTAGCCCTGGTAACGAGGCAAAACGCAGCGTTTAAAGTCCGCCACTCAACACCTTGTGTGGTGGAGTGCCTTAATAATAGGCACCTAGACTCACTGCTTATCCTGTAATCAACTAAAAATAAAACTTACCTATCCTGTTAAGAACTTAAAATCAAAATCAGCTTCATGACGTTTCCCGCAAACAGCAGTGTAGGCAGAGAAAACCAAATATTAGGACACTCTGCCCCACTGTGTTTTTACAGAGCGGTGATAAAAAAATATAAATGTAGATAAATATTTCATTTTCCCGAGTGAGGATCGAACCCATTTCCAGTTAACTTTACATATTTTTCCTTACGCTACGACTGGCCTCTCTTAGGAACTACTGGTCAGAATTGAAAAAAATCTTTGTATCTGCACATAGCAAAAGAAGGCAACGGGCATCTTGTATTAAGACACTGCCTTCTCCACTTTTCACACACAATTTTCGAGCGCTTTTTTGTCAAATTATTATGAGAGAACAAGAAAACTCACAATCGTCAGTCAGACGCTGTGCTGTTGCGCCACGCCATATGTAGTTAAAGTTAAATGTACCTATATGTTTTGAAAATTACTTGAAAAGATGCTCTTGATTACTTTTCAACTTTTAAAGAAAACAAAACAAATTTCAAACAAAAAAAACACCAAACAATTGTACAATAGTTAGCCGAAGTAGCTCCTTACAATGATACTGTTGTCTGGACTATTACTTATTCTATACAAGGTTCATTGCCCCCTACATTCGCTATATTAAAGTTTCAAATGTATTGCAAAGAAAAGACTAATATGAGTGATTTTTTAAAAAATTGATATTTAATAGATACATCATACCTACATACTTTGGGATATCGATATAGGGTAAAGCCACCAGTAATCAGCCTTTTAGTGGAAAGCGCAAGTTTAAATATGTATAGAAAATTATTAAAAATAGTAATCAAAAACTTTATTTACTCATTCACTTAATCATTTATTATACTTTGTTATAAAAGTAACAGATATTATATATTTTTTCAATAAGTATTAAAAATAAAATATTTATCAAAATAAGGCATATTTCCCCAGTACTCAGCCGTCACAACCCAGTATTCAGCCATATTGGTACCAGTAATCAGCCTCTCCGGAGATCAATAGTTTAAAGCTTAATTATCTAGGAACTTAATAAATTTAATTAAATAATAAGACTTTAGTAGGTACACTAATATCATAAAAAACTAAATTTACTTATTCTTCATTAAAATCACAATTTAAAAATTGTCAAGTTCTTCATTTCTAAAGGTTTCACCTAGGTTTTTCCACAACTATATGTCTTATAACTTAATGAGTGTCAAAAACCCCTTTTTGAGGGTACTCGGTGAAGTTATCTTGCTGGTAGATGCATTCTTTTTCTCTAAGATTTTTTGCACGCATTTTGAATAATCTACTGCACTAGGGTCAAATGGAAAAGGCAACACTTACGAAATCCATTTTTGACGACTTCTTCTTTCTTCTTCAGAGATTCCTTACTTAGTACTTTTTTCAACAATGAACAGAGAAGATTTTGTCAATAGTTTTAGCGTTTTGTGGCTGACCACCAATTATGAAAAGTTTTCGCCCATTCAATTTTTACTGGTTTAAAAACGCTAACATCTGCTGGTTACAAAAGTGCGTACAAAATTATGTTACTGTCGTGGCAGTTTTTACTAAGCTTCATTGTCATGAGAGTTTTGTGGCCGTCGACAAAAACAAGCACTAGTTTTTCACTTTGTTTTCATCTATCCACTTGGATAGGCATCCAGAAATATAATCGTAGAAAATATCTGCCTTCATCTATCCAGTGTCAGATTTACCGAGGAACCAACTATCAGCCTATTTATAACATCTTTGAAGGGTCTGGTGTACGGGAAAACTACACAAGGAGGAATATCGCCTAAAGGGGAAAAAAAGCTAAAACGGTGACAGATTCCTGCTCTTTGCCCTTTACTATTTGGTATACATTTTTATATTCTTGGGATGCTATATCTTTTCAAGTTTTTGGGCAAAGCATGTTTCGTCACCGTTAAGTATTCTTTTAGGGTCTTCTAACACTGCTTGATTTTTAGGTAGATAATCTGTGAGTTTCTCAAACTGCTTTCTAATACTCTCTTCAGTGATTATTGCTCTTGCCTTTGATAGATCTTCAGGTGTTCTTATTTATTTTCAATAAGAACACCTGAAGATCTATCTTGGTTTTCCATTTAGAGAGGGATTGGGCCTGCCGTCTTCAATCATCATGTCAAGTATTAAATACATTGTCAGGTTTCTTTCCAAAACCACAAGTGGCAATGTCTTTCAGCCATCGAGGAACCTTTGAGGTTCTACTAGCTTCTTTAATTGGCATGCCATTTCTGATAGCGTCTAAAGCTTGGGTTAGTTTGTCTTCAGGGTATTCAGGTTATTGTATGGGCCTCAAAATAGACATACAAAAAATAAACAAATAAAAAATGCCAAAAATTAAGAAATTAATCGGTAGGTGGGTGCTAATTAAATAAATTAGTAAATTAAGCAGCGTAAGTTACTGACTGGCTGAGCACTGGGTCCATCTTCACCAGTACTCAGCCGTGGTTCGAACGAATCTAGTTAGGCGGCCGACTACTGGTTTTTTCATGTAATTATGTATGACATGGCTATATTAAATAAAAGGCTAAATTTCCAGCATTAAAATGACACTAATAAGACTTCGATATCAAAAAAAGCATAGAATCCAGTACTCAGCCGGGGAGGGCCGAACACTGGATTATGTACAAGAAACGCATACCCAGTAGTCGGCCACCTCGTTATTTAAATAACTATAAAGAAACTGTTCTATTATTTATTTGTTTTTGATGCGAAAAATGTAATTACACTATATTTTTATAAAACATGGCATTAAAGTTAATAAGAAATTGCAATATTTCATCTTTTTCTTAGACACTCCCCACTAAGAAAATTTTAGCGCGCGCGCCGTGTCTGGTCTCGACAAGTGACAATGTCGAAATAAACTCATATTACTATTTTATTCAGCCACATAGCGTCATTGTGATGTTCCGAACCGACCAATTAGAAGGCAAAGCTTTTTTTAAAAGTTACTCAGTTGGTTAATTTGCAATAGAACGCTATTCCTATAGGTTTTAAGCTGGAAAAGGCTGACTACTGGTGTGGGGCTGACTACTGATGCCCGTACCCTAATATATATAGCAACGTCAAAATGTTGTTAAGTACATACAAAGGCTCAGCAAAATAAAAAAAGTCACTGAAAGAAATACACTGAAAGACTCGTACCAAATATTTGTATATAAATATAATTTTGCTAGAAATCGGAAGTTGTTATAGTTTTTAAAAAAACACGATAAAAACACACATCGTCCATATGTCTTTAAACTATTTGGAAAGGAATACTACGTAATTGCAATAAGTGACATGTATATAACAATACTTAGCAATAGCCCCTGATTGACACAATTTCATTGCTTTTATCATCTTTTTCATCTAAATTTACCCTCTTATACACGAGTACGTAACAATATAATAATTTGAAGCCTATAACGGCACCATCTTTTAAGAATTTCTCATAATCTGTGTAGGGGCAAGACATTGAGTGGCAAAATGAGTGATTTAAACACTATTACATTACTATTATACTGCTAAATATCCTTAATAAAATGGAGGAATAAATGCTTGTTATATCGTGTTCAATTTTGTGTCGCGGTTGTTCAACACTTTGTTTATCGTAGAGAGCAAAGTGCCACAAATTATTTTAAAGATTTAGTGAGTTACGGCTTGCTGATAACTGACATTCCTTTAACTTAATATCGTCAAATATTATGTATTTTATAATGAATATATATTTAATCTGTAACACGATTTCTTCTAATTCTCTAAAAGATCTTGGATTATTTATGATCGCAAAAAATAAAAGTTCTAACAATAAGACGTATCACGAGCCATACGAAAATATTAAATAAATAATTTATGTTATTACTCATATTATTTATTTATACATTTTAAAGGTGTTGTGGGGCGTCAGTTACACTCTGCGGCACGACGCGACGCGACGGTGCATTGATTTGTTATTGTTTTACATTTTAGTGTTGTATTTAATAATAATGTTTGGTATTTTAAATTTTTTACTAAATTTGTCTTAATTTTGTAAACGTTTCCCAGCTTTTTGGTAAATATGTATATATTTTTGTAATAAATTTTGTGTTTCGTATATCCAGAAAGTTATTGGCAATATAGGCAGTTGTGGGTGGCAACTTAATCTGTTACAAATAATCTCTTAGATAATTGCCACATTTCTTGGAACAAGAGGCGCCAGATTTGAAAACTTAAATAAATATTTTTATAAGCAGAAATTGGGGGCGGATATTGGTAAGGATATATGAAACGAGCTATTTAATTTTTTTCTAATATTTATGCACTTAACATTTGGATACATAAGTAAGTAAGTCGAAATGAATGGGTACAAAGTTGTTATAAAAATCGAGATATTACGTGTATGAGGTGGGACTCAACGCCAAATGAAAATAATTAGATCCTACAAGTAGGTATGAAATTAATATGCATCATGTTCACTGTCTGCTGTCAGATTGTAACAAGCGTATAAAAATTTCAACGTAACTCGATGAGAACGTATGGCTTAGTGGTCAGAGCGCCTGGTCGGTTTCCAGGAGGCGCGGGTTCGAGTCCCGCTACCATAAAATTTCTATACGTTTTCTAAATAAGTATATTTTTTCTCTCCATATTGACGTTTTTACACCTTAAAAGTGTGATTAAAAAAATAATATAATCTACTAGTTTCTTGGCTAAGTCAATTCTAAATGATTTAATGAATCTTAGCATACCTTTGAACTTGATCTTGACACTTGATTATTTCGTTTCGCAAAACACCGTTTTCATTTAATTAATGTAGCTTACAATAAATCTCTTAATCTGTTTTAGTCCAAGCTCTCACTAAACAATTAAAAACTATATGACTTTTGACCTTTAAACTATTTGTTTAATTTTTTCTCTTTATATTGCAGAAGTTACTGTTTTGTATTTTAGAACTCTTGAGGTAGAACACCGCGCCTTACCTCGATACCAGAGCGTGAAAAAGATAATATTACAAATTTCATTGCCCCGATTACGAATCGAATCCACAGCCACCCCGTTTATAGTCACAGGGTTGCACTACGACGGCCTCGATTAGAATTAAAATTAGAATTAGATTTTTTCAATCGTATTCATATAATACGTACATATTTGCGTATTTTTTTGTCTATTTAATTATATATTAAATTATTTTTAATTTTCGACGTCAGTATTAAGAAAACATAAGCCTAAATAAATCAGCTTCACACTGTGCGGGAGCACACACCAGGGAATGCAGAGGGAACCTAGTGTTAAGACACTCCGTCCGCTTCCCGCCGTCTTCTGGAGACATTGTTGCCGCGCTTTGCCTCGATACTTGTGCTGACTGCTGCGTGCAGGATTCAGCGTGAAGCTGAAAAAAAAAAGTTTTGGAAGGCTTCACTAACCACCTAATAAAATAAAGCTAATTTGGGAGCTTTTAATAAGATAATTTTCATTATTGTGGTTAAAGTAACTGAAACGTACAATTATATGTTAAAATCTATCGAGTAGAAAGGACACATAATAAACATTATAAGTTCCTTCTTGTTTGATTTCTTAATCTATATATAAATTAATATATAAAATCAATTTTATTCTTTATAATATAAATTCACAAAAAAGTACAATTATTTTACTACTCTACATCATACAAGACTCATGGATTCACACATGAATATAAAAAAAAATAAGGACGCTGAAGCTTTAAAGTTTCAAACAAGGTATATTACCAATCAATACAGGTCATCGAAGCTCAAACAGATAATTCGAATCGCGACGTTGTAATTGCGCTTTTGCTTTGCATCAGCAAAGATAAGTGGGCAATCGTAGAGAAAAATAAAGTTCCCGGTTTTGCACCCCCAGCTCTCGTCTCGTGGTACCCCCCACCCCCTTGCTCCCCTTCGTCTCGTTCAGTCTAACGCCACCCTTGGTAGCGTAATCACGTTGTGTCCCTTTTGAGGAGAATGTTATACAGATATTATGTGTGTGATTTTGTAGAGTGATTGTGTGTGTTCACATTTGAAAAAGTGGATTTTTTTAAATATGCTTTGTACGTAAGTATTTTTTTAATTATTATAAATAAAAGTAATATAAGTATAGCGACAAAAATAGATTTGTTTTGAATAACACGATCATATTAATTTATTATTATGATTGTTGCATCTTTTGTAATCTAAGAAATTAAATAATGGAAGTTTTAGTAAAGGAATACCATAAAAATTGAGTGAATTGAACAGAACTCTACACGTAAGAGATGTTTGAATTATAGAGTCATCAACGTTCATCCTATCGTTACATCTGTAAGGGTCGGATCTCTCTGCTGGGGTAGTCACGTATACAGCTGTACGATTTTAATCTTAGAGCGAATGATTATTTATAATATTGTTTAAGTTATAATAAAGTTTAGAGACCGTTACAACTGTCTCTAGCATAGTCAAATAGTGATTAAAATTACAGTGCTTTTAGCTTTTGAACAATGAAAATTATGCTTAAAAATACAATATATGGAGAAGCATCATAATTTAAAAAAAACTATAATTTAATTAAGTTATTATTTAAACACGAGTTGTAGTACATATGGTTTATTCTCGAAGGTTCCCCTTAAATAAGAAATTCATGAGTGCAGATTGAGCACACAGCGATCGTATTTGCTTGTGGGATGCTGAATAAGAAACAGGCACACGTAAACGTAACGTAAGTGAAAATCTAAATCGTTGCTTTGATCTGAGTACAAGCAAATATAAGAGATGCATTGATTTTGGCTCTTTAAGTTAGAGTGATATAACTCTCTTTGTTTCAATGAAAATGTTTTAATATAAAATATAATATAGTGACGCATCATTACGACCTCAATTTTCTATAATGCGAAAGGACATCCTTTAATTATTGAAGCCTGGCCTATTTTGAGATTCATCAAATAAAAAAGTCCAAGTAAAAGGCCCTTGATTAAAATTTCATTAATCAAATTTTACCTCGAATTTTTAGTTTAATTTATAAATAAGAAATTGTACCCCTTTAGGGTTCAATTTTCAGAAAACCTTTGTTAGTGGCAGTAAAAGTGATAATAGCTATCTGCATGCCAAATTTCAACTCGATTCGTCCAGTGGTTTGAGCTTTGCGTTGTTAGCTGAGTTAGTCACTTGGATGTTTTATGTTTTTTACTCACACGCCTCTACCTCTAGCTTTTTTTCAAATAGTCAAAGAGAATTTATTATTATGGCATACTGGTCTCTACATTCCATCGATTAAGAATACATTGTTTGTTAAGTGGTGGGAGCCAATGCCTTAAGAAACCAATGTAACAAAAACATTTTTAAATATAAGCAATTAACCATTTCTTCTATTGCGTATCGAACCCTCTACCATCACCATCACCTCAACTAGGACTTGCTTTTATAGAATAAATTGACGGAATATTTGAGGCTTGTCGTAGTGCAGGCTGTTCCGTTGGGAGGAAAGTAATATTTAATATTTCTTTATATAACAATTTTTCTAGATCTGACGAGGAGTTGACATAAGCTACTCAACCAGCAATGCCTCCAGAATTGGGCGGAAAGTGGAGAACGAAAGTGCCGTAATGAGAATAAGTTGTTTTAATACTAGATTCCCTCAACTTACCCTGCTTTTTGCGGGATACAGCGTGAAAGCTAAACTAAAAATATTTTTTTTATAAAATAATATGAATTTTAAATACATTATTAGATTTCCAACACTAGAGAACTACTTATAGACGAAGTGCTACGCGACGCAGCGGGAATATTTTAAGCTCTTCGAACTTATTGAATTACCACAAAGAATGTCTAACAAAGTTAACTTGCCTTGATATTGATTATATTTTTTATTTCTATGGAGACGGACGTAAGCTTCGACCTAATATGCTTATATATCATTTACATGTAATTTTTTTATATAAACTTCCGTGTTTTTCTACCTTACGTGTGGTGTTCCACGAAATGAAATTATGCTATGTTACGCTTATAAGATATACTTAACTAAGCTGTTCAGATTAACATTTAGTAATTGGGTAATAGTGAACTTTCCGTAGTATATATTTTACAATTTTGGTACACTTTTACCATTCACTCCACAAAAATGAAGAGAAAAGAATCCTTGAATTATTTAATGAAATGTTCTTTTGTTTTTTACTTAGCAAAAGAGGACAGTCGTGGCGCGTAGACGGGACAAGTTGTGAGTTCGATTCCTACATTACGAAATTAAATATTTAATATTTTAATTTCCTCGCTCTGGTAACGAAGCAAAGTGCGGAGTTAAGTTCCGCCACTCAACTCGTAATGCCACCAGAAAGTGTCTTAATGGGAATGGAGTGACTTAACACTTAAATCTAAAGGAAGAGTTATACCAAAATAGGTTCTTTTTTCAACATAAATATTTTTTGATGTTACATGCCTTTCATATGAATTCTTACAGAGTTTTCACGATTTCTTTATAGGTTTAACTTAGATTACTATTTGTTAGGGTCTAATCTTGAAATTAATTTTTAAAATGGTTACTTTTAACTGATTTAAATTAAATTATGCATATACGTATATTTAATATAACTATACCGAGTTACATTAATTTTAATATAGCGGACAGGACCGCTAAAATATAAAAATCAAGATGACATTCAAAGGTACTATATAAAGAAGGCAAATTTTTGGCGTTGTTTAAAAAATAATGTAGAGTCCTAGAAGGGCTCGCCCTCTATTATCTAATGAATTTACTATTAAATCAAAGTGGTACTACATCCCAGTAGTTTACTGTATTAGAAAAATATTTATTTGTTATTCGTTACATTTAGAAAACTAAATAAAAGAAAAAAAGGTATCAAATATCATTTTTATAGAAAAATCATACTGTGTACATTTTACAATACGTTCAACCAATTTTCCATTCTTTTTCCGTATATTTTAAAAGCAACGTGTTTTCACTTGTATGTTATTGCACAGTTTCCACATTGTAGCACTATTTTGACATTGTTAGGTATCATCTTGTTTTACAGGTACAAACAACATAGTGTGCTAGTTCAATGTTTTATATGAAACTAATATTGGTAAAAGCGCAATAAGTTCTTTTTTTTATGTAATATCTTGTTGTTGTTGTTGCTTAACAATTTCATCTATGTTCTATAAGAATATGAGATTGGGAAAATATTGTGTTTAGGTGATATTAATAAAAATAAGTCAAATCAAACTTAATTAAAGTAAACGTTACTATATATCCGTACGTAGTATACTATATATATTTTACGTCTCAAAGTTTAGGCAAACAATTGGTACCCTATTTTTTTTAGCGTAACCAAATATTAGATATACCTACACAAAAAAAGTAAATCTAAAATTAGTAGTTTTAATGAAAAGTAAAAGTTAAACGCAATGAAAAGTTTCACTCAGTTCTGATCATCCACCTCTAGAATATAAAAACATTTGCATCCCTCGCTTTTGTGCATCGCTCGTTTGTCTTTACAAAAAGAACATTAACATATGAAATAATAACTTTAACTTTAATAATATTTTAAATAAAAAATAAATAAAATAAATAATAAAAATAAAAATATTTTAAATCATTACATTAATTTGTTAGATCACTTATAAGAAAGTAAATTCATTACATAGGCCACTTTCCCTACACTATAGTCTCTAAATTGGCGTATTTCAATTAACCATATTATTATTTCGTCCACATGTTTACCAAATAGCTACATATTATGTATGTAGGTGGCTGATATCAACAATTTTGTAAACACGACCGACGAGCAACGTCGTTTATGAATAAAACATAATAATAAAATGATTTAAGCGTTTCACTCGTTTTTTGCATGAAAATATCCTTATTTTGAGGCAAATGTTATATTTTAAATTTATTTTTTTATCGTCGTCCAATTATATTTTGCGTTTACATAAGGTAGCATTTCAGCTCGCGGCTTCGCTTCGCTTTATTCCAGATGTAGCAGGGTAGGCAGAGAGAACATAGTGTCAAGACATTAAGACCGTTATTCGTTTTCAGCCGGAATTCAAGACCTAGCGTGTTGAATGACTATTATATATTGTTTTGGCTCTACGCTACATCTCATGTGAATATAAGGTAATGTAATATACAGTACTAGGTATATACAGTAGGTAGAGGGAATCTAGTGCTAAGACACTACACACCAATCAATTTTCGAAACATTGCTTCTAAAATGTCGGAACTGAGAGTCGTACTCCGCTTTGTTTCCTTTATAAATTATGCCTCTTTGTTTCCCTCTTTTGGTGGGTAAACGCTCAAAAATATATCTTTTCAACCTCGCTTTATAACATAAAATTATAATTATAATAAAAAGATGAAGATCGAATTTAAGAATTTCTAACCACTACTTGTTCGTTCATCATCAGATCATTTATCAAGAAATGTTACAGGCATATAACGCTTTACCTGCGGTCAAAGTTACTGTGGATACTTGGAATGTATCATAAACGATGCTTCATTATTTTCATTTGACCACGCGCGAGAAGCCGCAAATAGTAGACTTATAAAATGTAAGTGCAATAAATAATAATGTATGTAGATTCTTATTAATAAATATAAGTACTTAAAAGTAATAAAAAAACCCACTGTCGTAAGAAATACAAAAAACATTTTCTTATAAAAGTCTATTAATATGCTAATAAAATTTCATAACGAAGTTGCCTCTAAGTTTTTAGTTTTCATTAACTTATCCAATATTTAAAAGAAAGTCTTGTAGAGAAGAAATTAAGTAACTAAGGATTTGGTTTGGAAAAGTAATAGAACTGCGTTTAATATTTTACAGGACTTATACTTGAAGTTTTAACTTAATTTGAGTCTAAATACAATTTTCTTTATACGCTTTTGTACACATATTTATTTCGTTCAGCGAGCCTGGTGATAAGACACTTCACTTTGTGTATAAATTCGGCATATTCTGTGTCGAGTAGCGAAACTTAGTCTAGTCTTAATTAACGGTCGTCGTCGTAGTCGTGCCGGAGCGGGGAATCAAAAATATTTTCTTCCCGAGTGAAGATCGAACCAACAATCATTGCGCTAGCAGTAAAATACCGTTACACTGATACTAATATGCATATAAAATATTATTTATGATTTTCTTTATTGTCTCTATATATTTACAAAATTATATTTCAAAGAAAACCAAGGAACTAAGTGTAAACCACTATATTTTACAGCCGTGTATTGACACTTTCTGTCAGGCTTCTATGAATACTGGCTGGTTTGTGAATGGTATTTTTTTGTCTTCCTTGATCAAGTGTTTCTTTCTATTTTACTCTGAGAAAATTATATGTAAAAATATGTTATTAGTAATATGATAAAAAGAATTAAGAAGTCATTAAATCTTAGATTTTTTTAGATACTTTTCTTGTAGCTTCAAGCTGTGACTTGAACATGGCAAGATAGGTAGAGACTACTTGGAAACCACGTATTAAATTATCATACTTACATATAATTAATTTCCATACTAAATTTACCTTACGTAGGTACACCACAAAACGACAGTTGACTATGCATTGTTATGTACTAAAGCCAGCCATTTACTATGAAATCTCCTTTGATGTCTCCTTGTATATCTACCTGATTAAGTTGGAACTTAATCAGGTAGATATAGCTATTTAATTAATTACGTTTTACCTAATTGTGTGTTAATCATTACGAGATAATACGATAAATTATTCCATTATTATCTATAAGAAGGAAGTTAGTGAGAAATTTCTCTGTTGTCATGATTCCGTTCATCAAAAATAAAAACCGAATCCTTATAGGATCTTTTTATTGTCAGTCAAGAATACGTAAAAGTGAAAAAAAATAATATATCAATGTGTTACAAATTAGGAAGTTATATAGAGATTAGAAAAAATGAAACTTCTAAGTCACGATACGAGTGTTTTTGTCTCTATTTTGCCCCATATTATATGAATTTCGCTTCGTAGTTAAAACCTATATGGTACTTCCCGTTGACATAGAATAACGAATCGGCCGCGCTGCTGAACGAAGGCCTCCTCCATCGTGCGCCACGTATCAAGATCTTGGATGGATAAGAAGGTGGATCCATGTTTCGGCTACATAGGTCATTACAGATAAACTAATTGAAAAACCTACTCTTTTAATTCTCAATGTTTCCTAGCCAAGTTGTATAGCTTCACCAAAGTATATACATGTCTTCCTGCACAACCTACCAACCCACCTGACTATTAAAAATATTTTTTTGTTTGTTCAAAATTCAATCTGAGAGCAATGCGTCTTGAATAATCACCCATGACATTCAGCATTTAATTCAAATCCTGTAGTTTCCATCATGATGAATTCATCCTCAGTAAAATACAAGTGTGACCGTTGATATTTATACCCCATAAGGTTCCAGTCAACCGTCTTAAAGACGTCTTTCAAAGATATAGCAAGCAGTTCCAGAGAAATTATATCTCCTTATCATCTCCACCCTCGTGATGTAGTTGGATGGGTTTGAGTACTGATTCTGTACTTGGACAGTTATGGTCGTTGCCTCGTACGAACACTTTATTATCTGGATGTACTGATAGTCAATGAGCCATCTTTGCATAGAGATGAAAATAGCCCATATCATGATCGTGTGAAAGGCAATCTGTCTACGTACGCTAGGCATAGAGAATAGAGGAAGTTTGCCCGAATTTGCTCTTTGAATTCGAATTATATAAATTGCCGTTGTCTAGCAGAATGTACCAATGAAGTGCGAGTGATGTTGACAGTTACATGTCTTAGATGGTTATTGACCCCTTTTACATCCCTCATGAATAGTCATGAGTACTCATAAGACCTTTGAAATCCCAAAACCTACCACACCGAAGGGACAAGCTACAGTCAGATCATTTTGCAAGAACCCACTGCAGTATATAACGGCGAGGCAATGCAACAGATAGGTACCACCTTAGTCTACCACCATTTGTAACCACTGACTACTCCAAAGCGTTCGAAACGTCGTGTTTCCAAAAATGCACAATACACAATTAATCCGGTTAAAGCGTTTAATTTTAAATGTGTAAAAATTATAGAAAACAAATATCTTATTGAGTTATACTTGCGGTTGGCGAGTTTGAATTGCCTTTTTTTTATATAAAGCAGAGAAAGCAATTAAAAATTATCATAATTTATTCGAATTAAATGTGTGAGTTTCACATGAATATAAGAAAATATAAGATAAATGAAAATATTTGTAATACTCAAAGGCATATAGAAGATATATGTGAGTGGCCGGCGCATTTATTTGTTACAAAAAGTGTATGATGTGTATAAGTGTAATAACCGAGGTATTAAATATTAAATGCAATCAAATTAACTACGAAACTATTAATTAAGCTTCTATATAACCTTGAACGTTAAAAAACATTTATTTGTTATGGTTGTCTGATATATATGAGTATTCAAATAATATGATTGTATACGTAATAACAACGGTTAAATAAGACGTAATAATAACGTGTAAAATGTGGGAAAAGAGGATGTTCGATTCTGTCACAAAATTTTCAGTCTCGTTCCCATATAAACTAAAAGAATAAGACGAAGTATATCTTAGTAAGCTCAAATTCAGGTAGGAAGAAGAAGAATAGATAACGGAGAGTCTTACCACTGGTTTCACTCTACTGAGTAATGGTAAGACACTTTTTGTTGAATAAAGGCGCCGAGCTCAAAAAATGATGCTAGCACCAGATTACTTATCTTTACTGCTACAAGAAGGGCGATGTGTGAAGCTAAAAATAATTCATTCGTATATAGACTTCAAGAGCTTCTAACGAAGGCTCTTCAAAGAAGAGACTGTATATCAACCTAGATTGACGTACCCCGGGATAAGAGATGGGGTTGTAAGAGGACGACAAATGCACTAAAGCTTGTATGTAATGTTTAAGCAATGCTGACTTTTCAACAGTTAATTTAAATTGTCGAAACATTGTATATCTAACCAAATATGTTTGATAAATAAAATTGTCACATCTAACAAATAAACCATAATTGGTTAACTACACGATAATTGCATAAGACCATAATATCCATAAACTTATATATATAAGCTCGAATTTCCTAAATTCCCATTTCAAAGATTCTCGCGAAAACATAACAATTCAACATTTGAGGTCGAGTAGCAAGTACACTTACTTATGTATATCTCTTGACTGTAGAGCTTGGCGTCGCCCCAATTTCGATCGTATGGCTATGATACTTTTGATAATAATACCAGCAGACGCCTATCTGTACTTCATTGAAACTGACATATCTGTTCGTAGTTAGTAATATATACATATATATGTATAATATATATTGTCTAAAATTTTTATTTTTTTGAAATTGAAGCTGCACAGCGGCTGACTTTGCACCCGACGGTTGTGGGTTTGATTGACATTATGTCATAAAACACGGTGTTGAGTTTCATTACACAACAATATACCAACTAACTACAACATACCCATTCTTCTACATTGGACTTGCATTCTCAAAATTTTCTCTCTCGTCTGTTGTGTGTTCGTGTTTATAAGGAACGAAGAACAATATATACAGACAGGAGGAGCACATTATACACAGACTAATATAAAAATTTTAGTCTGTATGTAATGTGTTTATTATCGCCTGATGTAATTTTTGTATTATCGCCTCACGGCTTGTCGAGCTGTGCATTGTCTGTTAGTTTTATATATTACTAGAGGGTTTTGCTCCATACTCGCTTCGCTTACTAACCCCTTACTTTCAATGATCAAAAAATAAGATCATTACATGAACTTTCATTGTTTAGACTTGGTAACATATCATCAAATCAGCCTATTCGTTTCACTGTTGGCTGTCCAGAGTGCGCCAGAGCTCCCGAACCTCCGCTTTCTACAGCCAGTCAAAGGTTACCTTCATCAGGTCGTCAGTCCATCGAGCTGGAGGGCGCCCTACGCTACGCTTGACGATCTGCGGTCTCCGCTCAACTCGCATGGTCCAACGGCCATCGGTCTCTCGACAGACGTTTCCAGCCTACTGTCACTTCAGTTACTCCGGTTCTTTTTCGAATATCTAATTAAATATATACTAAGTAATATTCTAAAGAAGAAAATTTTGTTTTATTGAACGTCCTATTCACTTATCAGAAAATATTGGTTCAATTTGAGAACTTATTTATATGTTGGATAGCCCGTATATAAAAGTAGGCAAAATGTTAAAAAAACGGGAGAACTGGATAGTTACTAAACTAAGAAATATTTTCAAAATTATTTTAAGCAATAGAATAATAATTCTTTATTCAATTAAATACGTTAGATGCGTTGTACGTCTTATATTAATCAAATTTGACTTTTATAGCGTAGCTATACAATTGACAACTTAGAAGCCATCACAGTTGTAAAATAGAAAGATGAAAGTCAAAGTCAAGTACCTAAATAACTTTTGTTGTATACATTTTTATTTACTTAAAATAATATTTTAAAACTTATTTACTTTTAATTTCTCTACCGTCAGCAAACAAACAAAGTAATGTTAAATATTGATACAGAGAAGCTCAAGGGTCTCAAGTGGAATCTCTGTAGTAAGCCCGAACAACGCAAACATTTTTCAAATTTATACTCATTCACAACAACAATCTGAGGAATCTTGTTGAGTTGATATTGAAATTATTTAATTAATAGGGACCCCAATACCGTACCAGAAATACTGGCTTTCACTTGTGACTTCACCCCCATACTTAAGTGGAAATTCTTATACGTAGCTATAAAACTGTATGACCACATAATATGTTTGAAGTACGATTGATGATAACAAATAGCCTCCCTTAATTAACAATAACAAAAAAAAATTACCAGCTCACGCTGTCCCGCACACAGCAGGGTAGGCAGAGGGAACCTAATGTTAAGACACTCCGTTCCCCACATTCTGCCGAATTCTGGAGACTTTGCGTGTTGAGTGGTAGAATTCACCGCCGCGCTTTGTCTGGACACCAGAGTAAAGAAATGGAAATATAAATAAATAAATCTCGTCGAGTGGGGATCGAACCCACAACCAGTCTTATACTTTGTACCCCTTTGCCACGACTGACGTCCAATACCTAAGTTACAAGCTTACCCTTTCTAAGCGCTGTAAGACAACAGTCAGCGTCTGAGTGTAAACTCGATATTTGTGGGTTCGCCGCCGATCCTTACTCAGGGTGAGTTTTTTATTTAACTTGTTTTTTTTTTCTTTGCAATATCATGGGAAGCGCGTCTTTGTATTCTATTTACATGAAATTTTCACATTTCATTAACTAACCACGTAATGTCTTTGTCAAAATTGTGTGGATATACCAAATGTGGTCTTAAAAATCATTTATAACAAAAAAATACCGAATTCAAACAGTATAGTGAAAGGGCTCAGTAATTTGATATGATAAAAAAGTTGTTATAGTAAGGAATTATAAAATACATTTTAATTATTTTGGTTTAACTAAGCTAAAATACGTTTTACATCATGTTAAGTAAATGGATATTTTTCTTTGTAGTTTAGTGTACGAAGATAAGTAACCTTAAAAGGACGCTTTTCGATTGAACAGATAGTGGTTGTCCTATGTAAGACTTTAATTAGGTATTATTTTTGTACAAACTGATATTTTGGCATATTGAAAAGTATGAATCAGGCCTAACAGAAGATAGCTGCTGTAAATCGTTGAGGAATTCCCCCGATAATCTATGGTTGCCATCATAAGGCGTATAATGTCACTTATAACCCATAAGTGTGTAAAGTTTTTATCAATATAAAGTGAAGTAATTCCAAAATTCCAGTTACTGTAAAGGGTGGAGGAGTTTCCATAACTATCCTTCATTTTAATTATCAAACTCTTAATGCCAGTCACAGTAGGACAGGCAGAGGTAACCTGGCTATCTGGTATTAATACTATTCCCATACATACTATTCCCACTAATTTCGGGTCCCTACTTGTGCGTGTTGTATTGGCGGAACTCAACGCCACTCTTTACCACACTTTGCGTTGTTACCAGGGCGGGGAAATGTAAATATTAAATATTTAATTTCCCTGGGTGGATATCGGGCCCACAACCTGTCACGCTTACAGTCACACGCTTGAGTCCTTGAGACACGACTGACCTTAAGTTCCTTAATATGTAACACATCTTTATTTATTCGTATTTCGCTCTACAATTTATCATGTTTATTAGTTTAATGTAACGTTAATAAAAACATAAGATAAAATCAAAAGTGGGAAGCTATTTTGAATATAACACAGTTTATAATATTATATTTTACTTTATAGTGCGCGGCGCGCGCGTTCGCGTTTCGTTGCTCCATGAATTATTTATTAAATTTAGTCTATGCAAATAGCTTACGATGATAAAAAATGATTTAAAATTTCTATCCCTTACAATCCTGGGATACGTTGGGCGAAAAATATTTAATATTTTATGAGGAATTTTTTATTTGTCTCCAGTCTTAGCGCGGTTAGCGAGCTTTCCTATTTCAGATGAAAATAACTATAGTACTGGTGCGACATAATTTCGGTCAATATATTTTTGTTTTAGTCTCAATGAGAAATTCTTAAATCTTTTTTGTTTAACACAAAATATTGACCTTTTTTCAAGAACCTTTAATGTTCAATTTCAATAATAATACTTAGAATTATTAGTTTCTGACAGGTGGAAATTGTGGCATATAAACGTGATCGTTAGGATCCCATTCTGGGTAATGAATTATTTTCAGTTTCCCACTCAAGACAAATCGCGACGTTGAGTTCCGTCACTCACCACACAATGTCAAAAAATCGGGAAACAGAACCTCTAGACACTAGCTTATCTCGGCCTACCTCGCTGTACAGGGAAAAAAGTGAATCTGCTTCATAATTATCTTCTCATTTGGTGCATAAAAACGTACAATATTTGCTTACCTTGTATACTCGTATGTACTGTCATATATACAGACAAAGTACTATCATAAACAGTCTACCACAACTAACGTTCAATGCCAATCGCTTAAATGTTGTGGTCAATAGGCATTTTCATTGTAAAATAAAGTGTACTTATTAGTCCCGCAGAGGCCCACTTTGATGGAATTAAATTACTTCGGAGTTAGTTAAAGGATTCCTGAGAGGATCGAGTGGTTCCGATGAATCTTTAGCTTAGGACGTTATCTTTAAGGAGGCTAAGTACTCAAGAACAGGATATTTTAATAAAATTAACTACCACCCAGTTGTCTTGTGATTAGTTTGTTTTTGATATGCATATTTGAATGATAGGTAAAAGCTTCATGCTTTTTTCGTATAACAGGATAGGTATAGGGAACACAGCGTTAGGGCACTCCGTTCTCCACTCTTCTTCCAATGATGAAAAAAGTAATCTATATCTCTGTATTATTCCATAAGTTATATAAAAAATAAATTTGCTTCACGTTATATCCACAACACAACATGGTAGGCAGAGGGAAACTAGTGTTAAGACACTCCGTTACCCATTTCCCACCGCGCTCTGACCCTATATTATATGAAGGGATAATTTATTAAATATAAGCTACTCTGTTCCCCACTTTCAATATAAAGCATGAACCTAAAAATAAACTGTAAAAACTATTAACTACTGATCAATGTAATGTTTTAATATGTTATATTAAAAGAACTGCAATATCTAAATACGGCTATGTATCATTTTGGTATTAAGTTATTGTATATTCTAGTACATGATGTATAATAGTATTATAGGTGCTTTATAGTAGTGATTATTATCAATAACCATTTTCGATCAATGGACAGCATTGAAAGCTTATCTCTAAACTAAATGACGTGGGCTCCACACATCTATTGTTACGAAATAGTTACTGAAATATGCTAATATACTATAGCGGTGTTAAGTTACTTAGTAACTGACAAGCAACTTCTGATTCATTTCAAGGATTCGGTTGAAAGTGGGGAATGGAGGTGTCTTAAAGGCGGCGGAGTGCCTTAACACTAGGTTTCCAGGTTACTTTTAGTTATCCTACTATATATGTAGAGGATACAGCGTGAAGCTGAAAAAAATTATCTAACGCAAATAACGATGTGGGCGACAACTATTTAATATATGGCGCATAAAGCTCATAACTTTTTTTCCCTGCATAAATCAGTTTCTTAATGTATCAGTCTCAGTCAGACTCACATACAATTCAAAATCAAAGGATGACTGATAGAGTGACAAGTGCCTACAAATTTCTAAAATTTGGAGAGTAGGTTTCTTAGAGTGTAGGTGAACACTAAAGCAAGATTTCTCAAAATATCTACGAGATCTAAAACGGTATCTTACAGTCCATGGAAACGAAATTGCATTCTACAAAGTCTTATAATATGTATAACATTTGTATCTACAATGAAATGTAAATAAAAAAATATGTTCCTATTTTGCTATTTCTTATTTATTTAATATTCACTGTCGTCATAGCAAAGAAGTACAAGCGTGCGACTGTAAACGAAATTGTTTTGGGTTCGTTCAGGAAAGAATGAAATTTTCATTTCTTCGTTTTGGTGACGGCTAACGAGGAAAAGCGCAACGTTAAGTTCTTCTACTCAACACACAATGCCTCAAGAATTCCGCAGACAGTGAGGAACGGCGTGTCTTAATGGCAATGGAATGTCTTAACAATAAGTTCCCAGGTTCCCTCTAACCTACATTATTATGTGTAAAGCGTAAAGCAAAAAACACTTGAATATTTTTAATCATTATTTTTACATCATTTCTGCAGCTTACGTAATACAATGTGAGGATGCATAATAGTTAATACTCGTTGTTAACTTTCAGCCCATTTTAAAAATATATACGGTTGGTTGACTTTACCTGATCAGATATTTTTTTTACATTATTTCATAAATAAATTACTGTCATATTTCTCTACTGTTATGCTAAGAGATTGATTTTTATTTTTCTTTCATAAAACAGTAAAAAAATATACATGAATTCTTAATCTTTTTTTCCAAAAAAATATAAACTATAACTATCGAATATATTAAGTTCCACGCCAAAGCTTGTATAGGGGTTTTCATAAATTCGTTTTAAGCAGCCAAAGCTCATTATAACGTCAGGTAGCGTAAAACGTAAGTCTTACAGAGCCCACTCATTAACTACGAGAGTATGGAGAATTTATGATACGTCGAGACAGTTTTATATATGATTGTGCTATAAACACTGTTATTAAACATTTGCTTCGTATTCATTGTTTTACTTTATGACTGTTTCAGTGATGCTTTGTGTGGCTTAACGCTGTAATCTGTGTATACTAGGGTAGGTAGAGCCTACCTTATGTTAAGTGTTTGCATGCTGAGTGGCGAAACCTAATACGATGTTTTGTCCTTGTAAAGAGCAAGAAAATGTAACAGCGTTCCCAGACGTCCCGATTTTGGCGGGACTTCCCAATTTTTAGCCCATAGTTTAAATGCCAGTTGGACGGACCAGACATGGTCCCACCTTTCGTGAATTATTCCACGCACTTAGATAATTAACTTAACTTAACTTAACTTCACGCTTTATCCCTAGCGGGGTAGTCAGAGAGAACGGAGCGCCAAACGCTACGGTCTCTACATACCTCTTTCGCCTCGTCCACTGTCATCAACCTCTTCATACATGCCCTCCGGGGGATCCTCATGCTTTTTACGTGACCTTCCTCCAGTATCTTTGATACTGTGTTTTCGAAGGTCAACCGAGGTCTCCCCCTACCTCTCTTACCACTCACTTTTCCATCATAAATCTTTTTTGCCATTGCGGACCAGACATGGTCCCACCTTTCGTGAATTATTCTTTTTCATAAATTTATTTTTTGTAATAACATAGTAACAATTCCAAAGATAAATGTCCCCCTTTTTCTCTAGACAAAATCTGGCAATGTTGGAATGTAAACAGAGTTCCACCTACTGGGAATCGAACTCACAACCGTCGCGCTTATAGGACCGTAGTAATACCGTTTAGCAACAATTTATATTGTTATATTTACGTAAGTATTATATCTATAAGATAATATTATCGAACATTCGGATATCATTGATCGCTCACCCATCATTTAGCGGCCATTGTTGCTTGCAATAATTAATTTCACTTCCCGCCACAATATTGTTCCTTTCTACTCCATAAATTATAAATATATCCTTTTATATCTTAATTATTCAGTAACTACATCGTAGCGCATTCGGCAGTCAAACCGTACATTTAATGACGTACGAAAATACACGTAAATTTTTTTAATAAAATGATATTTTTTTTAGTTTCACCCTGTGGGATACAGGCACACAACCCTAATAGCGATAGCGGATTGTGAGTAGCGGAATTCAACGTCGTGCTTCCCTTCGTCACTGTTCGTCGTCGAGCGAAGTAATGAAAATATTCAATATATTATATGCTCGCCAGGGCGAAGAAATAAAAGTAACAAAAATTAATTCTCTCGAATGGGGATCTAACCTACAACCATTACGATAAAGTCCCACTCTTGTGCCACAACGGACTCAAACTAAATATTTGTTTTTATTGATTATTGTATTGTATATTTCCATCCATTTATTAAGGAAAGCTGTTGTTTATATTTTATGAGAATTACATTAATTGTTCCGGTGTACATTTTACTTCCAGGTAAAGTTATGCGGGATACACAAATATAATAAATATAATATAAATCAAAACATTACAAATTGTTACTATACAATTCAAATAACTAAATTTAGATCTTTGATCTTTAAGTTACATTTTTAGTAAATAATTTTAGTAAATTTATGATAAATTAAATTTTGAAATGTTATAGGAAACCTCGATCCTGTTAGCTGTCTCTAATAGACCATAATATATTGACAAATTAAGGTTATTAGGGTTGTGTGACATTACTTATGAGGGTAGTGTTGTTTTAGGGAGATTGCTTCTATTTGATGAACTCTTAACTAACTTGTTACTACATAAGTGAGAGGTCAGTCATAGAACAGGGACGCAAGCGTACAGGGTTGCGGTTCGATTCCTACTCTCGAAATAAAATATGTATTGCACACGGCATGAAGTAAAAAAATATTATTTTTAGTTTTTTTTCTTCACGCTGTATTCCGCTTACAGTTACACACAAGGTAGGTACTCTCTGCTTACATGGTACCTTGTGTTAAAACATTCTGATTCCGATATGGCGTCCAGTTTTGGAGACGTTGCTTGTTGAGTGGAAGAACTCATCGCTGCGCTTTGTCTTGTTACCAGAACGAGCAAATAAAAATACTTCGCCGAATTCTGGAGGCGTTGCGTGTTGAGCGGCGGAACTAAATGTCGATTTTTGCCTCACTACCAGAGCGAATAAATATTATGCGAATAATAATAAATATTTCGTTTTGTCGAATGCGAAATTGAAATATACTTAGTGGAAAAAAATACAAATATCTCCTATCTAAATATATATGAAATGGCTCTATTTGATCCTTGTACAGAGTTTCGGCAGACACGGCTGCAAATGTTTCATCAGAAAAGAATTATAGGTGGTGAGTTTTTATTAGCAATTTTAGTCATGCTGTCGTTGTCATAGCCTCTTGTTACTGACCTTCAACAAGCAGCACATTTAACCTAAACTGAGACTTAAAATGTATAATAAATGAATTAATAAATATGTATAGCTCTCTAGTCAGCACATAGGGATGTTGTAAATGAGTTAAAAATGTACCAGATGAAACCGAATCATTTTCAGTAAAATGTTATTTTCGTAATCGTGGTCGTGGATTCAGAATATGTCCTTCGAGCCCATAAAATAATTTTTCCACAAGGAAACTCACTCACACACAACAAACTCCTTTTGCACACAAGACACTCTTATGTGCAAAGGACAGGAAAGATAAAACTCTTTCTCTTGTCACGTTGTTTGCTTGATTTTTGAGAAGTTCAAACAAAGCATCAGTCAGTACAAATGATGCATCCTGAGAGTGGGCAGCTGAAATAAATAAAATCCTTCAACCATATTTTAACTTTATGAGGGTCTTACCTTCTTAGAATAAGAAAACCTAATTCTTTATCTTTAAATGAAGAATTAAATAGAAAGAACTAAGTAGTGTGTCAGGTAGGTAGTCTCGTTCAAGAGAGTTAATTAAGTTAAATTCTCCTGTATAGGAGTTATTCATAACTGTAAAATTTTGATTATTGAACCAGACACTTGTTCCAAAGGAAGCCTCTATCGGTTTCTAAGTTTCACTTACCGCCAGATGAGGTAGCGAACAAAAGTTTGCCTATCTCCAATAAAAGAAACTTATTAAACAGCGCCATTTTATTTTTAAGAAGAAAAATCAATATTATGTTTTATTTTGTGTTAACACACCCTGATTGACAAAACGAAAATAAGGAAATATTTGTAATATTATTTTGATAGTGATGCAAGAGAAAACCGGTACCAAGAATGAGCATTTCCCTTTAATGTGGTTAATTATTATCATCAAATTTTTCGTTTAATGTCATCAAATTTTTCGTTTAATCCCTTAGCTTAGGAACGCTGGGTTCGAATTTTTTTAGGATGGAAAATATATGAAGAAAGACCATATTATAACTTTATGTGCGATGTACCCCACTGAACTTGCTGCTAGAGTCGTCATAGTCTCTGATAACTATATCAGTTTTAACACGTGAGTGTATAAAAGCTAGTAGAAAACATAGTAAAAATAGATTGACATTAACGTGATGCAGGGACAGTGTCCAACCAGACGCGCGATGGTCATAGCCTCGACCTGAGGATCAACTGAGAACTAAATAACGCCTGAGTAACTTTATGGTGAATATTATGTGTAAAATTATTCTTAGTGAGACCGTCGTGGCGCAGCGGTACGTCGTTTGACTGTAAACGATGGCTGTATGTTTATTAACACTCGGGGAATGGAATATTTTTATGTTTTTCTCGCACTGGTAACGATACAAAGTGCGGTGTTGAACTCCGCCTCTCAACAAGCAATGTCTTGAAAATTGGGCATAAATTGGGTAATGGAGTGTCTTAATATTAAGTTACCTCTACGTGGCTGTATCCGGAATACAGTTACAGATTACAGTTACAGTAGGTGAAGCTATTTTTTTTTTTCAAAACATTTTTACAATTATTTCGAAATTGTCTAAGCACTAGTATCTCTCTTGCTATATTTAGAAGATACGTCAAGCAAAAATATTTCAATAATATAAAATACTGGCGTTATCGTTACTTAAATACTGAAACCACAAAAAAAGATTTACAAATTTGTTTTATATAAAAAATATATCATGTTTCGATGTGCAATTACTTTTCCAATATAACACATATTGAGTTTAAAGTTTATTAACTGGTTGGATGAATTTTACTGAATCATTATATCGTTAATTAAGTGAATAGCGTAACTGGCGACTAGCAGTCTATAAGATTGTTATATTCAAACAAAATAAAACCGGATTTCAATTGCAGATAAATAAACATTTAAAATTATGTTAAAACAAAGGAAAGGAAATACAAATAAGTCAATTGAGCTATTGTGGCGCAGTGGCAGCCTTCTGACAGTAAACGCGTTGGTTGTAAGTTCGATCTCCAATTGGAGATATTAATTATTTCACTCCGCTGTGGCGCGCGATATTGACTTTCGCCTAACAAGAAATATCTGAAGTCGAGCGGCAAATAGAGAGCGGAATGTCTTGACACTAGAATATCTCTATTTATCCTGTTATGCCAGAAATAGATTAGATATTTTCACATAAATTTGGTAATAGGTAATTGTTTTATTTATTTATCAGAACCATAAGAAATAAACAATTAATTGTGAGTCGAAACAATCTAATACTCCTTATTACAATGCTTTTAAAGTATCAGTGACATACAAAACGTTGAACAAATTCTAAAGCTGATTGCTTTACACATTTCTGGTATGTACACAACCAATTGAAGAAGGCAATTCACGAGCGCACAATAAAATTTATTAGTTGAGAATTGCGAGCCTACATAAATTCCTGGCAACATTTAGGGTAAATCTCCTTCCCTACCCGAGTGAAAGGGGTGTGGGTAATTTTTTACCCCAAAAGTAGGGGTCTACTACCACACCACATCGCGTTTTACGACTGTCGTTATACCGATTTCACTTGCTAATCTTTGTTACAACTCTATCTGGCTGCCTCGAGCTTTTATTCTCGTATTTTTTGTGGAATTTATATGGCCTAGTAGATTTTTGTCTGTGTTTAATGTATTTAGGGCAGTAGGTTCAAATAAAGAAGTCTTTTTCTTACTTTTTTTTAGTATTGCGCTATCATTCAGTATTACCAGATTGGCATCGAAAGGTACTCTTAGTACCTTAAAAATTAGTGCTAAAATATTCTGTTCTCTACATTTTGGAGCTCAATGCCAGGTTTAAGTCTTTTTCGAATATTAATTTAAAAGTAAATATTATAAATTTAACGATTAAAGTGGCGATCCTATGCGGGGCTACACTGGACCGCTTTGCCTTGGGTTGACGCCCTATCAGAGCGCTCTCGTATGATGCTCCAGATGGAATTACTAAGAACGGAATGGAAGGAATGGAAGGGTTAACAGTGTCCACTGCGAGTAACTCTTTCCTCGTAGACCACAAAATTCAAAAAATATTTTATAATATCAAAATATTATTTGATAAATAAAATGTTATTCCAAATAGAGTTAAGTCAAAATGTATTATTATAATATTTTTTCAATTATTATAATTTTTAAAGAACGTACTCAAAAGAAATAAACAGAAACCTTACAGGATCACTTTGTTGTTCATATGTCAGGCAGAAGACTTTTAACTCCGTATTTATGGTAGGCAATTAAGGTACACAAATCACTACACACTAATCACGTGTAGTGCTAAAATGATTGCTCTCTAAATTCGTCATCATTAAAAGTTCATACGACGATTTTGATGTGATTCAAATCAATCTATATTAATACATCGTTTGTCGCGATTTGTTTACCATTTGTATTTATTCGTGGCACATCAGACAGATCGCGTTTTTATCAAAATTGTTGTTTCAAACTAGTATGAGAAGGATAAATAATAGTTAAATAATAGGTGAATATATTGTATGAGGCTAATTTACTTCAAAACATAAAATGACACAACAAATACATATGATAAAATAAATGGAACTCGCACTATCCTATCCTATTCGCGACCTTTCCTATTCGCCATTCTGAACGACGACCGATTCGCAAATTAGCTTGTACACGATTGAGCGCTTGTATTATAAGAGTTGGAGTGATGGTGGTGCCGCTGTGTATGTGTATTGAGCTGCAGAGTGTGTTTGGTTGATCGCTCTAATCTCCACACGTACTACCTACTAGTTCTAAATGAGAAAATCTTTTCATTTTTAGAGAAAGGCTTCAGATTATATAAAATATTGTCAATAATTTCGATCTAACCAACTGTATTTGCCTTTAGAGTTACCTCTACCTAACACTCAGAATGTGACATATTATATTTTCATTTAACCACGGTGGCAAAAACGCTGTTAACATCTAATTATAAAATAAACAGCCTTTATTAATTTCTCTATTATGTAATATTTTCCCCTCATCCTTTTTTCAGTTTTCGACTCAAATTGTAATATAATTTCAAAAATTCATTAAAAAACCGTATGCACAGTCGTCCATACAGAAACTCCAACAAATTGAAATCAGAAAAATAATTAGCCAGTCGGCCCGAGAACGGTGAATTAAATCAATTGCGTCATAAAACAGTAATGGCTGAGTAATTCGTGTTACATCGTAACGTACGGTCTGATTGAAAATGCAAAATAAACACACCCCTTATATTCCTACTCGTGTTATTTAGTGTACGATATAAATGAAATTTTGAAACGTTTTAAAATGTATCTTTTATGAAATATTTTTATTTTTCTTGCTCTAGTAATAAGGCAAAGTTGTTACAAAGGTTTTGAATTCCACCATTCAAAACGTAATGCATCCAGCATTCGACGGTAAGTGAGGAACAGAATTGTCGTAATAAGAACCGAGTGGCTTAACAATAGGTTCCTAGGTTCCCTCAGCCTACTCTGCTATATGTAAAATACAGTATGAAGCTAAGAAATATAAAGAAAAACTAACGTCCCTTCTCCGAAAACACATGAATACAAGACTTGAGTACGATACATGACACGTTTTTAAGGACCCATATGACCTCACAGCAAGTACACTGCAATATATTCTTGCTTGCTAAATGGACTGTCCAACACAAACATAAATATTCAATTGGAACCAGTAGTTCCTGAGATTAACTCGAATCAAAAAAACTCGTGAGTGTTATAATGTCAGAATAAATAATAATGTAGCTATAACTAGGAGCTCGCTAATTTGTTTACGTGAAGCTTATGACTAGCCATTCAAATTCCATGTACCATCCTTTGTGCGTAAGATATGTTCCTGAAGCGTTATATTCATATTTATCAAGATTTAGCTGGGCTTTTTAGGTTTCACACCAGACTTTTGTTGTTTAATGTCATTAGAAAATGCTTATCATGTTGACCAACTCACCAACATTTGTAAGTCGCTAAACGAGCTCGTATTAATATGTTTTTTGATGAGACGAGTTAAACCTAATGGTTTCAGATCTTTAAAATTAATAATAATCTACATCTCTGTACATTCGTAATTTAATAAAAAGTTTTAACTTTTGTCAGTTTGTATTTTTTGTTAATATTTAATAAAGAGACTTAAATATTTTTTTCATTATACGAATTTATAGTAGTAGAAGCCACAGTTTAGTTAAAGAAAGTAGGACACTGAGAGTGATTGAAAAATATGTAACTTTAATAGTTATAGTTTATCTATCTAAAGTAATCCTTTATGTGTATCACTAGCTGGGTGACCAGAGACAACGAGGCGCAATATAATACGATTTCTGTATATCTCTTCTCCCTGGTCTACTGTTATCAATCTCATTATGCATGCCCTCCGGGAGCTCCTTAATTTCTCAAGGTTTTTACCTCCCTCCTCCTCCAGTATAATCTACACTGTGCGTACTGTCGAAGGTCAATCAAATACTTAAAATGACATAATAAAAAGTAATTAGGCCATTAGAAACAGGAAAATTTAAGCTAAAAATAGCAATGTTACCCTCACTTTAATAATACACTATTAAGCGTCTCCCATCAAAAGGTAGCATCAACAACCTCGTAATCTAAATATATCATCGTTTTCATTACTCTACTTTGGGTCGGTGTTTTTACAACGCTCCGGCTTTCTGACAGGGGTGGCCTAAACAACGTTTATTTGTTAATAAGTTATTAGCTACTCCTATATACCTACTCCTATAGAGTTTTTGCGAAATTTTAGAATTTATGATGAAATTAAAATTAATTACCTTCTGATTTAGAGACAGTATTGTAAGCGCAAAGAACAAAATTTGATCCACTCGGAATATCTTTGCACTATTTTTTTTTCTCTACCCACCCTGCCACGTAGGGAAATGCCTTTTGATTTCGAAGTTTTATATTTTGACTGGAAGTGGCATCATATAGTACAAATAAAATAAAAGAAAATACGCTTTTAAACAATAAATCAAAACTGTCCTTTTAGATATTTTACGTTAGATAACAAAAAAGATCTTTGACTTTCGCCTTATTTACACATTTTAAATGAAACTCTTTTTTTATATATTATATTATTTAGCCTTAAAGCAATTCATTTTTATTCCAAACATCGTGATATTTTACACTAGCGATTCGCCCGTGGCTTCACCCTCTAGAACTATGTACACGATTATTGAGTCAATACATTGATATACTTTCGTGTTCTGATTAACATTATTTGCATCTCAGTTAGTAAGATACATAAATTATGCGTGTAGCACATTTAAAAAATATTTTGTCCATATGTCGTATTTAACTTTATTAATTAACTTTTTTATAAATTTACTGTGAAATCTTATTTATTATTTAACTTTATTGCAAATTAAAATTGTGTAATTTAAGATCACTTTTTTAACATCATTACAAACCTTTATGGTTTTTTAGATGTTATATGTATTGTTGTTCTTTTATTAATTTTTAAATGGTAATAAATTGAAAAAAAAAATAATCTTTTAAAATTATTTTCTTACTTCATTTAAATTAACATTGTAGATAAACATACAATTAATGAACTAAACAAACATACAAGCATATGTGTAATAACGAAATTTACCACACATGCTCGTCAGCTTAAATAGGCCTAATATTATATATTTTTGACAATATCACATAAATATATATTTTAATATGTCATACTGGTAAGCTTTTTTATTGAAAGTAGTATAAAAACTAGAGGCCGGTCGTGGCGCAGCGGCACGAAGTGTGACTGTAAAACGACTGGTTGTGGGTTCGATTCCCACTCAAGGAGATGAAATATTCTTTCTTTATTCTTTATTGCACTTAAAAACATATAAGAAATACAAAAATTAAAAGGTTAGTTAGCAAAAAATATTTACCTAAATTTATATTTCCATTTCCTCGCTCTGGCGTCGAGGCTAAGCGCGGCGTTGAGTTCTGCCACTCAACACGCAATGCCTCCAGAATTTGGCAGAAAGTGGGGAACGGAGTGTCTTAACACTAGGTTCCCTCTGCCTACCCTGCTGTGTGCGGGATACAGCGTGAAGCTGATTAAAAACTAAATATATTTACTTATGTACTTCAAAATATTATGTTTATACTTAAACTTTAGGCCAGTCGTGGCAGAGGAGCACAAAGTGTGAAAGTGTAACTATAAACGCGCCTAGCTGTGGGTTCGATCCTCACTCGAGGATATGAAATATTTATTGAAATGTATATTATATTATACCCGTGGGCGCGCGCGGCTTCGCCCGCTTATTTGCACCCTTAGTGGTTAATTCTAAAAAAAACCACGAAACACGTGTTCAATAAAATATTTTTAATAGTCTGAATTTAATTTTTTATAAAAATCGGTGGCGATTTAAAGATTTTTCCAACTTTCAGCCCCTTACTTGATCGCTTAGGGGGTGAATTCTAAAAAACCATGAAACACGTGTTCAATGAAATATTTTAAAGTCTGAATTTCGAATTTTATAAAAATCAGTGCTTTTTTCAAAAAAAATCATACAAACTTTCAACCCCTATTTCATCTCTTTAGGGTTGAATTTTTTCAAAATCCCTTCTTAGTGGATGTCAAGATTATAAAAATAAACTTCTGTCCAAATTTCACGTTTCTACCATCAGCGGTTACGGCTGTGCGTGCGTCTTGCCTCAGTCAGTCAGAACAAGTCCTTTTATATATATATAGATTAATATATTTCATGTCTTTGTTGTGGTGTTGAGACAAATCGCGGCGTTGAGTTCTGCCAATCAACATGCAAAACACTAGGTCTTACACTAGGTTGCCACTGCCTACCTTGCTGTGTGCGGTTTTTTTTTTCTGATGGACTGAATGCTGTTGACCTGGTATGGTCTTAACAGCGTCACCGGACTGGAATCCTGAAGACTGTGTGCGGTATACTGCGTGAAGTTGATTTTTTTTTGATTAGATATGTCAAATCACCTAACTAGTACATGTTACAATTTTATCATTCACAAATAACTATCGATCACCGGGCGGTAGGTACGCGTTGGTTACTGGAATATCGCCAAACCAATGGTAATCGCACGCACGATTATTAGAATCCGCTTTATATGGCTTGCGGCAAATGTACGAGCTTTTTTATAGCTATACAGTATATTAAGTAACTGTGTTTATGTTGAGACCGGCCGTGACCGGTTTTGGGTTCGATTTCCACTCAAGGAAATGAAGTGACTCCACGGCAGTAGAGTGTCATGGGTTCCCCAGGGTTCCCAGCTTTCTGCGTAGTTTGCTGCCATGTGCGGGACACAATGTGTAGCTAAAAAACATGTCTTTTACAATATGCGTTTTTTGTTACCTAGTATGCATTATTTATTTATTGTGAGTTATTAAAATGTACGGAGGCGACATCTGTAATTGAGATTTGTTATAAGGTATTTAAAATGACTAAGACAAAAAATTCAAAATGAATTACATAAATTGGAGAGAATTTGGTAACATCGTTACATCCTTACTAAATCTTTTTTATTTATGAAATGGAACAGATGTATAAAAACGGTGGTTCGAAAATATGGGGGTTGCAAGTTCGCGACCTTTATGCCTAAGAACAAGTAACGGACAGATACGTGTCAGAGCACCCTATGTATAACATTTATTGTAAAACGTGACGACGTAATGAAAATAAAATGAGTAATTGCTGTTCAATTTTGTTGAACTACCCTTACCCTTACCCTTGTGAGGATCAAACCCATAACTACCGAATAATTCGATAATAATGGCATTGTTGGTGTAACGTGAAACAATGGCGACGTTATTAAAAACAACAAAAATGAAATGTAACATTTTATGAAATGTAAATTGAAAGAGCAAAAGGATTTTCGCAAGCTCTGCTCTCACACAGCGGTCTCTACCTGACCCTTACGTTTTTACATTCACCTATATTCCCAACTCTATTTAAATCACGCAAATATCAATTGTACACGAAAAGGGACGAGGCGGTGGATATTGAATATGAAATAAACGTTCGCCTATTATTTTTTTTATTTTACTTGATATTTTGTAAATAATTTGGTTTTTTGTAATATTTTTAATTTTATTTAAGTCAGTCAAGCTTTTTTTGACGAGAGTACCCACTCTGGTAAAATATTCGCGTCGATGAGTTCTACGACTTAATAAACAATATTTCGGGCGCAAAGTGGAGAAAGGGGTGCTTTATACTAAATTCCCTCTGGCTAACCGGCTGTATAAAAAAAAAATCATGAAAAAAGCGCGAGAAAATATAGTCCTAACAGACAGACACGCAGAGGTAGACTGACGGACCATAAAGCGATCCTATGAAAGTTTTCTCTTTTTAAGTATAGAACCCCAATTAAGAAAATCATTTAAAAATTCTTAAAGGTAGATTATGTAGATATTTTGTCTACCATCCTGCTATGTGCAGGAAATAACGTGAAAATACAAAACAAACACAATCTCATTGACTTCGAACAATCTTAATACAATTGTTTATGACTAAAATACAACAAGAGAGACCAAAATTTTCGGTTAATTTATCTAATTTATTACTATTACGTGAATGTGGAGGAAAATAGGACAATCCACGACCATATCGCTCTGAGGGGCTTATTCATCTCGAGATTAGTGTCTCTAATAATTTTTCCTGTTGCAGTGCTCACTTGATTATAGTAATAAAATAGAATGTATTTACACACGCTAAGTATTTATTTGATGTTATTTGGTATATTAATTGTCTTTATTATAGTTTTCTTATGATAATTATAAACAAGTATCACGCTATACACACCTATATACGTGCATATGCAACGTGAAGATAATTGTTTTCAAGATCGCGTAGGGGCAGGAAAAAATGGGCAGAAAAGGCAGAAAAAAAATCATAAAACAATCATTTTATACAAATTCATACATACTAAAACATCAAGCAAACGTAAATTTTTCACCATTTAAGAGATCTCCTTGACCTAAAATTTGGAAATTGATATGGAAACCTTGAAGAGCGAGGTTGACTCGCGTTTGACTATTTTTTTTAAGATATACTAAGAAATGGGGATGCTGATTACCTGTGTTTACAGTGATCCTTTACATAATTATCTAAGTGTAGAAATAACAAAGCATACATTTTTCTTTATTTCGAGATAAGAAAAATTAATGGTGATAAAAACTATATTTTTTTCATTTCACATCGTGGCTACTAGCTAGCCGGATGGATACATATTGAAATCAATATTTGTACAAATATACTGATCCACTCATTTGTAATTCTACATATGTTGTTCAAATTTAGGTAAAAACGAAAACAAAATTTACATCCCATTTTTATATATCCATTAAACCTTTGTCACCGGGGATTAACGCAGCGGACCTTCATTAAATCAAACTGGTTAATCTGATGGCATTAATACAATAAATTGGTCGAAATAACAAAGTATTGGAATTATATATGAGCACCCTTTTAAGTGGATTTACTGTTGACCGCAGTAATGTTAAATGTACTTCATCTTTTATCATTAAATTGATGTATTGGTATTACGTCAGGAGTTCTGGGCAAATATTTCAAAATTTATCTCGTATGTAACATGTACTAAAAGCGTAGTGCTAAGGCACTCCGTTTTCAACTTTTAATTTCATTTTGAGACACTGTATGTTGACTATAATCCAACACTGTGTTTTGTTTTATCGAAAGTGGGAAAATTAAATGTAAATTCACGTTAACAGCTTAAAATAGTAATGAAAAAAAAACTACAAAAATGCTTTTCTTAAAAAGTGGTATAGAATGTACTAAGCTCTTAATTATATAAATCTAAACTCTAGCGGTATAAGTAACTTTAAAGAGTTCCACTGTTTAGGTAAGTCCTGGCTCCATCATGAGACCATCCTATTAAACCTATTTTTTATTATTGTATTGATTGATACCTAAACAACGTCTAACTGTGAATTTTGTCATATGATCATAAGTGGGTCAAATTAAATTTCTTAGATTTTAATACATATTACAAAGTTATAATCTAATAATAACGTAATAATAGTTTTTGGTGTTCTTTTTTATAGAGATTTACCTATGTTACCATTTTCATAAAATATAAGCCCAATTTTAAACAGCATAAATTTGTCCTATTTTTAACAACATCTTTTGCTAAATTCATGATCAACCCTTATCAATAGAAACGTTGTGAATTCTCGTCTCAAAATTCTACATTTAGACTCTTCTTGATCTTCAAAACACTCGTATTAATAACTTACTAAACTAATACAACATAATAAAAACAGCTCTACGCTTTTTCCCGCATAGCACGGTAGGTAAATGAAACCTTATGCTATATTGTGTATTGGGAGACAAAACTTAGTTCCTTAGGATTGAACCCACAAGCATCCTATTCACAGTCCGACGCTGCACCACTACGCCATGACTCTGTCTGTAAATACATTTTACAGGCGCAACTATAAAATAAGAAATACAACAGTTTCATCACACTTGTACCAACGCAGTAAAATGTTCTGCATATTCCCAATTTTATATTAAATTTTTCACGCTGACATCAACTTCGATAAAATATGGATATTTTGTGGGAAACAATTTATTTATATTTTGACATTAAATGTATGTAGAGAGCGTTTATCACTGTGGTCAAATGAGAATAAGCAAGCATTGCACAAACCTAATCTAATCGTCCGGTGTAAGCCTGACCACAAATACAGTAAGTAGGTGGTATTAAGTTGAATTGACAGATTGAAAGAAGAAATACTTTTTAATTCGAACAAATACTTAAGATTAGCGCAATAAATCAAATGAACTCTTTAGCCTTATAATAATATTGATGATAAGTTACTAGTACCTAAGTAATAGAAACTCACAAATCAGATTCACAATTTTTTAATATTAGAATCACAGTTTTTAATTTTATGCTGTATTTCGCGCGCAGCAGGATAGGCAGAGGGAGCCTAGTGTCAAGACACTCTGCTGCTCATTTGCCACCGAATTCTGGGGGCATTGTGTGTGTTACGACACCAGAGCGAAGAAATTGAAATATTCGATATCTTGAGTGGGAATCCAATTTACAACTTTTCATGCTGACTGTATCACATGCTTGTGCCCTGGCGCCACGCCTCGGCATCCAAATGCATTGTCTCGAGTTAAGGCGAAAGCAAAGTTGACTTGACATTGGATTCCTTCTATTTATCTACTAAACCTAAACTTACATCATAATTTTGAAACTCACTACCACAAGTTAAACCACTACACAAATTCACAAAGCGGTATTTGAAAAAAAACCATATTTTGAATCTATTATATATGAAAATCAGCTACCGCTCCATCGTGTTAGTTTCCAAGTGGATTTTATAACATCCCGTATAAAGCCTGTGGGTAAGTTTATTTGAACGCTATTGGCACTGAATAGATACCGTTAGAGTATGAATATGGTACTAGATAATTTTTGTTCTTCTGAAAATAGGTTACAGGCAATGATTTTTAGAATGAAATATAAAATGTTGAATATAAAAACATAATCGTTTAAGTGAGTTATGATTTTTATGTTTTTTGCTATATAATAATAAACGAGGAAAACTGAGTGAATTAGTTTACTTATCGGTCTATTTGCGAGATTTCAAATTTTGTTGAGATATCTTTATCTCAGAGAGAGACAGAGAATTATTCAGTGTATATCAGGAAATGATAACAATTTAAAAATAAACAGCCCCCTGAATGGTGATCGAACCTCGATACTTTCATTTACAGAGTCTACAGTCGAATTCTGTCCTACTCTCCTTGACAGATCCAAGCTTAGGTTCAGATAAGTCTACATTTAATATAAACAAAATAAAAATTATACAGGATAATATAAAATTTGATCTTCCTTAGATCACGTACAGAGCAAGCGTAGCAAAACTTTCAATTTAAAACTATCTCAAAAGCGCCAAACAAGCAAATGTATACAGATAGCTTTGATCCTAAGCCAACATTAGGACAACGGATCCTTTTAACTGTAGTTTTCACATTTTAAACTCTATGTGAACAGTGTAAGGTCTTAGTTCGTAAATTCCAAATCGGTTCAGTGCACTTCTGAAAGTTTCTGAATCCATACAGAAATAGGAATAGGCCGTAATAATATTGATTCTAAACGGATTTGGATAGTGTTGCGGTCTCGATCCCGTTACTGTCTACATATATTATGTAATTGAGTATGGAAAAGTGTGGAAAAACGTGTGAGTGCGATGGGTTCGATTTCAACTCGGGGAAATTATATTTAAATTATTTTAATTTTTAATTTTAATTTTAATTTAATTTAATTTAATTTTAATTTAATTTTCCCATTTTGGTAAACAAAGCACGGCGTTGAGTTGACACTTAACACGCAATGTATCGAAAATTGGGCGAAAAGTAGGAAAAGGACTGTCTTAACATAATGTGATTTAGTGACTTTTTTACATCTTTAATTATCATTATTGTTTGCTTGTTAGCTTAACAGATTTTGTCTTTCTAAACCTCTCTCCACAATTGGTTAATACAAGAAGTTTTTAGCAGGTATTAAAATATAATAACAAATTAGTTGTAGTTATTTTAAAATGCTTAGTAAATATTTAAAATTGATTAAAGTTAATTATTTTATTATTCTATTGAATTAAGCGAATATTATTAAATTAAAAGAAATGTTTTTTCGTCAATTGATCATTTTATGAGTGGGCGTTAGGTGGAATTTCTAACTTTGGGCTCTGCCGCGGCAAATTTAGACAATACCATCAGTTAATAAAAATTAAATACGTACAAAATTGTTTATTCGTCTTTTCAGACATCAGAGTACAAGAAGTATTTATAATATATTTTTTATAAGATGATTGATGATGTACCGGTAGCAGGCCCTGGGTACCCTCCACTCTCCACAACCTCCTATATTAAGCAGCCTTCAACGTATATTGTTTATTGCATTCCTACTGCACTTTGATATGTAACGAATAGATATTGACCAGTTAGGCCGTAATCCATTCAGTTAGCGGTTAACTGTTCTACCGTTACTGATATGCGCTGTGTTAAATTAAGCATATTATAAGCACGAATGTACCAATATAGGATTTCTCGATTAAAGACATAATATACAGTATATAGGCCAGTCGTATTGAAAAAAAATATTAATTCATTCACACGCACACAGCAGGGTAGGCAGGGGAACCTAGTGTTAAAACACTCCGTTCCTCACTTTCCATCGAGTTCTGGAGGCATTGCTGAGTTGAGTTCATTATTGAGTGGCGGAGCTCAGCGCCGCGCTTTCGACATAAGACCGAAGAAACAAAAACATAAATGTAAATAAATATTTAATTTTCTCGAGTAGGGATCGAATCCACAACCAGTGGATTTTACAGTCACTCTTTAAGAAGAAAGAATATTGTTCTTTACCGTTGTTAATCGACATCACAAAGGATAAAGCTATTAAACGTTTTTAAAGTATTTGCTAGGCGATTACATCATCAATTTCTAATGAATTTTGTTGACGTGCCAGTCAAAGCAATAATAACCTTAATTAATTGACAAGTATACCTTACAATAACTAAATTGATTGGCACAAATTGCAAAATATTGGACCAAATGTAGTAAATATATAGGTATCAAAATTGAATTACCATTGCTTTGATTTAATAAAAATAATATTTTCACATTATTAATTAATTTTTTTCAATTTATTCATATTAATTTTTGTGTCAATTTGCAAATACTTATCACTTCACAGGTATTGTTAATAATATTTGAATTAATTATATTTTTAAAGCGTTCGAAAAAGATATTTCTATTTCTGAGTATTTTAATTAAGAATTAGGTCAACTAATTCCTGCCCAGATAAATGTTCGCCAGCTGAGCTATAATCCATTCAGATGGGTAACAACGTTAGGCGGAACAAAATATACCCGCTTATAATGGGTTCACGCTGTATCTACGCTATGCTGTAATTAATTTTATTTATGAAATTATTCAAGTAAAAAATGGCTTCACGCTGTATCTCGCACACAACAGGATAGGTTAAGGGAATCTATTGTTCAGCGGAAAGTGGGGAACACAGTGTCTTAACACTATGTTCCTCACCTTCCGCTGAACTTCGCTTCCTCAACTTTGCCTCGACACCAGAACGAAGAAATAGAAATAGAAAAATAAATCTTAATAAATATTCAATCTCCTCGAGTGGAGATCAAATCCACAACCAGTGGCGTTTACAGTCACCCTTTGTGCCCCTGCGCCACGACTGACCTGAATTCAATTACGCGTATCCTGTTATATACGAGATACAGCGTGAAGCTGTGATGACTTAATTTCGAATACAACTATCGCCTGTTAAATTCCTCACTGTAGCTTATACTCTCAATTCCCTTCATAATCCTACTAACAAAAATATATTTCAAAATTCGAATTCTCCTAGAAAATAAGTTTGGAAATCCATTTTGTTGAACCATTATTGCTAAGCCTAAGCCCAACAGATCAAAGGCGAATACCCGCATATACTACACACCTAAGCATCTCTATACTATTTGGTCTCGTACATATATTGAGAGCTTTTCTGTTATGTTATCTATATATTAATACGTGAAGCTAACATTTTATACATTTTTTAACCGACTTGTCTAAGAAAAGGAGGTTATCAATTTGACTATTTTTATATTTCTTGCCTCAGAACTTTTGTTTGGGTAAACCGTTTGAAAGCTAGTGCTTCCCGTGTGGTCACATTTATTTTGTCCATTTCTGACAATGGTATTAATGAAAAAATTACAAAAGTATCAAATTTGCATTAAGAATGGCTAAAACAAATAAACGAATAGCTCAGATTCTATGAAATTGAAATGGCGTCTAATGTGAGATACGCATATCGTAGAAGAGGGGCTTTGCTGAACTCGAATCCAGCTCCCCCTTATTGGTAGTTTTACGCGGGTCCAAATTATATGTTGTAAATTTTATTTGTAAAATATTGTGTTTATGTACAAATAAATAATAAAGTGCGGCGTTGAGTTCCGCCGTTAATTTTCATTGGTAACTTAACTTTTTTGTACTTTTATCAAAGTTTTATGAAAACTTATAACCAGATAAACAAATAATTTAAACGTTAACTATACAATAAAATCTATTCTAAAATTGTATTCAATAAATCATTGTTAAAATATCCCCAACATTTATGCTTACTAAGAGGTGCTCGTTACGAAACAGATTCAAAAATAGAAAAATGATATAACATTCAACTTTCGTAACGTGTCAAGTGCAGATAAAGCAATTTTTATATACAGAGGCAAAAAATCACTGTTCAACTGACCATTGCTATTCAGAATTGAGTAAAAACATAACAAAAAGATTCGTATGAAATTAATTATTAACTGGTACATTACTAAAACAGGCTCTCTATTTGTAAGCTCGATGGTCGTGGGCTTGAGCCCCATTTGGGGGAAAGAATTATTTAATTTTACCGTCCTGATAGATAAAAAGTGACGTTAAGTATCGAAGCACGCAATGCTTTGGAAATCAGCGGAGAACATTCAAGTGGGGAAAGTAGGATAGGGCACTCATTCTTCGTGTGAGTGTCACAAAAATACTTTAAAATATCCATGTCTAATGCAATAATACCTACGCAGAGTGGAGATTGTCGACGCTTTTCGCCGCATAATTTGTCAGAAGGAACAAGATACTCTGTTCTCTCAAGCAATATGGTGCTTTCCGGCCAATTTTTTGAGACATTGCATATTAAATGGTGAAACTTAACGCTACGCTTAGTCTACCAGAGGTGATAAATGAAAATAATGTTGTATAATATCTCCGAGATCCTCAAGATCGACATCCACAACCATCCCATTTACAAACAGACGCTGCTTTCATGTCGCCATTCATTATAATAAATGCTGCAAAAATAAATAATTTCATTTTTTTCCAAAATCAACAAATATGTAAAAGATATAAGAATAGCTAATGCCGATATAATTAGCTTGTAATTAACATTGACTTCCAACGAGGAAGTTGGTCAGTCAGGTCAGTTCCCAGGGGGCCTAGGGTAACTTTCCGCCTAAACCCAATAAAATATTTACACTGACACAATCCTCTTGTATTATTACAGTAGTTAATTATAGATACGTTCATTTAACTTAAATGAAGTATATTTTATAGTGTTGTTTTTGTTATTTTGGCTTCATTCTGTATAACCCATATGCGCCATGATTGCTTTAATGGGTTATCTTGGTAAATTACGCAAAAAACAACTTCACGCTTTTTTTCTTATGTAGCAGGATAGGTAGAAAAAGCTTTTCGCCAGAATTAGAAAACACATTGTTTTAAGAAAAACTCTATATAACACGAATGTATTAAATATTGGGAATGCCTAACAATTATGTAAAGGAAACAGGAAGTTTATGATTAAAGTCGTCTGAGACCATTCCGTCTAAGTATTTTCCGCTTGTTTCTCTTTTACGATGGGAACCGGGTTCAAACACTTCCACACGAACAGAGCCGCATGAATAAGCTACTAATATACAAAATTATTGCTCTAACACCTCATCAAAATTATATGGAAATCTATTTATGTAATTTAAATAGTAATCAACCAAACTACGAGTATAGTAGAACCAATTTGCATTTCAAAAGAATTAATCCCGTTACCACTTACTGAGAATCGCACAGTATTTTCGGTAAATAAGACCTGAAATAAAAAAAATGATTTATTTTATTTTAATTTCGTTACTAATTGCCGAAAATGGCTCAATATTTATTTATTATTATTTTAGCTCCTGTGTTGTTGTTTCCCGTATGTCTGATACATGCGGGTTCGCAAGGGAACCTAATATTAAGGGACAAGCGACGGGGATGCGCTTATACCATCCAATTCTTAAAAACATTGGTAGATGTCAACGCTGCGTCTTGTCTTATAACTATACTTAGAAAATGTAATGTCCACTTCAGAAAATTCATTATTTTCATTTCCTCTGTCTTGTTTCTCAAAGAGTGGTGTTAGGTTCTGCCTCTCACTAACCATTCTATGTTGAGTCTAACTTACTTAAATAAAAAAAAATTCGTGGGCGGCTTGATATCTGAAATGAGGACAGATGGGATGATTTCATTTTATTCTATGTGGATATATTTTCAATGTGCCCTCAGAATCTAGATGACATGTCAAACTCGCTTCGTAGACATCGATAGGTAGAGTTGAAGTGGAGTTAATTAAAATTTGCAATTGGCACCAATCCTTGTGGAATAAATTTGTCAAGAGTGGATAAGATATTAATATTTCAAAAAATATTTTTTTTGAGTTTCACGATGTATCCATATAGTAGATTAGTTAAAGTTAACTTGATGTCAAAACATTCGATTCTTTCCTGTTGAGGGGCGGGAATACAATTTTTGCTAAAATGAGAAAATAGAAATATTTCATTCTCACGAGTCGAGTATGAAACAGTGGTTGCCACCGCGTTTAAAGTCAGGCTGATAAGTTATATAAAACTATTATATTTCTTTACTTAAGTTTATGAACCGCCTCAAGTTTTGTGTTTTGACCTAGTGGAATTAAGGAATAGATGATTGAATGACTGATGTTCAATGAGAAAAATGTTTTGTCCAAAATCATTTTTTTAATTTAACAAGTTTAGTTTTGGTTGCTGATATCCTTATTATAAATAGTCTATAAACCAGAAAGTTTTTTATGAAAATATTAAGATTATTAAACTTTAATCTTTTAACATCGTTATTAATATATTAAATAACTAGCATCCTTGATTTGTTTTGCCCTAATGGTCGCTCATTAATCACTACATTTGTCTCGTGGGATAAAGAATATCCCTAACTTGGGATAAAAGGGTTGCGGCTCTATTATTTACTGGTATACATTCTGCACTATATATAGAAATTATTATATTTAGTCAAATATTAGTAAGGATTGAAAGTTAATGATGATATTTTAATATCTCAAAATGTACTTATATCTTTTTATTTCTATTTTAGTTTCACATAGTATTCCGTATTTAGGAGGATAGCCAAAGGGAACCAAATGTGAAGATACTCTGTTCCTTTTTCTGTTTAGTTTTCTAGACGTTGCGTGTTGAATGTCAATTCAACTTCTTGCAGACTTCTTGTTATTAGATATATGAAATGAAAATAATTTGAATATTATAAAAGAGTAATTAGCAAGTCACCACAAAATAATTAAAAATAGTTAATAATTCATGTAGTTTTAAGTTATATAAGTTATTATAATTATGTCGACATTAAAATAAGACTCAAAAGCATGCTGTAAATAAGAAACAAATAGCATATGTATAGACAATGATTTTTTTAAAGGAAAGAATCCAGAAAATCCTACAGTAGATAAATAAAAGTAAGTAAACATAATAATATAAGCGTGGATATGATTGATTGTCCCAAGGCGTCGAAATGAAAAAGATCAAAAGGCTTTTCCTGCCTTGCTGTTTTATGACGGTCACCTGATATAGTTTCATTTTGAGGATGTCTAGAAAAAACACTGCGGAGCGTTGATAGCGGGAATGTGGAGTATATTTTATAGAATAACGAGCCTTCAATAAAGGTAGATGATCTTAAATTGATAATAAACTGATTTGAAAGAAAATTGTTTACGTGAAAATATGTTAATATTGGCCTTAATTAAATTTTCAATGGATATTTTTCTAGCTGTGTACTTTACAGTACGCCACGCTTTGCCTCGACAACAGAACGAAGAAATGAAAATGTAAATTTAAATAAATATTTAGTTTTCCTCGAATAGGAATCGAACCCATAACCAGTCGCGTTTAGAATCACCCATTTGTGCCCCTGCACCACGACTGACCTCGGCAATTTTTTTAGGCTCACACTATGTCTCGCACATAGAGTAGAACATTATTCCCATTATTCAAATTTTAAATTTGCCACTATGATAATTATAAACAAGAAATACGTCTCAAAACTAACTGTTTTCACAACTTTTTACTATATTCCAATATTATTTCACTATTTTAATTAAAAATTCATAGCTCAGAGTTGAAGTTGAGATGGGTGGGCAGGTGTCGCGACCCGGATTTAGTTAAGGGTAGGATAACTCTTCGTACTAGACGCGGCTAAAAGCATTGTATCAAAGTTTTTGTATATTTTCGGAATACAAAATGTTATTTATTTATTTTTTTAGGATTTTAAAAATATTATTTCACATTAAGTAGAGGTCTTGTTTGATAAGAACGAATGGGCTAGAAGTGAGGCGCAGGTTCAAATAAAAGGAATGGGTATTCAAAAATACCCAGTGAGGCAGAAGTCATTATATCTTTAAAATTGGCGCAAAATTAGAATAAGAGTATCTTATTATTAAGTTCTTTGTATCTCTACTCTAATCTGCGATATGCGGTAAGTAAGATCTAACTCACAGCCATCGAGTTTAAAAACGTGGTCGTAATAAAAGTGATTTTAAAAGATTCATCATCTTTTAAAATCACTTTTATTAACTTTATGCTGTATCCCTAAAGATGAATGCTGTGGAGATGCATTCTCTTCATAGGATATTCGGATTCAGCTTAGCTTATCGAATCCACAAAAAAGAGAAAAAAAATCGGAAAGTCAAGTAAAAAGCATGAAAATCCCCGAAGATCACGTATGAAATGGTTTACGAATGAGGCATGCAGAGAGCGTTTGGCGCCCTATTCTCTCTGGTTACCTCGCTAGGGTTTGAAGCGTGAAGAGAGAGGCTATAAAAAAAATTATGATAATATCTTTCTCTTTAACTTTACAGCTACATTTTAAATATGAATGCATTAAAATTGTTTAAAACACACTTATATCAAAAACTTGGTCTAACTCATTATGAACTTTCGCAAGACATCCTTCATTTTAATTAAAATTATGAACCTTTACATTTTTGCCGTGTAGCAGAGTAGGTAAACGGAACCTAGTATTACAATACTCCGCTTCTCATCCATTGCTTGTTGCGTGGTGAAACTTAACACCGCACTTCTGTTACCAGAACGAGAAAATTAAAACAATTTAAATGTGATCATCCCTTCAAGTGATGACCGGACTCACAACTATAGTGTCGAACGCTGTGCCACTGTGTCACAAAGGTCTTAATTAAAACTATAGTAAATGACAACTTTAACTAAATGACATTTTGAGCACAATTTCTCATGAAAATGTGAAATGGAATATAATACAAAAATTGTTGAATTCATGCGGCAATTACGCCTGTTGTATTTCGAAAGATAAAAACAAATTTTGGGCCATACAAAATAATCCATCTCTTAAACAAAAGGAAGCAAAATGAGTCCTTTGGGTGCTTTAAAGCGAATAACAATTTTTTTTCACTGTCCGACCAACTTTGAAGATACTAAATTGCCGTTTTTATTATCGCGTTCTAAATACGCGGCCGTTCCGCTTGGGTTTTGTCTTCCAATGTTTTCGGTTCGGGCAGATTAAACCGTTCCGTTTGACTTTATGCAATGATGATTTCTAGAATACTTTTCATCTACACGTAATATAGCTAACAGGTACCACGAAGGCAGTAACAGTAGAATCGTTTTTAATTTGATTTGGTCAAAGAGGAGCTTGGATAGCGGAGGGGCCCTTAGTGTGCACTTATAGGGACCCCTTAAGACTTCCTTTGAATTGTATGTCACAGGTTGCTTTGTGTTCCTCAATCTGCAATAGAATGAGCACTCACACGGTAAATTAATGGAATGCTTAGTAGTTTCTTATAAAGCCTAGTTTTACCTTATCCTGGTCTGTAATTTTTATCATTTTTATATGTATTTCTAATTTAAGAATGCGTTACTGCACCCTTATATTATGACCAGTAAAACAATTAGTAATTAGGATTAACAGTTGAGACCCATTTAAATTTTTCGGGACTCAAAAAATTATAGGTCCTGACTGTTAATCATAAATAACTATAGGGTTTTTAACAGAATACTGTAAGAAAAGAAGGTTTAATTCGACTGTACTTTCTCATTTGAAAGCTAGTGCTTCCTGTATGGTCTCATTCTATTTTGGTCCATTTCTGACAATGGCATCTGTGAGAAAATCACATGTCTTAAATGCATGCATGCATGCATTATGTGTGTGCGCGACAAATGGACGAGAAATTTATTATCAAACCAACCGATTCCAGTGATTCTTTTTTATTGGAAAGGATACTACAGATACTTTAAGGATAGTTTAGCCAAAGTTTGGTTAGGTTCTGATTACGGGATCCGGTTGAAATTAACCAAGTTTTTATTTTTGGTAAAAAATATAATTATACTGTAATAGCAAGGTTAAACATTCTTATAATTGTCGAACCACGGTTTACTTTTAAACAAAAGTGAAATTCCTCATCGTTGCATTTCTGTAACCAACTTAAAAAAATAGCTTCTGCTCTTATTAACTGACTTCAAATAAGGGAGAAGTTATCGATTAGTCCGAATATTTTTTTATGTATGTTCTTATTGTTCTTATAAAAATCCAAAATAGATAGTATGCACAAAAAAAACCCTGAAATTAATTTTGGGTTTTACATACGACAACCACTATATACTCGTTTGAGAAACATATTTTTAAGGTCTACCCATATTTTATTTTTGTATTGTATTTTATTGTATGTCATCTCAACTATGTTGCTTGATAATAAAAGATTTTTTTTTTTTTTTTATTATATCACTTAAAATCGTAAAATAAATTATATTTTAAGAAAAAAGTTAAATGTATTTTTTTTAAAAAGATTTTTTTATAATTTTGAAGTCAACTTTCAAATTCACATAATTCATTCAATTTCACAGTCCACACCAGTTGGCCATCACTGGTACCAACCCCGAGTTATAAGTGCAGGCTAACGTAATAGTAAAGTTGCTGTATAATTGTGAATAATAATTGAGCTCAAAAACTATCAGTAGTCGGGTTTTAGTTTTCGAACTTATTTATTTTTATTAATATGCTTTTATTTATTTTTATTTAGATTTTTATGCGTATTACAGTATTTTCAGAATCATTTTACATTTTCTGTTTTAGTTTTACCTGCTGTTTTGTAGAAATGATTTCCAATTATCGGTTGCATGCCAGTAAACTGAAACAAAAAGGAACAAAGATGTTTTTGAAATTTACTAATAGTGAATTTTCATTTGACACGCCATATGATCAACTAAAATTCATGTACAATTCTTAATTTTTCTTTTTTTATCTTACCAGTTTTGCGCTCGACGGGGCACCACATTCAATTTAATGTGACGACACTTACGACAGCCTATATCCAGCGGACAATTGAGACGCTTCCATCGATACCTCATTTGTTTCGCTGTGTTGCTTCACTGTAGTGGGGTAAAAATTAGCAAGAGTGGGACTCAGGACAACTTAAAATCGTTATCTCTTCTAAGTAAGTTTGAAATTAAAAATCATGAAAGGAACCTCACAATTTTTTTAAATACCTATTCAACACACCACCTGACAATTCGTCGAAATATATTTTTTTCATTTGAACCATATGGGGACTGGTCGTTTGAGTCGAAGCACTTAGTCTTTACATCGCCACATACTCGTAGGAACACACATACATATTATATACATAGGAGGGCCGTTGCGTCACGCAGTCGGATAAAAATCAGAGATCTACATCTTGTTTACTCGAATATACAAGGGAATATAAATAATTTAAAAAATGCTTCCCATCAGATTGTAAGCAAGAAACGTTCAATCAACGTCGCCTTTTATAACATTCCCGTGTAATAGTAAAACGCTCAGTTAGTAGCGTAGTTGCAAAAACTTCAACCTTCAACTCCACTCTTTGCATAAATCCTATACTAAAGTTTGTTTTGATTTATACAAGTAACAAAAGGAATTTATCTTCTGTAACACTAAGTTTAGTGTTTTTATAATTTTGCAATATTTTAGAATTGATCATTGTGAAGCTATATTTTGAAGCATTTTTGGTATAAATATAGTTTAATGCATATTTGTTATGAGGCCAGTCGTGGCGCAGGGGCACAAAGCGTGACTGTAAAATCAACTGGTTATGGGTTCAATCCCCACTGGAGGAAATGCAATATTATTTATTTACATTTATATTTTCATTTCTTCGCTCTGGTGTTGAGGCAAAGCGCGGCGTTGACTCCGCCACTCCGCCACTTCCAGAACTCGGTTCAAAGTGGGGAACGGAGTGTCTAAGCAATAGGTTCCCTCTGACTACCCTGCTGTGAGCGGGATACAGCGTGAAGCTGATTTTTAATGTTGTTATATAACTTCACTATTAAATATATTAAAATATTTTAAAAAATTATAAAGACCGAAATTTAAACTTGTGGTTTAAACCGAATTTTAACTCTTACGTACGTTCAAATGCTGCAACTTACTAGATTATAATAGATAATTAATATAATATACCTCTATTTTCCTAGTCTAATCAGACTTTGTATTTAGTACATTGGTTACGACTAATTTAGAAAATTCTGAAAACAAAATTATGATTCCTGTCTCCTCCCCTTCTCTTTAAAATGCACATCTCACCTCCACTTTGTACATCTTGGTCGTATCCTATTAAGGCAGGATTCGTAATATAACGAAACGTGTAATTTACATATTTTTTAAAATGACTGTAACGAACAGAGAAGAAACTAGGAAGAACTATTTAGTATTCTAGAGATTTACTGAAAGGGCGCTGTCTGCTGAGTTCATCGTGTTACAGGTTATAGAGCTCAGAGCAATGTCTGGGACTTGTGATCCAAATGGAAACTCTATTTTCATCACATTCAACTCCAAGGGTTCCTTTAGATGTTTATTAACTCTCCAAGCCTATTAAAAATACAATAAAATATTTTCTTTGAAATAGTGCTAAAGGCTTTGAAACATTGGCTGTTCTTCTAATTAGGATCATAACTGTGCATTCAGTGTTAAAGCCTTATAAATGGCTAAATGATATATCTATTGCAGTAAATATATTTGTTTATTTATATTATCGTAACAGTTTATTGCTGATACTAGTTCATTTCCTAAAATTAATAATGAAAAATGTAATATGCTTTTCTCTTCACAGCAAGGTAGAACAAAAGGAACCTAGCATCTCCCATTCGTCCTTCATTCTCCCTTTCTCATCAATTTTTTAGATATGTTGTATTTAACGTCGCAGATTTTCTTGCTTAGTTAGGGAAATGAAAATAAATACCCCTGAGTGGAAATCGAACCCCTAAACTATTTCTATTATTGTTAAATGCTATTTCACTGCGTACCGGCGGTCTTGCGTGTAAATTGATTTAAAATAAAAGTGAAATTAGCAGCAGTATGTATAAATGCTATAAATGATTGTGTAACTACAATTTCGCACCACAATATAACACGCTTCGTATGTCAAACGAAACATATTTTCCATTTTCACAATTGATCGGTAACATATATTATTATGTATATAAACATAACATTCAACTTTAGCTCTAATTCCCAAATACTTTAGATAGATTTTTGTTCGCACAATTTTGGTCAATCCATGTCAAAAGTGCCGGATACGGCGTTTAAATTATCCGACCATTTTTATCACGGCTGAGTAATTTACCTGACAGACCTTGCTGTCGTAATTTTGTATATTTTTTTTTTATTTAAAATACTTCGAGTCTAGAAAAATCAAGTAAAAAAGCGCTTTAAACTTATTATTACGCTTTATCCCTGCTATGTGCAGAGAGAATGAGGTGTTAATATATTCTGTTCTGCGCTTCCAGAGCCAATACGTGTTCAATGGTGACACATTTTTTATAGAGGATAAAATTTTGTTGTGGGTTACCATGAAGTAATACAATATAGCATACCTAGATGAAATTAAAAAAAAAATATTTTCAAAAGTACAATAACAAATATCAATAAATCAAAGTATTAAATATTTATATACATATATTCTGAGTTTATTAACTTTAGTACCTATTGTAAGATTCAACTTATGTTAAAGTTATAATAATTTTTGTATGACCTAGAACTTGATAGATTTATCAAAAATCCTTGTATCTGGTTGTTTAGTTATCGTATGCAAAAATACAATTTAAAAAAGAAAACTTTAACATATGTCTCAGTATTTCTTGAGTTTTGTGCTTTCAAACAAACACATCGAGTTTACAATATTGGTATAAAACTTTTCACTACATACTTTGACTAGTCAGTTGTAGGAGACTAGATAATAAGATAAAAACTAGTGTACATCATTACTCATAAAATCACATTACATAACGAATGGTGAAATCTAACACCGTACTTTGTCTAACCGGATCAGGCCAGACCGGAATTCCTTTATTTAGCATGTATTCCAATCGCCGTTTATGGTTAACGTAGGATGTACAAACGTATGTAGTATGGTCATAAATACTGTTAAGACACTCTACTCTCCTAACAACATTTGGTAACTTAAACTATAAGTCCACCAAATCTCTTGAACCACTAATATTTTAAAACAATAATATTATAAATATAAAATTCCATATACAAATGAAACGCTATTTCTGATTTGCGATAAAATAAGTTAACCTGAAAATGACATTGTATACGAGTATATATTGCACACAACCTGCCACGAATGATGATGGATGGGCGACTTGTTTTTGCAATATTTCAACTGAAATACTGAAAACTATTTATATATGTAACAGTCGCTATCGTCGTCTGTATCTGTATTGTTTTAACTTCACACTTCGCCTATTCTCACAAATCGGGGTAGGCAGCATAATATCAAAACACTCTGCTTTACGCCAATATCCAATTTCGAAACATGGGTTGATTGGCAGAACTCAATAATACTGCCAATAGACCCTTTCCCCTTACTGAAATATTCTATTTCATTTTCCCGAGTAGAAATCGAACCCACGATTCTCGATATTACAGTCAGATAGATGGTCTGCCGCTATAATATATATTTGTTGATACCTAACATTGTCGCATTTCAATTTTCTGTCTGACTTAGTATCGTCTGCCTCGTGGCTGTCGGAACGCGCCTGATCTCACACGATGGCTAAGCTAGAGCTGAATCGAAATAAATCAAAGTTATAATATTTTTGATTCTAAGAGTATTCTATTAATAATTTCTTACTTAAAATTAATATTCGTACTGTATTTTTTAAGAAATACTTAATGTACGGTATTTCTTTTTCTTATTTTTTAGTTATGATATTTCAGTGGCCAGTGGCCAGTTTCATGGCGCAGTGTCACAAAATGTGACTGTAAAACCGACTGGTTGTAGGTCTGGTCCCCACTAGAGAAGATGAAATATTTACTCTAAATGTATTTTTCCATTTCTTCGTTCTGGGATCGAGGTAAAGCGCGGCGTTGAGTTTTGCCACTCAACACGCAGTGGCTCCAGAATTCGGCAGAAAGTGGAGTTCGGAGTGTTGTAACACTAGGTTCCCTCTGTCTATTTATTTAAGTGGGCAATATTTATGAGGAAAGTGAATATTTTTTTTTATTATGGTTTAAAGAGAATCTTGCATTTCCCAGACGAGGTACGTAAAGAGAATCTGGTGTTAAGACTGTGAATTCTTTATATCTCTAACATTAAAACTTCGAAAATGCGAGGGAACACGAAAAAGTTACCCTAAATCAGCGCTAGTAACAGTAGCCATTAGACTATCTGGCATCTGTTCCGCTCCATTTAACTTGAGTCAAAGAGACGGAGCGTTGGAATTACAAGGCTGCTTAGAGTAATCTTTTGACGTTTTTAGAATTCCTTTATGTCCTGGTCTTCAGCCTTCAATGAGATGTCCTACTCAATATAGTGTTACGCAATCTTGGCCTTCAATATTCATATATAGAAGGAATGTAAAAAAAAACAATTAGATTTTTTTGCATTCTCATTCTTCTTATTTTTTTAGATGTCTTTATTAATAAGAATGGCCAAGTGCGAGTCGGGCCCGCCCACTGAAGGCTCCTTACAAAAAGTTAAGGATTTGAGCTTTTTCTGAATTTCAAGCTTAGCTTAACCAGAGCCCTTTTATCTGATACCTTTCTTTAACTAGCGGCTTTAGTACTAAATTTTGTCTACCTTTTAACGCTATAACTTTTAGGATTTAACCACAAATCTATGGATTTCATTTTTTTTTCCTCTACTATTGCTAACTGTAGATGCTAGCTGACAAATTTCATAGTTCTAGGATAACCAGAAGTACCATATTAATTTTAAAAGCCTTTATACTGAATTTCAATTCAATATCTCCAAGCATTCCTGAGATAAAGAGCTCTTGACAGACAAATAGACAGACAAACGGACAACTAAATGATCTTATAAAGGTTCGTTTTTTCTTTAAAAGGTACAGAACGCTAAAAATTCAACATAAAAATAATCATAAGCATGGGCCTACTATATTATAATTAGCAATGAATAAGCAAAACATAACTTCTGTACTAGATGGTATTAATATATTTTCTTAATAGTGCTATTCTCTCAATTATAATATTAACTAGAAGGAACTTAATTATTTGATAGGGTCACACACGCGCGCGACTGTAAATGTGATGGTTGTGAGTTTGATTCCCACTCGGGGGAATGATATATTTAATATTTTAATTTCCTCATTCTGGTAAGGACGCAAAACGCAGCATTGAGTTCCACAACTCAATACGCAATGCCTACACTTAACACTACACCCCAATTAACACTAGGTTCCCTCTGCCTACCCTGCTGTATACAATACGTATAGATAAATAAAAATAATTTAAGCATTAATATTCCTCAATAAAAAAATTAACTGTTAAAGACCGCGTTTAACCGCGCAAGTCCCATCTGCGCCACGATTATCTCATTCATCTTACTACACTGAACAAGGGCACGAGTAATATATTTTTTCCGACACTATACCGTTCCAGTATCATAAGCTCCTAATGTATTGTAGGTACGGACTTTGTTTTTGCTTCACTGAAATATGGCTGAGCTTTTGCTAATCCTTTGTCCTAATGATACTTACCCGAGCTTGGGAGCTTCGAGCGTCGCATGTCTCTAGATTAAGCATGTCCTTTAATGATTTGTAAAACTTGATATATAATATTATTAACTGAACTGAACTATGTACCTATATAAGAAATTAAAACATCAAAAAATCTTTTATCATTAAAATCACTCCGTTCCCCACTTTCCGCCGAGTTCTGGAGGCATTGCGTGTGGAATTCAACTCCGCGCTATGCCTCGACACCAGAGCGAAGAAATGAAAATATATATGTAAATAAATATTTTCATTTTCTCGAGTAGGGATCAAACCTACCCGAAAATTACATTCTTTTACGAATTGAGTTATCAATATTTTATATATAATATATATATTATATGTAATATATATATTATAATATATATATAATATTATATATAATATATATATTATAATATATATATAATATATATATTATAATATATATATTATATTATTATTGTTATCAATATTTTATATTAGAATCCCTCCCTGAGTGTTCATACTCAGGCCGCCCTTCGAATTCTGGGGAGGGCAAAGTTCCGCGCTATAGACAGGGCAAACGAGACGTACGCTCCACGGCAACCCCTTCCACGCTCAACGTGGACTTTTGCAATATCAGGGGTCTACATTCCAACCTGAATGCCGTCCACCACCATCTCGAGACGGCACGGCCGGCCTTGTTTTTCCTGACGGAGACTCAAATTGCCCGACCGAGCGACACAGCCTATCTCCAATACCCCGGCTACAAAATAGAACATAACTTTATACCTCATGCCGGGGTCGCTGTGTTCGTAAGGGAGGACCTAAGTTTCCGTCGTCTTACCCATTTTGAAGGTCGGGACCTGTCTACCATCTGGCTCCGTGTTGACTCGGACGATCGTGCCCGAGTCTACGCATGCCTTTACAGGTCCCACAGTGGTAATGCAGAAACGGATCGGCTCATGGAGCACATTCAATCGGCTATCGACGATATGCTCTCACAGGTCCCCTCCGCTGAGGTCGTGATACTTGGCGATTTTAATGCGCACAATGCCAGTTGGCTTGGATCACGCACCACCGACCACGCGGGGAGGGCTGTAATTGACCTTGCTACGGCGGACGGATTGTCCCAATTGGTTGAGTCGCCTACGCGACTCCCGGACGTGGACAATCATAATGCCTCTTTATTGGACCTTCTGCTGACTTCACATCCGGAACAGTACCAGGTTGTCGTCGATGCCCCTTTGGGGTCTTCTGACCACTGCCTGGTACGGAGTGTTGTGCCCATTAAGCGCGGCAGCTGCAGATCACCCGCAACTCGTCGCGTCTGGCACTACAAGTCAGCAGATTGGGATGGGATGCGTACTTTTTACTCATCTTATCCCTGGGGGCCGGTTTGCTTCTCTTCTGATGATCCTAGTACCTGTGCCGCTGCCGTTGCCGACGTGGTTCTACAGGGCATGGAACTTTATATTCCTAGCACTGTAGTGCCAATCGGTGGCAAATCACAGCCTTGGTTTGATACGTCTTGTAAGCTTGCTGCCTCTAGCAAACGCGAGGCATATCAAATCTGGGTTGAGGCACTGGCTACTAAGGATCCGGAGGTGAAAACCTCAAAAAGAAAGTACAACCGAGCCTCTAGGTTCTTTAAGCGGCAAATTGCCAGAGCAAGGTCCGAGCATATCGCCAAAATTGGCGAGAAGCTTGGGAGCTACCCGTCCGGAACTCATCAGTTCTGGGCGCTCTCTAAGGCGGCACTTGGCAACTTTAGCCAGCCTTCGCTTCCGCCATTACGCACGGGAAATGACATCTTGGTCCATACGGCAAAGGAGAAAGCCGATCTCCTGGGCGCTCTCTTTGCCTCAAACTCGACTTTGGATGACCAAGGAACAACGCCGCCGACCATCCCGCGGTGCCAGAGCTCAATGCCTGAGGTTAAGTTTAACCAAACCGCTGTTAGGCGAGCTCTGTCCTCTTTGGACATCCACAAGTCGAGCGGGCCAGATGGCATCTCTCCCTTAGTGCTCCGTTCTTGTGCTCCTGAGCTGACACCGGTGCTAACGCGTTTGTTTCGGCACTCCTACTCAGTCGGCGTAGTCCCAGACTCATGGAAGAGCGCTCTTATCCACCCGATCCCAAAGAAAGGCGATGGGTCCGATCCATCTAACTACAGGCCTATTGCTATCACCTCCCTGCTCTCAAAAGTCATGGAGAGCATTATTAATAGCCAGCTCTTGGTTTATCTAGAGGATCACCGATTGATTAACGACCGACAATATGGCTTCCGCCATGGTCGCTCAACCGGTGATCTTCTAGTTTACCTAACCCACCGTTGGGCTTCGGCTATTGAAAGCAAGGGAGAGGGCCTGGCAGTTAGTTTGGACATGGCGAAGGCCTTTGATCGAGTGTGGCATGGGGCGCTCCTGGCCAAACTTCCATCCTATGGGCTTCCCGAGAATTTATGCAAGTGGATCGCCAGCTTTCTCACTGGGCGCAGCATCAGGGTCGCTGTCGACGGTTTTTGCTCCAACCATATACCCGTGAACGCTGGTGTTCCCCAAGGCTGCGTGCTGTCCCCTACGCTGTTTCTTCTGCATATCAATGACATGTTAGATGATTCTAGTATTCATTGCTATGCAGATGATAGCACGGTGGACGCTGTTTACTCCGGCCGAGCAAGTCTTTCTCGGGAAAACGCTGAACAGTGCCGAAATAAACTTGTGTCTTCTGTTGAGGCGTCCCTCGACAATGTTTCCTCATGGGGTGAAAGGAACTTAGTTCAGTTTAACCCCCTGAAGACACAAGTTTGCGCGTTAACCACAAAAAAAATCCCATTTATCGTATCACCAGTCTTTCAAAACACTCCCCTTACAGCCGCGCCCAGTATCAGTATATTGGGCCTTAATGTTTCGAGTGACTGCCAGTATCGCGATCATCTGGAAAGCAAGGCCAAGTTGGCCTCGAAGAAACTGGGGGTCATCAACAGAGCGAGACGGTACTTCACGCCAAAACACCGATTGGCCCTATATAGGGCCCAGGTTCGGCCTCATATGGAGTACTGTTCTCATCTCTGGGCCGGTGCACCCCAGTATCAGCTTGAACCATTTGATCGCATACAACGGAGATCCATTCGAATCATTGGGGACCCAATGATCTGTGAAAGGCTTGACACTTTGGCTTTGCGTAGAGACGTCTCCTCGCTGTGCGTTCTCTACCGCATTTATCATGGGGAGTGTTCTGAAGAACTGTTTGACCTGTTACCTGCCGCCGAATTTTCTAACCGCACAGTACGTCACAAGTTAAAATATCATCCACACCACCTGGATACGTGGCAATCTACTACTGTGCGGTTTCGTAGGAACTTCCTTCCACGCGCCACAGAACTGTGGAATGGCCTACCCGCGGCAGTGTTTCCAGGTCGATATGACATGGGTACCTTCAAAAAGCGCGTCTATCTCCACCTTAAAGGCCGGCAACGCACCTGTAGTTCCTCTGGTGTTGCACGGGGCCGTGGGCGGCGGTAATCACTTACCATCAGGTGACCCGAACGCTCGTTTGCCTTGTCCTTTTCCATAAAAAAAAAAAAAAAAAAAAAAAAAAAAAAAAAAAAAAAAAAAAAAAAAAAAAAAAAATATATTGATAGAATACAAAGGAGTTAATTAAAAATCACAATAAATTAACATTTATTTGCACTCATTAATTAAAATTCTTTTTCACTTAAATTATACAGATAGTAGAGTGAGACTTAAATTATTATTAATTATATTAATACTTTTTTTGACGTCATTACTTTAAAATAATATAATGGAATCTAATTAATAAAATGTACCTAATAATTTTATCAATTTATTAATCACATTTCTAATTTTAGATCGGATTACACTTTCCTAAAGAAAGTAAAATATAATTTAATTTAAATGTAATATTCCTTAGACCTCACAGTAGGTACATACAATCGTGTATAATTCTATAGCGTTCCCTAATGAGATACTTCGATCCTTATTCGAAGAAGCCGGAAAATTGCCGTTATTTATTTTTTTCTTTTACTGAGATATCAATCAGATGTAGATTACTGAATTGATATACGAGTATGTTTTAGGTCAAATACGTAATTGATTTTGTTATCATTTATTGTTTTTTATATTTGCTTGTAAAAATGTATCTTAATAAAGAATATTTTGAATTTGAATATATATAGTCATATAATTAAAACACGTGATAGCGTGTTTAACCAAGTTATAAATATGGAAACGCGTAATATGTATTTTAAGCGAACCATTTCCAACTTTTTTTCAGTTCTTCATAACTCGTAAACGAATTAGCTTGAAAATTAGCGCATTTATGAAACTCCCTAACTTCTGGTGTGTATAAAATGATGTTTGGTTTCAAGGTAGACTATTATTTCAAAAAAACTTTTTTAATAACTATTATTAATGATGACTTGTAAGAAAGTAAAAATAAACTGAGTATGAAATTTAGATTACAGTACGAAACACGAGTTTAAAGAAAATTATATTCATTAAATTAAAATTGTATTCAATTGTTAAAAAAAATTAAACCCGTAGTGTTTTTAATAGTTCGAGGATTTTTTTTGTCCGTGCCTTTTGTCTGTTCTTATTTTATTGGTGATTTTTAAGGTTTTTTTTTTTATATTTTAAATCTTCGTGTGAAATGTGGAATCCGTGTGAAAAAATCTGGGTGACACCCCTAAAAGTACCCAGGTTCTACCTGGAGGGCTGATAAGATTCCATGGGAATCCTAAAGGAACTGAAGTTGGGAATTAATATAGAAACACGACGGTTGTGGCTTCCATTTTCACTTGATGGAGCAATTAAATGAGTAAATAGAAAATGGCATATAGTATCACTAAGCTTTATTTATCTAGTCAGCATACTAGGGTACTTGAGGAGAAAACATTTGTAGCAAGTCTGACCTTTTTAAAGAGGTTTTAGTGTTAAGAATAGGTTCAATTTACAAAAAATAAAAATCTTATGTAATACAGCTTCATGTTTTTCACCGCATAGCAGAGTAAGCAGGGGAAACGAAAAAAGTGTTTAGACGCCTTGTGCTCCACGTTCCGCCCATTTTTCAAGATATTGTGTGTAGAGTAGCTGAACTGAACGTCGCGCATTGTCTACCATGGCGGTTGTCCAATAAGATACCCGATGAGCTTTTGGCAAAAAAAAATATTCGTCTTAAAACTTTATCGAGCTTGGAAATCTGGTAATCTTCCAATTTCTCTAGTAATATAATAATATATTATATAAAAAATCTACACATACTCATGTAGAGTCCATAAAACTGGCAGACATTGACTTTTGGCACCAACAACTCGGTCAGAATACTGTTTTAAATTTACAGAATTTAAATTAGACGCAATGCGATTTTAAAATGATATGAGAAGAAAAAAATCTTCTGTCGCGACCCAGTATCACAGTAGCACCATCTTGGTCAGTGATAGAACGCGATAATTATTGGTTCTAATACTTGGTTAGACATGGTATGAAGTTTGTGTCAAACACCGCCATCTTAAAATATGTCTTAAAATCTTATGAAATGAAAAAGTAATTGTATCGACTAGGGTACATCTGCTCCTAATATACGGATTTTACGACACGATTCTATGGTTTTATTTGTTTATTTGCTTGCCATAGTTCTCAGTTATTAATAATTTCCAATAAAGTTTTCCACTCATTGGATCTATATTTTTTGAAATTTAGTCCTATAAATCTTAATTCATGTATCAAATTCACGTGGGGGAAATACTTTCTTATCAATAAACAGCATTTAGAACGTTCAGGGCGATCTCTTTTTTTATTCTACAGAATAAGCCAAGTACATTTATCACATCATCCTCGTCTATTGTAATATGGTAGGCATCGTACACAGTCCTTATTAGGGGTCCTACACACATCGTAACGTAGCTCAACTGAGAGTTCATGGCAAAACTGTGCACGCAAACCATAACGTGTATATTAACGTGATATATAAAACTCGGTTATGCATGCACGGCTAAAACCATCATGCAAAACCTAACGTGTATGGCCTCTATTACAGTCAGTCACTGTGCCACTGATCCACGACGGCCTCAATGGTTCTGACTTAAACAAATATTTTATTACTTTATATAAAAACTATCTTAAAAGATTGATATAAAATTCGCATTTTTATTCCTTTCCAGAAAATAATCTTCCCATTCTGTTGAACTAAAAACCTTTTGCCGTGACTTGCTTGTAATTTTCACCAAAAGATGAAAGAGAGCGAGCGAGGTCCTCCTCCACTAAGTACTAACAATTAGAGATTTTCTTTGCATGTAATGATGCAGACGTTAAAGTTTTTCACAATGAAGAATAAAAATATCTATAGGTACTAAGAATTCTTTATTTTATTTTGACTCATCTTTTGTAATGTATGCAGCGTTGAGCTCCCACACTCGACAGGAACTGTCACGAATTTGGTTGAACAGTGCTGAATGCAGTATGTGAACACTAAATTCTACTTGCCCACCTCGCTTTGCGTAAAGTTAAAAATATATATGTATAAGAATGGACTATTCCAAAAAAAATTGACCCAATAATTTCTGATATAAGGGCATTTAACGAAACTAGCTGTTGAGCTTATTAATAATGTTGTAGCAATTAAATATTAACCGATGAATGAGCAATATTTAAAATTTTCAAGAATTCAGATCTAAAATTGGTGCGTGAGGGAAGGAGTGCCTTAACCCTAGGTACCCTTCTAAACAGAGGATACATTGTTAAGCTTTTATCAAAATCAAACACCCTACCATCACCATTCAACCAGTCACACGATATATTTAGCACAAAACTTGTCCCATATATCATATTTACATAGCGAAAATAAGCTAGTTGTAGCAACATCAATCATTCATACCTTGCTTATGCTTTACACCATCCATCTTGTGCCGACATCGAAATCGCCTCGCGGCTGTCGGATGACGGATCGCAGAAATATTCTGATATGTGACGTATTGTATACTGTGCAGTACTGTATTTTGTTAGTAAATTTAATTATGAGAAATGTAGGTGTGATTCTTGATAGTAATTATTTTTATTTGGAAGGGAAGACAGAGGGAAACTAGTGTTAGGACACTCTGTACTACATTTTATGCTGATTTTAGAAAAATTGCGTATTAAGTTAAGCACTTTGTCTATGTTAACAGATGAATGATAAATTTATTTTTTATATTCTCTTGAATGTGAACCTAATTCATTACCATCTCGAGTAATCAGATGTTTTGTGCCTTGGTAAAAGTGTATTAGAAAATTAATTTTCTTTTGGAGGCCATCGTTTCACAGTGGTACAAGCTTGTGACTGTAAACGCAATGGTTGTGGGTTCCATTCTCATTCAGGAAAAATAAATATTTAATATTTTCTCGCTCCGCAAAGGAAAGGCGTAGCGAACGAAAAACATAGAAATCCATCTAAATTTTAAGACCAAAATAAATATTTGCATAACACGATCATTTAAAAAGCTCCAAGTTCTTGAGTACCCTCGTACATTATGCAAAATCAATATTTTCAATCACCGTGATAAAATAAAAATAGATATCGAAAATCCCTTTAACCCTTAAATGTGGATATAATAAGGCTTTCGTTTACGATAATGGTACATGAATGTGAGGTGTTCTTTACATTAGTTTCTTCAAGGGCCTTCGATACTCGTATGTAAGGGTTAGTAATATTATTATGTAAATATTGTTACTTTAAATGTCGTCGTGGTGTGGGACAGCGTGTTGTAAGCGTGAAGGTTTTAGGTTCCATTGCCGCTCGGGATGTGTGAATTAAGGAAATAGTAATAATTTCTGTCTGGTTGGGCTCCGCTAATGTCTTACAATGCCTTTCCTTCCTTTTTCTAACAAGAGTCTAAGAATATATAAGAAAGAATATATCATAACCTGTATAGGCCTACATTATAACGAGTGTATAGCCCTACATTATAACGAGATCGTAAACAGGTTATAAAAATGTATGATTTTATATATTCTTTTTTTATGGGATCATTATGTTTTTCGGGTTTTATAGTCGTTCAAAATTTTCCTATTTGGTGTTATTTTAAAAGTTTTTACAAAATGTACCTTATTTATTTTTCGTCATTATAATAGGAAACTACTCTATTTGTACTTTTTATTGGTAAGTTGTGTCAAATCATGCATTTCCTGTTTACCAAAGCGAAAATATTTCACACCACCCCTTCGGTGGTGTGAAATATTTTTGCTGCTGTTACATCATAGTTATACTTTTCTCTACTAAATATTTCAAATATAATTAAATAATATCAAAGTTACAACGCAAAAAAATATATTAAAACCAAATCAAATTAACACTCAAGACTAACAAGCTAATTAAGTAATTACTGTAGCGAAAAATAAAGAAGTATAAAAGACAAATCTGTTTCGTTCATTAGGCAAGCAATAATTGCGTCTCGTAAGACTTACCGTCGTTTATTTAAGGTGCGAGTGACTTTAGTTAGAAATATTTACTTGTAATTTATTAAAAAAATATCCGCACCACTTTCAATGAAACCACAGATTTAACTACTCTATAATACATTGCCTAATACATTTTTTTTACCATAAATAAAAAAGTATTTTTTTTTTAACAAAATCAATAATCAAATTATCGTTGTAAGATAAAACGTAGTTTGTCAAGGATGACGCGTATGTCGACATAAACCTATATCATCAAATGGAAATCAAGTTTAATCTTTAATAGTATTTTTGTAGTAGTATGTGTTTACGTTATTGATTCTATGCGTAACTGTGTGCGAAATAAAAAAAAATCCTACGTCTTAACTGTTGAGGTATCTTGATTAATTCCTTTAGGTATGGGCTTGAAATATTTTACCCTATATGCTCCGGTAGAAGGAGTTGACGCTTCCACTCTATATGAACTATATTACTATGAGGTCGTCGTGGCGCTGTGGCATAACGTGTTACTATAGACGTGATAACTATGGGTTAAGTTAAGTTAAACAGGCTGCTGGCTTAAGCCAGTATTCGGACCAACAAATGTGTTTATTTTTTTTATTTATCTATTATGATAAGTCAAAAAGCGCGTCGTTGTTTTCCGCCACTCAACAGGCAATGTATCGATTTTTTTTCAGAAAGTGGGGAACTAGTTTTGAAATATAATATTATGTATATCTGCATATTATTTCCATTTTCAATATATAAAACGTACAAAAAATAAAAAAAATCGTAATACAATCGTTCTTATTTTAATAATAGCCCTATATAATGGTATCGAGTATCAGCTGTACTGTACATGCAATTTACAGTGTGAAATCGAGTGTTATATCCGGAAAATTAATTTTAGCTTACTGATGATTCAAAATTTTGCGATTTGCAATATAACGTGGGAATAACCAATTGGCGTAGTTAATATATCTGTGCTTAACTGAACATCGAAGTAATGGGTTTGTAACCCTTAAATAAATATAATTATGATGCCGTCGTGGTGCAGGGGCACAAAGATGTGACTAACGTGACGATTGGGCGTTCGATTGCCACTTGAGTTATTATTTTTTAAATATTTCTCTCTGGCACTAAAGAAAAAGCCCGGCGTTGAGTTCCGCAACTCAACACTTTATGCCTCGAATAATTCGGTGGAAAGTTTAGAAAGGAATGTCGTAAGATTAGGTTCCCTGTGCTTACGCTGCTGCGTGCGAGATTCAGCGTTTTCGCCTTCATCAGCTAAAGCTCATTTGATTTTTTTTCTTATGAAGGCGAAGTCGCGGGTAACAGTTAGCTTATTACAAAAATGTTTAATTAATTTAGTTTGAACAATAACGGCGATATATTTTGCACTGTACGCAATGTCTAAAGCTTTATATTATGATAAACTAGTGACCTACAAGGAGATAATCTAAATTTAAACGTAATCGTTTTAGGTTTGATTTCACTCGATAGAAAGATAACATTTATAGAAAAACGTTTAATCACGAAAAACGAGCTTCTTTCAACAGAACATTTTAATACGACGCGTTGAAACTTCCATCAACCATCTTACAATTCTATCATCAGGCCGGCTCGATGATACCATAATATTGTATGTTCATCTTATATAGTATCAATCTTCATGATGATACAACAGTTAGAAGAGTCACTTATTTACAGCTCCACCGGATAGATAGCGCGTAAAAAATGATTTTAATTTTTTCACTGGTAAAACATAGCCCGATCGTTAATCGCGAATTCTTTTGACACCAGGTTCACTCTATCTACCCTGCTAAACTATAAAAAGCGTAATAAATATGGGCATAATATAATAATGGACATTGTATTTTAGAAAGCGCAACTTATTGTCATGTAACCTTAGGACTAGGTAACTTCATTCCCTTCAACTTAAAATAAGTATAACGCTTTCCTTTCCTTTATAACAGGGTTTGCAGAGGGAATCTAATGTCTCTTTGGGACTCTCAGTAAAGTAACATGGCAAAACTCGGCATTGAGTCCCACCTCTTACCACGCAACGTCTCAACAATTGGGCTTTGGGAGGAGGGGGTGTCGTAATACTAGCTTTCATCTGCCTGTCATGCTATATTCGGGATACAGCATCGAAAAAACAAGAAAATTTTGACGACCTCGACGAAAAATACAATTACAAAATTTCCATATGAGAATCTGTGGAAAAATCTCGGCACAAGATCTCTCAAAAATCGTCAACAGTATATCGTTTCTGTTCCATGAAATGGAACGAAATGAACGGATTACACAAGCGGAGAGAGTAAATCCACAATTAGTCACACGTTGAAGGGAATTGATTCAGACAATGCTTAGCTTGGAATAGAAGATTTTGCGTTTGTAGAACACTCAATTCACATTGTTAGGATGGAAAACCGATGTCGATGAATCAATTTAAATATATCCTGTTCAAGAATGTGTAACTAACAAGTTCATTTGTAAAGTATAAAGGTGAAATTGTTGTGTATTTCGAACATTTGTTTGTTTTATGTATTCTACAAACGAACAATGTGACGTCGTTCCGTTAGGCTGAATTAGAGCTAAAATCAGATTTAAACATTACCACAAAAATCTAAGTCTATTTTAAATGACAGTGTCTTCAATTTTATAAAGAAATTGACAGTAAATTTTTCTTTTTTTTTCTAAGCCCAGATATTTGTAACTAAGTTCTATCATAATCATAATATTAAAGTAGGTCATATAACATATTAAATCATAAATTTAACATCACAAACGAATGAAGGCTAAATCTGGATTAAAATGTAACTTCATACGGATGATTATTCTATCTTCTATGCACCGAACACTGCGGAGTTTTTAAATTACATGGGGTCGTGATATGGTGGAATAAAGTTCCGACGAGAACGGATTAGCAAGAATGGAATTTCATTAAAGTGCATATTACAATTTGTGTAGTGTAGGCAAAATTGCTTGAATCTGGATTATTCCTGCTATTTTTATTTTGAATAGGTAGAGAGAGAGAGAACTTTCGGCTAAGACGGCTACGGCTTGGGCCGTTTTGGTCATTTAAAGCGGCAATTGAACCTCAAAACATTGAACAATTATTCAAATTTACTAACAGCACCACAAAATGGAATCTCATAAAAGCGTACATTACGTAGGTTGATATGTTTGCAAAATTGTCAGAATTTTCTAAACGTTTTTTATTTCTACGCTTTGCCTGCTTCTTGTTTGTCTATTTTTTATACATAGCGATCAGAATGATGAGTGATTTATAGTAGATACTGATAACCGTTACGTAAGTAAGTAGAGAGATCCTAGTGTTATAAATAATCCTAGGATCCTAGTGTTATAAATAATCCTAGGGATATTGTTCCTGTAATTGCTCACCTTGCTAATCTCTGCTTAAGTAAGGGAGTTTTTCCTACTCTGCTCAAACGAGCTATCATAACACCTGTGTTCAAAGGTGGGGATAAAGATGAAATTAGTAATTATAGACCTATTTCTGTCTTACCGTCGATATCTAAAATAATTGAGAAACTCATCAATAAAAGATTATTAGAATGTTTAGAACATTTCCATATACTCTCTGAATCTCAATATGGTTTTCGTCATGGTATCTCCACTGAGGATGCTGTTGGTGCACTAACTAAGCTAGTGACGGAACACCTAGACAGGGGCGAGAAATGTCTAACTGTTTTTTTGGATCTGAAAAAAGCTTTTGACACCGTGTCCGTCCCACTGCTGGTAAACAAATTAGAGCACATCGGAATTCGTGGAACACCACTCTTATTGTTAAAAAGCTATCTTTCAAACAGGAAACAAAGAGTTAAGCTAAGTCAATATGTCAGTGATGATGTAGAAGTTTCATACGGCGTTCCTCAAGGTTCCGTTTTGGGACCTACGCTCTTTCTTATCTACGTAAATCAGCTCTGTAATATACAGCTCAAAAACGCAAAAGTTTTTTCGTATGCTGATGATACAGCTGTTGTTTTTGCTGGAAACTCATGGCGTGATGTTCAACTTGCTGCTGAACACGGCTTAGCAAAATTAGCTTTATGGCAACCTATAAATGGCAACCTATTAACCCTAAATATTACTAAAACAAACTTTATATGTTTTAGTATTAGCAATCGTTCCCAACCCGCAAATGATTTTAATATTAAATTACATCTTTGTGGTGATGGAGGGCATTTAAATTGCAATTGTCTTACCATCAATAAGGTATCGTCTATTAAATATTTAGGTATTATTATAGACCAGAAACTATCCTGGTACCTACAAATTGATCATGTTGCAAACAGGATAAGGAAATTTAGCTGGATATTTAGGACATTGCGACACGTAATTCCCAAAAGCATCGCTTTTAAGGCGGTTCATCTCAGAAATCCTCTAAACGAAATATATATATCAATTGTACAGTCGGTTCTGTCTTATTGTATTACTATTTGGGGCGGTACTACTAAATCAAAATTTCTTGAATTAGAAAGGACACAAAGAGCTCTAATCAAGTGTATGTACTTTAAAAAACTCAGATTCCCCACTGAACAATTATATAAACTCAGTTCATTGCTCTCTGTTAGGAAAATATACATAACTCAGACTATATTAAAAACTCATAATTCCGTTTTTTATGATGAAATTATAGAAGAAAAAAGAAGAAAATTCAATATTATTAAAATTCCTATAACTAAAACTCGATTTGCCTCCATGCAATTCTTCAAACGATCTGCTCAATTATATAATGAGATAAATAAACACGTTTACATCTACCCTAAAAATAAACACGATTGCAAAAAAATCCTCTCGGACTGGATCAAGACACTTACTTATCATGACACTGAAACTCTCCTACTACACGTTCAATGACATACATACCCACAACATAATAACATACGCAACCACACACACTGTACACACACACACACACACTCATGTACACACATGCAAACTTACACACTTTATATACACGTTCATTCAAACGTAGGTATAAAAAAAAAAAATAAAAAATAAATAACTTATTTTAAAATGTTTATTGTGTTAAATATTGAAACAGATTCTAAGATATTGTATTGGAAGAGCGGGATCTCCTAATACAGGCATTACTTGCTTAAAAGGAGATCTCTGTAACAAATATTTCTGTGTAAAATCTGTTGAACAAATAAAGTACTTTTTATTTTTATTTTTTATTTTTATAAAACTCAGTCTTCTACTCGTCTTCTTTCTTTTCAGTCATTTTGGGCTTTTTAACCTGAAAATGGAAACCATACATGATTAGCTATGAGGCCAGCCGTGACGCAAAGGTCAAGAGTGTGACTTCTAATTCGACTAGTAGTGGATGCGATTCCCTTCTGAGGAAATTAAATATTTAATATTTTCGTTCCTTTACTCTGGTGTTGAGGCAAAAGATGGGTTGAGTTTCACCACTCAACACGCAATGCTTCCGAATTCGGTGGAGGCTGCAGGACGGAATGTCTTAACACTAGGTTCCCTCTGCCTGTCCTATTGAGTGGACGATACAGCGTGAAGCTGCAAAAAAATATGATTAGCCAGACTTACCAACAACAGCCCGACGATGTAATGGAATTTCATTAAAGCGCATATTACGCCCGTTTGTATAATGTATGCAAAATTGCTAGAATCTGGATTCTGACCGAATTGATGCTCGAGAGTTTAATAATGAAGCTATTAATCTCAGTCAGCTTTCAAACTTTAAATGCACTTAGCGATGAGATGTGAAAATCTCGCAAGTTATATTAAAAACCCAGTGAGCTCTTGTCTGTATATACGCATATATGTAGGAACAACTTTAAGGGGGAAAATTTTGTTGTGCTCTCATAAATATTGGGGGTGACTTGGATTTATATTTTATGGACGTGTTCAAAGTGATTGTAAGTTTTCTTAAGGAGTGTTTTTAGAGTGAACTTGGTGTACTTTACTTCCTCGAGATATTGGGTGGCATTAAGTCAGCCGGAGTATTTATGTTGTTACCAGAATGAGCATCCTTCTCATCCGTCACGTTAACAGTCTAGCACTGTGCTGCTGCACCACGACAACCCCGAAAAAAATAATCATTTTTTAAACCTATGTATATGTATACCTTGTGGTTTCGGTTCGGTAAAAAATATATGTTTGTATTCATGATTTGGTTTAACAAAATGCCGTATTCATTCCGTTACTTAGTATAATAGTGTTTCGGCTTGAGAAGAAAATGGTTTGATTCCTTTTTAACAAAACGAATTGTTTTATTACTTCGCTCTGGTAATTGGCGTTACCTAGGCTTCGTTCGAGACGCAATATCCTGAATTCTTGGGGAAAGCGGAGAACAGAGACAATATATTTCCTCAGTATACGCTGATATTAAAATGCATGGTATAGCGTAGCTGAAAAACAAACTTACTAGGTTCCTAACCACCTGCGATAGGAAATGAAATTGATAAAAACCACTCAAAATGTCAAATGCAAAAGATGAATCGTTTGAAATATTCAACGAAAGTTCTTTGCATAAAATTGCATATCCTTACAAGTGTCGAGCTCACAATATAAATCTTATATTCGTCAGATTTTTGTGATGGATATTGGAAGGACATTTAAATATTTGAATCTTACATATTTTATTATTTTTATTTCGTTTATTAACAATGACTAAGACTTGCTTTAATGGTAAGTACAGTGGTTACCGACATTGGAACCGGTAATGGTGAAGAAAACTTTCTTCCCCGACAAAAATGGACTGTTCAAACGAGCGAGTTGAACTGTTCAAACAAACTTAATAATATATATATATTGCCAAGCAAAGCTGAAACACCTATTTGTATTTTTTCATGTGTAATAAATATATCTGGCGACTGGCCTCAATATTTTAATATTTTTTCAAAATATAATTCTAAACTACAAAATTTTGTTTCAAATACACAAAAATGGCCGGATAGCTTCACGCTGTATTCCGCGCAAAGCAGGGTAGGCAGAGGCAATTAGTGTTAAGACCCTCTGTTCACCACTTTCCGCATTCTAGAGGCATTGCGTGTTAAGTGGCAGAACTCAACCGCAATTTACTCGACACCAGAGCGAAGGAATGAAAATATAATAATAATAATAATATATACTTTATTGTACACCACACAAAATAAAAAGAAAAACAAAGCACAAATGTAAATAAGGATGAAATGTACAGCAGGCGGCCTTATCGCTATAAACGATCTCTGCCAGGCAACCTTAAGGTGTAGGAATAGTTAAATCGGTAGGGGTGTACTTGCCTTAAATATATCTAAATATAGCACACAATACATAATACATAAATAGATGCATGCATACATACTTATATAAATATATACATAAATACATACGTACAAAGGACATTACATTATACACATACACATGCATATATATAATACATAATAATACATAGTGTTGAGATACATAAAAATAAAAGAGTAATAAAGACCAAAAAAAAAAAAGAAGGACACACGCATAACGCTAGTATAAGAGGAATTCATATACATATACATTTAAATAAATATGTAATTTCCTAGCGTGGGGATCAAACTCATAAGCTACCGCGTTTTATAGTCACATTTTGTGCCCCTGCGCCACGATTGGCCTCGTAAGCAAGTAAAAAATTAAAATAGTTAAGTTTTAATCACTATATTAAATAAAATAATCTTTTATAGTAAACTCAATCTAAGGTCTATATTAAAATGATAAAAATAGTAAGTGATTATATTTCTTACAATAAATTTTTATAATTGTTATTGACAGCGTGACATTATCGTCTACGAATATAAGCATAACCCTACTCATATTAAGCTTGCTGAAAATTTACGATATCCAAAAATAAAAGGAATCTTTAACATATTTATAATATTCATCAACGTAATGAAATATTATATTTATTGTATGAGATTCTATCTATGAAGCCAACCACTAAGCCCGCGAGTATTAATATTATAAATCAAATATTAATTTTATGTCGAAATATCAAAGAAGATAGAAGTTAAAGAAAAACATTTTATAAATTGGATAAAATATATATACGTATATCTCTCCCATAAGATTTCGTAATAAAAAATTTGGTACAAAAAGCCCGGAGTGGTGTCAGCACCCTTAGTAACTTAAGTTGGGCCAGGCTTGCGTGATCAGAAATCTGAGAGGGCGTGTTTAATCTCCCAAGTTTCTCCATACCTACTGTCACCCCAAGTTGTTAGGGGACGGATAAGCGTCTGCTTTCCGTCAAATGTAATTTAGCTTGAAGATAACGTTGAAAGTTTATGAGACCATCATTTTGTTTAAAATATATTTAAAGATGTCAATATCTAAAAATCGAATGCTTTTTAAAAACATTTATTTAATTTTTAATTTTTCTATACAAAGGATTCTTCGTAAATATCCTGATGACATTTAAAAAAAAATTAAATTTACTTGTACTGGAACAAGCGCCTCTTCTAAAGAGCATCCAAATATTCAAATTATTTCATCTGCAATGGTTGTTTATAAATCTTAGTATTCTATTACATTTTCTATAGATAATTTACATATCTTTATACTATGTTTATAAGTAAGCGAGTTGAGATAAATATTGAAAGAATGTACAACATTTTCACAAAAGTATATTTTATTCATTAATAAAAATATTACGAAACAACAACGATCTAAGATCTGATTCTAGTAGCACACTATTTTAGGAGTTTTTTTATATCATTAAAATTACTGTTTAGTTTTTTCGTATTACCATCTTAACTATCGTTATTATTATTTGATCTTATACAGTGTAAAGCTGAAAAAAAACATATTATCAATAATTATTAATAAAGAGAATATGTACACACACTGTATATATTGAATATCCTATAATATATGTATATGTGATAAGCATTTTCAATACAGGACTATTGAAAATGCTTATCACATATAAATTTCCTAATCCAGATATACGAGTACGTCATTTGAAGTATTTAGATCTCGGAGTCAACATTATTATGCATGAATCATATTACCTCCGCAAACATGCCATTACAATATTGGTTTTTACCAGAATTCACGTACATTCGTTACTTATGTGATAGTTACACGTGCGGCTCTCAGCATGTTTCGTACAATATGTCGCTATTTTTACGTGTATATATTTATGACCTGGTGAAATGTGGCTTTGATTTTTTTTCTTTGATTTCGAGTAGCGTTTTTCCGTCTATCCGTGTGGAATACTAGTCTAGTTCTCAATATCGATGCGGGATTGAGTCGCGAAAATATATGGTTTGAATTATTTATTATATGAAAATGTTTAGATAACCACCGAGTCTTAGATAGGATATAACATAAATGTAAATACGTACTAACACTACGTTGTCGGTAGTCTATAAGTTAATGACACAGATAATACAATTCGTGCTTTAATTAGCATTTTGTTTGAGGTGAGTTCTGGAATTCGAAGGAATTGATTATTTTTTTGTCTCTCGTTCTGGTATAAAACTAAGAGCGGCGTTGAGTTCCACTACCCAATATGCAATGTCTAGAAACTAGGCAATTGATGCCAGTCGTGGCGCAGGGGCACGTAGTGTAATTGTAAACGCTACTGGTTGTGGGTCGAAAGCACCACTTCAGGGTATTAAATATTTAATTTAATTTATATTTTTATTTCTTCGTTTTGGTGCCGAGGCAAGGCGCGGCGTTTCGCCACTCAACGCGCAATGCCTCCAGCATTCGGCAGAAAGTGGAAGATGGAATATCTTAACACTATGTTCCCTCTGCCTATCCCGTCATACGACAGGCTACGTGAAGCTTAAAAAGATATACGATTTACCTACACTGCAATACGGAAATGTAGATGTGACGAAAAAATCTTAAAAAACAACCCTTCCAGCTTCCACGTCGCAGGCAGCAGGTACAATTATATGTTTTGCGTTTTTAAATAGTGCCCATTGTCCCTATTCAACGGGTACGAAAAAATATTACGTATTCGTTGCACGAAAACGTCGGGAAGCGGGTAATAGAGCGCGATTGTTTCACACCCGTCTCGCCACATGCCTTCCAAATTCTATGGGTTGAGATGAGCTTTCATTTGAAGTTTTTCACTAACAATATTGTTTTTTTTATGTGCCTATTTTATCACTGCGTTCCCATTATGGCGGTGGTGGGAGATGTGTTCTCTTAATTGTGCGTGATTACCAAGTGAATTTTCTCTTTAATTATAGTTAATTAATATTTATAATAATAGTAAATGGGAGCTGTCTCGGTGCAGTAGCACAGCGTCTGACTGCACTGACTGCACTGACTGCGTGATGGTTGTGGATTTGATTTCCACTCAAAGAGGCGAACTGTTTTCATTTTCTCACTTTTGTAACAAAACACAGCGTAACGTTGAGTTCCGCTAACTGAACAATCAATATACAATAACTTAAATTCAGGTGAATTTAAGAACAGAATGCAATAACAACAGATTGTCTCTGCCAGGCAGATTATCGGGACAAAATGTAAAAATTAAAAAATAAACAAAATGTATATCATCTATACTGTCGTTAAATAAATGTAATATTATATACTTCATTGGTTCAAATGTCAAACGGGACTCAATAAAGAATAATTTAAAGTCTCATTATAGTCTTGTCTAAACTTTGATTAAGTTTACAGTAAGGTCCTGACAATCATTTATCAACGTCTGTTATCTTTTAGGTCATGGCCGTGCTACTATTGGCACGATAGAGATTTTCTACTCCTATTATGAGTAGAACGTAATAGAAAATATCTAAGAGATATATGTAAGTATCAATATAGGAATTTGTTATATCCCACATATACTAGAGTAGAGTTAGCTGAGTGTAGTAATATATATATATATAGTAGTAGAGCAGTATCACAATTTCCGCCTAAATTTCTGGTGGTGGAACTCAACGCCACGCTAGGTTGTTACCAAAGCGAGGAAATGGAAATCTCGAATGGTAATCTCTATAACCATCGCGTCTCTGTGTGTGTCTTAGATGCTGCGCTGCTACGCCTCGACTATTTTGCGCCACCTTAAGATATGAATTGGTATAAAAATCAAAGCAACTTTTATTAGTTTTAATACAGTGAATTTAATTCATACATATGGAAAACAGTTTTTTGTATACAACTTCGCCCATAGCCATTCTCGATATGCAGATTATCCTACTAAACTAGATACTTTCAATAAAAATAAATAGTTTCTGTGATTGGTGCGCTCGTCCAAACGAACTCTTTAGCTTAATGTTATTAGTATAGATGTATAAATGACGTAACATGAATGAAAATGACAACATTAAATTCAATAAATCCATTTTGTCTGACCTCGCATGGAACATAGCAAAGAAAAAACATAATGGTTTGAGAATTAACATAATTGCAATCCATAATCATCGATTAGTCTTTTTATAAAAAAAAATATATTAAATCAGCTTCACGCTGTATCCCGCACACAGCAAGGTAGGCAGAGGGAACCTAGTGTTAAAACACTCCGTTCCCCACTTTCTGCCGAATTCTGGAGGTATTGCGTGTTGAGTGAAAGAACTCAACGCCGCGCTTAGCCTCGACACCAGAGCGAAGAAATGGAAATATAAATTTAAGTAAATATTTCATCTCCTCGAGTGAGGATCGAACCCACAACCTGTCGATTTTGCAGTCACACCTTGTGCCGCTGCGCCACGACTGGCCTCTAGTCTTTTTATTATATGTATTATTTTTTTAGAATTATGTACTGTCCTACAGTCTTTTTTAATTTCTGTCGTATCGTAATTATTCAATTCATTGTGACCAGTAAGACTTAACGCGATGTTTGTAGGTTTGATTTCCACTATGGGGAATGATAGAAATTAAATCAATTTTTATTTATTTCCTATACAAAACGCTAGCTCGAGTCCGGATAATTAAAAAAATAGATCTCGAATTCAGAGAGAAAATGGAGAACGGAATATTTTGAAGGAAGATTATTTTTGCTCGTTATGTAGGGAAAAACGAGAAGCTGGAAAAAAGTGACATAGGACTGCGGTATTAGTAAGCTTAACTAACAGATTTAAATCGTTAACAACCTTGAAACCATCTACAGCTAAAAGCCAAGAAACAGTTTGTAGCAGATGATATTTTGTATGAATGATTTATGACGTTAACATATTGGTTATTGGTATGATTGGCTATATCAGATATTAGTTTCTCTTTGATATTATATTAGTACAGCGGCATATTCTAAAAATAGAGTGAACCTGGAAAACCTAGTGTTAAGACACTTCCGTTCTCTACTTCATTCAATTCACTGTTTTATTTCCATAATAGGATGAAATTAAAAATAAAAACAATAGATCTTAAGTTTAAATAAATGAAATTCTAGACAAAAATTAAGACTTTTCTGCAATAAACGAACGATTCAGGAGTTTAAAGGACATAATCATTGGTACCTGTCGAGTAAACTAAATTGTATTGATAAAAAACTAAGCATATTATATATATATTCATTTGAATTAGGGTCGTCAGAAATGTAAAAACTACAGCATTGTACTATACCCGATAGATTCAATTACTATCCCATTGTTAGAAACAAAGTGGAAATTCAATGTATCGGATACCAAATATAGGAATAACGATTGCATACTATAACGAGGTGTCTATATAATAACAGGTCATCGTCCGCAACTTTGTTGATGTAAAATTTTAAGACGTAAATTGAGATCCCAGACAAAATCCCCTTTTTTCGTTTTTCGTTTCTTTGAAATGCCTGTCCAAATGCGAAATAAACGTTATAATTGATCTAAGTAAATAATTTAAAAATCATATAACCATTAATCGTTATGAATTCAATTCTTACTCGAGGAAATTAAATATTACACATTTACAATACATCGATCAGGTGCCAAGACAAAGCGCAGCGTTAAGTTCCGCCACACAACACGCCATGCATCCATAATTCGACAAAAAAGGGGGACGAAGTGTCTTAGCACTGGGTTCCATACTCCTCTGCCTACTCTGCTGTGTGTGTATCCTAGAGCGTTTTATGGGCTATTTCATATACCGTATCATAATATTTATTCCAAGCAAAAACATTTATTACGAGGTCACATAAACAAAGGATTCAAGAAAATACGTTTTGGTTTATGACGCTATAAGAGAGAACGACTCGTTTCATATGTTGTAAGTTATGTGATAATTTGACTGACTTCAGCTGAAGGCTATGAAAATTATGCTAATACTAGCTATATAATAAAATAGCTAGGTATCTATCACGGATTTGTCTGTATATTTGGTTAATTAATTGCTACCTATGTGCTTTTGTTCATAACCAACAAAACAGGCCCTGAAAAATAAAGATATCTGAAAAAGACAGCATCTAACTACGATCTTGATGGTTGTTGGTTCGATTTCTACTTGAGGAAGTAGATTATATATTATATACAGATAGTTATTTAGTAGATTATATACAGATAGTTATTTATATATCCTCGCTTTGATAGTATGATGAACTCTAGCGTTGAAATCTGCCACATGACACGCGATGTCTAGATATTTGGGCGGAACATAAGGAACGGAAAGTTTTAAAATTAGGCTAGGTTTTCAATTTTTACTCGCAAATTTTAATTGCAGTGACACAAGTGTGTGGCTGTAGTTGCGGGTTTGATTCCTATTCGGATAATAAATTATTTAATATTTCATTTCCTCGCTCTGGTAATAAGGCAAAGCGCGACGTTGATTTCCCCCAAAACCCCAAGCTTATAGGAAATTGTAACCGGAGTGCCTTAAAACTAGGTTCTGCATATAACCATAATATATGCGGGATACAGCTCAAAAAACATGTATATATAAAGAAATCTGGAAAAAAATTAAAAAGACAACTTTGTGTCCTAGCATCAGTCTTTATGTGATTCTTGTGCCAAATTTCCAAAAGAAATAAAGGATCATCTACAGAATAACCTTTTACGAATGTAAATGTTTTGGAGACAAACATTTTCGATGGTTCGTTTGGTACTGACATTTACTTGGAGATAGAAGGTCGTCAAATGCAAGGTCTACCGTGGCATAGAACGATGAAAAAAAATGTGGACACTTATACGTAAATTATTTTGTATTAAAAAAATATTTAGTATTTGGGCCATTTTTTCAGTGAGTCATATTTATTAGTACCGTACTACTGAAAAGGTTAACTCTACCGCTACCTTTCTTATATATGCCACTTGACGATCGCAACTCTCGGGTTGTCAATGCTCGAACTACTCCTGTTCAGTACGATATTGTAGATGCAATATTTAAGTAATTCATAATTAATAGTGTTAATTATATAAATTTGTCATGGATATTCGCTATTTTTTTTTCACATTATATTGTTATTTCATGATACACCAAGGTACATGCTTGAATAAAAGTTTCAGACAGAGGAAATTAAAATATTTGCTCGCAAGGGTAGATGAATATATATATTCTGATGGCAACAATATAATTGACAGAATTATAAAAATACCTTATAAAGTTGCATATGTTTTAAATTACAAATAACATGTTTGCTCTATCTACTTAAATAAAACTAAAAAACTCATTCATCATCATTTGGTCAAGAACAATATTGATTCATTTTTTTCTTTTTTTCAGCTTCATTTACTTACCCATCAAACCGTAAACTAAAACTATTCAAATAATTTATCAAAACATCCATTGTTTCTCTAAAAAAAATATAAAGGTAAGTCGAGATAAAACCTTAGCCTTTTGGCATGGAAAAACCGTACAGAAAAAATCCTCCTTTGTGGCATATTGTAACAAATTTTTCGGATACGGTCCTCGAAGTAAACAATAGTTCAGAAAACAACAAATAAGAAACAGCCGAACGTAGATAGAATGAAACGGGAGTATAAATAATGCATCCCATACATAATGTATTTTGGTAAGATGTGGGTTAACAAATTTGGAGCGGGTTTTAATGTAAATATAAGCTTTTATGATGTTTGAGTATATTTGACGGTTTTGAGTGCTACTGGGAGTTTGTTTGAATTTATTTATTTTCTTTTCAATGCCATCGTGGGACAGCTTCGGACAGGAAATACGGTCGCTGTGGGTTCGATTCTCAACAAAAACCAGCAATAGTAATAAATATTTAGCTAGATTTGGACTATTAGTGGACATAGTGGACTCTATACGCAATTTTTTTTTGATAAACAATAAACACAAAATGGTACAAACGATGGTTCTGAATTTTATTGTTTTTGCCACACGTTATATATAACAGGATAGGTAGAGGCAGCCTAGTGACATGACACTGCGGTTCCCACTCTTGAAACATTTCCTCACCGAGTGGGAATTAAATCACCAACATATCAATAACAGGAGTAGGGTAATGAAGCATAATATATGTACTTCCTTCCTCCATTTTCCCGATTTAAATAAGATTTTTAATATTATTCATCCATACTATGTTAATATTAGCTTCACGCTGTATCTCGCAGATAGCAGTAGAGGCCAAGGAACGAGGCCTAGTGTAAAGAAACTCCGTTTCCCACTTTCCAGCGAATTCTAGAGGTATTGTGTGCTGAGTTGCGGAACTCAACCGTGCATTACCTCGGTACCAGAGCGAGAAAATTAAAATAGTAAATAATTAATTTTATCCAGTCGGAATTAAATCCACAACGGGTCACGTTTCCAGTCACATGTCCCTGCGCCACGACTGGCCCCATTAGAATATTATATAGCGTACAATAAATTATAGTAATCCGGATGTTGCGTTTTCAAGTACATGAATATTCTATGTCTTACAAAATGTTAATTCTGTAGTTACAAAGATTATACCCGGTTGTAGAATAAGATACAATTGTATCAGTAATTTACATAAGGCTAAGCACTACAGTAATAAGTAATGTTATATTATTTTCTAAATATATCAGCTTCACGCTGTATCCCGCACAAAGCAGGGTAGGCAAAGGGTACTTAGTATTAAGAAACTCCTGTCCACTCCTTTCTGCCGAATTCTGGAGGCATTGCGGATTGAGTGGCGAAACTCAACGCCGCGCTTTGCCTCGACACCAGAGCGAAGAAATGGAAATATACATTTAAATAAATATTTCATCATACAGTCACAGTTTGTGTCCCTGTGCTCCAACTGGTAATTTTTTTCCTATTTTATTATTATACTATAACATTGTAAAGATTGTTTTGTTTGAACGTGCTAATACATGGCACTGGTCCGTATATCGTGGTAGGATGTTATTTTTTTAGTTTTACACTTTATCCTAGTTAGCAGGATAAGCAGAGAGATCCTTGTGTCTAGACACTCTGTTCTTCATTTTTGCTTATATTAGAGGCATGTTATACAATGCGCACTATATTCTCTTCCCAATCAATATTGTAATTATAGCAAAAAAATATTTAACGAGGAAAGTTTTATTACAAAAGAAAAATAATTGTTCCCTTATTAGGTATGCTAATGGTTATTGCAAGGCCGCTTTCTATCGTACTTTGGTGCTAACAAATGAAATTTCTATATAATTTTATTTTATATAATAAAATACTTATTTATTATAAGTGTGTTGGCGCAGAGTTGAGTGACTCGATTTCTTAGCTAAATATAGTGGGCTTAAGTTGACTAAAATGAACTATATCAATAGTATTACCATCTATTCTATATAATAATAAAAATAATATATTCTCTATTGTATACCCATAAGTATAATACAAAGAAATGTACAAGACGCAACCTTATCGCTATAACAGCGATCTCTTCCAGGCAACCTTAACGCATAGGACGTAAAGCGTGGGAAAAAGGGTGTGAATTATAAATATGATAAAACATAAAATTAACCAACCTATATATTGAGGCCAGTCGTAGCGCAGCGGCACGAAGTGTGACTGCAAAACCGACTGGTTGTGGGTTAGATCCCCACTGAGATGAGAAATGAAGAAGAAGAAGAAGAGATTAAATATATACTTAAATTTATATTTCCATTTCTTCGCTCTGGTGCCGAGGCAAATCGCGACGTTGAGTTCTGACACTCAACACGCAATGCCTCCAGAATTCGGCAGAAAATGGGGAACGGAGTGTCTAAAACACTACGTTCCCTCTGCCTATCCTGCGGTGTGCGGGATACAGCGTGAAGTTGTTTTTTTTTTTTATAAAATTAACCAATTATATAAATATGCAATATAATTATAATACATACACACACACACACACACACACACACACATACATATATATATATATATATATATATGTGTGTGTGTGTGTGTGTGTGTGTGTGTGTGTGTGTGTGTGTGTGTGTGTGTGTGTGTGTGTATTTATATATAGTTCATATGTTGTTCATTCATACATACATAGCCACATAGTATTCTTATATATAGCTTGTAACATCAAATATTTTTTTAAGACATATAAATTGAGTATCGGAACATAATGCATCAGTTTGTCTTTATCAGAACGATAAAGTAAATATATACAATTACCCACAAGTGTCGCGTTTACAGTTTACAGCTCTGCCACTGAGTCATAGCGGTATCGTAGATAATAAAACGGAAAAAAGTTGCCGTTACCAGAATATGGATGTGGTACAGCAAGCTGTTAGAAAAATCTATTTTATTAGTAGTAGTTGTAATAAATCTTAGTTAAAGTTATTTTATGTGTGTCGTTACTTTTCATTTCGTATACGTTCGTACGTATATTTTGGGAGCGTTACGCAACCGAGTGTATGGAATAACACATCACCTCGCCACAGACTAAATTAAAATAAACAACCCTCATGTCGAATTTTAATTTCAAATTCCGCTTAAATTACTTAAGAATCTTCGTTGTCTTTGAAAACATTGAATTTATATTGACTTTTATTTAATTACTTGGTGTTTTGGAAGTTAATTTGTGAAATTTTGTAATTTTCTTTATTTTTTTAATAAAATATATAAAAAAATAAATTATCACAAAAAAAAAAAACTAATTTAAGACATTTATAGTATAAATTATATTAAAATTGTAACAATTGAAAAATTTCTCAAAGGACACAATAAAGTTTTTTACAAATTAAATAATTATTTACTTCGAAGTAAATTTTACATTATACAAAGAATTCTTATTCTAAAAAGCTCTACTCATAAATTACAATACAATTCGATAAGTTTATTGATCTTTGCGAACAAAGAGACGGCGAGCCGAATGTTACTGAGATCGAATAAAAAGAAAAGCAATAATTTAACGTCGTTTTTCTTTTGTTCCAGATAATGCCAGCCACCTTAACTGATGCTACACTGCCTTGAGGCAATATGAAAATCAGGCGGAGTGTAGACGTGAGGCTGATAGCCTTGTGTACCACTTGGATCCTCGTTCCGGCCATCGCTTGTCCCACTCAATGCGTATGTAAGTGGAAAAATGGCAAGCGATACGTCGAATGTACGGACAAACTACTCAAAGCGATACCCAACTCGTTGGACTCGGAAACGCAAGTATTAGACTTCACCGGTAATGATTTGCAAGTTTTACAAAAGGAAGCGTTCCACAAACTCGGACTTTTAGACCTACAGAAAATTTATCTTCAGAGATGTCGGTTGCAGAAAATCGATAACCACGCCTTCAGGGGGCTCGCGAATCTAGTCGAGTTGGATCTCTCCAATAATTACATTACCGTCATTCCATCCACCAACTTCGTCTTTTTTCCATCTCTAATGAGGCTCTCGCTGAACAATAATCCTATAACAGGTATACGAACCCACTGTTTCCAACATCTGTCTTATTTGAATACATTAGAATTGAGCAACTGTAAAATCGAGAACATCGAGCACGAGGCGTTCTCCGGACTCAAGCATTTGGAATGGCTGAGGTTAAATGGTAATAGGTTATCGAATATTCAAGGGGATAATTTGTTTCCTGATACGTTGCGGGGGATTGATCTGCAAAATAATAATTGGAATTGTGATTGTAATTTGAGAGATTTACATAGTTGGTTGTCGAGTTCGAATGTGCCACGCATCGTTGAGCCTATATGCTCTCTGCCGGACCGATTGAAAAAACGTACAATAATAAGTATAAATGAATTTGACTTGGCGTGTCTACCAAAAATGACACCTACATCTATTTACTTGGAAACGAATGTCGGGAACAACGTGTCCCTGGAATGTATTGTCAAGGCCGTGCCGGAGGCCAAAATACAGTGGTTCTATCAAGGACAACTTATTCGGAATTATTCAACGTCCGCAGCGGCGCCTCATCACGTATTTTATGTGGAGAGCGGGGTTATAGATAAAAAGAGCGAGCTGTACATATTCAATATCGGGAACGACGATAACGGCACATATGCGTGTATCGCCGAGAACTCCGCCGGAAGGGTTCGCTCCAACTACACTATTAAAATTCTTATGAAGGAGGAGCCCGTCGTTATTGTGGTCACGTTTCCACACAGACATTTAGTAGTGATAATAACTGTCATATTTCTAATAATCGTCTTATTAATAGCAATCATCGCTGTAGTTTTATTGAAATTCAAAACAGACACGAGAAGTCGAAAGAAAAAAGAGAGCGGTAAGGACGTGGCTTTATGCAATCAAATTTTGCCATCGAGTCGAAGTAACGGCTCATTGCCTAAAAACAATGGGAGCGTTATAGTGAACGCGCACTCGCACCACGCGCTGCATTACACTGTGCAGACAAATAGAGATTACGAGTCGAGTGACGCATACCAAAGCAATAACATAAAAGGCTTTGTCGACAGAAATCCTGACCTAATTAGCGACGCGGAAACCGTCGCTAACAACGCGCAAAATGAGAACACTGCGCTATCTGTGTACAAAACGCAAACTACTAACGATACTTTTGAGGAGGAGACCGCATTTAGCGCGCCGACGGTGCCGCGGCAAGTCACATGGCAGGATCAACAGAGTCTAACGAGTATGCCTCCAATGAGCATGCCGCCTAACGCTATGTATCAACATTCGGCAGATGTGCACTTGAACCCCGGGTGTTTCCTGGACAGCGAAGGCTATCCATACGATTATGGCCTACCAAAACATCCTTGTCGGCAACCTGTAATGTCTAATTATTCAGTAGTTGGGCCATTTTACCAAACTTTACCGCATAACAGGCCAAAAGGGCAGAAACTAGTGTGTAAATTCGCAAAAGATAATGAATTTAACGCAACGCCGCCACCTTGTGCCAATTTCGAGGTATTCAACGGTACGAACGTGCGGCGCACGCTCGAAGGGTATCCAGTGCCACGAAACAGGCAAATTGCATTCGTTGGGAATGGAACCGTGTACTACAACGAAGAGTTCGTGCCATCGCCACCTGAAGGCTACAAAACCGAGCCAGTACAGTGTTGTGTCCCAACAGAGCCGTGTTCGAATTGGAATCCTAAAGGGACATGCGCAGTAATGATACCTATGGGCATGCCGGAAGGTCCAGGTCGGTGTTACCAAGTTGAAACAAGGTGTGTAGACACTCAGACTTCAGACGCTCGGATCCCGGGCGAGGGTTCCGAGAACTTATTGAAACCACTGCCACAAGTCTCCAACGCCAAATGTGCTTCAGACATTTGCTCCGAAAGCCCCGATGAGGGGTATGTGGGGGACGCGAACGACATCTGACGACGTCGTCGCACCGATAACGCGTAAACAGGGCAATTTAGACGCTAATAAAGTGATAAAGCGACTGAATATGAAAATAATATTGTATATACGAGTATGCTTGGTAATATAAGAGGACAGTGGAAGCGTATGTGCTGCACAATCATTCGAATTTAGATATTAATTCTGTAAATCATAACGTTTTATACATACATACATACATACTCATTTCTATAATATTTTTATAGGCAATTAATTGTAAGCTGTAGACAATCCTATCCGAATGTTGAATAAAATTAATGTAAGTTTATGTTTATTTATAATTTTTATACGATAAAGTGTACATTCTAGTCATTTCACAATATATAATATGCCCCGTGTATTATAAAGATACACGTAAAGTTATAGATTAAACTCCATAATTTTAGATTCTGTATTAGATAATATTGAAAAAAAGAAGATAATAATCATTTTTCTACTATCGAATCGCCATTACCTGAAGAATAATGAAGTTGATGATTTTACTGTAGAAGCTACAGATTTTTGTTTATAAACTAAATAATACTGATGTGATTATGATCTCCCTAGATTACTCGTATGTAATATTATTTATTTAAAAAAAACTGTATAAGTTACGTACGTATGTACATAAGCGATATTTGTATATTTATTTAATATAACACATTATGTGGTAAAAAGCAATAATAATAATATTCTTGGACATAGTAGAAATAATGACTCTGAGCTAAAATTTTAAAATGACAGAATTAAACTTATATCATTAAATAGTAGTTAAAAGATTGTTTTTGGTCAATTTCGTCCTTTTTTTCTAATTATTTGTTTCCCAAACAAGCAATTTAGGTTATTTTGAAACTCATATTTTGTTATTTATTTAAAACGAAACAATTTAATACGGTTATTAAAATCGATAAAGTTGAACTCTTCATGTTTCTATATTAAATTAAAATAATACTTCACGATGTATGTAGATCTAAACTTGTATATAGATTGTAAATATTAGATTTACTAAAACTTTTTCCATATAAAACGATGTAGAATGAACGTACAGGTATTTTGCAATTTTAGATGGTAGAAAAGTATTTGTTTGATGTCATACATTTTTACCATTTCCTGAACATTTTTAACATTTCCTGAGACAATGACAATCTGAAGGAAGTTTAAGTGTATTATATTTTTTTTATTGCTTTACCTCTACGTTGTATCCCATACAGGCCGGGACAGAGGAAATTTTAAGACATTCCAATCCTATCTTTCAGCCCAACTTTTGAGACATCGCATGTGGTGGAGCACATAACTTGTCTTGTTAACAGGTTGAGGAAATGAAAATAATGAACTCCCGAGTGGAAATGGAGCCCAAGTCTGCTAGCCACGTTTCTGCAAATTCAACGGTTTTGGGTTTGATTGGCTAATCACACGCTGTGCCAGTACGACGACGACTTCAATACTCTACAGGAATACATTTTATGTAAATGCGACAATTTAAAAGTTACTGCGATAATTTATATAATAAATATATATTTATAATATACGAGGGTAAAGCCCGCCCGCCCTATGGCGCCATAAGGGTTTACTGTTTTCAGATTGGAACGTGTCGCCCCTAGTCCATAATTATAGTCTGTACTATAAATTTCATTTTCAAATTATTTTTATACGAGATAATAAAAAAATCTGTTATCACTTTGTTTAAAATGCAGAACAATTCTATATGTTATCTTTTAACACTGCTTTGTTATATTTCTGTAAATTGTAGGGACAGCGGATTACGTAATGAAGTATAATATTACAACTTAACTCATTACTTACCTCGTAGTACAATAGACAGAGGAAACTTCCGGATTGAATTCACAATCATTGCGTTTACAGTCTGACACTGTTCTATTGCGCTGCCATCGTCTATACGACGTTGAACACCTATCACTAAGTAAAGCTACGTCGGATGCGGTCAGTACTTGGATGAGTGACCGCCTTGACAGCACTTACTGTTGGCTTTTTCCCAGCCCGATCGATGGCCACTATTTTAGGAGCTATTCCCGTAAAGGATGTCCTTGCTGCCAACGATAACTCTCTAAAACATATAGCTATATAGTGCTTGCAATTTCTTAGGGACAGAGTATCCTCTTGATTACCGATGTCGATATAAAAGCCAGTACCACCTAACGGCTACCACAATTAACCTCAAATTCTACAAAAAAACCTCTGTATCACGATTAATAATGAAATTAAGAAATTACATCATTATTTTTTTAGCTAAGTCTTAACATAACATTTCCTTACTTAGAAATTAAATTAAAAAATGATACGTAGATCCTACAACGCTATTAAATACTGCTAAAACAGAATCCAAATTCAATTCATTTTCATACAAACTTAACTTAATAGAAACTCGATATCTTAAATTATTTGCTCTTTTCTTCATTGAGATTGTTTTTACATAAATAATTAAACTCAAAGTCATTTCGAAAACAATTCTGAGAAAATTTAAATGTTTTTTGATCATTTCATTCAAATGAAATATGATATTGTTTTATTTTTGACAGCTTCACGTTGTATTCTGTGTATAACAGGGTAGGCAGAGGAGAAAATTTCAGTAACAAAACATGTTGAGTGATGGAACTCAACGCCGCGTAACCCGATTGCTGGAAAATAAAAATAATTGAAATATAATAATTTCCCCGAGTGGGAATCGAATACGCTAATCTGACAGTGCTGTGCCGGCCTCAGGAACGGAATGTCTTTTAAAAATTTTATATTTTTTTACATTCTCGCATCTCAGGTAGAATCTAGAAATATGTACGTCAATTTATATTGTGTTACAGAAGCGTTTAGCAGTACTCAGCTTAAAAGGTACTCAATTTAGTCTTTTTTGAATGGGAATCGAACCCATAACGTCGACATATACGACTTCATTGACCCACAACACTGTTCAATGTCGTATAGGAGTTCTCAAATATTGAATTTCACTATTAAACAAGCCGTCATCATATTCAATTTAAGCTTTTATAACTTCAATTTTATACAAAACAATGAAAATATGAATATTTTGATTTATAAGAAATGTTAATGAAAATTCGTACGAACTGTTTAACTTTGTTATAATGTATTTCATAACTTCTCTACGTTTCTCTAGTTTTGTTTCATTTTAGATTAAAAATTGTATTTTGTATTATTTCTGAGTTAAATCCCGTACTTGACTATTTACAATAGTTAGTCACACGCAGCTCGACGGCCGTGGGTTTGATTTCGACTTGGATAAATAAATTATCTTAATAAAACAAAACCTAGTATTGAGTTCCATCGCTTATTATGCATTGTCTCGAAAATAGGAACATAGTGTCTTACGCTAGGTTCCCATCCTACCCCTTTATATGCGGGACACAGCGTGAAACGAGAAAAATATAATAATAGTATCAAAAATCTACAATTCTACATAAAAAACTAGCGTTGCAAAATATCTGTACAACATAAAATCGATATCAGGGTATCTCCCCCATGACAGACGCGGTGGTTCTGGCACTTGCTCGCAAATATCAACAGATTTATTTTGTCACTCCTTATTCCCATCTCTTAATGGAAATGCTTTTTGAAGACACGAGTATAGAATTTTAGGATTGCAAGAATTGAATTTTATTTTTATGGTTTGTGTCTGGCGATGTATTGAATGTGAGAGTATACTTTATTTATAGTGACAGTTTTTTTATAAGAAATGTTATGTATGTATACCTATACTTTTTTTACATTTTTTTATGTTATTCCACACTTAGCCACTAAGCCATACGTTCTCATCAAGCTACGACGGTTTTATTTTATACATTCCTTTATTTACCCCTAAAGAGATTCTAACAACATAAATAAGATGTAACAAACATATAAACATTTTGAGGTCGCTTGATATAAACGTATGGCTTAGTAATCAAAGCGGTTGGACAGTTTCCAAAAGACACAGGTCGAAATTCCGCTGCGTGCAAAAAAACGATTTCCTAAAAAAGTATTTATTTATATAATAGTTGTAACCCACAACTTAATTTCCGTTCTACCTTATAGTGTCAGCTCTCGATTGTTGTTTTTGTTGGTTGTGTGTTATTATAATTCAGTCTTAAAATAATAATACAAGAGAAAGGCTTAGAAGATATGTTATACAGATAGTTCTTAAGAAAAAAAACATAAATATTTTATTATTATTTAATTTATATTTGTTATTTATTTTAACCTACTAATTCGGTAGATACTTAAAATTATTTTTTTAAAGTAAAATAAAAAAATAAAAAATCAATATATAATACAGCAACGTAAGTATTTTTTTTGTATGTTTCCGAAAATTGTTTGGAAGGGATAAAAATGGGTCAGTACGAGCATCACGAAGGGACAAAGGATTGCTAAGTGATTATTTTTTGTCCAGCATCACCTGAAAACAGTTAGGATGGTACCACCATGTTCGTTAACGTGAAGGAGTTTTAACAAATACGTTTTATTACGCTTAGTTTTTCATATATACTTAATATTAAAACAGTTTCAAACTTTTTCTCGCATAGTGGGATAGCCAGAGGGAACCTAGAGTTAAGTCACTTTGTTCCCCACTTTCCCCTTAATTTTCGAGACATTGCGTGTTGAAATTTTGTTGAGTCCACAACAACACACAATATTTTAAATTCGAGGTAAAATCATGGAACGTAACGATGTTGACATAAAGTTCTTTCTACCATCCCATCCCATCTGTGTGGGAAGCATATGTGGTACTTCCCATGTGGAGCTAAAAAAATTAGTATTAATAAGTATTATTATAAATTTCCTTTTTTTTCGCACATAGCAGCAAAATATTAAATATTTCACTCTCCCAAGTGTGCGTCGAACCCACAACCATCGCATTGACAGTCGCACTCTTGTGTACCTGTGCCACGACGAACTCAATGAATTATACTTATAAATTTACTTTCTTGCAGTGAAATCTACATATGTATATTTCTGTTTTCTTGAGAATATTTCAACAACAATTTATTATTCCCATACAAGCCATTCCCTATACCGCAAGTGCCAGAACAATCTAAACGGGAGTATGATTCTATATTTCGTAATAAGTTACCTTTGTGTTCACATTGTTTGATACATAGCAATAAAATATAACTTGTAATCGTAGGATCGGCAGTATTCAATATAGATACCAATGTATAAGTAATCATTCTGATTTGTGAGGATAGTGGGTTTGATGTTCGAGTGGTGTAAAATTTGATTTGATTTCAATTGATATACACATTTGAACAGAAAGATAATTTTTATGTAATTAATAAATTTATTGTTGTATGTTCTAAAGAAATTATGTACAAATACCTTACTTACAAAATGTACGTATGTATATATGTATTTTTTACGGATTAATTAATAATAAATAATAATAATTGGAACGGATTTCTTACAGAATTTCGTCAAATTCTATTTTTCTCCACTTTCTTTCGTTTATAATATAATGTTAAATAATAGTATTTGCGAGGCCGTACAGCGTTTTAATTGTAAATGCGATGGTTATGGGTTGAACTTCTATTGTGATTAATTAATTATCTTCAATCCTTCAGTGCGGTTACAAAACAAACCGTGGCGTTAAGTTCCACCACTACACACGGAATATTCCCAATATTTGGAACCAAGTATCTTTACACGTACGCCTGAAAGCCGCAATGAGATCGACAGGGAAGTCGACCTTATCGCGGCTTCAGAGAAAAAAGAAATAAATAAATAAATTGTAATTAATCGAATAACTTAATATGTATACGCGTTGATTATCATTATTTCATTCGAATGTCCGATTATTCTGAATTGAGGTATCAATATATCATATTGCGCTTAACAGCCTTTGAATGTTTTATTTATACAATTGGGTCAATTTATATCGATAATAAATAATTACCGTATCTATTTCATACGGTACTAGTGGTTGTTTGAAATTTTTGTGGCGTAGACTGAATTATCTGGTTTCCACTGCGAGCGGAGCGGGCCCATTAATGACTACTTTCCACCAACAAATAGTAAAGCGGAAAAGATTGAGCGAGCAGAAAGAGTTGAAATGAACTCGCTCAGTTCTGACGAACGCGAAATAATTACAAAATTAAAAAACGCTGTGGAAATATAAAGATATTAAATTTAAAGGAATCCGTTTCGCTTAAACATTACTGGTCTTTTCTCTTTGACACAGGAAACCGTAAGACGTAAAATGAACGCTTTGTGTGCTCCCCTACACTTCCTATCCGACCTACACACCGATTTCTGAATCCACTAAATTTCTTCTCACCGTGAAAACGCACGATTTTTATAAATACATAATAAATACATAAAATATAGTACAATATTTTTTGAATGAATGCAGAGATCTACCTATAATATTACAAGGTTATACAAGTTATAACTGAAAGATGAAAACCTTATTATATTGTAATATACGTATGTGGGACAGCGTCTGACTGTAGCCCTATATGTATTGTAATGGTAGTGACTTCGATCTTCCTTGAATACTATACTATACTGTACTAGCTTCACGCTTTATTCCTAACGGGGTAGTGAGAGAGAACGGAGCGCCAAACGCGTACAAATACATACATATCTCTCTCGTCTCGTCCACTGTTATCAACCTCTTCATACATGCCCTCCGCGGTTCCTCATATTTTTTACGTGAGCTCCCTCCAGTATCTTTGATACTGTGTTTTTCAAGGTGAGCCTAGGTCCCCCCCCATCTCTTTTACCACTAATTTTTCCATCAAAAATCTTTTTTGCCATTCATCACTTACTCCTTCGACGTGCCTAAACCAACTGAGTTCGTTCTTCTTCATTCTCACCGTAATCTCCCTTTAAAGAATTGCATTATTTTCAATTCTCCTTAAGTCTACGAACTAAGTTGTATTTTCCTCTATATCCTGCATTTAGTAGGGTATTATAGCGCCAAGTAACAAGAAAATTACTTTTTGATTTGATTCTTTACCGGGAATTTATTTATTCATCTTGTAGTATAAAAGATTAAAAGTGCTATAAAAAAAAGAAAAAAAAAGGCGTGACTCACACTAAGTTTTTCTTAACTGTAATAGTACGAACAGACTGCGATGAAAAATCCGACAAAAAAGTTAAACATTAATGTATATATATATACATTTACATCTGTTTACCTAATGTGAACTTTGCAACTAGAGACACTCGATGTATACGCTAAGTGTACCGTGTACAGTCGTACTCTGGTCGTACCTTAAGTGATGTGGTCTATAGTCATTTAGTTATAAATAAAATATTTTTTTTTTCGTGTATTGTTGTTTCATATATTGCTATTTTCTTTTAATAAAATACTGCCGATTGTACTTTAAAATACCTAAACGTCAGACTGGATAGGTTTCGATATAGCACAATATCACAACGTAACTCTTAGAAAACAAATTGTAGATGCATGAATTTGGAATAAAAGTGTATTTTTATTACTGTCTTTCATTTCATTATCATCCCCTAAATAGTTGATCGATAGTTTAGTTATATTTTAAAAAGTAATTTAATCTGTTTATATATAAAAGCATATATGCTTAATGGGTTATCGCACACTAAGAATATATATTTATGTATATTCAAGAGACACGGGTTTGAGTCCCGTTACCTTTAAAAATAAAAATTCACTCAATATTCTGTTAGCCGAAAAGTGGATACGGGAGGACGGAAGTTCCCGGCTTACCCCGGTATGCATGAAGATGAAAAGGTTCTTTTTAAATTTCACGCTCTATCACATATGTAGCAGGGTAAGCATACGGAATCGGATATTAAGACACTCCGTTCCCCACTTTCCGCTCAATTTTCGAAACATTGCATATTAAGTGAGGAAATGACAATAATTCATTCTACCAAGTGGGAATAGATTCCACAACGGTCGCGCTTACAACCATACGTTGTGCCGCAACGACCTCAAAAATAAAGTAATAAGCGTTTATGACTCCCATATATTTAATCTTAAGACGAATCTCTAAGTGAATCCATAAACCAACTTACAGCATCCAGCAATATAGATGCTATCGAAATGTCTTATAACCAAATAAGGTAATAAAAAAGTAATAACATCGTAAAGTAAAAGGGAATTTGAACAATAAATATACTAATTTGAAGATTTTTTTCAAAATAATGTCTTTATCTTGTATTTAAAAAAGCAATTATAAATAGAGAAAAGAATAAATTTGATAAAATTAATGGTAAAAACACAGGAAATATAAATATATATTTTAAAATAAAATCAAACATTATAAAAACTTTTGTTTGCAAAAAAATCTAAGAAAAGGACTACTTAAAAATTCCAACTTTGAACTTAAAATACTTTTGTTTTGGCAAATGTATTTCTATTTCCCCACATATATTCGAAAAAGCACTGTTAGTAATGAAAATATCGTATAAGGGCACTTAAAGACCAAACTTCCACCTCAAAGGAAAACTTCTCGGCAAATTAAGAAAGAAATATCAAGCGAACACTGTGCACGAAGTTAATGGAAATTTAAGATAAAAAAGGTCAAAATGTAAACATACGTAAGTATATTTTTTTGGTAACTGTCGTGTTTCATCAATGTGTGTGATGGTGAGGACGCCGTGACACATTGTTACTGTAATCGGGATAGGTGTGGATTTGATCTTCACTAGATAGAGTATCTTTTTTGCCTATCATCTACTGCTGCCTGAAGGCCTACTTTATAAAACGTAAACAGTCATCGCTGTCTTCAGCGGACAGTAATTATTTGTTTCGAATTTAGGTAATTCGGAATGTGGTGCATGCAGTGTCCTCTCACACTTGGCTCTCCCCGTTATGTGTGATGAAACGTGAAACTAAACAAATGTAGATGTGTTCACTAGATAGTGATATTAAGAGATACGTAAATATAATTAAATGCCTGTGCCATAAAATAAAGAATAAAGAATCCTCTTGAAATTCAAATAAACTTGGAACGACTTAACTTAATTACAACTATCATAAAATGCATGAAATGTAATTGTTAAACGTTATAAGTAACATTTATTTCTCGTATTTTTTTTTGAGTTTCTTGACAAATAAAAGATTTTTGTACATACTTAACTTTTTTAAGATTTTTTTAAACGATACGTTTCTAAGCACACTCTGTTTCAGTACATTTTCATTTTAATCGGAGACCAAACTTGGCGTAGTTGAAACTTCAGTATGCCCTGAGAGGAAAGAAAGGCACGAATAACGCTTCGCGAAACTGAGACCAACGGCCTCTTTGAAAAATGAAATTTACAACTAAGCGATCAAGAGGTTACTTTATTTAAGAATTGTAAGTGTATCAATTTCGTTATTAACTTACTATTTTCTTTTGTATTCTTTTGTACGAAATATATTTTCGTAAAATCTTGTTTAATATCAAGAAAACAAGAAAATCTATTTTGTTTTATTTTTCTTATAATTTATTCATTATCAGGATCTTTGCTGTTTTTAATGTACATACATAATATTCGCGCAGGGGCACAAAGTGTGACTGTAAATTGACTGGTTGTGGGTTCGATCCTCAATCGAGGAGATGAAATATTTACTTAAATTTATATTTCCATTTCTTCGCTCTGGTGTCGAGGCTAAGCGCGGCGTTGAGTTCTGCCACTCAACAAGCAATGCCTTGCAAAAACAAGTAAATGCAGTAAATATGTTAATTCGGAACGCGACGAAGGCAACGACAAAAAGCATTGTGGAATATAATTTAAAGATGGCTTTGAAAGATAGGAACGCAGCAGTCACCTCTTCCACCATAGCGGTCATGCCCTTATCCTAGTGCAAAATTCCTCACATCCAAATCAATTACGATAAAAGTTTAGCATGTACTTATAATTATGTAATTAAATATATATTGTTATATGTAAAATTGTTAAATATATATATAAATATAAACACTCGCTTAACCTTAGATCTAAGTAAAATTTTGTAAAATAATGTAAAGATAAAAATATAATTTGCTTATTATAGATATTGATTGTATGTAAACGATAATGTAATTAATATATATGATAAGGATATTACATATAATAATAAATTTAAAAAGTGTACGGACCAAGTGTCTGTAGTGTTAAGAAATAACAATTTAAAAAAAACGTGTTTGTCGATTTCCTTTAAAAATAACAAATATTTAGAGTTTTAGTGCGTTTTACTGGTATATAAGCCAATACATATGCTTGTGAATGAAATCATCTATAAAAAGGGTCAAATATACTTTTATACTAAGTAGACTCGCTTAAAAGTTATTTAAAGATAAGTTTTAACCTCAAATTTTTAAATGTGAAGACTGCCATTGTTATTTTTTTTTTCACAAAATAACATAAAATATCGTGTTTTTCGTGAGTTTTATCGTTCTTATTCTACAAGTATTTTCTGAGAATGTTTATTAGATAAACGTTTAAAGATAATTTCTTCCACAATGTCATTTTGCCCGATTTAAATATGATGAAAAGAATTATTGTAAAGTTTGAACACACACACACTAAAAATAATGAACTTCTTAACTTAACTTAACTTAACTTAACTTCACGCTTTATCCCTAGCGGGGTAGTCAGAGAGAACGGAGCGCCAAACGCTACGGTCTCTACATACATCTTTCGCCTCGTCCACTGTCATCAACCTCTTCATACATGCCCTCCGGGGGACCCTCATGCTTTTTACGTGACCTTCCTCCAGTATCTTTGATACTGTGTTTTCGAAGGTCAACCGAGGTCTCCCCCTACCTCTCTTACCACTCACTTTTCCATCATAAATCTTTTTTGCCATTCTTTCCTCGCTCATTCGTTCAATGTGCCCAAACCAGCTGAGCACGTTCTTCTTCGTTCTCACCGTGACATCCTCGCTGGTACCTGCCATTCTGTGTACCTCTTCATTGCGGATTCGATCAGCTAGACTGACTCCGCATATCCTACGAAGAGATCGCATCTCCACAGCATTCATCTTCTTATATCATGAACTTCTCATTTTTTGAAATCGGTTAAAACATTCTTCTCTCGTCTCATATAATAATACCTCCGCATATACCCTCGTGTAAGGGATAAAGCCCCTAATCTTAGATGTCCAGAGGTCGAGCCGTCCCCTTGAACTTGCAATGTCGTCATTCGTTTGATGAAACACGATCTTGTATTTTTATAATATGTTTACTAATAGTTATATTATAAATATTTAGCGTTTTTAGCGTTATTTTGTTTTAGAGTTAACCCATTATTAGGTATCTGAATGGTTTACAGTCTTCAACATTTAATATTTTTTTTATTCACTGTTATTAGAGATTCTCTAAAAAATTGTTGATCATTAAAAGTTCAGTTATAATTTTAGTTTTGGAAAATATTCTGGGTGCTGCAGGGCACGGTATATTTAAATTATTTTTAGTTAGTATGTTCTACTCTTTACCGATGATATGATTTATATTTGAAGTAAAATTGGGACTAAATAATAAAAGTAGATATTTATTAGGTAAATTTATTTTGGCGAAGTACAAGTTCTTTTACAAAACGTTAAATCACAGTTGCAGGCCACATAGAGAATTCACTATATTGCAGTTTTGTATGACATTTGCAAGCCTCCAAAGAACATATGCGACGTGATCCACTAGAAACTAGCAAGTGATTCCTACCATCATGTCGAACAAACCTTCATCAATCAATATACGAGACGCGTCTTTTGTCCTTTCCGCTGGTGGTTCATCAAATTGATTCATGGATTTTTTATTTATTATGTTATATAATATTTTTTTTGTTTGTTGTAATTTGTAGTAGGAACTACAACTTAACATAATTCCTTCTCGGCGCGAAGAAGTGAAACCTACAATATGAAATTACGAATTAATACACGAAAACGAAAACAGGTTATACAAACACATTTAGAATTCTCTGTGTTAATATTTTTCAATAAAATATTTTTTAACAAAAAAAAAAACAATTTCAAACAACGAACTAAAAGAAAAAAAAAATATTTTACATGAAGTAAACGGTACTTTGATACAGTTAAACAAAAATAATTAAAAAAGATTTTATGATTTTGAATTGGGTAGAGTGGTCTTAAGAAATTATTTGAAATTGAAAATACATTCAGCCACCAACCCACTGACAGTGAAATGCAAAAATATACAAACAAGTGGAACCGCTGGGTTAAAATACTCTATTCTCTATACTATATTTCCGCGATTGTTGTAGGTTCAATTCCTATGAGGGATTGAATTTTTTGATAACAAGACAAAGCGCGCTGTTGAGTCCCACTTCTAAACACGACATGTTGAAAATTAGGCGTAATGTAGAGAACGTAATATCTTAACACTAGGACCTTCTGCACGCTATTTGCGAGAAGAACGTGAAGAAAAATAAATGAAAAATTTAAGATTCCTTTATACACGATGCCCCCTGCTGAAAATTGGTGAAAAAATGGGTAACTTACAGATTGCATATGATTTTTATCGATTAGAGAGCTGAATATCTTCAAACGGCTGAAAATTTATCATTTAAAAAAAAAAGTCAAAATTGGTACATCCGTTTGGAAGCTACGATGTCTCGGAAAGATATACACAATCACATCAAAATTATAACACCCTATATTTGCGTCGAGGGTTAAAAACGAAACATAAAAACTCCAATTAAACAAGAACGCATAAAGGCACGGAAAAAAAGAGATCATAGAGCAATTTAGATACTCCAACCAATAAACACCCAATCTCGAAAGTGAAGGAAGGTATCCTTCATCATATAAATTTTCAAATCACGCCTCAAGGGATTGGTTTAATAACGTAATATAAAACGGTAAATATAATATATATATTTTAGTTTTGCAACACATTTCTAGTTGAAACGGGTATTTTCTTCAAAGCAAAAGCAATCACCTACAGAACACTGACGTTTGTAATTGCAATCGTACGCATGACGGCGTTTCTGTCTTATACTTCAAAGGGGCTTATATTTATTTGTATTTGAATATAAAAGTTAAGTACTTGTTTAAAAATTGTATAAACATGAATCCGTTTCTGGGAAACCGTCCAAGAGTTACACACCTGTTTAATTCCGTCGATTTTTTATATATCTTTTAACAGCAAATTTATTCAAAGTGATATTCCACATTTTATATATATAAATTTTTCAGTATTACACTGTATCCCGAACATACACAGGTAGTGTAAATTCTGAATATTTACTAGGGCATTATATAGGGCAATTTTTATAATTTTATTTATATTAAGTAAATATTATAAAAAAAACCCGCCCACAATTCTTGCTGTTGTCCTATATCTTATGAAACGACAAGATCGTTGTTTAACTTCTACTACTAAAACCGTACAAAATACAAAGGTATATCTATGTATAGACCATGCTCGACAACCTGGATTATAGCCTGGAGCATGGTTAAAATATTTTATAGCCATTCTCACACTATAATCAAGATCATCAAGCAGATCGAGGTAGATTTATTAGTTCAGTGGACCACTAGACTTATTTTATAGCCTTTCAATAATACCTTCAACTAGGAATCGAATTCACAACGCCTTACCTCACATTTACAGTCAGACGATGTCCATAAAGACAAATCTTGTATGGAAAAAGGCCCCTCCTTTTTAGGGTAGGTAGGAGGGGGTAGTTAGGGTTAAACATTATGTTCCCTCTGCGTCCACGCGTCCTCTACATTCCACTTTCCGCCGAATTCTGGAGGTGTTGCATGTTGAGTTGGGGATCCCAACGCCACGCTTTGCCTCGACACCAGACTGAAAAAATTCAAATATAAATTAAATTAACTATTTCATTTCCTTGAGTGGGAATCGAATCCACAACCACTCGATTTTACCATCACACTTTGTTCCCCTGCGCCACGACTGGTCTCAATTAAATTATGATTATTTTTAGTTATTTAAGCATGGCCAAAAATTATTTCACTCAGTAAGCTTTTAGTTTGAAATGATAAACTAGTTTAGGTGGTTGCTATCAACATTCCAACTCCAAAATAATGGAAAAAGCATAAAAAATATATCAGGATTAGAACCCGTGCTTCTGAGAAACTATTCCAAGTGCTCGTCGTCAATTAAACTATACGTAATTTTTTATATGTTTGAAAAATAACATATTTTTTAAATATGGTATAGGCTTTTAAACCTCTTTTCCTTTTCTTATTAAAAAATGTTTTACAAAATGCTTTAATGTTTTTTAATTCAGCAGGGAATATAGCAGAGAAGGTAGAATGTACTGTTAAGAGACTATTGACCAAGCGCGGTGCTTGGTCAGCGTCAGGTCTTCGAGACGAAACCCAACTGTCCTGCGGTCTTTTTACAAGAGCGAGGAAAAAACCACATACTGTGAGCCACGTCGGCCTCAATCATCCTCTATTTCTTATCAATGGAAAAAGACTTATCAAATCAATAATAGGTATCAATCTATTCGTTATCTGACGTCGTGTCATAACCTATAATGTGTCCTCATCTTTATTGGATATAAAAATGACAAACGCAAATTTCTTACATATAAAGAAAATATATTCTTGAATTTATTTTCTTTTTAGATTTCCTTGAAATATGGTTTATACATCAAATTATTTTATGCGTATAAAATTTTTGGTGGTTCTTTTATTATTAGTTGCTTGCTGTCTGTCTGTTGCTTGCTGTGTGTCAACCGACAAAATTAGTGAATAGTCGTGGGTGGAGCAGGTACACAAGCGTGTGACTGTAAACGCTACGGGTTGTGTGATTTTCACTCGAGTAAATGAAATATTATTTTTTTTTAATTTTTTCGTTTCGAAAAAAATTTCGTCCTCGAAAGCACTATGATAAATATTTCCGAAATTTCAACGGAAGAGAAAACAAAGAAAGTTAACGTTTTAAAATCCACACAAGCAAAGTATGAGTGACGACTAGTGCGACACTAATTAAGATTTTTCATTACAAATACTACTCGAGTCCGCGAAATTAAAAACTCCGGTGCTACTTACAAATCGAGGGTAATGTAAACAGTGGCTACAGACAACTCTGTCTGCGAGTATTAAGGACAACGGTGGTTCTCTTTCTATTACTGTTATATTAATATGCATATTTATAGGTGAAGGCTACTTCTTTATTTTACTCTTACTGGATCACTTTTTTATATGTATTCACTTTTCTACCGGCTTAATAGGCATGTTCGAAATGCCACAAATGAACAACAGAACTGAACTGATTATCTAACACTCCGTTCCCCTCTTTCCGATCATTTTCATGACATTGCGTGTTGAGGAACAGAACTCAAGGCCGCGCTTTGTTTTGTTATCAAAGAGAGAGGAAATGAAAATAATTCAGTCCCCTGAATGGAAATCAACCCCACAACCATAACATTGACTGGCAAACGTTGTGCCTCTGAAATATTGTCTCTGGTTGTTCTCATCTTGATAGTGGTGAGTATCATGTCTGTTCTTGAAATGAGCTGTGCTTTGCTCTACTGGGATCGGTCTATTATTTCTAACAGGTATACTGTTGCCAATAGACCTGATATAGTACTAGTAGACAGAGTGACGCGCCGCGCAGTGACTGTTAACATTACTCCATGAAGGCCTAAAAAGAAAAACTGTCTAAATATTTGGACTTAGCCTATGTGGGATACATGGCGGTAATCTCATGGGTAAATGCGACTATCATTGTGGCGGCAGTTGTTTCATTTATAGGTTTAATAGAGAAAAGCTCTTTTAATTTTTATTGTAATTTTTTTTGTAATTTTTTTTTGTAATTTTTTTTGTAATTTTTTTTCGCTCTTGCACACTGTTGCACTTCGCTCACTCACAAGGCAATGCGATGGGTTGAGTTCCGCTACTCAACAAGCAATGCCTGAAGAATTCGGTGGCAAAACAGAAGTATCATAATAGAGTGTCTCAACACTAGTTTCCCAGGTTCCCACCCTACTATGAGCGAGAAACAGTGTGAAACAAAATAAATACAAATTATTAAAGCTTTCGTTATAACTATAATAGGATTAAGTGACTGATCTTCAAAGGAATTTATAAGCGTCTTTGTTTTACATGAATAATTATGACGTTGAACGATGAAAACACTGTGTAATTATTATGAACACGAATATGATTAATTTGAATCTAGTTAAAATCTTACAAATTGAAATTATATATACATATAGTTAGTTAGAAAAATTATAACAATTTCGCTTTAATTTTTTTTCAACGGCAGTGTCGAAACTTAACGCCGTGCTTGCTTGAGTGAATTAAGTTTGTTAAAATGGGGATTACACCCGCAGTCACAGGCACAGTCAGACACTGTCCCAGCGTGCCGCGAAAGCCTCGTACGTTTTTTAATAAACTAAGATATAAAAATAATAAACATAAGATATATTAACATTTTCTCTAAAATAGGCTGTGAGAACATACGTGCTATGTGCCTCGTTACCAGAACGAGGAAATGAAAATATTAAATATTTTATTCCCCCGAATTAGAATCGAACCTACGATGCGCTCTCGCTTACAGTTTCCGCCAGTTATGCCCCTGAGCCACGACGGCCTAATAGTAATGTTTTTTATCAAAATCAAAAATAATAACTTATTTATTTTGAGGAATTATATAGTTCAGTATTATAGTATTAACATAGAATTTATACCAACACAAAGCCAAAGCAGCAGTGTATTAAGTGTTTTTGATATAAACGTTGATAGCTGTAAATATCCTGCAAATTTCACTGAGATTGCTTTCTCTTTGTACATATGCGTTACAAATGTCCATTTCTAATTTAATCACTGAATTTAACATAGTTTAAAGTTGCATTTAATTTTACTGCAAAATTTTGCTTCGAGCGTAATGCTAACTAATTCGAATTAATTTTATAGCGTCATAGTTGTACCCGTACAAAATGATTAATGAAATGATGATTTGTTAATGAATATTTATGTTGTATTATGTACTATTGGCGACTTGCTATAACGTTTGCGTGAAGTATTAAAATAAAAATGCAAACATCATGTAAAAAATATATATTATTTTTAATGTTTATGCATTCTTATTGCAATATTTACACAATTGAGGGCGCAGGTGCACAAGCGGGTTACTGTAAACACGGCAGGTTGTGGATTCAATTCCTACTCAAAGAAAATAAATATTTAATATTTCTTCACCCTGGTGACGCAATGCCTTCAGAATTTAGTGGAAAGCGGGGACTGGAGTAACTTAACACTAGGCTGCCTATCACGCTACGAATACATTCGAGGTACAAGGTGTAGGTCGAAAAAAAGGTATTGGACTCATTCGGGTAAGTCATAAATAAATCAGTTTCACACTGTATCCCGCACACAGCAGAGTAGGTAGAGAGAAGTAACAAATAAATTTCATACTTTTAAACATTTTTAAAGTGTTAATCCACACTTAGGAAATATAAATACTTATTTAGAAAACGTATAAAAATTTGAACGTAGCGGGACTCGAACCCGCGCCTCCTGGAAACCGACCAGGCGCTCTGACATCTGAGCCATACGTTCTCGCCAAGCTACGTCGAAATTTTTATACGCTTGTTACAACTTATTTATGTTGTTAGTATCTCTGTAGGGAGATTTTTACAAATTTCCGCTACCCAAAGATAATTACTAGGAATTATCGTTTGGCAAGAGAGAATACTATTTTTTAAATATTTTTAAACATTTTTAAAGTGTTAATCCACACTTCATCATGTCCCTACAGAGATGCTAACAACATAAGTAGTAACAAGCGTATAAAAATTTCGACGTAGCTTGGTGAGAACGTATGGCTCAGTGGTCAGAGCGCCTGGTCGGTTTCCAGGAGGCGCGGGTTCGAGTCCCGCTACGTTCAAATTTTTATACGTTTTCTAAATAAGTATTTATATTTCCTAAGTGTGGATTAACACTTTAAAAATGTTTAAAAATATTTAAAAAATAGTATTCTCTCTTGTCAAACGACAATTCTTAGTAATTATCTTTGGGTAGCGGAAATTTGTAAAAATCTCCCTATAGAGATGCTAACAACATAAGTTGTAACAAGCGTATAAAAAATTCGTCGTAGCTTGGCGAGAACATATGGCTCAGTGGTCAGAGCGCCTGGTCGGTTTCCAGGAGGCGCGAGTTCGAGTCCCGCTACGTTCAAATTTTTATACGTTTTCTAAATAAGTATTTAAATTTCATATTATATAAAAACAGCAATAAATTATTTGCCGTCAAATGAAGACATCGGTCGGCAATCCAAGTTATTTCGAATAAATAGTTGAATAAATTATCAGCACAAGCCAAGTAAATAGTAATTTTATTGTAAAGTAAGCGTCGTGTATCACGAATCCTCAACTCCTGGTGTTGGAGATGTACATGGGCAAACGTGCTATCCTCCTTCGACCTCCTCCTTATTCTCATTTTTTAAACATCCATACATCAAAAGGAAAAAAAACGTAACTTTTATAGGTATTGTCCGCCTGTCCATCTGCCAAGATCATGTATTTCAAGACGCATCAACCTAAAACTAATATCAACTATTTTTGTCTCTTCCATTATTTCTTTACTAGGTACGTACATACATGTACTTTTCATCATACGTTTCAAGCGGATAAATGCAGCATTATAAGCTTCTAGTAAAGCCAGATTGTTATGTAGATTTCGGTCTTATTTTACGAATGTTATCGGCGATTTCATTTTTATCCTAGTTCATTTTAAATTGATTTCACTTTAATAGTAGATATTTACTTTTTGTTTTATGAAATTCAGAAAGTGAAATATTTTATTTATTAAAATATTTTAATAAAATTCGATTTAAATCAGACGGTAAATTATTTTACTTATTAAATTATTTTTCTGTTTGACTGTCAACTTAAAATGAACTAAACATTTTAAATATTATAAGTAAAATATTTTGCTGCCTGACTGTCAACTTAACTTGAAATAATTTTAATAAGTTCTTTGATTTTCACGATCATTCAGCTCATTCTGCAGGAATCCAGGGCAGTATGCGAGAAAATTATCGCTGGCGGTACTTGGATGTAATAATTATGTCAACTGACAGACGAATGCTACCTCAGTCTCCCCGTGACCACTGACTACTGCAAAGTGGTCAAAACGTCGGGTTTCCAAAAATATATAATCTCAAATATACGTGATTAATCTGGTTAAAAGAGTTTCATTTAAAATATTCAAATAATTTTCTTTGGTAACTTATTTTAAGAGTAGAATGAGGTTACCAGGGCGAGAAAACGAAAAAATATATATATGCCTTCAAGTGGAAATCGAGTCTACAACCGTCACGTATGGTCACAAGCTGAGCCATTGCAAAACGATGACCTTAATTATATCTACTCATATAATAAAATCGTGGGATTTCACGAAGGCTTGCCACAGCGGCTTTTGCCTGGCAGGAGTCGCTGCCATCCCTCAAAAGAGCTTGTCTATATGACCTGTCTTTATGACTAGATTGTCTTTATATTGGTAATGTCAATAAATAATGAAATAATTCAGGTTAGTAAATAAATTATTGTATAATTCAAGCGGGCGAAGCCGCAAGCGGGTCGTTAGTATATGGTATAAGGCTCTCTTTATATCGTGGTGATTCATAATATAAGTACACTTTCACCTACATTTTACATTGCTACAATCCTTAGTTACACTAAAAAAAATATAAGCCTGCCTAAACACGTAAACCAAATTTACTACACCATTATAGCAACTGAATCTCCGAAAATTTCGCTCCGTAATACCTTGATGGATACAAACCACTTACATTTAAACACAAGTCGTCCCCGACGCGTGACGTCACTGTGATACTGCGTAATGCCGTAATGTCACCGATCGCTCAAGCTACCGCAAATCCTGAATAAATCGGCGAGCGCGGATACGTATTGAATGAAAACGAATGTATCTGGGTGAAACTCTATAGCCTAAGTGGTTAGTTTTTAAGCTATTTTGCTTTTTTAAATATTATTATTAGCTTTAACTGTGCGCATCCCTTTTAATTACATTTTACGGCACGTGTTATTTAATCTGCTCTAATTCCCTAATGTGTGGTTTTTATATCCACAAATCCATGTTCTGTAAACGAGGTGAATAGATGTTTGGAAATGTAGCGCCTTTCTCATTATTTCGCGTATTTTTACGTTGCAAAATGAAAAAGTTGGATCGTTTGACACAGGGCGTCCCTTAGCTAAACCGTGTTTATTAGAAAGTATAGCTCAACGAGCACAGCGTGCAGTCTACCCAATTCCAATTCTTTAGCAATTATCAAAAGCTTACAATCTGCCCTCAGCAAGCAATTTCTCTTTTTCTTTGTATCTTCTTAGCCCAAAACTATTTGGTCGCGAAAAGCGCCTCACAATTCTGTCCTTAATTCATAAAATATTGCTAATTTACGTACTCGTACCTCACATTTAGTTACATCTTTCCCTGGATGCTATTCCGTTTTACAGATAACTATATATTTCAATAACTACAACTCTAACGCGACGGTTGTGGGTTCGATCCCTACTTGAAGGAATGAATTATTATTTTAATTTCTTCGCACCAGTAACCAATGATTTCAATGGTTACTGGTGTATTCCGTCGTTGAGTTCCGTTACTCAACATGTATAGCCTCAAATTCGGCGGAAAGTGAGGAACGGAATGTTTTACAGGTTGTCTAGCCTAGGTTCCCTCTGGTTACTTTGCTGTGTGCACAGCGTGATTTTTTTTAATATATTCCAAGGTTCAGTGGAACTCAGCTCGGCCGCGTTTGCAGTTAAGAAAGTAAGACAAATGACGTACGTTGATAATATGACAATGACGGACGTCGGTCGATACTGCTCACTAGTGACTAATTTATTTTAGCTATTTTCTTAGCATTCTATTTTGTAAAATGCAACTCTGGGGTAGTGCCGCAGATATACAATCAATATTTATTCTACAAAAGGTGAGGGAGTCCGTTAGATCTATTTATAATCTTAAAGCTCAAGATTCTTTGCGAAATGTTTTTAAAAGTACAGATTCTTAAAATTACTTCGCTATTTTTATATTACAATATTATATTTGTCCATCAAAATATTATATCAAAAACAATGTTATACTATAATTAGGGATGAGAAATAAATTAGTAAATTGTTTGGATTAAAAGGTTTTTAATTAAGGGTTAGGATTAGATTTGATATTCAAGCAGTATGCTACCATTATATTAATACCTATTTAGCAAAGTTATAAAAAATTTACAATAAGTGGGGAATGGTATGTCTTAACACTAGATTCCCTTTGCCTACCCTGCTGTGTGCGGGATAGAGCGTGAAGTTGATTTTATTTATCAAAATTTTAACTTAGTCAAATTTGAACTCGCGCCTCTTGAAAACGGTCCAAGCGCTCTAACTACTAAGCCAAGCATTCTCATCCAAGCTACGCCGAAATTCTTATATATGACAAGCTCACCACTTATTTATGTTGTTATCAACTATGTAGAGAGATGTGTACAAATTTACGGAACCTAAACAGAATAGTATACAAGCTCAAACCCGATTGTCCCTACACAACAACCACAACCCTGGTGACATCAGAAACCAAACACAGAAAAAAATTTACAATTAATGTCAAGAAAGTAATAATAAATTTACTTATAGTACCATTACCATTTCAAAAGAATCGTCGCGGATAACAGACAAAATTATTTATTTTAAATACCATTAGGTATTACTAAATTTCTTTTTATCAAGTCCATCGTGCCATTACCAAATCATTTATATCAACCTAATAGAATGGGTTCAATACATATTCATTAAAGAAAATTGCTAAAAATAAATACAAAATTGTTAAGTCAAATCTTGTCTACCAATATCCATAAAGATTTCGACTCGAAGGTGTCGCATTATTCTATATTGAACTTGGCTGCCATTTCATAGTGGGTTATAGATTTAATTAAATGGATTATCCATAAAAACCAATACATAAAAATTTAAATATTTAACGAAAATAAGATAAAATAAAAAAAAGCATCGTATTTATGTAACAAAATCAACTCTACAATTCCACTAAAAGCATTGCTGCGTTTCGTTATAAAACTACATTAACGGATCTATTGAACGTGCTATATTTTTTACGTAAATTGTATTTTAAAAGTAAATTAAACAATTTATTTATTCTGAACAGAAGCTTTAAATTATTTTTATATTATTTAGTTATATTTTCTATAAAATAATATCTTATTCTATAAAAGCTTTCTTTTATTATTTTTTAGTTTGATTTAAAGATTACTCTTTTTTTCCTTTTTCATATTGCAAGACTGACTAATAAATGTATAATACATTTTAGATAGAATATAAAAGGTTCTCATTATAGAATTTATTATTAATTTTCTTTTTTCTTTTTCAGATTTAGTAGGCTAGAAGCTAAAGGTGACTTCTTTTTCTCTAATGCCAACCTGGCGCGAATAGAGTTCTATCACTATTGATTTGACTTAACAAGAATAAGTATGTTAAGGACATAAATATATTTCCAACCTTACTCGGTGAACAAATTGTGGCGTTCAGATCCGCCACTCAATACACAATGTATCGACTTCGAGTAGAAAACAGAGTATCGCTCTGCCTGGCTGAAGTGAAAAAAAAATAAGAGGGAAAGTGTGTAGTAATAAAAACATACATCGTTTTTTCATTTTTCTTCTGTAATATCAACGTCTTGCTGCCGTATAACAGTGTCGGTACCACCACTGCATTGTGAACAGTCAAACATGCAGTTGTTTTGACGTCTAGTCATCTCATCAATACAACTAAGGCACCATTAACTCTGTTTCGCCAACAATACCCCTTTCTGCATCTATCACGTATCTTCCATCTCTACTTACCATACTGTCTAAGTTTACCACTTCAATCACTTGTTCTAATATCTTACCATTTATACTCATCTTGCATTCCAATCGTTCTTCATTTCATTCAAATACAAGAACCTTTGTCCTCACTCGCGTTGAGGATTAGACCAGTTTAAACCTGGAAAACGAACATTTTATTAAATTAAAAAAAGAATACAGCGGGGTATCTCACATAGCGGGATAGGCATAAGGAAGTGTAAAATCTATTCGTTATTCATTAAGATACTTTCGTTTCCCACTTTCTGCCAAATTATTGAGGCATATTTCATTTCTCGCAATGGGAATCAAATTCACAACCGTCGCGTTTACAGTCAAGTTATTTCTATGAAATACAATATCTAACAAACAAGTTTTTACTTGTCAAACTTGTAGCCAAAACGAAGTCTCGAAGTTTTTCCCAATCATACAGGTAACGAAATATCCAACCATCCATGAATTGCTTTATTTGAATAGGTGTAATTAAAGTAAATAAATTAGAAATTTATCTTTTGATCTCGAAACGGCTGTAAGGGAGAATTCCACGTGTTTCACATTAAATTCATAATACTCAAGAAAGTTAGATCAAAGTGACTGTAAAGGTAAAAAGTATGAATGGAAACGATTTTATAATAAAATTATAAGTACCTATAGTATAATAAAGGTATATTACAAATGTAATGAAAATCACCGGTTTCAAGCAACATTGTACATTTTTGCAATTGATTCATAAAATATATCTTTTTAAAAGACCATAAAAAGAAGGAGGCTATAATTTCGATTGTTTGCTCAATTAATTGTGAATGAATTTTGGTTATTATTTTTACGTATGACAGCATGTTATTCAGAGGTGGTTCCATATGTGTGTAATTTTATGGTAATTGGAATAGTGTTTTAGTGAAGTTAAAACAAATGTACATATATGTTTTTTAATGTCCCTTCATGTTTTTTCCTTCTTAAGTTAGTGTTACTTCCATTTTCACAGGATTCCATAGCGGAATGTCGAAAAGCGAAAACGCTACTCTAAAAGAAACGCCTCCGGAATTCAGCGGAAAATGAGGACCGGAGTGTCTTAACACTACTATCCCAGGTAGTTTATCCCTACCATGCTATGTGCCGGGTACAGCGTAAAGTTAAATGCTAACAATATAATGAGAATTATATTGTTATAATTATATTAATTTATATTTCCATTTCTTCGCTCTGGTGTCGAGGCAAAGCGCGGCGTTGAGTTCTGCCACTTAACACGCAATGCCTCCGATATTCGGCGGAAAGTGGGGAACGGAGTGTCTTTCACTATGTTCCCTCTGCCTACCCTGCAGTGTGCGGGATACAGCGTGAAGCTGATTTATTTTTTTTTATTTATAATGAGAATTACACATTTATGAGTGCTTACATAAATTATAATTTATAGTTTTATATCAATTTACAACATCTCAGCTATTCTAGCAATGTAATATCGTCGGCAATACAAAACAAAAACCGCTATAAATTCAAATTATACAAAAGGAATTATCAATCAGTGGTAGCCAGTTATTTGTGTATATTAAAAGAATTCATTACATAAAATCATATGTTTACAGGATTCAATAACATACAGTGTTTTCGTCAGCATTACTTTTAATCTAATCACAGTTTCAACTTTTCTATAAAAGTCCAATACAATTATTTTTTTTTTTTCAAAAATGAAAAAGCGATTTTCTCAAACAAAATAAATAATAAAAATATCGTTGTAAAATAAAACGACATTTGTCAAGAACGACGTACACAGACTTAAACTTATCAAAGGGAATACGCCTCATTCCGAAATCAAAGTTCAAAGTTGTTTAACCTTTAGTAGTCTGTGTTTTTTACGTTATTCGTTACACGAAATACAGGTATGGATAAACATCGGGATTAAAAAAATCCTACGTAAACTGTTGTAATATCTTGATTAATTCAATCATCACATCAACACATCTATATGTTGAATGAAGGATTAGAAATTTAAATATAATTTCATTTCCCCGAGTGAAAATCGAACCCACAACTATTACGACTAGTCAAACGCGGTGGCATCTACATAGCCTAATCATATAGTTTAAATATATAAATGTAATTCATTAACTTGAATCTCTGTTACATATATGTTTTTTGAGTAGAGCACAATTCTGTTATCTGAAAAGCAATAAATTCATAAGCTACTACGTTTGTAATTTTTAAACGAATTTTAAATTATTGCACTATCGTGGTTTGTAGTTGGAGTCATTTTTTGTCATTAGTATGGATTCGATTCTTTTTTGGGCAATGTTTATATCTAAAATATTTTGCCTTCTATCATGCGCTACTATATTTTTTTTATTGACTAATATATTATTTTTACTAAACGCTATTCCAGAATATAGCGTGTTAACGCCGAGGGCTACGACACTCTGATCCCAATACAATTTCTCGATTTTTTTTCTACTAGAACTAGACGCCGCGCTTGTATACCAAAGCGAGGAAATAAAAATAATTTGTTTCTTTGAGTGTGATTCGAATTCACAACCGTCGCCTTTACCACTGTGAGCTGTGACGGCCTATATTTATATATTGAGGATTGACATAATAATCAATTCAGATTGTTTATCGAAACGTTTTTTAAGAGACAATATTTTCCTTTTCAAGGAGCAATTACTACCAAACAATGCTTATGAAGAGCTTTCACAGAAAACAAAAACATCGACAATTCTATATCATTTATTGTTTTTATTATTCGATTAGTTTATTTTTATTCATATTTACTATATCAGAGGCCGGTGTAGTGCATCGTCGTGGTTATTACGATGATTATAGGTTCGATATCTACTCAAGGAAATTATTATATTTATGTACATAATTCGTAGTTTCTCTGATAAGGCTAATAAAGGCAGTATGTTTTTCAGTATATGTATATTTTCTCATTTTTTAATATTGTTTGTAACTTTGGAGACATTTAATGACTTTGTGAACTGGTTGGAGAAGTAGGTGCCGAACTTTATATCACTAAATTGGGCCAGCAGTTTATTTTTTTATTTTTGTCAGCTTCACACCGCATCTCGCATACCAGGATAGAGGATAGATAGAAAGAACCTAATGTTGAAATACTCTGTTCAACCAAATTCAAACCATAACGGAAAAAATAGAGTGGAGAAAATAATTCACTCCCCCGAGTGGCGATGAAATTGATATCTACATATAATTAAGTAAATAAAATTATCAGTTATATTTACAGTAAATTTAATAAGATTTTCTATTATATTTACTGCAATATAATTGGATTTCGGGGCTTTTATATTGAACAATAATATTTGTGGTCGTTACTGTCATATTGATTGAACACTCAATGGTTGTGGGTTCTATTCTAATTAATGAGAATGTTTAATTTTCTCAATCTACTATATTTGTAAATACAAGCAAAGTAGGTTAAGCTTTTAATTGACGGGAAAACTGATGCGAGTAGAATTGGAAATGAGTTTCATGTAAATAGTACAATAACAGCTTAAGTAGGCTAATGTTGGGCTTTCAAAGTTTATGTTGCCGAATCATTTAGAGTTACAAAAGTGCTTGTGGAACAATTATATTATTTAGATTGCCTAAAATGCATTAACGTCTACTCAACACGCAATATCTCGAAAATAGGGTGAAAAGTGATAAAGATTTTACCACAATTTAATTAAATATATACTAAATAATAATATCTAAAACCCAATACGATTTCGGGACGGATATTACAGCCGTGTTTCAGTTGGAAAACTAAAATAAATCTGTCAGAGCCCCTTTTGCGTGCTCAAGCAATCGAATAAAACATTAAGATATCGCGGAGGCCGGAGTGTTGGGGTGTCGTTAATCAAAGTGGGACGGCTGACAACGGGCGACGATCGAAGTATCGTACTTAGAGCTACGGGTATGTCGGACACGTTTAATTTTTTCGATAATAGGCATAGGCAAGGCAAAAGGCACCTAGGATTAGGCTACTTCGTTGCCCGTTGTAGATAAAAAGCAGCGTGAGGCTGAAAGTGGGAAACGGAATATCTTAAAAAATAGATCTAGTTTAAAGTCATATAATAAACTTTTGTTTGTTTACGTAATCATCACCTTAATTATGTTACTTCACGTTACGCAATCAAATAACATCACGAAGTCTACATCAAATATAATTCAATTGATTTATAGTCAAACTTAATTAACATGAAAATATAGAAACCTACACAATTACTCTTACATTTACATTCACACATAAATATATATATATATATATATACATGTATATTGTAGAGAGAACAATGTCTTTGATCCAACCCTTGATTTGTGTTAGAAGTTTCTCCTTCAAATATTTTATTACTGTCAGGAAAAAATCCTCCCCATTTCAGGGGTTGTTTCTGTTTCTAGGGGTGTTTCGTACACCGTCATTGAGGGATCGTTAAAATTTAGGTTGTTGCTTAGAGACGAGTTTGTTTAGTCATTACAATAATTTTGTAATAGTTGAAGATATTATTCGTAGGTATATATTTATAATATATATTAAGAATTGAGATGGTACAGTTCAAAATATAAGAGCCCGTCTTGGCGTAGTGGAAAAACATGCGGCTGTAAACGCAGTAAATGTGAGTTTTCCGGTAAACAAAGCGCGGCGTTAACTTGTGCCGCTTAAAAATTCTGCAATGTCTCGGAAAATTTGGGCAGTAAGTGAGAAACTCTCTGGCTAGCCTTCAATATGCACACTTTACACATCTATAACATAACTAGCATTCAATAAAGTATACAAATGTTCTATAATTTGAACTATTCTGTTTATTCCTTCACAAAGAAGGATGAATAAACAAAAGCTTATGTGAATACAAAAACGGATGTATAAGAGAGCGAAATTCAGAGAGAATAAAACTCGGCCTAAAAGTTGATTGTTCTGATACTCCCCAAAATGGAAAACACCTGACACAGTTGACTTTGAAAAGAACAAAAAATGAAACTTGCCGTGTTTGATGCCTTTAGTGTTCAAAGAGATTAGATCGATTTAAAAAGTGTTTTGAATTGTGTTTGTTCGATTCACACTAAAAAAATATTTGTATTTAGATATAATTGTATAATATTTTCTATACACTTATATACATAAAAAAATGTATGTCTGTAACTTCAAAATAACTGTGTTTTTCAAGTACCTCGTAAGCATATGTATATATAAAGTACAGAATATTAAAGACACAAACAAACCAATTTAGCAAAATTAACAGTCTCTTTGTCTTTCTGGTTATTTGAACTAATCTCCGGAAAGATGGAGGTAGTGGAGCAACGTATAGGTTACTTCACATTTAGGAATCTACACGGGAAAAACACCAACCGCGAGGCACGACCTGCCGCCCAGATAAATAAGAAATAAATATTTTTTTTTCATTATATACAACAATTGTTCCTAGCAAAAACCGAAAAAAAATATTCAAATTTATTGTGTGTGTGTGTGTAAAAGGTTTTTGTCAAATACACCAAAATAACAATAAATAAATAATGATATATAGTTCAAGGAGCAAAGCAGCGAGCGGGCCGCTAGTATACTATAAAATTAACATTACCTAGCTCCTGTCATAAACATCTAAAGTGAGATGTCACCCGTAGTCTAGCATAAAACAGAACATAATATAACCTATTAAAGTTGTATGGAAAGCTATATGTGCTTTAAACGATGTCTTAGTCTGGAGTAGCACCTGATGTCGCATTTGCTTATATTAATTACTTGTAAGCTAAACGCCCGTGGCTATTCCTTTGAAAGTTACTGTAAATTAAACCGGTGGTATGTTACCCATTGCAATTTACAGTAGAAACTTGAGGTTTCATGTTAACGTGACTACGACTATAAATTTGTAAAAATCCAAAAATCTAGAGCAATTAAAATCTATACGGTTTTGGTCTTGTAGTTTCGAACCTATCCTTTAAATCCAAAATAAAATTATACATTGTATTTAGGCTAAAGAATCAAAAAATACATAGCAATAAACGATAATAGTGACGTATCGCGCGCGGTGGAGTGGGAGGCGACGCCATTTTGAGATTATTTTGATGCGTATCGACATTTGTAACATTTGTGATAAGTATAACTTGTGACTTTGAAAAGCTCAACGTTAGTTTTATTTTTAATCAAGAGCCATCCTCAAAATCTATCGATTATATATAATAAAGGATCGTTTAGTTATATTATTATTTATAAACCATTACATAAGCATAAGTGAATAACTTACAACATACGTGTTCATGACACAGCCACGCGCATGTTTTTTAGTTTCACGCTATATCCCGCATATAACTGGATAGGCGAAAAAAAAACAGTCGAACTTAACAGTTCTCCTTCCTTTGTCCTTCTTCCTTCCTCCTCCGAAAGTGATTCGCATAAAGGTTAAAGTATGTGGCTGAGGCTATCTTGGTGCAGCGATGTAGTGTGTGATTGTAAACGTGAATTATGGGTTTGATTCGCATTCGCGGGATGATTTTTTGTGATTTCCAAGCAATATATCGATGTCTTAACACTACATTTCATTTGGATACGGTGAAACTACAAAATTGTTGAAATACACTATATTACGATACTTAAGATAACAACAATTACATCAGTAGCAGTAATCACGTAACATTTTCTTTCTAAGCCTGATAGGTATCTTGAATATTGACCTACATCAAGATTGGATCGCGATCCGACGCAAGGCTAACGGGCCAAGTTTCTCAAGGACGTTGATCTGGGTTTTATTAAAACGATTATTCACTTTTTAGGCATTGATTTCAATAAGGCTATATTTTCATATATATTTTATTGCTTTATTTTTTTTCTTATAAACTGTAAATTTTATTCTCGCTGTTGTTAATTTTCATATTTCCGCTTTATTTACAAACTTTATTCAAACGTGGCGTCAGTCTATATAAAAATGGAAGTGGAAAAACCAAGTATCTTAGTGCAGTAAAAAATATTGAATATAAAATTTAGTATTATTAACATCGCCTTCGGCCGCAAATTAATAAAAAAATTAAGCAACACTATATGGAATATTTTTATTTATTATCGTATACTTATTTTAGTATATTAAAAAAGTATGTTACTATCAATTTAATTATAATATCAATTTGACTAAATTTTATAATAATATTTATATTCCGTATTGAGTTTCATCACTCAATACGGAATATCTCACAAATTGGGCGGGAAATGAGGACCTGAATGTCTTAGTACTAGGTTCCCTCTGCCTCCAAAACATCTTATTTTACGTTTTTTTTTTTAAACGCAGTGACATGAAGCCACTACTTCACGCCGGTTGTAAATGCCGGGGGTGGTAATGATCCGGTCGAGTCTGCCCATGCGTGTTGCCATTGCTGGTGACGTGACTCTACCACACGTAATTTACCACCAGTACCAGGATGATCCTATTCATAGGCCGGGATCACATGGCTAGAAACTACGGCTGTAACTGAGCTAAGCATTAAAGACCGCCGACTTTTTCGGATTAGATCGAAATGTTGGCCACAAAAGACCACTAGGTTCACTTGTGGCACTTATAGCACCAAATGTGAAGCAACGAAAATCATAGAAATCCATCTAAAATTTAAGACCAAAATAAATATTTGCATAATACGATTGTTTTAAAAAGCTCCAAGTTTTTGAGTACCCTCGTACATTATGCAAAATCAATATTTTCAATCGCCGTGATAAAATAAAAATAGATATCCAAAATCTTTAAATGTGGATATAATAAGGCTTTCGTTTACGTTGCTGGCCGTTGCTGGCGACGTGACTCTACCACACGTACTTTAGTCGCCTCTTACGACACCACCAGTACCAGGATGATCCTATTCTAGGCCGGGATCACACGGGAAATTCTAGGCCGGGATCACACGGCAATTCTAGGCCGGGATCACACGGGAGCTCTAGGCCGGGATCACACGGCAAAAAATTTTTTTAACGTTTAATTATCTAATTATTTTTGTAATGTAATATTCATTTTTATTATATTAGGATTATACAAGGATTATATATATATGCAATACTACATGTGTACAGTAAAATTTTTACTTATTTTCTTATATTTTTATTAGAATTCATAAATAACTTTAGATTAAAAAAAAAAAAAGATTTATATTAAGCCCTCATGAGGCTATTCTGGTGAAGCCTGGTGACGCAATGTCTGAAAATCGTCACGATGGTTGTGGGTTAGATTCCCAATGTAGCAATGAATTATTTTCATTTCCTTACTCTAGTATTGAGTAGCGTGGCGTTGACTACTGCCACCTAACACTTAATGTCTCGAAAGTTGGGCGGAAAAGGCTCGAAGTATCTTATCACTAGATTCTCTTTACCTACTCGACTAATACGGGTTACAGAGTGAATATTTTTGTTATTTCTTTTAATTTTTATCAAATAAATTGTCTTTTATTACTCAGATTCAATTTTGAAGTCAATGCCTATGGAAAAGGTTATTTTTAAATTTAAAATTTTGTATAGAAAGCTATTTATAAATTCAATTTCGTATAAACAGTTTTCCCCAACGGCACCAACGACTCGTAATATTTAATCTTTTACGCGTACAAAGTGTCACTGAGAAATAATTACTTGCCGGTCATTTGATTGCCTATTTTCGTTACATTTTTTCGCTTAATAACATTTTTATATGATTTTAAGAAAGAATACAGCAGAATAAAAAAACATCGTTGTTTTTATTTTGTGGGTAAATAAATTGCAAATAAACGTGCTCAGGTGGATTGAAAACGTCAAGAGAATAAGTATTGAAAGATTGGAAAAAAGTGGTCTGAACCAAAAGTGTCGAGAACGATGTAGCTATGATGCTGGAGGTAGGTCGTATATTGAGTTAAAAAAAATGAGTACCGCTCATGGAGAGGAGGAGTACAAAGGTTAAAGACTGTGGCGCTTCTCTCTCTTGTTAAAAAAAATCTAATAGTTATGTGAGAAGTTGAGAATAAAACTGCGTTTTGTTTAAAGTATCATTCCACATTTAAAGAAGAAAAATACTTATTTTTTGCAGTATTTGAACCCACACCTCTTTAGGAACCATCCAATAGCGGCGCGGGTGCAAATCCCGCTACGTTCAAATGCTTATACGTTTTCTTAATAAGTAAATTGCGTATTTAGAAGCGAAACTCAAAACTGAACTTTTCCTTGTTATCAAGAATGAAATAGAAATGAAAATCATTCCATCAAACGGCAATCGTATGCCGCTGCGTCATGACGCGACGGTCTAAAAGTTTTGTTTGCATTATTAATAATTTAATGAGCTTTCAGTGTACAAATACCCTTACAAACTTCAAAGCTTTAAGCTCAGTAATAACAATTCTTTCGACTTAATTTTACAGACCCTTTGATTTCTCTGTGCCTATTGTGACTGTGATTGCGCTAGAGAACTTTTGAATTGATCGCCATTTCAAAGTTATGAAATTTCTACTCAACTTATATTACTCGAAATAAATTTGTCGAATGATTAGCTTTTTTTTTAGTTTCACGCCGTGGATCGCCGCATTTAGTCTCCTTAGAGCGGAGAAATTTCAATAAGAAATAGCTCAAACCCATAATCAGAATTCCATTGTGCAGTATGGTTTAAGCTTCAGGCTAGATAAAGCAAACTGCGACGTTCAGTTACGGAACTCAATACCGATCGCATGTAAATGATAATATCAAATATTTCATTTCCATACATTGAGTGGGAATCGAACCCATAACCGTCGCGGTGCACACTGCTACCATTGCGCAATAATGGCCAATGGCGCCCAAAAATAACTGTATCAAAAATAAAATATTAAAACATAAAATCTTGTAAGAATATTTCAATATCTTATATATAAGTATACTTTCAAAGTACAGTGAAGCATTTCAATCCAAGATAATGATGTGTTCTAGACACGATCCTTGCTTATCTCAATGAGTCACGGACGCAAAGTATAATACGAGTGTAAGACGATGTTCTAGTTTTCGTGTGTAAAAAATATGTAGTTGTAATTTTAGTTGTTATTTGTGTTTTACAGATATTTTTTATTTTATATTTCAAGCTGCGCGTTGTATCCCGTACATAGCAGGTTAGGCAGAAGGAACCTGGGAACCTAGTGTCAAGACATTTCACTCCCATTAAGACATTTCCGTTCTTCACTTTCCGCCGAATTTTGGAGACATTGCGTATTAAGTCGAGAAAGAAAACAACACCGCGCTTTGTCGTTTCATAAGTAAGAAAAATTAAAATAAAACAAAATAAAAAAAAATCATCTTTACGCTGTATCCCTTACACAGCAGGGCAGGCAGAGGGAACCTAATGTTAAGAAACTCCGGTCCCCACTTACACCGAATCCTGGAGGCATTGGGTGTTGAGTGGCGGCATCGCGCCACTCTTTACCCCTACACCAGAGCGAAGCGAGCGTCAGAACGTTTAGACGGTTTCCAAAAGGCGCGAGTTCAAATCTTGCTACGTTCAAATTTTTATAAATTTTCTCTTAGTCTCATTTTTTTAACCGAAAAAGATAAAATTTGGACTAAATGGCGATACCGAGAAATATTGTAGAATCAACAGGATCCTTGCTTCACTATTCAAGAGTACATCGGCTTTAACAATTTTAATGTTTGGCGTTCTGAAGATTTTACATTTAGTTTTTTTATTGTTCAATAGTAAGTTATTAACATTAAATCAATGTACTATGATAATAACATTTATCATCTTTCATTTTAAAAATCAATGAAGTGTACCATTAGCAAATAATATTATGTCATGATCCTAGAATAGACCCATATTGATTAATGACCCAATAATTTAACACTCTTCCTTAGTAGACTCTACCCTACACAAGAAAACTATTTAACTTAGAACCAGTAATCGCTGAAATCAGAGCGTTTTACTAAGCATTCTTTTGCTTATAATATTAGTATAAGCAAGCCAAAGAATGCTTATATAGACTTCAATTATACCAACAATAATAATACCATAACCCGAGCATTGTAGAGTATCATAAGGCGAATCCTCATAGTACGATACAATTATGGAAAATATTTGTTTTACACGCAAATTGTGGCCTAAAATTTGGTTAATTTTGGCAGAGCTACTTTGTATAACTACGCATCGGATTTCGGTATTTTATGCACTATGTATGTATAGATTGTATGGTAAGCGGAAAGTGAGGAACAGACTGTTCTGACACAACGACTGGTTGCACGTCGTTTCGTCAAATCGTTCAAATACCTGTCAATAGCCTAGTTCTTCGACAATTATTCAACCGTTTTTATGCTTCTTGGACTCTTAGTAAGTTCTCTAAATAATAAAAGAGTCACCTTAAATCAAAAAGTATGATCTCGATAAGACTTTTGTTGTCCGACAAATTTGTGACCAAATGTACAACACAATTAATAAATAAACATAATTTATTACACGTTCCTAAGTGTCACACTATAGGTAGAATTCATACTCTCCTTTTTTAAAATGCACATAACTTTTTTATAATAATTTAGTTATAATCATTTGTACCCCATTAAAGAAATTGTGTCTTAACTAGTGACAAAATCATGTGTATAGATAAAACCAAAACTAAACTTTACTCCACGCTTTGCCTCAGGCGGGGTAGTCAGAAAACGCCAAACGCTACGGTATGCTTAGTTTGGAGAACGGAGCTACAAATGTTTGTATATATATATACATATATATATACATATATATATATATATATATATATATATATGATATATATATATATATTATATTATATATATATATATATATATATATATATATATATATATATATCCAAACTGCTATATATATATATATAAATAGCATATTGTGTATGTATTTTATATCATTACGATTCAGAATCCGAAATATAACGCTTGAGTAAAACGAAAGGAGGACGTCACATGAAAAAAATATACCATATCAGCTATGAAGTGTGCCATCATTACCATAATTCAAAAGAAAAAGGCACGAGAAAAGTTATAAAAAATTCCCCCGCTATCTCCACTCGAGTCGCTGCTGGCACAAATATCTTTAATTGGTACGAAGATATCGCGTTTTATTGGCAACCTTCGCTCTCTTCGCTGTAATAAAATTATATAAGAATTTCTACCTGATTTTGATTTTTAATGATCTGTTTGTTGATACTACGTGGCACAGTTGGTATGTCGACTATAGGAAATGGCTTTAGATGATAAATCACATTTTTAATATCATTGACATATTTAATTTATAAGTAAATATTTGAATAAAAAAATAGTTTTTTTTATTACGTTCACTTGAATGAATTTGGAACGTGAAATTTGAAGACACAGTGACAATTGCTTAAGTTTGTTATATTTGCTAGTTGTTTTTAATTCTAGATTTCGACTTAAACTATAAAGTTATCGATATATTTCTTTTGGTGACAAAAATGCTTAGTAAATTATTAAATCAGTGTTAAGACACTTTGTTCGCCATACTGCGTGTTCAAAAGCAAAATTTAAAATACCGCATATTTTTATTTATTTTTTCAAGCTTATGTCTCATCAACTACGGTTATTCGAACATTTTTTTACAACAACATTTTTTTAACTGCACAATCTACCTACTTTCAGCTATTCAAGAAGTAAGTTATATTGGTCGGTATTAATAGTTCCTTAAACGGCTAACTCGATTTACGCGGCCCTCGAGACACATTGCCGTACTAAATTTCAATCAACGACACGCACTTCGGAAACAATATATATTTGCACATTATTTTTGCTTTCCATTCCATTTTGTTACATTTTAAATTGGTTAGTAAAAATGTAAGTTTATTTTTATATACATATATGTTAGAAAAACCAATAAATTAAAACAATTATTTGTTACTAGCGACCCGCTCGCGGCTTCGCCCGCTTAAATTACTGAATTATTTATATTATAATGTACCTATGTTTGCAAAGCACTTAAGATTACTAATATGAAAATTATTTAAACCTTAATGCAAACCGCCGCTATCAGGGCCTTTGGCTCTTTGGCCGTGATCTCAAGCTACAACCTGCCTCTAGAGCAGACACAGGGAGGGGGATGCGGGACGGGATTGGAAGGATTATCAAATACCATCTAGGCAGTTAACTCAGTCAGGTGAGACCTTCGGTTTCCTGTGGAAGGCCCAGCTTAAACGACCAAGGTTCATTGCAACTCTCATGAGCCGGATTTGAAGGAGGATAGAAAGTCCCTCGGAAGTCGTCTGACGTCTGACTCCGGGCGGCTGGGTATGCCACGGAGTGCTGCTCCTTAAGTTTAGGCAGCGGAATATGTTGGACGTGAGACGACCAATGTGTACCTCCAGGCTATCTATTTTTATGTTGCGGGATGCATGGTGCTCCACACGCAGTATGGCACCTGCTTCACTCGACGGAGGATGACGTTCGGGACGACCTGTAGGATTTCTCGTTGCGTGATACTCGCTAGGGCGTTGTGATGTCATCAGTGTATAGTGCGTAGAGAGTAGGTGACAAAATGCTGTCCTGGGGAACAACGGCAGCGATCGAGTTACTGCTAGACGTCGAACTCTCAACTCTCACGCAAAATGTCCTGTCACTGATGCAGGGAGACAAAAACATGCGCTACCTGCTGGGGGCTCTGAGCACTTAATGATGTAGGCCCGGGTGCCTGACGCGGTCAATACGCGTGCTACGTGGAAGAAGACTGCACTAGTGTAGTGCTCTGCTGTAGTGTAAACAGAGTGGTATACCCGCTCGCCAAACTGCTCGCTTCGTGGGTGTGGAGAAGTGAGAGGAATAACTTCTCGAACAGCATGGCGACCTTGCTAAGGAGGGTTATAGATCGGTATCCCTCAGGCTGCGGGCTCTTCCCGGCCTTGGGCAACGTGATGAGCAGGCCTTGCTTCCATGCCCAGGAGAAAGAAGCCAGGCGGATGTGGCGGATCCCTTTTTATAAGCAAAGTGTGACAGGGTGCGGAGGGACGCGTGGTGCGGCGCAGGCCCACCACACGTCTTCCAAAGTACTTATTAAAATGAAAAACAGTAAAGAACATTTTGATCTACATTAATGGCCAAGATAACTAATATACTTAATTATATATTGAGAGTAAGGGATAAACATGAGTCGATATAGCTTTGCTCTAAACTATTTGTAATTTCGAAATATTGTAAAGAGCAAAGTTTATCTTTGTTTAACGTAGAAAATTAATAACTTATTTAAAAGGATAAGGATTAATATCATTATGGACACACGTCCCTTACAATAAGAAAATATATTTAAATTACTATCTAATTTCCGTGTTCTTTATGCTTTCATTAATATCCTTTAAACGATTTTTATTTGCATTTCTTGTTCTACGACCTATATTTGAGCAACTTTTTCGTGCCAATAAATTAAAAAAGGAAATGTTTAAAAAGGTAAAGAAAATAATAAAAGGACAGAAGAAGAGTAAAGAAAAGAAATAACAGGATACTTAAACAAAAGAAACGATAAACAAAAGCCTACCTACTATTCTCTTAAGCTAAAATACTTAAACGGAAGAAATTATAAACAAAAGACTACATACTGTTCTGTTAATCAAAAAAGATGAAACTAAATATATCGCGCTGAAATAATACATTAAACTCCAATTATCCAATACGTCCTTTCAGCAGGCGGGCGCGGGGGGACGCGCTTCTACAAGCAAAAGGTCGCGGGACGCGGGGGGACGCACATGGCAAGCCGTTTCGCAGCAAGAATTTTTTGATATTGTCACAACTTCTAAAGTACTTATTAAAATGAAAAATAGTAAAAGTAAAACTAATACTAACTACTACTAACTTATTTATATGTTGTGAGTAAGCGATAAAGAAAACATGAGCCAAAACTACGGTTTATAGCCAGCCGGCTGGATGTGTCAACAATTAAATGCGTTTTTCTCTAAAACTATTCTTAATTTCGAATTAGTGTAAAGAGCAAATTTTATCTTCGTTTAACGTAGAAAATTAATGAAGTATTTAAAAGGTTAAGGATTAGTACCATTATGGACAAACATCCCTCACAATAAAAAAATATATTCAAATTACTATTTTAGACACAAATATGCTCACTGTATGTTATCCTTAGGAGATACGAATATGCTGTCGCTGACTTTTTTGTAGATCTTATTAAGAGGAATAATACTCTATTACATTGTTTTCATGTAGGACTTACCATTAAAGCAGGGCATGCGTGAAAGTGTCTCAGCAGGTAGGACTTTACACACATTTATAATATTTATGACAAATTACAACAAAATATACATATTAGTAAACTAAATATAAGCCTCCCCTGAGAAATACCTAATGGTGAAAACCGCATCAAAATCTGTTGGGTGGTTTAGAAGAAGAAGACTTAGAAAGGCCAAACCGAGACGAAATGCGTTCTTATCTCTACATATAATAAGACAGTAAAAATATTTTGTCTGTACATTTAGTAATTTTGACTGAAATGGATAGAGGGACACGGAAAAAGAATAATAGAAAGCAAAAATATTTTTTTTAATTTCTTGTCTCAGACAGACATTTTTGACTGTCTGAGACAAGACTGTCGATATTTTTGTCCACATTTTTCTCTGAAAGTACTTAACCGATTCACTTAAAAGTTTCACCATTGCATTGTTTTAACTTAACTTAACTACTAAAGTTTGGTTAATCAAAATCGGCTTATTAAACAAATAGTTATCGTCATTTGAATAAACTCAAGGCATTAGTTTGCTTGCGAGTGTCATATAGCAATCGTGCTGGTAAGATTCCTGGCTAAAAAATGACATTCGAAACGTCTTGGTTATATGACTGTTGATAAAAAAATATATTTTTGAAGCACTATTACACAATATTTTATACAATAAAGTAAACAAAATTGAATCGTTAATGGAGATTACCTTTATAAATCATAACAGTTAAGTAAATAATTCAACACAGAAATAAAGAACGATTTGATCTTCATGGAAATTTATTTATTTATTTATTTATTTCAAACATTTACTAAAGTTATACAAGAAACAATAAGTACGATAATAACCGCATTAGTGAAACACTGTGTCGCGGCTATTAACGCCCACCTCTCAAACGTTGCTTACCATGAAATAAAAATATAAATTACCAATTATTATAAATACAGATATGAAACCAAACAAAATTTACAATAAAAGAAATGTATATAATAAAGTAAGGTAAAATAAATATATGCGTGTTTGTGTTTGTGTTTGTGCGTGCGTGTGTGTGTGTGTGTGTATGTGTAAGCGTGTGAGTTGTGCGTGTGTGTGTGTGTGTGTGTATGTGTAAGCGTGTGAGTTGTGCGTGTGTGTGTGCGTGGGTGAGTGGCTATGAGTTTGTGTGTTAGGGGGGTGCTTATGTATGCTTATGCTTATCTATTTAAGCCTCATATTGCAAGGATACGTATAAGATTTTCTGTGTCATCGTAATTTTGCGTTAACAGCCAATTATTTAATTCGATTTTACACCTCCGTAGAGTTAGGTGGTGGATTCTACACTTTTCGTTAACTTTATTATACAGCGTTGGACATAAATAAAAGTACTGTTTATTTGAGGAGGCTAAACGTCGATGTTCAATTGGACAGACTTTATCGTATCTGCGTTTCAAAGTCACACTATTCGGGTTGTAAAATATTTTTTTTGTGTTTCCGTAAAATAGCGTGCAAGATAAATAATTGTCGAACACTCAGTACATTACAAATTGTATACAAATCTGTAGTTGAAAAGCGCCTAGGTTTGTGTGTCATTACTTTTAAAATACATCTTTGGGCTCTCTCCAATCGAAGCATCGTGCATTTCGAAGTTCCACCCCATGCTGGAATGCAGTAATTCAAAATAGACTGCACAAGAGAAAAATATACCATTTTTAAGATTTTTAGAGTTGCGCTAGACCTAAGTTTTCTAAAAACATATATGAGTTTCCTTAATCGGGTTACTATAGCATGTGCATGTGCCGTGTGATCCCGGCCTAGAATAGGATCATCCTGGTACTGGTGGTGTCGTAAGAGGCGACTAAAGTACGTGTGGTAGAGTCACGTCGCCAGCAATGGCAACACGCATGGGCAGACTCGACCGGATCTTTACCACCCCCGGCATTTAAAACCGGCGTGAAGTAGTGGCTTTATGCCACTGCGTTTCGCATCAGGTAATGCCGGGCCCCGGCGCCCAACCCATCTTAAAGGCCGGCAACGCACCTGTAGCTCCTCTGGGGTTGCACGGGGCCGTGGGCGGCGGTAGTCACTTACCATCAGGTGACCCGCACGCTCGTTTGCCGTGTCTTTTCCATAAAAAAAAAAAAAATAGCATTTATGTGTTCAGTCCACGTGAGATTTTCATCTAGGGTTACCCCGAGGTATTTTATAGTACGTGATCGATTAAGCGGGCAGCAATCGCAAAAGTGACCCTGGTCTGGGCATTTGTGTGCAATGATCGAAAACGATTCACATGGAAGTTGGGATTTATGGCCAAAGGTAATGAATTTGGTTTTATCAATATTTAGTGTCAATATGTTACATGATAACCAATTGATTATAGTAGCTAGAGCTTTTTCACTATGCTTACGAGCATCCGACCATGTGATACCATTAACGATTAGAGCAGTATCATCTGCGTAAGTAATAATTTTACAATTTGGAATTTCCAGCTTGCACAGGTCGTTAATATATATAAGAAACAGGATAGGTCCCAGCACACTACCTTGTGGCACTCCGAAGGATACATTTTGATCGCTACTTATTATATTGTCTATGGACACACACTGGGTTCTTTCACTCAAATAGCTTTTAAAAAGGTCATACACTTTTCCTCGTATACCATTTTTTTCTAATTTAGAAAGGAGAAGAGGAATAGAGACAGTATCGAAGGCTTTTGATATGTCCAAAAAAATACCCACAGTTTTAATTTTTTTATCAATATGTTGAATGGTGGTATTTACTAAATTCATGAGTGCGTCCTCAGTAGACCTATTGGCTCTAAAGCCATATTGATTATCTTCAAGCACTTTATACTTATCCAGGTACGAAATAAGCCTCTTGTAAATTATTTTTTCAAGAATCTTGGACAGGGAACTCAAAATGGAGATAGGTCTATAATTGTTAACAGATTCATTATCGCCGTTCTTATAGATTGGATGGATAATAGATTTCTTAAAAACCCTAGGAAATATGCCCTTTGATAAACATAGATTGAACAGCCCAGTTATTGGAGGAGTCAAGACATCTACAGCTGCCTTTAATATCGAAGTCGAGATACCGTCCCAGCCAGCGCAGTTATCATTAAGTTGGCAGATGAAATACCTGATTTCAGACTCATCTGTGTCATTAATAACCATTGAAGTGGGCATAAATTGACTATTTGGAATTTTAATGTATTCTTTGTACTTAACGGATGGTAGAGTGATCTTAGATGCTATCTCTCTCCCTATATTGGCAAAAAAATTGTTGACACCATTAACTGCGTCGTGTGCATCGTTTACTGATTTTATGAGGTGGCTTGACACATTCGCTTTTTTGTTAGGTAGATTGCCAAACTGTTTAATTAAGTCCCAAGTCTTTTTTGAGTCCTTCCTAGCTTTAAAAAATTCATTACTTTCATAATTCACTTTAATTTTCTTTAATAAATTGTTACAAAGATTCCTATAACGATTATACGATGATTTTAAATCTATGTTATTAGGATCTTTTTTTACTTTCCTGTAGATTTTATCACGTTTTCGTATGCTGCGCAATAGTCCTGGGGTTATCCAAGGCTTCAATATTCTTCTTTTACTGGAAACTGGTACTTGACGAGTATGTTTTTTTATAGCAGATGATATGATTGATACTAATTTGTTTGCAGAGTATTCAGGATCGGTGGAGGTGACAACATCAGAAAAATCAGTATCTCTAATGTCGGCAATAATAGCTGATTTATCCATGTGAAATGATGTTCGTATTTTTCTTATTTTCTTTACATGTATATCACAACAAACTATTATAGGCTTATGATCGGTAACAAGGGAATCTAAAACGAAAGAATTAGCAGCTTTATCAGTTTTAAGTAGAATATGATCTAGACAACTATTATCTCTGGTAGGAAATAAGTGGCCTGGTAATAGACCGTGTAAAGCACAAAGGTTTAGGTAATCATCCGCTCGTACATCCCTTGACATATTGCCAATATTAATATTTATGTCCCCTATAATTATTTTTGTTCTAAAATCAACTATTGAACTTAACGCATTGTCCAGGCTACCTATGAAAGATGCGATATTCCTATATGACGGTGACCGATATAGAGCAATGAGAGCAATATTATTAGAGAATTTAATTAATAAACTCAACTACTTCACAAATTATGTGATCTCTGATATAAACTATAACACCATCATTTTGGTTGCTATGGCTTGACTTAAAGAAAGTAAAATTGGGAATATTGGGTATAACTGTGACTTTGCTCAACCAACATTCTGACAACACTACCACATCGATATTATAAGTTAATCTTTCCAATAATACTAAAAGAGAATCGAAATTACAAGAAATGCTTCGAATGTTAACATGAAGTACTTTTAGTCCTGCATCAAATTTGAGATATTCATTATATTGCTCGGGAGTACATATTTGTGAGTCTGACACTGATATATTTTCAATGTTTTCTACAATCGATTTGTCAATTAACATATTTATTATTTTTTTCAACGTGAGTGCATATTGTCATAATTATCATTTTTAGTGTGACATTTAAAAGGCTTAGTTTAGAAAAACCCGCGTAAAATATATGTTTAGTTACTTTTGAGACTTTGTAATTACAGTTATTAGTATTTAAGTTGTATATTGAATTGTGTATGTTGTAAATATTTTTTATGTAGTGTATTTTTGAGAATTTGTTACAAACCATGCCTATAAAATAATTATACCTATTAAATATTACACAATGACAATGAGTGTAAATTTCATAAGCTAAAAGAATAATTAAATCTAGTTTGAATACAAAAAAGATAACATGGATAAACATTAAAACGGCTAGTCATTTTATGGCTCTTAAGACAGACAGATCATCCTCATCTTTTATTATCTTGAAACGTTCTCCTTCCTTCTTCCTTAAGAGTATTTTCCCATTTGATATCCAACAGTGGGAGTATTCATTTGACTTAGCGAAATCCCGGGAAAGATAAAATAGTCTCTTCATCTTGGGTGATAAACTTTCCGATATGTATATTGGTTTCGATGGACCATTAAATCCCAGTTTGTCGGTAGTCAATCTATTGTTTTCTCTATTCTTTTTCCTATACATACTAATAATTCTTTCCTTCAATATTACTCCTGTAAAATCTACAACAACGGTCCGAGCTGCTGAGTCACGAGAATTGATGCGGAATACGTCTTTTATTTCGTGCGGTTGTATTGAAATATTGAGGTGTTTCCCGAGCGTGGTAACAGTGCTTAATAGGTTATCCTTGGTTTCAGCGTGACCTGGTGGAATATTTTTTATTTCAACACAAGTTGCTCTGGAGAGTCGGTCGTAGTTTTCGATTTTACTCTGCAAAAGTTGTATCTGTTGTTGGTCTTTTTTACGTTCTAATTCGAGTTTTTCAATTTGGCAAACTATTGAATCATATTTTTGTGACAAGAACTCGACTGATGATTGAATTTCATTGTTTTGTCTTTTTATTTCACTTACGGCCACAGAGAGCTCTTCAAGTTTGAGATTTTGTTCTAATTTAAAAATATCCAGAATATCCTTTATCTCTGTCATAAAAGAGGCCAATCTTTCTCCGATATCATCTGAAGGAGAGCGTCTTCGCTTAGGACGACTAGTAACATTCAGCGTACTAACGCCGGCAACTGCACATTTACTGTCTTTGTTCAAACTTGGCTCCGATAGACAATGTTGCAATGGAGAAGATGATGATGTAGAAGGAGGAGTTCGTTTCAGTGGCATTTTGGCAATTTACTATGTGTTTAGAAAAATTATAAGAAAAAAAAAATAATTATATTTTTTTTTTTTTTTTTTTTTTATTTTTTTTTTTAATCTGTTTTTATTTAGGGACTTTTTAAGTAATTAAAATACAAAAATGTCAGTCCCATCGTTCCCTTAAAACGAACTAAAAATACATAATACTAACAGAAATTTGCTAAATTAAATTATACACTATTTAATCTTAAACTTATATAACCATTTAGCTTCAACAGAATTTGGTTTAGACAACAAACATTGAAAGATACCTACATCCATTTTATTTATATTAAAACGACAACATAAATTTCGACGAGCCTCAACATTCAGAACACATTCTACCAAGAAATGGTGTACATCTTCATCTATTCCACACAATTCACATTTTGGAGAAGTTACTTTTCCCATGAGAAAACCAAATTTTCTTAGTGGAATATGTCCAGAACGAAGCCTAAGCGCGGTAACAATTTGTTGACGCGTTAATTTCTTTTCCGCAAACCAAGGAATATGAGGAAGCTTGTTCTGAATAACCCTATACCATATGCCTTTATATTTCGATCTTTCATCAAAATACTCTGTCCACATTTTTTTCAAATTAACTTTGTACTTGATTAAAATTTCGGAAAAATCTGGTAATATATTTAAATTTATCCCATCAACTAATGCCTTTCGTGCTAATTTGTCAGCTTCCTCATTTCCCTTTATTCCAAGGTGAGAAGGAACCCACTGGAGTTTTACAGCAACACCTTTGTAAATTAATTTGATAACCTCATTTAACAACTTATACGCAACTGGTATACCTCTATTGCCTTTAATACAATTACCTAAATGAAGCAATGCACTTTTACTATCAGAGAATACAACAACCTTATTACAATTAACACTAGAAACATAAACCAGTGCCATAAATATCGCAACAAGTTCCGCTGCCATTATAGTAATATTATTTTTAATTTTATACATTCTACCAACTACACTCTTTGCGTCAAAAAAGGAACATCCCACTTTAGAATTAATTTTAGAACCATCAGTTCATCAGAAAAAAGGGGAGGAATGCAAAGGTCACTTTCCATGACATGTATTGGTGTAGATCTTATATATCCACCAATAACTCTCATAGCCATATTCTGTATTCTATCTAATTTAAACAAATGTGTATTGGCACTATTATCATATAAAAATGATCCATAGTCTACTCTACTTCTTACTAATGCTAAATATAATCTACGAAGATAGAGAGGGTGCACTCCCCAACCTGGACCCGCTAAAACTTTAAGTATTTTAATCAAATTAACAACTTTAGCGCAAGTGACATTAATATGTTTACCCCATCGAAGGGATCTATCAAGCCATAATCCTAAATACTTAATATTGTCTACAACTTCTAAACTAGAACCATTAATGAAAACATTTATATTTTGACGTCTAAAGCCTCTACTAAAAATACATAACTTCGACTTTGAGGTTGAAATTTCAAGTCCTAAGTCATTTAGTAACTTTATAAAAATGTCAACAGCCACCTGTATATAAGATACACTTTCCTGAATTTTATTTTGGCTTGAATATAGCACAAAATCATCAGCATATTGACTAATACAAATATTTTGAATCGTTTGACAAATTTCTACAGTGACCACGTTAAATAATAAAGGCGAAAGGGGGTCTCCTTGGGCAAGACCTTTGCTTGTCCATCTTTCGTAAAACAAATAATTTGTATCACTTTTAATTTTAAGGTGTCTTTCATTCAAAAAGGACCAAATATATTCACAAATTAGTGAGCCAGCATTTAAGTTATCTAACCTAGTTACAACAGTTTCGGGCAATATATTGTTATAAGCCCCTTTTATATCTATAAAACAAGCAACCGTTTGTACATTGTTCGTAAAACCAATTTGAATTTTAGTAATCAAACGAGTTAAATTATCTAAGCATGAGTGACCCTTTCTGAAGCCTGTAGTACTTGGAGAAAAAACATGATTCCTTTCCAAAAACCATTCTAGCCTCCCCTTAATCATATTATGAAATGTTTTGCAAACACATGACATTAAAGAAATTGGTCTTACTTTATCCTCTCCTGGCTTTGGAATGGCAATAACCTCAACTAATCTCCACTGAAATGGAATACAACCTGTTCTGAGTACTAAGTTAAATATCTCCAATAAATACAATTTTGCATTATCAGGTAAATTAAATAGCATCAAATAAGAAATTCCATCATGACCAGGTGAACTATTTTTTCTTTTTAAAGCATTCTCCAATTCACAAAAAGTAAAATCTTGCTGTAGACTATCATTTTTTGAATGAAATACAGGTTTATTTACTGATACATAATCTGGCGACAAACTACATAATAGTTCTTGCTTTTTCTCGTCGGAAGTACATGGTCTAGCCCTTCTCAAACCCTTAATCCATTGCATTTTATGCCACATAACCACTGAGTTAGTATTTTCATCAATGGAGCTCCAATATGATTGCCAATTATTATAAACAGCTGACGTAATTAATTTTCTAGCCTCAGAAATTTTTCGCTCTAAAATTGTTAAATTATCAGGTATTGGATTACGTCTAAGATTTTTAAGTGCTAACCTTCTTTCAGCTACGATTTTTGACAAATCCTGATTCCAATAGGACTTGGGTATAAATTTTCTATGAATATTATTGCAGTATCTAATTAAAGGAATGTATTTTTCCACAGCAATATTTAATTGTTCAACAAACCAATTATATCTCTCCTGCAAAATATTAGATTCATAAGTACCATTGGCAAAAATATGCGTCAAAACCATTTTGTATTCATTCCAGTTAGCCTTACCATAATTACGTTTCTCAGTAAAGTGTATAGTATCTTTATAATTTATGGACACTTTAATCATTAAGTGATCGCTACCAAGACTTTCATTAGTAACTCTCCAATGCACGTTGGAAGCTATGTCAGAGGAGCAAAAGGTGATATCCGGTGAAGACTGTTGTAGGGACCCATTTACCAATTTAATTCTGGTAGGATTGCCATTATTAATTGAAACAAAGCCATTCTCTAGAGAACTATCGAATAGTTGATTTCCTCTTGTATCTACCTTATCAGACCAACAAGTATGATGTCCATTGAAATCGCCTGCAATTATCGTATTTTTTGAAAACATCGAAAATAGATAATCCCAATGAGCCTGACTAGTATTAATGTTACTAGGACAATACACTGAGAGGACATTTTTCAGAACTGAGCTATTAAGAATTTTAACATGAACAACCTCTATGTCACAATTCGGTAAATTAATAGATCCCAACATAGTTTTAAGTGATTTATGAGCAACAATGGCCACGCCTCCATATGAGTCAATTCTATCTTTCCTGTAAACGTGATATTGACTAATATTTAAATCTGATCCAACTTGTAACCATGATTCACTTATAATGGCAATATGAATTTTTTCTGTATTCAAAAGCAATTTGAAATCTAATAACTTTGGCCTAAGACTACGTGCGTTCCACTGTATAATATTTAATAGACACTTATTATAAATTGTGCTAGCCATTAAAGAAAGATAAAAATTTATTAAGCATAACACTATTTTTAACAAAAATTGATAACAAGTCACCCAGTTCTCCTACAATTAAGCATAACACATCAAAAAACTTCTCCTTAATTTCTTTTTTTGATAAAATTATTTCTTTAATTTTTTCTACGAATTTCTTGCACCTTATACTTTTATTATTAATCTCATCACTACTCTTACTGCTATTCTCTATAATATTTTTATCTGGATTGTCTTGGCTTGGTTTAATTAAGGAATATGCCTTCTTCGAACAACTCTTTCTCTTAGTGATATGTTGACCTTCTACATTTTGCGGTATGACATTAGTGTCACCTTCTTCTGAGTCTTGTGCTAAATCCGTAAGAGATTTAGACCTAGGATGAATTTCGACCTCTGCTATTAGGACATCCCTATATGATTTATTTTTAGGGTAATGGTTCGTTTGGTCCAAAGATTTATTCAGTACTGGAAAAATTTGTGCATTGGAATTTTGGGTTTCTCTTTTTTCTCCAGCTTCCCTAACCATTCCCTTCTGTATACAGTAAGTACTAAGGGCACTTTTATATGTTAAGTTATTTTGACACATGATCGACCTAATCTCCTTTTCCTTAATAAAAAATGGACAAGTTTTGTCTAGCGCCATGTGTGGGCCTTTGCAATTTACACATATAAACTGTACAGAGTCACAATTTTGATGATTTTGCCCACATTTAGGACATACGATTTTCTTGGTTGGACACGCTCTGTTTAAATGGCCAAACTTCCAACATCCAGAGCACTGTGACACTGGAAAGGTGTAAGGATCAACCTTAAACCTACACCCGTATCCGAACATATACGGGGGTAAGGTTGAACACTTAAAGGCAACCCGTATTGTTGAGCTCGGTACCCAATCACTATTCTCATTCAATCTTTTAAGTCGCCTCACCGCTATTATTTCAACATCACAATTAAACTCCTTAATAATCTCTTCTTCATTGAAATCTAAATCTATATCTTTAATAACACCGTATGAAATTTGGGCTTCAGTAGTAGGTTGACATCTATATTCCAATTCTGTAACCTTTTTATTGTTCATCAATTTTTCAGCGTCACCTTTGTTCTTAAATGATATAATAGCCTTATAGGGCCCCTTATACTTAATTCTCAAAATATTATTAATATTCTCCGCTCTCATCAGCTTCGCCATGCCTATTTGTTTAGGTAAAACCTGCTTAGACGATAGGCTAACATCGAAAGTTTCGTCCTGGGTAGATGTACTTCTAAGAATACGCTTGGACTTTCTTTGCACTAAGGTAAAATCTTCTTCTTCACTTACATTTTCACTACTCTCACATCTTTGCCTTTTTTCAACCAGCCGTCCTTCTTCAAATAAAATATTCATGTAGGTAGAATGAAAAAAAATTTAGACGCTCAACTAAATACGCAAACACTCGTGTACTCGCGACGAATATCGAAGCGCGAATGATAATTATAATGAAAATAAAAAATAATAATAATAAAACAAAAAAATATAACAAAATTAAAAACAATGTAATGACGAGGTATGAAATGTAATGACGAGGTATGACAATGTAATGACGAGGTATGAAAAAAATATCAAGGAAATACATAGATTGTTGAGTTGATTGTTGTTGTGGCTTCTTCGTTCGTTTGAAATAAATCTATATCAAAAAGCCTAAATTATATTTATATTTATCTTTACCATCCCTGGCATTTAAAACCGGCGTTAAGTAGTGGCTTTATGCCACTGCGTTTCGCATCAGGTAGTGCCGGGCCCCGGCGCCCAACCCACCTGTAACTCCTCTGGGTTTGCACGAGGCCGTGGGCGGCGGTAATCACTTACCATCAAGTAACCTGCAAGCTCGTTTGCCGTGTCTTTTCCATAAAAAAAAACATCCTTTCTACGTGTACTTTGTAACAACTACATATTTACCAATTGTACATTTAACTAATTTAATAACTGTACAGGAGTTAATATGCAATCATTACAGTTATTTTACAAAGAATATTATGAGTCCTTCAAATTAATAATTAAACATTTAAGGCTGTTTCTGAAGGAATAAATTAAATTATTCACTGAAATCAGCACATTTAATAGAGTTTTAAGATTATGGTGAGACGTACATTACATAGGTAAAAAGAACGTAATGTTACAAAAATAAAAAATAGCTTTATGTTTATTTCATAAGTATCAATTATCAACATTGGTCGTATTTTTTAATTCAAAAAAATAAAAAAATCTTATGGAAATTACGATAATGTAGTAAGAAATATATATTAGTTTCTGTTTATTAAATCAATAATCATGTATTTTAAGCGGGCGAAGCCGCGAGCGGGCCGCTAGTTTTATAATATATAGAAATAAAACTTTTTGTGCACCGCGCCTATCTGTACTATCTCAAATATAAGCTTCTTGGAAACTTAAATACTTTTATCTTTTGATAGAGTGAAGCTATTACAATGAAATAAACACTAAATGTTACTTTGATTTACTGGTAATTTTTACGTATAAAAGTTGCTTTAATATATGGTGTACTTTTTACGTGATGCGTGTTCTCATAAACAGATAAACAGACAAAAAATCCAAAAACGTTGGAAATGGATTCTGTTAGCTTAAATATTTAAAACAGCCAACTTCCAGCCTTCCAGTAAACAAATTAAAAACAAAAAAGCCGTAGTTTCGCTGTATTTTTAATTAATCTCAACGTTAAATTTTACTTTAGAGCTGACGTTTCGGCATCGAACTAAAATTTTCTGAATGAAATTTTTCCCTTGAAAAATTATTTATATGCGACGAGGTTATGTGACCGTGCACTGAAAATCGTTAGTGTATTAAAGTTAATTACATTTAAGCCTAAAATTTCAAAGTACTTAGCCTGTACCTTGTTTGTGGTTGAACCATTTTTGTAAAGCAAATTGTAATATCAACTTTAGTCGTGCGTGTTGCAGTCCTTATTGGGTCAGTGAATTGAACAGTTGAATTTTAGGTGATTGTAGGTTCGATCCCCTCTCTATTTACTGTTTAGCTCCGCGCTACGCAACTAATCATGTGATTGACACTCCGTTCTCCACAATTTTCGGGATATTTCGTTGAGTGACGCGAATTACTCTGCGCTTTGTATTGTTACTAGAACGAAGAAATAAAAATAATTAATTCACCCTAGCGGGAGCCAAACCTGCATATGTCGCGTTTACGATCTGTAAATGTAAATCCTCTTAATATAAGTACATATTATCTGTTTAATAAAACTATTTCAGTTAGGAATTTAATTATGTTATTTTATTTAGCACAGTGAGAGTTCAGGGTAACGTATTAGCTTCACTTGCAGTCTAAATTTAATTTAGGTAAATTGTAATTGAGTACTACACTACTAGTACTACACTCGGTTCCACATGACCTCCACAACTTTTGGGGCATCGTGTGTTAAGTAACGGAACTCAACACCGTACTTTGTATTTTTACTAGAACGAGAAAATGACTAATTTGTTTTCACGAGTCTGAATTGAACCCTATACCATTGCGCTTACACCTGTACACGACGAAACATCAAACATTTAAACTTTTTTTTACTAAATAGACTGTACTATAAGTTATATAATATATATATATATATATTTTCTTTCTTTCTATAATATTTCTTTGTAAATAACAAAACTTTTAATAAAAATAAAATTATATCACGGAAAAGAAAGAACGTAGGGAGCGTAATATTCGCGTGATATGTACTTATTGTATGGAAGAAAATTATTCAAGAAATAAAGACTTTTTTCTATTTATGAAAGCAATTCTGAGTTGAATATACAAAATTTGTTATTTCTTCTATGTTCTTTGATTTTTTTATTTCCTTAATAGCAATTGTATTATTATGGATTCGTGGGTTCGATTCTTATTTCTTCAGTGTGGCAACACAAAGCATAGCGGCGTTGCATTATATGTCAAAATTGGCTGGCAAATAAAAGTTTGGTATTAATCTCCGCCACTTAAGACGTAATACCTCAATAAAAAAAATATTTGTAAAATCAAAACCTCGACTGCAGAAAACTAAAAAGAAAATAAACTAGCCCAATGGTTTATTAGTATTAACAGTCGGGACCTTTTTAAATTAGCGGGGTTCCTGGTAAAGATTTTATTGACTGAAGAAATACTTATAGGTATATAGATAGTTGAGTCTTTCTTTCCGCCCGACATCAAATAAGTCGCATTGTAACAATTTCGTCCCAACGAGAATAAATCTATGCGTAAAAAGGGATAAGCACCTGACCCTTTCTCTCACAAAATGTTCGACCTAAGAGTCTCCAAATACATAATTGTAATATTTTTCATGTATACTTGTACGTTGTGATTTTTTGATATGACATGGAAAATAAAAATATAGTTGTGATTTATGTTTAGTTTTTACATAGAATATATATAGTTTAAGTTAAAATAAACGTATAGAAGCCAGAGGTTGTGCTTGGGCATAGAGTGCGACTGTAAACGCGACAGGTTGTGAGTTCAATTCCTACTTGAGGAAACGAAATATATAATATTTTCATTTCCTCGCTCTGACAACTAAGCCAAGCATGGCGATGACTTCCGCCACTCAACACACTTCGTTTGTAGTTTTGATTTGTGCAATAACTAGCTTTTACCTGCTCCCCCTGGGTTGAGGCCAAACTACTAATAATTCAGTATATCACTCCGGAAAATGAAAACTCGGAGGAAAGTGTGGAACGGAGTGTTTTAACACTAGATTCTCTCTGCCTATTCTGATCTGCAAGAAAAAGCGTTTAGCAGCGTTTTTCATCAAGAAGACAAAAAAAATAATGTGTTCAGCAATAAATAAACCTATAGTGTCTGTCAAAATATCCAAAGCTCAGAAAACCAGAAAATTACCCATAAAATTTATTCAATTCCCCTAAAAAACGATAAAAGTCTATAATACCATTAACTGTTTATTTCAAACGTAACAAAATTCTTAACTGAGTTTGCCCTCACCTCATTATTTCTTGTTTTCTTTACCCCGAACTACCATTATGAAAACCCTTAACGAACCCCAACAAGGGTCTTTATATTAATAAGTTTCTTTACCTTTTAAAGAATCAATGAATATACGCATTTACTAAGGCCGTCGTGTGACTATTAGCGCTAGCGATTTCCACTCGAGGGTATAAGTTATTTTTGTTTCGCTCTGGTATGATAAAGCAGTGTTGAGCTCCGTCGCTTTACGACGACAAATTGAGCGTGGACAATAATGCCCATAAGCCCATAAGCGCCTACTCGCATTAAGTAGAATCTAGTGTTAGTACACTCTGTTCTCCATTTGAATCTTATGTCCAACCTTGAATTAATACTCAATTTATTCAAAATATGATTCAGCCAGAATAAAGACCAGCACAGGCAGCACTAAAGTTAAGTTGTTTTAGTTACTAACGTTTTAAATAAAAATTAAATACACTCATTTCCCAGAGTGGATAAAGAACCCACGACTATCACGTATACTGTTACTATATCAGGGTTGAATTACAATATATGTATTTATATAACCCACACATCGTTATAAAGGAATGGCTATTGCCTTTTTTATACATTTGGCCGGTGTTAGACTGCGGTTTACTGAAATATATTGATCTCAGTTGCGTTTTTGGATGTTTTAGGAACATTCGTTGGTGACGCGTGTGTAACATATCAATTGTTATGCTATATGTTTTTGTTTTATTTTTTTTATTTTTTAGCTTTCAATGTATCCTGTATATATCAGAGCGGTATGCTCTGCGGACACGTTCACCACGTGTATTGTGGCAAAACTCAACGTCACGCTTTGCCTTATTGCCAAAGCAAGCAAATAAAAACAATATATACCCGAGTAGAAATGGAATTCACAGCAGTTGCGTTTATATATCACATGCTGTGCCCCTGTTCCACGATGACTTCAAATAAAATTTTTAATCATGAAAAATATATAGGCTGTTAAATATCAATTGCTTAACCGTATATTTACAAAGGGCGATCGTACCACGTGAAAAACGTGTCGTGATTTATGTGCCGACGTAGCTATCTCCAGATAAATTATTGTCTTCACATCGCCAGTGCATACATGCGAAAAAGTGAGAAGTGGTTCCCACTATACTTCTTCTTCCTTTTATTCTTAGATAGATCTGATATCTAGTCAGTCTTAAGTTAAAGCTTGTATATAAATTATGTTAGGGCTACAGGGTGTTTTTTCTTGTTAAGGTAGCATTAATACCAGAACAGCACACCTGATAGTGAAGGCCTGATGATCTTTGCTCGGATTGCCTGGCAGCAACAGTGACGGCAGCCAGAATTTCTAGAGCAAAGGAAAATCTTTTAATGGAAAACGTAAACCAGCCATCTGGAATTTTTTCAAAGAATTCCCATGGACGTCGCCTACGCCTTGCTAGATATATGTATTCTTCGGAATTTACTCTTAGAGGCACAAGGTCTAACCAGTGCGACTTTTGTAGTAAATGAGAATCATGCTAAATATGATGTTTTTCAGAACAAGCATTCCAAAATTGAAAAGTAAAATAGACTGAAAGGAGACTGAAACGATTCCATACATTTTTGGGCCCAGAATGTATAGAAATGAAAATGGTATGATTTAATAAATTTAGGTACATCATTTTGAAGTTAAGTACGCAGCACAATTCCTTGAACATCAACTTCTATGAAATAGACGATTACTGGATGGTTAAAGCATTAATGCTTATTATTTATAAATAAACCACATTTGAATGAATATTTTATTCTTCTACTATTATTATTAAAATGTCATCTAACAAGTGTGCAGGTGGAACTAAATTATTTTGGTACCTAGCCCAACTAAGGTACCATATAATACTCATAACATGAGCACAGCAGCCTACCATTCGTCTTCTTACAATACAATTGCAGTATTTCCTAGCAATAGCTTCCGTTCCTATAAAGAAATATGTTTTCATGCTTATATGTCGGGATTGTGTTCGAAATCAAAGTAACCAGCTGGTGGTGGTTTTCATCGTCCTAGTCGTCGGACTAGGGTATTGCAGTGTCCAGTTGCTATCCCATAATTCACACAGCGATACATATTCATAGCGTGGCGGTCGTTAGATCCAATAGATTTCGGAGTCCAGTGAAGAAGCGAGGGTCGTACAAAGTAGAAGAATCAAAATCCGTGAATAACAAAATAGTAGTCGTTGAAAATATCAAACAAACGGGAAAGCACTTAAAACGCATCGACACGAAGGTAATCAGAGTCAAAGATCAGAATCAAATAATGCAAAAAAATCATTAGACAAGGTCATCATTATCAATCAGCTGTCACATCCTTCATTTAAAATATAATTGATTTTAATCGGTTATGGATCTAAAACCTATTTTTTTCATTTTTCTCCCCTTCCCTCAATTAATTATTATTTGTTATTCTAATAATAAAAAAAAATAGTATTTTTTTAGACCACATCTCAACTCTTTACGTTTCGGCCCAAAAGTTTCAGTCTCCTTTATGAGGAAGTTGAGTATTGAATATCCAAATGTATAGATGGAGAAAAAAAATCTACTCAAAACTTAATACAAGTATAAACCTCCTGAGTTTCCTATAAAAAAAAGAATATAGGGTATAGAAAAGCCACTACCTACCGTTCAATGAAACTGAAAAAAAATACACTGACAATAAATGTTCAAATGTAATCTAACAGTGGAGAAATTTATATTATACTGATATATTGACTTGTTCAGACTGTAAATAGTTTCTATTTTGTATGTATGTATGTAAATATATATGTATGTATATACGTTTCCTATTTAAAATATTTGCCCTATAAAAAGATTTTTATTTATGTTGATTTTTTATTTAAACAAAGACAATACAATCTGATGAAAGGTTCTGATTTATTTCTTAAGTAAGCATAAAAAAAATAACTACCAAATTTTATACAATATCAAATAACAATAGTTAAATCGACTAAAATTAGATGTCAGTCATAAGTGACTTTACGTAATGTTATTAAGTGTATCCAATATACAATTTATACAATAAGAAATAAAATGATCTCATATAGTGTTGCTAGTGCTGCTTAATATTCGTTGAGAATAATATTTCATGGACTATAGAATTTCTTGTAGGGGGTGAATTCTAAAAAACCATGAAACACGTGTTCAATGAAATATTTTAAAGAGTCTGAATTTCGAATTTTATAAAAATCGATGCTGTTTTAAAAAAAACCATACAAATTTTCAACCCCTATTTCATCCCTTTAGGGTTAAATTTTTCAAAATCCCTTCTTAGTGGATGTCCAAAATTATAAAAATAAACATCTGTCCAAATTTCACGTTTCTACCATCAGCGGTTACGGCTGTGTGTGCGTCTTACCTCAGTCAGTCAGAACAGGTCCTTTTAATATATAGATAACTCATATATTCCAATACTTTGAGACGAAACTTCTAATAAACGTATCTTAGGTGCCAAGATGGACAGTAAAACGCTGTTTTGTAAATAGCATATTGATGCGAGAGCAATTAACACATTGATTTTAGAGTTGTATTCACTTCTAGTGGAGCTTAGTGCATAGTATATCGTATTCCCCAGTGAGTGGCAGATAGCAGTCACATTTGTAGCTTTGGTTTCATATAACACTTTGTCGAGTACAGAAGATCGTAATAGCCTACTTCATGGAATATCTATTATTTCTCAGGTTTGCAAGCCAGATCCCGTGGTGTTTGTTAGCCAAAGTGATGCCGAGAGAATTCTCTTCTTCTTTCTTTCTTAACAAAAAAGAGTCTAAAGAGTCAAAAATGCCATGTGTCAACAAAATAGGATATGGACTTTTGCCAGGAAGTCGGTAGAAAGTCAATATGTAGCCTAGCCTAATAAGGTTATTGGTGGATACAGTATGAAGCAAAAAAAAACTATATTTAAGACATCATTTTATTATTATTTAATGATTTAAATTTAAAATTGCCTCGAATAAAACACATTTCAATCTTGATAAATATTTCAACGTTAATAATATGGTAATGGCCATAATCAATATTAATATTTATAAAATGTTAAGAGATATAGAATATTTACATAATATTTTTTTAGTATTCAGAGCGTATTTTTATTAATTAGTTATTTTAATAAGCTATAATAATCATTAATGCATGAGTGGTTATTTATATATGTTTTGCAGTTTCCAATATATTGGGGAATTTCTAAGACCGTTGTGGCGCAGTAGAGCAACATGTAAGTATAAGCGCGATGTTTGTAAGTTCGATAGCGTTCATTATCATTGTTATTTCGTTATTTAAGGCTAACTAAGGCATAACCTGTTATAATTACGGTGTAGATAACTATACTAAAATAATAGACCAAAATTTATTAAATACACTTACATAATATAAAAAAAAAAACAGTATAAACAAGCGGGCACGGTGGCGCCAGCCAAGCATGGTATTAACTGTAATAAAAGTTTTTCTACTCCTTAATAAATCCTTTGAAAAAAACTAATAATAATTGTGCCGATAGTGGTTTCATATAACGGTTTTATAGTGTAAAGCTTCAACCTAAGAGGATATCTGTTTGATAACTTAGCTGTTAGATAAAGAACCGGATGCAGAAGGCAGTTTTACTTGAGATGGTGAGTATTGTGAGGAGGTTCCTCTCTCAAGCGCCCTAGCCACCGATTGCTTGGACCCTGGTCCCACCCTCGGAATAGTGTTTTTTTTTTATATTTTTAAATGTATAAAATTTATTTATACCCTTAAGAATAGGAAACGAACGAGCAACCATAGTGAAATTGTACTACTACGCCACAATAACCTCAATATATATTGAATAGATATAATTAATAATTAATTAATATTATAATGCACCTAATTAATTAATAATTAATTAATATTGTAATGAAACGTATTTACTTCGATTTAACCGCATAATAGTTATTTTCTAAACACACATCCCTACAATGACGTATATCCATCTTGTTCTCAATTAATCGAATTGAGTCCAGCAAATAATAGCTAAAGCACGATCAAATACACGATTTCACCGGAAATGGCCATGAGGATATTTACAACGGATGTTTATCTTCTACTCAATTTCTCATGTCTTAGTCAATAAACTAACGTTAGTACTAATAACGGATCTAAGATATCGCTCCAAAATGTTAAAATTACGTAACTTATTTAAATTGTACTTATTTAAATTGTATTACAATTATCTATTGAGACCAGTCGTGGCGCAGAGGCACAAAGTGTGACTGTAAAAACGAATGGTTGTGAGTTCGATCCCCACTCGAGGAGATTAAATATTTACTTAAATTTACTTTTCTGGTGTCGAGGCAAAGCACAGCGTTGAGTTCTGCAACTCAACACAAAACAATGCCTCCAAAATTCGGTAGAAAGTGTGGAACGAAATTTCTTACCACTAGGTTGCCTCTGCCTACCCTACTGTGTGCAGGATACAGCGTGAAGCTGAAAAAAAAAATATAATTATCAGACTTATTTGCATTGACACAACTAGCTCGCAGCAACTGCATGAGTATGGGTCACACCTAGGAAGAGCTAAATATAACAACTTGTCAACCACCCGTAGCCGTAAATGCTCGGTACTGAAGGGTTAAATAGATTTTTTTTATTTATTTAGGTAATGTTAACACTCCGTTTCCATTGGCACTCCGTTTCGTTGAGACACTTGCGTTCCCTACTTTCCGCCAAATTCTAAAGATATTGCGTGTTTAGTTGCGCAACTCAACGCCCCGCATGCCTCTTTAAAAGGTCAAGAAAATTATAATATTAAATACTAGAAGATCTGCGGGCCCTAGAAGCGCGCACTAGAAGATCCCTTCGCCTTACCTTTAATTATACGAATATTTATTTAATACATCTATGAAATTATTTTCTATTTTCAAGAAATAATTAATTATCAAGGAATAAACAAACCAAAAAAGAATAATAATATAAGTAAGGGAAATAAAATGCATAATATCAAAAAAAAATCTGTTTACTTGAAATCACGAAATAAAATAAGTAAAAGTCATTAAGAGAAATTGTTAATATTAGAAAAATCAAGTAACTATTATAATATTAGAATGATCAAAAAATAGTAAAAGCCAGCAATAGTATCAATATGATCAAGCTAAAGTAACTATTTAAAAGTATCTAAATTAAAATTAATCTAAAACAAAACAAAATATTTAACCTAACCAGGAAACTATATAAAAATTGTAACTAACCTATTACGACCCAAACAATACCAGTCAATCTATCTCATTAGAAAGGTACAAAAAAAATTATAATATTTTTGTAGAATATTGTTTGTATGTGTCTCATAGGGTTGCTCCAGCGGACGCCAAGAATTGCGCTATTAAGCAAATGAGAAAAAAGTTGAATATGTTTATCCCAAGGTATTCAAAGAGTGTCAAGTATTTCTATATATCTCTCTCTGGAATTGAATCACAATCGGCTTCGCGGCCTACTACGCCAAACGGTTTGGCCATGATCACGATCACAAATAGACAGACTGACACAGTTACTATACGAATTTATAATATGTAGATACACAACATACACGATCTATTATATTTTATTATCTATTGAAAAAATATATAATACAAACAATAACAAATATACATATATTGTTCTGTTACGGCGTACGATGAAATGAAGTCATAGCGTGATGTCATATATAGCCTATATATAACCTTTCTTTCCTTTATTTTATTTCTTATTATTTTTATTATACAGCCTATAGCCTTCCTCGATAAATGGGCTATCCAATACAAAAATATTTTATTAAAATAACATGTAATTTTTAAGATTAGCGTATTCAGTCAAACAAACAAACAAACACACATACAAACAACAGTATATTAGTAGCTGAAGAGCATTATCTAAAATGGAAATCGAACACACGACCCATCACGTTTAGTCATGCTTGTGATCCTGCGCCACGACTCGTTTATTAATTTCATATAAACTATTTTGCCTCTAAATTTCACAGTAGGTACAGGAAGGCATATTTCATTAAGAGATTATTAGAATTTCATCGGCACTACGCTGTGGAACTTGAGGTATTTGTTTTGAAGCGGAAAGAGCTGCGATGCGTGGCATTGCAATTAAACTATTCTCTATTTCGATATGCGATACGTTTGGATGTTTTATTTAATATTTTTAATAAAGAAATATTTACTTTTTTTTATTAGCAGCAGAGAGAACAGGACACTCTGTTGTCCACTGTAAATGGGATGGCCGTAACGTTGATTATCACTAATGAAGAAGAAGAATGATTATACACGCCCCTTTTTGCCATTCGATTGGCAAAAGCCATTATATTGGCGTCTATTATAGGAATACATATAAAATTTTTTTCTTTTTGTACTTCAATAAAATGAAGCAGAGCTTTCAGTTTCACATTCGCGGAAATATTATATTTGAATATTTTATTATTGAATATTTTTCTGCGTTCTGGCATAGAAGTGAGAGTGACTCAACACACAATGTTTCAAAAGTGTGAGGAAAGTGGAAAGAGTAACTTCTCAACTTGATTATCTGTTTACATCGTCTTACAAATAATAATAAAAGCATCTATTCATATTTTATTTACACCTCAATTTATATATTCTTAAATGTATTTTTATACCCCGCTAGGGATAAAGCTTGAAGCTAGTAGTAGTAGTATTTTTATAGTTTTACGCTGTATACTGTATATGGTAGGGTAGGCAGAGGGAACCTGGGAACTTAGTGTTAAGATTCTCCGTTCCCACTAAAACAGTTTCGTTCCCCAATTCCCATCGAATTCTGGACAAATTACGTGTTAAATAGCGGAACTCAACGCCACGCTTTGCCTCGTTATCAGAGCGAGGAAATTACAACATTAAATATATTCATTTCTTGGAGTGGAAATTGTGGCCACAACTTCACGTTTACAATCCACGCTTGTTCCCCTGCGCTAGGACAGGCCTCAATAATCAATTAATTTAAATGCCCATTTTTCAGTAGCTAAATCTGTTTGTCTAATTTTGCGAAAGACTTTTGTCATCTAAAAAAGCTTTGAGCTTATTTTAGTAGCTTTATTCTACTACCAACAGCGTAGTCTTATATGGAGTGTAAGAAACGTAGACCTCAAAAAACATATTTTGCTAATTGAATTATATGCAACTTTCACTTTTAACGCTTAAAGCCAAATTTTGTACAACTTAAAATTCTTCATTCATTACGTATTCATACTTATGAATTTTGTGTTAGTTATTGTAATTTTTGTCTTACTTTCATTTGAAAGTATTATATCATTATAGTATTTATATCATTATAGTATTTACTATATATGTACTTAGTAAACTTCATTTCTTGACAAGTGTTGAAACTTTACATCGGCAGAACACACCATCTGAACAGACGAAGAAAAATATGTGATAAATTATAAAATAAGTATAGTAAAGGAAACATAGTATTAACATTTACATTACATTTGGTTCCAACGCACCGCTTAATTTTCGAAAAATTGCGTGTAGAGAGGCGGAACTTAACGCCGCGGCTTATCTTTAAATATTCCACCGAGTAAAATCCGCCCACAACTGTTATTTAAACATACACTCTTGAAATACACCACGAAATTATAACAACCGTTTATATAAAAATTTAACCAAATATTTAAGCAAATCCCGCAGGAGTGCGGTTAGCCCGTACTAGAGCAGTGTGACAGGTTAAGCTTTACTGTACGTGAAGCAAGTAAAGTTGTTTTTTTTTTGCATAACAAAATTAAGGTATTTTTAAGCTTCACGCTGTATCTCTTACATTACATATCCATCTAATTTATGCCTATATAAATTTCAATATTACGGTATACGATACTTTTAAACACGCCATCTCATAGAAACTGATTTACTTACCGTTCGTTGAAAAGACATAAACATACTTATTTAGAAAACGTATAAAAATTTGAACGTAGCGGGACTCGAACCCGCGCCTCCTGGAAACTGACCAGGCGCTCTGACCACTGAGCCATACGTTCTCGCCAAGCTACATCGAAATTCTTATACGCTTGTTACAACTTATTTATGTTGTTAGACATAAACATTATAAACAGATCATCAAAGTCTTGTCTGTGTGGTGGCGGTCATATTTATCAGAAATCAACACATGTTAAGACATACAATAATAAAAGATATGCTACCTACCTTTTAAGTACGGCACACTGAGATTTTTAAATATGTTGAGAAAAAAAAATACATATATATTTGAGGCCAGTCGTGGCGCAGTGGCACACCATACCCCATAGTATGCAATAGTAGGCATAGTTATGTTATGTAAATTAATATGATAATAGAAGAAAAAGTTATTTATTAATTAAATATTTTATTGATTATAAAATACATACTGTACTATACTAGGTTCACGCCTTATCCCTAGCGGGGTAGTTAGAAAGAACGGAGTGCCAAACGCTATGAATTTTATTCATATTTACAATTCTTGAATATGAACATTAGAATTTGGTGTATGTTTATAATAATTTATTGTACAATATTAGTATCAGTGTTTATTTCTACATCCTACAAGTAACAATGAGCATTTAGGTTGTCATATTTGCCATTTGAAGAGAAGAGAGAGAAGCGTCTATGCTAAATAAGGGTAGCGCTGTGAGTGTGAAAGAAAAGTAGCCATGGGTACTTCTGTATGGGTTAGAGAAAGGAAAGCCAGCCAGACTGGTGCCGTAACGAAGCGGTTTCCCTCCTATCTTTTCACAATAACCTTAAGGTAAAAACAAAATGAAAGGCTTAGTCTTAATTGTTCTATCTATTTTCCAAAAAAATCAAAGACGCAACACGTTTTCAAACATCAAATAAATAAACATAGCGACCGTAACCGCCCTATATACTCCACATTTAGGTTATCAGCTCACTTTTCAAATTGTTTCAACGGCAGCTGCCATGGGCGTATTAAGTGCAGAATTAGATTTAAATCAGCGATATAAGACGTTTTAACTGCACCCTTTTCGCTATTGGTCTATTTTATCTCGACTATTGGACCACTAATTAACTTGGAGGAAATGGTGTACGTGATGTTTATTTTTTGTTATGATAAATTTAAGTCGTCGTTGTGCTTCTGTACAGCATTTGAGTGTAAGCGCTACGGTTACCAATATATAAAAACTGAAAATCCAAACCATCTGATGAATAACCATAACGGTCCAGCTACTTTATAAGAAATAATGAAATGCCGCTTTAGCGGAAGAGGTTCAATGTGTTACGCATTTTTCGTCGTTATATAATAATTAAAGATCTGGTAAATGTGATGAAGTAAGTAAAAATTATACAGTATGTTGGCCAGTTTTAATTGACTTAAAAGTCATGAAAATATATATAATTCAAAATTAGATTAGATTAGACAGCTCACACCTCACTACCTACTGATACAACAATACTTACATGAACGAGAGGAAAATTAAACAGATTGCGCTTAAGATGTCCTCTTCCTGTACGATACACTTATTTATTTATATTAGTCTTATTTATATTAGTACAAAATATGAGAACATGTTTATATATTATTATTATAGCTTTATGCTATGTTCTCCATTTGGACAGAGGGAATTAATAGTATTAAAACATATCGACCTAAATCCGCCGCCCAATTGTTGAAACATAATGTGTTAAGTTAAACTCAACACTCTTAATGAAAATATACCATTGCATCAAAAGGGAAACGAACCCGCTATCAATAAACAACTGAATGTCATTTCACCACGCGAACGAAGCCGGAGATAACAGCTGGTACTTGATAAACACAACTTGTAAGTCTTACCAAAAAGGCATCTTAGTATTCAAAGTTATCATTTTAAATTTTGCATAATTATGAAAAAGCCAGTCTTCAGCTCAGTAATGGCCGGAGGATATAACATTAAATTTTAAATTGCAAATTTTGTACCACAATATTCCTACTACAGGAATTTGGTCGTTAAGGAGATTAAATTGGAGCATTCCTTCGGAACGCTTCAACCGAAGTTTTTCCTATTGTATTTGATTTAAATAATTTTTAAGTTTACTATTTTATTTAAGGGACACATTTTATACTATGCCATTGTGTTAGTAGGACTGTGGTGCACGATTGAAGACACGATAGTTGTAGGTTCAATCCCCACTCGGAGGAATTCATTGTTTTCATTTTCCCGTTTCGTCAAAGAAAGGGTGGCGTTGAGTTCCGTCACTCAACATACAGTGTTTTAAATTCGGGCGGAGACCAGAGAGTCATTATACTCAATCTAGTGTAAGACTCTTCCGTTACACTCTGTATTATATTTTTAAAAAATGCGAGTCGGGCGCGCCCACCGAAGCTTCCATACAAAAATTGTAGGTCAATTGTATGTGACAGACAGATGCACAGACGGACGGACGGAGAACATAGTGATCTCAAAAGGGTTCCTCTATATTTCAAAAGTTACGGAACCCTAAATAACCATCGTTACGTCACTATTTTCGCATAACACGGTAGCCAGAGATAATGTAGTATCAAGACCCTCCGTTCTCCTCTTACCGCTCGCATTTGAGATATTTTCGTGTTAAGTGGTGGAACTGTGGAAACAACGACGTGTTTTCTGGTCAGAACAGGAAAATTAAAGTAAACCACTATCCTAAGCGGAGAACGGTTCATAAACATCGCATTTACAGTCACACAGTGTAATACGAATATATCGACCCTTACGTTGTATATATATACATATGTTAGGTGAATTATGTATTATACAGGCTTAAAACTCAACACTAAGCCTGGTTTTGTAGGATTAGGGGACCCCCACATGGACGTACCAATTTGCAGGATTTAAAGCTTAATAAAATGACAGACCGTAGAGAACCAGACAAACTTAAATAGAACACTAACGAAATAATGAAGGAACTATTATATTCTTAACGTCACTATTGAAGTTCAGTACAGTGTCTCACTGTAAGCGCAAAGGTAAAGTTCGATGCTAACTTGAAGAAATTTATATCTTTTTTCACTCTGGTAAGAAAAACATAGCGTTGAGCTCCACCGTTTAAGACGCAATGTCACGAAAATTGGGCGGAAATGAACGGAACGGAACGAACGGATCGCCTTAGATTTACTGAGTCTATCGTCCTATGCACAGAAAGGTTTCCTTCTTAAAGCTGAAATAAAATGTCGCTATTAAACTCTATTACTTTGTTGGCTTCAGAGTTTGATTGAACGTGATTGTTGTAGATTCGATTCCTACTTAGGTGGATATAATTAAGTATATTTACCATCTCTGTAGACCCACGACTACTAAAATAATCTGTAAACAGGGTATAAGTAAGTAATTTCGACGTGCTCAATAAGACCATTCGAAAAAAGGTCTAAAAGATAATATTTCACTAATATTAATTTCCTCGTTCTGATAGGAAAAAACGCGACATTGGACTGTCACTTCATATGTAATATCTCCAAATAGATTGGAAAGGGGCGTATCTTGTTATTTTTTTTTCAGCTTCACATTGTATCCCGCATACAGCAGGGTAGACAGAGAGAACCTATTGGTAAGACACACCACTATCCACTTTCTGCCGAGTTCTGAAAGCATTGCGTGTTGAGTGGCGAAATACAACGCCGCACTTTGACTCGACACCAGAACGAAGAAATGAAAATATAAATGTAAGTAAATATTTTATTTCCTCGAGTGGGGATCTAACCCACAACTAGTCGATTTTAAAGTCAGATTTTGTGCCAATGCGCTACGACTGACATCACCTTGTTATTTAAAACATTAATTCATCGTTGCGCAGTGGCGGCGCGTCGGACTGTAACGCGACGGCTATAAGTTTCAGCTCTTACATGGAGAATTAATTAATTATTTTCATTTATTCGTTCTAGTAATAAAACAAAGTGCAGTATTGAGTTCCTTCCAGCAACACTTAATGTCTCGAAAAATGGGCAGTGTATACGATCTGTCTAATTACTCTCCCCACCTTCCTATCAACAGGACAAAAAAAATATATTAAAATTGTTTTTGGCTTGGAACTTTATATAGTGCAATATATTCGATACTAATAAACCCCTTATAACTACACTAAAACTTATAATTAATTAGAACAACAACAAAACGCTACGCCACTTCGGTAATTCACTTACAGTAACTGGGACACGAAATCGAGTTTAAGTATATAATAAGATATTCTTGTAGCAACCTGAATAGATACTGGGAGCTGGTTGAATAACATCAGGAAATTGAGTTAGACGATCGTGGTGCCTTCGTACTATTGTATAAAGTAGTAATATCGTAGCCTGCAACTCTGTTCGTGTGAATTACAAAAAGTGATATCTCCTTCTTTCTATCGCAAACAGCAGATTAGGAAGAGGGAACCTAGTGTTGAGACACTCCGTTTCCCATTGTCCACTGAATTTTGGAGTTATTGTGTGTTAATGGAACGCTTTGCCTCGACACCAGGGTGGAGAAATGAAAATATGTTATATTTCATTTCGATCATTGGCCTGAAACTCAAACTTTGATTGTGGATTCGATCTCTCGCTCAAGATTGTGGACTCAGGATCTCGAAATGTAACGCCGGTATTGAGTGTCGGAACTAAAACCAATAGCATCAAAAATTCAGGCAAAATGGACAAACCAGTGTGTCTTAACACAAGGTTCTCTTTACCTGTCATCGTGATGACTGTAACATACTGTATGCTATGGTTGTGGATTTGATCCTTACTCGAGGGTATATCTGCGTATCAACAATTAATTTCGTTATACAGTACTAAATGTCTCTAAAATAAACGTACGCAGTAAATTTGACTAAGATTTATGACTTAGTGGTTCGAAAAAGTGTATACTCATATACGTGTATACATTGCGCACAACAGAAAACTTCCGAGATTTTTTATTGTTTTCTAATTTTGCCGCATAAGCTGTTACACGGTAAAAACAACCGATCATATCTTCAGAGAGACTCTGAGATAATATATTTCCTTTTCACGCAATTTTTTACTTTTGCGGAATTATAGATAATATAATTGAGTTCGTCTTGACACAGCATCTGACAGTGAACAAAAACGTTTCGGGTTCGATTACCATTTGGCTGATGTAAAAATAATTCCATTTTCTCACACTGTTAAAATGATAATACGAATCGTTAAGTCCTGTTACTCACAACACGGCAGTGTGTGAGGAACACAGTGTCTTAACACTTAGTAGGTTCTGATTACCACGTTATATGAGGGATACAGTATGAAGCTCATAGACATAGCTCTCCCGTTGATAGAAATACAAATATTTCTAGCTTCGCTATATAACAAAGAGGAAAAATATTATTTTCCTTTTTATTAAATATATTCACGCTCAGCTGGATCAGCAGAGGTAACCTATTATTAAAACACTCCATTCCCCAACTTTCAAAAAATCACACGTTGATTGGTGGAACATCGCCGCGCTTAATCTTGTAACCAGAGCGAAGTTATAAAAATAACTCATTCCCACAATCCTCACGTTTACCGTCACGCTGCCACTGCGCCACGACGGCTTATATTATTCCGGTATTCATTTGGTATTGTCGATTCTGTGCCGTTTTAAAATTAGTTTTAAACATGGTCATTATTTATTTGCCAGTATTATATATAGTCGGGGGTGTGAAGTCAATAATTCATTTACATCTGGCACGTGAATTTAAATTATGGCTTAATGGGTAAATAGAATAAAATTTGTAATTATGCTTTATGCACAGACTCCTATTGTATAATTATGGTATAAGAGGCTTATTAAAATTTAGATTTTTTTTTCTGAGTAAAAATGTTGATAAAATCGCTAATCTGCTGCAACAATGTATTTATTCGAAAAATAACTGAAATATGTCATTGTATGTAGAAAGACTACATTATTTATTGCATAAATGACGTGATTGCTTACTTCACTATTGCAACTGTAAATTTGAATATTTTAGTGTATAACATCTTTATCTCTATATATAATGAAAGGATAGAAAAGTCGATTCTGTACATGAAGGATAAAAAAAAAGAAAAACCAGGATGGTTAAAAACCACTTAGCAGAGTTTTTGTCTGTCCGTCTGTTAGTTTGTTCTCCAATCACGCAAAAAGTACCAGATAGAGCTGGATGATTTTTCTATCGCAGGGTCTGGAGGTAGATCTTTTTTAGGTTTCATCACGATTTACATTGTAGTTTCCTTAAAAATCGAATATGACGAATTACATAAAATGAACGAGACTGAGGCCAGTCGTGGCGCAGAGACATAAAGTGTAACTGCAAAATCGATTAGTGGTTTGATCCGCACTCGAGGACATGAAATATTTATTTAATTTTATATTTCCATTTGTTTGCTCTGGTATCGAGGCAAAGCGCGGCGTTGAGTTCCGCTACTCACCACGCAATGCCTCCAGAATTCGGCTGAAAATGGCGAATGGAGTGTCTTAACACTAGGCTCTTTCTGCCTACCCTGACGTGTGCGGGATACAGCGTGAAACTGAAATATTGATAAAATATTTCTCACCACGCAATGCCTCCAGAATTCGGCTGAAAATGGCGAATGGAGTGTCTTAACACTAGGCTCTTTCTGCCTACCCTGACGTGTGCGGGATACAGCGTGAAACTGAAATATTGAGTAAAACATGATCCTAATAAAACGATAACCGTTGGATGGAAGTAAATGAATTTTGACATGATAATAGTTAAAGCAACTTATAAGTTTTTATAATAGAGCATATACTTATTTTAATAGTAATCGTTAAAATCTAACATAATCAAATGGCGTCGATAAATCGTAAGTGAAACTATATTATATAATTTAATTAAAATCGTTAAGCCGAATAAATCACACATCTTTCCATTTTATGTTACAATTAAAAAGAAGAAAGTACGATTGCCAGTTTTCTAGTCTACCAGAAATAGTATTTTAAACGTCAACATTGGGGACAATATAATACGAGTAAAGAGGCTTTAATATGAGAATTATGAGAGATATAGGATATATCTATATATGTCGGGACTGGCTGAAATGGCGATGTTTACAGTAAAAACTAAATGTATTGAGAAAATAAATTCTGATTCTAAGTTCACAGTTTGTTTGTTAAAAGTTGTTATTGTGTTCAGATGACGTGGTGTGTAATGTGATTTTTTCTAGTATGTTATCTTCCGCGTACAGGCACCGATAAGTATTTATTATAAAAATAGATTAATTTTTTTTCAAAACAATTTAATATTCTTAAGTGAACTATAAAAATGTTGCCCTAAGGTTTTAATAATTTATAAATTAGAAATCTAAAGACCTTTGCAAACATACATTAAAACAAAACACAAAACAAAAACATGATCCTAATTCAGTGCATTAAGTAAATAATTCAGTAATTTAAACGAGAGAAGCAGCGAGCATCACTTAGGGCAATAAACCATTTTCATTTACCGCTCTAGTAACAAGACGAAGTACGGTGTAGAGTTCCGTTACTCAACACTCAATGTCTTGAATTTTAGGCGTGAGCTTCAAAATGTCTAAAACAGACTGGCTAGGTTCCCTCTGCCTAACTTGCTATATGCAGAATACAGCGTGAAACTATAAGAAATGAAAAAAATAACATCTTCCTATATAAAATATATCTTTGCTAAATTCAAAAGCCTAACTATAAAGTATTGAAGAGTTTATGTTACTGAAAATTACGTATAAAGAACTTTGACAAACTTGTAGCTAAGAGCACTGAAGCACAGCATCTCGGCCGAGCGCACCCGCGAATTCAAGAAAATTACCTAAAAGGGGGAATACCCGGCCTGTAATTTAAATTTATTATTATCACATTCAATAACTCGCGAAGCGAAGCACGCTTTACTTTGGAACGTTTATTGTTCTTGATCTAAGGCGTCTTATAATTGTTTCAAACGGTGCTGGGAATATCTTGAATTTGAAGAAATATTACCTATGTTTTGTTTGACATCATGGGGTAATGGAGCGCGTGTCTGACTAAAAGCGACGGTTGTGTATTTTTGATCCCCACATCAGGTAATTATTTGCTTCACGCTGCATCTCGTACATGGTAGGCGGTGCGAGCTTGGGGACCTAGTATTAAGGCACTTCGTTCCCATTAAGACACTTCTGTTTTGCACTTCCCGCCGAATCGTTACTACTACTACTAGTTACGTGAATTTTAAGTAACTTTTTTTGAACAGGACAGGATTCAACCATTGCAATGAACGCTTCCATTTATTCATGTTTTTTTTCATTTACGAAGCACACCGGCAAGGTGTGCTTCACTCAATTCATGAGGTGGGTGGGATATTCATCAAGTGCCTTCAACTTTTCATTCTCAACTTGAGTCTGCAGCCGTCCACGGGGCCTTGTTCCACAGGTCGAAATTTCAAAAGAAATCGTTGGAACCAAAAACACAGTGATTTTTCTTTTGCGGCAGGATAGCCATAAACATTATTCGCCCTGGTGGAACGCGTACTCTTAAATAACGCGATATTTCAAGTTTTCCATTTTGTAAACTGAGTGATGCAAATAGCAAAAAACAAAATAATGACGGAAACACAAATAAATAGTAAATTGCTGTATAAATTAGAATTTGGAATTTCTAACCAAAGTGGAGAAATTTGTTAAAGTGACCAATACGACAAAACGCCAATTTCATATGTAAGGACTTAATATTTCAATTCCACAAGTGGGAATCGAACCCACAACCTGTCACGTTCACAGTTGCACGCTTGAGCATCTGCGCCACGACTGCCGCCTCATGGGGAATTATTATATTTAAATTATTGTTTTTCCTCCACCCTGATAGATGAAATGCGGTGTCAAGTTCCGTCAGTTGACACACAGTGTCTCGAAAATTGAGCTACTATCACTCTGTATATACTTGCTTTTTGACATTGGACTATGTCGTAATTACTATGCAGATGTTATTCTTTAATTTCCACTCAGAATTTCAATTTACCCCTAGATGTATAAATAACAGTTTCAAATGTAAAAATAGGCCATTATGGTACAGAGGCACAGCGTCCTTTACTCAGATAACGTGTAGTATACATTACTTTTTTTATTTAAATTAATTACACAGACACCAACACATACGCACACAATATTAATACAATATTATTTAAATAAAATTTGAAAAATTGTTTAAAAAGTAATTAAAAATAAACCATTAAAATTTATAATAATATATAAATCAACCAACCGCTATAAGCGCATTACTTTAATATGTGAGGTTAATTATTTTGTTATGGTAAGGTAAAGCGTGGCGTTAAGTTCCATCACATCTACGGAATGTCCCGAATTAGTGCGGTAAATAGAGAAAAAAGTATCATATGAAATAAAAATATATTGTATATTATCGTAGTTCATTTTAAGGATTCGTTGTTTTTATTTAGTTATATAAAAATAATTGTTTCTCTTTTTATGCCTTTTTAGGAATACCAATAGTTTATCATGTATTTATCATAAAAATTGACAATTATCCTATTAGTATAAAAAACCATTAAACCATTAAATGGGTGAAATACGCATGAGAAATTTAGAAAATTTATTTCATTTTTTTTTTGCTTCTTGCAAAATAATAAAGTAGATAGAGAGAACCTATTTAATCTGTTAAGCGATGAAACTCAACGCCACGCTTTGTCTTGTTAATAGATAAAAAAAGTAAAAAATATATATTCAAGGTAGTCGAATCCACAATTACTGCGTTTACAGCCAGTCCGGTGTGCAGCTGCGACACGACAGCCGCTATACGAAAATCACGGCAAAAAATATAGATTTTTTTAGGCATTAAGCCATAAATGTCGCTTAGTTCGTTAAAAATACTTTACGAAGGCACTGAAAAGTAACCTTCTGTTTTAATAAGCAAGTTTATTACAGGTAAAATGAAAATTTTAATACAAAGAGTAATATCGATGTTAATACTTGTTCAAGGATTACCTCAAATATTAGATCAGTGTTTACAGCATGGAACAACTGAAGTGGAAGATTGTTTTAGATATAGTCTGTAAGTTAAATTTGTTGACTTTTTCTTTTAGGTTTTTCAACAGAATGATTTCTATTCATATGATTCACTATAGCTACGTTCGTTGTTTTCTTCTATGTTCTTCTTTTTTACTTTGTAATGTCATTTATCATTTAAATAAATCACTGAACGTGAAACAGCAATGTAATTACAAACAATCTAGTCTATGGTTAGTCCCTATAAACGTAAGAAACATAAAATGGTTTCAAATACAAATAAAACATATTTTTCGCAACAAAACATAATTTTTTGATTCAACATAAGTGAAGTTGGCGTGTTTACGGCGAACCACTCGTAAACTGTGCCTATTATTCTGAGATAACTTCACTTAAGTGTAAGTCTCCATAAAAAGCTAATACCTCCTCGGTATACCCTACCTCTTAAATATAATAACGTGGAAAAGTGGCTTCAACTACACGAATATATGAACATTACTGAAAGTATAAGATAGTTGAGGCTTTGCTTTATTGTCTCGAAGATTTTGTGGGAAAGAAAAAATAATAACAATGTACTATATTGTTTAAAGAAATTTCTAAATACAGAAAAAGGAGGCCAGCGTTGAGCAACAGGTAAAATTTGACTGTAAACGTGACTGTTGTGGTTTCGATTTACAATTGTGGTAATAAATGAAATTAAATTATTTTTACATCTGACATCTCGTTAGACGTTGAGTTTTACTATTAATACACAATATCTGGAGTTCTCTCGAAAATCGCAGAAGGGAGAGTTCAGACACTACTTTATCTGTGCCATAATGATAAACCTGTGCTATAATATAAAGAATAAAGCTGATAGGAAAATTTACGGTCTTTACCGTCATGCTATATTCAGTAAAAGAAAATGACATTTGATTTATTTAACATTGCATAGCATTATCGAGACCAGGGCGGGAAAATGTAAATAACTATAAATAATATTGATTCATCCGAGCGGAGATTGAATCCAAGCTCATTAAGTTTACAATTGACGCTATCTCACTGCGCCACGTCGGCCTCTCGTTCGTGTCATATCTCTCGGTTTTACTGAGAAGGTGGGATTAATAGTGATAAATCATTATTAATGTATTTAGTGATTAATAGTTTAGTGATTAAAGAAAAAATCCTCCGCTTCATATTAATAGCTTAAACTCATATAATTACGAGTACTTAATTCTTTTTTTCTAAATAAAATTTCAAACTTTATAGCGCCAACTCTAACCTTAAGCACATCATTTTGTTATAAAACTAAAACTTGAAAGTATTCCATTTTCCATTTTACAGAGCAAGAAATAAATAAAAAAAACACCACAATATCCTTTGTTTCAGGACTAGGTGCTATTTAGGGTGCAGAGGTCGATGTCTAAAAAAGGACAAGCCGTTGAAAGACTCGGACGAAACGAAGCGGGGCAAAAATAGCGCTGCAATACGATACGTCTGGAATACCTAGCGAAGACTTCAAACTGTATTCCTAAATGTATATTATTTATTTATTCTCCTGCCTTGCTTAAAATTATAATTATTTATTTTTTCCATTTTACTATTTCTGTTTTATACTTTTTTAGCTGCAATCGTCTAGTAACGTAGTTAAATTAGTATTGGAACAAATTACTCCGTGTTAAAACCAATTACCTGGAATTGAAACATTTCAAATAAGAAATTCTATTAAGGCACATCTTAATCTAATCTAAATTTTATACATGTATGTACATGTATATACGAGTAAGTTCGCATGTTTATCTACAAATTCATCGAAAACTGAATAATATAAATATCTTTTTCATTTAAATGGGTCATATTCCGACTTATAGTCAGCAACTTAATTGCAATCGGTTCAGTAATTTTTGAAATACAAAAAACAATTTTTTTCTAGTTTTTCATTGACAAGTATATCAAGTTTTTTAAAATATTTTAAACAAATGCAAACTGAAATTTAAAAATATGTTTTAAATCATAGTTCGAATTTGCAAATTTATAATACTTTAGTACTTTACGGTTCAAAAATTTGTATTGACTTCTCAGTCTACAATGTTATCACATACTTTATGGACATTTTGAAATAGAAAATACATGAATCCTTTAAAAGGTTAACCCTTTAGTCTAAGTTCTTTTACCCTTTTATTGAGGGAACTTGATACATATTTTTTTTATGTTTACCAACTTGTTTAATTATTTTGTAACTAATTTTAGTTGAAAGTAAAATATTAAAGGATAAGTAACAGTATAAATGTTTACAGTAATTAATATCATAACCAGTTATTCTGTTTCAATTTTCATTTTACCCAAAATATATTTAAACAAAATATACCCCAAATTAACCCTATAAAATAAATCAAAATTATTATAACATTTTTTAATATGTTTTTCAAGCACCAAGAAAAGGAATATATTAATGTATACGATATTGCACAGCATAGAATGACAAGGTGCAGGAGATGATAAGTAAAAAAATGCTGCCTTTAAAGAGTGGCAGCAATCCAACTCTCCTGAAGACAGACTGGAGTACATAGTAGCGAAACGTGCCAGGAAAATTGCTGTAGCCAGAGCCCGCAGTGAGACTTTATCACCACTTTATGATAAACTTCAGACTGCGGAGGAGCAGAAGCTCCTATGCAGACTGGCACGTGCCCGGGATAAAGCGACGCAAGATATCGCAAAAAATTTTGCACCTAAGATGCCCAGGGCAAGCTGCTCTGTACCATACTTCTGTGAACGAGAGATGGAGAAGCTTCGTACAGTAGCTGCTAAACACACAGCACCCGTGCAGTCTTATAACCCTTGATGAAACATCAAGTAACTCGAACCGCGAGTGCATTGCAAAAAATATATTTATTTTATTTAAACCAATAACTCTAGAGATAATCGCGGTTAACTATATAAGCCCTTTAGCTTAATATTCTATTATATTAAATATAAATAAATAATAAATATATTCATATGTATATAGATATGAACATCCAATAGGGACCAATATATTTTTTTTAATGTCACGCTATATACCGCATAACAGGGTTGGTAGAGGGAATCTAGAAACCTATTATTAAGATACTTCGTTCCCATTAAAACACTTCCGTTCCACCCTTTCCACCGATTTAAATATTTGACTTTCTCGAGTGGGAATCGAACCCACGTTTACTACACGCTTGTGCCACTGGCCTCAAAATATATAAAACCATCACTTCAATTACTTATGTACCAAAACCAGCTATATAAACGAATTTAAGTGCAAAGTAAAGCATAAAGGAACAACATTTCACCCCGTAGGCTCAGTCAATAGCGGCAAAGCGATCAATACCAGACGCGGCCCTTTGATTAGCCTAGCCCTAACCTCAACGATGTACGATGTCTTAATGGTTTATTTTACAATTGACATTCAAATACTAGTTTGTCTAATTTATTACTTTGACTTGTTGTTATGTTAAAGATAAATTATACGATATCTTTGTATAAGTTTTAGCCTATGTTTTATTCTGATGCATAAGCTCGGGATTCGGGCACAGAGCAGGGTAAGCTGAGAGTTAAGGCACTCCGTTCTCCACATTCCGCAGAATTTTGGAGGCATTGCGTGTTTCTATGCGTAGACACTAGAAATGGACCCGAAGAAATGGAAATATAAATTGAAATAAGTATTTCATTTCCTCGAGTGGGGATCGAACCCACAACCAGTTGTGTTTACAGTCACACTGTCTGAACCTGCGCCACGACTGACCTCAATGTACTTATAAACTATATAACTCTAAAATATCACCTAAATTCATCTGGGAGATTTTGTGTGAAAGTGGAACAAACATCCAGCCATCCTCACAAAGTTACATTTATAATATTATAGTAGGATCTATGTTAATAAAATAAACTTATATACATTACTTGAGCGGCGCAACAACAGAGTAATTTCCATTTCTGCTCGGAGAAATTAATTATTTTCATTTTCTTACTCTAATAAAACTGAATGCGGCTTTGAATTTCAGCACTCCACTAACAGTCTAATTTCGGGTGGAAAATGCAGAACGGAAGGCCTCGTCACTAGAAAATGTGAAAAGCTGAAAAAATGGCTAATTATTTGCCTTGATCAGATAGAGGAAATGAAAATATTTAACATTTTGCTGCCCCGAGTTGGAATTGAACCTATAACCGTTTACAGTCACACGCTTGTACTTCTGCCACATCGGCCTTAAATTAATTCTAGACATAATACTCTATTTTTCATTTTTTATTTAATTTACTGAAAATATGATATCCATTATGACTATAGAAATTTTGTATGGTAAATTCCCTGCCTTTAACCCTAGGTCTTTCGCTTTTGCTAGTCGACTGCAGTTCAAGCAAAAAATAAATGGCAATTGCATTCTTCATACCCAGGTTCGTATACGGCTTCATCAAACGTTTTATATGCTGGCGCTAGGTGCCTTTAGATTTTATGGAAATGGAGACAGATTTTTTTTCTATTTGTTTCATATCATCACCCTTACAAATATATAGGTACACAATAAACATTAAATAAATGATAATTATAGGTTATTAGTAATCTAAATCTGAGTGCTGCAGTGGCACAGTATTTGTTGTGGGTTCAACTTCCACTCAGGGGAGTAAACTGTTTTCAACCAAGAGAAAAAAACAACCGCAGCATTGAATTCCGCTATTCAACACGCAGTGTCTCGAAAATTAGAGATCAGAGTAAATACACTACATAATTTTTCTCTTTCTATAGCTAAAAAAATCTACTTACATAGGTATTATTACTTATTTAGAAAACGTATAAAAATTTGAACGTAGCGGGACTCGAACCCGCGCCTCCTGGAAACTGACCAGGCGCTCTGACCACTGAGCCATACGTTCTCGCCAAGCTACGTCGAAATTCTTATACGCTTGTTACAACTTATTTGTGTAGTTAGCATCTCTGTAGGGAGATTTTTACAAATTTCCGCAACCCAAAGATAATTACTAAGAATTATCGTTTGGCAAGAGAGAATACTATTTTTTAAATATTTATAATTTTATAAAAGTTAAAACAAAATGTCCCAAAATACCACAACTTATTATATTTACGGAACGGAAGTTACCAACTTTTCAGGACGCACGTTGCAATAGTTTCGTCGGCGACCGGAACACGTACACAGAAAGTTGGGTAACAGGTTCTACTTATCTCATTTAAATGACTAATGTATCTAGTTCCGTTGAAATCGAAAGGATTAGATTTGATATTTTTCAAAAAAATAATAGTGAAAGAAAGTTTTTCCATACGAAATGCTACAACTGTTATAAAATGGGCTCAGAGTTATTAATCATAAGTCAACTTCTTGTATCCGCACACAGGTAGGCAGAGGAATTCTAGTGTTAAGACACTTCCCCGTTCCCCATTTTCTACCGAATTTTGGAGGCATTGCATGTTGAGTAGCATAACTGAATGCCGCACTTTTGTATATATAAATTTAAACAAATAGTAAAACCACGATTGGCCACAACTGGCTATTAATTATATGTACCTAAACTCGAGTAGTTGACTTGTGATCTCTGAAGAGGTTGATTAGAACAGCCTGATGATATCATATTATTGTATTGTCAATTAGGTTACGTATAACTTCTAGGTCTCATGAAAACAATTATAACAAATGAATAAACTTAAGTTTCTCAAATTTTATTACATAATTAGGTACAACGTGTCCTAAAAAGCGTGTTTATATAATAAATTCGCAGTTTAAAAAACTAAAAACACGATTTTACGAACGATTCGACACGATTCAACAGAACATATTAATAAGACGGTATGTTTATCAGTAGGCAGTCCAAGATTTCATCAGCCATCTTTAAATTCCATCACGAGGCCAGCTCGATGGTACCATAATATTGTATGGTCATCTAATTATATATAATTACTTACTTCCATGATGATACAGAAATTCAGATTTTTAGATTTTATTATATAGTTTGTTTGTTTCATCTCGATTTAATAAAAGAGTGTTAAAAAGAAGTTATTAGTTTCACACGTAAGTGACAGCCAAGTGAATCTAACAACAACAAACAAGTGTATTATATAGAAATCTATATTTTTCCGTTTTATTCCTCCTTCGGAGTGAGTGATAAGTTTTTCATTTTCTCCTCGGATAAAATGAAAAAGCGCGGCGTTAAGTTACGTCATTCAATGTGCAACTAAATGGCCATAAGTCATCTCATCTTTATTTGTAATAAACTTATATTCTTACAAAAACAGATCAAAATTATTCAACATCCGCATTCATACAAAACGGAAGTGACCTATTTAATTAACTATTTGTTTACATTTAATTGCAAGGTCCTAATTGTACGCCCATTTGTGAATTCTCACGTCTATTAGATGGTCGACCTTGTCTCAGGTAGCTTTATATAACTGTGTTTATATTGTAATTACTTCCTTTTGAATTATGTTCATCTTAACCTTTGTTTACTGAAACATATTCCTTTGGGACACCTTCTGACTCTAAACGCATTGTTTGTGGGTTCGATAATGACTCAGATAAATATATATTTAAGTTATTTTCATTATCCCGCTCTGTTTGAAGTGTAGTGAGTCCACCACTCAACACGTAAAGTTCACAAAAAATTAACAGAAAATTGGGAACGGAGTCCATTTCGTCCTATGCCTCTTTTAACACTCACTCTTGCTAGATAATTTTTTTGTCGTTCTGGTAAATCTTAATCCTTTAAAAAATTATAATATTACTAAACACTATGTCAACTCAAGATTTAGTAACTACTAATTGGTAGCTCGATTTCAAGCTACCGCAACAATTACCCAACATGTTACACAGCCTTATAATTATTTCCGGAATATGAGATACTCTGAGTAATTTACTTTGGAAATGTGTTATTTAATGGAGAATTGAGTTACGTCGTTTGCGACTGTTGTGGAGCAGTGGCACAATGTGATATTGTGGGTTCGATGCCCGCGATTGGAATAAATTAATCTAATCTCGTTCTGGTACTTAACACGCAATGTGTCAAAATTGGGTGCAAAATGGGGAACAAAGTATCCTAACACTAGGTTTCCTCGGCCTACTCTGCTATATGCGAGATAATGCGCAAAGACTAGGGTAATATATGTACAACGAAATATTGTATAACCAACAAATGCCGTAAAAAGTATTCATAATATAAAGAAATAGGGATGTTTATTACGTTTCTGTAAGGTTATTATTTTATCTTATCGTATTGCCCGAAGATAGACACCTGTCACTTAGTCGCATGAGTCGTAATTATAAAAACAAAAGTAAAAACAATAAATATTTGTCACTTCTAGGAAAACATATTTTTTTCTAAAGCAAGTTTTGGAGTATTTTGGGTATTATATCATTTTTTTTGTAAAAATTTCAAATGTGTTATTTTATGTTTGCATTATTGATTAATTTTTTTTACATTTATGATGATATTATATATTTTTTAATATTCATTATAAAATTTAAATTCTTAAGACATCTGATATTGAGTGCGGCCTTAATATCAAATGTCTCAAAAATTTAAATGTCACAGCGGTAGTGACATCGTCTTACTGAAGATACGGCGGTTGCGGGTTATTTCCACTTATGGGAATGAGTTATTTTCCTATCTTAATTCTGGCAACAAGATAAAAGTCCAGCGTTGGGTTCCGCCACTCGACACGCTATTTCTTGTAAATTGGGTATGAGGAACAGTCTTTATACTAGGTTCACTCCCTACACTGCTGTACCTGAGATACAGGGTAAATCTAAAAAAAATGAAGTGATAAGTAAGAAACAACACTGTAAACATAAATATGAGTCGCTGGTGTACTGCCTTCCGAACTGTATATCAATATGAAGCAAGCTTCACTGACGCTTAATAACATCATGTTCTCTAAATATTGGGGATATTTTCATCTAATAGTATATAAAATATGAGCTAGGTATGGAGCTTAGAGCGTACCCATATGTAATTATGTTTTAGGTTAAATTTTGGTGTACATACATACATACATACATACGTACATAACTCCTAAAATTGTTATTGGGAGTTAAATTTTTCATGTATATATATTACTTTACAAAGTAGCCTCTTCGCTTTGCTACGGTTGTTAAGTGGAAATATGTAAGAGAATTAAGAAATTCCATGCCTAATTCTATGAACGTCAAATAATTCACCTCTATCCATAACCTTCAGCTTAGAATTAAACTACAGTATCACGTAGAGGATTTAAATGACAAATTGCGTCGCATTTACTCCTCATTAAGTACTTCCTGCCCATTTTTCTTTCTAATCTAGAGCTAGGTCGTTAGTTATAATATAATGTTCCATTTAAAGTAAAAAACGGCCAGTTAGTTAAGGCAACTAGTGGCGTAGTGGCACCAGCGTGCGAATATAAACACGATATGTTGTGGGTTCGATTCTAATCGAGAAAATGAAATAAACAATGTTTCCATTTCCTAGCTCCGTTAACGAGGCAAAGCGCGGTTTTTGGAGGAGAGTGAAGAATGGAAGTATCTTAATTGGAACGGATTATCTTAACACTAGGTTCCCAGGTTCCCTCTGCCTATCCTGCTATATTCAGAATACAGCGTGGAGTTACAAAAAAACAACAACAATATGTATACTTAAAAAGATATTATAAAGCAATATCTCTTAACCTTACAAAATGAACCATTTATCAAAATTATACAGCCTTCTACCACAACAAATGTTGTTGTTGTTGATAATAAATCAACGTTATTGTTATCGTACTCGTATTGTAAGACCTCCGTTCCGTGGAAAGATCATTTGCACACCCATCCTCACCTGATTACTGAGTGTAGCTTAACCCAACCTTGTGTTTGACATTTAATTTGTATACAATTATATTAAATATTTCTTTACTTTTTTTGCTTCACGCTGTAAACCGCATATAGCAGGCACAGCAAAGGGAACTTAGTTTTAAGACATTCCATTCCCCACTTTCGGATCGATCGAGACTTTGTGTCTTGAGCAGATGTTGCGCTTTGTCTTATTAGTAGTGTGAGGCACTGAGGCATTGCGGCGCTTTGCCTTTAAACCAGAGCGATCAAATGAAAATATTAAATATTTCATTTCCTCGTCTGGGAATCGAACCCACAGCCTGTCACGTTTATAACAACAACTTGTGCTCCTGCCTTACGACTGTCCTCAAAATTCAAATTCTTTTAATCATTAAGTAGAAACACCAAAAGTAATTTAACTTACAACGAAAGCCCAACTTAAGCTTTCATTCCATCTGTCCTACTCGGACCTTTGACCAGTTTAATTCAAAGTGGGATATTCGGAATAAGTAGATTAACAGCGATACCCGCCCTCGTTACGTCCTTGTAGCTGATGCTTACTTAACGGAATACCTCGTACGCGTTGCCATAGAGTGTTAAATTACAGAGAACTTCTATAATTAAGGTTATATTATTTATTTATTTATTTATTTGTTTGTTTGATTGTTTGTTTGTTTCGTTCGTTCGTTCGTTCGTTCGTTCGTTCGTTCGTTCGTCCATCCGACCGTCCGTCCGTCCGTCCGTCCACTCTGGTAGCAAGACAATGCGCGCAACTTCCCCCACGAATACAAGGCATCGCCTATTAAGTAACGAAACTCAAAACCGCACTTAGACTTGCCAGAACTACTTGGTAAATTAAAACAATTCCATTTCTCTGACTGTGGATTGAATTCACAGCCATCCCGGTAACATTATCCATTCACACTCACACACTGTCCCACTGCGTCACGGAAACCTCCTATTATAGATATTAGAGGTTTATATACAAGCATAAATATCTTATTTACGTCTCCTAGCAATTATAGTTCCTTTCTCTTCTTATAATTGTAGTAAATGGTGAAAATGGATAATCTCAATTAAAATAAAAAAAATTATATTATTTTCTTAATAAACTAAACCTCGTTTCCACCGTTCAAAGGAGAACTTACAAAATTTAACTTTAAAGAGAAAGCTTCTGAACGAACGGTGGACATTGTACTAAACTTTGCAAGGCCTCATTGAAGACGTCTAAACACTTCTAGCTCCAACAATTTTATATCGTAGCGCGACCATTTTACACGAGTAAAGAAAACACTTTATAAGAATTGGCTATTTTCTCCGGCAACTTGGTGCAATAAAATACAGCTTGGCTCAGCTTGGCGTATATTTTTCTTGATTGAGCCTTATAATTAAAACGTATTTAAAGTATTATTTTTAGGTTGTTTCTGTTTTAGTTTCATTATCTAATCTAATAAAAATCTAACTAGTTAGCTAAAAGGAACATAGCTTATCACTAAATGTTTCCCCAATAAAATTAAACAAATATTTTAAAACAAAAAAAAACATAATTAATTTCTCCACATTACTCTGTGCGTAGGGTTACATGCGATACACATGAGCTTGCTTCGTCAAAACGTAACACTCCTAACATTCAACGCTGTAATAACTTGATAAGCTTTTCTTCAAATCCTTCCTGGGATTATCATGAAATAAGGAGTCGTAGAGAAAGATGGTAAATTAGAGTATGTAACATGTATGTGAGGTGTTTTACATGTTTATTTTAGTTTTCATGAACAATGAAGTATATGTAGCTTTTCTAGCCTCACGCTGTATCTCGCAGGTAGCAGGGTAGGCAGAGGAAACCTGGGAACGTCGTGTTAAGTCACTCCGTTCCGATTAATACACTTCCGTTTCACAATTTCCTCCGAATTGGGAAGGCATTTCGTGTTGAGTGGCTTAGCTGAACGCCACGCTTTGCCTCGTTACTAGAGCGGAGAAAGTAAAATAGTGAACATTTCATTTCCACTATTGGGAGTAGAACCACGCATGTACGCTATGCCACGATTAGCCCCAATTTCATATATAATAAGCAAAATAACTGTTATGAAATAGTAATACAAAAATACATTTAATACACAAATAATAATATATGAAGAAATATTATGTTAACACACCTAAATGAACACAGAATGTAATAAGCAATCAAAAAATGCTTTGAAGTCAATTCGACGTGTTCTTGAATCCTATATTTTTTTATAAACGTTATTATTTCGAAACGAAAATCTTACCTATAATACAAAATTTCACTCAAATAAAATAAAGCTATTTATTTTGCAATACAAAATAATATGATTGACTTTTGTACGGTGTAACCAGTCATTTTTAAAGTTTTTTTCAATGTTTTCACACTGCTCTTACACAATAGTTTCTCTGCAAATGGAATTAAGTTGTATCCGCTTGTTGGACTTTGTGTTTTATGTTAACATTTTCATATTTTTACTAATGCATATGGTAAGAGAGGCAGAGAGAATCATAGCTCTCAATTTTTCGCAGAATTTCAAGACATTGCGTATTGACTGACGGAATTCAACGTCAGTCTTTGTATTGCCAAAGCAGGGAAATGTCAATGTTATTAGCACCCTTGAATGGGGATCAAACCCACGACCATCGTCAGTAAGACGCTTTTCCACTGAAAACGATCACAATTCTAAATGTACGTACCATTTACGACACGAACATTGATTAAAAAGGTACATTATCATAAATGTTTATAAGTTACAATATTTATATCGACGTTAAATCTTAACGATATGCGTCACATAAGAAATACCACAAAAAGGTTAATAATAAAACAGCGTAATGGGGTAACGTGGTCATTATGAGAGTCAAACCCGTATAACTTAGTTTTAATATCTAATCGGGTTTTACTAATGTTTACAATTTTATTGTTTAATACACCATAAAAATATTTTTTTCGTTTTAAGACGTATCCTGCACATAGCAGGGTAGGTAGAGAGAACCTTTGCGTGTTGAGACACTCCGTTTCTCAAATTCAGCGGAAAGAGGGGAGAGAGGGTTGAGCGGCGGGACCCAACGCCACGCTTTGCTTCAGCACCAGAGCGAAGAAATGGAAAAATAATTAAATATTTCATTTTCTCGAGTGTGGAACGGAGTGTCTTAGCACTAGGTTCCCTGTGCCTACCCTTCTGTGTGTGGGATACAGTGTGAAGCTGATTTTATTTTATTTATTATTGATACATTACTATGTTTCTTATTAAATTATAGTTTTTTTTATTATTTTAATTAAAATTATTGCATGTTACTAGATGTAACAACAACCTGTAAATGATAGAGCAATCAGAACTGATTTACTTTGGGTTTCATTTTTTTGCAAAAATTAATAATTTTTAAATTCACTGTTAGTAGGCCTTTTAAATAAATCAATAAATCAGCAGATATACGGGAAAAATCGTGAAACTATTTGTTTTGGTTTACACTTAGATCTATTTATGATATACGGATCATATATGATGAAAATTAATGGAATAGTGCTTGAAATTTAAAAAAATCCAGATATGCATCAACGTAATAAAAAACCCTTTTTCATCATTACATTATCAAAATTCAACAATAGCTGGATTATTATATAAAATAAAATACATTATTGTTGAGAAACAAACGTATTACAAAAGAAAATTCGAACCCAATCAAATAGAGTACTAGAGAGACCCTATCTAACGACGTTTGGATGAAAAGCTTTACAATTTACTTTCTTTTACGACAAAGGAATACTTACATATTATGTGGTAACTAATAGTTCTTTCAGCTTTTTGCAAAGTTGACGCTGAAACACTTTCTATATAGAAAAGGAATTTAATTTAGAGTGTACGAGTATTAGCACTTAGCGTACAGGCACAAGCGAGCGACTAAACGCGACAGGTTGTGGGTTCCCTTCCCGCTGATGGAAAATAAATATTTTATATTTTAATTTCTTCGCTCTGGCAACGAGGTAAAGGGCGGTAGCGGGCTTCGCCACTCAACCCTACGCTTCCAGAGTGCGTCGAAAATTGAGAGACAATTGATTAAAAAGAAATAAAAACCTTTTCTTTATTTTTGGTATTGTTATAAGGCACTAAAGTTCACACTCAGCCACTGTAAAACAGTTCTGAAACAGATTTTTATTGTAAAATTTTTGGCTGGTTATCTATTATTATTAATTGACTCTGGATCAATATGATATTAAAAATGTATTATTGATTGTATTATTCATAAATAACTATGCGAAATATGTTTTTTTTGCATCATACCAAAGGTACATGTTGTTACAATCTGCTTTATATATATACATCTTCAAATGTGCGGAGCTGCGTGAAGCTGATTTACTATTTAAGTTTAAATAGTAAATCAGCTTCACGCTGTATCCCGCATAGAGCCAGATAGTCAGAGAACACCTATTGTTAAAACATATCATTCCGCACGTATCGCTGTATATTCGTGGCATTTTATGTTGGCATTGTATATTCAACGTGCTTTGTCTTGCTACCAAAGCGAGAAAATGAAAAAAATATCATTTCTCCGAATACGAATCGAACCGCAACCATAGCATGAAACAATGAAGCTACGCCACTGTCACACGATGCCCAAAAAAAAGTTAATTATATACGACAAAAAATAAACTTTTATAAACAAATACAAGAATATGTTGTCTAGTACTAGATTCCACTTAAAGCAGTCTGTTCACTCTACACAACTTCCACACCAACTATCAATAACCATAATACTCAAGTAGAAACCCAAATTGACATGACAATACTTCTTCAAACTCAATCCCAGTTGATACCAACCGCGAGTCGATGCATTATTACAACGCTCATAGAAATCAAGGGGTTCACGCTTTCACAACAAAATTAATTAACTTATGCATTTGTCATATTAATTTACTTTCAGAATAGTGCGGCTTGACTTTATGCAGTTGTTGACGATTGGTGCTATGGTTACATTACACTTTGGTTATTCGAAATTAATAATTTTCGTTGGTAGGTGTGCGACTGTAAACGCGACGGTTGTGGGCTCGATTCCATCTCGGGTGAGTGAAATAGTTCATATTTTTATGTCCGTACTGTGATAACGAGACAAAGCGCGGCGTTGAGTTCCGTCACTCACCGCGCAATGCCTCGAGAATTCGCCGGAAAGTGGAGAACTGAAATGTATTAATGGAAACGCACTCCGTTCTGCCTAATACTCGTTCTCAGGTTCTCTCAGCCAAAATATGTTACAAGCGAGAAGCTCAAAAAGTAACTGAAAACTTTATTAAGTTAAAGTAATAGTGAGTAAAAGTCTAAAATTTAAATACTTAAAAGTAACTGTGGGTTTTCGCTATATATAGAATGCAGTGTAAAATAAAAAAAAAATCTGAACAAGTAACTAAATTAACTGAATTGCCTTCCACGCCTGCAGGCGCGGCTACCTGCACTACTGACACTACCCACTTTAATATGAAACGACGATTGACCATCACGGTACTGTGATGGCTTAATTAGATAAATAATGTTTTAATTTAAATTTAAAATGTATAAATCTTCTAAAACTCTACCTATCTCAAACATATGAACAAACGTACATATATATCTCGTATTTATATCTCGTATCTACATACATTTTCTCATCATTGTTCTACAATTCCAGTTTCTAACCTACCCTCGACCCATTTCCGGTGTTATTTGTATATCAAAATTGATGAAGCACAGACAATACTACTGTGTATAGAATACAAGATGTTAAGCTGCTCTTTAGTCAAATAGCGGTATTTGATTTAAGCTTTCGAAACTTTTACAAAGTAAATACTAATATTACGTATTGAATTTAGTTTAATCCACCTAGTGGGAATTGAACTCACGTCACGTTTATAGTAATATGTTGTGCCGCTGCGCCACATCGGTACTATAAATTTTCATATAAAAATATATATTGCGATTTAATTAAAAATTAAATAACAATATATTTATTTAAATTAATATTTTCACAGCTTGGTCGTGTTTAGGCTAAACGTGGCGTTGATTTTTGCCACTCAACACATATTGGCCCCTGGATTCGGCGGATGGTTAGGTACGGAGTGTCTTAACAGTAGGTTTCCTCTGCCTACCCAGCATGCGGGATACAGCGTGAAAATGTAAATATATATATATATATATATATATATTGTTAGCGTACTCGTGTAAAAGAGGGTAGATTTAGGTGAAAATAATTATAAAAGCAGTAGAATTGTGTCACTCGGGGGACAGTTGCGTGTAGGTGACGGTCCCTATTGGAAGGAAACTAGTGTGAAGTATTGTTAATAGGTGATACATATCACCTATTGCAATTACGTGGTATCCCTTTCCAAATAGTTGAAAAACATATAGACGAGGTGTGTATTTATCGTGTATTTTAAAAACTATAACCAAAAATTAGTTCAAAAAGAAATCTCGACACAGATATATTCCAATTATTTATTTGTAATATCATCACTACGCTGGAAATACTGTTTCCATTTTCAGCGAACCAATTTCACAAATATAATTATTCTGATGGAAATTCATTCCTACAAAATGTACTCGATTAATATTAAAACGTGAAATGACACCGAGTGTTCAACAAATTACATAGCGCTATCAAAATTTAAGTTGACTTTATGACGTGTGTCTAGCTGTTGATTGTCTAGCTCTATGTATCTTGTATACAGCAGGGTAGGCGGAGACTCTTCATTTCCTTCTTTCCGTTCAATTTTTAAGACATTGCAAGTTGAGTGACGGACTTCAACGCCACCTTTTGCCTTTCTGGTAACAACATAAAATGAAAATTATTTATTGGCTTATAATTTTTTCGTTCTAAATTTCAATTACATTCTTTTAGCTCCTTACTGTATCGTGCACATAGCAGGGTAAGCAGATGGACCATAGTGTTAAGAACAAAAAGTTCCGTTTCCCAATTTCTGTCGAATTTTGGAGGCATTGACTGTTAAGTGGCGAAACTTAACGCCGTGCTTTGCCTCGTTATTAGAACGAAGTAATGAAAATATTAAATATTACATTTTCTCGAGTGGAAATCGAACCCATCACCTGTCGCATTTTAGTACACTTGTGCCCCTGCACCACGACTAGCCTGACATATCAAGTGGTAATTGTAGGTAGTATGGGCATGGTCATAAAATTCACGTAAACGAAGTTGCAGGCACTAGTTATTCTTAAAAATCTGGACGTGGGCGTCCGGCAAATGGAACAATCTAAAGCACGAGTGAGCATTTGAAATGGCTTTTCGATATATTTTATTATAACGTAAAATACTGCTTTCACTTACCACACTGTTATAGTCTTTTTTACAGATTCACGCTTTTTCCCACATGAGAAGGTAGACGGACGGAACCTAGTTATATGTAACTATTACGTAATAAAGTAGTGGTTCCACTGATAGAATTAAGCAATCTACCTCCGAACGTTCTCAAAATATAACTTAGTGGTCAGGACACTTGGACAGTTTTCGAAAGGCGCGGGTTCGCAATATCGTTACATTCCTTCGTTTACATATTTATACGTTTTCAAAAATAAGTAAAAGACATTGCCTTGTTTTATCTTCCACCACTCTTATTGTAATTATCTACTAGATCTATTAAAGTAAGTGTTAAGACACTCCATTATCCTCTTTCCGGAGGGCATAGCAGTTAAGGGAGGGATTAAGACAAATTAATACATTCAAAAGTAAAATCTTCATAATTGAATAAGTCCAATTTTGTTTTTAATATTCATTAAAATATGTACATTTTCAATGACAGTGACACTGATGTGGATGAACTGGTAGGTAATGGCATGTTGTTCGTAATTAGCAACCTTTTTCCGTCATCCAATATTGTTTCGGGCTTCATTTTGTTTATCTAATTTCCTTTTAACTTGTTTTGACTTTCACAATTTTTTTTTTGTTTTTATTATTGTTATTGTGATATAATAAGAGTGTGATGATAAAAATATACGTAGTATGTAGCGAAATCAATTCTTCATAGCATCAAGTTTGTAAATAACATAAAATTTATAGCATGATTCGGAAAGAAATGATTCGCTTTAAATCGCGTATATTGCAGGATGGACAGAAGAAACCTAGTGGTAAGACAGTTTTCTCCCCATTTTTCATGCGTGTTAAATGGCGGAATTAAACGCCATTTTGGTCGTGTTATCAGAAAGAGGAAGTGAAAATTGTTAATTCCACCGAGTAAGAATCGAACTCACAAGCGTGATGCTTACAGTCAAACACTGTGCCGCTACACTGCAAAACAGTATCAATTAGATAGACATTAAAAAAAAAGCTAATTTCTATAAGACATAAAAGTCTTTTGTACAACGGCCAATGAGTAAATGGTTTTTGTTTTATTTCGTTAGTCAGTCACTTTACTTGTCTCGCGAGTCGCCTGTTTACTTTTTACTCTCGTTCTGGTGCTGACTGTGGGATCGAGATCTCGGAAATGTTTTTAATTTTAACAGAAATATCCCAAATCTTTCAACGGACCGACTTAATTAGTACTGTGGTAATTACGTTACGTTAGAGTATTGAAATAACTCATTATAATTGGTTTCGTTTAATTTTTTTCAGCTTCACGCTACATCCGGCATATAGCAAGGTGGAATGACATAAGGAAATCTAGTGTCAGTACATCCCATTCCCACTTTCTATCTAATTTCCGAGAAATTGCAAGGCGGAACTCAACACCGCGCTTTTTTTCTTACCAGAATCTATAAGCGTGTCTTTTACCATCAGTGTTCAGACGCTACGCCGCTACAGAATGACGGGATCAAAATAATTAAAATTTGTATAAGATTTAAATAAGTATGCAACCATATAAAGTTGATGATTGTACGTTACAATTATACGAAGAAATATATATTTTTTATTAACCTGCTTTGGCAAAGCACGGAGTTTAGTTCCACTATTCAAAACGCAGTCTTACGTTTGCAGTTTTGTTCGCAGTATATATTGACTGAAAGCCAAAAACGGAGCTTTTTGCTTTTAGACTAACTATAAAAAAGCGACTTTTGTTTACTAAAAACTATGTTATTTTTCTTAGTGATATAGTTAACCGTAACCTGTAGTTATCACAATTATTCATATCAAAGTTAACTTCCACCCAAAAGTCACTCAATCATTCATTTATTTAATAGTTGATTATTGTAAAGAACTTTAAGTCCGGATTATATTTCATTGAAAATTGCTGAACAATTTAACTTTGTAAGAAACCATTTCAACAGATAATTCAAGTTAAGAGTATCTTAAATCTTAAACCTTCCTTTTGAGATGAATAATGCTTTTGTGTCTCTACAAATTTTTGTATTAATTTAGTGGTTTTTTTAGATAATAAGAAATGATTATTTCTCTCTCGAAGAGCGATCGAATCTAATACCATTTTATTTACAACTAGAAGTGTCCCACTGTGCCACAACGGCCTCTATGAATATATAACGTTCATATATATTTATATTAAATATTAAACAATATATTCACGCTAATATGAAATAGTTAGCTGTATTTCTGTTCTGTCGTTGAAATACTAGCAGTTAAAGTAACACGCTCGGATTCACACATGTACTTTATTGCGTATAAATCTCCTTTCTCAAATGGCAATATTACAGTGACTCAACAGAATGGGTTGAATTTTTTGAAGTAATATTTTAAAATATTCTAATTGTAGATATGCATATGGAAATTTGGACAGCGTTAAGTTTCGTCACTCAACGCAATGTCTTTAAAACTGAGCGGAAAGTGGGGAACGAAGTGTAACGCTGGTTTTCCTCTACTTCCTCTGCTATATGTGGGAAATTAATCCACAGTGGGAACCGAACCCACAAACGTTGTGTTTTCAGTTGCACAGCAATGGAAAATAGGAAACACCGATATGTGTGGGATACAACATGAAACTAAAAAAAATATTGCCCCAGGTGGGAATTGAAACCAAAACCATCACACACTGTAGATGGGTAGCCACATAATACAACTCTACAACATGAGTACCTCAAATCAAAAAGAGAGATAAAATTTAAAAGCGCATACATACATTCCATTTACATTAAAAATAAGTAAATCAATTATTCCTTTTCAACCATTTAATACCGTTATGTTAAGAATTTACTGTACTCGCAAATGAATCGCTTTACCCAATGTTGTTAAATTGTCCGTCAGTCCTTTCACTTTGACGGGAATACATGTGGCGGTAATGACATGTGGGGATTTTAACGTTTACATATATACTTCAAATGAGGATATAAGCTTTTTTAACCTAGATTGTCTTGTTTTTTTTTGTTTTGCTGAGGCCAGTCGTGGCGCAGGTGTACCAGCTGAAAACAGATTGTGAGTTCGATTTTTACGCGATGAAATGTTTTATAGATAGCAGAAAATGTTTAACATTTTAATTTCCTCGCTCTGGCAACAAGACAAAGCGTGACGTTAAGTTTCGTCACCCAACATGCAATGTCTCCATATATCAGTAAAAATGGGGAACGAAAGTATCTTAATGGAAACGGGGTGTCTTAACACTTAATTCCCAGGCTCTCTCTGCCTCTGCTACTCTGCTTTGTGCGTGATGCTACAAGTCAAGTGGCGACGAATACGGGGACCGCAACCCAATACGCCATGTCCGAAATAGCGGGAGGTGGAGGACGGAATAACAAATAGTTATATATTATATATATAATATTCATTTCATGTCGAAAATAAAGCTGTGTGTTATTGAGTGTTAAATGGTGGAACTCACCGCCACCTTTTATCTTGATAGCATGGGACAATGAAAGTAATTTAAAACAACCATTCTCTCAAATTGAAATTGATCCAGAACCACTACACTCGGTCTATTCATTATAATATATTATATAATTTAAGTTCGATGATTTGATAGTCTATTTGTAACCTTATTTTAATATATTTTTTACTGTTAGTAAATTATTTGTATTTCCCCACACTGGTAGAGAAAGCCCAGCATTAAATTCCCCAACTCTACACACAATATTCTGAAATTAGGAAGTACGAGGGTAAAGGAGTGTCTGATCAATAGGTTCGCTCCCTCTACCCTTTACCCGATTTATTAATATATTTAACAATAAAACTTTTTACAACAAATCCCCTATTTACTATAAACGAACTTTAAGCTTAGCGACCTCAAAAGCTCAACATGCTCCAGACTAGAAAACTTCTAATATCACATCAACATACCCAAGGGAAATAAAATCAGGCGAAAATAAATTGAACAAGAGCGCTCGCTTTGAAATAGTGGAAAGCCATTTACTCTGTTCGCTTCAAGACTTAAGTTTTGTAGTAGTTCAATTAGGCAGATTGTTAAAAGTTCCTAGCTAGCTTAGAGCTAGGTGACTTTTCATGTCTACGTCTTGCTCTTATTGAAATGTCTGAAGAAATATTTGCGATGAATTTCTCCGTTTTCCAAATTTTCCAAAAGTCGTCGTGGTGCAGAGGGGAAAGTGCCTGATAAAGCAACGGTTGTGGGTTTGACACTCATACCAAGGATTGACTTACTTTAATACTTTTAATGTGTATGATAATCAAAGATATTATTTTTCATTATTATTGTTTATTTTAACTTAGACGTACTTAGTGTCCCGTCTAATCTAACAGTTATACTAACTGACACTTTAACGAACACATCGCTAACTATTACCTACAGACCACAACGCAAGCCATCAGTCACGCCGGTCTCAATTAGCAGCCGTGTCACGGTAGCGAGTTGAATTATCAACTCATTAGTTTGATGGACGTTGCTTTGCCTTAGATAGATATTATATGTTGCTTTTATTTTCTTTTTTTCAGCTGCTTTCTCTTCTCCTTAAACTGGGAGAATCTAGTGCGAAAACACTATGTTCTTCTTTATTCCGTGCCCGTGTAAATAAGAGTTTGTTGCAGCAGTTGTGGCGCATATGCACTATTATGACACTGTAAGTGCGACGGTTGTGGGCTCGATTCCCAATACAAAGAAATATTTAATATTTTTATTGCCTCATTCTGGCAACGAGGTAATATGTGGCGTTGAGTTTTACAACTGAACACGCAATGACTCAAAAATTCGGTGGAAAATTTAAGAAACTTTATTGGTATCTTAACACTAGGGTTCCCCTGCTTACCCTACTCTGTGAGGGATGCATACAGCGTGAAGCTAAAAAATAAAACAACAAAAAATAAGCTTAACTTGTCAGACAATCACGTAGACATTAGTACTACTACTAGCAAACAATAATCGAAAAAAATAATATAATATAAAAACTGAACTAAAATACACACTTTAAATTTTACATTGTTGCTTATGGTTTTTACATTTAAAATAACAAATGTAATATGACGAACGCAAAAATATATTGTTATATATTGCATAACCATATAACCCAAAAGACCGAATTTAAAGAAAACAAGGCATTTATAAAATATTTTAAATATGCTTTTATTTTACGAAAATAATATATTGACTATTAAATTTAATGTATTACAAATATAAATGTTTCTTATACATAGCAGAGTAGAACGAAGTGCTAAGATACTCGGTTCTTCAATTATAGTCCATTTTGCGATAGAGATTGCATTCTGCTGATTTTGCAGATTTTTGCTGATTTTGCAAGAGAACCTAACGTGATTCTAACCCTAATCAAACCCTATCGACATCAAACTCGCAATAATCACGTTCATTAAAGATAGCTCCAATTTTTTTTTATTTCACGATGTATCCCACACACAGGAAGGTAGGTAGAGAGAAGGTAGGAATATAATGTGAAGACACTTCCATTCCCCAGTTTCCGCCAAAATCCTGATTCAGAACTTCCCCACTAGCTTTGCCTCGCTACCAGACGAAAAAAAATTAAAAAAAAAATAAAAATTACCCAGAGTGGGAATATAGCCCACAACCATCGCGTTTACAATTACACGCTTGTACTACGACGGCCTTGATTCAATAAACATTTAAAGCCAAAGTTATACTCTGAACTGCAAATTTCCGTCTGCCTACACTACAGCCTCAACCGAAAGGTTTAATAGAGATTGATTGGTGCAAATTGATTGCAGCTAGTCGCTCGTTTCAAGCCATGCATCTGAAATACTGAAAGCTGGAGTGATTTAAACGGTATAATAAAATTAGTAAAATTGATTCAATAAAAACATTTATAAGAAATTATAGAATTATCGGATTTATTAGATTTTCGTTGTTTCCATCTATATATTATGATATTAAATGAAACTAATTTAACCGGATTAATCGCGTATATTTAAGATTTTTACATTTTGGAAACCCGACGTTTCGAACACTTTACAGTAGTCCGTGGTCACGGGTAGAGTCTACCGTAAAATATACGCGATTAATCCGGTTAAATTAGTTTCATTTAATATGTGTAATAATCGTGAAAATCAAAGAACTTATTATATATATATTATGAAGTAAGAAAGGTATATATATATTATGAAGTAAGATACTGGAGGAAGGTCACGTAAAAAGCATGAGGATCCCCCGGAGGGCATGTGTGAAGAGGTTGATGACAGTGGACGAGGCGAAAGAGGTATGTAGAGACCGTAGCGTTTGGCGCTCCGTTCTCTCTGACTACCCCGCTAGGGTTAAAGCGTGAAGTTAAGTTTTTTTTTTTAAGTAAGAAAGGTAAGTAAGCAGAGAAAACCTAGTGTATCCATTCCCTATTTTCCGTCCGAATTTTAAAGACTGAATGTTGAGAGGATTGTGGGTTCAATTTAATCTCGAAGTTATTATTTATTTTTACTTCCTCGCTCTAGAAACAACACAATGTGCAGCGTCGACTTGCAGAATTCCAAAGGTAGGAAACGAAAGTGTCTTAGTACTAGGTTCCTCTGCCTACCTAGCTACGTGAAGAACTTCACGCGGCGCGAAAGGGCGAATCGGGTTCGCCCACCGAGGGTTTCGTACACAAATTGGAGACATCGAGCTTTTTCTGAAATTCAAGTTTAGCTTAGGCAGAGCCCTTTCACCTGATATCACACTTGAACTAGCGGTTTTAATACCTAATTTTGCCCACCTTTGAGGCTATTATTTTTTCTTAATTTAACCACTAATATATATTTTTTTCCTAACTAGTACTACCTATAGATGTTAGCTAAATGTCATCAGTCTAGGTCAACCAGAAGTATTCTATTAATTTTAATTCCCTAGAAATAGATTGTTTTTTTTCAGGAAATCATGGAGCCATAGATTTGAGTATATCGTTTGAATTTAAATTCGATATCTCCAAGCGTTCCTAACATAAAGGATCTTGTCAGGCAGACAGACGGACAGACGACAAAGTGATCTTATAAGACTTCCTTTTTCCTCAAAAGCTACAGGATTCTAAAAATTAACAATAATAATACTTTCAATTTTCAATACTTATATTAATAATCATTAAAATAAACCTTTTATGAATACTTAATACTACAAAGTGAACGCAAAACTTATTTACATATATTATATGCACTAACTTTATAGTAAAGTAGTGTTGCCACAGTTAGTGTGGCGTGAAACACCTAAGTCTACTTACATTTTCAATATGCATTTTTGTCTAAAGATAAAAAAATATTTATAATGTAGGCATGTAGCCTTTTTAGCCCTTCTGACAACCAGTAAAGATCATTTTTCTCAAAATTTTATAGTTTATAGTTCGAGTCCTTTGAATCACAAAAACTTATAAGTCAATAAAATCAAAATATACGAACGTATACAAGTTATCAACTTTTAAATATTGTATTTTTCGTTGTCCTACAATCATGAAATTGGTACTGAACACTCAGTGGGCGAGTTCGACTCGCACATAAGAAGTTTAGTGTTTTTAGTATTTGCACAATGCATATAAACAAAGATATTACTCTGCTGGACTACATAAAAGTCCGGTCTCAATTGTAAAACTTATTCACTTTAACTGAATTCATACTACTATATATATGCATATATGAATTGCGCAAAAATAAATTATACAGATGTAGACTTTAATAACCAAAAACGGAGCTTTACTGAGTGATAGAAATAAAAGCTCCCCACTAATAATGTTGCTAATTAAGCTTTTCATTGGTCAATAAAAACTAAGATTCCTCTTGCCAAAAAAGAACGATTTTTGTAATTGGCCGTTTAACGCCAGATAATTAAAGGATAAGGCCGACACCGATGGACCTCGAATAAGCGGGTAAATTGTACCATTCGATAGAAGCTTAATCGTCCAGGCATTGCTTTGCATTTGAGTACGGTTTAATTACTTTTTCAGATAAAATTGTCAAATTGGCCGGAAAGTGGATAACGGAGTGTTTTGCCACTAGTCTCTGCCTACCTCTATATGACATAGATGAGCTAAGAGTTATATCCCATCAAAATAAAAATAGGAAATGAGAGCCAAGTTCAATGTTGAGTAATGCATCGTTCTCGATATCACCTACAGAATTAGAAATATATATTATGAAAATATTGAGGCCGGTCGGTGCGCAGCGGCACGAAGTGTGATTGTAACCGACTGGTTGTGGGTTCGATCCCCACTCGAGGAGATGAAATATTTACTTAAATTTATATTTCCATTTCTTCGCTCTGGTGTCGAGGCTAAGCGCGGCGTTGAGTTCTGCCACTCAACACGCAATGCCTCCAAAGTTCGGCAGAAAGTGGGGAACGCAGTGTCTTAACACTAGGTTCCCTCTGCCTACCCTGCTGTGTGCGGGATACAGCGTGAAGCTGATTTTTTTGATTTTAATTAGAAATATGTATAGAGGTGTTGACTCTGAGTTATATTTGCAAATTAATATACTTCCAGCCCATCTTGGCTGACTGGATTTATACTATTAACTTTATGTTTTTGGTTTGGTGGTAAAAAATTTTTAGACCAAATTAAATCACTTCGCTGAATGGGAATCAAACTCATAACCGTCAAATTGCAGTATAACGCTGTGCAGCTGGCGGTGGCCTGAAGATAGATTTTTATTATTTTATTCATATATAGCAGAGAGAAATTAAACGTCAAAAAACTAACTCCATCCATATTTTTATTTTTTATTTAAATAAACACATTTATCTGTAAAATATACAGTTTTACACACCACATATACAAGTATTTGTTAAAGTTAATTATAAATTTAAGGTAGAATATTAAATTTAAACAAAAATATGAGGAAATATTTTAATATATATTGTTTATCAAAAAATAAAGTATTTTTTTACGGTGAACAGCCGTCGTCGCGCAGTAGCAAAGCTGTTGACTGTAGACGCGACGGTTGTGGTTTCGCTTCTTACTCGAAGGAATGAATTATTTGCATTTCTCCGCCCTGGCAATGCGATAACAAGACAAAGTGCAGCCCTGAGTTTCTCCGTTCAACACGCAATGTCACAAAAAAATTTCACGTTGCATGGGGAACATAATGTCTTAAAATTAGGTATCCTCTGTTTACTCTGCTATACGTAGGATAAAGCGATTGAACTTTTTCCTTAGTATTTAATAGGTGGCCCTAAGGAAATCAATATTTAGGTCAACCGTAGAGCTGCCATTGAAACGTAGAGCTCGATACCTTAATAAAATATATAAGCGATTGCTCTTTAATTTTCGATTACATGTGCCAGCTTTTTACGTTCGAGAAACTGGCAAAGTGCCGAATCGATGGAATTCTTGGAATTCATTTTTATTCCATCGGATAATAGATTTTAGTTTGAGCAGATATATAGTATTTTCAGAGTTCTCCCAAATCTTATTTAATGTATTTATTTGAAATCTTTATATATCATGATTAAGATTTCTATATTATTTATTAATGTAAAATCGTCGTTATCGTGATTCGTTATTGTCTATCGATTTCGATAATTGGAAGACAAATAAGGCACCGCCTTATTGATGAAACGGCGAAACGTCAGCACAGTTGCACGCCGTTATACGGCAGTGAAACGTAGGATATTACAGAAGAAGAATGAAAGAAAGATGAATGCTATCAAGATTCGATCTTTTCTTAGGATATCTGGATTAAGATTAGCTGACAGAATCCGCAATGAAGATATCTTCATTATTTCTGTGTATCTACACAGAATGGCTATAGGGCATGTGTGAAGACGTTAATGAGGGTGGACAAGACGAAAAACATCTGCACAGGCCGTAGCGCTTGGCGCTCGGATCTCTCTGACTAAGTGTACGTACAATGTCTTTGGCTTCGAATCCTACTTGATTAAAAAATTTAGAAAGACCCTGAAAGGTTTCTGTGATTATACGCGCTAATTTTAAGACCTACTGATTCGAGTAGAAATAATATTTTTATGTTGAATTGTTAGATCTTTTTTTTTTATGGAAAAAATACGGCAAACGAGCGTGCGGGTCACCTGATGGTAAGTGATTACCGCCGCCTACGGCCCCGTGCAACCCCAGAGGAGTTACAGGTGCGTGCCGGCTATAAAATGGGTTGGGCACCGGGGCCCGGCATTACCTGATGCGAAACGCAGTGGCATAAAGCCACTACTTCACGCCGGTTTTAAATGCCGGGGGTGGTAATGATCCGGTCGAGTCTGCCCATGCGTGTTGCCATTGCTGGCGACGTGACTCTACCACACGTACTTTAGTCGCCTCTTACGACACCACCAGTACCAGGATGATCGTATTCTAGGCCGGGATCACACGGCACAAATCACGATGTAACCCACTGTAACCGTAGTCAACCACGTAGAATGTATCAAGTGTCATACAAAACTATTAATTATGTCCATTTGATCACGAGGACGAAGCTGAAGGTAAAAGCTAATATTTTTTTTCTCGTTTCACGCTTTCAGCCTTGACATAAGAGCGAGGAAATGAAAATATTGAATATTTAATTTCCTCGAGTGGGAATCGAACCCACAACACACTGTTGCGTTTAAAGTCACATTTTGTACCCCTGCGCCACGCAGTTGTCAAAGCCTCAAGTTGTCAAAGTTTTTTTATTTTTTTAATATTATCAAAATATTAAGCAAATTGAGTTTTTTATACCTAGTACATTCGTATGTGCCCTGTTTGTCGGTTACTCAGTAACGGTAGAGTTATATATATTTACTTACAAAAATAAATAAATAAATCAACTTCACGCTGTACCCCGCACACAACAGTATAAGCAGGGACCCTAATGTTATAGTGTTATGACACTCGTTCCCCACTTTCCACCGAATTCTAGAGGCATTGTGTGTTGAAAGGCGGAACTTAACGCCGCGATTTGCTGCCTCGACACTGGAACGAATAATTATTTACATTTATATTTTCATTTCTTTCCTCTAGTGTCGAGGCAAAGCAAGGCGTTGAGTTTCGCAACTCAACACGCAAGGCCTCCAGAAGTCAGTAGAAAGTCTCTGCCTATCCTGCTGTGTGCGGGATACAGCGTAAAGCTGATTTTTTAATATAAATAAATATTTCCATTCCTCGAGTTTGAATTGAACCCACAACCAGTCGCGTTTACAGTCACACTTCGTGCCCCTGCGCCACCACTGGCCTCTATATTTACATACACTGCTTACATATCATGTTAACCACAACAAACACGACTATAGTAATAATCCAGTAAAGTGAATACGTGATACAGTGGTACTGTGTTATGTTTTCAAATTGTAACAAGTGTCTAGATTCATTCTACTTAATGAACTCGACCTATGGAGGCTTTGAGGGAGCACTTCACTTTGTAAAAATGATATTTGCGTCCGCCCGGTCGCAATACAACCCAGCTTTTTAGAATTCTGTAACATAATTTCTTTATGTTATTGTATGTGTATCGTTTCCAGAGTGGGAAACGAACCCACAACCTGTCGCGTTTACAGTCCCACGCTTATACCACTGCGTCACGACTGCCGAATATTTAATACACATGTAAAATAATATTCATTTTAACAAAACCTTTTTAAGAACCAACTATCACAGACACACACATGGTCGATTGTATGGTACGTCCTACCAGTTTTTAGTTATATTTTTTTCATGGTGTATAATATTTTACAAAACCTTTCATTTAATATCCACATTAATTAGGTGGGTTGTGCAAAAAATGGTATTTCGCCTCTTAGATGGCCATTTTGGATTTACAATAATATTAATTATATGTTATTGTATTATCATCAAAACTGACGTCGTAATTCAAATTTCAGCTTAATCACGCTTTTGAAAGTGCGTCAAATTGGGCTTGTAAGATTTCACATACACCAACTAACACGGCAAGTTAAATAAAAGCTTGTAAATTACACTAGCAACACTTTATAGAAGCGCCCTTATCAGTATTGTTTTTTTTCTTATGGCAACACTAAGATATAAACGTCTTTAAAACTTCTCCCGTAAAATTAATTAAAATTTTATTATATTTAGTATACTTGCATTCTTCTCTATATTTAGAGGTAGTAACCACGGCTGTCTCTGCATCATCTTAAACGTGGTCGAAAACATAATAAACATATAAACATCCAAAAAACTCGAAACATGATCTTCGCAGCGTGGAATGTGCGCACCTTGTTGGATAATGAAACAAATATGTGCCCTCCTCGAAAAACGGCCTTCGTATCCCGAGAGCTTAGACGTCACAATGTCGATATTGCTGCGCTCAGTGAAACACATTTAGCTGACGAGGGAGAGAAGGTGGAACGTCGAGGTGGCTATACTTTCTTCTGGAAAGGTACTCCGTCGTGTGAACCTAGAAGATCTGGTGTCGGCTTTGCTGTCAAAAATTGTATCGCATCGATGCTAGAGGAAACTCCGATTCACATCTCCGATCGTGTTACCACACTACGCCTACATCTGAACAATGACAATTATATGAATATTATTAGTATATATGCACCAACAATGGACAAGGATGATGTAATCAAGGCTAGGTTTTACGAAGAGGTCACGCATGTTCTTTCTAGGATACCTCCGAGAGAACAAATTCTCTTAATGGGCGACTTTAACGCGCGAGTTGGACGTGACTTTGAAGCTTGGCCAAAGGTTTTAGGAAGACATGGTGTTGGAAATATGAACAGCAATGGATTACTTCTTTTGTCCATGTGTACTCAATTTAATCTAGCCATCACCAACACCATGTTTAGACTCCCCGCCAAGTATAAAACCACCTGGATGCATCCGAGGTCGAAACATTGGCACCTAATTGACTATGTTATTGTACGACAAACAAATATTTCTCAAATACATATCACTCGTGTTATGCGTAACTCCAATGCTATCTGCTGCTCCGATCACCGCCTTGTTATTACCAAAATGAAGCTACATTTAAGGTGTCATCGCAGATCAGAAAAGGTTAAGACTAAGAGACTAGACACACAAAAATTACAGAGTCCAGAGATGCGTAAGATCTACGCTGAAGCAATCAGCAACAAGCTTAGAACATTTGATAATGAAAATGATGACTTCGTAGCTAATTGGCAAACGCTCACATCCAGCATAAGTATTGCCGCCTCGCAAACGCTTGGTTTTAAACCTGGTAGACACGAGGATTGGTTTGATGACAACGATGAAGTTTTGACCGAGGTCGTTCGTAAACATCGGTTACTATTGCGTCGTTGTCATGACAACCATCAGATCGAACAAGTTACACTTGTTGGTGCTGAACTGCGTAAGCGTGTGCGAGAAGTAAAAGACAAGTGGTGGCGGGACAAGGCGGAACGCATGGAGTGGCTTGCCGATACTAAGCAGTGGGGTTTATTCTATGATGAGATCCGAAAATTTACTGGAATAAATACTCTTGCTAGAGTGCCTTTGAAATCTCTCGATGGCACACATTTGCTAGCTAACAAACGGGACATACTGAAAAGATGGCGGGAGCATTTTAACACCTTACTCAATGTCGATCGAACTGCAGACATTGTTTACATACATTCGATTAGATCGCTTCCCAAAGTCAATGAGCTAGACGAACCGTTATCTCTGCGTGAGGTAATTGTCGCAATTCAACAACAGCGGAATGGAAAAGCGGTGGGCATTGACGGTGTTCCTGGAGAACTATTGAAGTACGGAGGCTCTGAGTTGCACGAATTAATATGGAAGTTCTTCAAACAAATGTGGGAGGAAGAGCGTGTACCTGATACTTTTCGTGTGTCGCGTATTTGTCCTCTTTTTAAGAATAAAGGCAACAGATCGGACTGCAATTCATATAGAGGAATCTCGTTGCTGGCTTCACCTGGAAAAATTTTTGCACGAATATTACTTAACCGCTTATTGCCTTTGTCTGAAGACATATTGCCTGAAACCCAATACGGCTTCCGACCGAGCCGAGGTACGTGCGAAGCTATTTTCTCAGTGCGACAACTACAGGAGAAGAGTCGAGAACAGAGTCAGCCTTTATACTTGTGTTTTGTAGATTTAGAGAAGGCTTTTGATAGCGTACCTCGCGAAGCTCTATGGTTGGTATTAGCGAAACTTGGATGCACTGATAAGTTTGTGAGAATAGTCCGTCTTCTGCATGATGGCATGCGATGCTGTATCGGGGTACAGAGTGAAGATTCTGAGTTCTTTTCTGTAAGCTGTGGCGTGAAGCAGGGCTGCGTGCTCGCGCCAACTCTGTTTGCAATGTACTTTGCAGTTGTAGTTCGGGATGCCTTGCAAACTTTACCTGAAGGAGTTCGTATTCGCTATCGTAGTGATGGTGGTGGTATTTTTAACATAGCTAGACTTAAAGCTCGCACCAAAGTATCGTATACGACTATCATCGAAATAGTGTACGCGGATGACTTATGTTTTGTGGCGGAATCCCCAGTGGGTCTACAAAGGCTTATAACAGCTCTTGCTGAGTCGTCCCACAAATTTGGCTTCAAGATCAGTGTGAAGAAAACTGAAGTGATGGCATGCGACACACTGAATAGAGGCCCATTTCAAATAAGACTCGGTGATGACCAACTAAAGCAGGTAGATCATTTTAAGTATCTGGGGAGCACCATTACGTCTAATTGCCTCCTCGATAGCGAAATAAACAGAAGAATTGGAACAGCAGCTGCTGCGTTTGGCAGACTTCGCATCAAGGTGTTTCGGTCACATGATATTAGGCTTCCCACGAAGGTAGCCTTATACAGAGCAATCGTACTGCCATCACTTTTATACGCCTCGGAAACATGGCCTCTCTACCGCAGACATATTGCTGCATTGGAGAGATTCCATCTAAGATGCCTACGCGAAATAATGAATATTCACTGGTGGCATCGTGTTCGGAACACGGAGGTTTTGCTGCGTGCTAAGGTCGACGGAATGGAAGCTTACCTAATAAGGAGTCAGTTGCGTTGGGTTGGCCATGTCTCCCGGATGCCTGACCAGAGAGTCGCGAAGCGCATCTTTTATTCCGAGCTCCAAGCTGGCAAGCGTAAGCGGGGCGGTCAGCTGCTGCGATACAAGGATGTGCTAAAGCGCCATATGAGGAGGTGTGATCTGGATCCAAATAAATGGGAGACTATGGCAGCGGATCGCCAACACTGGAGACGTATTGTTGGACTCAAGGTATCGGAATTTGAAAAGAAGCGAAGAGACGAGCTCAATTTTAAACGCGATGAGCTCAAGGCCCGCACACCTGAGGTTGTCTATTATAACTTTGTCGGGGGAGTGCTGACATGCAGCATGTGTGGCCGAAATTTTTCGGCTAAGATCGGCTATGTCAGTCACTTAAGAGCACACCAGCGAGGCTCTTGTTAGTCGGACGTCAATCGCCGTGGCCGAAAACGGTCAGGATATATATTATTATTACTTGCATTCAGTATTAATGATCAATCAATTCAAAAATCAAAGAATCAAAAATTGTTTTTTCGTTTAGCTTCCGAACGCTGCACCTCAAATTTAATAGGGTCGCTTTATTTTCGAGACATTGCGTGTTGAATAGCTTAATTCAACTCCACGTCTAATCTTGTTACCAGAGCGAGGTAATAAAAGTATTAAGTAATTCATTCCTTTGGGAGGAATTCTGAATCACAACCATCGCCATACGACGGTAGTGTAGAACGAAAATGTCTTAATGGGGAACGATGTGTCTAAAAACTAGGTTCCCAGTGCATGGTTCCATGTGCAGAATACAGCCTGAAGCTAAAAAATATTATATCTTACTAGTAGTCGCCCGTATTTTCGTTTACGAGAACTATGAAACGTAAAACTCCGGTTTTCCCCTTGGCATAAAGCTCAAAAAAATATTTATTTTTTGTAACAAAGTAAACAAATTTGATGTTTTCCAAGCGTCGAGTTATTCCACCATTCATAAGGAAGAGGAATGATTTATGTCGCCTCCGCGGGCCTGCGAGCTAATTATAAATAATGGATACTACGGATGAGATGAGGGCGAATCATTATTTAATTAGAGTGGAGTTGATAACATTTTGATATGGTATTTTAATATTTTTTGGTAGCTTTCTTAAAATTATTTTCTTTTTCAAGAAAAGTTTTTATTTATACTTCTTAATTTTAGTTAATGACCATCTCAATTCTTATTTCTCCATTTATAAATTAATAATAGAAGCAACATGTATTTTCCTGCATATTAGGGTGGGGCTAGGAAATTAGTGTTAGAATACTCCGTTACCTATTTTCCACTCAATTTTCGAGATATTGCTTGTAACCTGACAAAACTCAACGTAGCGTTTAGTCGTATTAAAAGAACGTGACAATGAAAACATTTCCTTCCTCCGCGTGGAAATCGAACCTGGACAGGATACTTACACAAACCTTACATTCACCTTTTTACTTTTATTTGAACTTATTAAAGTTTACTATCCAGCCAGTCGTGGCGAATGAGCGCATGCGCAACTATAAATGCAACAAATTATGGGTTATCAATGAAGAAATTAAATATTTAATATTTTCGTTTCCTCTCTCTAGTAACGAGGAAAAAAGCGCGGCGTTGTGTTCTGTCACTCAATACGCAATTCCTCCAGAATTCAGCAAAAAAATAGGAAACGGAAGTGTCTTAATCATGACGGAATGTATCAATTCTAGGTTCCCAAGTTTTCCCTGCCTACACTGATTTGTGCAGAATACAGCGAGAAGATATAAAAAAATATAAAAATATTTAACAAATGTACAATTGCACGATAGGGGATTTCAAAGTAAGTTTGCCAACACAGCTTTAAAATAAAGAGAGGGCGAAAGCGGAAATGGCATCTTGCTGATTGTGTTGGGAGCGCCCGAAGTGATTGTTATATCGTTTATCTTGTTATACTTATATTTTGTTTGTAGTTTTGAAATGTATAAGAAAATTTGTTATTGCTAAAATCGATAACTTTTTTAGATGTCATCGTGGCGCTGTGCCAGAGCATCTGACTTTAAATGCGACGGGTGTAGGTTCTATACTTACTCAGGGAACGATTTATTTAAAATATCTCAGAAAGTACGTGATAAACGGAGTGTTTTACCACACAGTTCTCTCAATTAACCCTGAAGCTAAACCCTGAAGCTAAAAAGAAAAAAATATCAACATTGTTGTATCTACTGATCGCCTAATTTAAATATTTAATGCATTGATTATATCCGAATACATTTTATGACAATTATATTTTAAAGTGTGAAATTGATTTATATTTTAAATTAGTATAAAATTTTTGACTTCTTAATACAATAAGTTAAGTTCATAAATGCTGAAATTCTTCTGAAAATACTAAAATAAAATTAAACAAGTCGTGGTGTAGCGGCACAGCATGTAAATGCAACGGTCGCGGCTTCGATTCCCTCTCAGAGGAGTTAATTATTTTTGTTTATTCGACGTAGCAACAAGAAAAATCGTGACATTGAGCTCTGCTACTCAAAATGTTACATATCGAAAATATCACTAAGCGTAAGTGAGTGAGGGAACGGAGTATTTTAACACTAGGTTAAGAAACTATGTTGAAGCAGAGAGTTGCCTTCCCTCCTATTTGCGTAGTATATTGTGCAGCTAAAAAAGGCAACTATCCAATCTGGATCTATCCGATGAATCTATCCAAACTATCAAAATTTTTAATAGTGAGATTTCGCCATTTCTTTAGACAAGCAGTTATAAAGAACGAAAGATTGTAAAAATTAAGAAAATATCATAATCTTCATAACTCCAAGTAAATCTGTACGCTCGGATCCATCCTCATTTGTCAAATGTGTAATGTGAATGAAATTCGCATTATAAATAAGATAAACATGCACTAAGCGAATTTTAAAATAATATGTACATAATGTTCCTTTATCTTTACGTTGTTTCCCGCAAGTTAGCAGGCTAAGAGAACCTGGGAACCTAGTATAGTGTTATAGTCACTCCCATTTTACACAGAATTCGTCAGGCATTACTTGTTGAGTGGAGGAACTCAAGGCCGCGCTTTGCCTCCTTACCAGAGCGAGGAACGGCAAAGTTTTAAATATTTCATTGCCCCGAATGGGATTCGAACACCAACCGTCGCGTCTATAGTCGCACGATAGCCACAAAATGTACACAATGTATTCTAATAAAAAAAGTTTAATTGATAAAGCTAGCTAATCTCAGAAGCTTTTTGCTAGAAATTGACTATTTTTGTATTGGCAAATCCATTTATCGATAGTGGTTATATGATATATTTATAACCTCACTATTTTTGAACTGTAGCACAGTCGTCATATACAACACTTAGTTATTTCCATTTGCAAATGGAAGCGAAGTCAGAAGTTAAAGATAGTAAATTCTAATTTAAATGCCACTGTAGCACAGTGCGACTATCTAATGCGATAGTTATATGTTCGATCCTCTCTCGGTGGAATATGTATAAATTTTTTTCATGGCTTCGACATTATATTATATCCCAAGTTAATTTAAAGGTATCGTCACGTTCTATAAGAGATCCCGACTCCCAACTGTATTACGACATATTACAACCTAAATCTCTTCTAATATTATAAAATTGAACAATTTGTTTAGTTAAACACTCCAATCTCATAAACTACTTGTAACGAAATAAAATGTTTTATCGAAGAAGGTTATAGGCTATATTATATCACCTTAATAGGTTCGATGTATTTTAATTATTTTCACTGTCCGTATGATAGCAAAATTGTGGCTTCATCTCGCCCTCCTGTGTAAATTTTAGTTAAAGTAAAACAAATTCTTTAAGAATATCTTGGTGTAGACACCAAAACTTTTTGTTAGCTTCACGCTATAAAGTAGATTGGTAAGCAGAGGGGACCCTGTGTTAACACTCTCCGCTCTCGAATTTTCGCAGTGGCATGAAGTGTGACTGTAAGACCAACTGGTTGTGGGTTCGATCCCCACTCGAGGAGATGTAATATTTACTTGAATTTATATTTCCATTTCTTCGCTCTGGTGTCGAGGCTAAGCGCGGCGTTGAGTTCTGCCACTCAACACGCAATGCCTCCAGAATTCGGCAGAAAGTGGGGAACGGAGTGTCTTAGCACAAGGTTCCCTCTGCCTACCCTGCTGTGTGCGGGATACAGCGTGAAGCTGAAATAAATTATTATTTATTTATTATTTTTTTAATTTTTTTATTATTTACTTTTTTTTAAGTCCCACGCCTATTGCTTCTGCTCCACGATGACCACGACTAAAATATGCACCTAAAACTCAAATATCTCGTTTAACTCTAATATAATCGTTGCGCTATAAAATTTAACATTTTCGCAAAGCCTTTCACGTAATCTTGGAAAACTTTGGCCCGGAACAATCTTCGTGACTGTAATGCAGATTCAAATAAGATTGACTGTGAAGAATTTGTCTTATAAATATTTTATATATTTTTATAACTATATTTGATGCAAGTGAGCGACGTGATACAACGGCACAGAGTTTAACTGAAAACGCGATGATTGTGGTTTCGATTTCTAGTTGGCAGAGAGTATTTTTTTATTACCTCCCCTTTTGTAACAAAATCAATCACGGCGTTCAGTTTCACCAATTAACACGCAACGGACGCAATACAATATCTCAAATATTTGAAAAGTGGGGTAAGGACTACCTTAACACTAGGCTGAGGACAACAGTGTCCCGTTTCTACCTACCCTATATGAAATATATATAATAGCTTCACAGTGAAGCTAAAAATATTAAAAAACAATATATTATACATTTCTGGTTATATTTAATATCTAAGATCAGCTTTTTGATAAAGTGATAAAGCCTTAGTGAAACAGTGGCATAACGTCTATATCGATATAAATGGATGAGTGTGGGGTCAATTTCCACTCGAAAGAATGTTTTTGTTTTTCGTTTTCGTCGCTCTGGTAACAATACAACTCGCAATGAGTTCAAAAACACACATGTCTCAAAAATTGGGCAGTGTGTGGGAAACGGAGTGTCACATTTCCCTCCTTCCCTCCCTCACCTAACTAGTAACTCTAAAATATAAATATTAAGAAATACAGGCATCAAAGTAAAAATTTCAGAAGAAGATAAGAAAAATATTCTGAATACAATAAATATTAGTAATACAAAATATGTTATTTGCAGCGTTGCCAAGTACACCGCACGTGATAGCGACTAATGGGTTGTCTGTAGCAAATAGGTCACGTTTCCACACACCGGGATATTAAATCTTACTTAGAAATTAAATGTTAAGAATTATGAACATCTTAAAGTTCATTTTATTATTATTATTTCACGTTGCATCCTTAACAAGGAGGGTAGGCAGAAGCTTAATTTTCCATATTAAATATTATCTTTGGCTAGATTAAGTATATTTATGGTGCGTTTTTCCTGCTTAGCATTAACCGGCGGTGTTTTCCGCCGCTTAATATGTCTCTAAAATTATAGAAGAAGAATGGAGTAACTTTGATTTTTTTTCGAGTAATTTTTAGTCCGAACAGCACGAAGGCAAGAAACGCATGACGTATAACAAGAAATAAATACAAATATAATTTAATATTTTCCAAAGCAGACCAAGTAAACTGCTATCTCTTACAGGTTACGTTTAACATACGAAATCTTATAACCAATCAAAAAGCTGATAAATAATTAAAACAAATCAAATGTGAAATATTAATGGATTGGATGGATTGCGGCACTTCAATAAAATTTAAATCTTACTTTGTGCTCGACCGAAACTTTATTACTACTGGAAAGCTTCCGAATTCAATATTTCAGTTCCATTGGTTACTCTTAATCACAGTAAGCTATTAAAAGTTTCGAATTGTTGAATAGTTTTGCTATATAAATGGTTTAAGTAACCGTGAGCCCATTCTGGTTATAGTTGGACAGCGTTTGACTACAAATGTGATAGTTGTAGGTTCGGTAAAAATTTTCATAGTACCGTTCCGCCGATTATACCGCACTTGTGTTTCCAGGTCAAACGGAATGTGGGGAACGGAAAGACTTAACATGTTCTTTCTGCCAACTCTGCTTTAATATACAGAATAGTTAATAGAAAAAAAACATTATAGTTATAATGCATAATACAACAATGCAATGTCCCGAGAATTTGTCGGAAAGTGAAGAACGAAAGTACTTTTTTCGGGAACGGAGTGTTAAGTTCCCAGTTCCCTAGGTTCCCAGGTCCCTTTGGCCAACACTGCTAGGTGCCAACGTGAAGCTAAAAAAACTCTTATAATAGTTAATCAATGATTTTCTACGCCGGAACTTATACAATAATATAATTTTATTTACGATTTTTTTGTTTAACGAAGTGTATTAACACTTTATTATTAAAATATGTAAACTTACTTTATCTATCAGCCTTAACTATGCCAGGAAATCGTTATAGTAGTAAAGCAAAAAATATATATCTTTATTAACAATCGCTTACACTGAAGGCGGTATCTACATTTGTAATGGTAATTACTATTCTCCATATTCTCTCATTTAGTATTCACTAGCTGTTGGTGGCAAACAGAAAGAATTAGAGATAAACGTCTTATTAACATTATGTAAACGTGGGATGAATAATATATTTTCCACCTTAATTACCTCTATACAAACAACATGAAAATATAAAATGTTACTAAAGTTCTGAACAATCATGCCAAAATGTTTATTTTTCTTTTTATTTTGTTTTTCGGTTCACACTGAATCCCACATGTCAGAGTAGTTAAAGGGTAACTAGTATTAAGACACTTGATTTCCTACGCAGCGCCCAAGTTTCAAGATATTGATTGTGGAGTAGCAGAAGTCAACGCCGCGATTCCGCTTGTTAGATTAATGAATGATTGATTATAATTAATTGCCCCGCTCAGTGGGAATTGAACCCACAACCTTCGCTTTACCTTCTCTACGAAGGGCTCGCAAACAAATTAAAATTATAAAATTTCTCATAAAAGTATGAACCTACAACCACCACTTTACCGGAAAGTCTTCTAAGCATACCATCATAACGTATTCGAACGGTTATTTTCCTTATTGACCCAATTTTGATAATAATAAATATCACACGATTCATCTTCATCATAAGCCGTATTAGGACAAGTTTTATGTGGTGGCTTTATTTGTATTAATAACAAAGTTACTTTTGATTGGCCCCAAAACTAATAAAACTATTGATTACATACTGTATTCCAGTATATATTCTACTTTTAAATGAATTTCACAGATGCTTGTAGTCTGATACACGCGATGGCCGTTGGTTGAAGAAATTAAATTTGTTTAAATTTCCAACTTTAGTACATAAATACTGCTTTGATTTAGAAAACTAGTCAGTCAGTAGGTACCTGTTAACAAGAACGTGGAGCTAGTTTTTCTGTCATATAAAATCTACTACTCTGTTATAGCATAGCAAATGGTAGGTGGATTTCCGCGATTAATAAACATTGTAAATGAAACCGTGACCACGAGCTACTGCGAAAATATTGACTTACAAAAATATATTTTCAAATGTGTTAAGACACTCCATTATACTTCTATCGAGTGCTAAGACCGAAAATAAAATCACATAAATAATTAAAAAAGGAAGATTAAATATAAACTTATTTTTTAACCAATACAAATCAGTAACATACTTATTAACAAGTAACATACGTACTTAAAGATATATCATAGAAAATATCTCGAAACATTATAGTGTCTCTAGAAAATACAACTAGAGTGATGTCTCAATTTATAAGCCACGTCTTTATTCTAGTCCAATAGTCCTGCCAGCATTAACTCATGAGTTATGAGGCGTCCATAAATTCCAAGTTTTCTTAAAAGAATGGCAACTTTCTCCACCCTTATCAAGCTCAGGGAAGCATTTAATTCGCCCGTCACTTTTATGAAAAATTTATTCCCCACATAGAGTCTGTGCCGTCTACCGCTTCTATAACTGGTTTTTAGTTACAAACTATAAGTTTTACTTTATTTAAACAAATTCTGTGGATGGAAAACACATTTTACTTGCCGTAGTGGCGCTGTGGTAAAAGTGTGCGTGTGTGTGTAAACGTGATGGTTTCGGTGCGATTCTCACTCGAGGGAATGAAATATTTCATTCATAGTTTTCATAGTCACTCAACACATAATGTCTCAAGATTCGACGGAAAATGGGGAACAGAATTGTCTGAATGAGTAATAGAATGACTTAACACAAGGTTTCTAGGTTCCAGCTGCCATCTCTGCTATGGGCGAGATACAGCTTGAAGCTTTAAAAAATCTTTATGAAAATTAGAACAGCTTGTATACGTAACGGTACAACCGTTACGTATACAAGCTGTTCTAATTTTGTTGTGGAGATGGTTTTATGTTCAATCAGAGGAATTAAAATATTGTCATTTCCTGGTTCCAATAAAACAAGGCGGGGTTGAGTGTTGTCTTCAACATCAATGTCAAAATATTGATAGTTGGGTGAATTCGAAAATTCTAGCGGAAAGGAGATTCAAGTACAGAACAGAGGGAACTACAGAGCAGCAGAGATGTAGAGTACATTTTCTTATTTATTAAAACAATATTTATTAATTTGCATATTTTTTTTACGCTGTGGGATACATGTGGCATGTATCTATTATAATATAAGTACAAATTATTAAGCTTAACGTAGAACTGGGGACTGCTAGTTAAACTATATATGATAGATATATAGAAATGCTAAAGTAACCCGGACACAAAATTTCAATTAATCAAAATTAATTACAATTTCAAATTAAGCATCAAAAAAATATAAACAAAATAATTATATCCAAATAAATATCTAAATATATAATACGAAAATAACTTTGAAAACGCGAAATATGTAAATTTATATGTTATACGAACAGAACAATTAAGAAGTTATTTACAAATTTGTTACAAACAAACACATATATTGTTATACTTTGAATCAATATATATAATAAAAATGTAAGCGATCGCTGTCTGTACATAGAAGATATATGAAAATAACCATTATTGGAAATGCTTGCCAATATATAATAATAGAATCCAACACTATGTTTATTTGTCTGTTTATCTGTGCCTTTGTGACTTATTTCAGAAAGGGTATTACCGAATTAAATGAATTCTTTGTAGTGTCTTGTTAAATTTTTTAATTTCTTTTTCAGTAAACATTTAAAAAACATACTACAATATAGTAATTTGTTTTATTCAATTGATACAAACTATAATGATTATTGTATTTAAATTTAAAATGTATGTCATTAGAACACGAAATCAATTCACATTAGTAAGTAATCAATGGTGAAGTTAAAGCGGGTGAAGCACCGAACGAGTCGCTAGTTCTCAATAAATCTCCCGACGGCAACGCGACGCAATATATCATGTTCGATTAACAAAGTTGAGATCGTTTTAATTATTCACCAAGTATACGTTTAGAGCTAGTGTTTCTGAGAAACTCCACGGGTGAATCACTAATTTGACACAGAATTAATGATGTATGTACTACATATGTAGATTTTGTATGTACAAGATAATGTTATTGGTCCGAAATGGCCGGAGGGTGTGCGTCTATGTTAATCGTTCCTATTTCCGGCAGACACTTCCGGTAACAAAGCTTTATTAAGTTTGCACAGTACGTGAGCGTTGGTGATTGTTGTTTGCACTTACTTAATCAGCTTTTGCCCGCGACTTCGGCCGCGTGGTTAAATAGAAGTGACTGAGAGTTTTATATTATAACGAAACACAATCCTATGTACCTAAAGTAACCTTGTATACAAGTTCAGTTCTAAATCGCTATCCAATACAATATTTTTTTTCCATTTCGATTGAAACTCTTTAGCTTTATAACTTTAGATACTAAAGTTGATTAAAAGAAATTAAATATAAAATGTAGATTAAAATAATAAAATATAAAGCCCCTATCATAGTATAGTAGTGGTACATAGCTTAGTTGCAAATTTTCTAAGTACCAGACTGAGAATTAAATATATATCATAATATAGACGAAAGACGTATGTTTATAAATAACACATACCAACTGAAACACTTTGCAGCCGGTTAGAATTTCAATCAGCAAAACCCCACTTTATCTCAAACAAATGTCGGCCTATTCCGATATAGCGTTGAAATACGAACAATGGGTGCATTAGCGAGCCAATTTCGCCGCTGCCAAAAATAATGGACTATCGGAAGACATTGAAGGAGGAAACTCAGTTCTGACTTTTTTCTTCGTGAGTATTTCAGCTATTGTTCTAAATGTGGCCTTGGATGTTACATTTTGTTGAAAAAAACGTGAAAGTAGTTAATGCTGGTGCTGTTTGAGCTTTGTTTTGCATACTGGAATGGGTATAGTTGGGAATTGGAGATGTTTTTGGAAAACATTTAATTATTTTTAATAGTTCTGAAGTGTTTATTCAACACTTAGGAAAGAAAAATACTAATTTAGAAAACGTATAAAAAATTGAACGTAGCGGGACTCGAACCCGCGCCTCCCGGAAACCGACCACGCGCTCTGACCACTAAGCCATACGTTTCACGTATGGCTAAAGTTTTCTTAATAAGTAAATATTTAATTAATTTTCTTTTATATAGTATAGAATATAGAAGAAGATTGGGAATATAAGTAAAAAATATCATTCCGGTCATTTCCACTTTTTTAGATACATCACATTAAATGATGTAAAGCATTGTATACACAGTAGAATACTTCTCAAAAACACTACAATTTTGTTGTATTGATTAATTATAATTTTTATTTAGGATTTGAACTAAGAACGATCGAAATATGAAATTTATCTGAATGAGAAAATTGTCAGACGCCGCTCCACTGCACTAAGCTGGCTCAACGTATATGGCGAATTTTTATTTATTTAATATACTTTAAATTTTTCTTTGATGTCACGTGATTTGATCATTACATTTTGAAGCTAATTTTGCAGCATTGAGTATATTTTAAACATAAATTACGTTTAAAGACAATAGTGAGACAAGAAAAGAGTGTTTACATTCTACAGCTGTCTTCTATAGAATTGCAAGTTGTTGGACGTTGCACATACGAGCGATACACGTTATTTTGTAATATTTTTTAAAAAGTTAAGTTTGATAATAGATATTTGATATTGGTTTTGTATTGCGTATGTTTATTATTGTTAATATAGGGTTTTTGTAGGAAATGTAAGAGTTATTTGTTAAATAAGTCTTTATGTAAGTCGAAAAAGGTACATACAGAGGCACTAACGTCCTGGTTCGGTCCCGCTAAGGATAAAACGTGAAGCTAAAAAAAATATTTATCACACTCTTTTTCCCTCGTAGCACAGGTAGTGCTGGAAAGGAAAAAGGGCAAAAGGAACCTTGTTTAAAGACGTTCCCTTCCTCAATGTGTGCTGAATTTTGCAAACATTACGTGTTAAATGGCATCTTGATCCGGAATCTATTTTCTACATCTTCACAAGAACGGTGAATCAAATATAAATTAAATAATATTTCACCCGAGATGGGAAATATTGTCACATTTACAGTCCAACGCGGCTCCACTGTGTTACGTGTGAACTCTACAGAAAAAAAATAAGCTTCACGCTGTATCCCGCATACAGCAGAGTAGGCAGGGGGAACCTAGTACTAAGACACTGCGTTTCCCACTTTCCGGTGAATTCAGCCTCTACAGTTTACCAGTTTATGTGAAACATACCTAATGCTATTATACATTTCCGCGGAAACCTTTTAACGGATTACGTTTCTTTCCATGCACTCGGTCTGAGCTCATTTTACGGTCTTCCATTGAAGCCGCGAATACTTAATGCGGGGGTTCACTTCTAAATTGCTGAAATACAGTATGGATGACATACGCTTGCTGGTAAAGGGGATATAAAAAATTGGTAAACATATATAAGAATACCTACTTATGTTTAACTAGAGAGTTTATTAGTATAGTTCAACATACTTAAATAATCATGTCAATTACTTATTAAGTACGACGTATCAAGAATACCACTCGAGCATAGATGTATATAAATTTAACTAATAGTGAACTAAACCAAACTAAGATCATAATTTGAATACTTAAAGATTAAAAAAATATAATATAGAAATTATAATAAAAATATTGAAAAATTGTCAGCAGAATTTTTGGTATCCTAACACTACGAGTATGTTATTTCTGCTGTTGTGTGCGGTACATACCGTAAAGCAATTTTTTTATAAAATGTTATACATTTAGAATAACATATCATTATTTTAAGATTTTTTTTTTAGATTTATGCATTTCTGCATATAGAAGGATAAGAAGAGAGAAGTGAGTGCTATGTAACTCTTTCCGTTAATTTTAGTGACAATATTAACGTAATCACACCGAAATCAAAGTCCCGTCAACTATCCCGTTTCCATTCAATAGTTCAAACGAACAAAATAGAACTCATATAGGATGATATTGTAGTCCGTCTGTTTTTTTTCCAAACAATATGATTTTTTTTCAAATACATATAGATGCAAGAACTTGTTATAATACATGTACGGTAAATACATTATCTTTTTTCAAACCAAATGTTAAGACACTCCTCTCTGCTCTTTCCGCCGAATTCTGGAGAAATTGCGTGTGGAGTGGCGAAATAATGAAAATATTAAATATTTTATTACCCCGAGTAGGAACCGAACCCTCAACCTTTTGCCCTGGCGCCACGACTGGGCTCTGTATATAAATCCATAATAACAATACAAGTTTTCGTGAACCAACGAGGACCTAAATGACACCGCAAAACATAGCAGTAAAAACTTCTTAACTGCCATTCGCTAAGAGGTCATGAGACTTCGAGCGCAACTTATGATGAAACTATGGAGATAACCAACTCACTTGCCACATTTCCGTCGGTACTTTATAAGTAACTTCAAAATTTCTGGCTTAAATTTTACAGGGCGTATATTTTCTTATGAATATTGATAGTAAATTAGAATTTGATATTTTCTTATTTAGACTTACGTTTAAAGAATCAAACACCTCGAGGCTTTTACAGAACTTATATTCCTTCCACAGTAAAATACTATTAAGCTTGTATAATGTCCATCTTAAATTCTAATACAATATTTATTCTAGAGGACCTTTTTCTTCTTCAGCTTCAAGTCTAAAAAGTATATCTCGAATTTTCCGACCACGTAAAGCGTCATTTTAGTAGTGTCCTCTGGTGATTTTTCCATAAATTTATTTATTTATTTCAAAAACATCTTTTTACTAAACAAAGAGGTTGATTTATCTTTTTTATAATAAATTATTGCGAATATTAAAACTTATAAATATATAATCATTCTACACGTTGTATATCAGTATCAGCATGTACTAGAGTAAACAAAGGGAACCTAGTAATAGGACTAAGAAAGGAGGTTACTCACTTTCCGCTTAATTTTCGCTAGTGGCGCTACTTAAAGCCGCAATTTTTTGTTAACAAAGTAGAACCCACAACTGAACCACTGCGCCGCGACGGCCTTAATTAGTATTTAAAATTTGATCGATTTACATTCGAAGCACAAATTTGAATAGAATATACATTATTTAGAATTTATTTCGACGTATTTATTATAATATTGAATTAGTACCATTAAATAAATGATGTCATCAATTACGGATTAAAATATAATCAATATCAAATGTGACCTACAGCTTGGTGAGATAAATTTAATAGGTACCTAATAAAATAATCATATATAGAGCGAATATTTATTTTAAAGGTATAAAAAAAGACCGTCCTGGCACAGGGGTTGCAGCGTGCAGCTGTCAACGTGGCTGAAGGTTATTGGGTTCAAATGGCACTCGAAGGAATGAAATATTTAGTATTTTAATTTGGCCCTGACAACATGCAATGCCTCCAAATTCGGTGGAAGGTCGTGAAACGGAAGTCTTAATGAGAATAGTGTATCTTAGCACTAGGTTTCCTTTGCCTACTCTTTTATGTGTGGATGCAATGTGAAGTTCAAAAAATAATTTAAAAGACAGTTTCACGCTTATAAATTCAAATTCAAATTCAAATTCAAATTCAAAATATTCTTTATTCAAATAAACTTTTGTAAGCACTTTTGAATCGTCAAATGAAAATATAGACAAAAAAAAAAAAGCTACCACCGGTTCGGAAGGCAGTTCTGCTGAGAAGAGCCGGCAAGAAACTCAACAGTTGCTCTTTTCAAAGTCATTGGCATAATATATAATTGTATTACATAAACTTACAGATATCCTGCATTACATTCAATAGACATTAATTCCATATATGTTTATCTTCTAAATATTCTTGAACAGTGTAATAAGCTTTACTTGTTAGTATTTTTTTCAAGGTCACTTTAAATTGTGGTAGTGGCAAACTAAGAATACACTGCGGAAGTTTATTATATACACGTATACTCAGACCCATAAAAGATTTTTTAACTTTTTGGAGGCGAAAACTTGGCGTAATAAGTTTATCTTTGTTTCTGGTTCCTATCGTATGTATATCACTATTTTTACTGTGACGCTGTACATTTTGCCGGACAAACAGAATATTATAATATACAAATTGTGAAGCAACTGTAATAATACCTGCATCTTTAAAAACATCTCGCAGAGAATCTCTAGCCAGACATAGCCAGAATAGTCAGACGCTGTCAAACTTTGCTACGATGGATGTAACTAACTACAATATAGTTACCATCATAGTATTCGTAGTAAAGTATATAGTAGTATATATATATATATAGTTGAGAATAGTCGTGTTGTCGAGTCAATAAGCGCGGCGTTGAGTTCCACAAACCAGCACTCAATGTCTCCAGAAGTGGGGAGGAGAGAGTTTTAACACTAGACTCCCTCTGCTTACCCTGTTACGTGCAAGACACAGAAAAAAGTACTAAAGTATATAAAATATAATGATGACTAATGTGTATGTGCAATGATTTTAATAAATTGGTTTAAAATAATTCAAACCAAATTTGGACAAAAGACGGTGTCCAATTTTGTATTTTGTATTCTCTTTAGAAATGTTTAACTAACCGAATTTGAACTGGTAACCGTCATCAAAGTACTTGATGATATCTTAAATGAATATTATTGAACAAAAATAAATATGACTTATTACCATACAATATAATACTATCTTATAGCTCTTAAGCTTTCCCATTTAATAACGATATAAAAATAACCTACCAACAATACAAAGTACAAAAGAAAAAACGAAGCCAAACGATAAAACTCAATATACAAGGAAAGAAATTCATCACGAATCAATTTATCCGCGGGACTTCTGGAAATGAAAGCACCGGAAAATATTTTCCACTATAGTATAGTACTAAATAAACGGAATAAGAAAACTTTTCTGTCGTGGAAATACCGTAGAGTCTACCAAACGGCCGTGTTGCTCTAAAAGTGCAATTCAACCGTGATTTTTGCCATCGTAACTAAACTACGCCTAACTATATATACTTCGTAGTAAATTATAAGCCATAAGGCTAGTATACACAATATAAAAAAAGGTTTCACTATTAATATTGTAGGTTTTTTTTATTTCAAAATCTGACAATTTACACAAATTTGAACCTTTTTTTCATATCGTTATTATCTTTTTCTTTAATTTTAAACATGTACGCTAAACCTAAATGATGCCTAAACAAGTTTTTTCTTTTAATCTTATACAATACTGGTCTGATATACATATTTCTTAATTAAAAATAAATAACTAAGTTGTGAGTTGAATCATGAGTTGCTTCACTCAAAGTTGTTCTGTCTTACCAGAGCGGGAAAATGTAAAATTCATACACCTATGTTGAAATCGGACTTCAACTTTTTTTTCAGTTTCACGCTGTATCTCGCACATAGCGTGGTAGGCAAAGGGAAACCTAGTATTAAGACCCATTGTTCACTGACCATTCTGTTCACAACTTTTGCGTGTTGACCGGCGGAACTCAACGCTGCGCTTTACCTAGTGACTAGAGTGAAGAAATTAAAATGTAATTTAAATATTTGAAATTAAAAATATTAAATATTTAGAATCGTACCCACAATCTGTCGCATTTACAGCCGCACGCTTGTGCCCCTGTGAGACGATTAACCTCATTTCATCTATTCATCAATATACTGTGCGTGTGAATTTACAATGCGTAACTCATGAATTAAGTTATAGCTGCGAAGTTAAACCTTCGACCGAAGATAATTCGGTCACTTATAATTTTACAATGATCTTATAATTTAAAGAAATAATAATATCATTAGAAAAGTTTACATAATATAATATAAATAATGTAGTGGATTTAATCAAATAAATCATGATCAATTTAAATATTATACAAATTTGTAATCACCGTGGTAATGTTTCCATTTATAAATTATTTGCTCTAGGTTTTTGCATATTATGTGTTTTAGAGTGTTGGACATCGCGCTTTGTCTCGACGTCCAAGCGAAAATGAAAACAATAATACATCCGAGTGGGAATCGAACTCACAACCGATTGTAGTCAATTATTTTTAAAGTAAAATCTTTTTTATTTATATAAATTAAAGCTTAAACTCCGTGTGTAATCAGCTTTACATTTCAGTACAAGCCTGTAGTAGACTCATTCGATTTCAATTTACAATCACGCAATCACGAAGGCAGTTAACAACAAATTGAGGCGGGTACCAACGGAACCTCTAAAAGCTATAAATATATATTTTGGATTACAAAAAAATGTTTGTACAAATATAATATTTTCCCTTCAGTGGAATAAGTCTTAGCCTGAGACACTCTGTTTATCAAAGCGAAGAAAACTTTTTTGTCATTTCCACGCTTTTTTCCGCATAGCGGTTTAGTTTTTATTTATTAGTTTTTATTTGTTAGGCTATTATTATTTATGTACTTGTATTAGTTATTAGTTTAAAGCCATCATGGTGTAGTGGAACAGCGTACTGACTGCGAACGTGTAGGTCGATCCCTACTTGGGTAAAATTAATTATATTTTTTCTCCCATTTCCCTGCTCTGAAAAGCCAAAACGAAGAATTGAATTCCACCACTCAAAACGCAATGGCTCGTTTTCCTAGGTGAAACGGTGAACAGAGTGTCTTGATATTCGGTTCTTTCGACATATCCTATTATGCTGGAAAAAGCGTGAAGATGTAAATAAAAATTAATCGTTAATCTAACTGAAATCATTACAGTACAGTCCCTCAGCGGCATAATAATATAAACAATGGCTTCACGCAATTGATAATTTAATTATTTAATCAAAACAAACAGTTTGCTCTCCATAAAACATTTGAAATCAGTAACCTAAAATTCAAAAATGTGTCCCAACAAAAAAAACAAATTTCGAATTCGTGAAAATAAAAAAGAAACGTAACAACGAATACTTAACAAACATAGTATAATAAGGTTAAACTTAAACGCTGATATATTAAATTTTTTCGTTTGAACGGCAGCGGACTAACATTTGTTTAGGCACGAGCCCTGATTAGACGCGCACGAGTTTTTCTCGAAAATAATTCCTGCTCTAAAAAACCACCCCTAAGTAGAAACTTGGATCGCTCTCGTAATAAGGATCAGTTGTCTCTGTTAACAACAGGGTAGATTTTTCTTTAATTTTCTTACATAAGACGATATGATTTAAATTATTTAAATGTTATAAATTTATAATAATTATAATAGCAGTTATTCCTTTTTGATAAATAGATAAATTGTCTTTCTTATGTAAGAAGATCATCGTGGGACAATGATATGGTTGTGGATTCGATTCTTACGAGGGGCAATTAATTCGTTTTTGTTGTATGAATTAAATATTTAATTTGTATTTATATTTTCATTTGTTATAAAATAGCAAAACAACAACAATAGAAAAGAAAAAAAACACATATAAAACATTGAGTTCGAAAAGAAAAGGAGAAAAGTGGGGAACGGAGTTTTTATCACTTGGTGTGAAAAAAAATATATCGTAACGATCCCGCCCAGTGTAAAACTCATTACTTATCTGTATACATCGTTGACCGACGCCGCGCATACAAATTTAGGCTCTAAGTGACAAAAATATCACAGGAGCGAGCGCAAAGCCGCTTGCGGCACTCATTTACATATTGTACGCAAACATCAATTTCAAAATCTTTTAGATATAAACGTTTTATCTGCATTCCTTTTATTTTTTATATTTTTTTAAGATCCCGCTATTTCTGAGATATGGAGCATTAAATAGCGGAACTCAATGCTACGCTTTTTCTTGTTACCAGAGGAAATAATTTAAAATGACTTATTAACCCGAGCGTGAACCGAACCCACAACCGTTGAGTTTGTAGTCAGACGTTGCCGCCATTGGGCTTAAGCATTTTCCAATGTCATATAAAATTCTAAAGATATGATACATCTGACGAATATAAATTTCCACGATCTTAAAACATAAACAAACAATTTTATTTTTTTCATCTGTCGTTTTGGCCGGCCTATTTTCCAAAACAACTTACGATTTTAAGAGCATGAAAAAAAAACGAGAAAAACTACGGTTTTACGTAAATGTATATGACATTTTTTGCAAGAAAAATCAAATTAAATCGAAATACTAATATTTTATAGCAACACAGTCACCATTGCTATATATAGACCACCTGCTATCAGAGATACTTCAGAATTTTTCAAATCTTTAGAATTGATCTAAAAAATTGCTCGAAATCTCAAAATATTATCTTAGCAGGTGATACTAATATCAATATTAGTATAGATAACGACGACCCTCGTTCCCAAACTTATTTGGAGCTACTTGCGATGCACAGTATGCTTCCTGCACATCGCTTACCAACACGTTATACGTGTTGGTAAGTTGTTTGGACCATGTTGTCCTTAAAATATGCCTACTTGCATATTGCTTCGCGGCTGAAACCTCTGTTATGAATCATGACACAGTTATATTGTTTCTTAAAATCAACCTTAAAAATGCGCCTAAACTTAAATCTACTAAGATTATTAAAAAAAAAAACTAAGATTATTAATTATAAAAATCTTGATTTTTCTATAAAATCTCTCGATTTTTCTCCCTTGTATTCTTACTGGGACGTTAAGCTAGCGATAAATTTTCTTCTCTCCAAAATTAGTAATGCATTCGCCTCACATACACAAATAGTAAAGTCTTCGTGTCGGAAAATGACTCTCAAGCCATGGATGACTCCTGGGTTTTTGCGCTGTCTTAAAAATCGAGATAAACTCCATCAAAAGTCGAAAAAACATCCAGATAATGGAATACTTACGATAACCTTCAAAAGGTAAAGAAACTTTTGCAGTAGCTTATTAAAAAAAATTAAACGAGACTATGACGGTAAAAGGCTTGCATTAGCGCCTAATAATAAAAAAACTTTGGGAAGTTATTACACCCATAAACATGAAACTAAACCAATTGACCTAATTGATCCTAAATTACCTCAAGCCTCCATTGATTCTATAAATAGATTTTTTGTTAATACAGGAAAGGATATAGCAGCGAATATACCAATAAAGTATCCCATTAGCAAAGTACTTAAGAATCTACGAACTAACCCTCAGTCCTTTGGTCTTATTCCAGTAGATCATAAAGAAATTAAATCGCTTATAAATAATCTCAAAAATAACTGTGCTGTTGGTCGAGATGGTATATCCAGTTTGATAGTTAAGCGGTATGCTGAAGTCCTAACACCTACACTCACTTTTCTATGTTACCTCTCTTTTGAAACTGGTGTTTTCCTGCGGAGTTCAAGCGAGCTGAGATTATTCCTATTCATAAAAATGGTAGCAGGGACCGTGTCACTAACTTTAGACCTATTTCTATACTTACTTCATTTTCAAAACTTCTGGAACGCTGTATAAACACACGTATTATAACTTATTTGGAAAAAAACTGTCTTCTTTCTCTCAATTTGATTTTAGATCCCATAGGTCTACAAGTGACACCGTTCTTGAGCTGACTAACTTTACAGTGACTAATATGGACAGCAAAAGAAAAGTTTTAGTTGTGTTTTTGGATTTGGCTAAGACTTTCGAGACAGTCTCTGTACCTATACTCATTGGTAAACTTAAACGTCTTGGAGTAAGTGGCACACCTCCTGAACCTCCTAACAGATTATTTAACAAATAGGTACCAACGAGTAAGGGTTGATGATTTGATCTCCAAGAGATCAAATCATCAACCCTTCATCGCGGAACTCGCCAGGGCAGTATTTTGGGGCTTACTCTCTTTCTCACTTAGTTCAATGATCTATGTGACTTACAACTCAAAAATGGAAAAATTATTGCATTTGCTGATGATACTGCGTTACTTTTTAGTGCTAATTCTTGGGTCGAAGTTGACGAATCTGCCCACATAGGGCTAACCTCTGTCTCTCTTTGGCCAAACAAAAATGAACTAAAACTTAATGTGAATAAGACAAAGTATATTCATTTCTCGATCTCGGTAAGTCCCAAAATTAAACTGCCTCCATTAGTAATTCATTCTTGTAACCCTTCCTACATTAATAACTGCTCGTGTCCATCCTTGGATAATGTTAGTGTGATTAAATATTTGGTTTTAATAGACAGCACACTTAGTTTCAAATATCATATAGAACAGCTTGCAGAGAGAACTCGCAAACTAATTTATGTTTTCAGGAAATTAAGAAACGTTGCAAATCCTTCAGTCCTAAGAACGGTTTATTGTGCCTTATGTCAATCAATACTTTCCTACTGCATTATATCGTGGGGTGGCTTTTCTAAATCAACTCTAATGACGATTGAACGTGCTCAAAGATGTGTTCTGAAAACTGAATACTCACTTCCCTTTCAATATCTAACGTCGGCTTTATATAAACACTGCAATATCTTAACTGTTCGTCAACTGTTTGTGTTATATATAATCCTAAAGAAGCACTCTGTAACTGTCTATGATTCCAAAAGTACAATGGATTCCAGAAAAAAAAGGGGTGTCCCTTGAATAATTTTAAAACAAGTTTTTCACATAAGTTCTATCCATTCCTTCGAGGTTAATTATATAGTAAAGTAAATATGTACTTATCCATATATTCTGTACCTAAAAATAAATGTAAAAAGCTTGTTACGGAATGGCATAAATGCTGTAACTATGATGAAACTGAAAAGTTATTCTTAATTCCTAAATAATATATAGACACATACATAGATATTGACACGCTCACATACTCACTCACACACACACGCACACACACTCATGCACTCACTCCCTTGCTCACACACATACTAACCTTGTAAGTTTAAATCAAGTATAAATACTAACGATTATTATAAGATCTATATTGTTAATATTTTTCTCTATCCGAAACCACTCTCGTTGTAGATTATGAATGAGTGAGTGCCTGGTGATCTGTAAAACACATATATACCCAGTATGGACACCGGTCTCTCACATTAGCTTTTTACTGTTCACCTCCGGTTTCTTTGTAAAAATGTGTATCTATTATGACCATGCTTTGTGAGATGAAAATAAAGAATTATTATTATTTTTTAGTATATTAAATAAATAACAATAATTTTATAGTGTAACATTTTCATTCAAGCAGACGAAGCCGCGCGAGGACTGTTAGTCTCCAATATAAAAAATACAAGATTGCGTCATAGTTCATCATTAAGATATCGTGTTTTCTTTCGACGCCCACATCGAGATTCTGAGTTCCACACGTACCTAATTTGCTCTTTTCCAAGTAAAGATAATAATGGGGAGGAAAATGGAATGTCTTAAAGAATTATTTATGATTCTTGTGCCTTCATATAAGACAAGGACGCGGTGATTACCTAAATTATAATATTTTTGTCTTTGACTTTCGTAAGGTATATAAAGAATGTAACCGACAACGTTTTAACTGTCTGTAAACGCGATTTTTGTGGGTTCATCTGGCATTAGGATAGAAGTATTTTCATTTCCTCGCCTTTTCGCTACAATTTTTTATTCTATATGAATGAAACTTGCACTTTTGAAATTTAAAACTATACCATTATATTTGTTGTGTTATTCATTTTATTAGTTACTTGGAGATAACAAAAATACATAAAAAGCAAAGCGCTTTCACGTTTTTCCCCCATGGGGTAGGCTGAGGAAACCTATTGTTATGACAATAGAAAAGGGTGATTTAATAGGAATACTTTTGTATTTTGGAGTTGTATCAATAACCGAAGACCTTAGGGTATATTTTTAAAAAGTTTTAGGGGGCTAAAACTTTTTGATTATAAACTTTAAAGTTACATTGTGTGAGGGTTATGGGTTTGATCCCTATTTCAGTGGAAAAAAATATTTTAAATTCTTTGTTCTAGTAAGAATAGACAATGCCTCGTTAAGTTCATTATGATACAGGTTGAAGTTAAAAAATATTTATTGAAAGTATGGAAAAATACAATAATATTTACTACAATATTAAAAATTACATTAAAATATAAGATGAAAATAATAAGATAAGTTACTAATGGATTCAAAATTTTTATCTACAAGCAATATATTGATTTATAGACGAAAAAAGCTTAAAAGCACTCATCTTGCTGTCCATTTCATAGACATTGCCTTAAATGGTGATATTGAACGCTGCACATTATTTAATCAAACTACACTAAAATGTGAATATTTGAATATTAAACCCAAAATTATATGGTAGAGTGAGTGTTATAAGAGGCAGAGACAGGCAGGCAAGGCAGCTTAATTTCGAGAACACAATATTGATGATAAGGTAAAAAGCACGTAAAAAGCATGAGAATCTCCCGGAGACTTGTATAAAAAAGTTAATGATAGTGGACAAACGGTTTTCCCCTTCCCCTTCCCGGGTATGCGGAGACGTCGTTCTCACTAAGAATAAAGCGTTAAGCTAAAACATACCACAACTGAAATTTAGAACACAATAAGTTTAAACTTTCATTTGAAAAGCTATGAAAAATAAAAAAAAGTATAGTAAAGGATCAAACAAAGTACGACGAGGACATAATCTGGTGCTAACGCGGCTATAATTCGGGAGAGTGGGCAGTCTCAGACGCGGCCGATTTGTGGAGAACCTTTACAATGTTCTATTCATAATTTGTATAGAGAATGAATATTATTTATAGTATTATTTTATGGACATTTTAATGGGGTTTCGCCGTCATCCTACGATCGACGGCAAATGTGACGATTGTGGGTTCAATTTCCACTCTGTGGATTATTTTTTTTCATTGCGCGGTGTTGAGTTTCGCCACTCAACATCGAATTGGAATATTAAGCAGATTACAATATTTTTTACATGCTCCATGCTCCAACCTTAATTAATGTTTACACTTGGCGTGTTTGTTATAATGCTATTATAAGTATTCATTATCATATTATTTTTCTTACCATTTACCATATTGGATTTATTTCTCGCAAATATTTTTATAAATAATTACTTTAGCTAATGAAAGTATCAAATTAACAATATTTGTTTCACATAGTAATGATTACGTTAATGGGATTCGTAGACGACTTCATATTAATAGCTTCGATTTGTTTTTTCAACGGCATTTTTGATTAATATTCGGCATCTTCAACAGGACTAGTAGCTATATCTTTAAAATAGAGTGACTTGGCAATTTTTGTCATACCATTCTCGAAAAATAATAAAAACGAACATAATATTTTAAAACGAGTCCAATTTACATAAAACCAGCGCATTTTCCGTATAACAAAATGACATCAAAGTTTATTCGAGCTCATTGAAATTCGTCCGGCGTTAAAAACTTTAGTTTAAATCAGTACTTGTAGCTGTTAGCGGCCTTTATTGTCAGTAGTCCGTTTGTCCGCGGATTTTTGCTTGGTTCCGGAATTTTATGTATAATTTAAAAATAAATTGTTTAACTAAACTTTTTAAAGAAAAAAATATTAAATAGATTTTAATTTTAATTACGAACTAATATTTCAGTAATGTTTTACATTGTTAAGCAATTTTTTATTTGTACTTTTATTGTATTACCGCCACGTGCGCGCTGGTGTGTCGAGTGGCCATGTCCAAAACGGCGGGATGTGGAAGACGGAACTACAAATAGTTACGTGGAATGCATGAGGAGAATTATAAGAGAAGATGAATGAAGTATTAGATGTGATGGATAACAGAGATTTGAATGTTGTTTGTGTGACTCAGATCAAGCGAAAGCGCTATGACATGACTGAATGCTAAAGATCAGCTTTCTAGGCCGGGCGGTGTACATGAGACCGAGTGGGGCTGCCAAGGTGTAGTTGTGTTATTATTAGTGCAGCGGTAGAATACAAGGCGATTAACCCGAGATTACTTTTTGCTAGGGTTTGCTTCAAGCTTGGAGATGACACGAGTATTCTTGTTAACGGCGTATGCGCCAGTGTCCTCAGATTCATTTGGCGAACTCGAGGAGGAGTTGGTAAAGTATCAGGGACGTTCTAGGTAACGTTAAAGTAAATAAAAATATAATAATACGTGGTGGCTTGAACGGACGAGTCGGAACTGCGTGAAGCGGTTACGAGGGTGTGCTATTTACCTAGAGCTAGAGGGGAATTTGTTTTTGGTAAACACGATGTACTGTGCATGGGAGTGAACGGAAGCGAAAAGTATGATCGATTTATTTCCAGTGGATTAGTATATTCGTATCTAAGTTATGGACACGGGAGTATTTGGGGGTACTAATCTGGGAACAGACCACTATCAGTTGGCAGTCCAAGGTGTCCAAACTTGGAGTCGTATTGCCGCATAAGAAGCTGGAAGCCTCAAGATCCGCCGACTAGTGAGGAATATCAAGAAAGTGTTTCCAAGAAGCTAGACAGCAGTGAATCTGGAAATGGAAATATTGAAATTGATTTCAAAAAAAGAATATAAGCTGCACAACCACCATACGAAAATACTGATAAAGTTGAAGCGTGAAAAGTCAGAGAATGAAAGAGATGAAAGATTAACAAACTTCAGGTAAAACACGAAGCTTCTGGCGAGAAGTTAATGTTTCTCGAGGTTTCTCACTAACCTGTAAAATGAAAGGGGTGCTATTGAAAGACGGTGAAATTTTAACAGAACAACCATAGGTTTTGCAGCGGTGGCTGGAATTTTACAAAGAGATATATTAATGATACGACGCCTTTTGATTTAGATGATTGCAAAATTTGCATAAAAGAAATTGAAAGCGCAATATGAAATCTGAAATATGCTAATACAGTGAGAGTACATGGAGAGTACATAAAAAATGGTTGATGAAGTGAAGTCATCGTGCTTTTGTATAAAGGCAAAGGTTCACAGATAGACTGCGCAAGGCTATCAGTTTGATTTACTTGGGTAGTAAAGTTTATGCCAAAATATTAGCGAGAAGAATGCAAGAGAGATCCGAAAGGTTGTTATGGGGTGCCCAAGGAAACTAGAAGGACTTAGAAGTGGGTGCGTGTATGGATTAGATGTTTTTCCTCCACTTGATCACGGAAAAATTCTTGGCCATTAACCAAAAAAATCTGTGCTTTTTTGGACTTGAAAAAGGCGTTTGACAGAGTTGTGGGAACGAAATTATAGGAGATACAACCCCGGTACAATGTGAGCGAACTTTTGCTGCAGGCGAGTTACGTCGCCAGCTATGGCAACACGCATGGTCGGACTCGACCGAACCATTACCACCCCTGGCATTTAAGCCCAGCGTTAAGTAGTGACTTTATGCCACTGCTTTTCGTATCAGGTAATGCCGGGCCCCGGCGCCCAATCCATCTTAAAGGCCGGCAATGCACCTGCAGTTCCGGTATTGAACGGGGCCGTGGGCGGCGGTAGTCACCATCAGGTGACCCGAACGCTCGCTTGCCTTGTTCTTTTCCATAAAAAAAAGTATGCACTATGTCAGCTTTGTTGATAATTTGTACTGGAATAGCTGTCTCCAAGGAGTGAAACACAGTGTCATGGAAATGAAAGTAGGTGACTTGAATGTGAATTACCTGCTGTATTTAGATGCAATTCCTCCAAAATTCGGCAGAAGGTGGGGAACGGAGTGTCTTAACACTATGTTCCCTCTGCCTACCCTGCTGTGTGCGGGATACTGCATGAAGCTAATTAAATATTTTTTTTCAGTGTTTATTGCATCATTGGAATGAGAGTTGCAGCACTAGTAGTAATCTCCGCACAGTTTGTCCGTTTGTACCATAATATACGATACGATTTTTATTGTTAAATTGCTATTAATTTTGAAGATTGGGTCAGCTTATGCAGAACCATAATAGTATTGCCAAACGATTAGATCTATTTAAAGGTTTAAGTCTGGAGAGAGTAAGGGATTTTTATGTTGCATCATAAAATTATCGTTTTATGTTATTCTAAAGTGTTTATTAGCAATAACAGTTAAGAGCCTTTGTTTAATTGAAGTACACATAAAACTTGGCTAGACGCAATCACTTACTAAGTCGCGCCATTTAAACCTACACTCGAGTACTTCATTCATTATTAATTGGTACGTATAGGTATACACAGAAATAGCATATTTTTTATATAATTTTTATATACATGTATAATGTGTGAAAGCAGTGCACGATTCTCCATTTTTCGTTTTATGGCATTTAAGATGCGTGCAAATGGTTGGTCAAAAAATAGTTTCGACAGATGCACAGGCAAACAGACGGGCGACAAAATTATCCTATAAGGGTTCCATTTTTTGAGGTAAAGAACTCAAAAATAAATAATTAGTAATTTTAAAGATTTTTTTTGTAGAGGCCAGTCGTAGCGGAGGGGCACAAAGTGTGACTGTAAAATCGGCTGGTCGTGGGTTCGATCCCCACTCGAGGAAATAAAATATTTATTTACATTTATATTTTCATTTCCTCGCTCTGGTGTCGAGGCAAAAGCGCGGCGTTGAGTTCCACCACACAATTAACTTAGTCCATAGATATTTTTTTCAGATCAGACACTACTCAGTTCTCAGTATCTGATCGAGCTGAAATTTGGATTATGACTTCAGTTCTGTCAACAATACAATGACGTATTATCCATATTTATATTGATATTTATATTATATATTTAGTTGTTATTACAAGAATCCCAACAGAATAGCAGATTACAAATTCTTGCGCAACTCCTCAATATGGGGATCAAGTAGAAGGAATTAATTTTTAAAATACAATACGCCATAAACAAAAGCTTGTTTTTAAAGAGATTTTCTTTATTTATATTGTTTTAATGTATGAACACATTAAAAGTCAGATTGCAGTCAGATCCAAATCATTTGTCAACGTAACGTTAAGCTTAGCTTAAGTTTAGAAGATATTTGAGGTCAACACTTTGGAAAACTAAAACGATTATCGAGCTCAGTGAGAACTGCAGGACCATCTGTGCACCATCTCCTTCGTAGTTTACTAGTTGGTGCTCGTAACTTCGTTTGTATGGATTGTATTAAGTAATTTATACCATTCCGTTTTTTCCTGTTCCCTTTGGAATTTAGAGAAATCCTCTTTAAGTGCCCTCTTACGAGTGTAAGAGAAAGTTCCAAGTATTATATATTATACTGCCACATTTGCCATTGAATTATTTGACAATATTTAATAAATAGCAGGGTAGTCAGAGGGACTCTGGGAGTCTCTGAACCTGGGACTGTAGTGTCAAGACTCTCCGTTCCTCATCAGAACATTTCTATTCTCCACTTTCCGCCGAACTCACTAAGGCATTGGGTATTGAGTGGCAGGACCACATGCCACGCGTTTTGCTTCGATACTAGAGCGTTAAAATGAAAGCATAAAGTTTTGCATTCGCCTAAATGGCTCTACCAATCAATGTAAGCCACAACCGTCCAATTTACGGTCGCATACTTTTCCCCCTGCTCCACACTAGCCTCAATATGTTTCTATTCACAAATAATTTAATATACATAAGTGACAACTACATAAATTATTCAAAACACTTTTGTAAGCTCACACCGGAGCCTGTCGTCGTCGTGGAAGCTCGGCTTTAACTCGCTACATAATTCACGCGCGTGTAGCTAAGATGAATCCCAGTCGGGTCTTTAAGCGGACGCATTTAAAAGTCCTTACTCCTTATACCAATACTGCCTTCGAGTTTTTGTATAGATGTTATACGAATATGTATAATGTGTATTTCTATTTTGATATTTTATGCCAAGTTTAGTGTACTGTTAGGTGTGAGCATTCTTCATATGCTTACAAATTGAGAAGTCGAGAAACGGAAATATGTTTTTAACTTCAGGTTATATGTACCCGCGTGTAGAGTAGGCAGAAGGTGCATGTTGTTTATAAGCCATTCCGATCCTTAAGTTTTAACCAGAGCAGGCAAAGAAAGATTGCTTATTCCACTTCCTTTTTATTAATAAGAATTGAACCCACGACCATTCTGCTGGCAGGTAAGAAATAAAAAAATAATTTTATAACAACGATCTTTGCTCATCAATCAAATTCATTGTTTGTTGTTTGTAATTCGCTTAATTGATGTTTATAAAAATAAAATGTTATATAATCTTGAAGAAAAATTCTTTGCTCTTCATATTCACTAGACCGAAACAAAGAAACTACCAAAGATTTCCCATGTTTACTGTAATAATACTATTTATTTATTATTATAAGCGGTCCGTCGTTGCGCAAGGGCATAAGCATGCGATTGTTGTGACGCAATAAGATTTGGGTTCGATTCTTACTCGAGGAAATTAAATATTTAAAATTTCATTTCTCGCTCTGGCACAGAGGCAAAGCGCGGCATTGAGTTCAGCCATTCAACACGCAATGCTTTCAGAATTCCGTGGAAAGTGGTCAATGGAAGTGTCTAAATGGGAACGGAATGTCCTAGCACTGGGTTTCCAGGCCCATCTGCCTACCTCGTTAAGTGAAGGATACAGCCTGAAGCTAAAAAAAACTAAAATCATTATTTCCTTCCAATTAAACAAATAAATTTACCTTAAGGTTTCACTAGTAAATACAAAAATACTTGAGCTATAAGCTATATATTCATATAAAAGGAAATCGTCGGCGTAAAAAGCTCTCGAATTGTAATACGAATACGAAGCTTAAATTTTCGCTACATCAATACCTCCAGTATGGAAACGAGGAACTACAGCAAGTTCGTCATTCATTGTCTTCTTGCACACGTAACGCAACATATTGTTCTTTTTTAAGAATTATTTTGTATAAAAAATTCCAGCATTTATTCCTTACACACTTTGATGGTCTTCACTGAATCGTTTATATAATGTTTTAAATATTTTGTGTATAAATTGTTGTTAAATATGACTGTAATAAGAATTTTCCTTAAATACGTACTTACCTATATATACCTACTAGCAATTTAAATGCGGCTTCACCCGCTTATAGCTAAATTGTACAGAAAATTTTACATAAATATTCTGATGTTTAAGGTATATAAATATACACCGCCAAGTTTCATCTAAGTCCTTTCAGTAATTTTTGTCTGAATCATCCATCTTCACAAACCTACACGTCCATACTTAGGTATAATAAAATCGTAACTGATTGGTGTCCGTACATGGAAGATGAATGAGAAAATGTATTACTGGGGACATTTATTAATGTAGTACAACCTAAAACAATTATTTTAAAATTTTTTGGCTGTTTTCGTGTTTGTCTGTGTGTTTGATCACACTAATTTCAGAATCGGCTTAAGCAATTTAAATTTTATACTGGCAAGTTTCACTATTTTATTCTGGCAAGTTTCACTATTTTATTCTGGCAAGCTTCACTTAACATATACCTGGTTTTTTTTTATTACAATCGGCTTATAAATAAAAAAGTTACTCCAATTTAAATTGTTTTGTCACTACACACATTTGATTCCCCCAGTCGTAATCCGGAATTCATTTCTTTTTTCATCACTTAAAACAAGGTATAATCCCATAACTATATTTGTACTCAGTAATTTATCACAGAAAATTGTACTCTAAACATTATTATCAAATACGACATCTATCCAAACTACGAGTATACAGTAAATCATAAGTAAACTTTAACTTAAACTACGTTTCTCATACAACAATTACTCTATAAATAAAAATCACGTTCAAAATGGCAATTGAAATTAATTTAATGAAATTAAATAATATTGAGGGCATGCATCGTGGCGCAGCGGTACTAGCGGTAAAGTGATAGTAGACGTGACGGTAGTACGTTATATTCCCACTTATGGAAATTAAACTTTTAATATGTCCAATATTCATTTCTTTTACCGACGGTGACGCAGCGTTGAGTTCCGCCACCTAATACTTAATACACACTGACTCCAGAATTCAGCAGAAAGTGGGAAACAAAAGTGGCCTAATGGGAACGAAGTGTCTTTACACTAGGTTTCCATATTTCATCTGCCTACCATGGTTTATCCGAGAAACAGCGTGAAGTTAAACCAAAAATAAAAGAAGTGGAAAATAAACCCAAAACCATCGCCTTTATAGTCAAAGCGCTGTCACTCAGCAACGAAGCCTCAAAATATCACAATTACTATTAATGTAATGAAATTAAATCATTTTCACGTACGTATGCTCGCTGAATATTTTAATTTATAGTTGCTGTGAACGCTAAATTGTTTTGTATTAAAATTAATTTCATACGCTCTTAACATGTATGTGGCTTTACTTGAGATATGTTATAAATAAGAACAAAAGTGGTCTAATTAAAATATTTGAAATAAATAATTACAAGAATTTTTTATAGCTTCACGCCTCTTCATGCTTAGAGGATGAGGGAATCTAGTGTTAAGACACTCTTAATCGCTTATTCGGAACGGATGTATCTAAATTAGAATAGAGTGTCTTCACACTAGGTTCCCAGGTTCCCTTTGCCTACCCCGCTATTTGCGGGATACAGTGTGAAGCTAAACAAACGTTATTACAAAGTATATTATTACACATCGAAAGCTTTCTTACAAGAAGTTTATCTGGGAGTTAACTTAGCCTCGGGGAGACGCTATCAGCGGTAAGGGACACAGAGCCTAGCTCCACGATATTTTCCAATGTCCAAAGTGTAGTGTAAAGTTATTCTCTAGGAAGCCACAATAGCACTGTTCGTAAAGATGTTATGTTTTAAATTTTAAATTTTGTTCGTAGGAATCTTATAAACTTGAAAGATTTGGTTTTCTTTTTATTTTTGTTTGTTTTTTCCTTTTCGCCCGAGGCATTTTCTTACATGTTCTCATCAAGAGAATGGACGGCTTAGGCTTGGATCAGAGCACTTGTACTTATGCCAAGAGAAATGGGTTCAAATCCGGCCACGTTTATTTTTTTATTCTTTTTTATAATTTCATTGTAATTAGAACTTCAATTTTAATCTAATTGAGAGATCTTTGATTTTCTTAATAATTACCCACTTTAAATGATACTCTTTAACCGGATCCATCGCATTTATTTAGTTCACGGCTTCACAGTTAAACCCATAACCACAGGTTACTCCAAAATGTTCGAAACGTTACGGGATTTCCTAAAATGTATAATTATACTAATAGTATAAAAATATGACCGATTATTCATATTTAGAGACATTAGAAAGAACATAGGATGCTTTTTATTATTATTTTTAACTATTATTCTGTGGCTATAATATAAAAATAAATTTAAGCGAGCGAAGCCGCGTTTCAGTCATATATAAAAACACGGATGCCTTTGTGATTTCACAGACAAAGCCGCGAGCGAGTCGCTAGTACTAAATATACACAATTAATTTTGTTAAAGAGTTTCATTTAAAAAGTATACATACATAAGCCAAAGCTTTTTCAATAGAATTTTTTTTAATTAACCACTTCTGTACTATAGAAAAGGTAGAAAAAGTTTCATAGCGAACACGTAATAAATCTAACGGAGATAAAAATTTGAATGCGAATAGAAAAAAGGTCGTTTCAATGGACTTTAGTGGAAACGAGTTTTGCGCTCTTAAATTGGAATGTATGTATGAACGTAAAGAAAAACATTCTCAATTATTTTAATAACGTTAGAGTAAATATATAATTATTTTACTACATTATATTCTTTTTGTTTGTTGACGCTCTATAATTTTAGCTTCACGCTGTATCCCGCTTTTGACAGGGTCGACCAAGGAAACGTAGTGTTAGGACACTTGGTTCCCTATTTTCCTTCCAATTTTTTTTATTATTGCATATCATGGTATCAGAACAGGGAAATTAAAACAATTAATTTCTCCGTAAGGAAATCGAACCCATAACTCATTCACAATTAGTTGCTGTGCTGTTGCTCCACGAAGGCCTCAAATAATTACACACATTTAGTATTGATATTTCGTCGAGGCAAAGTGCGGCGTGCACGTAATGCCTCTAGAATTCGGCGACAAAAATTACGTGATATCATCACAAGATATCAATGATGGAAATCATGATGGAATTTAATGATAATCACTAATACAAAGAATTTTCTTTATTACAAAGAAGAAATTAGTAGATTTTTTTTCATAAATTCAAATATTTTTCTAATTAAATTATACAGATTGATTAAACTTAACTTAACTTAACTTAACTTACCTTCACGCTTTATCCCTAGCGGGGTAGTCAGAGAGAACGGAGCGCCAAACGCTACGGTCTCTACATACCTCTTTCGCCTCGTCCACTGTCATCAACCTCTTCATACATGCCCTCCGGGGGACCCTCATGCTTTTTACGTGACCTTCCTCCAGTATCTTTGATACTGTGTTTTCGAAGGTCAACCGAGGTCTCCCCCTACCTCTCTTACCACTCAGATTGATTAAAAGTAAGAATAAAGTATTCAATTACAATTAACAATAAGAATAATGAATGAATGATAAGCCGAACGAGCATCGAACCCACAACCAACACATTAAAGTTAGTACAAACAATATTATCCAACATTACCCAACTTAAGAATCCTATAGAAAATTTCGCTTTGTGACGTCAAATGAAGCCGCAATGACCGCATTTACCTAAACCTTGCCAGTATTAGTGCCATAAAGCGTTATGTTTCACATTACGGGAAAATTTAATTATTTTCATTTTTTGGAGGCCGTTTTCAGACGCAAATGCTACTGAACGAATTTATACGAAACTTTACATAAATATACAGCCTATACACGAAAATAAGATATAGGCTACAATTGATGTTAGCATTTTTGTATGCAAAATGCGATAGGGAAAAAGACGTGTGATTGTATACGCAAAGCATGTTACTTCGATGACCCACTTGGGGAATAGAAGAAATATTTAATATTTTAATTTTCTCTAGTAACAAGGCACGAATGTAAAGAAAACTTGTACGCTAATAATATTAGTAAGACGATAAGGCAAACCTCGTACAGCTAAAATGAATGAGTCACGTGTCATATACGACTCGTATTTATTACCATTTGACGGGCGAAGCCGCGGGTCAAAGCTAGTCACAAATATCAGGACAACTTCCATTTTTTTCCGACACAAAAAGCAAAAGAAATAAAGCAATCTTAAAATACGGCGTCATTTAAATCCTTTGAAACGGCACTTTTACCTTTTAATAGAACAGTTTTTATCTCCCAAGTGATATATTGCGGCTGGTATGAAACTTACAATTGGTACTGAACTAAAGAATTATCTGAATTTAAACTATAAATTACAAGAGAACCTTTTAATTAAGGACATTTGTATGTTTTTTAACTATTCTATTATTATTAGACGTCATGAGGCCGGTCGTGGCGCAGTGGCACGAAGTGTGACTGTAAAACCGACTGGTTGTGGGTTCGATCCCCACTCGAGGAGATGAAATATTTACTTAAATTTATATTTCCATTTCTTCGCTCTGGTGTCGAGGCTAAGCGCGACGTTGGGTTCTGCCACTCAACACGCAATGCCTCCAGAATTCGGCAGAAAGCGGGGAACGGAGTGTCTTAGCACTGCCTACCCTGTTGTGTGCGGGATACAGCGTGAAGCTGATTTAATTTTTAATTTAATTTTAATTTCATTTAATTTAATTAGACGTCATCGTGGTGCACTGGCACGGCGTATGGCTGTAATCGCGACGGTTGTGGGTTCGATTCTCACCCAGGGGAAAATCGTTATCATTTCACATGGTGAATATTACATTTCTCTTCTTACTTTATTTTCATGCCGTATCCAGCATTAAGCAATGTAAGCATAGTTAACCTAGTGATTGGGTGGAAACAATGTGTCCGTTTCCTGATTTGCACCCAATTTTTTACATAGCGCGTTGAGTTGTTTAGCGACGACGAAATCTCTATCTTGTTACCAGAGTGACGTAAGAAATGAAAATAATTATAACAAAATAATACGAAAATAGACCATTCCGCCGATTAGTGTTGGGTTTGCTCCCAGTAAACTCATAGCCGTCGCAATTACAGTCAAATCCTATCACACTGCGCCATGATGGACTATTCTCCGTTTTTCTAAAGTTGCAATACATAAAAAACAATGGCTACACTAACTTATAAAGGTAGATTGTTATAACAGCACGAACATCCTTCGTGCCTCGAGCATCTGTATCACAACCATTACCCTTATCTCTCAGCAATTCCCTTTGCATATTCGTTGTAATCCTGAGCTTAGCCACGCGATACCTTGCAGAATAACAAGCGTTTAGCCAAGATATAGTAATAAATTCTTCAGATATTGTTTCGTACTGCATTTTTAGATTTATTTTAGTATATAATGTTAAATTGGTAAACTTTAATACTTTACATAAATGATAATAAATCACCGTCACGCTTTATCCCGCACACAGCATGGTAGGCAGAGGGAACCTAGTGTTACAACACTCCGTTCTGACTGAAATTGCTGAATACAAATTATGACGGTTTCATTATAGCTTAAAGTATACAAAGGGAACTTGCTGTTAAGTTAAGTACCTTACCGTTACCCATTTTACCCCCAATTTTCAAGTCATTGCATGTTGAGTATACGAAGAATTAACGGCGCGCATCCTCTCCCAGAGCTCAGAAATAAACGAAATATTGGTTATATTTAGTTTATATTAGAATTCCTCCGAGGGGAAATCGAACTTATGACCGCGTTATATAGAAATTATGGCCGAAATTACATATTTTTTTTTTATGTCAACCTGAATTACATTTTGAAATTGACAATTTTTTATTTGCGGATGTATACACTTATTTGGATGATATGAAGTATACTTAGTAATGATTTTTATGGTTCCGTACTTTAAAAGGTAACAACGGAACCATTAAAGGATCACTTTGTCGTCCGTCTGTCCATCTGTCAAGATCATTTATCTTGAGATCGCGGGGATGTATCGATGTTAAATTAACATCAAATATTCAGGTGACCATAGGGTCACTTTAAGCACAAAAACAGCAAACTGCTAATTCAAAGTAATCAAAAGATACTAACGTTTATGTATCGATTTCGCTGCATTTTATATGAAATTAACCACGTAATTAAAACCTATAAAGTACTTCCCGTGGATCTTCCACTAAAAAATTGGCAAGAAGAGAAAACTTTCCGAATAAATAAAGAAAAAAATTCAAAAAGGTAAAATTTATAGATACTTCATAGAAAGGGAGACAAAAGGGACCTCAGGTCTTTTGGAGCACAGATATCATATATGTATATACTATATAACATATACAATATTCAGATATTGAATATTAATTCCAAATTGATACAAGCACGCGATCTCGAGATGAATGCCCTCGACTGACGGACAATAAGGTGACCCTATGGGGGTTTTTATAGTACGGAACCTTAAAAACGCCAAACAGTCAATTCTTAATGTGCTTAATTCAACTACAATTCTATAAAAGCACCCTAAGGACATATACATTTCTACAATTTCCTTGGAAACACTCGGCGGTATAGGATTTAGTGTGACCGATAGATAGGGGAGGACAAATTTATATTTGTTGCTGATACTAACGTTACTAAAATACGTTCATTCATTCGAAAATGGGTCGAACGTATAAAAATACTATCGTAGAATATTGTAGAAAGTTTTGATGTTTCTGTAATTGTTCTTAAACGAGACGGTTGTGGGTTTGATGCTTACTTGGTAAAATCAAGGTAGCTGCGTTGGTTTCCGCGGCAGAAAGCGGAGAAACGAGTGTCTTAACACTACGTTTCCTCTGTTTAAAAAAATACTATTTACACTACACTACTACTACTAGTACCTAAACCAAATTACCCTATCGCAACAAAAATACATGTTTTCTAGCTGAGCTTTGTACAAATAGTGACTTTTAAAAGCGACCGCTTAAAGACACATTGGGGATATGTCTGTACGTCGCACGTGAATTATGTAGCGAGACTAAAGCTCGAGCTACAGTACAAGCTAGGCTTTGAATTATTTATTTACTTCTGTGTATGTTTGTCATATAAGTATATTGTTAATATAATAAATGATTAGAATATTTCACTATCCTTGACTGTGGCTTTGCCCGCCTGGTCAAAAAGAAACAACTAAGAGTTCTGTATGACATGAAAAATTATTAAGTACGGGAGGTAACTTTGGTAAGTTATTCACTGTAAAAGGATAACGTGAATTAATATAGCCCATAGCCCATGAAAACAGTTTTAAACGGACTATCCAACATGAAGATTGTCCAAGTCATGGCGCAGGGGCACAAAAGGTAAATAGGTAGAGGTAACACTCGAGGAAATTCTCAGTTCAAATCAAGTACTACTCAGGAAGTACTAGCGCGTTTATCCAAAGGAACTCAGTTTCGACTTTGTTCAGTACTGTTTCGATTATCCGAATTTCGACTAACCAAAAACCCGCTTATGTGAACACGCTACACCCACCTACTTCTCGTCAATCGCGTTTGTGCGCTGGTTTTGACTTATTACTTGGGAAGAAAATGTCCTAAATAATTATAAGATAAATTCTATCTTCATTTTAAATAAAGGCAAGCTTCAGTTTAATATTTTTAATTTAAAAATAAAAAAAAATATTACGAATAAAAAAGTATAAACCATCAAAAAAGGACCCTTTTGATGGTTTATACGTACAAAATTTATACCAAAATTTTAATTCATCACCCGTCTTCTCTATAAAATCCAAAAAATACGTAGAACCGCAAGATATCTAACATAATATCATATTTTATTTCCACATCAGGTAACCTTCAGTCTTATTAAGATTCAGGATCGGACGTCGGAGCAGCTTCGCAAAAGGTCGATTTTCTGTTGTTGGTGCGGACAAATCTCACTATTCAAAACAAATGTTTGATTTATTATTTTTTATATTAGTATAATGTTTTTGTAAGATATAATGTAACGTTTGTGGATTCGATTACCGCTCGAGGGAAGGATTAAATTTAAATTATTTTCATTTTTCCTCTCTAGTAGACAAAGCGAGGTGTTGAGTTTTCCGCTACTCAATGCTACGTAAGTGAGAAACGGAACACTGGGATCCCCCTGCAATGCAAACAGCTGTAACATGCAAACAGCTTTATTGTGTTTAATGGCTAATGTCTTTATCGTAAATTACAAATATGTTGGTAACAAAATAGATTCTTTTAATTTTATTCCAAAGAGAATTGAATAAGAATGCATTATGATTTAAATAAAGTGTGAAGATAAGTTTTTAAATAAAGTGTAATACATAATTACTTATAAAATATAAAAAAATGCTTTGTCCATAATTCCGATAAGACCGGATATGAGTTATATCCTCTTACGTTATTTTTTGTACATCTCGTTGTATATCTCGAAATGATGAAGCCTTGCAGGCTGCTCTCTCGACTCTTTGTATTCCCTCTAAGAGTTCCACGGGACTTTTATGTGATAATCATCGACATTGTGTGCTCAGAAGGAAAAATGACGTGACGACGTGATCTCTTCTTTTTCATAATTTAAATTTGGGAATGGGATATTTAAATTATTTCCAACTCCCTGCTCCGGTAGACAAACGGCCGCGTTCAGTTCCGCAACAAATGTCTGGAAAAGTTGGGTGTACCAGGGGGAACGGAGTGTCTTAACTGTAAGTTCCTTCTGCCTAACCAAAAAAGGTGTGGCGCAAAAAACACCTATTATCTTAAAATAATCTCTGAAATAAAAAAATCTTTGAAGAATTCCTTTATTTCTTAAAAACTTTTATAATAATGATAGAGCTGTCCCATTGATATAAGTACGTTTCATATAACTATATATTTCCTTCAATTGTGAACATATTGAGTACATTTCCGCTTGTTATATTTTGAATACGTAATCGGTATTTTGTATTCGGTGCATCGCGTATTCTGATAAGAAAACTCGTAGCGGAACACGTCAAAGGAAATTGTGAATCTTCTTAGATTTTGACTACAATATTAGGTTTAAGCTCGGAACAAAAAGCCGTATTTAACGATTTCATTATTTGTCTGATCAATACCCCAGATTGATGAGAAGATTGGTGCGATCTGGTAGCTAGGATTTACCGAATTATTTTTTAGCTTTTAGTACATTACATACATTATTTTTATTGTAATAAAATCGTTTACCTTAAAAATATTTTTTATTTTAATTTATTTTCAAGTTTTTAGGTTTGTTGCTAGATGATACTTCTCAATCTACCGAGTTCATGTATTGCCTCACTAACTACTACATGGTTAATTTTCTGACAATTTGTTGCAATCTAACTCTTCTATACACAATCCTTCCAAAGACTTTACTCGAATCTGAGCTACGTAAGCTTGTCATTCCTCAAACAATTTTGAGCCTAGATAAACATATCAATCAGTACTAATCAAGCCCTTTCATTAGACACCTATATAAGGTAGATTTTTGTGTAAAAGGTAGGTAGTTGTGTAATATATGTAATCCGCCATTTTGTCGCGGCGGCCACCTTTAATTTTATTTTTTTATAGTGAGCTCTATTCTTTGCCGTGTGATCCCGGCCTAGAATAGGATCATCCTGGTACTGGTGGTGCCGTAAGAGGCGACTAAAGTACGTGTGGTAGAATCACGTCGCCAGCTTTGACAACACGCATGGACAGACTCGACCGAACCTTTACCACCCCCGGCATTTAAACCTGGCGTTAAGTAGGCTTTATGCCACTACGTTTCGCATCAGATAATGCCCGTCCCCGGCGCCCAATCCACCTTAAAGGCCGGCAACGCACCTGCAGCTCCGGTATTGAACGGGGCCGTGGGCGGTGGTAGTCACTTACCATCAGGTGACTCGCACACTCGTTTACCGTGTCTTTTCCATAAAATAAAATACCAATAAAGTCCATAAAAAAAAATACCAATAAAGCCCTTTCATTTGATTCCCATAAAGAGGTTGTTATGAAGTAATATGTTAACGCCGTTTTGTATCGGCGGCCAATTTGAATTTTTTTTTTTTATTGTATTGTCATCAGTATTAGGAGTGGCTACCAAATATCAGATCGATCTGGTTTCAGGAATATTGAATAATATTGAATATTCCCGTTTGCGAACCGAACCCACAGGCATCTTGTTCACAGCAAGACGTTATCCCACCGCGCCATATTTTTATGTCACCCTAATATTACTATACTGAAGAATAATTTAATATATGAAACCTTTCAAAGAATCTAATATCAAATGTCAGTAGACTAGTCATCCATTCAATATAAGCGTAGTATAAAAACCAAACCGCCTATTTTCATATTGACAGTACTAGCGAGTCTATTATCCAATATCTTTGTACGTATCATGAATAGGGAATCTGTCAATTGAAGTTGATCGAATATTAAATTGTTCCTTTCCTTTTATGTGCACGTATTTGCCACATTTTGCAAGATAGGTAAGAAGTTTTTTTTAGATACTCACTATGTTTCCCACAGTAAGGTTGTGAGAGGGATCATAGCGCTGAGATAATGTTTCTTTATCAGAGAATGGAAATAAAAATAACTCATTTCCCTGAGCGGGTATCGAACCCACAACAGTTACGATTACAGTTATCTAACTCTTCCGCTGCGCTACGATGACCGCTGTACTGAAATTCAGTTTTTATTTATATTCTCGTCAAATCAAAATTTTTAGAAAATATTACTGTGGATAACAAAAAAATCCTATCACTACTTGAGCGAGTGAATTGTGGCTCAAAACCAATTTTTCGACACTAAAAGAGTATTTCTAGAAAAAAACTGAAAAAAAGATAGAACAAACAAGATTTTTCACAAGTCGAAAAAAAAACGACTCACATTTGAATATTTTTACAATAAAATACACATTTTATGTTTATTATAAGTGCACAGCATAAATGTTAGAGAAACAAAATAAAATAAAAAGCTTATAAGTGACACGGACTTTTCTTATTTACGTTGATGAGCGAGACTGTTAGGGTTCTGTTAAAATTAATAAAAAACTACACATAGATTATTTTTGTTTCACGCTGTATCCCGTATATAGGCGTATAAGGCGGAATTTAACACCACGATTCTTATTACCAGAGCAAAGAAATGAAACTATTAATTACCCCGAATGGGAGTCGAACGTACATCCGTCACGGAAACTGGAAGACGTTGTGTCGCTGAGCCATGACGGTCTCTCTAGATTTTATAATATTTTTATTTTATTAATGTGCATTATGAATTAAGAGGTCCCCTCTTAAGCCTACATTTGGGTTCATAGTTTCTGATCATACTGTTTACACAAGTCATATTTGTTCAGTGATTTCTACTCGAGATAATGAATTATCTTCTCGCTGTGGTGACAAAAGCAAACGCAGTTGATCGTTGATCCTCTGTTTTATGCGGAATCTTAAAGAATTCATCTTAAGAGAATCTTAAGAGACACTTCGTACTCCACGAGGCATTACGCGTTCTTTTTCTTATTTGACAGTGAAAGAGAAAAGGATTTGCGTATTAACAATTTCCCTAGGTGGGAATTGAATGCAAAACTACCTTTTAGCATTATTTACATCTTTCTGCAGAACCCGATGTAAGTACAACACTCGCACATTACTATTTTTTAGTTCCCAGTGAAAAATAAAAAAACTATTTACTTTATCAAAGGTCATGATGCAACGAGAGCGTCTTCGTGTATCTTTAAACGTCTATTTATAAATTTCGTATGTTGTACTTGGAAAAGTTAAACTGTAATACTAGGTGCTACTATAATAAATAATGTATTCTACATTATGTATTATTATTATTTTATTTTTTATTTAGCTTAACGTTAATGTTTCGCTGGTTAGGTAGAGGAGACCTAGTGTAAAGACTCTTTTCTCCACTTTCTTCGTTCGTAACTTGTTTTTGACCCGAATTCCAGACATTCCGTGTTGAGTGGCAGAACTTAACGCCACGGTCTCTATTCACAGAGCGGGAAAATTATAGTAATTCATTCCTCCGGGTGGTAACTGTTTTTAAATATATGTATGTAGTTTCTAATAGTTGTACATGTATCTGTAGTTAAACAAAGTAATTTTTCGCTTCCATTTGCACTCTTTCCGCCTTTTTGTTTTAAGAAACTTTTGTTTGTGCGTACTTTCATAAAATATAGGGTACGGAAATAATCTATGTAGATACTAAGTGAACGTTCATTCTAAATTAATTGTAAGTTTCAGGAAGACCAACAATATATAAAAGATAAATAGTGAAATTTCCGTGGATAAATTATTGTTTTTTTAGCGGCACGTTGTTTCCTGCACATAATCGGGTAAGCATAGGGAACCCGGGAACCTAGTTAACACAACTTCGTTCCTATTTAGACTCCGTTCCATTCCGACTTCCATTCCCTCTTGAGCACTTTGCAGCGTCAAATTGAATATCTTGATACTGAAGAAAGTGGATAGGAGAACAGAAAGAAGGCATAAAGTTATATTATTTCATGTTGTGTCCAAATTTTTCTTCTTCCAGCATAAAGACGCCACGTCGTTTGGAAGATTCTGCAAAGCCAATGCCTAGAGAAGTGATGTTCGCTGATACATCAACACTGGATAGGGTTTTGTTTGCAAATTAAAAGGCAACAATTTGACTGTCTGAATTACTCACTGACCTACGGCATAATATATTTTTAGAGACAAGACAACAACATGCACTCGTCAAACTGAATACCTCTTGGTTTTTGAAATCAATTAACAAAGTAATCTCCATAGAAATATAATATTTAATTATCATTTCTCTTTCATGTGTTATCATCGTCATTGTACTAGATGAGTGAAGTAGCAAGCATATATATAGATCCGTCATTATGATGGGCGAAGTGAAGTGGCTGTAACTTCCAAAAGCTGCAAAAAGTTAAATCCACAGCACTTGTATATGTCACGGAGCTTAATCTGCTTTTTGTCGTTTGAAATATAACAAAAAGAACTGTAGGTAACAAAGTGATTTATATAATAGATTTTCCTAAATCGTATCTTACTGTAAACACGGTAGTTGTAGATTCAATTTCAACCCTGGGGATGAAAGATGGAATGAAATATTTAATATTTTCGTTTCCTCGCGTGTTAATGAGGCAATGAACTCAACACACAACTCATCAACCTTGAGAATTCTTTTTTTTATGGAAAAGACACGGCAAACGAGCGTTCGGGTCACCTAATGATAAGTGATTACCGCCGCCCACGGCCCCGAGCAACCCCAGAGGAGCTACAGATGCGTTGCCGGCCTTTAAGGTGGGTTGGGCTCCGGAGCCCGGCATTACCTGATGCGAAACGCAGTGACATAAAGCCACTACTTCACGCCGGTTTTAAATGCCGTGGGTGGTAATGATCCGGTCGAGTCTGCCCATGCGTGTTGCCATTGCTGGCGACGTGACTCTAACACACGTATTTTAGTCGCCTCTTCCGACACCACCAGTACCAGGATGATCCTATTGTAGGCCGGGATCACACGGCGAAATTCAGCGAAAGATGGGGAATTGAAGTGCTTTAATAGGCACTAAAGTGACTTTGATTCCTAGGTCACATCTGCCACCCTGCTGCTGCACTCCTTAATTCGCTTCAATATATAGATGTACGATAATACTTATCAAATGTTGAGGTAAAAATAATTGAAACCAGTAACTGCAGATCTATCTCTAATTACTTCAATAAATTAACTTTCGTCGACTTTTTGAACGTTTAAATTTAAAACTTTTTTATCTCAGCAAAATTTATTACGCCGAGAAACTTCGAACTTGAGCTACTCTGCAAATAGATTCATCAATTTCTAGTTAATACAAAAAAATGGTTCATTCAAAAACATAGCTAAGCTTATATCGATATTAGATGTAAAGTGTTCAGTATACATATTTTATGATTATCCATTAATCATTGAATATACCTCTATGTGATCTACTAAAAAAAAATATTAGGTGGCAATAGTACAATCAAATCAAATTTGGTTTATTTAAGGGCGGAACTCAGAAGCTGTGGAGGCAACCGTTATTGCACATTTTAAGTGACCATGACATTACAAATCTATTATTTAATCTTATCTTTATTTTATGCCTGTATTATGCAACAGTTCTGGACATGGAGACGATCAAGCCCAGCCCTTTGATGTGTAGCACAACAAGGTGGTTGCCAGCTGCAGCCAAACTTCCTGGGAAGGCGATAACGGGCCGTAACTAGATTATCATAATCATAGCGGATGAGACTCATCCCAGGAGCGAAAACCCACACAGAAGACAATCAGCTCAAAGAGCAGGAAAGCAAGAAGGAACCTAGTATTAAGACACTCCGTTCCCCATTATCCGCCAAATTGTGGAAGCATTGGGTGTTTAGTAACGGAACTTAACGCCGTGCTTTGTTTGACACTAGAGCGAAGAAATGAAAATATTAAATATTTAATTTCCTCGAGTGGGGATCGAACCCACAGCCGGTCGCATTAACAGGCACACGTGTGTGACTAGCTACGACTGGTCTCACTAATAAAACAAATTTTCTTACTTTTTTAAAAACAGTACTCTAAAAAAATTCCGTTTAACTTTTCCAAGATAATTAGGACGCAATCTACTATCGCTAATCGAGATTGAAAAGTCGACTTCTTTTAATAAATTATAGAAACTTAAAGCTTTTGTAGTCTTCATTTGATTTAGATATATAACCTTACTTTTTTTATTTAACTGATTTTCTTTTATTACTTAGAGGATTAAAAAAAAGACAAGTTAGAGGTTCTTAACACTGCGCTGAACAAATCTTTATATTATTAATAAAATTTTTCAGACCCTTACTGATTAAACTTACTATAATCGCTATAAATTAGAAAGCCGACTGAACTGAGATCAACATCCATTTTTTTTACAGAGAAAATAAGTTTCTAACAGTGAAAATCTGCACTCAATTTTTATGCAAAATATGAAGAGATCAAATTCATTGGGGAATTGGTGAAAAATTGAAAGATAAATTTCTATGATTTTCATTCACAAATATACTCTCGATAATGGAATGGATTATGCCTTTTTGTGGAATATATAACTGCTACGTGGTGCAGTCGGAAAGCAAATGACTGTGAACAAAATGGTTATAGGATCGAGCTTCAGTCAAAGGAATCATTATAATTATATTGTAATCGATCCAGATTTGACCTTTTAGATTGAAAAAAATACTCTATTCTGCACCAAATAAAGAAAATGCTTGAAGTAAAAAAAATATATACATAATATATATGCGCCTAAACTCGCGTGGCTTACTTACTCTAAAGAGTTCCACTAGTCAGTTCCTGGATGCATCATCACACCAACTCGACGATATCATAATGTTGTATTGTTACCAAAGAAACTTATAACTGGCACGTTTCACGATCATATATTTATTAACAATTTACAAAGTTTCCTAGATGTTATTACATAATTGCATGTCGACCGAACAATGGCGTGTTATAACATTGTGCGTCCTCTAAAAACATAACCCTCCTTGAGGCAATAGTTAACAGTATTATAAAAGCAATTTAAAGTAATGATAAAATTTTCCTTTTATGTTTTGTGTCGACGAGTTTCAGTTAGTAAAACTTATATTACGAAGTTAGTGGAGCCCAAAATAATCGATGAAATGGAGTAGAAAGTGGTTTCTTCTTTATAATTATTCTATTGTGAAACTAATAAAATTATTCATCTCTTAATAACTCGATTACTTGCCGGTGGCTTTATTAGTATAAAGAAACAAATTGTTCAAACGGATTAGCCTTTTTAGCTTTTATTTGGCGTATTTAATAGTTGCATGATTTTTTTTTTTGAGCTGACCTCAGCTTTATAGGATTTTGTTGATAAGTTTGTAAACAAATTTGTTCATCATGTCATACCTTATACATTAAATGTGATGTGATCAACAATATAGAAACAAAAGAAAATAAGGCATGCAAGGATGGAAAGATGAATTTTACATTTCCAAAAAACAACAATATTACAATAGCGAGGAACTTGTATAAAATTAAACTGGCGTTAAAAATAAATGTAAGAAGAATAAATTCGATCTGGATGATAATATAAAAAAATTAAAGCTTGGGTTACGACTCTTATTCAATCGAATATTTCATTATTTGTGAAAGAATGTCATCTAAACCTGAATATTTAATGGATAGATATGAATATATATCTATATATCTATCGCGGCGTTAAGTTCCGCGGAACTAAGCACGTAATACCTCCAGAATAAGACTAATGTGATTTTCTCGTAGGCTTCTATGGAACTTTAACTGTTTATTTAATATATCATTTATATATCACAATGTTCTAATTTATTTATAATATCATATTTTCGTATACATAAATACATACATAATTTCAATCAATATTATTTTATATATTTTATTATAAGTATTCGTATTATATATACATGTAAATAGTAGTTCTATAAAAAAATTAAATTAAATTAGCTTCACGCTATATCCCGCACACAGCAGGGTAGGCAGAGGGAACCTAGTGTTAAGACACTCCGTTCCCCACTTTCTGCCGATTTTGAAGGCCTTGCGTGTTGAGTGGCAGAATTCAACGCCGCGCTTTTGCCTTGATACCAGAGCGAAGAAATGGAAATATAAATTTAAGTAAATATTTCATCTCCTCAAGTGGGGATCGAACCCACAACCAGTCGGTTTTACAGTCACACTTCGTGCCACTGCGCCACGCCTCTATACTAATAATTATTACCTTATTGTAAGTCACGACACACCAGCACCATTTCGAGCCATTTTAAATTCTTTATAATTATATTTTCCTTGCTCTGCCCACTTTTTAAATTGAGTTGCCATTGTGACTGTCGAATTTTTCCCAGAAGCTTGTCTTTATTTCTCTGTTGCTGCTCTGTCTTTATTTTGCTTCAAGATTTTTTTTTATTTTGACATCATACTGGAAATACTTTTGTGCCGTGTGATCCTGGCCTAGAATAGGATCATCCTGGTACTGGTAGTGTCGTAAGAGGCGACTAAAGTACGCGTGGTAGAGTCACGTCGCCAGCAATGGCAACACGCATGGGCAACTCGGCCGGATCATTACCACCCCCGGCACCTAAAACCGGCGTGAAGTAGTGGCTTTATGCCACTGCGTTTCGCATCAGGTAATGCCGGGCCCCGGCGCCCAACCCATCGTAAAGACCGGCAACGCACCTGTAACTCCTCTGGGGTTGCACGGGGTCGTGGGCGGCGGTAGTCACTTACCATCAGGTGACCCGCACACTCGTTTGCCGTGTCTTTTCCATAAAAAAAAAAAACTTCACAATTTAAATTAGAAACGAAAAATATTACAAAGATTAAACTTCATACGTTGCTCTTCTAGAAAATGTGCAAAAATAAGATAATAAAAATGTATTGTGTATTTGAAAATGCAACGTTTAGTGACATCTAGTAATGCTACATTATATTACTTTTTATTAAGTCTTTTTTCTAGGTGACAGATGGCGTTCATTTAAAATAAACGTAAAGAAATTCGTGATGCTTTTATTACAGTAGATTGCATAATCTCTTTAAAAAGTTTTGGCCAAAATTTTGCATACGCCAAAATATATTGTATTAAATTAAAAATATTGTTTCATTGATCGAAAAAAAATTACATAGTTTATTAAATTTAATAAATGGATAATCACACACCTCATACAAAGCTTATGGGGTGTTCAAAATGAAATACCACCTCAAGTAGTTTTTGAAGATACGTTTTTTTTTTTAATTACGAATTTCATCACAATATACATACTTTGTGTGTTTACGCTCGTGCGTTTCTGCATAGCATTATTAAGAATTAATGGTATCCATCGATTATTCAGTATTATAATATTCTTCATAGATTAAACAAACTGACATATATGATTGACAACTAATAAGTTGAAATCCAGAACACGCACAGTAATGTATCTTCTCAATAGCTTCACCCGCAATGTCTATACTCTATATTTTTACAAAAAAATATCAACATCTACAACTAATTTACTGCAATTCTATTGACAAACTCTATGCAGATTTTTAACACTACATAACATAATTTAATAATGATTGTGGTAGGCAGAAATACAAAGTAAAATGAGTGTACTAAAAAGTTTACGTCTTGTGCCTCTGAACAATGGCTACGGTAAAATATTACTCATATTCACGTTTTTATTCGTAAAAGTAGTGCATCTACGCTCCGGATGTTACGAGCTAACTCGAACGGCATTCTGTCTGCACTGGCTGACCGTTGAGACTCGAAAATTCGGCGCCACTGGGCACGGCTACATGTTGGCTAAGGACTGTTTTTGTTTTCCTTTTCCCTTTGTTTACTTTTATTATTTTAAGGTTGTCTTGTAATACTAACAAAATATGGACATGTGTCTGAAATAAAATAAATAAATAAATAAATTGCTTTGAATGCATGCAATGTGAGCTTATCTATCTACAATTGCCACTTTTATTGACATATACGGATTTTAAGAGAATAAAAAGTTTTTGGTTACATCGAAAACTTATTATAAATTGAGGTTCGTCCATTGGCTGCGCGATTAAGCATGACTCATTGTCACGTTTAGTATGAGGGAATAAGTGGTATAGAGACACGATCGGCCTAAGCGGTCTATATAAGCGAATATCCATTTATTATTACTTATAATAATTCTGTTTAATTTAAATAATAAATGCTATTTTTTAGACAATTTATCTACATTTATTTACTTAAATTTATATTTCCATTTCTTCGCTCGCACTTAACACACAATACCTCCAGAATTCGGCAGATAGTGGGGAACAGAGTGTCTTAACTTAGGTTCCTGCTGCCTACCCTGCTGTGTACGGGATACAGCGTGAAGGTGTTTTTTTAAAGATAATTTAGTCATAATAATTCAATTCAATTTAAAAAAAAGTATTTAATTTTTCATCAACGTTTTCTTATTATCACGTAAAATTTCATCGTTTCCAAACAGAATTTACCGACGACCAGTTTTTCCGCTTAAAAATTTCAAAGAACTTTTACACTGTCTAAAAATATATTACGTAGTGCAAAAAAGCTAAAATAATAATTGATGTTTTACTTCAAATTCATTAAATTACTAAAATAAAACACTCTATATATAAAAATCACAGTCGTTTATTATTATTATTAATAAATACTGGTAATTAATTTAGACATTAGAGAATTACCAAAAATCTTTAGCATAATGAAAGATAGGTATATACTATAAAGTATCTAATTAAACATAGTATGTAAATTGGGTAGATAAAGATATGTACGCCAGCCAAGTATTAAAAATGTGCTTTCTGTCAAAATTACTATTCAATCAAAAACTTTACTTAATAACTAAACAAGACTTTCTTCAGACTGACATAACTGACATTTTTGCTGCTCATGAAAATAGAATTTCTTGTTAATACAATATTAACTGCTTATAAAGAAATCAATTAACGCTTAACTAACATTAAATAAGGTAAAACAAAATGATAGTTTAAGGTTAAATGCTTTTTCAGAAAATGTATAAAAATTTGTATGTCGCCGAATTGAGCCTGCGCATCATGGATATCGTCCAAACTACGCCAAAATTCTTATGTTAGAATAAGAATTTTAGCATAAGCATTTCGCGTACCTCGCTACGTCAATTTTTTTATACGTTTTCTATAAACTTATTTTGGTTTTCAACAATACTCTAAAATGTTAAGAAAATAATGTTAGTTAAACAGTAAATTAATTTTCGAGTATCTAATAAAAATCATCAAAAATCTCATAAAAAATTCTGTTCTCAATCTTTCAAATCAATCAAGATTTCAATGCATTTATTCAAAATAACTAATATATACATAATATGCAGAGTATTTGTTAGTTCAATCAAATTTTCCAAAGAAAAATACTAATATTATAATGGTTTTGAGATCAAGTTCATCACATAGCTACCGTTTACTTATCTCTTTAAAAGCCCTCTTATTTTTTTTCTTCTAAGCTTTTCTAAGTCACAAAAGACTATATTGCTAATATATAAAATAGTTACGTACTATTTTGGAAATATAATATTTTAAAATGTGATTATTTAAAAATTATGATAAGTATTGTTAGTTACAAATAGATTTATTGCACTGGCGACCCATTTATATAATACACATAACCCTTAAACAGAGAACTCAGTGATGCAACTTTTGCAGAATATAATCATAAAAAAATACACAAATAAAATTTTAGTACAACTCTCAATACATCTCAATACAAAAAAGGGGACAGACAGACATACATACATAACGTAATTTTGACAGAGAACAGGTATCATATCACTCCTAAATCAACAAAGCGTACGAATATAGTAGAAAAGCCTACAAATGTGATGACAAATAAAAAAATAATATCATTAATTAACTTAGAAATTAAGTCATGGGCCCGAACTAGTAAACCTTAAAATACTACGTATAAACCCTATACCGACTGAGTCGAACTGCTTGCTATAAAGCTATTTATTTCGAAATCTAGGTTATTTTTTAAACCTACTTCTAACAGCTTAATAAATAACTTGGACAATGATATAAGAACAAAACGTGATTTTGGAATTTTTTGTCAATTGATAAACAAATATTAATAGAGGCAAATACAGTATTCGACACCAAAGTTGTTGTTTTTTTTTTTGTAATGCCTAATTATTACTGTAAATTAATATTTCTAATACAAATAATATTAAATAATACAAGCTATTTGCGCCGTCCGTCCATCAATACTAAGCATCGTCAGTGTCTAACCCTAGTTAAAATGGGAGAAATAAAAAAATATCACCGATAAATTACAAAGCGAATTGTGCTCTACTGCATCATTTTCAATTTGAACCTTAAAACTAAGTAGGAGATTACTCTAATAAATACAAAGAATGCGCTCAACGCTCCAACATCCACCCAAAAGTTGGCCTGATCCATGGTCATTTCCTTTAAAAATAAACTGGGGGTCCTAAAATGGCAATATGCTTCGGAACAGTGCAGTTTTTCTCTACCATAACCGTAAACTGATAGCATTGCACCTTCGAAACCGTAACGCACATAGCTTAGGTACGTCAGCCACTGAAGATAGCTTGGTATAGCGTTGAAATTTACAAAGAAACCGGAGAATAAAACAATAGGTATGGTTGTAACTGGTCCTAAATAAACGCCAGTTTCTATTTTCATGGCAGCTCCTATGAGTAAGCCTAGAGATTGTGAAACGAGCGCTGTTAGTACATTTATTGTTGTGAACATCAGCACTCTGTCTGTTTGCATCGGTTGTCCCGTCATAAAGTACACTATTATAACGTACACTCCGCTGAAGACAATCTGAAATTAAATTAGAAGTTTAATTAATAAAATTATTTGAATTTTTCTGAATTAAAATAATAGAAGTGAATAAGTGGTAAGGATATAGGTTATGGGTTTTATTTTAAATTATTATAGTAATTCCATAAAAACAGGTCCCAATATAAGGGTGCGATAGAAATGTTCTACGCTAAGTTATCATTCATGTGATGCTCTTACGTGTGAAATTAAAGTGGTAGTTAAGCATCTATAAAGGAATTTAAGAAAAATCAAACTATATGGCAAAGAATAATGATCTATTCTAACATGCTTTATAATTTAATAAAAAAAAACACTTTTAAAAAATTTAAATAAATATAAGTGTACCATTGGTTGTAACATATTTGTAATTCTTGTTAATTTGTATATGACTAATTTATAATAATTAAAACACAGATTCCAAACCAGTGGTCTGCGGAACACCAGTGGTCCGCAGAAGCCTAAATAAGGTCTGTGAATGATTTTTATTTCATGGCCGGGGATGGTGAGACGAATTTTCTGTTTGATTATCACAGTAAATTCTTATTATACCTACATGCATAGTGGTCATATAGTTCTTGGTAGCAGGCTACCAAGAATGATATAAAAGTGGCCCTTGATCAAGAAAAGGTTGGGAGCATCTGAATTAAAATAATAATAAAAATTATACCTGAAACGGTAGATCTGCCATAGTCTTCGCAAAGTAGAATGCTTTCAATGAATACCAATAATTTAAATGCTCTCTCACAAACACGCTCATCTCAGTTGGGACTGTAAAAAATATCACACAAATAAATAATTTATGAGGAGCATTAAATGTTAGCGAATATATTAATGGTCGAATATAAGAATATCGAACTAGATCCGGTTACTTCACCAGGTTAAAATATAAGACTAATTTTATCCACATTATTTGAAATATTACTGCAATATTTGCAGAAAAGAATATCCATACTGAAATTATAAAATAAATTATTGAGGAAAACGGAAACCAATAATACTTTGTAGTATGAGAAGTAAACTATAAAGTCAAACTTACATGTAAGAATAGTAGGCATCATTGCCGTGAACATAGTGAACATCACAGTGAAGAACAAACACCCGGCATTGCTCATCACCTTGGCAGCATCGTGGCCGATATCGTAATACAAAAATCCGATTAACAATCCAACGACGGTATGGGAACACAGTCTCAAGTGCGTAAGCATTTGATCTCGTAGAATACTTCTAAATGTCCTCTTCAATAAAATCCAAAATTGTTTCCATCCTGATGTAGGAAAACCAGCTTTTTGAGGTTTTTTGGTGAAACTCTCGCTGGAGTCTAAAAGTGATGTAGTACATGTAACTGGAGCGAGGTTTGTTGTATTTGGAACGGCATTCTGTTTCTCGGTGTTGACTGTTGGTTCGGACATGTCTATCACAGTGCATGTTGGTTTGTCTGTGAAATATAATAATGGGTAAGTCATTTCAAATAAAGAAACATTTTTTATGTGTCAGTCTTTTCAAAGAAAGGGTTTCTTACCAGCGTTTGTATTTAGCTTCACACTGAACCCCTTATAAAGCAGGATAGACAGATAGAACCGAATATTAAGATACTGCGCGCCCCACTTCCTGGCGGATTTTGGCGACAAAATAAGAAGCTGTTACCAGAGCAAGGAAATGAAAATAATTAATTCCTCGGAGTGAATCGAAATCTGCTCTTTTACAGACTCTATGAATTAAGATAAGGCCAGCAAAAGTAGCGCAGGAGCACAAGTGTGTGACTGTAAATGCGACTGGTTGAAAAACACTAGAGGAAAGTTCTACCATTTAATGCTCAATGCCTTCAGGACGGGAAATGGGGAACGTAGTGTCTTAATATAAGGTTCCTTCTGCCCTGCTGTGTGCGGGATATAGCGTGGAACTGAATTAAAATATAAGTTTAAAATATAATATTTAACATACCTATAACAATCTCAAGTGCTTCCTTCTTAACATTATTCTTGCTTTGATTGTTATAATTGCAGTTTTGAGGCACAGATGATGATGACGACGAAGTCGATGATTGCCCACGCCCGCAGTTACCTTTGTTCACCGCCATCACAAGCTTATGTACCCAATCACCATGTTCACCAGTTGCAACCTCCATGACTGAAAAACAATAAAAAATAATATCATTATAATTTTTTTTATTAATTATGTATAAATATAGATTACAGCATGATATGAATGTAATGTTTCTCTACTCATTTACACTTTATTTGCATATCACAAATAATAACAATAAAAAAATCAATGACTTCTTCTAGACAATTTTTACGAAATTCATGTAATAATAATAAGTGGTGTAAATAATAAGTGGTGTAAATACACCACTTATTATTATTACATGAATTTCGTAAAAATTGTCTAGAAGAAGTCATTGATTTTTTTATTGTTATTATTTGTGATATGCAAATAAAGTGTAAATGAGTAGAGAAAATATTATTTTATTAAAAATTCTGATAATAGTTTTTTTTATATAAAACCGGTAAAATTTAACGCAAAATAACGTTTAAGTTATTTTGAATATATCATCCATTTTAGGATCGAATAGCTAATAATCTGGCAGGTTTCAGTTAAGGAAACCCTTCTCCCTAAAGAGATCGGATGTCAGGAGATATATTACTAACAGGCGCCGCTAAAACCTGGGTAGTACATGACTAAACATTTTAATTATAATTGTTTATGTTTCAATTGTTCGTGTCGTTTTATGTTTTTTTTTAAATTTTCAATATGCTATTACTAATAAATATACCTGATATGTGCACTTTAAAAAGTACAGAAAAAATATAAACACATAAACTTACATTACTAAGTAGAGATTTCAGGCTAATTAAAATTATATAGTATTGAAAAGTTAAATAAGGAGAATATTAAACTATTTTATATTAAATTTTAACTCACCATAATCAGCAGGATTGTGATAACTCGGACAATGCAATGCCATGGATGATAAGAACGGCACCAATCCGCTAACCGGCCCTTGATATATACATTGTCCTTCAGCCAACGTGTACAAAAAGTCGAACATTTCAAACAGCCTCGCAGATGGTTGATGGATGGTACATATGATAGTCCTACCGCCTCTCGCCAAAGATTTTAGAAGAGATATACATTGGAAACACGAAGAGCTGTCCAACCCTGAAGTTGGTTCATCAAAAAACATCACAGGCGGATTGTTAACTAACTCTAAAGCTATAGATAGCCGCTTCTTTTGGCCTCCAGAAAGATTTATCGTTCTAGTATCACCAGCTTCGACTAGACCCAGCATCTCCAATATTTCATCGATGACTATTTTCTTTGCGGTCACTGTCATATCTTTCCCAAGTTTTAAATTGGCCGACACATTCATTGCTTCTCGTACAGTTAAATGAGGTAAAAGACAATCGTCCTGCATGATATAGCACGAGAGCTTGCGAAATCGTCTCAAATTTCTTTCCTTACCATTTATGAGTATTGAGCCGCTTACGTTTGAAGTTCTAAAAAAAACAAAATTATAAATCGGTCAATTTATATTTATTTAAAATAACCTCTTGCTCTTTTTTATCACTAAGACAAAAGTAACGCGGCAAACGTCTAATATGAACTAACGAATATAAAAATAAATCTTCATGTATCAATTCTTGAGACATGTTTATATGTTTATATACCGAAATAGAACGAAACTAAGGATTAGTAACTCACTTTTTAATTATATTTTTAAATTAAGCTGCCTTACGTACTCCTAAACAGTACAATCTATAAATTCTCCGGAACACAGAGTATTACCGTAAGTATAGCAGTTACCATAAACAATAGGTGCCCTTGTATCGAACAGACATAAACTTTGGAATTAACGAACTAAAATAGACTTTCGTGAGGAACGCTCGTCACATTCATTATTAATGTATTAGAAATCTATTTATTTTCAAGGAAAGTTTTCATTAGTCTTTCAAGTCAATAGGAATCAATAGGAACAATTTATAGAATTGTGATATTTTTTAATTACATTTTAAAATTTCAGTTCTTTTTTAACCTCGCACTGTGTTATATATTTTTAGTATCACAAATAAGCAGTTTAAGGAGACAAACCTAAGTGTTAAGACACTCCATTTTTCACTTTCCATCTACTTTTCGAGACTGAGAGCCGCGCTTTGTTTTGGTACCAAGGTAAAGAAATAAGGTAAGAAAAGAAGGTAATACTTTTTTTAAACATTTTTAAAGTGTTAATCCACACTTAGGAATGATAAATACTTATTTAGAAAACGTATAAAAATTTGAACGTAGCGGGACTCGAACCCGCGCCTCCTGGAAACCGACCAGGCGCTCTGACCACTGAGCCATACGTTATGCGGGTTCGAGTCCCGCTACGTTCAAATTTTTATACGTTTTCTAAATAAGTAAGAAGGTAATACATTCCCTCGAGTGGAATCGATCACAAAATCAGTCAGATGCCACTGTGCTTCTACACCACGACCACCTCAGAAATTCCTTATTATTTTTTATATAAAATATCATTTAATACGCTATAATTCATTGTAATGAACATACTTTATTCATTCTGACAAAAGAATGATTAATTAACATTCAACTAAGAAATATTATCCTTGATCTTGAGGGAAATATGTGAGGTCACGGTTTTAGCATATTGTTAGATTTAATTGCATTTCAGAGTCTACACTTTGATAGTAATCTTACAATTAATTGCATATAGTTAAGTACATATCATTTATAGTTAATAAGTGAACTTTGTAAAGGACTTTACTTCATGGCATTGTTAGCTTGACGATGACGCTGTGTCTTGTAAGTAGCAAGGTTACCAGAGAGAACCTATGACACTCCGCGTCCTACTTTTAACTTTTGAGAAATTGTGTATTAAGTGAAGGAGGTCAACGCCGCGGTGTTCTTGTTATCGGACCGACGATATAATTATCTACAGTAGGAATCGGACCCACAATCTTCCCGTTTACGGAAATATTTACGTATAAAAATCTCTATAATATTAATCAAATATTGAAATGATTCACTTGAAAATACAAATAACAACATAGATCAAAACACTTACTTGTATCCTGCCAATATATTCATCAGGGTGCTCTTCCCCGCGCCTGATGGTCCCATTATAGCTGTCAGTTCGCTGGACCTGAACGTTCCATTGATACATTTGAGCAAAGCCTTGTAACCTCTCTTCCTTCCTTCACTTACTGAGTAAGATAGGTCCGAGAACTCAATGTCGACTGGTGGGCGTTTAGGCAAGTGGGTCAGGGATGCCATAGGCTTCTTTTGGTCCCCATAACCGTTGGGTATCTTTGGCACTAACCCCGTCATCGCAGCTGTGCCGCCGTTGCATAAATTCATTTGTGAGCCCCTGAAAATTTTATTGAAATTTTAGTAAGAAAATGTTATGAGTTCATCATGGTACAGTGGAACAACGTGTGACTGTAAAAGTGTGACTGTAAAAAATGGTTGTAGATTTGATTCCCCATACGGGAGGTTTATTTATTTTTATGACTTTGTTGTGGCAACAAGTAAAAATGGGGCATTAATTTTTACCACTCAACACATAAATGTCTTGGTAATTGGATGGTCAGTGGGGAACAGAGTGTTTTGACACTAGCTTATGCGTCATTAAGTCACTTTTACCAATGTCTACGAATCGAGATGAAGCATTATATAAACAATTTTGAAATATATAATTTCCATTGTTACATAAGATATCAAGTTCAAGGGCGAGTGTCAGAACGTGACGATTGGAATGTTTCTATACTACAGGCTTTAGGGAACTCGCAAACGAATATTAAGTAAATGGTATGCATGGTCACACGTTGCCACTGTGTACAGTAAAGTTGTTTAATATTAAGCATAACATATATTTTTTTGGAACTATACAAGTATATATATGTATATATACTGTCTATCTATGTATTATATCTATCCGTCGTGACGCAGCATCGAGATACTCCGTTTTCCATCCGAATTCAAGAATTTGCTTTTTGAGTGACGGAACTCAGCATCGCCCTTTGTCTTGCGAGATCAGGGAAATGAAAATAAATAATTTGTGGCCCAAGTGGGCATCTGTTACTATTCCACAACGCGAGTATAGCCTTATAGAGATTTTTAAAGATTTCACTATATATTTATATATAAAGCATTTTCTCTACAATAACCGTAAAACATCAGCTAAAATTGAAAAGTAAATTTGAAAAAAGAGAGCAGTATTATATCACAATAAACTCTTCTTATTCTACATTATATAAAACTGCAAGTGCTATACTGTTAGTACTAGGCTTGTTTTTACAGTACAGTCAGTTTCTTCTAGTAGAGTAGAGAGGGGTATTTTTGTTGAGACACTTTTTTCGCATAAATCGAGACCTTGCGTAGTAACTTGTGGAATTAGATGCGGTGATCATCTTACTAGAGCGAAAAAAACTATATATTTTTATAGCTTGACGCTGTATCCCGCACATAGCAGGGTAGAGAGAGGGAACCCGGAAAATTTCCGGGAATATTTAATATTTCATTTCCTCAAATTATATTTAATATTTCATTATATTTCCTTTGGGTATCGAACTCACAACATGCGGTATTTATAATCGCACTTATAGCACCCTGTGCCATGAGTGGCCTCATTAAAATCTACATAATTTATAAGAATCGTTTCCTCGAATGTCGATTGGAACCTACGGCCATCGCGTTCCCATTGCATTATCTTCTACTCGTAGATGCAATATTTTAAAATACTACATTTTATGTTATCTAAAGCGTATAACGAAATTGAATAGCAACTAGGTGACCTGCAGGTGAGCCACTTACTGATCTGGGACACTCCGAAATGAGATTTTTTTCATACTCATATGAGATGGTATTAGAGCAGGTCGTATTTATAACTTTTTTGAGGGTAGTTTTAGAAATATTCATTTCTTTTATATTGAATCGCTAACATTATTATGCACCTTCGAGTTTTGATACAATAACTTAACACAATGCGGTCAAGCCCCACTTCTGTTATAGAAAAAACATAAATGCTTTTATTTAGCTAGCTCCTAGCTCCAGCCGAAGCCCAAAAGAAGCGTTATGTGTTTGTATGTATGTCCGTTCCTTTGTTCACTTGTAACTTTTAAGCCAATGAACCGATTTTGATAAATGATACGTACATACGTCGTTGTATTTGTCTTGATGGCGCGACTAGGAAAGGACACATTAATTTAGTTAATGCAATCAGTTTTTTGTTTTGTTTATAATTCACTTGTTATAAAATGTTTTCGTTCATATTTTACGAAAAGAGAATACAGTCATCCCGTTATCCATCTAAATTTTATCATTGTTACTTCATTTTAGACCTAACGACTGTTTCTCCAACGTCCACTCCCATCAATATATACCTACGTAGGTAGGTACATGGAAACAGGGACACAACTAATAAAGGAAATAAAAAAGCGCTTTTAATTTCACACAAACGTACTAATGAATTTATGACACGTGAATATGGCATATGACATTTATGATATATGACGTCTGTCGTAGTTGAGGCTGGCGTGGCGCAGTATTACGGGGTGCGAATGATTCGACCCCCACGTGAGAATTAATTATTTAATATTTTTATTTCTTCGCTCTAGTAACAATATAGAGCGCTGTGTCGAGTTCACTTAACATGCAATCTTGAGGATTCGGCGGAAAGTGAGAAACGAAATGTCTTAACTCCGGGTTCCCTCTGCATACCCTGCTATATTCGAAAGAAAGCGTGAAGCTATATTAAAACTCGTCATTGTATAGAAGCGGGTATATCTGTGATAATTAAAACGGCATAAGCCCTAAGCCCCAAGCAAAGAGCCAAGGTCATCTATTTCAAATCTACATTCGCTAGAAAGAGCTATATTCATTTGTATATAAGTTTTATATTCTAACGTATATATATTTTTATGTTGAGTGCTAAGATACGAAGTGTTTCACTATCATGTCTATTCTAGTGATTGCGATTTGTATGGCAACGACTTATATAGTGTATTTTAACCAAAACTGTAAAATATTTTTAACATAAAGTAGTTCCTATAAAAAAGGATGTGTTAGGATAATGGTGTTAATGCGGTATTATAGAAAATGTTTTTAAAAAATTTAGGGGCCGTCTTGGTGACGTCATTGATCGCCACATGGAGGAATGAATTATTTTCATATCTAATTTGGTAATACGTGCAATGTCTCAAATTACTGCGGAAAACGGAGAATAGATTCTCAATAACAAATTCTCTCTTCCTGTTCATCTCCGATGAATATACATGTATTAAACAATATTAAAAAAATAAGAACATTCTCACGGTACTGTGACACAGTTTAAAAAAGGAACAAGTTCTTGATGTATTTGGATTTGAATTTCAGTGGAAGAAATATAAGATAAGACTCAGCAGCCAGGAAAAATGCTGAGAATAGGGTACCTTCTCTAAACTCAATTGTAAAATATATATTACTTTTTAACAAAACTTATAAGCATTAACGATATTTGAAGCTGAATTTAATTAAAAAACCAAAATCTTTCCCAAACCCACGTGATTCAGATTTACTACGTCACAACAATATTATTAATTCAAATAGTCGTGTTTCCGTGAATCCTTAAGAAGTTGGAACGTAAACGGATTTTGTTTTATTCAAGTCACCATATTATGACCAACAAGTCCAACCACGTCCAACAAACCACGGCGTTGAGCTCCATCATTTAACACTCAATGTCTCGAATTCGAACAGAAAAGAACGGAGAAGGATCCCATTCCTTATATGTAGGATAAAACATAAAGCAATCTTAATATGTCATTTATAAATTATACTAACAACGCCTCGCAAACTCTGTTTACTTAAGGAAGTCTAAGACTAATATAGAATCGTAATGTTATGTAAATATTTCCTAGTTTATATGTCAAATTCTTGATATCGTCATATATTTCTTATATTTTTCTAAGAAAACAAAGATAAGTTATAGATATCAAAAGCCGGTCGTGGATCAGGTGCACAAAGTGTGACTGTAAAACCGACTGGTTGTGGGTTCGATCCCCACTCGAGGAGATGAAATATTTATTTAAATATATATTTCCCTTTATTCGCTTTGGTGTCGAGGCAAAGCGCGGCGTCGAGTTCTGCCACTCAACACACAACACGCTTCCAGAATCCGGCAGAAAGTGGGGCACGGAGTCTTTTAACACTAGGTTTCCTCTGCCTACCCTGCTGTGTGCGGGATACAGCGTCCCTACCTTTAAGCATTTACGTCATGTACCCAACATGGGCAACTAAATGGAAAATATGTTAACTAACAGATAGTATATTTTTTAAAAAAAACTACGCTTGTCAATACGGTCGTGTTTAAAAAAAATAATTAATTCTATTCGTTCAAATGATTATGTATATTTTTTTTTTATGGAAAAGACACGGCAAACGAGCGTGCGGTCACCTGATGGTATTATTACCGCCGCCCACGACTCCGTGCAAACCCAAAGGAGTTACAGGTGCGTTGCCGGCCTTTAAGATGGGTTGGGCGCCGGGGCCCGGCATTACCTGATGCGAAACGCAGTGGCATAAAGCCACTACTTCACGCCGGTTTTAAATGCCGGGGGTGGTAATGATCCGGTCGAGTCTGCCCATGCGTGTTGCCATTGCTGGCGACGTGACTCTACCACACGTACTTTAGTCACCTCTTACGACACCACCAGTACCAGGATGATCCTATTCTAAGCCGGGATCACACGGCAAAAACGGAAACGGTAACGGTAAAGTATATGTAAAGTATAAGTATATGTAAGCTCATACTGTAAAATTAATAAAAAAGGAAAAAAAAACCAACGGAATTCTTTACAACATTCTAAAGTACTCGCCTCACAATACATATAAAGAAAAAAGACAAAGTAAAACAACTCACAATTCCAAAGAACGCGCCATGAGTCAATAAATCGACCTTAAACTATATATATTTCTATACAATTTATAAAAATACAACAAAAATATTATGTATGGGAAAATTCCGAGAAAATAACATTTATTTGGTAGCGAAAGGTATTTAGTAGATCAATCATTTCGAAGGTTATAGTTATACTGAGTCTCGCTTAATAACCAATTTGAGTATTTTCTTTTGTATGGAGAAAATATATTTACTTTTAGAAGGTCAAATTTTTTAGTAAGAATTGTAGAGACGGTAAGTTATATTTGGTTAACGTGTTAGTTTTATTCGTTGATTCAAAACTACTTTCTAAGGTCATGTTTAATAGTTGTTTTTTTAGCTTGACCTAGTACCTAGTGTTAAAACACTCCGTTCTGCACTGTCCGCCGAATTTTTTAGGCTTTGCGGGTTGAGTGGCGGAACTCAACGCCGCGCTTTGCCTCGATACCAGAGCGAAGAAAAAGAAAATATTTGTAAATAATAATTCATTATTCCCCCGAGTGGGAAACGAATCTACAAACGTCGCGTATTCAATCAGACACTTGTGCTCCTATACCACGACTGCCTCAAATATATAATAGATATTTTGAATTTAAATTAATTAAAAGTAACACTTTAGCTTATGTAAAAATGTTATTGAGTAGAGTTCAGACTCGACAAAGTTAATTGGACATCCTCTAACCTTGTAATATTTAAATTAAGTTTTTACCAATTAAACGACCAGCGCTTTGTAATCATTTATACCATTTTTCTGGTACTTAGCTTTATCAAATTATACCTTTCAACATTTTAGTAAGAAACACAATATAAAATCTCATTCTAAATGACAATATTCCATTATTAAGACAACCACAACCAACTTACCCAAGTAGCTGTCCATTGTTCAGCTGTTCCGGCGGTGATTTGACTGAGAACATGACCTTATCGCTGAGCTCCCCGCGACTGCCGCGCCCCATCAGCGGCAAGTGGATCTGTGTACCTTTGGACTCCATCTTCTTGCCGGGCGTCATCGTCGTGTGACCATCCTGGTGGAAACCCTGGAACAATGGACATTAAATTTGAATGAATTGGCAAAATAAATAAATAAACTGGTATTTTTTTGGTATATATCAAGAGAAAAAACCGAAGATGAAAGCTTATATATCAAAGTTTATTGTACAAATAATATTTTATTATGATTTTTTTTAAATTTTTATTGTAGTTTTATTTTAAGATGAAATTGTTACTTTGAAAAAATTAAATATATAAAAGAAATTAACACGGTGTAAAGTAATTATAATGTAAATTTTCAAAGGTCTGAAAAATTATATTAATTATAATTTCCCTTCATTTATTTGCTATATTTAACCTATTGATAAAGCACTCCGGTCCACACTTCTCTCCTAATTGTACGACATTGGAGGCTGAAAGGCCCCGCTGGCTCAACGCCATGCTTGCATGCATGCTGTCTTACAACCAGAGTAAAATTTTGCCTCGAATCGAATCCACAACTGCGTATGAAGGCATAGATTTTACAATTTTTAAATTTAAAACAAGCTATATTATATGTAAAACGTTATGTTCACATTTGTACGTTAACGGAATTATTATAGGAGCGTGTTGAAAACAATTGACCTATTTCATTAAAATTTCGTTGGTTAATAGTTTCTTCAACATTTTATAAGGTAAAATTTTATTTTGATCCATTTTATTAACTGTTTGTATTTTTTATTCCTATTTTTGTTCAGGTGAAGAGTTCCCTATACCGGAGCGACTCTCAGATTTATTATTTTCAACTTCACGCTGCATCCCGCGCTTGGCAGGATAAGCAGAGGGAATCTAGAAATCTACTGTGAACACACTCCATTCCCATTAAGATTTTTAGATTTTTTTATTTTTACATTTAAGATTCCGTTCACCACTTTCCGCCTAATTCTCTTGACATTGCGTTTTGAGTGGCGGAATTAAAAGCGCTTTGCCTCGTTGCCAGAACGAGAATATTTTTCATATTAAATATTTTATTTCCTCGAGTGGGAATTAAACCCACAACCTCTCGAGTTTACAATCGCATCGCAATTCTGACTGATATTTGAATCCTCAACTACAACGTTTTATATAACAACAGAGGGTTACGTAAAGCGATACAACTTTTTTGTTCAGTTTCACTCCTTCTCCCGCATATGGGAGAGTAAGTAGAGTAAACCTATGATCAAGATATTCCATTACATTTCTACTTTTCGTCTAAATAAATCAAATTTAATATTGACACACCACTGCTTTCGTTGTTCAAAAGTGTTGGTAAAGAATCTAATATAAATTATGACAAATAGCGAAACTATACTGGTAGTTATACTAGCTGCGCCGTTCCTAATTAAATATACTAGAAAAGGAACATTATTTTATATATAAATATCTATGCATTGTATTAATAATAACGATAATCCTATTCATTTAAACATATACAAACAACGTCAGAACAACTTAATTAATAAACGCTAAATACATAATTGTCTTAACCGGGAAATGAACCTGTAATCTGTTGAATTAAGCATACATTCATCTATTTTAAGTTTGTATCAATAAATAACCGAAGCCCTATTTAAGCTAAAAGCTGAAGCCGTATAACATTGATCATAAGACTGTTCCACACGTTATTTTTTATAACTTAAGCCCGGTTTCCACTGCGAAGGAGAAATGATCGAGTGATGCTTAGGTGGAACTCCTTTGAAATAAAATAAGTTTATATTGCCACCAACGAAGAGTTTTTTTAATAATTTCTAATTATTTCGGTTCGCTCCCTAGAACTGAGCGAGTTTATTACAATTTTTTTAATAGGCCCCCTTCAGTCGGCTGGATGGTGGAATATTATATAATAATATCTTATAGTACTTCCAGTCTCTGATAATAAATCTCACTGAAACATAATATTTTCCAACATTTTCTTTTAACAAACTGCTTTATTAATAATAATAATAATAATATATTTATTCATCAAATTAAATTTAACAAATTGCCTCTTAAACCAAGAGGTGTGCGTTGGTAGCCGTACTAGTATAAACTGTGTCACAGCTACCAGCGTCTTTGCCCCTTTACAATTTTAATGACATTTTAGACATTTGAATCATCTAATTATCAGTTAAATATTATAAAAATATAAAAATGAAAAAGTAAAATAAAAAAAAAAAACAAAACGATACAATATTTTAAAACCGCCTAAAGCAAAAACAAACTAACAAACAACTTATAATACAATTAATCAAAGAACAAAGTGTAATTACCACATTAAATATATATATTTCTATGTGTGTATGTGCTGCTGTGTGTGTGTGTGTGTGCGTGTGTGGGAGTGCGTGTATATGCCCATGATATGGGTGTATATTTATTTAGCCGAGAAGAAAATTCTCAGTATCTATGTACGATAAATTTTGAAGCCAAGTTGTAACAATTTTTTTGCATTTAAAAAAAGATAGTGGATATATATACCTAATTTTGTTGATTTTATTGTATATGTGGCTGCTGATAATATAAAATTGAGTGCGGGCGGACCTCGTTCTGGAGTACGCGGTTTCACAGACCCTGGACTTATTACGTTTGCAAGTAGGCCTGAAAGTAATACTTTTATGCTTGCGAAGTATCACCAACATTATGAAGAGTTTCCTAACCGAAAGAATAGACGTCTCACGGTAGAGTAGATCCGTACTGTAACGTCTAGGTTTTCCCAGCATAACTTTCAAAATAGCCCTTTGAGCACGTTCTAAGGAGAGTAGTGTATATTTGCTGGTGCCCCCCCAAACAACGATGCAATAGCTTAGAAGACTTTGTACGAGAGCATAGTACACCGTGAGAAGGATTTGGGGATCACCCGAATTTCTAAGTTTTTTAAATACCGGAATTATTTTACGTAAACGGTTGGCTATGTTATCAATATGAAGTGACCAGCTCAAACAGCAATCCACAGTAACTCCCAAATATTTCACATTGAAGGCGCGAGAAAGATTAAGACAATTGCAGTCATCCTGACGAGAGCAAGTATGCGCTTTGATGGTAAAATCGGAAGACGGTTGGGAGCTTAGTCGGTGAGAGAAAGCTACAAATTTAGTTTTGTCAATATTGATAGTCAAAAGGTTGGAATTATACCATTGTGTCACTAATTTGATAGCATTCTCGGCATAGTTTTTAGCCTCAACCCATTCTCTCCCATGTATTACCAACACAGTGTCGTCTGCGTAAGCGATCATTCTACAGTTGGGCAGTGACATATTACATAAGCTATTAACGTATAACAGAAACAGAGTAGGACCCAGAACACTTCCCTGGGGAACTCCAAAGGAAATAACTGCCTTGTCACTTACAAATTGATCAATTCTGACATACTGAGAGCGGTTAGTTAGATACGAGCGAAAGATATCTAGAGCCATACCACGTATGCCAAAAGATTCCATTTTGTTAAGTAGGATGGGTATAGATACAGTGTCGAATGCCTTGGATAAATCAAGGAAAAGTCCGATAACCTTAAATTTGTTGTCCAGATGCTTAGCTATAGTTTCCGTAAGCAACAAAGCAGCGTCCTCCGTGGATTTGTTTTTAATGAAACCAAATTGATTGTCAGCAAGGATGTTATGGTGTTGAAGATAACGTGTCAATCTTTTATTTAGTAGCTTTTCTAGGATCTTGGAAAGGACTGGGAGAATCGATATAGGTCGATAGTTATTAACACTATTTCTGTCACCTGTTTTGTAAATGGGATGAATTAGAGCCCTTTTAAAAATATCCGGGAAAACACCGGTTGAAAAGCAAAGATTAAATATATGCGTAAGAACAGGGGTTATACTAACGCTGACCTTTTTAATTACTGATGTGTGAATGCCGTCAATGCCAGGAGCCGAATCTTCTTTTAAGTTAGAGATGATAGTCTTAATCTCATCATTATCAGTGTCGTAAAGTACCATGGATTCATTTAAAGTATAAGGATGAGGATTTTTGAAGGCTATTTCTGAACTAAGATTGTGAGGGCGTTTAGCAAGTATGGCATTAGCATATGTCGCACCAATTTCAGCAAAGTAATCGTTAATAATGTTGACAGAAACATGAGGATTATTATGTAGGTCTAGTAAGGGAGTAGGAGAAGGAGAGGGCTGCTTAAAATAGGTAATTTTATTTATTATATTCCACGTACCTTTTAGATTATCTTTATATTTCAGAAATTCGCTTTTCTCATATGCAATCTTTACTTTCTTTATCAAGTTAGTGCAAAAGTTACGGTATCTGATGTAAGTAACTCTGAGTATCGCATTGGCAGGATCACGCTTACTTTTTTGGTGCAATTTGTCACGGTGTCTTATACATCGTACTAGTCCCGGAGTCAACCATGGCTTGATTGGACGCTTCCTATGTGAGACTTTAATAAGTTTTGAGTGAGTAGTTATGGCTTCAGAAATTATGTCAGTAAGGAGGCTAGCAGCTGTATTGGCATCAGTAGAGTTAAGTACACATGTATAATCAATTTCAGAAAAAGATTGAATTAACGACGAATAGTTTATTCTAGAAATGGTAGTTTTAGACCTATGACACTTTATGTTACATAGTAAGCACAAAACCAATGGCGCATGATCAGTCACATATGAGTCGAGAATATACGTAGCTGCGTATCTGTTGGTTCGTAGCATTACGTGATCAATACAGCTTTTGTTACGAGTCGGAAGATTGTGGGCGCTTAAAAAACCGTGGAAAGCCATCATGTCCAAATATTTACCACTATTTGCGTCGTCACTATCTGGAGCGATATTAATATTTATATCGCCAATAACAGCTACGGATTTAACATGCTTGAGTGATGACAAACATAAATCAAGGCTATCACAAAATTTACTAATATTACTGTTAGATGGTGATCGGTATACTGCTACTATAGCATATTCATTGTTATATTTCAGGATAAGAGAACTAGCATCAGATAGTCTTGACTTAATAATGGAATGCTTTATTACTGTTTTTATATACATTATAACACCATCGTTTTGGTTCTGATAATCCGAGCAATAGGAAGTGTATCCATCGATACAAGGTGGATTAGTTGTTACAGAAAGCCAACACTCAGTAAGAATCAATATATCAAACCTGATACAAATTCTTTCGAGGAGAACAGCAAATGCATCGAAGTTACAGGATATACTACGAATGTTGGTATGCATTACAGTTAGAGAAGTCTGAGATATATTTATATGATTACCCAGATCCTCCGGAGAACACACCATGGCTTCGGATACTTGAGCTGAATCGATGTCATTAGATATATCATTTAAGGGAAACATTATAACCAGATAATCCGTTGCGGCATTTCTTTGGTAAATACGAGTGAACCTTTTTTGATATCTTGTGTTTGGATGCAATGTATTCTGATAAAGTAAGTAAAAATAAGTAAAAATGGGCCATGCAATGTACTGATTGTGTATTTAGAAATAATGTATATTGAAGAGTATTATGAGTGAGTGATAAAAACACAGTGCTCAGAAATGGATAATTACAATTACCTATGAAGAAATACTGAGTAATCATTAAAAAAATAATATAAAAATATTCTGAAAGTTCAAAATTAAAGTAAAATATAATAAACACGGTTGTTACAACTAGTCACAGCTCAGGCGATGACAGAAGACGGCCCAGGTCATTTTCAGTGTCGATACGATAAGACTGACCACCTATAGTCTTACGGAGAAATACTTTTCCATGAGCTGTCCAACAAAACTTGTAGCCGTTGTTATTGCTAAACTCCCGTGCCAAATGAAAAATTTTTCTTGCTTTTTGGGTTAAACACTCGCTAATATAGACTGGCTGGGGTTCCCCATTTAGGTTAAGATGTGAAGTATTTAACTTAATTGTAGTATTATTGCGATTATAGGCTTTTACAGAAGCTAAGATTTTTTCTTTTATAGGAACAGAAGAAAAATCTGCTATTATGGCCTTGTTTACCCGATTCTTCTGATTCAGTCGAAACACATCCCGTATTTGATTATCCTCTATATTAACACTAGTAGCGGCCCCAATATTTTTCACTAAAGCGAGAAGGTCATTTTTAGTTTCGTTATTTTGGACAGGAACGTTTCTAATTTCGACACTGGTATGTTTTTGTGATCTTTCGAGGTCCTCTACCTTCATCTCCATATGTAAAGAAAGGATATCAAAACGGAACGTCATAAACTAGATTCCCTTTTTAAGCAGGATCACACTGTATCTCGCATTTAGCAGAAGAAAAGGAAATATATATTTAGCATTGGTTATATTTTAATCAAATTAAAGTGGAAACCGCAACCGCACTAAGAATAGCTTACCAAAAGGTTAGTAGAAAATCACCGACAAACACAAAACAGGACTTCCCGAGATAAAATAAAGCTTTCAGTAATGAAGAAAACGACAATGATGAAGAAAGAACACTTTGAATACCTGACAAAAATATAAAAGGCTAGAGATTTACTCGATTAATTGTTGAAATTTATATATTTATCGATAGGTTTTAAAATATTTATTCTAGTGGTCCCCTGTCTGTCTACTAAAAATAGAAACATTCGTGATATATTTTTGAACCTTCAGCATTTTTCTCGGAACAGGTTAGGCAGAGACAACTTAGTGCCAAGGCACTGCGTTCTCCGCTTGAATATAATTCACAGCATCTTGTAATAATACAAATTTAGTTATAAATCGATCCCGCGACCTAATAAGCCATCTAAACAAACAAATATCAACACCGCCAAAACGAATGTAGCAATCTATTCAAATACAAGAGCTATATTCCGCAGCCAATTCGCAATAAACTAAAAACAGGTTTTCAGTATAGTGAAACGAGTATTTCACTCGGATCAGCCACACTTGACATAAAAAGAAAATTGAAAAGCCCGATGTAACGAGAGCTCGTGAATGTGAGAGGGAAATCTACTAAGTAACTTGGGAATTAACACTTTTTTTAAATAGTGATGTGCTTTTACACGTATTTTTTATAGGATAATGATCCTGGTGGTGATCGATCACTTCGTTTTTCTTTAGCTTTTGCCTTCACACTGTATCCCGTACATAGCAGTGTAGGCAGAGATATTTCATTTTCTTGAGTGGGAATCGAACTCACAACTTGTCACGGTTAAGCCTCACGCCTTAAATCTAGCCTTTACAATGACAAACTAGCTTATTTTGTCAGAAGTTAAGATTCGATAGTCAACATTTTTCTAAATCTAGATTATATCAAATTTGGAAAGAAATAATTAAGCCTCAGAACTTTTTTTAACTATAATAGTTATTAAGCATGCCTAATAAAGGCCTTTTATAGGCCACTCGTAGCGTAGGCACAAAGTGTGACTGTAAAAATCCAATAAATAATGTTTCCATCTTTCTTTCTTAAAAATAGGCACCATATCGTTGTTTCAATGGAAAATGTACTTACGACCGTAAATAGATTTCATTTTAATATAATAAGATAGTATTGTGTATGACCTGGGGGGTTTCATTTTTCAACTAGTATAGGCCGAAAATAACGTATGCTCGAGGTCTCGAAAAATAGTATTAAAAAATAATTATAGTACACGACATAATCAACAGATAGTGATTTTAAAATTTTGTAATTTTGATAAGATAAGGTATATTTAATTATTATGTAATTGCCCTTTTTTATTTTCTTTATCGTCAATTTATGTTTATCTTATTTGTATCAATGTAGCATTGAAGGGACCAAACGGGTTGATTAATTTAAAAAACTTGCAATATTTTTTTTATTTCATGATATTATTGTTTTTTTTTTCGTTGCGAATATGATGTTAATACTGTTAGCCTTGTTGACCTTACAGCCACACCAAATGGGTACATTACCCATGAGAAATTGCAAGTACTACGTGACTGCTTGAGAGGATGTCAACAGCGCGGCGGCAAAGTTGTCTCCTGCGGGAATCGAACCTCGGCTTGCGGCCGTCAATCGGCCAAGATATTATTATCTCATTCGCCTTCTTGTATTTGCTGATCGTCCTGCCGTCTATAAAGAGTGTCTTATCACTTCATCCTGTCTATCATTTACGTAGTTCATTCATGAGAAATTTTATCTTTGATATATAGCTGGTTCAAATAAAAAATATTACTAAAATTAAATTTAAAAAAAATTACCGCGCCATAGGGACTCCTCCATGAGTTAAATAAATTAAACTAGTTTATAAAAAAAAGTTATTGTCATTCTTTGTCAATATATATTATATACAAAATTCATAGTTGTTTTTATAACTGTTTTTTCTTTTAGAACAGCCTAGTTAAGCTGTTTAAAAACAATACATTAGAACAATTATGAGAATTCAACAAATTTCTTTTGTTTAAATAACAATTTAAGTAGGTAATTTGCAAAGCACGTAGGAAAGAATGCACTGCACAGCACACACAACTGTTACAGGAGTTCACGAAGCTTAACCTAGTCATTACAGTAATACTACTTAGTTACATACATATTTAAAGAAATTTACAAACAAGACTATTCACTCAAGAAAAGATGCATAAGGACATTATAATAAATGTATATTTATATTATATTTCAAAGTGATTTCCAAAATTTTTGCGATCGAAAGTGTATGTATGAATAAAACTTTTTTTTATAAGATACAATAAAAATGACGTTTTTATTTTCATCTTCAAACTTTTGAGATTTTGAGTGAGAACCTTTATGAGTTAAGATAGTCGATTCACTTCATTTCCTGTAAAAATCGACATATACGCGGAAATTAGCACTGCACTTTATCTTATGGCAACAAATAATTAAACATAATGCATTCCCTCAAATGGGAATTGAAATTAAAATCCATTTAAGCCGCGTTTAAAGTTATAAGGATATCCTACTGCTGAACTCTACTGCATCACGGTGGCCCCCATAGTAATGCATAAATGTAACTTATATATTCACACTTATGAATTATTCTGTGACTCAGATAACCGCATGAGGCATTGAACTTTAATAAAAAGGAAAAATATCTCTGGTTTTGATAACAACGTTTTCTCTAATTTTTGTTTTGCTTGATGATAAATGAAAAAAAATATACACAGCTTCACGCTGTATCCCACACACCGCAGGGCAGGCAGAGAGAACCTAGTGTTAAGACACTCCTTCCTGCCGAATTCTGGAAGCATTGCGTGTTGAGTGGCAGAACTCAACGCCGCGCTTTGTCTCGACACCAGTGCGAAGAAATGGAAACATAAGTTTAAGTAAATATTTCATGTCCACAAGTGGGGATCGAACCCACGACCAGCCGATTTTACAGTCACACTTAGTGCCCCTGCGCCACGACTGGCCTCACACGAGTCACAACTACTTCATATATATGATGTTATTATACATACGTATTATAGTATTACATTTATATCCATGTGTCAATATCTAATAAAATACGAAACAATGATAATTTTAAGATTAATCACGGCGATAAAATTGGTTATAATTCTAGAATATTTATAATTTAATGTAATTTTCAATTAAAAAAAAAACGAACTTATCTTTTTATATGTTGGACCGCGACTTGCTTTGGTAAAGAGGTTTATTGAATAAATATTAAAAGGCTAGTATAAAAACCAATCGTATTTAAAAAGAAGGGTTTCCTCAAGCAACCACGTAGTGCTTGCGATTTCTTAGAGACTAGTATTCCTTTCCATTCCCGTCCGGTGCCGTTGTAAGAGACGTTACAGCAAACAACACGTCAAAAAAGAAGGAAAGACGGGAAGAATGAGTGTCCGTGTTCTTTATTTTCGTTTAAATTTAAATAAATTTCTTTGTACTTAAAATATGTCAACGGAAATTATTTGTAAGTATTTAAGTATTTTGTTTAAGTCTAACAAAAATATGTTTGAAATAGGCAAAGAAAATCGTTTCTCTATATTATATCTACCTACTAACCTACAGTATCAACATAACAAAGAAAAAAATCTTGGATGCTGGCAACACATAAACAAAAAATTAAGTATAAATATTTTTAACTAATTGCCACTTCCCACATAAGGAGACTATGTGTTTGATAAACGTAGAATTATTTACATATGTATTATAATAGAAAAGGACACGTGTCATCGATATACTACACAAAACGCTACGTTAAATTCCGCCACTCACCGCATAATATCTAAAAATTGTAAACGGAAATGTATAAACACTATTTTCTCTCCTCTATAAAGATTAATACAGTACCAATATGCCACAATGGCGAATTTATCACCAATATCAAAAGAACAGGTAAATTACAGACATCCCCGTCATTATTACACGAAACGCGACATTCAAATCCGCCACTACACACGCACAATCTAAAAATTAAAACATAGTGTCTAAACACTATTTTCTCTCCTCTACAATAAATATTAATTCAGCAAATCCTACCTGTACCAATGTGCCGCTTATATTCGCCAACATCACACGTCCAGACGTCCCACCTTTAATAGATTAACACCGCTACTGATTTAAATAGTTCATTGGATTCCGTTATCAGTTCTTACGCACTTGAGCTTTAATATCTATAGTTTTATAATATTTTTTTAACGTTTTTTTTAATCTTTGGTCTTTCTAATTGTTGTATGCTATGTCATAGTAATGATATGTAAGTTTGTTTTATGCTATAAATAAATTGAAAAACAAATGGAAGGATAAATATTAAAGGAAATGTAGTGAACATTTGAGACGAAGCCACTGATGGCAAGCTGACTGTTTGTTATAGCTCCACTCGGAAGATTGAGATATTTCCATTTACTTACTCTGGTGGATAATGTGCGGAGTTGAGGTCCGACACTTTATACGCAGTGTCTCGAATTTGGACGGAAAGCGAAGTTTTTCTGCTAGCTGCTATATACGGAAAAAAATCATAGAAAGAAATTTTCATATTCCAATATAGAGATGCGTCACAAAACAATACCTTAAATAGTCGGAAGAGCCACAGTATAAGATAAAATTGCTTTATTTTACACATCCTTCTCGATACAATATACAAATTATATTAAATTCCGTCGCATATATACGAATCGAATAGAATATATTAGGTATTTCTATATAAAAAAGACCCCAAAAGCTTTAACAGACATCTGCCGATATTATTACATCTTTAGCGGAACAAATTGGATCGGGCTATATAGGTAACTGGATTTTTTCAGTCACGCCACGACAGAGTATTGAACTAAACTGAAATACAGGCAAAAAAATCAAATAGAAGGTTACGTAATAATGAATTTATGATGCTTTTGTACGACTTTTTTCTTTTTCTTTATTAATAAAATATACATTATCCGAAAAGTTATGCCATGAAATCATTTTTTTTATAGAAAAACTATTTTTGTCATCTTTTGATAATTTATAGGGAACATACAAGAGATAAATTGTTAAACCGATTATAAAGTGGTCTTCATCACGTGGTCTGACAGCATCTAACAATTATAGCGATGTTTTTGTAAATTAATTATTAGATATTATTTCTCCGCTCTAACAACGCAAAAAGCGTCGTTAAATTCCGCCACTCTTACGCAATATCTTGTCTACTATTTTATTCTGTTTTTTAGTTATTTTAAGTTATTTATTGTTATTATACAACCGAACTACATCGTCTGTGAAAATTTCAACTGTCTAAATATCACAGTTTTACCACTGACTGATAAAGTCCCAGACAACCTTGTCTGCCCGATAACTATCTGAAAGTTTATTCGTAACTAATGAAACCTAGTCTCCCTAACAAAAATATAAGACACGAAAATCGAAATAAAATCGTGTCAGTCATATTATCCGCATTAAATAAGTCCCAGATTTGTTAGAGCGCCTAATTTACTGTATACTGGGTCAGGTCAATATAAGTACGTATGGCTTGATAACGTAATACTTTTATAATATTTTATATAAAGAAATATATGTATTTAAGTTATCCAAATTCAAAGATCTCAAGATCTCAAGATTCGAAACTCAGCGTCGCGTTTTGTCTACCGAAAATAAATTAGCGAAAATTAAAAAAAACTACCTCCAAAGGTCGAAGAGGGCAATTGCCGGTTCGATTCTCTCTCTCACGCGCGGAGTTCAGTCGACTCTAGCTCTAGAATTCGGGAGAAGGGGATGAGGAACGGAAAGTCTTAACACTAGGTTCCCAGGTTCCCTCTACTATGTGCTGCGACGTAGGATAAAAGCAAGTCATTAAGATTGCCTACAAAACATCACTTTCATAATATTCCCACGTCATGTGGAATTAAATCGATTGCATCGAAATACCGCCTTTTCTTCTATAATCCTGATAAAACTACAATGTTGTTATCTGTAATGTGTTTCATTTATCTTTACACCTATATGTTTTGATAACGTTACACTAATTTTAGAAGTTAATGAAATGTAATTGAGAAATAAATTGTTATATATTTATATATATGCCAATTTATTTCTCAATTGTGTGTATGTGTGGTCCTTCTGTCACCAGTATCTCATATACTGATATGCAGATATATGAAAATTTCATAGATTATGCTATGTTGCCACTTTAACAGCAAATACTAGAAAATAGAATTGAATAAATATTTCAGATGACAAAAATTGAGGGTTAGCAAAGAAAACAGGGGTGGAACACAACGCCGTCATACCATAACGAGTAAGCAGGACTATTGCCAAAGTGTCAATAATAATGAAAGGTTTAATAGGAAACAATTAACTCACTGAGACGTGAAGAAACATAATAAATTATTATTAAGGACAGAACAAAGAGGCTTCATTGCGAAAGTAGGTCGGAATGAATGAAGTAATTTTTAAATGAAAATGTACAATTATAGTCTTATTTAAATACAAACTATTTCAACATTTTTGTATCAATATATAAAGTAGAGTAAAATCTAGGGTTAAGACACTACGTTTTCATCAGTCTGTAAAAAATGAGCGATAACTGTCCCTCAGTTTTTTTACAACCTTTTCATTAGGTTGACTTGTAACTATGTAAAAAAATGTAAATTTAAAACTAAGCTTTCTTAAAGGTTTTTTTATGGTGTATTGTATTTTACAAAGCAATTTCATTTCATAATACCTTATTAGGTAATATAAAAATGTCATCCATCATTTGGTTGCGACGACCATTTTATATTTACAATAGTATCAGAACTGAAGTCCTAATCCAAATTTTGTTTTTGTATTCTCATTGTATCTGTGAATATGAGAAATATTAAGATACTCTTTTCCTATTAATACGCTTCCGTTCGCCACATTCCGCATAATTGTTGAAGCACTGCGTTATGAGAGACTGAACTCAACGCCGCACTTTGCCTCGTTATCAAAGTGAAACAAAGAAAGTGTTAAATATTTCAGTCCCTCAGGTGGGAATTAAACTCACAACCATCGCGTTAGCTGTCCCACGCCTGTGCCCCTGTGCCACGATGGCTTCAATAACATGGAGATTGATTGCCGAAGATTTTATATATTCATTATTGTATTATAATCTGCAATAATATTATAACGCCAAACCATTTTTTTTTTAAGTTTAACGCGCTCTTTGAATAGTTCCTGAATCTCAGGAACCATTTATCGGTTGAAATTGAAAGTTATTTTTGTTTTGGATAGTATTTTTATCTAGGAAGTTAATATTTGTACCTTGGTCGGAACTCAACGCCACGATTTGCCTGGTTACCAGGCAAATCAGTGTTACCACAGGCAGTGTTACCAGGCAGAGCGAGGAAATGAATATATTAAATATTTCACTTCCCCAAGTGCGAGACGAATCTAAAACTAAAAAAAAATATTGAAAACATATAGGTACATATATCTAACATGAATACTAGAATTTATTTAAATTTAAAATTCAAAGTAGTTTAGAACATTATATAGGACAAGTTTAATTGTAAAATCTGAGTTATAAACAAAATACTTTGAGTCTAGGGAAATTAAACTGACGGCGCTGTGTCACTTAGAACGATGCGCTATCACTGAAAGTTATCTCATTTAATTTTATTTGTGGAATGATACTGTTATAACATAAAGATATTATATGAATATATAGTGCCACAGGAGCACAAGCGTATGATTGTAAACGCGATTGGTTATGGGTTCAATTCTCACTCGAGGCAATGAAATGTTTAATATTTTCATTTCTTCACTCTAGTGTTAAAACAAACCATACGCAATTCATTTTAAAAATTCGATTTAAAGTGGAGCGGAGTGAAGGTGAAAAAATTATGATATTAGCAAAAAGCAACACTGTATCCCGCGTGTAGGGAAAAATTGTGTAAAAAAATCTATATATAAAACTCTTCCGTTGCCAAGGGACTGACAGATAACGCACAGACGAAACCACTAAATAGTTATAATTTGATACGTTACATTAGTTATAGGGTGAACTCCAAGAGTATTTCTCGATATTCCAACACATGGAACGGATTAAAAGCATTTTTCATTCTATGTCTTAAAATCTACACAAAATTAGCTACGGGCGACGTCTAGTTTATTAAAATTATTCTTAATACTCACTTATCATTTCAAAGTCCAACTGGACATCAAGGCGAGGAAAACATACATACAAAACTATATACACTAGGTACATTCTTCATACTCAATCGAATAGAATCGTCATTTATACTCAACTCACGTTCGCTCTGAGATTTGTCTCGCAATCCATTTACGTTTCAACGATTTGGACTTGTAAAACATTTATAGTTAGTAATGCCGAAAGAACATAACTATATATTAATAAACTATTTAAAATAACAAATAGTAACTCAACATGATCTTAAGATTATCTGTATTCATACTATAAACATAAATATAATTCAAGCAGAATTTCAACCTGCTATAATAGCGGGTTGAAATTCTGCTTAATAATAATAATTATGATTATTTAAATAATAAAAAAGTCGTATACTTTTGAATAGAAACACTACGAAGTCTTGTTATTCTAAATATTATAAAAATGATATTATAATTTGAGGCCGGCCGTGGCGCAGTGGCACGAAGTGTGACTGTAAAACCAACTGGTTGTGGGTTCGATCCCCACTCGAGGAGATGAAATATTTACTTAAATTTATATTTCCATTTCCTCGCTCTGGTGCCAAGGCAAAAGCGCGGCGTTGAGTTCTGCCACTCAACACGCAATGCCTCTAAAATTCGGCAGAAAGTGGGGAACGGAGTGTCACACGAGGTTCCTTCTGCCTACTCTGCTGTGTGCGGGATATAGCGTGAAGCTAATTTAATTTAATTTTAATTTTTTTTTATATTATAATTAATATCATGGAAAGATTAACTAACAACAATTAACTTGATATAATATAACTTATAACCTACCTCAATAAATGGACTATTCAAAACAAAAAATTTTTTAACTCGAACCATTCTATAATAGTCAATAGGCAGTTGGCTATATAACGATGATACACAATTAAGTACGCATAATACATATATCTACTTATCATAAATACATAATCCTAAATCCCAAAGGTTGACTTGAAATCACGCCTTATCATTCAATAGCAAGGTAGCTACTAGATTAGTTAATTTTTGATAACACTATCTAAATACATTTGTCCGTCGTGTTGCAGTGTAAGAAATGTCTGATAGTAATAGATATCGTCACTAAATGCGCAAGTGTGGAACGGAAGTATCTGAACGGATTATTTTAACAATAGGTTTCCAGGTTCTCACTACCTGCTATGTGTAGACAGCAAAACGTAACGTAACGCAAAATCTATAAATTCAGCTAAAGACGGAGAACGCAGTGTCTTGTCTCTTTCTGTTTAATCTGCTATACGTGCAATGTCACATTTACTACAACATAATTCATTCATTGTTTAAGCCCGTTAATATCTAACATTGGTCATCTCAACATCATACCCCTCCACCTCTTACCTCTATAATACCTCGTTTTTTGGGTCGCGGGTTAAAAAAGAAACGATTACTAGAGAATATAGGAGAGGCAGAAGCTAAGAACTATTATTGAGAATTCAAGTTTACAAGGAAATATTATTAAGCAAAATTGTATAAAATAGGAGACAGTGTTTATAACCGGATAGAAAATTGTAAACTGAGTGATTTTGTAAATACAACCAAATAAAGATTAAAACTATTAGACTACGTAGCTCTACATTTATTAACGCATATCGGAGCTGGCCATGTAATCCTAGTATAGAAAACACTGTTTCCCATTCTCCGCCCGATATAGAGGCATTACGTGTAGAGTTGCGAAACTCAACGCCGTGCTTTAATGAACTACAAATACTTTTAGTTAATTAGCCAATGAGATAACAGCAATAACAATTCAGTCAAAGAATGTCTTAGTCATAAGTAGAAAGTCAGTATAACTCGTGTTGACACAATGAAACAAGGAAGCTGACTGCTCTAAGCCTGAAAACGATGTAGGACAAGATAACGTAACAAAGCAATGTGAATAATTTCTCAACGTCTTCAATCGAACTATAAATGGTGACTTAATTTTTTATATATGCACAAATTCCAACAGCGTATGTTCTTTCTTTGTTTTTTTTTAGGATTTCATAAATTTTAAAGCAAAATTGAACCCTTATTTCATTCATTCACTTTGTTGTCCGTTCGTCTGTCTGTCTGTCAAGAGCCTTTATCCCAGGTACGCTTGGAGATATCAATTTGAAATTCAAAACATATACTCAGATCTAGGTCCATCATTTCATGAAAAACTTATATTTCTAGATTTACTTAAAAAACTACAAGACAAAGGGAATCAAAATTAATAGGTTATTTTCGGTTCAAGAGCCGCAAAAAAAATTGGTATTGAAGCCGCTAGTAGTCAGATATCAGATGAAAGGGCTCTAGCTAAGCTAAGCTTGAATTTCTGAAAAAAGACACGCTGTTTCTCGGGTAAAGTAGGGTAGGCGAAAATTAGTGTTAAGATACAACGTTTCCCATTTTCTGCCAAAGTTTTGAGGCATTGCGTGGTGGAAGGCAACACTGTACTTTTTGCCTTGGTACCAGAGTGAAAAGAATTGAAACATTATTAAATAATTCCACCGATTGGGAATCAAACAGACAACCGTCGCGTTTCTTTCATACGCTTGTGCTCTTGTGCCGCGACTAACTTCAATTATCTTTTGCGCCGGATACAGCGTAAGCAAACAGAGAATAAGAAATTACAACCTTGAAAAATATTGTCGTATTTATACTAGAAAATTTTTCTTTGCAAAGCTAAAGCTTTTCATCTTACCGGAAAGCTTGACTGATAGTGTGGGTGGCGAAACGAGGCCCACGTTTTGGTTTTAAAGGTTACTATGTCGTAATACTTGAAAATTATGTATGTTTGTCTTTTTACTGAAAATGCAAGAATAGTCCAAATATTTTGTTTTCAGAGATTCTTTAAAAAAAATGACTTATGCTTTTAGTTTTACAATTTTTAAGATTATGGAATAACGACGTTTATTTGTAACATTGATATACGAGTATAGCAGGATATACAGAGGGAACCTAGGGTTAAGACAGATGAAACTCAATGCAACAATTTGACTTAGAAGGAAAATGAAAACAATTTATTATCCCCAGTTATAATCAAACTCACAACTATCTCGTTTACAGTCAGAATTAAATATAATTCAATATATTAAACCTTATTCACATTTATATTAAATCGACAAATGAAAAGAGGGCTAATAATAATTGTTTCGTATGTGTAATAAAACACAAAACTAAAACTTTCTTTCTTCTTCTTCGTCTTTGGCCTCCATAATATTAATAGTTTCTTCACTTTATTAATATAATAGAGGTCGCCGTATTAGACTGACGTAATATGCGTCATATTTATCGATTTATATACTTTTTTGAACCAAACCAATGTACTGAACTGACGTACATATAAAAAAATCAATGTCAGTACATTGATTTTTTTATATGAAAAAAATGTGTATTTTCATTATACGAGTAAGTCAAAAATATCCTGTGTGATGAAGCAAGTAAATGTCGTACCACAATTAAATACGATATGATATTTCCATCAGTATAACAAGCGAAGCAAGTTTGGTTGGCGAGCGCAGCGAACTAGCAGTGAAGCTTCCTTGTATATCTATTCAATATATTTTTTTAGTCTTTAAGAGTCCCTCTCACATGTCAGGGTAGTCAGAAAGCATCGATTGTTAAGACACTCCGTACTCTACATTCAATTCAATGGACAAGCAAGTTGATTGATGATTGAGGAGTGGCGAAACCAAGCCCCGCGATTTGTCTTACCAAAACGGGTATATGAAAGTAACTTAATAGCTTATATTCTAATTTCTAATACTAATAAATGTATAGTTGTACTTACTTGTTTACTCGAATATACTTATATAGATATATTTTTGTAACCGGTCCGTAAAGGTCAATTCTTTTATAAGTTATTGGTTACTAAGATCACCATTACGATTTTATATACTTCCAATTAATTGGTCTTCGAAATTATTGTTGTTGAATTATTATTTTATTTACCCATTTGAAATTTGATTAATCTATACCAATTTCAGTTTTTTTTCGTGAATGTTGGATGACAGGTATATTTATCGTAAAAGTTTTTATAAATTAACATCATCACATTATCATAAGCCTAGCGGTTACTTAGGTTGTATAAAAATATCTAGGCTCAAAGTCTCATCTCAAACTCATATCCACCAGACATACAATAAATATGTACTTTATAAAAATATTTTAACTTCAATAAAACGTTATTTTAAATGCAATAATTAAACATTAAATAATATAAACAAAATATTAATATTTTTTAATATTTTTATTATATTATTTTTTAGTCACGCAGTTACTCACGCGGGGGAATAATTATTTGGATTTCCCCCACAGAGTAGGGGGGAATCCAAATAATTATTCCCCCGAGCGCGCATCGAACTCGCAACCTTTGCGTGGATACGATGCGACGAAGTGTTTTGTGAATTATTTAAGAAAATAAAAATTTAATTATACAATGTATATATATGTATATGAAAATATTTACTTTAGTGCCACTCGAGTTTTACGTGGAATAGTGAATACTTGAGAGAAATATGAACGTGACCAAGTGCCGTGCTCAGTTTCCATTTCCAACCAAGGTTAAGAATGTTTATAAAAGCAGAGTATAATTTTGAAATTAGGTACTTTTATATTAATATTTATTTTATGTCGTTAAACTGTATAACGCATATAGCAGGGTAGGCAGAGGGAACCTTTATAAATACGGGCCCTAAAGCGTTTGCCAATTTGGACTTTTGACCTGTAACTTATGCCTTAGTGTATTTGGCATTTTTAATTTTTTTCCATCTTTATACAGAAAGAAAACATAGCGGCAACACATTCCGTTATCTATTTTCCAGAACTTTATGTTACCATCATTTAACTATTTTAATTTCTTAATTCCTAATTCGATGGAAAGTGAAGAACGTAATGTCTTAAGATTAGGTTCCTTAGGATACAGCTCGAAGCTATTTTTTTATAATTTCCCCTATAAAAAGATCGAACCTTAAATATTCGCTTGACACTTTGAAGTTTATAACATTATGTAAAGCTTTGCTATAAGATTTACTTATTATATAGGTACCCGCAAGTTCTTCAACTATATTTATGTCAAAGAACGATCGAACACCGTAAATTGAACAAACTTATACTTAACACACTTTACTTCGTAGATAATGTTATTTTTTTATTTGCTTCACGCTATATTCCGCATATAGCAGAGCAGACAGAGGGAACCTGAGAATTTTGTTCTAAGACACTCCGTTCCAAATAAGGCACTTCCGTTCCCCACTTTCCGCCAAATTCTGGATGCGATGCGTGTTGAATGTCGGCACCGCGTTTCCGTCTTGTTAGCAGAGCGAGGTGAAATAAAAATATTAAATATTGTATTTCCTCGAGCGGGAAACAAACCTACAACCGATCACGTTTACAATCGCACACGTGTGTCGTGGGAAAATCTATAGGCAATATATGCTAACGAAAAAATATATAAAAAGAAAATAATTCATTATTACATATTAAATTTTGGTTATTTCCTATAATTTTAAGCCTGGTATCCACTGCAAGCGGAGCGGGCCCATTTAGGATTGGGTTAAGCTTGCAAGAGTAAAATGCATACATACAAATGTATTTCCACCAATAAAAAGTCGAGCGGACAGGATCGAGTAAGAAGAAAGAGTTGAAATGAACTCGCTCAGCTCTAGGGAGCGGAGCGAGCATATAATAAAAAACTCTTTGTTGATGAAAATGTAAACATATTTGAAAAGAGTCCGATACACTTCAGGAGTTCCGATAATCTTTCGCGGTGGAAACCGGATTTTAAAAGTGATAATTTTGGACTGCGTGTGGGGGGAGATGATTTTCTATCACACTTCTGCTCATAGAGTAAGCCAAACACAGTGTTAAATTCCGCACGCACGCCATGTCTCGAATTTAAGAGAAAATGGAGTGTCTTAACACTAGACACGTAGATAACTAAGCTTACGATGAAGAAACGAAAAAAAATAACTACTAACTAATAATAAACGACTATATTCCACAGTATTTTTCTACAACGGCGATAGTTACGCAATTTTCCTTTCTAGACTTTCGATTAAGTAACAAATAACTGACTTAACACATGTAAGTGTTCATTGACGGCTACTTATTTATTGCTATGGCAACCACACTAATTAATTTTCAACCGAATTTAATATGACTACAGATTAACATTATATATATATATATATATATATATATATATATATATATATATATATATATATATATATATATATATATATATATATATATATATATATATATATATATATATATATATATATCGTAGAGGCAAAGATCGGCGTTTGGCCTTGACCTCCGGAATTTGGCGGAAAATGAGGAACGGAGTGCCTTGACAATAATTTCCCTCTGCCTACGCTGCTGTGTGCGGAATACAGTGTGAAGCTGATAGAAAAAATTATTAACGAAAGAATCCAAACTCCTCGGTAAGAAAAAAATGCGAGGTTCAATTATCGCCTCCTCTGGTATTTAAAAAAAAGTAAAGAATTCAACAAAATATTTGACCCTTTTCAGTACTAGCAACTTAAAGCTACTTAATCGATTTTCTTGTAAGATCCACAAAAGAGAGCACAAAATAACAATTTACATAAGACTATGAAAATATTCCTTTGTATTGCTATTCTTATTGTGTAGTTGTTAGGACGTGGATGTCAATCAATATCTTTCAGCCATATAAGTGCTCACTTAATATTTAAAAGAATATACCTTCTCATTATGCATAGAGGCCAGAGGCCAGTCGTGACGCGGGGGGACAAGCGTGTGTCTGTAAACGCGACAGGTTGTGAGCTTGATCTAACTCGAGAGGAAATGAAATGTTTAATATTTTCATTTTTTCGCTCTACTGTTGATACATCCATGTCTCCAGAATTCAGTGGAAAGTACGAAAATGAATGTTGTAATAGGAAGCGGAGTGTCTTAACTCTAGGTTCCCAGGTTCCCTCTGCCTACCAGCTCGGTAGATTTGCATCTGCAAGTAATAGCATGTTCTAACTATTATTGTGGAAGTTAATGCAAATCGGACAAGAGTTTGTAGCAATTTCATCAAAAGACAGAGTTATTCAAGAGGAATGTGTCATATTATAAAATATTAATTATTATAAAATATATTTTTTTGGTTTTAAGAGACATGACAAATTACGGGCTAGCTTTATCAAACATATATTCTAAATATGAGAAAAATAAGGTTAGTATTTGCAAATACACCAGTCGATGTTTATAATTATAAAATATATCTTAAACAGCCAGTCGTGATGCAGCGGTACAAAGCGTGACTGTAAAATCGACTGGTTGTGGGTTCGATCCCCGCTCGAGGAGATGAAATATTTACTTTTTTTTTTTTATGGAAAAGACACGGCAAACGAGCGTGCGGGTCACCTGATGGTAAGTGATTACCGCCGCCCACGACCCCGTGCAACCCCAGAGGAGTTACAGGTGCGTTGCCGGCCTTTAAGATGGGTTGGACGCCGGGGCCCAGCATTACCTGATGCGAAACGCAGTGGCATAAAGCCACTACTTCACGCCGGTTTTAAATGCCGGGGGTGGTAATGATCCGATCGAGTCTGCCCATGCGTGTTGCCATTGCTGGCGACGTGACTCTACCACACGTGCTTTAGTCGCCTCTTACGACACCACCAGTACCAGGATGATCCTATTCTAGGCCGGGATCACACGGCACAAATACTTAAACTTATATATCCATTTCTTCGCTCTGGTGTCGAGGCGAAACGCTGCGTTGAGTTTTGCCACTCAGCACACAATGCCTCCAGAATTCGGCAGAAAGTGACGAATGGAGTGTCTTAACATTAGGTTCCCTTTGCCTCTGATGTATGATGATGTATGTATCTTAATCAGTTAAATTATATGACGAGTTAAACAAAACTTTCACATTGAGTCATTGTTTTCTTCACACTGTAATCTTTGTTCGCTTTCAATAATTGTACAGAAATAAATATTATAGATATAATTAGATTCACGCTGTATTCTGCATATATCAAGTTAAACGGGGCGAAACTAGTGTTAAGACTCTCCGTTCTCCACTTTCGATCGATTTTTTCGGGGCATTGCATGTTGAATGTGAAACTCACCGCCGGGCTTTTTGCCGTCAGAGCGAAAAAATAAAAAAAATGTATTATTTCAAGTCTATAATAAATTATATCTTTTCTACACGATATATACACAATGGTTGCCAACAAAGACATTTATTATATCACTCAGGACTTTTACTTTCAACCAAGAGATTGTGTAATGTATAATCTTAGAATACTGTCAATGTAACTTGTATGTAATGCCTTCTGAATTTCTGCTGAATTCAGAAGGCATTACATATTGAGAAACGGAACTCAACGCCGCACTTTACCTCGTTACCAGAGCGAGGAAACGAAAATATTGAATTTATGATTTCATCTCTTCGAATGGTAATCGAACCCACAACCGCCACGACGGCCTCAAAATAATTGTATGATATTTTTTATTTGTACTACATTCAGGTCAACGTTACTTTCCATATAATTTACGTCAGGACGCCGGACGTTGTTCGCGGTGACTGATGAGTCACTGAGACAGACGGAAAGGTTATCATAATATATATTTTTTGAATAAGGTTTAAATTGTATTAAAAAAAATTTTGCCCGACTTGGCACTGTGGCACAATGGTGTGTTGTGTGTTGGATTCCCACTCGAGCAAATGGATAACTATTTATTAATATTTTCATTTCTTCGCTCTGGTACGAAGGCGAAACGCGGTGTTAAATTTCACCACTTAAAACGCAATGCCTCGAAAGTTCGGCGTAAACTGGGGAACGGAAAGTCTTAATATTAGGTTATGTTTAGCATGTACTTATAGTTATGTAATTAAATATATATTGTTATATGTAAAATTGTTAAATATATATAAATATAAACACTCGCTTAACCTTAGATCTAAGTAAAATTTTGTAAAATAATGTAAAGATAAAAATATTATTTGCTTATTATAGATATTGATTGTATGTAAACGATAATGTAATTAATATATATGATAAGGATATTAGATATAATAATAAATTTAAAAAGTGTACGGACCAAGTGTCTGTAGTGTTAAGAAATAAAATTAAAAAAAAAATAAAAATATTAGGTTCCCTTCGCCTTTAAAAATATTTTTTTAATTGAGAAGGCAAATTTTAGATAATATCTTACTCTAAATATAATGGTTGTAGGTTCAATCCTCGATTGGTTAAATATATGGAAATATTTTAATTATTACTATATTAATATTAAGTTTTTCTTTTCCTGGGATCGTGGGTTCGAATGAATCCATCTTTTGCGTGGGGACACAGGTCATTTAGAGAATATAAAAATACACAACATTTTGTGTGTGTTATTAATATTATTTAACTTAACATTTTCCTGGTCTGATTGGACAAAGCACGGTGTTGCACTCTGTCAAAGATCCAAATTTGTGTGTTTTGGTTTTGTTATTTTTATAAAAATATTATACTGATACTTCATGTTTACAACGTAATGCCATGTTTTAGTTTAATTTCTATTGGCACTAACTTATCAAAGACGCTAAAATCATTTCTAATATAAATTTTATAGCTCTACATCTTATGTGAGAAATCCAACACGGACACAAATACTCCATCCGCGTTAAGAGAGTCAAATAAAACTAAACTAAACTTGCTTCACGCTTTATCCCTAGCGGGGTAGTCAGAAAGAACGGAGCGCCAAATGCTACGATTAATGGAAGAGCCAAATAGTTGTAGTTAAAAACTGATTAATATTAAGGAGTAATTAAAAAATGTATATTAAAGTCGGTTCAATCGCTTAAAAAATCTTTATTAAAAAGATTTATAAAGGCATATTAAAAAAAACAATGACGAATTATATTACAATAGAATTAATTGCTTTTAAAGTTAAGTAACTTTTTAAATTTTAATTAATTATTTAAGAAAATAACATATATTTAAATATTATAACTATAAACAATTATCTTTTACACGTGTAAACTAATTAAATTATAATAATCATTATTGATAGCAAAACAACACGTGAATGAAAGTAATTGTGCTTCATTAATAAGATGACCGAGGTCGTGCGCGTGCGCATGAGATAACCGTCTAAGATACAGTTATACAGTAAATACCTTTGTTCTATACAAATTGTCTTGTCACCATTATTTCGCAGCGGCACAGCGTCCTGCTATGTGTGTATATTCAATTATCACCCGGGGAAATTATTTATTTTCACTTCGTAGTAATAAGATACAGCGTAGCCACGAGTTCCGCCACTCATCACCGGGCGTGAACGTAGTGTCATAGCACTGGCTCCCATCTACTTTGCTAGGCTCTCTTGCCTCTTCATAGATTTTTAAAGCGAGTTAAGCTAATGGGAGTTAGTGAAATCCCTAGAAATGTCATACCTATATTTCATGATTTTTTTCTACGTCAAGATAAGACAAAGTTTTTCGTTAGGAAATATACAATTTCAGTTTCATCACTTGGTTTATTATAATATGGTAAAATGTTTATATACATTGCTCTTATCATCATATATATATAGTAGCGTAATTATATAGTCTCCAATATTTATATTTGAAATACCGTTTTATAATTGTAAATGTATACATAAGATATTGGGTTTTTAGTTAATCGCCGCGTTAGTTCCGCTGCTTAATACACTGAGGACTCAAATTTCCTATTCACGCAGAAAGTGGATAACAGAGTGTCCAGACACTAGGTTTTCTCTATCCACTCTGCTATTTATGGTATTAAGCGTGAAGCTAAAAACATAAGTAAAACCCCTTTAACTTATCACTTTCTGCCCAATTTTCTAGAAATTGCACTATAGAATTGAGTAGCGAAGCACTACGTCGCGAAATAAAAATAAAAGCTAATAATGAATCAGTTATATAAAACTTAATTTGCATATATTTAAGTGTTACAAAAATAGATACAAAATGTATCCGGTGCAACCGGTTGTCAAAGGTGATGCACATACATATATTATATATTTAGAATATATTTAATTTATACTGAATATTTTGAGTCTGACCTCTCTTACTTATTTGACTTTGACCTTTAAAATATTTGAATTGTTTTCTTTATCAGGGCAGTGATTGTATTCGCAAAATGCACAGATTCTATTCTTGATTGAGGGAAAGGTTATAATAGGAGATAATAGTGTGCTTTGACAATATTGCGTTAAGCTCCGAAATTAAATACTATTCTTTGCTTACTCACGGCTACATATAGACGACATGCCTAAATGTATAAAAAATAGCCAAGTGCGAGTCGGACTCGCACACGAAGATTCCCGTTCTATCTATGTGTTGTATGGGAGCTTCCTTAAATATTTATTTCTTTTTTATAGTATTTGTTATTATAATGGCAACAGGTGAATGGAGAACAGGTGAATGAAGTGGTATATTTGGGAAGTATGTTCAGTAGAGATGGAAGATACGAGATGGATGTGGAAAGGCGTATTGCTTCCGGTAACAAGGTTAACAGAGACTTAGCTGCATTGATGAGACGGCGAAACGTCAGCACAGCTGCGCGTTTGGCCGTACACAATGCATTTTGGTACCGACTCTGTTATACGGCAGCGAAACGTGGGCATTACAGAAGAAGAATGAAAGAAAGATGAATGCTGTGGAGATGCGAAAAAGATTTATGATGGAATAGTGAGTGGTTAGAGAGGTAGGGGAGACCTCGGTTGATCTTCAAAAATACAGTATCAAAGATACTGGAGGAAGGTCGCGTAAAAAGCATGAGGATCCCCCGGAGGGCATGTATGAAGAGGTTGATGACAGTGGACGAGGCGAAAAAGGTATGTAGAGACCGTAGCGTTTGGCGCTCCGTTCTCTTTGACTAGCCCGCTAGGGATAAAACTGTTCACAATTCTCTGTTCACGTAAACATATTTTAGCTTAACATTTAATCTTTAGAAATAGTTTTGCTAAATGTTTCCGCATAGGCAGAGATCCACATTGAAGACGTCTTTCCGCACTAATCCGAAACATACTGTGTTGATTGATTTGATATTTAAAATTTTTGTTCACAGTTAGTATAGGTTTATTTATGGTGTTTTTTATCTACATGCTGTATCCTGCACATAGCAGAGTAGGTAGTGGAAACTTGAACCTGAGAAGCTAACATTCACTCCATTCTCAGTAAGATATTTTCATTCCTTTTTTTCCGCCGAATTCTGCAGGCATACAGCAAGAACCAGGCTATTGATTGGCGGAACTCAACGCCGCGACAAATGCTACGCTATTTGTAGCCGCAGTTTAATTAAAATAACTAGCTAACAATAAATATTATCTTCATAATTACTAGGCTAATATATTTATTTCCCAAATATATATAGCCCAAAAAGGTATTTTTATACAATAATGATTGCTATAAATTTCATACAGCTTAATTTATTAAGCTTTTAAGCTCATTCATTAAATCTGATGCAGATGTAATAAATCGTACGCTCGAGCACAAGTGTCCTAATTACTTTGTTACCTTTACGTTTAACTCTACCGCTCGGTACTGTACGAGTTAATATATCTAGTATCTACATAATATATATTTATATAATCGAACCCACAAACATCTCTTACAGTCAGTAAGAGATGGTTGTGGGTTCAATACCTAAAGGAACATAATGTGAAGACACTGTTCCCCTTTTTTTATGAAATTATGGAAACTCAGTCATTGTTGGATTATTATGGTTATTTTTGGGATAAGTAACTCTACCTATCAGTTCTATCAGAGTAGAAAAAAAATATTTCTTTATTTCCAGATATAGCCTCACGGTAGATTGAAAATATTTTCAGTTACACTACTCAACACGCGATGCCTTAAAAAATTCAGCGTAAAGTGGAGAACGGAGTATCTTAATACTAGATTCTCCTTACCTATTCCGCTATTTATATATAAAAAAAGTAATTTGTAGACAAATATAGATACAAAAACTCTATATAATTTCAAACTTTTTAATACAAGTAGTAGGAACGTTAGTATAATACTATTATCGATTTAAGCGGAATGCAATCCGCATATTGTGCATTAATGCACAATATGCGGATATTACAGTACAGATTATGCGGATATTACAGTAGAAATTATTTAATCAAAAGAATATGAAAGTAGTACAAATTGAATTTTGCTTTATTTTCTTAAATTGAATTGATAGTAATTCATATGAAGGTTTATAGATAATTTTAAGATTGCGAATCGCGAAGAGTAAATGTAGTGTAGATTATTTAATTATATTTATAAAATAAAAAAGTGATCTAAAAACAGCTAAAAGTTATTAAAAAATTAAATTATTAATAGTTAAATTCAACTGACTTTGTTTCATATAGCAAAACACAGCAAAACTTTATTTAATCAAAAATCGTATTTTGACATTTTGTAACAAATACAAACAAATGGTATTCGTTGCAACATGTATGACTATAGTATAAATAGAGATACCTAATATTGCCTTGAACATTTGTTTTTTTACAATAAAAAAATAAATGATCAAGGCAATATTAAAAGTATTATATTAAGCATATTTTACTGTAGTCTCTAAATTACCGAGAATCGTCTTTTTTGCTTATGTCTGGTAGATAGTGCAGATGGAACCGCCGCCCTTTATCTTGTTACCAGGTTAAGAAAATCAAAATAATTGAATTAATAAATAAAGTATTAAACTTTAGATAGAATATATAAAAAATATAGTAATCTAATCTGCCATAAAAATATGTTTACTAGTATAGTAGGTGATTAGTATTTATTCACTACTATCAAAAGTATTTTTAATAGTTACTGTAGCCTCTATATTTCCAAGTATTCATTCTGTTATTAAAAAATAAGATAAAGAAATATATTCTTTACTAACATCACGACTTCAAAAATGAAATAAGAATAATTTAGTTGTCATTTTAAACGTTTTTGTTTTGTGATTTAAATCTAAGAACCCAATAAGAGAAAGACTTAGCGTCAAGCATTCAGGGACCGACGACAGAACAAAAAACTTAACCGGTTTTACAGCAAATCACTCACATTGAGCGAATTTCGTTACTTACCATTAATTTTTTCTTTGTTTCGAACAAAAAATTTGTTATATATTTGTTAAAATCGAAAAGATAATTTACAAATCATCAAAGGTTAATTTGAAGTGAATTATAATTATATATGCTTATTGCTGCTATGGTTATTTCAGTTTTCATAAAATAAAAACGACGTCTGCATATTCATTAATGACTGAATACTGTTACTGCAGTGTAAAATGCGGGAGTACATTCACTAGCAAAGTGGCATTAATAAATATAGTAGAGACGCTGTTCGAAACTAAAAATATAATGAAAGAGAAACGTGGAGTTGTAAGTCGTAATCATTGTGGGTATTAAAACAAAATTTTATATATTCAAGCTTTAACAGATGCACTAAAACATTAAAACAAAATTGCAATGATAATGTTGGTGTAAAGAGTATAAAAAATTACCTGATGCACAAAAAAATTGTATTCAATTCACAGAACACAGCACACACAAATTGAATTTGTAATACAAATTACGCACTGGAAGCCCTGGATTTTTGTTATTTATGCAACGGGTAAAATACGTGCATCGGTATCGAGTTTTCACGCGTTACTGCCTTCATGGCTGAGGCCTGAGACAACGAACTCGGCGGTCTATAGCTATGTAGAGTCGAACAAAGGCGAGTTAGCCCGAACCTACAGCTGTTTAATGTTTGTGAATTCGAGACATTGCAAATCGATTGCCAATTGTGTGACGTAAGGTGTTTCTTAGAGGCTGGACACAACAAAACGTCACACTCTACATTTCTTGTATCGGAAGTAAATAGAATATAAAATTTTGCTTTAAAAGACTATATGGGCATTATTGGTTAACCAACAAACAGTTAAATATTAAATAGTGCATGTACGTCATTATGATAACTAAAACCTTGGACTAAATTAAAAAGATAAAAATTAATTGTGATAAATTATTTGTTTACTATGGCACTAACATTGATATTTCTTATATTTGATTTATATATAATTTTTTACATACTTCACTATATGAACTTGAACATAAATGTAACACTGTTATTGTATAATAATATATATTTAAAAATAAAATCCAATAAAATCTTTATAGAATGTACGAAATGTAGAGTCACATGTATTGATAAAATATTATAAAAGTCTAAGGAATTGGATTGCGTACTAGCATGCTAGAATTGCTCTCAGATACATTTCGCGTGATTCATTCAATGTAATAAATCATCTATATTAGTTGAGATTAAGTAAATAAATATATTTTGAATAATATATATATAAAAGCACTTTTCGTAATAAAATTATAGGTATCTACCATCTTATATACTATAGAAAATAATAATAAATATGCTTCTATTTTCATTAATGCTTTGTACGTTTTACTTTCGAGTTTATACCATAGAACAATCGAATACGGAAATGTGAATAACCTAATGACTAACTCTATCTAATGTTCTAGATAGCTATAACAAAAGAAATCTCAATTTTGCCTTGAAAACACTTAAAATTACATGAAAATAAGGACTTACATACTAATAGTATATATATTAAAGTCGAAAAACAAGAAAAAAATGTCTTATTTCGTACAAAAATATAAAAACGTATTGATAACCGAGTGCGTTCAGTACACTAGCACTGATGTAGAGCGAGAAGGAAGAACAAACTCTGTCTCATCTCACATCGATTTCTGCCCACACCGACTGTACAGTATACAGCGCTACTGCAAAGTTACTTTAACCATTGCATTGCTGTCCTATTTTAAAATCAGGGTATAAAAATAAACAAGTATACGATTTTAGTTTTTAAATTTACTTAAGAGTTTGTTATTTAGAACGATTTTGTTGATGTAGAGTATAGAAATTGGTATTTAATATATTTTTCCATATATCTTTTAATATATATTTTTTTCCATATATGTTAATAATTGATGATTCATGTATAGTGACATGACATGGTTTTTTTTTATTTTCTCAAACATTTTAGAATCATTTATGTATATAATAGACAAATCTTAACTTCAAAAATTTACCTGCATATTGTATACACGACTATACTCTTACTAATAGAAAAATGTAATAATTAAATTATAAATTTACATTAGATTACAACCCATAACCACTATTTTTCATTAAAGTCGATTAGAAATAGCAGATATGAATTTTAAGTTAAAAGTTTACTATACAACAATAACATACAAAAAAACGCGTCAACGGGAAGTACAATTTACAGAAATTGACAAACTTAAATTTGCAGTGGTAAGAGAGGTAGGGGGAGACCTCGGTTGACCTTCGAAAACACAGTATCAAAGATACTGGAGGAAGGTCACGTAAAAAGCATGAGGATCCCCCGGAGGGCATGTATGAAGAGGTTGATGACAGTGGACGAGGCGAAAGAGGTATGTAGAGACCGTAGCGTTTGGCGCTCCGTTCTCTCTGACTACCCCGCTAGGGATAAAGCGTGAAGTTAAGTTAAGTTAAGTTAAATTTGCATACCATGCGTTTAAATGCACTCATTTTTTTATGAAATTAACTACAATTATAATTTAATAATAATTTTATCTGTATAATAAATATAAATATTTAGTTTTTCGATTTTTTTCTTTATTTATACTTTAAGTTCAAATATAGGTTTTGTTTACGCGGTGAATTCCATACAATGCAGCAACAACATACATTTCTTGTCGTCATAAAAACGAAGTGTATTTATAGATAATAAAATTATATTATGACTAAGAGTATATGGTATGCGATGATTGTGAGTTCGATTTTCACTCGAGGAAAATGAAATACTTATTTCAATAATTCCATTTCTTGGAAAATGAAATATTTATTATTTTCATTTCCTCCCCCGCTAGCTGGTAACGAGGCAAAACGCGATGTCGAGTTCTACCGCTGCGAAAAATAGGCAACTGAATTGTCTTAACAAAAAACGAGTTTATTAACACTAGGTTCCATCTCCCTATGATTCTATGAAAAAAAAAATCTTAGAATATACTCTTATGGTTATTTTTTTTTTAAAAATTCAGGGTTATTGGATCTAATATCCCTTCGTTCTTCTTTGTGCCCCGATTGGGAATCCTCAATTGGGGAACGAAGTGGAAGTCGAACCCACAGCCTCAGGCCCTTACAGTCGTACACTATGACCGCTTAATAGAATAGTAGCACTATGACAACGTAAACAAATATAATCAGAATAACATGTATCGCAGTCATTTTACACATCTTTTTATAGAATTACTGTCGAAACAGTGTAAATAAAAATAGATATAGCTCAAATAGCGGTATTTTTAAATAAAAGTTGGATTCAAGGTAGTGTTGATGAAAGACACCAAAATATACTATTTTACTTCATAAATATCATCTTGAGGGCAGTGGTCACAAGTGTGTAACTATGAACGCTACAGGTCGTAGGTTCAAATTTCTCACTTCTGAGATAATATGCGGAGTTTTTAACTGCTATGTGCGGGAAAAAAAAGTATATCGTTTAAAAACTGGACGTTAACAAAAGGAAAGACACAGTGTCGAGTGTCTTTACTTCATTTTATACATTTTTAAAATATATATTTTTTTATTTCTTCACCTAAAAAAAAATCTATCTTGCCTACACCAGCAGACGAAGTGGCGCCAGTCTGTACTAATTATACTAATCGACCTGTTAAGTAAGAATTAATGAACATACACTGAAAGCTAACTAGCAGTATTCAAATTTGATATATTGCACGTCTAAAAAAGAAAATCTTTTTAAATAAATATTTTTTACTTTAAATATTTTGAATTTGATTCCCACTTGGGGGAACGAACTATACCTATTTATTTTTTCGTTCTTCTAGCAAGACAAAGCGCGGTGTTGAGTTACGCAACTCAACACGCAATATCTTGAAAATTGAGCGGAATGTGAGTACGTCCAAATATCAGATTTTCTCTGTCTTCCCTGCTCTATACGCAGAACAAAGTAAAATATGAAATATAAATAAATGAAAATACTGTGCACACAACAAAAGACAGAGTTTTTGGTCAAATGCTTCGCTACAGCGCCACGATGGCTTCAATCCATCTAATTATATAATTTAATTGATTTGATTTTATAAACATAATGCTTTATAATTAATTTTTTGCTTGACTAAGCAAAAAAATTACGGGGTTAATTTACGCCAACACAATACCTTTTAATGCTGGTTAACACTCCACGCTAAAATAAAGAATATATTCTCTATCATCAAAACCAAACTAAATTAAGCTTTTAAGCGAAATAAATATAATTTTTATTTAATAAAATGTCGATTAAAAGTGAGCTTAACTGCCATTCTACAGTGTTTGAGGTCGACGACTTCTTTCAATAATTTACATATAGCGTGTCTTCATTTTGCTGTACCTGGATTTAGGTTGCAGAACAGCTTATCACTGATATTTTTCTTTTTACTTTTTATTTTATTTAAGCTTCACGCTGTATCCCGCGTATAGCAGGATAGTAGGTGCAGGTGCTTAAACAGTTACGTTTACCATTTTCCGCCCAAGTTTCCGTACTAGTTACTAGAACCCAAAAGCTAAAATCATTTATTTCCCTGAGTGGGAATCGAACCTAAAACTGTCGCGTTTATAGTTACACATTGGTATCAATTGCCTGTAAGTAGATCTAGATTTTTATTTTAACGTCGACACAAAGTCATTTTAATAACTTAGCAATATAAAGTATTAAGATAATTTACTGTAGTAATTCTATTGTTATATCCTGAAATTATATTATGTTGTGTTCTTGACCTTGGTCTCCCAACCCTTGGACCGTGAAACTACGGTGTTTCAATTATATCAATTATAATCTTTCTGATTATACTTCTTTCATAATAATATTATCGTTAATTTCTTATAATTTTGCATTTTTTACTGAAAATAATGACAACGTGTATCCACATGTCATTATTTTTCAATTACATTTTTTAGCATCGTCTCGCATATAGCAGCGTGAGCAGAGGGAACCTAGTGTTAACACGTTCCGTTCCCCTAGACATTCCTAATTCTAGACATAGCCTGTTGAGCGGCGGAACACAACGCCGCGCTTACACAGTATTAAGCGCAGCATAATACTAATTCTATTGGAACATAATAATATTATGATCGTTGGTGTTTATCGTATAAAATGTATGTATATATATGTACTTGTTAATAAACATGACCTCGTGGACAGTAGCATGTAATCAAACCTTGTACCACTATTATATCGGGTAAATGATAAAAAAAAGATTAATTTTATTTGTAATTTATATAACAATATTTAAAATAATATTCGTTTGAGCAAACTATGAAACGTAATATCATATTTCTTTCCGTTCCCTTTGATTATAATTTATGAATGAGATCGGCATCACAACATCGCTCTCAAGATCGATCTCAGAGTTGACAGCGGTATATAACTAAGGGCCGCTTGGTATTCCTCCCAAAATGAAGAGTGCAGTCTTCAAAAAATCTATATACAAAAATTGGACGTCCTACGCCGCGGACAGTCAGGAAATGCATTTAGTTACCTTTCTAGGCTTTCATAGCCGAACGGAAAAAACGGAACATAGTCACACATATTAAGTTGATTCAAAAATTTTAAATGTATGAACATAAAAAATATATATATTTTACAATTTATAGATTATACCAAAAAATTAAAATAAAAAATAATGGGAGGTTCCATATACTTATTTCTTTTTTATGTTTTTCAATGAGTTTAATTTTTTAAAATTATGTTATGGGGTGTCTTAATACTAAGTTTCCTCTGCGTGAGACTATTACAATTTTAATGTATACATCGTATAGGTGTTTAAAAATGCGATTCATTCTCCTAAAACCATTAACCATGTTTTTACAAAGCCAATCCTTTATGTAAATAGACACTTGTAAAATGTTGTTTTTTTATTTTTCTTATTATTTATTATTTTATCGGATTATAACATTTTAAGCTTAAAATTTATCCCATAAAAAAAATGTTTATTAATCTATTTAAGAGTCCGTCGTGGTGTAGTGATACGGCTTTTGACAGTAAATTCAACTGTTCTCGGTTTGACTCCAATTTTGGGGTATGATTGTTCATAAACTATTTTCATTTTTTCGCGCTGTAAGGCAAAGCGCGACGTTAAGTTCGGCCATTCAATACGCAATGTTCCAGACATGGAAAAAAGTGACGACCGGGACTTTGTCTTTCCATCTGCCTACTCTACTGTGCGGAATAAAGCGTGAAACTACTTTTATTATTTAAATATAATTAACCTTATTATATTATCTCGTATATTTACGAAAACCTGTTACCTACCTTTATTCTGGACTTCCCGTCCATTTAGATTAGCGACATATCTGGCAAAACCCACAGCCTCGCTTTGCAAACAAGCCGAGGCAACATTAATATTATACACAAAATCTCTACTTATATGTAGAATATAGTATAGCGTTACGTCCCGCACCACGCAGTTTGCAAAGTGCAGTTTCACTGCACAACCAACTAGGCAGAGGGATCTTAATATTAAACAGATGGCTCTTTGCTTCCCACATTCCACCCCACTTTGGAGACATTGCGTGTTGAGTGACGGAACTCAACGCCGAGTTCTGCCTAACAGGGCGAAGAAATGAAAATAAATCAATCTTTCCAACCAATTTGTCTAGATGATGCCGTCTGACTGCGCGGCCTCAACACACAATATCGCAAATATGCGTAAAGAAAGAAAAACGAAGTTTCCTAGCACCAGGGTCTCTTTGTTTTATTCTGCAATTGCGGAAGAAGGGAAAAATTATTGTCGTTAAGTATACAATTTTGAAGACAAATAAAGCTGTTTTTTTTAAATTTTTTAAAAATATTTTTAATTAATTATTATTGACCTGCATTGTCCCGGCTATACAACAGCAACAACAACAAAAGTAAAAAAATTGTGGTTAAATTCTAAAAAATAAGAAGCTTGAAAAGGGGGTAAAATTTGATATTATAAAGCCGCTAGTTCAAGTGAGGTGTCAGATGAATAGCTCTAGCTAAGCTAAGGTTGAATTTCAGAAAAAGCTCAAGTTCCAATTTTTGTACAGAACCCTCGGTAGGCGCCCGATTTATTGGTGGAACCGAACGCCAAACGTTGTATTACCAGACTGAGAAATTAGAAATACGCATTATCTCCAAATGTTAAGCCAGACAATTGACTAATATCAAACAGAGAAATTATAAACCAATGACACGGTTTCACCGGCCTTAAGTTATTGTTGTATTATAGCCAAATTATACATAATATTACATAAATTATAGCCTATATTTAGTATAGTTATTCTTATGTAAAATCTAAATAACTGTAAAGCTTCACCTTCGGTTTAGTAGTTTTTACGTGAAAGTGGGACATGAATCCATCCATCTTCATAAACTTTCGTCTTTGTAATATTAATAAGTTTAATCCAATATATTATTCCGTAAAGTACAACAAGACTTGACGGTTGGAGATTCGATCCCCATCCAAGGGAATGAATTGTTATTTGTTAATGTTTGGGGAACGGGGTGTCTTAGTTCCCTCTGCCTACCCTGTTGTGGGATACAGTGCGAAGTTGATTTATTTATAATATTTTTATTTCTTCGCTCTGGCAACAAGGCAAACAAGCCCAGCGTTGTGTTCTGCTGCTCAACACGTAAAATACTCTGATTCGTAAGCTTTCCTCAGCAACTCTGCTGTATGCGGGATTTAGCGTGAAGCTCATTTATTTGATTTTATTTTCTACAAGAAGACAACTTAAAGGAAGGTATAAAAGCAAAAAACTGCGTCGCTATTATGCCTGCTCTCAGACGCGAGGTACGCTTGAAGCACTTGCTTTAGAAGGGGTCTGCGTTTTTAAAAGTGCGTAATTGTACCGAAATATTTTAAGAAATACCACAATAGCAAATAAGTAATTGTATAAATATATATTTTTTTATAGTGTGTATTTCAAAACTAGGTGCGGTGTTAAGTTCCGTTAATCATCACGCGATCGTGATCAAACGAAAAGTGGAGAACAGTCTCTAGACAAGCTTTCACAGCCTACAGATTTGACAATAGTTTTTTGTTATCTACACGCTGTACTCCTCACGCTGCACGTTGCTCATTTTCCGCCGAATTCTGAAGTGTTGAGTGGCGAAACTTGCCTCGACACTAGAGCAAAAAAATTAAAATAAATATAATTTTCTCAAGTGGGAGTCGAACCCACAACCTGTCACATTTACAGTCACACGCCCCAGCGCCACGACTCATCGCGACCTCATCGCATAATGGCTCTCAGTGGGAATAAAATGTTTTCTACACTAGATTCCGTCCGCCTAACCTGCTATATGCGGGATACACTACAATCAATGCAGTATTCTCATATAAGAGTGTAGTCTATACAATTTAAATCAGGACCATATAAATACAAGGTTCAATGACCTTTTTCGCTTTGAGCGTCGAAATTTCCATTTAAGTAAATTTTGTGAAAGCAATTAAGATTATAAGGATGTTAATGTAAGCTAAAAGGTGTCTTTATGAATACAGTTCATTCTAAGAGTAACAGAATGAAAAAAACATCATAAATAATATATTTTGCTTCACGCTGTATCCCGCAAATAGCAGAGTAGGCAGAGGAAAACCTTGTGCTAGGACACTCCGTTCCCATTAACCACTAGCGTTCCTCCCTCTCCCAAAATTTTGGAGCCATTGCGTTTTGAGAGGCGAAACTCAACGCCGCGCTTTGCCTCGTTAACAGAGCACGGAAATGAAAATATTAAATATAAAGCGTTTACAGTCACACGCTTATGCCCTTGCGCCACGACTGATCTCATTTTGTTTTGTTATGAGAAAATTTAAATTTACAAGTACCGGAATAATCTAAAATCCATAATATCCTCTCCACTTTCACTTTAACTAGGAAAGACGAAAAATTAAAAATAAAAGAATATAACAATATGATTTTAATTTTCTATTAGCGTTATAGCACGATAGCTAACAAAGGCGACCTTTGGACTGAACACGTGAGGATGATAAATCGCTTCGACACTTGCTTACTACGCATATACTCATACATATGTATATATGAGACCGTCCTGGCGCAATGGACATTGACTATCTATAAACACCATGGTATGTTCGATTCCCGATCAGTGGTATGATTGTATTGAATGTATTGTAATTTCTCGCTCTGTTTAGGCAAAGCGTGGTGTTGTGGCCCTCCACTTAACACGTCGGCGTAAGGGCAAAATTGGGAACGGAGTATCTTAACACTAGGTTACCCTCTTATGCGGGATACGAAGCGAAGCTCCTTTTTTTATTCGTTCAAAATATTTCGTTAACTCAAGGTATGGTTACACAATTTTTTTATTTATTATTAAATTGTAAGTATGTCAAAGGTTGGTGGGATCGATCAATATGTTACACAAACAAAAATTTTGCTTAAAATATTCATTAAGTTTAAGCAAAAAAATATTTTTTTTTAGCTTACGCTGTATTCCGTACGTAGCAAGTTTGTAAGAGGGAACCTGGGAACCTAATGTTAATCCGCAAAATGCGTAAGTCTCATTAAGCACTTTCCGGATTCTCGACGGAGCGATATAAACTAGATAAATAATGATATGGATATATATATAATCTCATATATATATTTACTCTGTATTCCTAGCGGAGTAGTCAGAGAGAATAGAGCGCTAAACGCTACGGTCTCTCTATATACCTCTTTCGCGTCTTCCATTGTCATCAACCTCAGCATACATGCCCTCCGGGGTGTCCTCATGCTTTTTATGTGACCTTCTGTCTCTCAAACTGTCTGTCCGTCTTTGACTGTGGCCATTTTTCTCAAGAGTTCGTTTATATTATATACTGGTGGCCGCCCGCGACTTCGTCCGCGTGGAAACGTAATATATCCTACCCCTATGATAAGGTAACAATATTATCGACATAAGAAATATGGTAACTATGTATGGCTAAAGCTCTAATTATAATCGGTATAATCGGTAGCTACTGCAGTATGCTCATATCGTTAGAATTAAAAAAATTAAGTACTTTTCTTAACAAAAACACGTAATGCAAGACTTAATAAAATTATGGCTTTATAGTAATTAATGGGTAATAAACAATTCTAATTAGCCAATTTGAAAACAAAACCACGCTTCCGTGAGTCTATTAATTTAAAAAAAATAAGTATGATACAAAAAACAACCTGCCAATAACCTAACCTTGGGCCTGGATATTACGTCAATGCATTTATAACAATTGAAATTTCGCCGTGCCGCTATATCTCGCATTGAGTTTTCAGAAGCGATAAATGTATCTTTTTTCAATAAGGAATCAATACAGCGGGAACTCCGGGATAAAAAGTATCGGTTCAGTAGTATTTGCGTGAAACAAACATCCATACATACTCACAAACTTTCGCATTTATAATATTAGTAGGGTTTTTATTATTAGTAATATTTATTATGCTTATTAAATTTGCATGCCTATAATAAATCAATTAGAATATTAATAAGATTTTATATTTTTTTTAATGTTTATTTTTGTTGTCTTTTACTTTTAATATAATACTTTAATGCTAACATACTTTCATTACCAAGCTTCGACAAAGTTTGTTACAGTATAGTGTCACTGAGACTTGCATCATACTCAAGTTTTCTAATAAAACTGTTTTACAGCCTTATAGGTACATATATATTAAGCGCTCTGCATTGACGTTTGTTGGAGTCCCAGTAGTAACAAAAAAATTTTTTTTTAGAAGGAAGTTAGTTTTTTCTGTTTAACAAACTTAATATCAAGACACTCTGTTCTTCGCCTGCGGATTGTGTCGAACTGGAACTCATTATCGCGCGTTGTTATCCAAGAGAGGAAATTTTCTTATGAGTCTTTTTAAAATTGCCACGAGTGGGAATGAATCCTCAACCATTGTTCTTAAAGTCAGACGCTGTGCACTAAGCCAAGATTGCCTTGATATAAAAACAAGATGTAGCTCAAAATTTTGGTAAATTATCTGTCTTTTAACTGGCTTTAATTTAAAACCTCTTATTCATATTAATTTAGAACGTACAGCTGTTTTGTTCGTAAAATGTATAAAGATAACACAAAAATATACAGATGTCGTTATTACAATGTCAAATCAGATTAAATATTATAATAAATAATATTTTGTTAAGTGATAGAAAATATTAAAGAAAAAGTCTTTATACCGACTATAATGGTAGATTCACTTACCCTTTAACAATCTTGTCCTACCTGTCTCGCTTTACTGTACCTATCTGTCGGTCAATACCGTTTTTTTAATATATCAGTACGAGTGACTTTAAGCACGGTCGTAAATGCTATAAAAAAGGTTATTGTCATCGACGTCGTTTTTGCCCACAACCAAAGTCAAAGTCAAATAACAACAAAAACAAACTAAGTCAATATACCTCTGCTATGCATCTTCATGATGATTGATCCTGCTCTGCCTTCAATTAGGGACTTCTAGTAGCCTTGAAATTGTAAAAAATAAATACATTGTTGACCTAATACGTTCGTACCACGTTCCATACCTACCTTATTTTCAAGACTTTGCATGTTGGGTGGCGAAACTAAACGCCACGTTTTGTGTTATAATTATAATATTACAACTGAATATACATAAATAGGATTTCAACCTTAAAGAAATCTAAAATAAAACTGCTCATAACAATATACATTAGAACTAAACCATAAGAAACCTCAATTTAAGAATATATTTAATACAGTATCATTTGTATACATTTGCTGAAATTTCCTTTTATGTAAACGATCCGGGGAAAATGTTGACAAGGATAGGTGATATTATTAACATAGGAAAAGAAACTTTATAATCTATGCAATAGATTTGAAATTCCAATAATAAAAGTAGTAGCAAAAAGATCATCAACTTTGAAATATTCATTAAGAGGGAACCTTTGCTTCTTTTTACAAGTAAATACAAGACCTTGTTATTGCGTTACGTAAAAAGGAATAAATGTTAGAGTATACACTTAGGTACTCGTATATGTAATAAAAATTCTGACACAAAATATTATTACTATTCTACTGTAAGTCTTCAAGGTTCTTGTAATTTTAACTTTTTTATAACCTTAAATTTAAGTCTAAGGCTACCTTTGGTATAAAAGTAGGTAAAAAAATCAAAAACTTTGTAAAATAATAGGGCTCGGCATTGTTATTTTCATCTAAACTGTGATAAATAGGATTTTAAAGGACAGCGGATACTTATAAAAATAACAAAATATAAAAATTTATGTATAAGAGGAAGGCTTCGGTTGCCCTTCGCAATTCGCATAACATCGATGATACTGGAAGGTCACCTTGTGTGCATGAGGTCCCCTTGGATAACATGTTTAAAGAGGTTGACGACAGTGGACGAAGCGAACGAGGTATGTATTCAGAGACAGTAACGTTTGGCTGTCGCGCTAGGGATATAGCGTGAAGCTAATTAACTAAACAACTAAATAGCTACCATTATAAACATTTGAACCCACAACCATCACATTTTACCTAATAACATACGTTTTAACCGTATCGCAATGTCGTTGTCCTTCTTTGTAATTAATGTCAACAACATGTCAGTCTCGTTTAATGGAAATCGTCACGCTTGCTCAATATAAATGTAGTGCCCTAATAAAGTTAAATTACATGATGATTATATATTGTTTATGCATTATATTTACGTAATCGAGCAAACCGCGTCACGCTGTTTTCTGCCCAGCAGAGTAGGCAGAGTGAGGCTAGTCCTTTACCCAATATTCGAGTGTTAAATAGTATTGTATGTTTGTATGTTTTGTGCTTTATCTTTATTTTAGGCTCCTGTAAGAATCGACCCCTTTACAGTTATACGCTGTACCGCTACGCCATGAGGACCTCACGTATCTCTTATATGTAACAGAGTAAGCAGAAATAACCTAGTGTTAAAAGTTAAATCACTCTGTTTTTCATTTTTTCCCGTTACAAATGGCTTAAGACTGATGATATTTACTCTTCCTTTAAATTAATTTAGCTCATTCTGTGGGTGGGAGCCGAGCTCACAATGTTTGAAAATAAAACTGTCTTCTTACAATCTTAAATATCTCTATATTAACATAATGGCTGCGTCGTTGACAAACATTTATACTTATAACTCCATGCAAACCACAAAGTCCATGCAAATGATGTTACGGAAACAAATTTGTTTCCGTAACATCATTTGCATGGACTTTGTGACCCTTGCCATACATATTTATCTTATTAATTAGACGGTTTGCTAGAGATTAACATCAGATGTTCAGATCATCAAATGTTAAAGCAACGGTTGTGTATTCGATTCCTACTCGGAGGAATTAATCGTTTGCCCGCTCTAGTAACAAGTTAAAACGCTCGTTCATCTCCGCAACACAAAACGTAACGTTTCGAGAATTCGGCGGAAAGTGGAGAACGGAATATCTTAACACTACGTTTCTTCTACCCTAATATAGTCTAGACATGGCACTCACTTTTAACTTACTCTTAAACGCTTTTCAATCAATAAATAACAATACTATGTACAACAATAAATTACACCAATTGAAGTTCATTAGTTTATTTAACATTAGTTGTCGGCAATCAGACCAATTGTCCACATCGAGGTCAGTTGTATCATGATAAATATTTTTACTTAATAACTTGGTTACTTGGAGTATTTAATATATTCTATACGCGACTAGACTTGAGGCCAGTCGTGGCGCACTGTAAACGCCACTCGTTTAGGGTTCGATTCCTATTCGAAGAAATATGGTAACGAGGTAAAGCGTGGCATTTATTTCCGCCGTTCAACACACAATGCCTCCAGAATACGGCTTAAAGTATTTTAATAGTAACGGAGTGTCTTAATGGAAGCGGAGTGTCTGCTTAGGAATGGTGTATCTTAGTACTAGGATTCTAGGGTCCTAATGCCTGCCCTGCTATGTTCAGGTACAGCGTTAAACCAAAAAAAAAAGAAAAAATTGTTATTACTTACTGTTTGTGCCTAATTGATCAAACGGAAATAACTAAAAGTTATGTATGACACATTAGATATTCTTTGTATTTGAGCTAACTCTAACCGCAGGTGCAGTGGGTTACGTCGAAACAATTAATGTGATACTATATAGCCTATAACTTTCCTAGATACAGACTTACCAAATCATTTTTTTTAAATTCGAACCAGTAGTTTCTGAGATTAGCGCTTCGTTTAATAAAACAACTTTTGCTGTATGATATTCGGAAAAATAATTCGAACTAGTAGTTTTTTAGATAAGCGCGCTCAACATAACCAACTCTTTAGTTGTATGTTGAGCGTTTTAGTTGTATGATATTGAACATAATTATAAATACATAAAATACTTATATTTATTTTCAATTTACATAAAATAATGAGCTTACTTATAAAAAATATATTTAAGTTGATTTATCATTATGAAAAACAGAAAACATCAAAATATGATTTTTTTGAGGCATGTCGTGGCGCAGGAACACAAAGTGTGACTGTACACGCGACTAGTTGAGGGTTCGATGAAATATTTATTTAAATTTATATTTCCATTTCTACACTCTGGTTTCGAGGCAAAACGCGACGTTGAGTTCCATCACTCAACACGCAATGCCTGCAGAATTCGGTGGAAACTGGGGAACGGAGTGTCTTAACACAAGGTTTCCTCTGCCTACCATGTCGCATGCAAGATACAGCGTGAAGCTGATTATATTTATTATTTTTTAAAAAACAACAGTCGCGCATAAGAGATACCTTAGAAAATTGTGACGTTAACTTCCATACGTGAAACATTAAAGTTCTTTGTAAATTCGTAATCATCATACCTACTAATATTATAAATGTAAATTTGTTTGTTACTCTTGCACGAGAAAAGTACTCAACGTATTATTATGAAAGTTTGTACAAATAATTTAAGAGCTATTAGAAAGGACATAAGGTACCTTTTATTTAATCTTATCTAGCTTCCCGCTGTGTCCCTAGCGGGGTAGTTAAGAGGGAACGTAACGCCACATCTAATTTTTATTTAAAATATATTTTAATAAATAAATATATTATCCTTTTGCTATATTATAAAAATAACTTTGGGCAAAGCCGCGTTTAAGTCGCTAGTATAAACATAAGTATAAAGGAGATTGACAATTTATTAGCTTCAGATTTTTCTTTATTGTTCTTAGACCTTGCATGAGATGCACCACTGCATCGGTTCTATCGCAGTTCCATATAGAAACTTGAATTGGAAACTTCCAAGTTTTACAGTTGTGAGTGACGCTGGCTGGAGAAACCGGTGGAGCAACCTTGATGACCAAGACACGACCGTCGAAAATTTTGGAAAATATCCATCTGTCTTTCAATTTTTTTCTCACGATCGCCTATAGGTATTCTTTCTCAGTGGCAAGTGGCAAGTCGCATATCAACGTCCCATACATCTACTATTGAATTATAGAGAATTATAGATGCGCTGCATTGTTAAAGCGAGGAAAAAAATATTTAATATTTCTTTCTCCCATAAGCGGTTATCGAAACTAAAACCTTCATCATGTTTACCAATGCGCTATGACGACCTTTCAATTTTGCTATATAAGTATCGTATTTCTAAAAAGTATGTGTTGTAGTAACACAAATCTACTGATAAACAGTTTTATTGGGACATTAACACAAATCGACAATTTGTACACATGTGGTTTGTCTCTATATGTCCTAATAAAGTATTGGGCTTGTTTATTTTCTTTTTAGTTTTATGCAGTCGGGGTTTTTGTTTTTACAAATATTTTTTATTATTATTAAATTGTGGTAGAGTCACGTCGCCAGCAATGGCAACACGCATGGGCAGACTCGACCGGATCATTACCACCCCCGGCATTTAAAACCGGCGTGAAGTAGTGGCTTTATGCCACTGCGTTTCGCATCAGGTAATGCCGGGCCCCGGCGCCCAACCCACATTAAAGGCCGGCAACGCACCTGTAGCTCCTCTGGGGTTGCACGGGGCCGTGGGCGGCGGTAGTCACTTACCATCAGGTGACCCGCACGCTCGTTTGCCGTGTCTTTTCCATAAAAAAAAAAATCATATTAAGAACGTTAAAGTTTGTGAAGATCAATGTTTGTTTCATTTTCACGCACTATCTACAGAACGGATTTACATGAAATTTTACAGCGATGTGGCTTATACATCTGAATAACATATAGACTATATAAAAAATGAGATCGATCTAATTTACAAAAAAAACTCAGCAGCATTCTTGTCTGTATGTCTGTTTGTTCGCCAATCACGCAATAACTACCGGAAACAAATGAATAAATTTTAGTATGACGACCAAAGGTCTGAAGGTATATATTTTTTGAGTTTCATTATAGTTTCCTTAACAAAAATTAAACAGGGATAAATACAAATTACTTTAAGTACCGATAATTACTAGATAGAGCCGAATGAATTTTACCATGGTAATAGTTAAAAGCTTAAAGCAGCTTATAGGATAGTTTTCATCATGGAGGATAAAGCACTTTTAGTAGTAAAAATAAAAATTAAATTAAATTTGCTCTGGCAACAAAGCAAAAGTCCGGCGTTGGGTTTCGCCACTCAACCCGCCATGCATCGAAAAATTCGACGGTAAGTGGTACACTCTGCTACATATGCGGTATACATAGTGAACCCGGTTGTACCTTTTTTCTTGATGAACCGATTCAAATAAAACAAATACTAAATGTTACAGGAGCTTTGCTAAAATATAATAGTGCACTTAAATCAGTTAAGCCGTTTTTGAGATTAGCGATAAGTTGCTTTATTTTTTAATCATTATCACATTAGAAATCTTAAGTCTTTTACAACACGATCGTAATTAAATGTATTAAGTAAATAATTCAATAGTTCAAGCGGAAGAAGCCGCGAGCTAGTCGCTAGTTTGTTTATAAAAGTGTACTTGTTCAATGGGGGTTATTGATCTGTCTGCTAGTGGAGAATCCCTTGACAATAATCTATGCACTGTTAAACGAGAATGGCTTTTTGTGTTGCTTTCAATCTTCATCACGATTAGACAATTTAACTATTAGACTGACAACTGGTCTTGGATTTTTTTATTTTCGTAAAAATGCAAAAAAATAAAATTTACGTGGGACTTTACTCAAGTCAGATGTCCTAAAAGTTATATATAATGGAGGCAAAATATGTTGTACTAGCAAGCCTCTATTTTACATATATTATTTACGGGACTATTTCAAGACCTATGTTTATACGTTTTCTTAATAAGTATTTCAAGACCCTTTATATACAGCCAGATCAATCCGATGGGCCAATCATTCTCCCAGACGTGATAGAAGCGAATCCCTACTTTCAAGTTACTGAGTATGCATACCGTCTTAATTATATATTACACTAATAAAAATCTCAGCTTTGCTAAAATGACATAGGTCTGGGTGCCCTGGGATCTCAGTCGATAAAGAATGTAGGGGACCAAAGGATTCGTTCTTCCGCTTTTCGCTAGTTAATAGAAGGAAATGAAACTTAAGCCAGATTTCGTTTATTCAAATGCCTAATTACGTAATTAGGTATCTTATACGAATGTTTTTTTTGTCAGGCTATTTTGCCCATTATCTTATTTCTAAATGTTTTAAACTCTAATACATATTATATATTCAACTATAAAGTAAAACAAGAAACATACATACACAGCAGCAATGTAGGCAGAGGTAAATCTGGAAATCTACTATTAAGACACTCTGTTTTCTACTTTCCGCATTCTTGAGGCTTTACGTGTTGAGCGGCTGAACTCAACACCGTGCTTTGTTTAGTTAAAATAGCGAAGAAATGAAAAAAATAGATATTTTATTACCTCGAGTTGAACCCACAACCGTCTTGTTTACAGTCACACGCTTGTGCCACTGCACGACACCGTCCCCCGGCCACGACATACATATTTAATAGATATAACAGCGTAATCCATTTTAATTACACAGAATGCTAAGCATTCAACTAATTAGGACGGAGCACCGGTGCATGCACTTGAAATGCACTCGAGGCGTCTTTCATTTAAGAACGCTGCTCTGTAGTCTGTAGAATGGTTATAATATCATGACTTTTTTTTGTTTTAGTTTCACGCTGTATCCCGCATACAGCAGGGTAGTCAAAATGAATCTAGTGATAACTCACCCCACTTTTCAACGAATTTTCGATACATTGCGTGTTGAGTGGAGGAATGCAACGCCGGGAACTTTATCTTGTTACCAAATAAAGTGGTATCAAAAATATAATTATTTGATAATATAATTAATTCACCAAAGTGGAGAGGTCAGACACTGTGCCACTGCACCACGACTCTCAGTCTATCTTGTTGTTTTTTATGTCGAGCCTTTGGCCTCCCTGAAGGTATAGATGGCAGCGCCGACTTAATGTTAAAATTCTCTTATTTATGATATTTCATTTTTTGTTATTGTCTTCCCGAACAAACAACTTCATTTCCGGGCAACCACGAGTCCTCTACTAAATGCTCACAGTGAAGAAGAACATGCTAAAGTGATGAAAGAATGATCAAAATGACATATGATGCAAAAATGAGTGGTAAGAGAGGTCTGAAAAATTGAGTGGTAAAATAAGTGGTAAAAATCAAGAAGACTTTCCAGGTTATGTATGAAGAAGTTAATAGTACTTGACCAGGTAGAAAAGGTATGCGGAGACAGTTGACAATGTATGCAACAGTTTAACAGCTTCATTTCATAATTTGTTCATGTAACTGGGTGGGTGTAGGTTCGATTTCCACTTGAGAATATCATTATAAACATTGCAATTATTATCGTTTTCCCACTCTGACGTGTTCCCACTCTGACACTCTCTCGTATTCCCGTCATTTAACTTACAATATTTCGCAATTTGACGGAGGGTCTTAGGTATCCGCCTACCCCGCTCTATGGGAAAAATAAGTATTTTTATCACTTAATACTTATACTACATACATACTTTACTGAGTCACAGGGTATGGTTTATAGTGCACTCGCACTCGAAATGCACTCGAACCTTTGTTCTGAATGAATCTGTTGAAAACACATCCGTTATCATTTGCTAACATTTATTCGTGTTTCAAGTTGAATTGTTTGAGTTTAATCATTTATAATTATGTTTATTTTATTTTCGATTAAATTTATTGTCATATTTTTCATCTAAGTATCGTGGTGCAATATAACCGTGTTTATAAGCGCGGTTGTTGTTGATTTGATGCCCATCCGGGACATTTTTTTTTCCTTCCTTTATTTTAGTAAGATAAAATAGAGCGTTTCACCGCCTAACGCAGAGAGTAGGGAATGAACACTCCGCACTTTTAACATTAAGTTCCAAGGTTCCCTATACCTTCCCTGCTATATGCGGGACATAGCGTGAAGTAAATGAAAATTAAAAAAGATATTTAAGTGCACTTTAAGTACAGTTGCATTAAATCAATCCATTCGTCATACACTTTGATCGTGCGCGCGACTTAAAATACTTGTTGTAACTTAGGTAATAAAATTTACTTCGTTTCATATAATTTCGTCGTTTTATATAGTACCTACTGTGAATAACAATGTGGAACGATAGTTGTGTCTTGCAAGTTCGATTCTCGCTTGAAAAATGATTTTTGTCTCTATCATTTAGTGTAGTAATTAGTTTGGATTTGCAATTCTTTGAAAAAATTGTAAGGGACGCCATCAAAGTTTGTAAATAGTCTTTCACCATATATTTACATCATATTAGCTATTTGAAAAACCCGTCAATTCGAGTCGGATTCGCCCTTCGCCTCTCTTTCGCATCAATTTCAGGATTGTAGGTAGACGAGAAATATAACTTAATATGTTGACGTACTTAAGTATGCTTATAAACTGCAATTTTAAATTTTTATAGTTTTTTTTCTGAATCGTAAATATAAATTGCTATATTTTGAACTTTGTCCTTGATTTGTACTGCAAGTTCTCACTTCATAATTATAGATCTACGAGGAATGCAACCGTATAGATTGTTTTGATTACGCGGCGAATAAAGTTGACAAACTTAATTATAGCGTCGAATACATTCATTTTGTATGAGATTATATAAAAATATAATGTTGGTAATTATTTTTAAATACTTATAAATTTTCAGTTTTCGGATATTTTTCTATATTTGTAACGTAATAGGTAAGTTCTCTCTTTGTGCCAAATTTAATAATAATTCTATACTCGTTTGATTATATGGCGAATAATTTGCAGAAAAAACCATACATAAATGCCCGTGTATTTAATTGTGTTACCTTAGAAACTTGGTTTTTTTGGTGCTTAAAGAGGTCGTAGATCTGAATATTATTTAACATTTGTTTCAGGTCTTGACAGACGAACAGATGAACAACAAAGTAATCTATTTTTCCTTCTGTAGTACGGAACCCTAAAAAGTTTAATTACGTCATTGTTGCATCAAATAAACGATATAAAACGTATACGTTTACCCGGTGTTGTTACATAAAATGTGTCATTGGGTTTCATTTATATACACTCCTTAATATTAATATTATAAAGCTGAACAATAATTACGTAATGTAAAAAAAATAAATAATAATAATACTAATATAATGAGATTGAACCCACTGTCAACGCCATACGTTATGCCACAAGAAATAGATATATTAGAATACAAACAAGAACAACAACTTACGTATCAAAAGTAAACGAATCATGTTTAGGTACTATGTCGACCTATTAATTGTTCTATTAGTTTTCATATGACCTGCGTATAACGTCAGTCTTTACGTCATTTTACGTTTGACCCACCCATCGCCGAGTATAAAAATATTATGTTATACGAACTAGTTTGTTTACTATATTTATGAGATAATATGAAAATATACGTCAGAGAGAAGAAATTCCTTTGCCTTGTATTGAATGTCGGGGAATGAATTGTTTTCATTTTCGCACTTTGTAACAAAGCACGGCGTTAAATTGCACCACTCAACATAAAATGTCTCGAACAACAGTGGACAGGTAAATAAAGGAAATGCAAAATAAAATTTGCAACTGAAAAAAAAATGTGCATACGTATACTTGCTGTAAAAAAACCACCTTAGGAGATTAAGTATTATATAGTATAATCATAATCCTTTTCCGAAAACTGGACATATATAATATAATAACCGGACATATAAATTATAAAACAATTATTTAATTGTACAAAACGTTTCTAATAAATATTTTCATTTCGTCGCTATGGTAAGCGCCACGATGAGTTCCGTCTCTCAACATGCAATACCTCGAAAATTAGACAGTACGTGGGGAACGGAATGTCTTTACACTAGATTCTTTCTGCATATCTTACTTTATAACTACAGGATACAGCGTGAAACTAAAAAAGACAAAAAACCTTGTTGGATTTCTTAGTAACTTAACCTTTAGAAAAAATCGATTTTCACCATTATACAATTCTTATAACTAAAGCTTAAGCAACGTGCTAAAGATAGCTGCTTGTACAAGCATAATATAATATTACCCAATGTTAGGAGTTGGGGCGAGTACGCGTGCACCGAACGCACTCGCATCGACCCGTTGTTGAGTGTGGGGTGTAAGTTAAAAGAAGAAAGCGCTTAAAATATGATGTTAATTATAAAATTTATATAAAAAATATGTATATAAGTGTGATTGTATTGTTTATTCTCACTCAAGGAAATGAAATATTTTATATTTTCAATTTCTCGCTCTGTTAACGAAGCAAAGCGCAGTCTTGACTTTTTAGCACTAGGTTCTCTTTGCCTAACCTGCTATGTATGGGATACATCATGAACTTATAAAAAAATTTTAAATACACATAAAATTTTATGTCGAGTAGACCTTACCTAGAATCTAATTGTAAATATATCACTTTAAATGCGCTTCAACGTTCACCTCTGTCTCTGTCTGAGCTCCTGTCCCTACCCTAACATATTTGAAACCCAAGTATTCCGGTTATTTCTTTCTAGTAAGTAAATAAATATCTTTGTCAATATTCGATAACTTTTGAATATGATAATCAATTTGGACAAGCAACCATATATATTTTAATTTAAGCTTTATATTGTATTTGTCCCGTATGTTTGTGTATAATTATCTCGATGCTACTTTTAGTTTCCAACTTTTCATTTTTCACTTAGCAGCATTTTTCAGTAAAAGGAGGCTCAGGTCTCACTGTGTTCCAATTTTTGTACCTTCTATAAAAAGTATTTTACATTACAAATTTTTATATTTAAAATTTACTTAATTTTAAATACATGTACATTAAAAAATAATTAACTAAATATTAAAAATCGCTTGTCGCTTATAAAAACACCTTCCAGTGACTCAGTCCCATTGTGAACTACTCGTATGTATACATCCGCTACGCTATACGATTATAAAATTTTTCATTTCATATTATCAGCCATTGAATTTCGAAATATATTTAATTAGCTGCTTATGATCTTATTTTTTTCTTTTTTATACTGAAATAGGCGTGTGTCATAAAACCCTCCATGAAGCGTTTCGGATGCTGTATTCCTAAGAGTATAGCCTCAGACTGTAATTGTTACTTGACAGATCCGACCCGTAAGTGACAGCAGTACTCCATACGTTGCCTTGCTTGTGCTTTGTACGGTGTGAGAAGATATTGAGGTGTAAACTACAGACAGTACTTTACACCCAGTTTATTGATTGTTTTAGAGACATAGACTCTGAAGACTTAACTGCATCAGGTATAGAGTAAGCCAAACGCAGGCATAAATGCATAAATTTGGTGGCGTTTTTCCTATAAAAAATATTTGATGTAGCTATCTGTCACACAATAAATAGATAAGTATATTTTTTCTGTCTCCGTTTTTGGCGAAGGATTTTGAAAATCTCGCTTGTACCCCGGGAATTATCTGTCGTCATTGGTGAATAGGCAGTTTTTGTAATTTTGTAAAGATATAGAAATAGATAGATAGATATATATATATATATATATATATATATATATATATATATATATATATATATATATATATATATATATATATATATATATATAGTAATATATATATATATATATATATATATATATATATATCTATATATATATATATATATATATATATATATATCTATATATATATATATATATATATATATATATATATATATATATATATATATATATATATTTATATCTATATTTATATAGATATCGTTTTGTGCATGAAGCTACAAAAGAATATTAATAAAAAAAAAAAAATTTAAATTAGCTTCACGCTATATCCCGCACCCAGCAGGGTAGGCAGAGGGAACCTAGTGTTAAGACACTCTGTTCCCCACTTTCTGCCGATTTTGAAGGCCTTGCGTGTTGAGTGGCAGAATTCAACGCCGCGCTTTGCCTTGACACCAGAGCGAAGAAATGGAAATATAAATTTAAGTAAATATTTCATCTCCTCGAGTGGGGATCGAACCCACAACCAGTCGGTTTTACAGTCACACTTCGTGCCACTGCGCCACGGCCGGCCTCTAATATTAATCTCAAGTCTTACTTAATAATTATGTTTAAGTAAATGATCACATATAGAAAAATAAATATTATTATACAGTTGAAGTTGTGAATATCTACATATACAGCCATTTAACCTGCTATTTTCACTTCTTTCAATACTACTTTTATTTCCTGATTTGCACAAGGGCAATGGACATTTAAATTATAAAATAATAATATTCAGTAACTTTCCGAAATGTAACTTAATAAATTAAGTGAGATATTTTTTTAGCTTCAAGTTTTATCCTACATATTTACAGAGTGAGCCAGAATTTATTGTTAAGACGCTCCGTTCTCACTAGGACCCTTCCATCCCCCACTTTCCACCGAAATTTGGAGGAATTATGGGTTGAGTGGCGAAACTCAACGCCGCGCTTTGTCTCGTTACCAAATCGAGATAATGAAAATATTAAATATTTCATTTCCTCGAGTGGGAAACAAACGGATAAGCTGACGCCGTTACAGTAGCAAGCTTGTGCCCTTGCTCCAACTAGCCTCATAGTGAGAAATGAAAAATATAATTTATAAATCCGTTCATATGTATATGATGCCGTCGTGGCACAGGGGCAAAAGAGTGTAAATGTAAAGTGACGGTTGTGGTTTCAATATCCACTCGAGGGAATGAATAATTATTTCAGATAATAATAATATTAATATAAGATTATAATTTTAATATTTTCATTTCTTCAGCGTTGAGTTCCGCCACTCAATACGCAATGACTCCAGAATTCAGTGGAATGTGGGAAACGGGGTGCTTTTACAGGTTCCCTCTGTCCATCCAGCTCTATGCGGGATGTAACGTGAAATTGATCAGTTCATTTGATTTTTAAAAAAATATTTTGTAAAGATGCATATGTCATGAAATAACTTTGAATTTTTATTAGTTTATTAATGTTACGAACAGTCATTTCTTAATATTTATAGTTGTATTGTGATTTGATAGCTACTATGATTAATGGCTTAATATTATATGAGATTAATATATTTTCAACATTAAATATTTTTTGTTTTATAACTAATAAGCGGTAATAAACAGGCCCGTTTTCATTCATTTATAAACCGCTCTCAACTTTGAGATCTTGAGAGCGATCTTGAGATGCCGTTGTCATTCATAGATTATAATAATGAATGAAAACTACATCTCAAGGCCCTAGTGCTAAGGTACTTCGCTCTCCATATATCGACCTCTTTAAAGACAACGTGAGACTGTAAATGCGAGGATTTTGGGCTCGATCCTCACGAGGGGAATGTTTTTAACAATTTAAAATATTAATTTCCACTGCTATTATCTTGAAAGAGGTCCCTCTTAGTACATGTATAACTTAGCATCTTAAGCAAATGTTTTGAGAAAATATTAAATATTTCATTTTCTCGAGCGGGAATCGAACCAAGAACCTGTTGCGTTTACAGTTACCTATTGTCCCTACAGTTGCACGACTGACTTCAACGAATTATTTATATCAATACAATAAAACAGATGACTTGGACTCGCCCATCAAGTCTTCCGTATCAATTTCAAGATTACGACTTATAAAAGTTGACAAACTTAAGTTTACGGTCATATTCACTCACTTTGTATGAAATAAAATAAATTTTAAATTTATATTGTTTTTGTAAGAAGTACCTATAAAGTTTTACTACTCTGTTTTTAACTTTTGAGGTACGTAACCGTAAAACAGATCACTTGCCTATTTACTTACCTACATACTCTATACTTCATATTATAAGCCTGAAAAGTTTTGATTTGTTGAACGCACTAGTCTCTAGGAACTATGGGTTCCATTTGATTTTTTTTTGGGTAGTCCATTTATAGAAAAAGACTATATAGCCTTTCTCTTGCCTTTAGGTATAAAATCAACAGTTTAGATGAAACTCATGCGTATTTTGTATACTCTGCGGTCCGGGTGGGTCGTGCTCACCCCAGAAATTTAAGTAACAAAAAAATTGTCTAGAAAATTATAAAAAAATATTTCTCGATAAACCCATTTAAAACGTGTTATGATTAACGTCACAATTTTTATTTAAAGCCGTTCAAGGCACTGGGGCACAACAAACGTGCGACTGTAAAAGCGACAGGTTTTGGGGGTCAATTTCCACCCGAAGAAATATTAAATATCTAGATGTGCGGTAATGCATCCATCTAAGTTCAGTAAAACAGAACTGGCGAGAAGTCTTTCCTCCCTTCTTAACTCAAAAACTATTCCAACTAAACCTGTTAAAGTATATACATATGTGCATCAAATTTCATGAACACAACTTAAACGATTATTTAGATAATAACGTCCAAAAACCGTCAATTTTATCATTTGTTCACTGACTTATATACCATAATTCTAACCCAATTCTAGATGATCCAGAACGGTGAAACTCGACAAACAGTTAAGTAATTAGATTAATATAAAGTAAAAAAAATTTAATCTAATATTTTTTTATCATTTTCTAATAATTTTTCAATAAATAGAAGATGCCTATAATGTGAGAATAGCAATCAAAATTGATGACAGCCGGTGATAAGAATTAACGCCTATTAAATATTATGAGTTTTTGCTCTTACGTAAATGTCAGGCGTTAGTATGTATTTTCTTTCTTTGTTGACTAGCTTCACTAGTGTAACTTAATATAGAAAAGAAGATATTACGTTACTTTTCTTTCTTACGCTTACGGAGAGCCGTAAGCGTAAGAAAGAAAAGAATCCTTACTCATAATTTTTTTTCAAATAGTAATGACATCCCTACAAAAACATAAGCGATAAGAGCCAATTTCAATCGACGACAAATCGTATATGACTTTATAAACAATGCTCTCTCGAAAGTAATACATTGGTTCAGTGTTAATAACACACTATTGAATAGTAAAAAAACTAAATGTATGATTTTCAGAACACCTAACAACACAAAAGTTGTTAAAGCCGATGTACTCTACAATGGCAAACCCGTGGATCCTGTCGATTCTACGGTATTTCTGGGTATCACCATAGACTCCAAATTACAGTAGGGACACCATATTGATGGATTGGCGAATAGACTGAGCTCAATAGCTTTAGCGGTCAAAAAAATTTGATCATTAACTGACGCGGAAACGGCTCCACTTGTTTACTTCAGTTACTTCCATAGTATTATGCCCTATGGGATTTTACTTGTGGGTAATGCGGCCGGTATTCAACCAATATTCGTCCTGCAGAAGCGAGCTACTCGTGCAATCTGTAACTTAGGTCCTAAAGACTCCTTAAGGCAAAAGTTTAAAGAAATTAATATATTGACAGTTGCATCTCAATACATTTTTGAAAGTGCTGTGTATGATAAGTTAAGAAAAACATTAATGATTTACCAAAATTAGTGATATTCATAATATTAATACCAGAAATAGTCTTAAACTTAGTGCACCAGTAGTAAGTAACTCGGTTGCATCGAATCCGTAATTCTTTTATGGGACAATGTGTACGCTTTTACAACTGGATCCTAGAAAACGTTAATTTCTTCGCTCTGGTGTTATATATAGATGTACAAGGCAAAGCGCAGCGTTGAGTCGTTTCGCCACTCAACACACAATGCCTCCAGAAGGCATTTCGCTGTCTACATGGCAGGCCATGGGTGGCATATAAATTTGAAGCTATAAAAAAACAAAAAAAAACAATTCTTAGTACTTACTATTTGACCAGGCGGGCGAAGCCGCAGCTGAAAGCCAGTAACTTATAAAGGTAGAAACATAACTTATTAAAACTACTAATAACTAGTTAGGATTATCCAGATTATGGTGTCAAGGCGACGAACGGCTACAAGTGTGAAGATTCTTTAAATATGAAACTACTGTACACTAGTATTTCAATGTTCTTTTATAATTCCATATTTAGTTAAGACAGCCGTTATTGAATAATTTATATAAATTGGTTTGTTTAGCTTCAAGTATGTATCCTGAGAAGTATCGTGGCGCAGGAGCAAGAGCGTGTCCACTATAAACGCGACAGGTTGCGAGCTCGATTTCCACTCGGAGATATTAAATATTTAATGTTTTTATTACCTCGCTCTGGTACCACGCAAAGTGCAGTGTTAAGTTCCGCCACTCAATACGACAGAGAGTGTGGAACCGAATGTTTTAATAGGGACGGAGCATCTCATTACATGTTAGTGTTATATACTCTAGTCTCTGCACGTTTCTCAGACAAAATTTAAAAGTATTCGTTCTTGACACTTATCTATATAATACGAGTACTTTAGATTTCGTAAATAGTAGTAAAGTAAAAAAATCAACAATATCATTCTATTATTATTGCTATAGCCCAGATCCCAAGTCTGGGGAGACCTTACATAAATTAAATAAAATTAAACTTATTTTGAATTCAGAACACAACGCAGTTATTTTAAAATAGTAAAAAAGGCAATTTAATAAATTATTTTTGTAATTAAATATTTTAAGCAAATAAAAAAAAATAGAAAATTTTGCCTACATAAATCAATATTAAATATAAAATTAAATTAATATAAAAAAATAGTAATTCCTTTTATTTTAAATTAAATATTGATCCTAGCGTGCCTTGTAAATGCTCAATACAACATTTGTTGTGTTGGCAAAATACTTTATGGTAGCACTGTATCAAAATTGCCATATGAAGCAATTTACCCTTAAATATTGGATTAGATAGATAGATGTATAATTGAATAAAAACAATTTTATTCTTTACTTTATTTCTATAACATAAAACAAACATTTTATTTTATTTCACTTATTCTAATTAATTGATTTATTTGTCTTACCTAGCACCCTAGATGTCTTTATAGGAATGAATACTAACTTATTTCTATAAATTCGAAATAGCGTTTAAGATGATGTAAAACAAATTTATTATTACTTAATAAACGTCTACATCTGTACTAAATTATAAACCATATATTACCATATAGCCATACACGGTTTTTGTAGTAGAATCAAAACAATAATAATAATAATTGTAATGGCTTGTTAATGACATTCTTTAATAATTTAGTAAGATTATTATAAATAGAGAATATTTAATAATTTAACATAATTTTCTTAAGCATATATTATACATATGTGTTATATTTGAATAATTTAAAACAAATAAGTAACCTCAGTAATTCCATTGTTATTTTATCTTTTAGTATATTATTATAAAGTATCACAATAATAAAAATAATAAATCAAATATATTGAATTTATGTTTTTATATTACTATAATCTAAAGTACTAATAGACATCTTTATTAGAATGCAAACAACAAAAAAAAATTGGAATAACTTACGAGATTTAGTACAAACCGCGACAGCATTATGGCAACATATTAAAAAGAAAGTGAAGTGAAAGAAATGAATTTACGAGAATAGGTCGCGAGTCGCATAGATTTTTGGTTGATTTCCTTTTCACTTTACGTTAATTATTTCTATAATATCTAATAAACTCGCATTTATTTGTGTTTCTGCTTACTTTTTGATTCAACGGACTACATAGTTTATCGCCTGGGACGGGATAAGTACCAGAGTGAACAGCATCTTATTGATTTTCTTGCCTTGCATATGCTTTCAACCAACGCCAGCTGAAGTTCATATAAGGTGTGAGAAATCTGTAACAGAACTAAGATTTCTTAATTTAAAACCTATATACACAGATCTAGTGATATTTACACAAGTTCGACGAAAGAAAAAATCGTAAAAATGATGGGAAATCCGCTCGATGCCGTAAACGCGAATCAGCCTACGCAAAATGGTAGTAAAGTACAACCGTGTAACAACGAGTCCAAAACTAATCTAATAGTTAACTATTTGCCACAAACAATGACTCAGGAGGAGATAAGATCATTGTTCTCCAGTGTGGGCGAGGTGGAGAGTTGCAAATTAATAAGAGATAAGGTGACCGTCTTCCCTGACCACATCCTGAACGGGCAAAGCCTAGGTTACGCCTTCGTCAACTACCACAAAACCGAGGACGCCGAGAAAGCAGTAAACACACTGAACGGCCTGAGATTACAGAATAAGATTATAAAAGTGTCTTACGCCCGTCCTAGTTCCGATGCTATTAAAGGGGCGAACCTCTATGTATCTGGACTCCCGAAGCACATGACGCAGCAGGACCTGGAAAAGTTGTTCAGTCCGTACGGAACGATAATTAGCTCGAGGATTTTACACGAAAATGTAAATGTCAGTCATTTACTACAGGGCAGTATGGATGACGGTGGTTTACAGGGGCCGTCGCGAGGAGTAGCTTTTATAAGATACGATCAGAGAATCGAAGCTGAAACAGCTATACGTGAACTAAATGGCACTATACCACCAGGTGGCACGGGGCCTATGACAGTGAAGTGTGCTAACAACCCGAGCAATCAGAATAAAGCATTAGCTCCTTTAGCTACGTATCTAGCGCCACCAACAGTCCGTCGTTTTCTCGGTCCCTGCTGGTAAGGCACTTCTAGCTATTAACAAAGGTCTTCAGAGATATTCTCCACTGGCTGACCCTCTTGTTCAAGGTAATGCTCTAGGCGGTTCAGGTTGGTGCATCTTTGTGTATAACATAGGAGCTGATACTGAAGAAAGTGTGCTATGGCAGCTCTTTGGCCCCTTTGGTGCTGTTCAGAGTGTTAAAATCATAAGAGACCCCACAACCAATAAATGTAAAGGTTATGGCTTTGTCACCATGACAAATTACGATGAAGCAGTTGTTGCCATACAATCACTGAATGGATACTCTCTAAATGGACAGGTATTGCAGGTCAGCTTCAAAACCAACAAAAGTAAATCCTAAGCTCATTAAAAAATCTAGTCAATAAATTGTAGTTAATGCAAAATGTTGATCTTAAACTATTGTCGTCGTGGTTTGACATCAGTTTTGATTAATTATAAGGATAGCGATGTGAATTACGACAAGACACACCGCTATGGGTATTTGACTATTTTAATTTCTATTTAAAGTTATTTTTTAGTAATATAATAATAATAATAGCAAATTACAATGTCTGTCTGTCTGTCTAAGATTTTGAGACAATCTAGTATATTATTAATTATAATTATTACTGAAATATTTATGCCATATTATATTTATGAAGCAATATTTTAAGTCAAATACCCTTTTTTGAACCAGTGCAGTGTTCATACAAAGTACAAACTGTCACAGTTAAACAAACATCACAGTATTTGTATCATGTAGTAGCAAATACAGCAGTATCAATTTTGGTATTAATAATATTATTATTTTCTATATTTTTTGCAATATTAACCTCTTTGCAGCTTCATATTGAGTTTCCCACAGATAGCGGGGTAGGCAGAGGGGCCCAAGTGCTAAGGTACTCCATTTCCCACACTTCATCACAATTTTTGAGATATTGCTTAATAAGTGGAACCTAATGCCATGTTTATTCCTCTTACCAGAATGAGGAAATGAAAATACTTCTTGCATGGGAATCAAACCCAATGTTGAGTTTACAGTAAGATGTATTCATTATAATAGTATATCTTGATTACTATTATAATAGTATTATATCTTGGTACAATAATATTTGTTCAAGTTATAGAAATTAGTAGTAAAGTATATTTAATACAATTTTGCTGATATTGATTAGCATGGAGGTGGCTGTATTTGTTTCTATATGATTTATTTAAGTAATTATTTAAATATTCAAACATTTAAAATATTCAATGACAAATTCCTAAATCAAAGCTGATTTATAAAACAAATATTTCCAGAGCTCATGTAAAATGAAAATGTGACTATGACATAAAACCAGAATCAGTGAATTTTATTTAATAATTATTTTTTTATACAAATCTCAAGAATTTGACAAAATATTATTATATATTGATAATTTTTGATTTTAATTGACGATTATTTACATGAAAATGAAAATAATATTAATTCAATGATAAATACAAAATTCTGATTCTGATAATAAATCTTTGACAACTGACATAAAAAAGTAAGATAATATGCTGTCCATATATTTAGAATTTGGCATAAAAAGGAAAAAAATATTTCATTAAGAAATAATGTATTGATCACATCACTACAAAAGAAAATAAAAGTTTATTTATTTACACACACCAGTGCAATATAAAATTTTACTATAAGTAAAACAAAAAATATTAAAAAATATATATATATTATTATTATGAAAGCAGTGCAATTATACTTATACATCTATTTATACAAGAAAAACTAGTATTTCAGCAATAACTAAATATATAAAGGAAAATGTACACCTAATGTGTTTTAGTCTACCAAAGATGTCGAAAATGACTGATTTAATCATTAGATTAATCATGAATACCATATATAACTTCCATAGAAGCTTCTATATTTTTTAATTAAAAAGTAAGGATCTATCATTATAATGACGAATAATGATAATCAGGAGCTTGACGCATGCACAAAATCATACAGCCACGGCCGTTGCATATTTTATTAGGTATTTTTTTTTACTTAATTGGAATTGAATGTCCAACGTCCTATCGTTCAGCTAACAAAACATGCAACGCGCCGTTGCGTTTAGAATTATTGAATTCTTAATATTTAAAATAACTATCATAGCCGTATAAAGTTATGTAATTAAAAAAAAAGAAAATATTGAAGTTTACCCTTCTATGGATAAAAAAAATGACAAACATTTTTATTATTCTCGTAAAAAATCGAAGTTGTGAAGGACCATGACTTAAAATTTTAATCGATCAACATTTTTATGGTACGAAATTTTTGTAATCTTGAATATGACGCATTCTATTTGCACATTTGTATGTTTATATTAGGTGAAGTTTAATAATATATTTGGAGGAGGCCATCTCGTATTTTTGCTTCAAGCAACATCTGGTAATCCTGTTAGTATAGTATTTTGTAACGAGCCGGGCGATTTTGAGTGATACATGTCCAAATAATATTATATTCTATTCTAGATATCTAGATATAAATTGTTGTAAACTTAAATGTAACTTGGGCTCTAAACCACATATATGATAATGTCGCAAAACACGATTTTGTACTATAATTTAAGAATAATCGATTAAATTACCAATTCAGATTTGATCTTGAAAACATCTGAGTAGATAGTACTCATGCATAATCGCTCGTCTCTAGTCTTAATTATAATTAGACATCGGTAATAGTTATACAACACTATGTATTATTGATGTCTAAATGTAGTTAGGCGATTACTGTAACATAAGTGCAATCAAAAACTGTATATTATAGATTTTTGACCGCCATTTTAGGGTACTTTTAGATGTAAATCTTGCCCAAATGTATGAAGATACCATCGATAACTATTAATTTTTAGATCAAAAATGTATAATATAAGTGTTAATTCGCGCTGTATAATAATAAACTTCGACTCGATATTGTCTCTCTAATTCATTTGATTGTATAATCGCTATTTATTATTATATTTAAGTAATGTATAATTAATAATTTATTATAGTAAATAGTACTATTATAGATTTCTTTTTGATGTTATAATAATTAATATATCGTATTAGGGTAAGATTCAAAAAATTAGTTCAACATAAAGGTAACCAAGTAATACAAACCTTATTATATATTTGTCATTATTTATATAAATATTCATGTTTAGTAGATTTTTCGTCATAGCTAAATTATTTCTAGATTCTAACGCATATCAAAGTGCTGCTGAGGACAGATTCTCAAAATAAATGAATGGGGCTTGTATTATGCATTTTGTATTAAGTTAATTTCTATATAGCGCATCATTTCCGTTGCTAGTCTGAACTCAGCCGATCCAAGCCACTTACGGTGGCTGATAGAATAATAAAGATTTTTTTTCATATTTTTTTTTATCGAAAACGGAATGGCAACGGCAATCGGTGGCATTAGTTTTAATACTGTTAAGGATAAATGTTTCATTAAGTGTAATTATTTATTGAAAGTACTTAATTTTCATTGAACTAGTCAGTTATAATTTTGCGCAACGTTAAATTTAAGTACCTCTAGTATTTGAATGACACTGTGTTCTGTAACTTAAAAGTAGTTTAGGATTTGGTTTAAAATTATGTTAGTGTGGTGTTTTTAAATTATAAGTATTTATGCACACGACGATGGACGAAGATGAATAAACAACGGTGTGTACTATACTAGTCACAGGTGTAAAAATGTACCTCACAATTAGTTCGAAATATTTTGGATGACTAATTTAGATTTGTTCTTTATTACGATTTATATCTCAATTATATATAAATATTTTTCTTTAGCTTTGAGAATCTATATAGGTTATAGGTAGCTCCTACTGTTCTTATTAATATTATTAAATCTACGTTTCAACTTAATTAAATGTATGAAATATCTATAATCTGTCAATTTTTAACACCATGTTATAAAAAATTATCACCCAAAATATTTAGGACGGGGAAAATTTAAAACGATAGCATAGTTTTTGTTGTTGTGTTGTCCATGACTGGAAAAAGCTTACAATTGTATGAAGCACAGAGTTGTGATGTATGCTCACGCAACGGTCGTTTTAACGCCATCTTGAAAACAATATGTCACTGGCGGCAATCGAGTAAACGCACCTGTCCTGTCATTAATTCGATTTTTTTCTTTTTTTTTATTGTGCTATTTATTTGTGTTAAGTGTAATCTCAGTTAATGACTAACATTCAATTTTAAGTGTTTATTTATCCTAATAACAAATTTTGTTTATTTTTTTCTTTCTGGGCAGGTTTGGGTAACGTAAGGTTTGGCCTAGGACGTAGATAGACATGTAAGACAGAGTACAAATCGCCGACAATGTGTTGAAATGTTTGGCTTACATACATTAATCTTGAAATGTCAACGAATGTAATCTGAGTAGGGAATAATGATATAGGCATTAAATATCGACATTAGCAATAATGTACTAAAAATATTCTTTTATTTAAACCTTTTTTTACTTAACTCTGGTCTTGTAACGTTAATTAATTCTTGTAAAAATTAAAATGTAAAAGTTAAAGGAATTCCAAATTTAAGTTTTATAGCATCAAAAATGTTGTAAGTATGACATTGCAGTTTTGAACTTATTGAACATAATAAAATGACTGTTCTTTAATTGCCTTTAAGGGCCTGTATAGCCGTGAGAAAGCAATTGTTAGATTCTTTCTATTGACTAAATTAATGCCAGTCATAAATTTCATTTACACTTATATTTTGAAAAGATATTAATATTTTCTTTAGTATTATAAAGACAAGAGAACTTTTATATCCTTTACCGTCTTAAATTTTTAATATAAAAAATATTGTTAAGTTAGATTACTGGAAAAAGATAGTTTTATAGTATCGTAGAGGCTATACAGGTAATACTTTTTTAGAAAAAAAAATGTGTAGAACAACTAAAATAAGCTGTATTTATTTAACTTTAAAATGTTTAAAAAATATGGCTTCTGTTAATACTTATTTTATGTAAGAAAATGTGCTCCATTCTGATTGTACATGAGATTTTTTTTCTAAAAAAATATATGACTTTTTACGTGCTACATTTTTCCGTATTATAAATATAGTTATTGATTCGAAGCAAACAACGGAACCAAAGAATAAGGGAGGATAGATTTGGCAGTATATTTTTACGTTTCTACGAGGGGTTGGTTGTAGCCATGTCACCCTAAATCAAGTTCGTTGAACCCGGCCTATGCCGCAACGCAATAGATAGGGGTTGTCCAAAATTGTAAATTTAAGGCACCCTTGCATCTGTAGACCGATGTAGGTCAATTTTTGCATTAAAATATAACATGGTGAGGACGAAAGAGTAAAAAGTAATAATAAGATCCTTTCAATGAAATGAAAAATCACCCCTTGTCTAAAAATGGGTGCAATAAAAAGCAGTTATTTATTTTAGTTTTCTTAGTTAACTATTAATTTGTACTGGACGAGTATCAACTAAAGAGATTGAATATCAAAGGAACGCTTTTTATTATAATATGTATATACCTAAAGCCGTTTTTTAATAATAAGGTTTTTTAGCGTCATGCTGTGTCCCGCACACAACAGGATAAGCAGACGGAACCTCATTGAAGCCCATAGATCACGTGGAACAGATTGCCCGGGTCGTAATTAAGCTAATTAGGTCTATATATCCAGTAAAATTGTGTTTAATTTTATAGTATCAGAAGTTAATTGTAGATATCTTTTTATATTTCTTTAAAGACATGTTGTTAGTAGTGCTTAATCGTAATCGTAAGCGAGGATAAGCAATATTAAAACTATAGAAATTATGCATGTATATTTATATATATTATGGTGAATATACCCAACTGTGTACGTACATAACACCAAATTTTAATGGCTCAAAATATATATAAGCGTGTTAGGTGCTTAGTGTGTCTCTGGGCCGCAAATAATAAAATAATCGTTTCTATGTTCAGCTTATAAGCTTTACATGTCCACAAGTGTCTGCACCGAGCTGCTTAAGATACTTTAGAAGGTAATGGTAAAAATATTAAAAGTTACAGTGAAGTATAGAGAGTGAGATATTTCTTTGATGATGTTATTATACAATTAAATTTTTTTGTTTCATAGAAACTACTAAAACAGCTACTCAGTTCCAAAATTAATATTTTTAATGTTAGAGTCGATAAAAAATATGATAAATTTGTGTTTATTCTAGCGGCTATTTGTAATCCATTGAATAAATTTTATACAAGTAAGTACTTAACTATTCTGTTGTCTTGTTAACGTTGAACAAACGTTAACGTAGCTAAATAATATTTTAAATGGGTATTTTTTTTAGCGTCACTTTATATCCCGGACACAGCAGGATAGTATTCCATTTCCAATTTGTGTTGAGTGGTGGAACACTATTTTGCCTTGAAACCAGACTTTTTTTTTAAATTAAAATTTTGACCAAAATAAATAATATAAGATAATTAAAAAAAATAACAACATTATGCCTGTTGCAATTGCACTAACAAGAATAAAAATACATAATAAAATGATATTAGTCGAATTATGTTCATTAAAGGTAGCTCGTATTCAGAATAAAGTTTAATGTATAGAGCCCGACATAGAGCTATGACTATGTAAGTGATTTTGAAACAATCCTTGTATTTCTAGTGCTAAGTATGTCCTGGGAGATTTTTTTTAAATATATCCAGTCAATCTGAGTATCATTGACACTAGGACCTCGAACTAATTTCAATATTTTTTCTCGTATGATCGGTACAATAAATATTGACAATTTTTATTTAATATGTTTACTTCAATTAATAAATGTTTATTTTAAAATCTAACGAAACGCAAGGAAAATACAATTATAGTTGGAGGTAATGTTATTTTAGCACCATTAACATCAAACGTGCTAAATTGAAAAATAAATAAATATTATCTACAGTTGATACGAGTAAAATTAGTATAAAAGAGCCGGGGTACTACATAATTTATTTTCTATTTTTTGTACTATAAGACAAAACTACGAAATGATTGTTTTATTACATCAATTAAGTATATCCAATATTTAATAAAAAAAAAAATTAATCAAATTCCTACCTAGATTTATAAGAAGAATAATTATGACAACCTATTTTTTTAACGGTCTGATTTTGCGATGACAGGCGCAAAATAATATGCCACTGTCACGTATAGTAGAAAAACCACGAATGATATGAAGCAGTAAATTTTGAAGGATATTATAAACTAATAGAGATATGATAGTAGATGGACTAGTTCAAACACCAAAACAAACAAACAAACGTTATTTTATTATTATATACATGTGGTAACTTTGATAGACTACAAAATTGAGATTTTCTTTTATACTGATGTATTTTCAAAGGTTTATATGAATGACTATGGCTGAAAGTATTATGAAAACAAAAGAAAACCTTGTAATGTGCTTTAAATTTTAAGATTATATATCTTAAAATTTAAAGCACATTACAAGGATTTCGAAAAATATCTCCCGTATCTATCAGTTACTGAAGTTGACTGTATGTTTTTTAATAAATTTATCTCCCTGTTTCCTTTCTGAAACCTCTAAGAATATGTATACAATTTTTTTTTAAATATGTATTCATATTAATATATTGAGTAATCTTGACGTGAAAGCATAACAAACAAATTTACATGAACATTTATAATATTATAATAAATTATAATAAATATTAATTTCAAATTGTCAGTACTAAATATACTTGCTTAAGTATTTCAGCATTTGTTCATAAAGTCCGTCATTATTTAAAATCTTCTAGATGAATTCAAAAGACTAATGTGGTGTTATTATTATCTATAAAACAAACTGCAGTAGTTTGTCTGTGTTGTGTATTTTATACAGACAATTTTAATTAGATGTACTATAAATTTATTCCTTTGCCTTAAAAACTCCTGCTGTCAAAAGTTATTGACAGATATAATGACAGTTTTTGACAATTCATAAAAGTATTCATTTACTTTGTTTTTTTCCATAAAAACTAAGATTTAGTGGTAAAACTTTACTTAAACTGAGAAACCTTTCTGTATTTACTGTTTATTAATATTCTTCAGGTTGTTTTTATATAAAATATATATTCCCCTTTTTTTATACATATACAATATTTTACTTTGGTGATGAAATCAAAACTTTAAGTATTTTTAATATAACATTATGGAGTCTCTATCAAAACAAGAATTAATTTCAACAATAACAAAACAAGCAGATCAAATAAAGAGATATGAGGGACGTCTTAGAGGTAAATAATCGAATATTGTTTTGTTCTAAACAATTATTTTGAAACATATGGCCGCATATTATTATGTTTTTATTGTTTATGCAAGGAAAATAATAATTTAATAAATTTCAATATATATTTTCAGATGTAGTTGCTGCATATAAAGGTCTTGTCAAAGAAAAGGAGGCCTTAGAGATCAGCTTAAAGGCACTAACTAAAACTGGAAACAATGTAGAAGGTATCCAATTTTTTTATTAGCTTAACAGCATAGCAGGGAAGCAGAGGGAACTTAGTGAAAGGGAACTTAGTGTTAGGTTTAAAACACTCTAATCCTGTTAAATATTTTCATTCCCCACTTTTTGTTGAGTGGCCGAACTCGATGACACCCTTGCAAATGAAATGAAAATATGAAATATTTCATTTCATAGAGCATGTTCACACTTTTATTATTTTACAACTATTTTAGACTATTTTACAACTATAGTTTTAGTAATAATCTAATTTCATTAGGTTAATTAATGAATTTCAGCATCACAAGATTCTGTTGCGGCTCTTACTTTGTCATTATCAACTTTGACAGCGGAAAAGGCTCGAATGGAAGAAGCCTTTCAAGCTGATAAAAAAGTTACTAGAGAAAAAGTAAGTAGTATTTTGATCTTTTCTTTGAATATTTATAATACATATAAACTTTATAATTTCGAACTCTAGTATAATTTAATAGTATAAATTTAAGTAGTAGTTACCAACATAATATTTTTTTTATATAAAAAAGGCAATTTAAATACAGTGTTTTTGTTATCACCACTTTAAATGAAACTATGGTTTTAACTACTCTATAAAACTGCTGCTGCTGCTGATGCTAACAACATAAATAAGTTGTAACAAGCGTATAAGAATTTCGACTTAGCTTGGCGAGAACGTATGGCTCAGTGGTCGGAGCGCCTGGTCGATTTCCAGGAGGCGCGGGTTCGAGTCCCGCTACGTTCAAAATTTTTATACGTTTTCTAATTAAGTACTCTATAAAAACCTAATACAATTAAAACAAAAGATATTTTTTCCAAAAAATGAAAAAGTCATTTTATTAAACAAAATAATTAATAAAATTATCGTTGTAAAATAAAACGCCATTTGTCAAGAATGACGCATACAGATATACCACACCTAGCAAAGCGATAACGCCGCACACACCTCATTCACTATATCGAGTCGTAGGTAATTGGGGGGTGTTGAATTGCGTAAAATAGAATGAGATATATCTATTTCTCGTTCTAGTATGTTTTATGAGTATGAAAAGCGACAGTTATTGGTATTTATTCGTAACTGCGTCACACGAAATACAGTGTGGATAAAAATCGTGAAATGAAAAAATAATCCTGTTTCTAAACTGTTGAAGTATCTTGATTAATTTCTTTAGGTATGGGTTTCAAATATTTTACCCTATATGCTTTACCTGTAAAAGGAGCGCTGGCGATTCCACCCTGAATATTGGATTTTTAAAATTTATATATCTATATTGTTTCAATTTTGAGCCTACTTATAGGTAATAATTTAGAAAAATACTAATAAAAAGTTGTAGTGATTAGATTAAATAATAAAAAATATGAAAAAGAAATATGTTAAGTTATATACTCTCTATTTAACTTTGATTCCACCATTCAACTCACAATGTCTTTAAAAATTCTGCAGAAAAAGGTGAATGGAGGTGACACAGTACCAGGTTCCCTTTGTTTATATGCATGTCGCAGCGTCAACCTTAAACAAGAAAAGTTACAGATCTTTATTAAATAGACCATATTAAATTTCAGTATGAAGGCATATTATCATCAATGCGTGAAGAAACTAAAACAATAATACAACAACATGTCGCCGAAGTTGCAAATTTGAAAGCGAAAATAGCATATGAGATACAAGAGAGGGAAAAGGAGAGAATGGACCATGCGGCTATGCTTAAGTAAGAATTTTTTAAATATGTTTATATTGCATGCATGCATGTTCAGCAATATTTTTGATTCTTTTTATAGCATGCATGTATACTTTAGTTACTGATTTATCTATACAATTTATCTATGTGGAAGATATAAGAGAATAATTGGCCAATTAGCCAATGCGATGATTTCTATTGTTACAAAAAAAAACGTTCACAGGCACATAGATGCCCATGCTTTAGCACCTCAAAGCAATGATTGGAGATTGAACCCACAACATCATCGTCATTCTGCTACCTGGTATTAATCCCAGCGTTTGCCAGGGTCTGCCTTCTGGCTTAACCTACTCCACTTGAAAAAAAGGTCCTTCATGTCATTATACAACACAACATCATTGTCATTATATTTATAAAATTATTTTCATCTGCCTGCCCTGGTAGATAAACGGCAACATTTAGTTTTGCCACTTGCCTGTCAATGATTTGGATGCTTGACGTAAAGTGAGGAATATGGAGTGTTTTACCACAAGGTTCTCAAAATAAAAAAAAGTCCTCCAGTAAAAATATGAAAAAAATATAAATACTATATTTTTATATACTTTACTTACTAAAAAAATATATTGATAAGACATTAATAATACAAATATAACCAATAAAAAAATTGTTCAAATTAGAGGCAGACTTGCACTAGAAGAGTTCCATACCATCATCCATAAAAAAATGGTAAATAAAACATGCTTTTTGTATGAGAACTCCATTATATATTTGTTTAATTCTGTTTTTATTTGTTATTTGTTGCTATAGCGGTAACATAAATACAGCATTAGTAAAAATTTCACTTGCCTAACTAGTCTGTCACATACTTATTTAGACGACATATAAAAATTTGAACGTAGCGGGACTCTCGAACGTATGGCTTAGTGATCAGAGCTCCTCGACGGTTTCCAGAAGGCGCGGGTTCGTGTGCCACTGCGTTCAAATTTTTATACATTTTCTAAATAAATATTTTTCTTTCCTAAGTGTGGAATAACACTTTAAAAATGTTTAAAAATGTATTGATTTAATTAGTTCATTATTTATTTTACAGAGAATTACATGTCAAGTTGAATACTGAAAGGAAGACAAAGGAGAAATTGGAAGATAAAGTTGTTAATAATACTGAAGCACAAGGTGAGGTGTTTTAACCATAATTTGTATTTATGCCCATATATAAAAATTATAGGAGAGTATAGTTGTTGCGACATTTCATTGTTTCTAATAAATACCTTAGGCTATTATGGTTCTTCGTCACATTGTCCAGATTTTATTTTTTTATACATAATTAATAGAAAATGTCCAATACATTGAATCCACAAATACAAAGACATTTCCTTATTTATTATGGTTTAGGTTTAGTTCTGATCGCCTAACTTTAGGTCGGCCACAATTTGTTGACCGTACTATATATATTTTCAAGCTGTAGGCTGTTTATTATTTGCCGACCTTACCTCTACATTGAGTCGCCCAAAACCAAAAGAAAATCGCTCAAGAAAAAATAATCTGCTTTTAATTAGTTATGAAAGCCTCTTGTAACAAAAGTTACGTCAAATTATTACCCGACTACGGACAAGCAAAAATGAGCGTTATGATCGAGCTGTATGTTTGTATGTATATGTGGGTATGGATGTTCATCTGTAACAGATCCTTTTCTTACGAAAGTCGGTTAAAAATAAGTTAAAATATGATACGTGTAAGTTAGTTATTTATTTAATAGTTGGTAAATTTTAAATAGTTTGTACATAATAACTTCAGTAGACAATCTTCTTGTTTAGTACTTTTTAGAGTGTGTTTTAGTAGTCGGGTTTTGGTTGTTAAACTTTCTTTTTATAAATTTTGTGTACATCATGTAACCCATTCAAAAGTGCTTAAAAAGTAATAGACTTTGGAAGGCCTGGCCCGATTTCGATGAAACAATAACTATTATTATTCATATTCGATGTAGTAACTTTTATAGTAAAATTTTGATGAGTTAGTTTGACTCATCGTCAGTTCATAGGATTCTGACGATTTGCTTGAAATTCCATTATAAACCATTTTTACAACCAGGAGAATCGAGATGCTGAAGAAAAATAAAATAATGAATAAATAAACTTGTCCCTCATATAAATTTTCAGCATCACAAGTGGAATTAGAAAAGCGTGTTCGCGATCTAAACCTGTCTCTGGAAGCGTCCGAAAGGAAGTTGCAGCGTGTTTCGTCGCGCAGCGTGGAGACGCCCGCGCTGCTGCTGCGGCTGCAACACAAGCTCGCTCTGCTGGAGCAGTCGCACTCGGTGGCTATTCGAGAGGTGTGTTGTGATGGTCATAGGGTGTGGTAGACTTAAAGACAAAGGGGACCTTTAGTAAGATACTCCGCTTCCCACTTTCAGTCGAATTCTGGAGGCTTGGCGTCTTGAGTGGCGGAACTCAACACTGCGCCTTGCCTCGACACTAGAGCGAAGAAATGAAAATATTAATTTAAATAAATATTTAATAATAATAATAATAATAATAATAATAATTTTTATTAGCAAAAAACCGTGTACAGTTCACAAAAAGTACTGACGCCTGAACTAGGATCCCCTGTGTTTCAGGCCGCCAGGTCCTTCCCCTCAACAAACATCATGAACAATTAGAAACACTCCTTGTATCATTTATAGACTAACTAATATAACACACCAGAATGATTTATAACTAACATTTAATTATTATAATGAATGAAGAAGAACAATGTATGTGTTCGTGTGTGTGTGTGTGTGTGTGTGTGTCTGCGTGTGTGCGCGTGTGTGTGTGTGTGAAAGGGAGAGAGAGCATCCGTATGCGTACATATGCGCGTGCATGAGGGTATATGCGATCTATGCATTCATACCAAGGTGCTCTTCACACAACTGTATTGAGTAGTATTTCTGTCTCCTCATAATTAAGCTTGGACAACCAGTCATATACTGCCCTTTTACAGCGATATTTATTTAAGGGATATATATTTAGATTTTTATTACATTTATTATAAAGGAATGAGCCGAGAAAGCAAGCGAACCTTTTGCTAAATTTGGTGTTAAAAGCCTTACTCTTACAAACTATATAGTTAAGTCTTTTATTAACAAGCCTTGGGGGCTGGTACTTCACAGATGAGTGTTGTTTTAATATGATATGCAAGATAAATAGCTGTCGTATAGATAATAATCCACATGACCTGTATAAGTCTTCTGAAGGGAACAGATATGGGCGAAAAGTTGCCACCTTAAGTATAGCACGTTGGGCTACTTCTAGTTTGATAAGATGTGATTTAGCAACTCCACCCCAAGACGAAATGCAGTATGTTAATATAGACTGGCACAAAGCGTAGTATACTACTTTTATCATATTAAAGTCAGCTATATTCCGTAGTGTTTTAAATAAGTAAATAAACTTTCTGGTTTTGGTGGTTAGAGATCTAATATGTTCGTTGAAGGTTAAGTTGCCATCAATGTTCACACCAAGATATTTTATGCAAGAGATAGAGTCTATGCAGGCGCATGTACAAGAATTTCGTTCGGGACTTACGCAGTGATGGATATATAGTTTGTGTGTGTTTGATGGTTTGTGCATATTCCGAATGGAAAACGAAACAAATTTGGTTTTAGTAGTATTTACGGTTAAAAGATTTGTATTCAGCCAATTTGTGACAGAATTTATTCCCACCTGGGCACTATGAAAAACCTGTTCCCAGGTTTCTCCTTTTACCAGCAAAACAGTGTCATCAGCAAAAGACACAATTTTCCCGAAATTTATAGGCAATTTACATAGGTCGTTGATAAATATTAAAAATAGTGTTGGTCCTAATATACTTCCCTGTGGAATGCCATATTTGATAGGAAGGCTTTTACTGGTATATTCTTCTATTTTAGTGCATTGCATTCTATCTGTGAGATAGCTTTCGAACAGTTTGAGTTGCCTACCCCTTACACCAATTTTCTCCAATTTGTCTAACAATATAGGAATTGCTACAGTGTCAAAGGCCTTTGCTAAATCCAAAAATACTCCTAGGCACTTTTTGGCGTTATCCAGTGAATGGACTACAAAGTTTATCAACTCCTCGACAGCATCCGATGTACATTTTTTAGCTCGAAATCCATACTGGCACTGGGAAATTAGGTTGTTATTTTCGAGATAATTAATGAGTCGAGAATTTATTATACGTTCTAGGATTTTGGATAAGGCTGGGAGAATTGCAATGGGTCTATAATTGGTCACTTGCTCTTTTTTACCACTTTTGTAAATAGGATGAACTATTGACTTTTTAAAGCATTTAGGGAAAACAGAATCGGCAAGACTTAACTTACAGATATGGGTAATAGGTGCGATAAGCAAGTTAGCAAAATGTTTGATGAAGGACATGGAAATGTTATCATAACCAGGTGAACAGTCAGTTTTTAATGAATTTATAATTCTAGCTACTTCAATTTCATCAGTATCAAGTAAAACGAAAGATGATTTATTGTTGTTTATTAGTGCTTTTTCACTGATGTGGTTAGGCATATTTTTTTTTTATCTTCTCGGCAAGATTTTCGCCTATGCTGACGAAATATTCATTAATTAGGTCAATTGAATCCTGTGGGGAACATGAGTTCTGTATTAGTTCAGATGCGATAGATTTATTATCACGAATACTCAGCTTATTTTTTAATACCTTCCATAATTTCTTATTATTTGATTTTGCTCTTACAATCTCGGATTTGTCAAATTCTCTCTTAACTCTTTTCAAGATGTTATTACAGAAGTTTCTGTACCTGCGATATGTAATCTTTAAAATTTCATTATTCGGTTCCTTTCTTAATCTCAAATGCATATTGTCACGATTGCGTATACAACGTAATAATCCAGGTGTAATCCATGGCTTAATAGGCCTAGACCGACTGGAAATGTGCAAAATCTTTGAATTCGCAGCTATGGTTTGGGACAACATTTCAACGAACATAGCGCTGGACCTGTTTGGATCATTACATTTTAGAACAAGACTGAAGTCCAAGGCTTTCATACACTTATCAAGGTCCTTGAGATTTATTTTAGTTATGCTACGAGTAATGCGCCTGTTCTCTTTTAGTGCTATAGAAATCATTACTGCGTTATGGTCAGTTACAGAAGACTTCAAAACAAAAGATGTTGCAAGCATTTCAGATTTTAACATAATATGATCCAGGGAAGAATTGCCTCTAGTGGGAAGGTTATGGGTAGGCTGCAGTCCATATGATGCGATTAAATTTAAGTATTCCTCGGATTGGTCGTCGATCGCGTTGTCAGCAATATTAATGTTAATATCGCCTATTATTATAATAGTTTTAAAAGATTTTAGAGATGCGAGGGTAGAATCTAGCGAATTAAGAAAATTCAAAGCGCTATTTTTGAAGCAATGAGGGCGATATATAGCGATAATAGCTGTATGTAAGTTCAACTTTATTACTAAGCAATTAGCTTCTAGAAATTCAGGTTCACTGACATCACAGATAATACCATTTCTGACGTAGGCTATAACACCATCACTTTGGTTATATGAGTCGCTCGTTGAGTAACTGTGATAATCATCCAGAATAGGAACAAGTGGAGCAGACGCGAGCCAACATTCAGTGAGTATTATTACGTCAAGTTCGACCTCTATTTGAGAAAGGAGTGTATTAAAACTATTAAAATTACACGTAACGCTACGTATATTTTGCGAGAGAACATTTAAGGATTTTGTTTGTACTAGTGAATCTACTTCATAGGGACTACAGAAATACGCATCAGGCATCTTAATATCATCTAGGTTGTTAATTGTGTCGCTAATATCTGTCATTGGGAAATGAGTCTGTGGTAAACGAAGAAGCCAAAACCTAGCCCTGTTAATATCAACGGTACAATCATTATAAGCAGACCAAGTGACAAGTACATTCCGTAAAACAAAAACGTAGATAGGACATGATCGCCTAGGAGAAGTTCATGTTCGTAATATCCCTCGAATACAAAATAGCTCAATAATATATAATGTTCGTAGTAATTGGTATGGCTAGTGTGGAGTAATATGTATAGTGTAATCATAAGCATGCATATAATGTAACAATTAATAATAACAATGTGTTTGAGAATTTTACAGTAAAAATTAGGAAAAAAATATAAATTATATAATAATAAAGAAATGAACCATCTGAAAACGAAATATGTCACTATTAGTCAGATTTGCTCTTTTAACTTAATAAGGCTTTCATCATTTTTTATGGAAATCTGTGGCATTCCCTCTTTTTTACGCAAATAGATATTGTTATTTGTTATCCAGCAGTAGAGGTAGCCGTTTAATTTTGCAAATTCTCTGACGCGATAGAATAAGCTTCTAGCCTTATGTGTTAAATAGTCCGAGATGTAAATAGGTTTGCAGTCTCCGTCCAAATTCAAGTGCTTGGTGTTTAGTTTGTTGCGATCGTGGCTTCTATTGTACTTTTTAAGGGACGAGATTATATTATTTTTTACAGTCATGCTATGTAACTTCACTATTATGGGCTTATTATCTTCATTCTTCGTACCAACCCTGTATATATCCACGATATCACTTGGGGATATTGAGACATTTAAAACTTTTCCAGCAGTGAGGAACGTATTTCTAAGCTCCTCTTTTGATTCGAACCTGGCAGTTTTTGGAATATTCCGTATTTCTATACAGGTTAGTCTTTGGTTTCGCTCTAATTGATCTATTCTGTCTTCCAGTGCTTTTAAGTGGGCTGAATTAGCTCTGCGGTCCTCCTCGAGGTGTACTAGTTTATCATTTAAGTCATCGTATTTCTTGCTAACAAACTCAATGGACTGTATAATCTGCTTATTTTGCTCCTGAATATTAGTGACCGTCTCGTGCAGTGTTGATAGTTTCTCATCCTGCTCTTTTGAAAACGCAGTAAACATTATGCGCAGCTCTGCCAGTATATTGCGCGACTGACTATTGTCATCACCGTCATTCTTGCGTTTGCGCAGAGAAATATTTGACTTTGACAATTTATCCAAGGCCAGTTCAGATTCGTTATGTTCCAATCCACTCGTTAAAATTGTGTTTTTTGTAGACATGGTCGTAAATGTGTTAAAATGGTTTACAATTAAAAACAAAAGTCCGAGAATTAAATAAAAATTAGAAAAGTTTTTATATAGTGGTAGGACGCGAACTCGGGTCAGTCGCTTTGTTGTTAATATCGAAGCCGCTTTTGGAACCAATACACCAGCAACGCCTTTAACGATGCAGTTGAAAAAGTCCGAGTGCTGATGCCAATGCCTACTTAGCAAGCAAGTTGGAGGGGCTAGAGGTCGTTGACCGTATGACCTCTACAAAGTGACTGCACTGTGAGTTGAAAATTAACGTACAATTTATAAAGGTTTGCTATCTTTGTAATTATTATTGTACTATCACGTCCTGGGATTTCACTTCAACTTTTGCACACTGTATCTACGGGATTTGTATAAATGTTTCCTTATAAAATACACTTCACAAAAACGAACTTAAGCCGGTATTAGGGATTTAATTGGAGGAGCACGCGGGAATGCGTCTAGTACGAATCACCGCTCGGGGGGGAGTAATTCATTTCCTCGAGTAGGGATCGAACCCACAACCAGTCGCGTTTGTCCAGTCGCACACTTGTGCCAGTCGTGATAGGTCTGTGGGTTGCTAGAAACGACTGAAAATAATATAAGCTAATAATATATTAAATTGTAATAATATATTAAATTGTAAAACTCTGAAATGTGATATCAATAAAATGATTATTTAATTGTTTTATAATTTCTTAAAGGAACAAATAAAAGCCAAGCGAGCAGAAGAGAGTGCTAGAAAGATCTGTGCGCGCCAAGAAGATAGAGTCGCGCTCCTAGAAGGGAAGTTAGCGGAGTTATCACAGACCATAGGGGAGTATGATGTCAGAAGGAGGAAGGACCAACAGATTATACAACAACTGAGAGATAGTTTAAATGGTGGCATTTTGGACAAGATGGCGCTTAAGGAAAATGGTAAGCGCTTGGAATTTCTAATTTTTTTGTGTTTTTAAAAGTTTTATTTGACTTGTAGTGTAGGTATATGTATGAGTCTGATTGAGATGAAAATGAAATTACTACATTAATCTGTTGACAATGATATGACATGTCATATACTTGTTAATCTAAAATGGTCGCCGCAACATAATGGCGGCTTACAAATTTTCGCACATCTTACCTTATATGGATATTAAATGAAGGGGCTTGATTTGTAAAAAATAACACCTTGAAAAGCTCGTCTTTTAAAGGTTCTTAAAATCAAATGATCCCGCACACAGCAGGGTAGGCAGAGAGAACCTAGTGTAAGACACTCTGTTCCCCACTTTCTGCCGAATTCTGGAGGCATTGCGTGTTGAGTGGCAGAACTCAACGCCGCGCTTTGCCTCGACACCAGAGCGAAGAAATGGAAACATAAATTTAAATAAATATTTCATCTCCTCCATCTCCATCTCCATCATTCCATCTCCAGTTTTATGAAGGCAGTCGTGGCGCAGGTGCACAAAATGTGACTAAACGCGGCTGGTTGTGGGTTCCATCCCCATCCTCGTGGAAATGAAATATTTATTTAAATTAATGTTTTTTTTTATTAGTAGTTGTTCCAATGTGCCTTATTGGAAACATTGTGATGCAACATGATTGAGTTCGACTCGGTGTACTCGGTGGTCGTGGATACTAACTACCAATTAACTAACCGGGGAAAGTTTTTTTATTTATATTATTGTTTCTTCTTTAGCTTCACACTGTACCCCCTCACATAGCAGTAATAAACAGTAAAAGGCAATCGAACCCACAGTCACGCTTACAGCAACGTGCCACTAATAGAAAAAACTGATAGTCATAGTTAATAATAAAAATATATATATATATATATATATTATTTACAGAAGAAACACAACAAATAAGTGAAACAGATAATGAAAAACTGGCCGACAGCGAATATTTACAAACGTTAATAGACAAAATCCACATTTTGAAAAAAGAACTAATTTCGGAAAACGAAAAATTAGGAAGTCCAATAGACGTTACGGAAATTTTCAAATTCCACGGTTACGAAAATAATCATAAGAAATGTATGGCGGAATTTGAAAACTTGAAAATGGAATTCGAACTATTCAAAAATAGTACGAAGTCGAAAGAAAACGGGGAGAGTGTGGAAAATTTGAAAAGGGAATTGGAAATTGTTACGGAGAGAATGGAAAATTTTAAATTGTTGTTGGACGAGGAAAGACAGGATAAAGTCGATTCGTTGAAATTGTGTGAAGAGGTATTTTATTTTTTAGCTTCACGCTGTATTCCGTATTTAGTAGGCTAATCAGAGGAAGCTTGGGAACCTAGTGTAATGGCACTTCCTTCTCATTAAGATACTTCTGATTCTTATTTACTGCTGAATTCTTGAGGTTTTGTGTGTTGGGTAGTAGAACTTTGCCTTATTGTGATAAATGGAGCGTGGAAATGAAAATATTAAATATTTTAATACTTATTACTTAATAAAACGTTTAAAATTTTAAAGTAGCAGGATTTGGATTCGCGCCTCTTTGGAAACTGTCCAAGAAAACGGTGTCTAATAAGGCGCGAGTTCAAATATCACTACGTTCAAAAAATTTTATGTTTTATTAATAAGTATTTTTCCTTCCTAAGTTTGTGCTGTGGCTTAGATTTTATTTAACTTTTAACTTAATTTAAGTAGTCGAAACTCAATATATATATGTATATATATATATTGAGTTTCGACTTGAGATAATATATATATATATATATATATATATATATATATATATATATATATATATATATATATATATATATATATATATATATATATATATATATATATATATATATATATATATATGTGTTAATTTTTCTCAATTTTTTTATAAAAATTAACGATGTCGATATTGTTTACAGAAACTAAAATCCGAAAAGGAATACAATAAAGAAATAATATCAGACCTAAAAACTCGGATACAAATATTGGAGAAACAAATACAAACGCAAAGGGACAGATACTCAACACTCTTAGAGGAGACCGACAATTACATTAGAACGAGGAACGATAGGTCCAGGAAAGTGAGCGTTGAAGACGGCGGTTGGAAGGAAAATGGCGTTTTAAATGTATGTATTTTTTGTGGACTTTTTGTCACTAGCTCTTACCTGTGGCTCCGCTCGTGTGGTCGAAATGTAACTTGTTATTCGACGTGTGCGAGGTAACTATCACCGCAGCTTCAGTGGGCTTTATTGAAACGTAGCCCACCTTACTATTTAATACAAACTATTTTTTTAATTCGACCCACAAATTTATGAAAATAGTGCGTTTGAACCATAAAAATCGAATCTCATTTATAACAACTAAATGTTGATTCGTTATAAAATTCTCTTTTTCTGAGAACTGGATACCCATTGAAGTAAGAGATATGTTTTTACAAAAAATAATATAATTGTATAATTAATAAAATTACTTCGAGTTGTATCGCGCATAAAGCAAGAGAACAAAGAACAAAATTTAAATAGTGACCTGCATAAATGTAAAAAATAAGCCTAATAATTCATTTAGATTAACTGTCAACCGTTAATGTCTTTACAAGGAACCTTATAAAAATTCATTCTAATAAACTATTGCCTTTGTTTTTTCTTTTTATTTTATACAATCGAGGTTTTAGTTCTTTATGATTATTTTTTAATTCACTCTTTTTGTGAGGATTTATTATATAAGAATTACAAGAGGAATAATTTTGTAATCTTGTTATTTCATTGGATGATTTTTATGAGTACTATAGTAATGATAAACACGATAGACCTTTTTCATATCCTTGAGTTGAGTTTTTCAATTAGATATAGATAATATAATATACATGGTATTGGTATTCGAAACAATACAATAGCGTCGTACAGCCACCATATTTGATTTCTCTAACGCTTAAGAACATTTGGGATGCTAAAACAATATATAATTCTGTTCAGCGGTCAATATACGCTCGAGTAACATAACCTTTCCTTTGCAGTCGGGAAAAATAGTCAGACTCTTAAAGTGATTTGAATTAATATAATTAAAACTAGTATTTAGATAAAATGTTATATTTCTTTTTCATTATTTTATATAATATTTTCAGATATTTTTATTCTTACTTCCAGGACAATTCAGCTCCACCACACATGCTACACTACGCCCACGAATTGGCAAGGAAAGACCTGGATATAACGCAATTGAGACGAGAAAAACATATATTGGAAGGACAATTTAGGTAAAGGTGTAATATTAGAGGCCCTCTGATTGTAAAGGCGATGGCTGTGAGTTCAATTCTCACACGGGGAATCATAATATATATAATAAGTTGTATGCAATTGTACTCTATATGTATAGTAGCGAGCTGTTGATCATTTATGAAGTCCTGGTACACAGTAGTTTAATTGCGAAAGCTCCTTAATATTTTCCTATCTCAAGTTAGGCAAGCAGGCCTGACCTTGCAATGCCGCTGAAAGTGTGTATCTAAAAAAGCCTAAAAGAAGCTAGACAATCTAGTGTCGAGACTTTATTTTCTGCTTTGCGAACTTTGCGAACAAAAACATTTTACATCATAATAAAATAATAATAATCAGCTTCATGCTGTATCCGGCACACAGCAGGGAAGGCAGAGAGAACCTAGTGTAAGACACTCTGTTCCCCACTTTCTGCCAAATTCTAGCAGGGAAGGCAGAGGGAACTTAGTGTAAGACACTCTGTTCCCCACTTTCTGCCAAATTCTGGAGGCATTGCGTGCTAAGTGGCAGAATTCAACGCCGCGCTTTGCCTCGACACCAGAGCGAAGAAATGGAAATATAAATTTAAGTAAATATTTCATCTCCTCGAGCGGGGATCGAACCCACAACCAGTCGGTTTTGCAGTCACACTTTGTGCCGCTGCGCCACGACTGGCCTCAAATAATGATAATTTTAATTTACAGAGACTGTCAACGTGAAGCGACAATCGATAAAGAGCGTTTCAAGGAAGTGATCAGAACTTTGAAGGAAGAAATTGATAGGTATGAATGACAAGCGCCCAGAGGCTGCCTATTAATTACGTGAATTTTTTAACCATTTTCCAACCACGACTGTAATTATTGTAATTAACTTATTGTAATTCAGATTACGCAGAACGCAGTCCCGCGAAGGTGCCAACTTGGAGTATTTGAAGAACGTCGTGATTTCATACATCACGTACCAGGACTACGCGAGTAAGAGGCACATGCTGAACGCGATAGCCGCCGTGCTGCATTTCACAGATAATGAGAGGAAAATTGTATTTAGTAATCTGTGAGAGTTATTATATTTTTTGTAATTAAAAATGGGGACGTTCTGTGTTGAGGCCAGTCGTGGCGCTGGGCGCAGACGTGCGGCTGTAAACGCGGCAAGTTGTAGCTTAGATCGCCACACGGTGGAATGAAATATGCATTAATTTCATTTTCTGCCCTCTGCTAACGAGGCAAAGCGTGGCGTTGAGTTCCGCCACTCAACACACATTGCCTGGATAACTCTCCGGAAAGTGAGGAGTGGAAGCGTCTTAATGAGAACGGAGTGTCTCAACACTAGGTTCCTAGATTTCTTCAGCCTACCCTGCTTTGTACAGGATATAGCTTGAAGAAAAAAAAAATATCCATCCGCTCAAGTAAACAAGTGAAAAACAATGTCCTAAATATTAAGGTGGTAAGTTTTCACTTCAAATAAAGGTTATATTAAAATGATTTTCATTTGCATATAAAAATGAAGCGAACATTTTATTTAATAATCTTTCAATATTCAAGATGAGTCCGTCGTGGCGCAGCGCAAGACCGTCGCCTTACATTGAGACTAACGCGACGGACGTGGATTCAATCCACACTCGGGGGAATGAATTATTATTTATTAATATTTTCATTTCTCCGCTCTGGCACCAGGGCAAAAGCCTGACGTTAAGTTGTTCCGCCACTCGACAAGAAATGCCTCTAAAAATTCCGCGAGATGTGAGGAGTAGAGTGTCTTAACACTAGGTACCCTTGGAAAAGTTGACAAAACATTATATTTCCGAACTTTTGACTGTAAACGCGATGATTTTGATACTCGCTTATTTATAATTTTTTTAAATGATTTTTTATTAAGATATAAGATTTTTTATTTATATCAGCTTAACACATACACCAGGGTACGCAGAGGGAACTTAGTCCTAAGCCGTACCCGGCAGGCATAGCGTGGTGAGTGGTGGAACTCAACACAGCGATTTGCTTTGTTTATCAGAGAAAATGGATACGCTTTAAATATAATCATTCCCACGGGTGTGGATTGAACCCACAACTTGTACGTTTACTGTCGGACGTCTGTACTGTCCCCCTACGTATAGTTATATCGATACCCTAAATTACAAACTTATTAATAAGATTGTAGAACTTTAAAAAAATAAAAAATAAATGTAAAATGACAAAATTCTATTTAAATAAGTTGCAATGTTGTTTTTTTTAAAGGAATTAGTGCAAAAATAGTATTATTGTATTTATTATATATAAATTTACTGAAATAAGTTCTAAAAACGTAAAAAAAACTTGTTTCTTTGTTTTTAATTTAGAATAACATTCCTATGGTAATTTATTTTTAATAAAACATGTTCATAACAAAGACTTTCATTTACTTTTAAATGTAATAACTGGATTTTGTGTTTATTGTGTTCTTAATTTATATTTACTGTATATTATTTTATATCTTTGTCAACACTATTTGCACCTTTTTACATTCTCTTAAAAATTAAAATTGCTTATCTTTTGATTGCGTGTCAGAAATCGCTTTTAGTGATAAGGAAACTAGGCAAATTTGTTTATGTTTATTTATTATAATAAATTGTTTTTTTGTCTTATTTTTGCAATAAAACATTATATTATTTTTATTTTCATAAAATGAGCTACAAACTGTTTCCGCACGCGGCTGGGTAGGCAGAGGGAACTTAGTGTTAAGACACTGTTCCCCATTTTTCGCCGAATTCTGGAGGCATTGCGTTTTGAGTGGCGGAACTCAACGCCGTGCTGTGCCGACCCCAGAGCGAAGATATGAAAATATTAACTATTTCTTTTCCTCAAGTGGGGATCCAACTCACAACCAGTCGCGTTAAGTCACACACAGCCCCTACGCCACGACTGTCCTATTATTATTACAACAACTTTGAAAGCTTTTAATTTTGACGAAACGTCAAAACAATTTTGACGTCATTTCAATGGAAAAAACTCTGCTCTGGGGTAAGGGGGTTCCACGGATTCCTATTCAATCTTGTTCATACCTCCTGTCGGTCCTGATCCTCGCCAGCCTAAAAGCAAGTTTTTTTTCTCTATTTTATTAGCACCTCGCCGTCGTGGGCGGTTGTGGGTTCAATTCTCACATGTTCTTGAAAAGGTTTTTGTGGTAGGCACGCACCACCCGCTAGGTGGCACTATCGGGGTATCATGGATTATTTTTACTGAACACATAAAAAAATATGATACTTTACTGAGTTCTTAATTAATCCATTATATTTGACGCCTTAAATTATATGATATTATTTGATGTCAGAGTAATGCTGCGACAAAATAGTTCAGTTCGTTATTCTGCCTCACGTGAGTCATAACTAGTGTTAGCGGTAGTATTAAATATAAGTTTATAGTAAAAGAGATGTTAATATGATTAATCAGAACAAAAGGAAATAATTGTGTATTTAAATAAAGAGAAGTTGTTGTGATATTGTTACGAGTGAAAATAAAAATTATAAAAGAAATTCTTTTGTTAATATATATGTATGTGTTGTAATAAATATTGTTGTTATGAATTAGTAATTTGAGTTCAATTAATAAGTTATTATAAGAAGTTGCTGTATAATATTTTTATGAGATTATAAACTAAATGGAATACTGGAACTAATAGTAGGGTTGTTATTTAAAATTAAATATTGTTAATATATTGATTTATAATCTATTTATAATCTATTGGAACTATGTTTATTGTGAATTATGAAATTGAGACACTTCCGGTAAGCTTAGTTTTGGGAGGAATGTTGTATTATAAAAACACCATTAAAACACAATTGAATTTCCTCTCAACCTCAAGATCGAAATAAAAAAACAATTGAATACAGTCTTCCTAACGTTGTAATACGCGCAAAATGTTAATAAAATGATACAAAGAGTGCAGGCTTATAATTGTTATATCCAGTTTAGAGAGTGTCCTCTTTCACTAGAAGGTACGTAAATTTGTTCTTGTTGAGATTTGTATGTAAAGTCACATGTGTGTATGGGAGATCACTCATATGAATGTGTTGGCGCGTAGGAGGATTTTGAATTAGGAATTAAATAAAATGCAAAACTTAGTGACTGATCAGCTTGCAGACCAACAATATATTAAAGTATTTAAAAATTATTTAAAAATGACCGTCACATACGACATAAACTCGTATTATAATAAACGCCTGTAATAAAAAAATACCTATACATTAAGAGGCTACTCTTGCTTAACTAACTTATGTAACTTAATACTGAAAGTGCTTCAAAAGAATGTGATATCATATATATATATATATATATATATATATATATATATATATATATATATATATATATATGTAAGATCACACATGTGGATATGGGATCAACGAAAAAATACTCTATAAATTATGAGTACGCGGCGAATATCATAGAAAATGCAAGTGCAATAGCAATGCATAAATGTTCGTATCTTTTAATTGCGTGACTTAGGAAATTGTTTTTCGTATGCTCCATAGGACTGCCCATTTTTTATTTGATATTATTTTAGCTGAGGCCAGTCCTGGCGCAGGGGCACAGAGTGTGACTGTTAAATCCACTGATTTTGGGTCCGATCCCACTCGAAGACATAAAATATTTACTTACATTTATATTTTAATTTCTTCGCTGGTGTCTAAGCAAAAGCGCGGCGTTGGGTTCGCCACTCAACACACAATGCCTCCAGAACTCGGCGTGAAGTGGGGTACGGTGTGTTTTAACATTAGGTATCCTCTGCCGTATCCTGCTGAATGCGGGATATAGCGTGAAGCTGATTTTTATTTTGATTATTTTCGCTCGATAATTTTTACACGATACGACACGACACACGATATGGTATTGACAGACTGACAAGCGGACAACAATGTGATTTTATAACAATTTTATTGTTAGCTTTAAGGTACTAACCCTTAAAAACCCAACATACTTGCTCATATCCCTCTAAGCTATAAATAATATATAAAAAAAAACAAATACGTTGTTATCGCGTCGTTGTAACATCGATCGCGCTCAGGTGGAACATAAAGTTTTTACGACTGCGTTATGACTCGCCGGTAAGATCTTACCTTACATTGACTGGTAATGACTATTATATATAATAGATGGTTATATCGTAAGGTAGGTACTTAATTTAGAACGTATAAGAAAATAAAAATGGCGTTGAGTTCCGCCAATACGCAATGTCTCGAAAATTGAGTGGAGTCTATTAACATTAGGTGCTTATCTTGGGGAAAATGCGTGAATCTCCTTTTTTGTTAATTATTTTTTATTCTTGTGTCGTTTTGTATTCGTTTGTCATTACAACACTATTACGACAAGCAAAATTTTCAAAAGTTTAGATTTTTATTCTTGTATCACATATATAATCTTACAACCAAGTACCTACGGTTTTTTACACCAGTCTAGAAAAATAAACTATAAATGGAGTTTCTTAAGACTAGGTTTCACGCTAAAAAAAATATGGCTTTAATTTTTTTTATATAAGTAAATAGTCTGTTGGGTTGTGCCACTCGAACTCAACCTCGGGCTTTTTCTTATCAGGCCGAAGAATTGAATGTAATTAATTGAAAAAAACCCATTTCTAATTACTCTGAGTGAGTAATTAACTACTCAACGTTACATTTTGCCTTTTCACCAGGAAAAGAATGAAAACAATTAATTTCCCCAAATAAGAATCTAACCTATAACCGTCGCGTACCTAAAGTTACGTTAACGCAGTCAAACGTCGTTCCTAAAAGATACATTCAGACAGTGTTCCACTGCGCCACGACGGCCTAAATAAAAGATTTGCCTTCATAATGAAGTAAGAAGATCCAACGACATTAATCAAGTACTCCATTAACACAACAAAGAGTTGAGACAATCAATATGGTCGCGTACCGCGAAATGCTTTAGCAGACTTTAGTAGAGTGTCCATAGGTTAATAGAATTTTATTATACTTTTTTTCCACATTTTAATTTAACAGACTTCTATTTTATGGATTTTATAGAAGAATTTGTATGTACCTGACTACGTGATTAGGGTTTGATTCCAAATGGGAACTACTTCCATTTGCTCCCTTTGGTAAAACAGGAGTACATACTGCATATATACTTACATTTTTATGAAATTGAGAGGAACGTTAAGAATCACATGGCTTAACACTAGGTTCTCTTTGCTTGCCATTATATATACTAATAGAAATAGGTGAAGCTAAAAAAATAACAACAATAGAGAGAGCTTAATATTAACCTAGCATAAGCAACTTAGAGGAGTGCATTTTATAACTCAGCATGGTGAATGGTGAGTTCAAATATGTTTCTCTTATAAAACGCCAAGCATAAAGTTTATTTACTTATAGTTAATAGACCAGAGACGAAGAACATATTAACAACATACTACATAATTCAAAGCTTCTAATTTTTTTATTATTGCTAAATTTCGCTTACAATACTTAGTACTCGTGCTTGGTAATATACATAATTCATCAAACTCAAATACAGTATAATTTCATTTCTTACTGCCTAATTCTTCTTTCTAATGATGAGTTGGTTAAAAAATCCGTTAAGTAGAGGAATAAAGTAGCTTAAAACAAGGTTCCCTTTACTTAAACTTCTATATGCAGAATATATAGTAATAATAATAATAAAAAACGTCTTTAACTTAATTTACTAACGTTATAAGTTCTTTGATTTTCACGCGAGGCAATTAAGAAATCGCTGGCGGTAGTTTGATATGATAATTATATCAACTGACAGACGAATGCCACCTCAGTCTACCCACGGACTGTCTGACCACGGACTACTGTAAAGTGTTCGAAACGTCGGGTTCCCAAAAATGTAAAAACCTTAAATATACGCGATTAATCCGGTTAAATTAGTTTCATTTAATATTTTACTAACGTTCTTCTCACAAAATCATGGAGTCCCTACAAAAAACGTCATTTTCCAAGCATTGATAGATGAGACTTCGTGTCTGAGACACGGTCGGGATGCCAGTATCAATGGCAAACTTAAATTTAATACACCTATTTACTGAGACACTGTTGGAACGATGTTACTGTGTAAGTCATTAGAAGTTCGCAAATTGTAATCGTTACCTATAGCTGGTAATATTATAAAACTGTAGGGTTGTTAGATTAAAAGAGGATAAACCGGGAAACATTAGTTAGAATTGAAAATATCTTTTCGTGTTGGAAAATCCATTCATCGAGGAAAACTGGAGTGGTAGTAGTTAGTAGATAATAATTGGATTGATGGATACTAAACTATGGACGGGCACGAGACTTCTGGCTCGCTCCACATTTTCAAATCAAATTCATACGCCCATGAAAGAAGTATCTTTATATTCTTCTATTTCTGTTTACGTGTTTGTGTATAGTACGTGTTATAGTGTATTACTACACGCGACTGCTCACTTCCATGACAAGTGTGAAGACATTGACAGGAATGATAGACGACAGGCAGAGTGAACTTAGTGTTAAAATATTTCGTTTCCCACTTTCCGCTCAACTTTTGAGATATTGGGTGTTGTGTGGCGGAGGTTAACGCCGTGCTGCCAGAGCAAAAAGATAAACAAAATCTTTTCTCCGACTGGAAATTCAATTCACAATCTTCACGTTTACAGTCAAACTCTGACATTGCGCCTAGACGGCCTCAACATCTAGTAGATATAGCCGGACGGCACAACATTAACATTTAATAAACTAATTGTGAAAATATAACCCGCTACCCATCTATAAATAAGTTTGTCGGGAACAAACAAACGATACGTTTAATAGAATTTAATTCCATATAAACGGTGAGAGCGGACGTATTCTTTTGTCTGGCACCAGCAGTGAGGTACCTGTCTCCTGCAGGTGTTTCGTACTTGTGAACGCTTGTTGAAAATACGAAACTCCAATAAATAAATGCTACTTCTTTTCTATACTATACTATTTGTGATGTTAGTCTAGGGATTTGTATATATAATTGTATAAAATGTATAACAAATCCCTAGACTAAAAATTTTTGCTTTTTTTAACCGCGTTATCCGTCCTTTAATAGAATTAATTGTTTTGGGGCCAGTCATGATGCAGTTGTGGCTTCGATTCTCGTCCTGTCTTAAATTCACTAGGTTTCCAGGTTCCCTCTGTCTATCCTATGTGCGAAATACAGTGTGAAACTAAAAAAAAGTTTTATTCACCGGAGTGGGAATCGAACCTACAATCGTCACCTTCACCGTGTAAACTACGTTAACTTCTTCGATGTAACGATTATTCCATATTGGAAACACAACTCTTACTTACTACCATTTTTCCAATCGACTATGCGGACGAAGCCGCAAGTCAAACATAGCCAACATAAACAAAGACTTACACCTATTATTTGGCAAGGAACACTGAAAAATTCGAAACAATCACTCAAAGTAAAACTCTAGAGCAAACCGTTATACTAGACGGCTTATAACGCACCATTTTTCACGAACCCGCTACCGACGACAGTACATTCATCTAACCATTGTCCCGGCGTGTTCTGGCACGAGCGCGGAATATAAAATTTGGATAATGCAAGGTATTCGCGTTATTATGGTGAGAGAAGCTATCTGTATTTACATTGTAGAGTGCTTAACGTTTTTGTTTGTTTTTTTTTATATTGGTATTTTTGGGAGGTAGTGGTAAATCACTTCGTTTTTCCATTTACATTTTTAATAAAAAAAAATATTTCTAAGTGGTTATTTTATCACAGCGTTAAACTGTTAACGCGACGGTTGCAGGTTCGATTTCTATGCGACAACAATAGTTTTCATTTTTTTGTTCTGACGATAAGATGAAGCGTGGCCTTAAATTTTGCATCTCAAACCTAAAAAAAATAATCGGAAAGTGGTAAACGGAGTGTTTTAACACCAAATTACTTTTAAGTACCATAAACTAAGAACATTTAACAAAATCCGCGAACTCCTTCCAATTAGAGCGACAATTTGATACGTTTTTTCTAGTAGCAGCCAGTATTACATAGTAGTATCGTGCCAAAACTGCCACAGGATGTTTGTGGTACGTAGGGGACCGTAATTAAATCGCCGCTTGCCAAGTCTACACATGTTGCTAGTATAGAGTCAGCGATGTAAAAAAATATAATAAAATTATATATTTTTTGTCGTTTTAAGACTTGATTTGATTGGTGTATTGACTTAGTATAGAGGCCACAGTGCACAGTGGCACAGTGAGTGGTCGATCCTCATTCGGAGGAATGATTTACATTAATTTTACCACTGTGGTAAGACAAAGCGCGGCGTTGGGTTTCGCCACTCAACACATATCCTGAAAATTGTGCAGAAAGATAAGAACAGAGTGTTTCAATACCACGTAGGCTCGCCGACCCCTAGCATGCGGGAAAAAGCGTGAATGTGTAGAAAAGTAATGATTTATATGTATTTCACATGCAATGCTACTTTCAATACTATACTATACGATATTTAAAGGCACCAGGACCACTTTGGATGCAAAACGCTCCAGCATCTTAATATGAGACGGCTGACTGTATGGCACGTATATATCGTTGGTTTAAATTTTTATTTAGCTAAGCTTACCCATGCTGCTATTTATCGGCGAGTCAATATTGATTTTTCGAAATATTTTTCTAAAGATTGTAGCTTTTAGCTATTCGATTGGGACTGAAAATAGTTCATAATCGATTTAAAGGCAAGAAACATTATCATTTTTTCGCTTTGGTATAACTAACCACGGCGTTAAGTTCCACCACTGTCTAGAAAAAAAATAATGAAAAAGTAGTCCTTAAACGGATACTTGCAAACCTCACAATGTACGATAGTTTATAAAACATAAAACATATACCCAATTATTTTTGAACAAATCATTTCCGGTCTGTTCTTGTTCGGTTCTCTCTGAAACAAAAGAAAAACAAAAAGAGGCAATAATTTGTTTCAAAGTTCAAAACCTAAAGGTATAAGAAAATATATGTATATTTCCTATATATTTTACGTTAACTAGCACAACTTACAAAGCTAATAGTAAAATATTTGTGAACAAGACGTCGTTATAACTAATGATGATCCCTTACAAGTCTCTAAGGTAGCTCAGCTTTACAGCAACTTAATTTACTTGTTACAAGATTATGTAATATTGTTTCATAGGGCTGGAGGAAATAAAGTGATCATTCTAAATGTGTTGAGTCACGTAACTCAACGCCGCGCTTTGTCTTACCGTAGCAGGTTAATAGAAATAAACGTAAGTACGGGTACCCGCTTGTCCTGGTTACAGTCGCCGGTGACGCCGTTCCACTTTTCAATAGATAATGTTCTCTCTCTTTGTCGAGCGATAAGATCTTTCACTCAAACAAGAGATGATTATATTTTTTTAATTAGTATAAAATCTAATTCTATTCTATTTGAAGGTTTAATATTGAAATTACTATACGCAATTACAATGTTTTATAATTTTTAATTTCACGTATCTATACGTGGTATATAGCGGCCGCAGCAGATGGAACCTAATGTTGAGACACTCTGTTCTCCATTTTTCCCCTTATTTTTGAGACAGTGCGTATTGAGTGGGCGGAATTCAACAATGCGAGAAAGTAAAAATAATTCAGTCTTTCGAGTATGGATCGAACTCGCAATCGTCGTGTTTAATATTAGATGCTGTGCCTCTGGGACACGACTGCTCCTCGGCCACAGCAATATTTTCCTTTCATCATACTTAAAGGCTACTTTAACCCTTAAATAGGTAAATGTATGTTAATTGTGTACTAATTATTGGTTTTCATGATATTTGATTTATTATCAAGTATTATGCTCCTACATTAAAAAAATTGCTCTACGCTGTATTCCGCATACAGCAGGATAGGCAGATAAAATCTGGTGATAAGACACTCCTTTCCCCACATTCCACACAATATTCGTAAAATTTCGAGTTAAGCGGTGGAACTCAACGCTGTGTCTTGTCTTATTATCAGAGCGGGGAATGTTCCTATATTATTACAATTACATATTTTTGTTATTTTTATTTCTCCGCTCTGTGTGATTTTAAGTTATCTTTTCTGATTGCTATCGATAGTCAGGAAATACTGCTCGGAGTTGATTTATAATAATTTCTAGTTCACTCTGTTTGCACAAAGGAATCGCTGAACTTATTTCGGTTATCGACGCCTCCATAACTGAATCGTAAATGGAGAGAGGAGTGTCTTATCACATTTGTAATAATTATATACTTAAGTGATAAATAAGAAGAAAGAACAAGTTTTACTTTTAATCTTAACGATAATGGATAAATAACAGATAAACCTACATTAATAAATACTAAACTCAAACCAAAACATAGGTAGCCCTATGTTTTGGTTTGAGTCTTTAACAAATAACAAGGTAAATAACATAGCAGTTATAAATCGCGTGCGGTCTCAAAGTCCCTGTAGAGGCAAAGTTGTCAATCCACTACATTTGGTCGCGTTAATTCAGAAACCTACAGGACGGGAACTGAACGCCGCTCGATGAAATCCAACCAACTATTTATATACTATAGTTTGGAGGTAAACAGGGTGTAACTTAGGGACTTGTTATTTAAAACGTTAGTTTAGTATTAAGACTTATTAACATCAAATATTATTTTTCGTTTAATTTAAATATTCACATATTAAATAGAAGGACTCAATGCAGTATTTTCTATACTAGAACCGGGAAAGGAAATCATTTAAATACAGTCAATATACTTACTATTATTATTTAATATAATTACTTATTTATACTAGTTAGGCTCAGTTCTATATTTTTTCTAACAAATTAGGAAAACGTTTTTAAATATGAAATGGGATTCAACCAATAACGGTTATATAAAATCACACGTTTTCTATCTTATCTTAAAAAAATATTACTTCAAAATAATTATTTTAAATACTTATACCACTTACAAACATCCTAATATCGATATATTGAGAGGTATCGATAGTAGCGGGATACGCTGATTAGCTCATTTAATCATCCAGTGATTTATCGTCTAATGTTCTAGTTCGTGTAATGTTTTGTTTATTTTGAGAATTAGATTTTCTTTAACAGATTTGTTTTGCTTAATAAGCTTTTTAACTTCACGCTGTATCCCGCATATAGGTGGATAGGCAAAGGGACCCTAGTGTTAAAACACTATTTTCGAGACCATGCGTGTCGATTGGCTGTATTGATGACGGGATTCAATGCTGCGCATTGTCTTCTTACTAGAAATGAATTAGTTCAGTATTTTTTTACTTATTATTATTTTAATCTAAATTGATTGAATGTATAATGCCGATCCTGTCATAATTATGAAACTTGATTAGATAACAATAAAATAATATGCCACTCGCGGGAATTAATAATTATTTATTAATATTTTTAATTTCTTCACTCTGGCAACAAGGCAACCCTCTGCCTACCCAGTTGTATGCAGTTGTATAAGCTAATTTTGGTAACATGGTATATGACATTTATATAGTACCATGATACCATCGAACTGGTCTAATAATGGAGCATTTGGATTGTGAGACGTTTTTTCAGACGTTTTTATTGTTATCCCCAGGCCAGCGAAATAAAAAAAAAACCTATATTGTATATCAACATCTCACGGAATAGGGATTGATCCCATTATCACACATACAGTCAGATATTATCTTAATTGTAATAAAAACATCAACTCACAAAAGAAAAAATGAACTTATAAGCTTTTATTGTAAAAAGAATAGCTTCTCTACTAGAATGCTAGATTGGAGGATTTTCCTTTGAACTAAAGTTAAAAGTATTAAATCATTCTGTCCGCAATCAATCAAGGCGGCAAAACCTTAAACGACTCTTTCATCGTGCCGCAAGAGATGAAGGAAAAATAAAACATTTTGTAAAGAACGAGCTTATGTTATGAATTGGTTCAGTTGTATTTTCCCGTATAGCGTGGTGGGATGATTGAACTTACCTAACTTGTTAAGGCACTCTGGTTCGCTTTTCACCAAATTCACCAGATTCGATACTTTGTATTGAGTGGCTTAATTAAACTCTTTTCTTGTCACCAGAGCGCACAAATGAACATGATCCCTTCGTTTGAGTGGCAATCGAACCCACAACCGTCACTTTTACCGTCCGACAATGTGCTGTTATGCGATGATGACCTCATAAGGTAGTATTCCGGGTATGTATACAACTACATGAGACTGCTCTACCCTGTTACATGGGGGTCTAAAGTGTGAAGCTTTTTAATTATACTCAAATAATAGAAACTACTTACTACCTTCTCCAAATTCAACTTTACCTACACAAGTATACATATAAATGTAACAATAAACTAAAAAAGCGACACAAATTCCACCAACGAACCCAAAAACCGTTGAAAACTTTTGGAAGATCGCCACACGGACAATATGAGGATTTACAACCACTCCGTGACCGGCGCGGTGAGATTTAAATGTTAAATACATGACACGCTATCTGTATATGATGTATTATGGCTACTTAAAAAATATCGTTATGTGTTGTTATTTTACTGTAGTACTGTGTAGTAGAGTGGAGTGGAGGGAGACTTTAGTGTCAAGATTTCTTTTTCCTCTGTATATTATGTATTGTGGTGACTTTAGGTATCTATTGTACAGTTACTAGCTGACTTCATAAACCAGGATCATGCCGACTATATGATTATTTTTATGTATGAGCATAGATTGCTCAGACAATTTTGAATGGATTTTGGTGGTTCCCTCATTATAAGTTAACTTATATTTAGAGGTGGTCCCATAAAGAAATATGGCAATTGATTTAGTAATTTTTGAAAAAAATTAAGAAGAATAAAAAGAAAATTACGTAAATTAGTTCAGAATTTTTCTCATATATTTTTTTCTTCTTGTGCTGCCAGAGCCTAGAGTCGACACGTTCCGCTCACCTCTAGTTATACAAACCGGTATCTAACGTTTTTATTTCCTCGCATTGGTAACGAGGCAAATGGCGGCGTTTAGTCAACACGCAATGACTCAAGAATTCTGTAAAAAATGGGGAATCTTGTAAAAATGGAGTATCTAACCATTAGGTTCCTAGGTTCCCCTTGTTTACCTTGCTATGTGCAGAATGCAGCGTGAAGTTAAAAAAGTATATTATGTGTGTGTCACATACCCACTCACACATAAAAAAATATTAAATGCATAGACCCTAGCATTAAATACACCACACTTTTCCGGAGGGGCCATAATTATAATATAAATACCTAGCTTATTGACGGATATTTTAAATCACTTGAAACTTCTTATTATTAATTACTTTTTGGATGTTTTACAATAACACAAACGTGTGACCGTAGGCGCTTCGGTTGTCCGGTTATCTTTTCATTCGGGGAGTGAAATATTTCATATTTTTTCATTCCTGCGAGAAGCAGAAAGTGGAGAACGGAACGTCTTATAACAAGGTTCTCTTCTAACGACCAGAAGCTAAAAAAGAGAACCGTTTGAGAAAAAAAAAAGGAAAACAACGTCTCCTACCACTAACTTCTACCTACCCCACAAAATATGTGAAAACACAATAAATAACACAGTTTACTTAACGTTCATAATTTAAGAGAGAGCATTTAATAATACTGATTCTCATTCAGGGGCAGTCCGCTATCTGGCAACCCCATAAAAATGCAAAAGCCGACGGCGCGGTTATAAATATTTTTAATAGCTATATTTAATTAAAGTTGGCCGGTAGATCGCGTTCCGCGATAGTTATGGCGGAGGAAGAATAAATTTGAAAGAGTAACCCGTTTACTTGAGACGTTTTATAAAATTTTATAATGTTTTATGAAGTCAGTCCTGGCGCAGGGCCACAAGCGTGCGACGGTATACGCGACAGGTTGTGAATTCGATTCCCACTCGAGGAAATTAAATATTTAGTATTTTTATTTCCTCTCTCTGGTAACGAGGCAATCCGCGCCACCCGACACGCTAAACCTCCAGAATCCAGAAGCAAATGGGGAGCGGAAGTATCTTAGAGTCCCAGGTTACGTGCATATCCTGCCATGTACGGATTACAACGTGAAGCAAAAAAAAACAATTGGATTCTACGTTAAATACCTTCTAACAGAATAAAGAAAAGTTTCTCCAGCGTACAACGTTCTTCTGTAGCGTATATACATTACGATCTCACTTGGGACAGTTTAAGAAATCGTGCCAAGAGGTGAATTGCGATGCATTCAGGTGCCCGGCGATTATTTTTGGCTCGAAACTTATAAGCGTTTCCTTTAAATATATTAGCTCTTTGGGAAATTTCAATGGCGCTATTTTTAAAAACGTTATTCTAACCTTGATTTCTTTGGTTTGGATAGAGAATGTGCGGTGTTAAGTTACGTCACTCAATATGTTTAAAATATGCGAGAAGTGATAAGCTTTGTGTCTTGTCTTTAGACTATATTGAATATTTTTGGGGATTTAAACAATGAAGATTGAAGTGAGAAGTAACATTTATTTTAACTAAGCTCGAGTTAAACGAAAGCTTTAAGAAGACAAGGCGAGGCGTTGATTTCTGCCACTCTTGTCTAACGTGCTATCATATTCTCCATTTTTTATAAAATTAGGCCTCGAGTTCCATACATAAGCACTCAATGTGTCAATAATTCGAGAAGTGGGAAACGGAAATGTCTTTATGGGAACGGAGTGTCTTAACACTAGGATCGCAGCTTTCCTCAAAAAAAAATACTCAAAAAAAGCAAAAAATATATATGTTTATTATGTTGGCAACTTGTCAGTTAAAAAGCCCGTGAGAAGGAAATGACGACGCTTTCGAACCTCAATCTTATAAGTGCTTGAGACGTATTACGTATAGGGTTACTTGCTACGGATATGTAATACATATTTTCTTAATAGGTTTTGGGCGTAAACTTTAAAATTTATTATAATAAAATTTTATTAGAAATTTAAATGTTCAGCTTTTCGCTTTATTAGACATAAAGTCCATATAACAGAAGAAGCAGATGGGGCCTAGTGTTATGACATTCCGTTCCTCTTACACTGCCCAATTTATAAAATATTGCATGTTGAATGACCGAACTCAACGCCGTTTTGTGCTTTCTCTTAACGTCTGCAATATTTAATATCAGGATTTCGCAATACCTCCAGAACTCGGCGGAAAGTAGGGAACGTAAGTATCTTAACACTAGGTTCCCAGGTTCCCTCTGCCTACCTTGCTCTGTGCACAAAAAACAAATAAAAGCCACATTTCATGAAATTGCCACCTATGTACATACATATAGAGAGCATGACACTATATACCCGTGCGTTCGAACATAAAAACATTTTACTGGCAAAGTTATTAAACCAGATATTGGCCGTAAAGTTCTAGCTACAATGCTTATTTTACAGCTTATATACTCACGGATTAAATCGTATTAAAATCTGGAGGCAGGAGGAGGATTATATAGGAGATCAAAGTCATAGATGTTAAATTTGGGGATGGGTTTTTTTACGGGAGAGTAGGCAAATAGAACTCAGTGTTAAAACACTCCGTTTACACTTTACATTTTTGTATGTCCTCTCTATATTGCGTAGATACGCATATCTCAAAAAGTACTGAATCGATTTCGATTGTACTTAGACTTGTATAAGTAGAAATATACTTCATCCAAATCATAAAAGATAATCCCGATATAACAATTTTTTTTAAATGTTTCACGCTGTATCCCGCACACAGCAGGTTAGGCAGAGGGAACCTAGTGTTTTAGACTCTCCGTTCCCCACTTTCTGCCAAATTCTGGAGGCATTGCGTGTTGAGTCGCAAAACTCAACACCGCGCTTTGCCTCGGCACCAGAGCGAAGAAATAGAAATATAAATTTAAGTAAATATTTCATCTCTTCGAGTGGGGATCGAACCCACAACCAGTCGGTTTTGCAGTCACACTTAATGTTGCTTCAAAATTTTGTGCTCACTTTAAAACATGTTAAAAACAAACATATTTTCTCATATATAAGTTCTAACCCAAATTCACTAGTACACCGGCTAACATACTCAGTTGCACTGAAAACGAAAACTTTAATAAGTTATATGAAAAGTTAGACAAAATACTATCAGAATGTATGTATGGTTGGTACATAATATATAGTAAAGTAAAAGTATAAGATAGATTGTAGACATGGTTTATATAGTATTACGTTTCAACTGTAAAATACTTGTATGTTTTATAGCGTAATAAAGCGTCCTCTTACAATGTATGTTTATTTAAGTTCAAATTCAAATTCATAATATTCTTTATTCAAATAGACTTTTGATTTTGAATTTCTCGAGGCTGTTATGGCCCAGGCACACTATGGAGTGTCTTAACACTATGTTCCTATTGCCTACCCTGCTATTTGCGGGATACAGCGTGAAGATGCTTTAAATTGATTTTTATTTTCATTGATTTACTTCAGGAAGAAGACGAAGTCTGGCGTTGAGTTCCGCCGCTGAATAATAAAGCCCTTAAAGCTAAAAGCTGGGCGGTGTGTCGGTTACGGAGTGAATAAAAAAGTATCCTGCATATAGCGTAATTGGCATATAGCGCTAAGATTCACGTTGTATCCCGCACATATAAAGCAGAATAGGCATAGTCAGTCCGGTCTCTACTTTCTGGTGAATTTTCAAAGCTTTGCTTATTGAATGGCGAAAGTCACCACCAGAATGGGAATCAAAACAATTGTAGTTAGCATAAATAAATACAAAATTTGTATAAACACCCACAATCTTAAGTTTGTCAACGCTTATAAATTGTACCACGAGTCCTACTCACGCGTGGCTCGTTTTATTTTTAATTAAAATAATTTCTCAGACCAACATTCGAACCTACAACCATTGCAAGCGTGACACTGCGCCACAACGACGATACAAGTTTTACAGGGTAATAAAACCGTTGTCTCTCAATGTATTCTTATGTCAGCTGTAAACGCGTTACGAATGTCATTTGGTGGATTACTTACATTTGTTGCGTATCTTACGTACATATACATATATGAGTCAGTACATAAACGTGACGGTTGTGAGTTCAGTTTCCATTTGGGGTAATGCATTATTTTCCTTTCCTTGAACTTGTATCACAAAAGACAAACCGCGGCGTTCAGTTAAGTTCACGCAATGTCTCGAAAATTGAGATGGAAAATGGGAAATGAAGTCTCTTAGTTCAAGGTTCTCATTCCTTACCCTGCTAAATGCAGAGTACAGCGTTGAAAGCGAATTAGCGATTTAAAGATCGCCAGGATACATTGGATACAGTACGTCGTGGCGCAAAGGCACAAGCGTGCGACTGTAAACGTTATGGATTCGATTGTCTCTCGGAGGAATGAAATGTTTAATATTGTCATACCGGTACAGAAGAAGAGTTCAGTCAAGCGCTTTCCCACTATGTCACAACAATCACTTAACTTTTAAAACAATATAAAAAAAACACACACATTTGTATAAAAGCTTAACTAAGTGAGTACCGCCACTTAACGGGCTTTGTTTCCCAAATTGGGGGATGCATGATAAACGTTCTGTTTTAACACTAGATTCTCTTTTCACAATCTACCATATGCGGGAAACAGCGTGAAAAAAATATAAGCCAATAAAAGAAAATACTCAACCTCCTTATATCCCTTCAAATAACAAATTGGTAATCGCATGGAGTGCGCTATAAACAACAATATAATACGTGTTCTGTACATTTTTATTCGCGACCCCATATGTCATAATAGCATTGAACAGTTAAATATTTCATAGTAAGCCAACTTGTCAGCTTACCGGGATTTTGTTTAAGGGATAAACTTTTATATGTTGAGTTCTTGAGGCCAGTTGCGGCGCAGGAGCAAAAGCGTGTGATTGTAAGCGCGAGAGGGTATGGGTTCGATCTCTATTAGAGAAAATTAAATATTAAATATTTGTATTTCCTTGCTCTGGTAACGTAGCAAACGCGGCGTTAAGTTTCACCACTTAACACGCAAAGTATCCAGAATTCAGTGGAAAATTGGGACCAAATGTGTCTTTTTGGGAATGTTTTAAAACTAGCTTTCCAAGTTCCCTCTTCGCGCTATGTTCGGGAAAAAATGATTTTTCAAATAAGTATGAATTATTTATGACAAATAGCTCGAGGTAAAGAACTCGAGGTAACTCTGACGGCAGGTAGAGGGTCACGTCGAAACATTTTGTGTAATTTAATATAGCCCTACATATAGCCTTCCTCGAGGAATGGCAATGCAATCAGTTGAAGATTCGCGAACTCAAAAAACCAAACAGGACGTATATTTGCAAATACCAGATAGATATATATAAGAAGAAATAAGAAAATAGTAAGACGATTCGGCCTTCAGTAAATTAGCGTTGCCATAATGGAAGCAAATCCGTTTACAGCTCGCGTGTACATTGAACCATTGTGGAAATCTAGATATTATTCAAAGCCTAGCTAAGCTGTCACAACAACAAAACGTTCGGAGTTGGCAAACGCCCGCTTAAACAATTACTCTGTATAAATAAACACGGCCGGTTAAGCATTGCGTGACTTTGACTATGGGCTACTGGGAAATTAGCCTTTTCAAATATATAATATATTATATTTTCTTAAGTGGTGGTTGTGAGATCGATCTCTATTCATAGAAATTAAATATTTTCGTTACTCTGTCCAATGTGGAGTAAAATGTAAAGCTAAAAAACTAATAAAATATTATGAGAAGGACTTTACTAAATCATATTATTATGACAGTTCAATAATGTCATAACCATTAATCCACAAACTTTCTAACAAAAACGTCTAAATCTCAAAACTTTCTAAACATTTCTAAATTAATTCGAAAAGAACCTCTAAGAATTCGAAAGCAACAATCGTAGAAACGAAATCTAACCAATTTTGGCAAGTTGTTACATTCAAAACGACGGCAAAGGCAATTTAATAGAATGTATTTAAGTTGGCCCATTCAAAGTACCAGAAAATCTGAAAGGAAACGCCGCTCATAAGTTGATCGGGAGCCAAAAATAATAATCTCTACCTGAAAGCTTCACAATTCACCTCTTTTGGCACGGACTCTTGGAAGTTGCCATCGTCCTGTTAAATACTGACTGTGGCCTGGGTGCTGTGGAAATTTTATTTTTATTCTTGCATTTGTAAATTTCTTAAAAAACAAATTGACTGACTAAAAACAAATTCTGAGATTCTGTTCCATTATGACTCTTAATCTTCGTTGAATTCAGAGGCATAGCGTGTTGAGTGGCGGAACTTAACGCACTTTTAGCCTCATTATCAAAGCGAGAAAATAAAAATATTAAATAACTCATTGCCCTGAGTGGGAATGGAACCCACAACCGTGGCGTTTACAGTCACAACCTTGTACCACGGCGGCCACTACAATAATTTAAATCGTAATTACCTTCAATATTTAATATTCAATATTATTACCTACCGATACATTTATAGGAATATTAATGTTACTTTAATTCCTTGGTCAAGTAAAATAAGATCCGGTTTTAAGTTTCACCACTCATTGCTTATAAAAAATGTGCTGTCGAGTGTCTCGAGTCGAGTGCGCGAGGTTTTGCTTACCCTGTTGTACAGAAGAAAAACGTTAAGCTGATAAAAAGTAGCTGTCGTGGGGTAGCGAAATCTCGTTTGACTGCAAACGCGACGGTTGTGGTTTCGATGGCCACTCAAGAATTAATAATTTTTATTACCTTATTGAGGCTAGTCGTGGCGCAGAGTCACAAAGCGTGACTGTAAACGCGACTGGTTGTGGGTTCGACCCCCACTCCAGGAAATGAAATATTTAATTTAAATTTATATTTTCATTTCTCCGCTTTGGTGTCGCTCTGGTGTCGAATTAGGCGGAAAGTGGGGAACAGATTGTCTGGACACTAGGTTCCTTCTGCCTACCATCTGTGAGCTGGATAAAGCGTGAAGCGGATTAGTTTGGGTAACAAGGAAAATTTGCACGTTGCGTTTCGACATTCAACATACAATGTCTCTAAAACTGGCCAAAAATTAAGAAAAGAAGTGTCCTAACACTACGTCTCCTCTGCCTTGGGTGGGATATGTGAAGCTGACAAAAAGGGAAACGAGTCTTTCTATGTTCTAGTCATTTATATATTCTTTATCCTCACTGAAATATATCGTTCAATGGTCCAATTATGATATACAGGGCGACCCCAAATGAAAATTTATACCAGTTTACATTGTTGTTTATAGCGCACTCGTCGCGATTACAGATCCGCACGATCTAAACGTAACGTGGCGTGCGTATAAAATTATTTAGTTCGGATATGTTTGAAACGAAATCGTCAAAAAAGTTCAAGTTTTAATTCTTAATAAAAAATATTGAGGCCAAGATACGGTCATCACTCCCTGTAATAAGACAAATTGTAGCGTTGAGTCCCGTCATTTATTACGCAATGTCTTGAAAATCGATCAGAAAGCAGGGAATGCAGTGTCTTAACATTAGGTACCTCTGCTCTTTTTTTAGCTTTTCGTTTTTTCGTTTTACACTGTATTACATATAACATGAAAGGCAGATTGATCCTACCTGTGATTGATCGCGATAAATTTTCGAGACATTTTGTTTTGAGTGGCGGAATTCAACGCCACACCTTCACGAATACTCCAAGCCACGAATGTATAATTATTTTATACTGTATGATAGGTTCTCTCATATTACTATAAGGTTCTATTAGATGAATATTAATAATTATACAGCTTAGTTGTTTTGAGAGTATGTTCATATTATGTATTAGCGTATTCTAGTAGCGATTTAATTCGTTGTATTCATAATAAAATTTCGTTAAAAAATATTGTGAACTAGATTATTATAAAATATATTTGTGTTGTTACGCGTACAAGAAAAGTATTTACAAATTTATATATATTTTTTGGAAACGCACAAGTAGATAATTTATTATGGTTTTAATGAGGCCGGTAATGTGATAGCCATTAAGGTTTCTCTTGATAATTCTGCTTCGAGTAAGTAAATAAAACGTTAGTTATACATTCGTTATTATTTATTTTAATAATATTTTCATTATTTTAATGCCACAATTTTAAGCTTTAGATAGATATGTACAGATAGATACATAAACATAAAATATTTAACATGGGAAAGAAAATATAAGAGGTCGTTGAGATGGTTCGATTTTCACACATGACATGATTTGTCTTGGCGCGGCGTCGAATGCCGCCAATATTCAACACGCAATATTTCGAAAATTGTGCAGTGCGTGAATACCGGAGAGTTCCAAAACTAGGTTTTTAAAGTTATACGGCAAGTGTAAGGCAAAAGTTATAGATTTATTCTAAAATATAAGAAAAGATTTCGTTCGTGTAATAAATTCTATGCCCATAAATTTCTACCTCCCAGTCAAGTTTTCTGTATAAATAAGTATTTATTTAGAAGAGAGACATTAATGAGCCTTTACGTTAGCTTAAGACTTTCAAGTAAGCTGTGGACTAAATAATGAACTTTTTATGTTAAGTTATTAAAATGTTTATTTAAATACAGATATATGTTTCTTTCCTTCACGCTCTATCCTGCACGTAGCAAGGTAAGCGGTAAAGAAGGGAAGTGAGAATCTGGGAACCTAATGTTAAGACACTTCGTTCGCATTGACGAACTTCTGCTCCCTACTCTACGTCGTATTCTGACGGCACTGCATATTGAGTGACGAAACGCAACGTCGCGCATCGTTAACCAAGCGAGAAAATGAAAATAATTAAAAAAAATACAACCTCCGAGTGACAATCGAACTCACAACCATCACGTTTACAGTCAACCTTTCTGCCCCACTTTCTATATATACAATAATTATCAAACTAAAATAGTTATAACATTTTGCACATGCCTTCACAAAATTAAAATATAGGAGCTTAATCTTTTCACGAAACGTGTTTTGTCACGGCGCCCAGAAAATTTTGGCAGAACGGGTAACGGCCAATCTCGCGATACTATTACGCTGTACGATACTACATGAGGCAAACTGAATTAAACGACTGTTGTGGATGTACGTTTGTGTGTCGCGTACACACAAATTGTGTTGTTTACAAAACTTTTGCGCTAACATATTACTGGGTGCATGTTTTGAATGTGAATGTGTTTGATGTATGTTTTTCTTTTTAGCTTTCAGCTTTTCACGTTTTTTCAGGTACAGCTGGGTAAGTAGAGGTGACCTAGTGTTATAACACTCCGTTTCTAATTTTTCGTCTTTTTTCGAGATGTTGCGTGTTGAGTGGCGGAACTCTACGCTGCGCTTTGCTATAATAAGCATCCACTGGTGTGGAGTTTTGCTGAGAAGAGCTATTATAAAAAAACTAAACTATGTTAACTGAAGAAAAGAAAAGGTTTAAAACAAACAAGTGTTAATGTGTTTTTTTTATACAAAAAAAGTCAAATCATCTTTGACATTTTTTGTATACACTTTACCCAAAAATGATGGTTAAAATCAAACCCAAATGGTACAAAAATCAAGTTTAATCATAAAACAAAAAAACCGCATCAAATTGAAAACTTGCTCCGGTTCTTTCGTCGGTTAATAAAAACTAATATTATCTACATTATTACTAGTATAACAATCAAAGAATTTTTATTATCACCAAAAGCAATTGATAAGAAAGAAGCAGACATTCCACTGAATCGTCGACTTGTCATAATGCCACGTTTTCGAGTAAAAAGTGCCACTTTACAGCAATTCCGCTAATAGCAGTTTAAACTTCGACAAAGAGTTCGTTGCATTAGGTTTTGTGGTAGTGTATTTCGTAAGCGTTTGATAATTTAATTATTTTTTAAAATTTTTCATGCTGTTTTCTATGTACATAGCACAGTAGGCAGAGTGAACCTAGTGTTAAGGCACTCCGTCCTCTAAATTCCCCCTAATTGTTGAGATATTTCGTGTCCAGTGGTGGGAGCAAATATCGTGCTTTATTTTGTCACCAGAGCGAGGAAGTAAAAATGAAACTCGAATCCACAACCGATGCACTGTAGTGCCACTAAACCATAACTATATATTTTGTATTCCTTCTCTTTGTATTCTATATATTTTATTTATAATTTTATCTTTTCTTTTTTGAGATTCACACTGTATCCTTCAGATATCAGGCGGAGGGAACCTAGGAACCTAGTATTAGATACTATTCCTATTAAGAAACTTGAACTAAGAAGGCATCTGACGCGTCAACCGTCGCACGCTTGTTCCCCTGCGCCACAACCTCTTCAAAAAAAAAAATATCGAGTAATTCCATAATAGTATTCCTCTTTCGGAATGCTTGCCTCACAAAAGTTACGTACTAAGTTTTTGTGACAAGCTAACTCGGTAACAGCGAGCTACGGCGACGGAGCGACACTTGTAACGCGTTCAAATGCAGCCACGCTTATTATTAACAGCAGTTAGCGGCTTTACGTCTGCTAAGACTTTAAATATACTTGAAAGTTCGAATTAATGTTAATATCAACTTAATGAGGCCATCGTGGCGCAGAGACATAAGCAAACGACTGTAGGTTCGATTTCAACTCAAGAATATGAAATATTTAATATTTTCATTTTCTCGCCCTGGTAACGAAGCAAGGCGCGGCGTTGAGTTCTGCCACTCAACACTCAATGCCCACAGAATTTAGATTCTTAATTTGTTTTAATAAAAAGCGTGAAGCTAAAAGAAAAACAAGCTTATATCTCTTTATCCCACACATAAATAAAAAAATACTCCTTTCCCATTAAAACATTTTATACTCCACTTTCCGCTGAATTTTCGAGGCATTGTATTTTAATGGTGGAACTCAACGCCGCGCTTTGCCTTGATAGGAGAATTAGAAAAATAATAAGGAAATCGAACCCACAACCGTCGCTTTTACAGTCGCATGCTCACGCTGAAAAGAGCTGACAGAAAATGAGTAAATTTTATTTTTAGCTTCACTCTGTATCCCAAGCAAAGCAGGGTTACCTTAAGCAGAGGGGACATGGGAACCTAGAGTTAATACACCCCTATCCCCACTTCCATCCGCATTGTGGAGGAATGTATGTAAATCTGTGTATAATTATAGCTAAATGTACAATTTTTCACACAAAACAGCTTAAAAAGTCACTCATTTATTCAAGAGCGTGAAACATCGATAAAGCGTAGCACAATTTGAATATCTAAATTGGTCACCCGAAGTTCGATCATTATTGGCTCTTACCTGTTAATTTTTTCTTCGTAATACTTTGTAATTTATAGAAGATGCGTGACTCGACTCGATGTTAGTGAAGTGCAAAAAAATTATTAAATTTTTTGCGATACATGTAGATGATCGTATCTGGAGATATATTCCAATTTTACGGTCTATCCCGGGTTAGACATAGGGATTTATTACGTGTCGAATGGAGGAACTCCCCCCGGAACATTCCCCCGTTTGGGAGTCGAACCTAAATTCATTTATCATGTCACTGTGCTGCTACGTACACACACACACAACGGCTCTTTAGTACAGTATTTTATAATATATAATATTAAATAAAACCATTTATATAAAGATTTCTCTGCAATATAAACCAAGAATTCAAGTACGAAAACAGGTACTTTGTGATTTATCGACCCGTGAGATCCTCTAAGCCGCGTTAGGTGCAAAGCTATTAAGGCTCTTAAGGGAATTCCTTGTATATGGAGTTTGTTGCAGGTTCAAATATCCGTTTATATTTATTTGAGTCACAGACATATTTATAACAGGATGGAGGCCATCGTGGAGCAGCGGCAGTGCTTTTGACTGTGAACTCGAGGGTTGTGGTTTCGATTCCATTCCGGAGTATAAATCATTTTCATGTCCTTGCACTAGTAATAAGACAAAGCGCGGCGTTGAGTTCCGCTTAGCAAGATCCATGGTCTCGAAAATTGGACCCTACTAGGATAGAGTATAACAACAACTAACCAAGTGACCTTTTTTGTTTTAAGTATTACGATACTACATGCACTTGATCCATACCTTTATTATTACTTTTTTATTAGCTTCACGCTGTATCCCGCACATAGCAGTGTAGGGAGATGGAACCTGAGAACCGTACCATGGAAACCTCCATTCCCCATTGAGCTACGCAACGCCGCGCCAGCCCCGTTACTAGAGGAAAGCAATGAAATATTAAATAATTCATTTTCATATCTCCGAGTGAGTAACCTGAACCACACGCACAACCTGAACTACATGGTGTAAACGCTTAAATTTTGTACTAAGATGGAATTTTTCCAACAGGATTAGGAAATTGGAAAAAAAGTAACTTTTACATTTTTGAGGTCTTGAACATTTGCACCAAGTTACGGCCACTATTTTCTCATAAAAAATAATAAAATAAACTTACTCTATTGAGGTGAGGCTGGTCGTGGCGAAGAGGCATAGAGTGTGACTGTAAAGTCGACTGGTTGTGTGTTCGATCTCCACTCGAGGAAGTGAAATTTATTTACATTTATATTTTCATTTCTTCGCTTTGGTGTTGAGGCGAAGCTCGGTATTGAGTTCCGTCACTGAACACGCAATGCCTCCAGAATTTGGCGGAAAGTGGGGAATGGAGTGTCTTAACACTAGGCCCTCCCTCCGCCTATCCTGCTGTGTGCGGGATTTTTTTGTTTATTTTAACTTACTGTATCAATCCGATATAACTCCTAAACACAAATTATGCAATTAATAGGGTACGGAAACGGTGTAATTTTACAACTGGCTGTTATGCCAGATTTTATTCGCGTTTTACGACTGCGCCGTTGAACGACTTCATTCTAGTACTCGTAATGGCTATTTGCATTCATGTTTCAATGTTTAGGGTCGTCTGAGAAATGTTATTTTGTGTTATGACATTGATATGACTGAAAGGGTCGTGGGTTCGATGTCGACTTGGTGTATGTTTGTTTTGGCTTCACGTTTATTTCGCATATAGCAGTATAGGTCAGAGAAATATATTGTCAAGAAACTCCGTTTTCCACTTTCAATTTTTAAGGAACGTGCTTGTTGAGTGACGGAAAATATAGCAACGCTTTGTCTATCAGAATAAGAAAATGAAGATCATTTAAATCAATATAATCAAAGCAAAACGTGGCGTTGTGTTTCGCCATTCAATCCATAATGTCTCGAAAATTTTACCGAAAGTGGACGACGAAGTGTTTTAAGATTAAGTTTCCCTTGTTCATTTTGGTATGAGGGTTACAGCGTGAAGCTTTACATAATATATTAAATTTCAGCATTAACTTATAATTTGTATATTATTTTGTCATTTAAACTAATCTGTTCGAATAGTATAAAGATAGACTTAGTAGAGTTTCATATAGAGCTAGCTAACTTAGTTTCATATAAGTCATGAAACCAAAACAGTGTTACGTAATATTAATTAGCTAGAATCACAAAGACACGCTCATGTTTACAATCCACGTTAGGTGCAAATATGGCTCTACATGAATATTATAATCAACTGTAAATTCACCTGAAATACCTGAAAATACTATTATAAATTAAATCAGTTTCACGCTATATCCCGCACACATCAGAGTAAGCAGAGGGAACCTAGTGTAACACTCCGTTCCCCACTTTCCGTTGAGTTCTGGAGGTTTAGTGGCGGAACTAAACGCCGCGCCTTGCCTCGACACCAGAACGAAGAAATGTAGATAAATATTTCATTTCCTCGAGTGGAGCTCGAATTCTCACTATACCAGTCGAATTCACAGTCATACTTTGTGCCCCTCCTCCACGACTGACCTCTACATAAATACTACTATAATGGCCTATACCCAGAAATTTACGAAGATAAGCTGATCACGATGATGATAGTGATGATGGCGATGATGATGATGGTCATGATTATAATTACATATGTCAAATTGCATAAAACAGGTATAGATTTGGATTACATTCATAATATTTTGCACCTTAAACAAATCAAAACAGCAAAGATTTTTTTGTATGATACGTGAGACATTTTAAGTGTCCGATGTAACTCTAATCAAGGTACATTGAGACAATTTATACTTATATATATATATATATATATATATATATATATATATATATATATATATATGTAATACATAATGTTAATAGCCTTTCTCTTCATATGTAATATACAATACAAAAAGATATTTATTTTTTCGGACCAGTAATTCTTAAGATGTCAACTTCAACAAAATGACCTCTCTAACTATGTGATATTAGTATAGACAAAAAAGTCCAGTATAAATATCAAAATAAACAACATACTATACTCGTACCAGAACTGAAGTTTCCCATAAAATTACTTTGTAAGCAATATTACAATCTTCTTTACGTTACCGCAGTACAGCCTGTGCGTGATTCAAGTAATACAAAGTAAGCTGAACCATAACTTGCAAAGGAAATGCCTATCGATTATATCAATCAATAGATTATTACAACGAATATAACACGTTTAGTTACAAATAGTTGTATTTTGTAAGGTTTTATCACTGATGGGTCTGGAGCTGTCGCAACTGGTACGGCTGAGGTATTTTTGGCTTAGTATCATACTGAATAACTAACGACGGTTTTTAACGAACGTAATATGGAAAATTCCGTTTATATTTGTGGTAAAAAATTCTAGAAATTAATTGTTAATACTCTCTAACCTTCTGAACGTGACAAATTTCAACATTTTTGTTTTGTCTATGCTTTATTTGTTCCTCTTTACATCTTTTTTTACCTCTTTACGGTAAAGGTTTGGCAAATATTTTGTAAGTTATATTAAAAGATTCCAAAAAAAAATATTAAACGTAATTTATCCATTAAGTAGTTTTCTTTTAAATGATATATTAAAAAGACATTACGCCATATCAAATGCCTTTTGGCTAATGTGGTACCTACTTCCTGGGGCCGGCGTCACAAAATTTGGCAGTGAAACATGATTTACTTTGGCTTATAAACGTATTCCAACTACAGTCACCGACTAATGGATGTTGAGTTTAACATTAACAAAAACGTGAATTTCATTTCTATTTTGTAAATAATTATATCGAATTACTTAAATAACTTTCTTAATGAGCTGTCTTTGACTGTACACGACAGGTCTTGGCCACGAGAAAATTATTATATTAATATTGTGTTTATTTTATCGTTTTGGTAAAATAAAAATTGGTTTTTTTAGATCATAGCGCTACATTTTGACAGTTCAAATACACAATTATTTGCTGTTGTTGTTCTTTGAGTACAGTATTGCGAACGTGCCATAAATATTTTTCTTAAGCTTCACGCTGTTGTATCCCACACTATATCGGGGTAGGGAGAGAGAATCTAGTGATGTCATTCCTTACAAACGCTGTGACGCTGAGGCACAGCGGCCTCATATGCAATGTATATAGAGTTTTATTATATAAATAAAATTCCTTTATTCTATATTAAATAGATGCAAAGTTATGGCATTGTTATAATAGCTTCAATTTGTACATGTTATATTTGGGGCCTGAACTTGACTTGACACGCTACTGCGTGTACAAATTTCAGAACTTATAAAGTTTTAATAAGGTATCATACATACATCTACATATTATACTTACATATATCCTTACATACATATACATATAATATGAAAATATTGGTACTGGCAGGTTTTATGAATCTCGAACGACATGAGATTGCGGTGATAAAATAAAATTTTGAATTTAATAAAATGCAAATAGCGTGTCTTGCTTACTGTATGGTGGAAGAATGTCGTCTCTATGATGTACTACGATGCGACGTCGTTTTCAAATTTAATATTCAAAATAGGTTCAAAATAAAAATATGCTAAGAGAATATATAATAAAATTGATATATATATATATATATATATATATATATATATATATATATATATATATATATATATATATATATATATATATATATGTGTAAAGTGCTAATAATTATAAAAAAAACGGTGAAACTCACCCAGTCGTGAAACTCAACACACAATGCCTCCAAAATTCGGCAGGATGTGGGGAACGGAGTGTCTTAACACTAGGTTCCCTCTGCCTACTTTCCTGTGTGCGGGATACAGCGTGAAGCTAATAATAATTAATTGACATATTATAAAGTTATTGAATGTATTTTATATTGCTGGTTAATTGAAGTATCGCATTTTCACATTTTTTTACCGCATAGTTGTCAGATACACAGAAGGAAGCTATTGTTATAATACTTTCCTACAATTATTGCGTATTGAATAGTCGAAGCTCAATACGCAAAACCTCGAGAATTTAGAGGAAAATTTGAAAGAGAAATGTCTTAATGGAAACGTAAACGTAACGTAACGTAACGTGTTTTGACACCAGGTTTCTTTTGCCTAGGGTAAGCTATGTGCCTCAAATGCTAAGTGCCTATATGTAGTCTCAAAGACGCCGGGCTTTTTCCTCCAAGGCATAGAATTATATAATTTAACTATAACCATTCCGGAACCAACAACTGTTGCGCTAACTGTGAGACACTGCACTACTCCACCACGATGCTCTCAAAAGACTGAGCTACAGAAATATTAAAGAAACTATTGAAATATTATCTATTGAATTATATAAGTATAAGAGCTATTTTTTATATATACATACATCAATAAAGTCTATCTATTTAGTTTGTAATGATTTGTTTTAATTCCATAATAAAATGTATATAAAGAAATTTGTAGCAATTTAGTAGCTACGGAATCGTAGCCTCTGGCTACGACACAGCTACAGCAAATATTTTTTAAGATATTTAGACATTATTTTTACTATTTATTTATTTTTAGCTTCAAGCATTGCCCATTGCTAAAATTATTATAACATACTCTGTTGTGTACCTTTAAATTCATAGAATGGCGGAACCTAACGCCGAGGTGCTACAGCAGGAAAATAAATCTAAGATCCAGATGCTAATAAGCAGGTGTTATTTAAAAAGGTTAAAAATTTTGGACAAAATATGACCATGACTAATAATAGTAATATATTTTAGGCATGACGAAAACATTAGTGAGTCACAGCACGATGTACGGCGAATCGTTGGCATCTCTCCATTACTTCTGCGAACTTTCATACTTTTGTATATTATTTATACATATTATAATGCGAAATTGTCTAATCTGTTTGCAATTTCTGGTGTTTTTGTATAAAATGTTTATATTTATATGGGTAACAAACAAAAGAGGCCGTTGTGGCGCAGTGCGTCAGCGTCAGCGGGAAATTGAACCCACAATATATCACGCTTTTAGTCGTACGCTTGTGCACCTGCGCCACCACTGACTCTATAAGAGACTTCTAGTAATATTAGCATGTTTGACGGCATTTGAGAAAAACAAGTTTTTTGGCAAATATATAATATTTGAATGAAGACTGATTAATAGACCATACGGTCTCATCAAGCTACGTCGAAATTTTAATACCCTTGTAACAACTTATTTATATCGTTAGCATATCTGTCATGTAGGATTTATTAGCTAACAAAATATAAAAAAAAACTACTAAAATAAATGTTATAAAACTTAAATAAGCCTCACATATATATCTATTGTAAAATTTGCAAAATTTCAATGAGAAAAAGTTTCAAACATTGTTCGGTTCAAAGAAAGGCCATAACTCATCTACTTTAAACCGTATACATCTGTTCGCGGGGCAATAGAGTATGCATTTGTCATAGCGACGCGTCCAATCGATATATTTGAAAATAGTAGTAAAATAGCCATTTTATCTTATTTTCTAGAACTTTTATGGTTTTGAGGCGGTCGTGGCGTAAGAACAAAAGCGTGCGACTGTAAACGCGTTAGTTGTGAGCTCGATTCCCACTCGGGAAAATGAAGTTTCAACGCTCAACACGCAATGTCGCGAGAGTTTGTTGAAAATGAGAACGGAGCTATGTGTTAAAAAGGTAGGGAAATAAAAATACTCGCAATTTTTGAGATCGAACCCACAACCATGGCCAGAGAAAAAAAAATCTTACTTAGTTTCATATAGATACATACATATATGTAGTATTTATAAAAAATATTATGCATCAAAACGTAATAAATAATTAAAATATTAGAATAACAACAATTGATTTTATATAGACTGGTAAATAAAGTGTGGCGTTGAGTTCCTTCGCTCATATATTTAAAAAAAATACAGTGCGTGGTGGACGCGTGCGTCTTTACACTAGGCTACCGCGTGACACTACCTTTTTACATAGTAAAATGTGTATAATAGTGCTAAAATAATAAATTATACAGATAGAGTAAAACGCTCTTCAGTTAATACGATAATTAGCGGCAGTAGCGTGGAGAAACAATTCTGGGTTGGAGTTTCCCACAATATCGGTCACGCTGTCGATTCGATGTTTTAGGGATCATTGATTACTACATTTTACTATATTTTAGTACAATTTAAATATATTATCTTGGTCTGTTTTAACATATTTTGTTGTGTTTGGTATTTTGAAAGATAAGTAGGTGTACCTAGTTTTAGTTGCCTTTGTATATGACGGAGTGTTTATAATACTCCTTTAAATATCTGCCGTAGGCAACGATAGTAGATTGGAATAAATTAGTAACCGGAAATGATGCGGAAAAATAAACAAAAGGAGCGTAATAAGTGAAGTGTTTATTCTAAAAAATATTTTTATTTTATTTTTATTTTATTTTTCTTGTCTAAATAAGGTTGTGGATCAGATTTCTACGCAGGGAAGAAAAATATTTTGTTTTCACTTTTCCAGCTCACCATAGAATTAAAAGAGCCTTTCCCATATTCATATTACATTAAATGTAAAATATATAAAAATAAACTGAACCCCTATTGTAAAGAACGGTTCTAGCGGAAGCAATTTTTATATACAGCGTACAAGGTAATTAAGGTCCTCTGTCACTATCAAGTAATGCTAATTAACGCATTTTAATATATTAAAACCGCGATCTCGTCCTGTGGAAAGTATATTTCGTAATATTATAATTTTTTTTAAACAGTTTATGTTGTAGAGTATAAGAATATAACATAATGGAAAGTTAAATTATCCACCTTGAAAAGACAGAGCGCGGCGTAAGTACCGCTTTTCAAGATTTTTTTAGCTTCACGCTGTAACCGACACCTAGCAAGGCAGACGGAGTGAACCTGGTGTTAAGACATTCCGTTCTCCACTTTCCACTGATTTATGTAGGCATTGAGTTTTGAATGGCAGAACTCAACGCCGCGCTTTTGCTTCGTTACTAGACCAAATGTTTCACATGAGTATCAAATGTGTCACTTGCTCAAATAGGAATCGAACCCACAAAGTTATTGAATGTAATATATATTATTCCTATGAAAAGTGAAGAACGAAGGTATCTTGCTATGCAGGAAAAAAAATATGAAATTTAAGAAAAATATTTTTTAATTTTGATCATGTTACAGAACTTAACAACTTTATAATATGCATGAAAGCTGTGCCAACCATAGTATTAGAAAGAACCCACATTCAAAAGTTTTAAAAAAATCGTCTTTATAATTGCTCCGAGACTAAAACGATGTGCCAGATCGTTACTTATTCAAATGCAATTTTTTAAACTTTAATTAAAATGCCAACTTTCATATTTCAACTTTGGAAGTACCGCGTCCCTTGACTCTCATACTTAAGGGATCTATGTATAAAAGATTAAGCATATTTTTAAGTTTTTTAATTAAAGTGTTAATTATACAATTTAAAGTTTAAAATTTAAATTCGTTTTAATTAGTTAAAGTTAGTTTGTTAAATAACTTTAACCTGAGACTTCGAATCCGTGGACAAATGGAAATAACTGAGAATTGAATAACACATGAAACATTTAGGCGGTCGTGGCGCAGTGGTAAAAATGTGACTATTTAGGCAGTGATTGTGCGTTCGATCCCTATTCTGAGGGATAAATTATTTTCATTTATATAAAGATAACAACACAAATTGCGTCGTCGAGTTACAACACTCAACACACAATATCTCGAAAATTGAGATATGGGGAACGAAGTATCTTAACACTACGTTCCCTCTGCCTACCCTTCGATATTTTCTTGAAATTTTTTGTCTTAAATTTTAATACATTTCAGTCACTTAACAGCGTTCACGCTATCTTCCACGTTTTCCGGAATCCGTTGAACCGCGCGTAATTCTATAACTAATGCTGATCACTAAGCAAGTCTATTAAGCCCAATAAATTCATACCTAATTTCACTTTCCATTATAACCTAATGCGGCCATTAAAAGCGAATCCAATAATGATTTCCTCTATAATAGGATTATTTTAGATAGAAAGTAGCTTAGTTAGGATTTTGTGATTTATTTTGATTTCACTAACAAATATTTCATTTAATATCCGTAGTATTCATTATCATATCTTCGTTTCTTTAGGTTCACGCTGTTTCTCATACATAGAAGCGTAAGGAGAGGGAACCAGGAAACCTAGTGATACACTCCTTTCAAAAGAAGTTTTGGTGGAATAGCGTTTGAGTTGCGGAACTTAACGCCACGCTTTTGCCTCAATTCTGTATGTTTCATTACATAATATATTGATATATATTTACTATTTAAAGTGAATAAGAATAATATATATAGGTATCTTATTGTTTACATTGTAGTTGAGTTAGACAAAGCGCTGATTGTTCATATACGAAAGAAAGTTAAATTTTATTGAAGCCATCATATTATTTTTAAAATATATTATTAAAAATGTCGTGCATCTCCTACATGGAATATAACAGAGGACACAAACCTTCCTTCGTAACATGTGTTGTAGTTACGATCCCCTTTCGAGGGAATTAATTATTTTGCTCGCTCTGAAGGGCAAAAATAAGATAGAGCGCGGCGTTGAGATCTGTTGCTCATCAGTCATCATGCAATGTCTCAAAAATGAGAGATCAATGTCTCACACTAGCTCACCTTATGCAAGAAAGTAAGAATATAGTGTGACAAGACAACTCTCCAAAGACCATTCATGGCAACGTCTGTGGGTCGCCTGTCAGTCTGTAGCGGTAGAGTTCTATGTGTATGGTACCTATATAGGTAAATATATAGTGTATGTATTAAGCATTTCAGGTCGTGGGAAGCCAACGCCGGAACAATCTTGAGCCAAGTTTTGATGTTAACTAATTACTAATTTCATCCAACATGCAGTGTTTGAAGAACTGATGGTTGTAGTTAGTTCCATTAAGTATAAAGTTTTATATGATGCATTTTCTTAGTATTTTTCTATTTATTACATTTTTATAGCGTTATTTTTTTTAGATCACGCTGTATCCCGCACTCAGCAGTGTAGACACCTAGTACTAAGACACTTCGTTTGCCTCGACACCAGAGCGAAGAAATGATAGTATAAATGTAAATAAACATTTCATTTCCTAGAGTGGGGATTGAACTCACAATCAGTCGATTTAACACTTTGTGCCCATGCGCCACGACTGGCCTGAGAGTACTGTACAGAGCTCCTGGTACATGGGGCATGGTACTTGACTGTAAGTAATTATTAATTGTAGGTTCGATTCTTACTTTAGGAAATTCGTATTTTTCTATTTTCTATTTTCGTGTCTTCGTATTTAGTGCCTAGTAATAAGGCAAAACCTGGCGTTTAGTTTCCCTGGTTCCCTCTGTTAACCCTGGTATTTCCGGGATACAGCTTAAAGCTAAAAAAACACGTAATAAACGGTCTCGTGTGGCAAAACTATAGAATAGAAAACGTTCAGTCCTAGAAAGCTAAAATTAGAACAAGAAAATTCCAAGAAGGTATAAGAAAACTAAAATATTCTGATATTGACGCATATAACTGCCAACATTTACATAAATTTTCGTTCTGTTTCCTTTTTTTTGGATTTTTTGTGATTTTATTACAATAGAGTATAATTATTAAGATTTTATCAAACTCCTGTTATATATTTCTTAGGTCGATATATTATGTAAGTATACACATATAACTATTAAAATTTGTGATAGAAGCCAGACGTAGCGCAGGGGCACACTGGGGACTGTAAGCGCGACAGGTGTTTGGTTCGACTCTCACTTTAAGAAATGAAATATTATATATTTTTATTTCCTCGCTTTGGTAACGCCGCAGTGAGTTTCGCTACTCAATATTTAATATTTCAAGATTTTGGCGATAAGTGGGGAATGAAACGGAGTGCCTTAACACTAGGTTTCCAGATTTATAGTTTTACGAGTGGTTTCACCCACGTAGCCAATTGGACGAAAAATGGTGCTACATCCAATTTAACTGGTCTGACTTGATGTTATGCTTTCTTCGATATTTCGAAGATATTTGAACCAGTACTTCCTAAGGTTAGTGCATTCGAACAAACAAGCTTTTCAGCTTCACGCTGTATCCCACACACAGCAGGGTAGGCAGAGGAAACCTAGTGTTAAGACACATCGTTCCCCACTTTCTGCCGAATTTTATAGGTACTGCGTGTTGAGTGGCAGAACTCAACGCCACGAACAAGCTTTATAATATTAGTATTGACTTGTATTAGTAGTAGTATTAGTAGTATTGAGTTGTTATATTTTTCAACACCTAACCTCCAAGTAAAACAGTACCCTATAAGTGTCTAGTCTACACGTGTTGGCACTGCTTTGCTAAAACCATTTACATTTTCCATCCTTTGGCCTTGTGTGAAAAATTGTAGATTTTTTTTAAATATTCATGTTATATATCAGAAGGTCCAAATATTAAGCAAACACGTGTACTAAATGCATGAGGGAAAAAATGTAATTAATGCAATAGTTCTTGATATAAGCGTTATCAACCAAACAATTTTTCAGCTTCTTTTTCTTCTAGAAATAATATAGATATAGATAAATATGAATCTATATTAATATTGTAAAGTTGACTAATTTATTTGGTTAAACACACTAGTCTCAGGAACTAACTATTTTTTTTTGGCATTATAAAAGTTAGAACAGATGCTAACAACATTCTTTATCAGTACTTTCATAGTTTTACACTCTCTAGATAGATACTCCGTTCCCTATTAATATCTACTTCCATTCCCAACATTCTAGCGAATTCTTGAGGCATTACGAGTTAAGTGGCGGAATACAACGCCGCGCTTAGTCTCATTACCAGAGCGAGGAAATGTAAATATTAAATATTTCATTTCTCGGAGTTGTATATATATATATATATATATATATATATATTCACATGACTAAATTTAAATTAAACTACAACTAGATATCAATACCATCGCGTTCCGGCAGAGTGCAGCCTCGCAGGCAGTTATTGGGGGAGCTTGCCAAGAAGTCGGCCTAAACGCTATCTCGGGACACCTCTACAGGAATTATTCAAACCGGATTACGTATTGAAATAGATTTTATCTAGTCACATGTGTTTAACTCAACATAAATGTTTTTTATTTGTTAAAAGGGTGCTATCAGTTGGGCATGAACTATTATGTATATATGTACGTACATTTGAAATTACTGATATTAGTTAATAGAGTATGGTTATCTATTTTAGGCTCTAAAATTGGTGTGTTGTAAAAATTTTTAAGTGTATATATTTATGTTTATATGTTTGTCACACAAGTTTCTCGGAAAGTTAATTTTATAAATTATAAATGACTCAGTTTTCTGAAGTCAAATAAGTGTAACGTTTTCTATTACGGAGTACATATTGTTGCTTAAAAGTTCTACGTTAGTGAATTCCTACGATAAGCAAAACCAAAAATGGAAAGGAAGGGAATTAAAGAGTTGTTGAATCAATCACCAAAATCTAGAATCGAATTACTTTGTACATTTTAGGATGCATTTCTCGTTGGCATCATTTCCTCGTTCAGGTAATGAGGCAATAAAACACAGCGTCAAGTTTCGCCACTCATCACGACAATGGAAACAGAGTATCTTAATCCTATACTCCCAGGTTCCTCTACCTACCCTGCTATGTACGGGATACAACATGAAGCCAAAAGACATTCCAGAGACAGTCAGTTTCTGAACAATGTATTCCTGAAATATACGATAGAAATTACATAACACATTTCAAGATGATGCACCTTAAAAAAAGAAAGCTAGAAAAAGCATCATATTGAAAATGCATTGTTTCCCCAAGCAGAAACTCCACGGATGAATTTCCAAATGCGAATTTGCAATAAATGAGCGTCTCGGGGCACTCCGCTTAATCTCTGTGGAATTATTCATAGCCGCCATGGCCGCAGCGGGTGACACTCTAATGGCTTCGTCTAGGATACTTCACGCGTTCGAGCGAAGTGCTAGTTTTGGTTGCTATCGATCATGGGATCCTGTGTTTGTTTATGATAAGGTACTTGTGAGTGATGTCAAAGTATTGTTTTTTATATTTTCGCTTGGCTGATGTTACTTTTGATACGACGTAGCCTCACAGTTTGGCTGTAAACGCGACGGTTGTTCATTGCTTCGGAAAAGATAAAATTATTTTTTTACCTCGCTATGGTAACATGGCAAAGTGCAATGTTGAGTTCCGACCACTCAAGACGAAATTATTTGTTTTGAGATTGGGAAAATTAGGATTAAAGTGGGGAACAGAGTGTCTTAATTCTAGGTTTCTACCAGCTGCCTATTGTGCATAATGTAGGAGACGGCGTGAAATTTAAAAAAAACCTGAAAGAAAATAAAAAAATATTCTGAATATTACAAAAAAAAACCAGTCTAACCTTAAATCTATGCTAAATTATTTTAGATAGAATCGATTTACATTTCAATTCAACTACTAGAATCACGTAATCTCCATTCGTCTCTAACCCAAAAAACGTATGTATCACACATGTGGCGTGGGTCCTAGAAATATAAATTGATAAAATTCAAGCACAAATACCTCAGATGGAAGACCTAGCAACAATGTAAGCTAGGTTATAAATAAAACTGTGACCTATTTATCATATCAGCAAGGAAAATTTTATAATAGAAAGAAAACAGACACAAGCGAGTCATTGTAAAGGTGACGCTATTGGATTTGATTCCCATTTAAGACAATGAAATATTTATAATTTTCATTTCTTCGCTCTGCTAAGTGCGGGGTTGAGATCCACCACTCAATACGCAATGCCTCAAGAATTTGGCTGAAAGTATGGAATGGTGTGTCTTAGTGGAGAACGGAGTGTCTTCACCCTAGGATCCCAGGTTTCCACGGCCGTCTGTCCAGCAACACAAGGTGTAACAGTAAATGTGATGGTTGCTGTATCGTTTACCACGCAGAGAAATCATAATTGACGAAGTTATAGCGTAAAGCTGTTGAAAAAAAAAATCGTATACGATAAGTGTATCTAACACATATCGTAAGAAGTAAAAAGTATTTCGCTTTGTTTAAATTCTACCAGTGTCTATCAGATAAACAGCAGCCAGTAAATTAAATTCCGAAATCAAGCTGGACTTAAACCACGATCCGTAAGTTGTAGCCACTCTTACGACATTGTTTCGCTAGGATCTCTTATGGTTTGTGTAGACTTGAGATTTTTTGATGATTTTTTTTAAGCTACTGCAATACGCATATGCATTAGGAGAGTCCCCGAATACGAATAATATCGAGGATTGAAAATAGGCTCTCTATATACAACTTGCCACCCGCACTAACCTAACATTTAAAAAAAAATATTTGATGCCACGCTTTTGTATAATATTTTTTTTAAATTTCAAGCTTAATATCAAAATCCTCAACTAAAAATTAAGTGTTTAGTAAATTAATAAAATAAAGAGGGCGTTTTAGCGTTGCATCACAACCTTTGACTATAAACGTAACAATAATTGGGTGCAATTCCCATTTGCAGGGATGGATGCCATGTCATTCAACACGTAATATCTCAAATATCGAGTGGAAAAGAGGGAACGGAGTGTCTTACCACTAATTTCTGTTCACATAACATAAGTATACGTATGTATACTTATGTTATGTTACTTTTTTAGCTATATCTAGCTAAAAAAAAGTAAAACAAATAAATAAAATAAAAAATGTTACATCATTCTAAGCTTATGTCTGCAGTGACCGTTATTGGGTGCCTTTGCCAAAATTTCTGCCTAGCTATCTAGCCGGGCCACTCGCCGCGATTTATAACGAAACCTGCAAGCCTACCTGAATTCAACCAGAACATATTGTATTACTGTATATCGTGTTTATGTGAATTAAAAAAGTATTTTAAGCGCATTACGTTCGAGTTAATAGTTTTTTTTTGGCTACTTTGTGAAATTTAACTTTTTCCAAAATGAAAAGCAGCTTCACGTTTTAACTAACAGAGTAGGCAGAGTGGTCTAGTGTCAAGAAGAGTTTTTGAGATATTGGGTGTTGATTGGAGGAACTCGATGCTGCTTTGTCTACGAGAGCGAAAAATAAGAATAATTTCACAATATGTATTTTCTGCAATGGGGATCGAACCAATAATAATCGTGTTAACATACAGAGGCTGTTCTGTTGCGTCACGACATCATCAAACTTAATTCTTCTTCCGTTGGGAAGTCCTCTAATGAAAACCGATTGTCTAACTACTATGATCTCAAATTCCCTCTGTCTGCCCTGCTTTGGGCGGTTTACAGCGTGAAGTCAAAAAATTGAGTTTCTGAGGCCGTCGTGCCTTATGTGACTGTAAACGAGATGGTTTTGGATTCAATTCCTATTCATTTTCTCGCTCTAGTAATATGACACAGCGCGGCGTTAAGTTCTGTCCATAGATATGCAATGTCATAAAAAAGTCGCACGCTTGTGCCTCTGCGGTACGAATGGCCTCAAAAAAAATATACTAGTTATATGAACTCTACATACAAACACATTTAGGCCTAACTATCGGAACGAACTTACGGATAGTATGTGACTAGCGAACTCAATAAAGTTGAGTCAGTTTCCAACGTTCACGTGTCAAAGGAATTTCCAACTTTGCAAGTTTGGCAAAATGGCCCCAAAATATACCTATCCATTTATGCCTTTATGACAGAATTCGAATTAGAATAGCGACTTCGTTTTTCTATTCTTTTATATAATACATGTGTTCTTACTGACGCCATTGTTATATGGTTTGGAAGAGTCGTGATGGTTGTCGATTTTTTTTATTGGTAAAACATTTTTTCTCTTTTCATGATTACTTTGTATACAGGATCCAGGATATATAAAATATCTTAGCTGACAGTGCTTTTGTTTATTTTTCAGAATTATTGATATTAATAAAACAGTATTTTATTTATATTATTTATTTAATTTATAGCGGCGTTCAGTTCCGCCACATGACACTTAATGCCAGAACTCCGCGGAAAGAGGGGAATAGAAGTGTTTTAGTGGTGGACGAAGTGTTACACTACATTTCCAGATTCCTACCTACCACGCTATGTGCGGGATTCAGCGAGAAGCTAATAAAAACTTAAATATCAAATCTATAACTGTGGTTTGATCACATTGAGATAATAACAGCAAAACGATATAACGATATACGAATAACAAAATAGGAAAACTTCGATTGGCTTTTGAAAACAGTATTTATATACTAAAGTAAGGTCACGAAAATTATTATGATGTTGGCTATGAAAATGTTAAGTTTAGATTTCTATAAATGATGCTCTCACAAATAATTTAGAGCATAAAAGAGAAAAAACGTCAAAAAATAGCCAGGGTATACCACTAGTGTACATATAAAATAAAGGTACGTCAGTAACTGTCGTACATAAACAGCCGGCGCCGTCTTTACGAGATGCGTGGCGCCGACGGGTATTTAATAATTGGATTTGTTTAATTGCTTACTCTAATGTTTGAACACGACACGCCTTGCCAAGATCTTTCATTTCCATAAATTTTAACATGTTATTGTGAGGCCTGGGCTAGTTATGAGGTCAAAGTTCTAATCTAATATAACTGAGGCTGAGCAGTTTATTTGAATGAACGGGCTAATCTCAAGTTATATACTATATTACATTAGGTTAATAGATGGTGACCGAGCCTATAATCATGATGGTTACAAACGCCGCCATTTTACGCCCAGATAGTATTTTTGAAATTATTCGTTTTATTTAATAAAACAGTTTCCGAAGTTTCAAACTTAAAACACAACAAGCGTCCCTTTTTAGCGGAACTTCTAAGTCAAAATAAAGAGTAAAGTTTCAGGAAAGGTTGACTGACAGTTTTTGTAATATGTTATGAATAAATAACGTCGTTGTAAGGCAGTTGAAATTAGTTTGAGTGATACTGCTTTCTTGTGCAATTAATCTGGGTTAGGTTTTGTTTAGCTTTACACTGTATTCCATAAACAGCAGATCACGTTGCCAGGGGAACTCTGGGAACCTTAGGTTAAGATACTTTGTTCTCCTTGAAACATTGCGTGTTAAGTGTCAGAACTCAACGCCGCTCGTTGCCTCTATTAAATATTTCTTACCGAAACAGCGCCCAGCACTACATTGCATTAGAAGGGACTAACAACCTGGTTAACCCTTAATGTAATCTGGAAAGGTTTGGTATGCCAACATCATTCTTAACCAGGGATCTGTGATCAGCGTTCCGTGGAATCACATTTCAATGCCCACTAGATATACTGACAAGGCACACAGTCAAACACCTTCGTCAGATCTGAAAAGCTCTCCTCTTTCCCTCTATTAAAGTTATGTGGTACCTGATCCTGGTCAAAATGTATGTGTATTGAGACCCAGAGACAGTACACTCTCGGTGGAGTCTGAGGTTGATTATGCATAGAGCTTCATGGTATGACTCATAAGCGTAATAATGCCCTTATATACTTACTACTACAATCTTGGACACTGTTCCTTCTCTTTCAAAATAAAACTCAGACGCCACTGAGACTATGTGGCATCTTTCCAGTGTTCTACCATGCTACGACCGGAATATCGTCAGGTCCCACTGCTTTTCTGTTTTTCATGCGTCGAAGGCAATTACGAGTTTCATCATTGGGGTAGTAATTCTGAGGTCACGATACACCACCTGTTGGATCGTGAGGAAGACTGCATGGGTGCTGAACGTTTAGCAGCTCTCGATAGTAGCTTCTTTATCTCTCCTTTACATAAGCATGACTACAGAACAGCGTGCTCTGGGAATCTCTGACGCAAATACATTTAGCAATATCTTGGGTCACTTTATCCCAAGTACATGCCAGTTTGTAAATGAGCTTCTGCCTCTTCACAGCTTTGAGTTTATCGTAAACATTACTAATATTATCAGTCCGTCTAGTCAGAATGATGAAAAAAACATTGTCTTATTAAAATATAATACTGAACAAAACAAAAAACAATGAAATTGACGGTCCAACATAGAAAATATATAGTTAACGAATATCGAACCTATCCCTTTTCGAAAAAAACAAGTCGTTTAAAAATGAAGTATTATTATATTGAAATTATTTTTTTATTTTATAATTAGCAAAATGATAGGATAAGATCTTTCTCCTAAATTTAAAAACATTGTGCGTTCGGCTGTGGAACTCAACGCCGTGAATCCAGCCAAAGTAGAAAAAAGGTAATATTTTAAAATATTATACATCTCGCGAGTAAGAATTGAACCTCGAACGTTGCGTATACAGACAGTCACTTTCCATGCTAATATCGCGTCAATCGGACTCCTTCGTTGCATTATCGGACTTCTATTTACAATCTTGCTCGAGTACGTGCTACGCTGTTACGGTTTACATATACTATGATTGTCCAAGCTATGAGCGTCATGATAAAAGGCAATTTCATTATTTATAATGTACTAGCTTTGGGCCTTTGGATTCACTTTCGTGGTCTAATGGAAATAGAGTGCAAAATTGAATCAATATTTGATGACACAATGTTTTTTTTTAATCATAATATTAAATATTGATTCGCTCGGTTATAGTGGCACGTTTGTAGTCCTGCACCACGCCTGGTCTTTCGTGCTTGATATAACTCTGATCATAGACCTCAAAAACTTATATCAAAACAGTTAACATTCCTTCCAGTAATTTTTTGGAGTTAAGACGTTCAACCAAACAAACGTAACGTACGTATATACCTGGATTAAGACCTGAAGATATGTAAGGATTGCTGGAAATGCAGAATATGGAACCCAAAACAAGGCAACGCAACCATCGGAATATAGCAAACCAAAACATATTAAATCTTCAATTCTTCTGTTGGGTAAAGAAGTATATTGAAATTAAGAAAATCAAAATTACAAAAAAAACAGAACAGAAAAGGGCACGAACCAGAAAGGTCCGTGGTGTGTATTATTTGAATGGCATAGGGTATCATGGAATTTTCACAAAATCAAGTAATACTAACAAATAAGCATTTCTGGAGACATCAGAATGCAACTTGAGTCGTATTGTTTAGTATATTTATTTGAAACATAGAACATCAAAAATAAGGAGCATCAACACATTGATATTTTTAAATGTAGCGCTTTAGTGCTGCTGTTCTCTAATCAGTCCACACCTAAAGAGCTGAAAATAAAGATGAAGGAGGAAGTACGAGTAATACGACCAAGTAGAAGAATACTACAATGGACCAGTATGGATAGTAAAGCTAAACCCAAATTTATGAAAACCGCTTATATCTTATACCACAGTATTGCATCTATCGCGGAGATTGGCCGGGGACGTATTCAATTTTGCACCGTGCCCTATCTGCCGGCTCTATTAGCCAAGCATTTTTCGTTTATACCAATCGTGTTAGATTTGCCCTTTTCATGTTATTGTAGATATCTGATGGAAAGCAAATACTGTATGTACTCGTATGTCCTTAACTGAATTGCGTCGGAGCTTTCGTGGTTTTAATTTGAACTTTATAGATATTTATAAAAAGATATTAAATTTCTAATATTTTTTTCCATAATTGGTTATATATATTTTTTTTTTGAGCTCGCATAAACAAGTGTAGGCAAAGAGAACACAGTGTTTCATCATTCTGTTTCTCAATTTCTATGTTCCACGTTGAAGAGTGTAACCAGAGCGATGACACAAAACCTATTAATTCCTTAGAGTGGGAATCGAATCCACAATCATCGTGTTTTGGTCTGTGTGTCACGAATGTCTCTAGGAGTCTTCTTAAAATTAAGGCAAATAAATGATCGGTATTAAAAAACTTTAACATAGGTATTACCGTTACATAAAAAAGCCTGAAAGAGCTCCATAGCTAGCCAACTGTACGTAATTCTTTTATCGTTCCCCCCTCCGATACTCCAAACTCTCTGGTCTTTTGCAAAACAAAACTTGTGTAAAACTTCCCCGGGTGGCTTATGCCTCATTTGGCACAGGATGAGTTTCCAAGTCTATTTAAATTTAGAGCATGTCTGTACATAACTCTTATTTATTGGTCGGAGGCAAGTTAAAGTTAAGTTTCTTATGTAACCAAACTTATCCGCACTTTTAGTCAATGTAGCAATAAAGGCTTAAATCGTTTTTTACCTAAGCTTTTTGTGAAAGCTCCGGCTTTTTTCTGAGTTTCCTCATATTTTTTTATATTACAGTATTTTTTCATTAAGCGGTAAGTAATTAATTATTCTTGTTGAGATATTTCAACGTTCTATTTCACCCTTCCATTAAGTCATCTAAAGAATTCTCACTTTTTAACTGAGCCGTACGTACTACTGTGTAGATTTATAACTTTTAAAGCCTTACTTACAAATATATGTTTTTATTTGGCTTCATATGTCTCTCTCGTAAGTAAGGTAAGAGAATATTAAAACCTAACCTACTATAAGAATAATCTATTCTCTATGTTCTCCCTATTTTTGAGAGGTTTTGTACGATGAGATAAGAAAAGCATTTTTTTTCATAACATATATTTTTTCATAAATCTTGCTGCTGCCTAAGTAAATCCTAAAAATATAACATAAATAAGTTTATATATCAAGCTTTTCCATTTAAGTGGCTGAATGAATACACAGGTAAAACTACTGCTTATGGAAACCAAGGGAGTATAGTGGAACACTGATATTTTTTTTCAGGTTTACGCTGTATCTCACCTATAGCACGGTTGACAGAGGAAACCCAGTCCTATGACACTCTGTTCTCCATCTCTCACCGGATGAGGCATTGCGTGTAAAGTGGCAGAACTCAACGCTGAACTGATAAATAAGTTCCGGAAAATAATACGGAAATTAAAAAAAAAATATTACATAAGTTTTATAGTCCGGGCAACAACTCGTTTCATATAAATCTTAGAAGCAACTGTCGGCCACGCCTTATAATTAATTCGCACTTTATTATACGTCACGCTACTGATTTGTGTCTTCCACGCCTAGTTAGGTAGCTCTTTGTTATAGATATGTTATAGTCTGATTACATGTAAGTCATATACTAAATTAATGGTCTTCTCGATGACTAGATGCTTAGAAGTAATATCTTCTAAGCATCTAGTCGTCGTTAAGTTACGGAACGATTGTGGGTTCAGTCATTTTTTGGTGGGATTTGTATGTATATAGATATTTTCATTATTATTTCATTATTAGTTACATAAAGTACCGGTGTTACATTAGGTTCACTTCGACTTATTATATCCAACAGATGTGAAAATATAAAAAGAAATACATATTAATAATTTTCCTCATCAAAACAGAATGTAATCAATACTTCGTATATACCAGTCCCTTATTCCAACGCGTAATGCCGCTTGAATAATTCATCTCGCACCAAAAGATAACTTCCCAATCAAGGAAAATCGTTCTGGATATTATCGTAATAACAGGTTTAAGTCAGGTCTCAGACCATCGCCCTTCGTTACTAATGTGTAGGGATAGTTTGTATGTTTGCATGTTTCATCGAATTATTTTATTATATATACTAATTCTATGAAGCTAAAGAGTTTGTTTGGTTGAACGAGCTAATCTGTGGAACTATTGTCTGAATGAATTACTTCTATTTCCTCTGGTAACGAGAAAGAACGCTGTGTTTAATTTTGCCACTGAAAATGCAACGTATCGAAAATCGGGCAAAATGTCAGGAACTGATTGTATTAATTCTAGGTTTCGTCTAGATACCATGCAGCTACAGTTGCTGTTGTGGCATACATCAAGAAGCTGAAAAAAGTCATTTTGTAAAAAAGTTGGATAAAACGTTTTAAGTCTTATCTTTTGAATCCTTCTGCTTATCCCAATACATATATAGATGATCATAAACTAATATAGTATTTCTCTAATAGTAGTAATCTTTAGTAAAAAAGAAAAATAATTATTATCATACATGTTAAAAGCAACAATTCAAACGCAGGAAAAATATACAAATCAACTTGTACATTCTGTTACGGTGTAAACCCTATCAATTACGGAGCAGCTCGATAAATCGTGGCTTTGTGTGGTAACAAACCACTGCCTCTATCGTTAGTTGGTCAGTCGTGATCTATAGTTAGGGTGACCAGAGTGACGGTCTTCTCAGGAATGGGACATGGTTAGATTTTTTAATTTTAACAGATATTCATATAGCATATTTCTAGAGGATTTCCGTGTTGAGTTGAAAACGTGGTATCAGAGCAAGTCAATGAAAATATTTTAAAAAGCAGTTTCAGGTTTTTTCCCGCATTGCAGATTAGTTAGAAGGAACCTGGTGTGAAGGACTCTCTATTCCACTTTATTTCTAGTTTTCGTGACAAAATTTTGTGACGCTTAAGTCGTAGTACTCATTGCCTAGCTTTGTCTCGTTACCTGAGTGAGGATGAAAATTTTTCACTTCACTCAAGCCCCAATTGAAACCACAACCGCAGCTTTTACAGGCAGATTACCTTTATTTTATAACTGTACGTTTGAAGGTTGAGGATATAACACAGCCAAAACAGACTAGAATAGTTCCTAATCTACTGAAATAATACAATTCAAATTTTAGTAAGAAAATAATTCCCATATATTATAAAACGATGGCCACCCCACGAACTGATATCTCACAGTATTGTCCATCTGTCTGAGCGGCCGTTATCGGTATCGAGTTCGGCTTGCTTCGGATTTACCTAATACGTTATTATTTGTATATTTTCCGTAGATTTATGATGGGCATATTCTGAATCATGCGATATTAGAACATAAATTATGGACGTTTTCAGTAGCTTTTGGATGAAATGGTTATGAAATATAATCGTATATTTCTAAGTTAAGTGTTATGTATTGAGTGAATTCGAATTGTGAATCGATAAACGGATGTAGATTGTAGATGCTTTATTATGCTTATAATTATGTTGTCCATTGGATGCCACTGAGGTATCGCGATCTTTGTTTGGGGGTATGTTTTCAATATCCCGCTGTGGTAAATAAAATGTGGCGTTCAGCTCCACCATTCATTCTACTATGTTGATTTCGATTAGAAAGTGGGGAAAGAAGATGGATGAACATTAGATTCTTTTGCCGACCCCTCTATTTGAGGGATACAAACTAAAGCTATAAACATACGTAATTTAATGTACCTTCCAGGGACAGATAACATAAATTGCTTTGATTCATTTTTATCTAACCACCATTTAGTTTTTTTTGTATATTTCCTTAATAGATATGAACCTATCGACAGAAAATATTTGATACTCTCGTATCAAATATTTTTTATTAAACTTTCAGCCGTATCCTATATCGCATATGGCAGGATACGGCGGAAGAGCTAACCTGGGAACCTAGTGTTAAGAATAAATTAGTTACATAGGCAAAATAGGTAGGAACCGAACTCACAGCCTGTGGCGCTTACAATCGCACGCTTGTGCCCCTGCACCACCACTAGCCTCCATAATAATTAACAGAACACAAAACTTACTTAACACCCACATAAAGTAGAACTCATAATAATTTCATATCGTTCCCAATTTTCGCCTTCAGACCAAATCACGAATTGTTAGCGACTCGATCATCACTATAATAATATATAATATCGCATGCCTTTCCTTTCTCTTTGAGAATATTCCATCGCTAATGAAAAATACGCACGCCTTGGAATTCCTTCGCCGCTGACGCATCTTCGACGTTACGTGACTTTGTGGACGTCTGTTACACCGTTATCATATATATATATTTTTTTAGATTTACATTGTATTCTGTACACCGCATGGTAGGTAGAGTGAACCTAGTGTTAAACACTCCGTTCCCCACTTTCTGCCGAATTCTGGAGGTAACGTCGCGCTTAGCCTCGACACCAGAACAAAGAAATGAAAATATAAATTTAATTAAATAATTCATCTCCTCGAGTGGGGATCGAACCCACAACCAGTCGGTTTTACAGTCACACTTCGTGCTGCTGCGCCACGACTGGCCTCTATTATGATACATTATGAGCTCTATTATGAGCGTACATAATGTTTAAAAATGCACAAATAGTTTTGTAGAAAAAAATACTTGTCGTCTGTAATAATATACTGGTTTACTTAATAACATCATAAGAAAACATTGAAGAAAAATTAAATTCCCTATTCAGGTAGACAATGCGCGGAGTTTAACATCGCCACTCAATAAGAAATATTTCGAAAAATAGAAACCACTAGATTCTATTTCTGTGTCATGCTCCGCAAGAAAAAGCGTGAGGCCGCTATATTTCTGTACGTAAATCTTACTATTACACGGGGGTGTAAAATATGCCCTACTTAAGCTTAGCATGCCGCTGGCGGCGCAAAATATTGGAACAATTTATGTGGAGACCTTTGTAATTTAGAGGATATCTCAAATTGAAGGTATAGTTGACACCTCGTCCTCGTTTACTGAATTTTGATGATTCAAGTACGCCCCAAGGAATCTATCTACCATTCAAAATGTCGGTGAGAAATAATATTAAAATTCTTTGAGAATTTCATATCATTATCGTGTTAGATCAATGTCTTTTTATTGTATAATTTATTTTATTTAAGTGTTTGAATTGAAAAATAATATTCTAAATAAATTCTGAATAGAATATATTACGGTATATTTGGAAAATGCGAAAAGCGTTGAGTTCCGCCTTGATTAGCATCGTGTGTTGCGTAACACACAATGCTTCCAGAATTTGATGAAAAATGGGGAACGGAAGTGTTTTAATAAGAACAGAGTGTCTTAACACTACGTTTCCAAGTTTCTATCCGGCTATGTGCAGGATGCATAGTGAAGCTAAATGAAACAATATAAAATTATATATTTAAGAGTTGATGAGTAAATGATTACTAATAGTTTGTACATTTTAGGGAAAAAAAGGATATAAAAAAATATTCATCTTTGTGTTATAATATTATTTTTCAAAAAAAATTATTAAAATTACAATAAATTAAAATATAAATTATAACATAAATTAAACTCACTCGTTCAGTTCGTAATGTTTCAGAATTTGGGAAGTGTATGGTGAACTGAGTATCTTAACCCTAGGTTCCCTCTGCCTACTACAAACTACGAATAATTTTATAAAACTAGCAACAAAACGCAGCACACAAAATGTTTCGAAAGTAGAGAACGGAGTGTCTTATTACTAAAACTAATAATAAAAATAAACATCCTTACTCTAAAAAGCTTGAACGAGATTTTTCTTATTTTACTTTTCAATTTGAAAAATAACCACAAAATTTGTACACCAATAGATAATTTCAATGTTAAAATATACCTTTGTGGCTCCATAGAGGTCTAAGCCGCGGAAACCGATTATTCTTGGTCTTTATTAAAAAGTTCTGCCTTTGCCTACCTTTGAATACATTTCGCTTCTGAATTGGCTACGTTTTTCAATTCGAATTTCGCCTCTTATAAAGAAAACTTCGGAGTATTTTTCATTTAATATTTTTGTACGATTACTTCTTAAGGATTTAAGTAATTAATGGTGTTTAGATCGTTTAGATTATTTTATGGAAATATGAGTATACTATTTTATAATCGATATTTTATCTAAGATCTTTATATGTAAATCGACTTCTGCAAAGTGTTGCATTTCCAAAAATATATAGTACTAAATATACACGATTAATCCGCTTAAATAGTTTCATTTAAAATGTGCAATAATCTTGGAAATCAAAGATCTTACTATACGATAAATTTATGAAACAAACAAACAAGATCAAAGAAAGTTTTCTTTTTCTGTATTTCTACAATTTTATTATAAAAATATAAATTGAGAGTATTTTTCAATAACATAGCAATTGTGACTTTATTTAGAATTTAGCTCCACCTTATTACGGGAACAATAAATAAATGTAAGACAAAGGTCCCGGATATTTCAGACGAGTCGCTTTTACAACTGCATTCAATCATTTCGAGTCCAATTTCGTTTTTAGTCGAATGGAAGTGATGAGAGAACGCGATATTATGTTTCGCGATATAGTGAAAATTTTGTAAATAAATCATTTTTTTTATTTACCTTCTATAAATATTAGTAAAAATTAAGTCTACTGTCACTGCAATGCAGGTCTGTAGGTCAGGTCCCATTCGAGGAAATTAATTATTTAATATTTTCATTTTATCAGTCAGGAGACAAGACAAAGTGCGCCGTTGAGTTCCGCCTCTCAACACGCAATTTCTCGGAAATTTGGCGGAAAATACTCTGCTTACTGCTAAGTTGGATAAACTGTCAAGCCAGAATAATAAGACAATGTTGATGTATACACGTGTAGTACATATAATTAAAAAAAATCATAACATTGTTATGAAATTTTCCTTTCTTCGATCTCGATACATAAAATGCAGAGTTAAGCTCCGCTCCTTTCGTTTTGCTTCCATTACTAACATAGATAAAAAAGGAGTGTTTACATAAGTTTATCTATCATTTGTAAAACAATGAAAGATGTATGAACAGAGAAAAATTACCAAAAATCACTAACTATCATCCATAAACTCCAAAACTTACAACTTGGACAGAAGACGAAGCAAGCGTTCGTCTCCCAAAGGACTCCTATCACAGGCTACCGGGTGGCTTAATCTAACGAATGTTACACTAACACAACTTCAGAAATGGAATTCGATTCTCGATTTAACTAAGTACTTTTATAGAAAATGATTTTCCATTTCCACATAAAGGATGAGCTGTTAGTACTATTACTACTACTTGTCTTTTTCAGAGCGTTGGAGCAGTGTATTATTACCAGTTTCATATAAAATATGTCTGTGATGATGTAGAGGATCTCGTGGAGCAGCGAGGTTCGATTCTCATTTGGGACAATAATTTGTTTATGCGTTTTTTGTATTGTATTTTCGGGTAATTAATAACAGATCGAGGATTTGGTTTTAGCTTCATGCTGTATGTTCGAGACGCCGAGTTTGTTTTGTTACCAGAACAAGGAAATGAAGATAATGCGAGGAATGCAAGTGGGAATTGAATCCTTAACGTTCCGTTGCGCCACTACGGACGAGTGGAACGGGGTTAAGTTTCTCTCTCTATATTAATCAATAATTAAGGTTTCAAATCATTAGACAGAACAATAGGTACTAAAACACTACATTCTTAGTATAATGTACGTCTATAGCCTATGCTTTAATAAGATTTGACCTTTTGAATTGAGCTTAGATGCGAAAGGGTAAATGTCAGCTATTATAATATTTTAGTATATATTTATATAATTATAATGTTTTGTGTTCATTGTGTAGCTTCACGCATTATCTCACTTAGCGTGACAGATGGAGAGGATTTAGTATTAAAACAGTGCGTTCTCCTCTCTCTGTTTAAATTCAATAATTTATCTAAAGCGCAACCATCATGTTTATTGTTAGACGTTGTACTTGTGGTCTCCTAGACTTATTATTTTTTTATATTTAGCTTGACACTGTATACAGTCCTGCTATGTGACAGATGCAGAGGAGACCTAGGAATTGGTTCTTAACATTAGGGTGTTAAGCAACTCCGTTCCCATTAAGACATTTTCGCACCCCACATTCCATTGAATTCTAAAGGCATTGTGTGTTGAATGGCGGATCTCAATGCAGCGCTTTGTACCGATATTAGAACGAAGAAATCAAAATATTAAATGTGTATTTCACTTCCTTGAGTGTAAATCGAACCCACAACCTGTCACGTATTTAGGCGTCAGAGATAAAAACCAAATCAGTTAATACCCATAGCGTCTGTTTATATGAATCAGCTTAAACCCTCGTCATGACAAAGATAATGTCAAATCAGATATAATCGATGGATTTTGGAGCTAAGACCGAAACGAGTGTAGCAAAATACAATACAAATTTGATCTATTCCTGTTTTTTTTTTACAGAAAAAGCTATTTTATTCCAGCAATCCTCAGGAACTGCCAAATTTTCAAAACATTTTGTGTGGTGGAAATCAACGCAGTGCACTGTCTTGTTACAAGAAAAAAGAATGAGCGCTAAGGTAAAAAATCTTAAGCGGTCTTTCATATTTACCGTACCCCAGGTATGCAGATTGAACCTAGCGTTATGACACGCACCTTGTTCCCTTCCGTCTTTCTACTTAAATTAACCAAAACCTAACGTTCTTAACAAATTAGTAACAAATTAGTAGATGGTCCTCACTCAGCATTAAGACATTTCGTCTTCAACTTTGCGCCCACTTTTAAGACATTGCGTGATAAGCATGTTGGAATTCAACAATGTACACTGTCTCTGGTGCCAAATAAAGACCGTTGTTTCAATGTAGAACTCAAACAAATTTAACACTAAAAGCCAAAAGTTATAAGCACATCCATTTTAAAATTGAATACACTAAATTCTAATACAAAAACAATGGGCATTAGCATCACACGCTCAGTTAGACACTTGGCAAGCGTGAACATCTCACAATTTGTAAGTTCCGCGTACCACTTGTTTTGCAAGTTGCAAGTTGTTAAACGACGGACCATTACTTATACAAACACATACAATTTGGTTAACCGATGACTTGTGGGAGTTACGTTAGTTGTTCCTATAATTTGTGATAATAGATTAGTCTCTGGATAAAGCGCGGCGTTGAGCTCCGCTAATCAATAAGCAATGTTTCGAATTTGGATGGGAAGTGGAGAATGGAGTGACATGTCGTTTTCCGCTTTCTGCAGGGGAATAAAGCGAGATGTTGGACACGCCTTTATTTTGTAAAATTGTAAGAAGAATGATTGTTGAACTATTTTTCAGCGTTATTTTGGGAATAGTATAAGTAGCAGGTTCTTTATGAGATGCATGAAACTAAAAAAGAATAATATAAAAGAAATGTAGAGTACCATTAACTTTGTATTCAGAATGTTTTTTTTTAATACTTGTTTTTGTTGAACAAAGTAGTTTGTGAATTTAAATCGAAGCAATTTTTGTGGTTTATTGTTTGTGGTGACATTTTCAACAGGCACTGTCTACTGCAGGAGCGTAGATACAAATTTCATATAAAAGCTACTAAAAAGTTAGCAAAGAAGTATTATTATTTATGCTCGTATAAAGATAAGTGATGAAAAAATAAAAAAAATACAAAAAAGCTTATTTTATATTTAACTATATAGACGTACTAGATTTAATAAGTTAAAATTTCAGATGTGGCGCAGGGGCACAGGTATATGTGACAGTTTTTTTTTATTTTTTTTATTTTTTATGGAAAAGACACGGCTAACGAGCGTGCGGATCACTTGATGATGGTAAGTTATTACCGCCGCCCACGACCCCGTGCAACCCCAGAGGAGCTACAGGTGCGTTGCCGGCCTTTAAGATGAGTTGGGCGCCGGGGCCTGGCATTACCTGATGCGAAACACAGTGGCATAAAGCCACTACTTCACGCTGTTTTTAAATGCCGGGGGTGGTAATGATGAGCCTGCCCATGTGTGTTGCCATTGCTGGCGACGTGACTCTACCACACGTACTTTAGTCGCCTCTCGTAAGAGGTGTCGTAACACCACCAGTACCAGGATGATCATATTCTAGGCCGGGATCACACGGCACAGTTATGGGTTTGATTCCCATTCGGGCGAAATATGTCTTATTTTTAACCTTCGCTCTTGTACAAGGCAAAGTGCGGCATTGAGTGAGAGCTCTCGACAGAATGCCTCGAAAATTCAACAGAAAATGAAAAAGGAAAGTGTCTTCACACTACCAAGTTCCCAGGTTCCCTCTGCCTACATACAGCATGAAGCTATAAAAATTTGGATAGGATAGGGAGTGTAGGGGACAATAAGGAAAAGAATTTCGCGAAATTGAAACGGGAAACTTACGAAAACGGCGCAGTTCAAGATTTTCTATAATACATCCTCAAATCCAAGGCAAGCAAAGCAAGTTGGGCACGGTAAGACGTATACGTCTATCGACTTAGACATGTTATATAAGTTGACTAACATACGGCCACAAATCAAATTAGACTAACTCAAAATCAATACTGCAATTACCATCACACGCTCAGTAAGTTGGCAACCGTCAGATAAGTCTTGAAACTTGGTAGTTTGAAGCTCAGTTGTGCCGAAAGTTTCTTTTGGTCATCGCTTGTGCTTTCTTACTATAGTATATATATACGGTTTATTTATCTATCCTGTCTGTTTGTCAAGATCTCAGGATCTCTCTCAGGATCTCAGGAACGCTTGGAGATGTCGAGTTGAAATCCAAACAATTTTCAAATTTCCTGAAAAGATCGAAAAATATAACTATGTACTTAAAAAAAGATATGGCCGTTTATATCGAAAAAAAAAACACGTGTATTTAGACACTATAAAGGGAACTGGAATTATGAAATTTGGCAGCTAGCATCTACAGGTGGGAGAAGTTATCAGAAACTACATTTGTGGTTAAAAATACAAAAAAAATTATATAGTACTACTACTTTATAATTAAACAGCTTTTCGTAGAAAGGTTAACCAATAATAATAAAAAAAAAACCTTCAAACAAAGTTAATAATATAAGAAACTAATAAGGCAGGAATGTATCTGATCGTTTATAGCGTCGCTCCAAAACCACAGACAGTGTACGGTATTGGCTACTGAGTACTGATGCGAATAGATCGAAGGGCTGGGGGAAAAAAACGATGAGCTAATTTTATTGTGTTTCGTGTTTTATTACTTTTGGTCGACATTGGAGGGTTGTATATACTTTTTTATTTTCATCAATTTAGAAAAAGGAACCTATGTTCTGTTGAACGAGTACGAATGCTGTTGAAAGACTACCGAATGTATACCCCAATGTATACATAAACGCTTAGATACTCCGTTTTCCGTTATCTCATTTATCTAGGCTTTGTGTTGGGATATGATCGAGGAAGAACAGTTTTTTTTATTATATCTTGGGTAGAATTAGATGCAATAAGCATTATGTCTCACTGCAAAAAGCAATAAAGCAGTCCACATTGCCAAACATATATAATAATAATATACACATAGTTATACATGCCGACACAAAACTATATAGATAACTTAAAATAAAATTCCTAATTTTACAGTGAATTTAATGTAAAATATCATAAATTTAATAATATATAAGCTGCAAATATTAGGAGGCTGTCGTGGCGCAGTGGCACTTGCGTGTATTTGTAAACGGGACCGAGTCTATTCCCACTCGAGGAAATTAAATATTTAACAATTTCTTCTTTTTGCTCCAGTGTCGAGGCAAAGCATGGCGTTGAGTTCCGCCACAGTCAGCAAAAATGAGGAGCGAAGTATCTTAATACTAAGCTGCAAAATAAAAAATTGTATATAAATCACAAATATAGTTATCGCATGCAGCCTCCCGGCCTATAATCACGATATTAATAATTCAAGCTACGTACCTTCGACAAATAGCGTTTCTGAATATTCATAACGGTTTTATTTCCCCACCTAATTACAAGACTTGGACGTTTTCCATTTTTCTCCGCAAACCTTTGATTCGGTATCGAAATATGGATTCCGGATTTAATTAAGTTTGGTTGACTGTCGAGCGTTGAATAAAATTGCCTTTAAAATTTCAACTTTTGCGTATGTAGAGTTTTTTTATTGGCGGTTTGTTCATTTTATGCTAGATATATTGTTCTGATTCGTAGCTGTGACTGTGAACGTGAAATGTTTATTGAAATTGATACTTTTTTGTATGTTTTTTTGGGGATATTTTTCGAAAGAATTCATTTGCGTTAAATAAAGTTTATTTACGTTTGAATTCTTTTAAAGGTACATTTCAAATATGTTGGAAATTTATTATTTTTTCATAGACATGTATTTTGAAATTGTTTATTTAATTTGATAAACAAGGGATTTGAGTTCGGATAGTGAACCGGAGCGCTAATGGGCATTTAAAGAGGCTCTTAAGTTTTCACTTGTCCCACTGGTCGTCCCACTGATTGTTGACAAGTCTCATTTACGCTTAATAATATAAATTTCTCACCCTGCAAGGTGATAGGCATGTCGAATCCAAGGAACTACTAAACATCACTTTCTTCTCGTTCCTTCTGTTTAGTGTTTCTCTTACATTACCACATGGTCACTACTAAAAATTTCATATACAAATTGGGTAATTTAGTTATAACAATTTTTGGTAAATTAAGCTTTCATTATAACTAATAATTTTATGATCAATATGAAGAATATTTATGAATATATTTGTCCTTTGGATTTTACAATTTTTCTTTTAATTTTTATGAAAATATACAGAAAAAAAATGCGTCAAGTAAAAAATTACAGATGAGAGAAGAATTTCAATTTTTAAGAACGTGGTTATAACACATAGCGCGGAGAAAGCCTCGCTATATTACTTCACGCCTAAAAGACGAAGTGCTAAATTGCATAATTGGATCTTTCGCGTTGGAAAATTTTAATTATGACCGAAAATTCAAATTATATTACAAGCGCCAAGTCAGCGAGCAAGTTGAGGAGAGAGATAGCCAATATTGTAATATGTAGATTGTGGATACGTTTAATACATTTTTTCGCTTAGTATGCTTTATATGTTTTGCCCGTTTTATTTTTAAATTTTGCTTGAATTGTGGTTTAGAGAAAAAAAATTACTCCACGTTGTATTTGGCATATAGCATGGTAGTCAGTACTCAAATTTTAAGACATTCCGTTCCCCGTTTCCCCGTAAGACACTCCGGTAACCTAGTATTAAGACACTCACCCACTCACTTCTGTTCATGATTTTTTGTCAAATTCTGGAGACATTGTGTGTTGAGTGACGGAACTTAACCGCGCTTTGCCTCGTTACCCTCTGGAATGGTATAAAATGAAAATATAAAATATTTTATAACTTCGAGTGGAAACGAACCCACACCCACACCTGCCACGAATACAGTTTCGCACGTTTGTGCCCTGTGCCTCAACTGGCCTCTATCGTATATTTTGTTACTCAATATTTTCTTATATATATAAATATGATACAAAATGACCTGTTATAATATATAAATATTCGTAATATCTATAAGACCACGTGACGGGTTTTCCCGTTAATTAATCTATAAATTAATTTTGTGAAGTGAACTAAAGTAATTGCCGCGCCGCGTCCACTGTAATGAAACTTTACATCCCGCAGTTGCCGCGAATTACACATGTTTTCGATGTTTTTGTGTCTACCTCTATATAATATTATATTCTTATATACTGCTATATTCATAATGATTTGTTATTTATCTTCTCTTTCTTTTCCTCAGGCTGTAATCCGCATATAGCATAATAGGCAAACGGACCATAGTCTTGTTCCATTTATCCATTACTTTATGCCCAACTTTTGAGACATTATGTAGCAGTATGGAGTGGTAGAGTTGTGGTGACTACGCCGCACTTCTTATTAAAGAAATGAAAGTAATTAATTCCCTGGAGTGGGAATCGAATCCACAAATGTCGTTTTTACAGTCAGGTACCGTGTACGACCGTCTCAATATTTATTTTAAAAACTCTTATCCCTACATTCCACTTACTTATTACATCAATTATCATAATTATTTTCAGTTCCTAGTTTTTATTACAAAAACAAAGCACGGCGCTTAATTCTGCTGCTCGACATGCAAAGTATCAAAAAAAGAAGAGAATTAGGAAAAAAAGAAGTAAACGGAGTGTCTGAACTCTAGATTCTCTCTGGTTACTCTGCTATATAGCCATAAGTTAAAAAAATCACGTATACGTACAAACTTAGTCACTTTCTATTCCCTGTATAAAACGTCCTTTAGAATTTATACAAAAATATTCTAAGATATAAGGTAAGCTCCGTTTTAAAGTTCTCAGGCACCTCGTCGGTTCGTGTCGATCAATCAAAATTATATTACCAATAAATCTACGGAAACTCATGCTGTAGGCAACTTGTTTACACTTTGCGATGTGATCGCGATAAATACGTCGTATTGTGAAATTTTGTATGAGGTAATAATATATTATATATCAAATTAATAAGCAAAACCAGTTCTATCAAAATATAATAGAATCAAGTTCAATATTAAATAATGTCATCGTGTTAAATTAAATAGTGTCATGTCATGCAAGTCTTCATCGACAGAAAAATAGGAAATAGGCTGGACGCTTGCGCCTAAATTTTTTTTAAAGATATTTTTATTTATTTAAAAAAATATATATTATTTTTTTTATTTTTTTAGTAAACTCTCTGAAATGCTAAAGTGCAAAGTATAAAAGTCTGCTATTACTTTGAGGAGTTCGGAGTTCAATACTTTCGTATAAGACACTAGTAGTAGATCGCAATTTCGTTTGAGTTAATGAATTAACAAACCATAAAACCCTGTTTTTCCCATTTCTCAGTGTTCCTTCACTCTGTCCAATGGGCATAAATACGTTGTCTGTCACTCAGTAAAAAATATGACAAATAAGACGATGAAACAGATTAAAAATATCGTTATCGTGTCCGTCACATGTAAAAATCATCGTATCGTATGGAAACTTTTGCCATACACTGATTGCTTCATAATAATTTATAGACTGTAATCTGCGTGCCATCGAGCGTGGTATATTACTCATCGTCGGCCGACTCGATTCACGGCTCATATGATAGCTATCGGGTATAATCTTGCTAATATTAAAAGGAAATGTCTTTTGCAATCGATGTAATTGTGTTTTTGTGTTTTCATTTTGTTCGGATTTTATAGATGATGGTGAGAAGTAAATAGATACTAAGTTTTTGAAAGGTAGAAGATTAGTTATTTTTTACTGTGCTAATGAAAGATAATGTGACTATAGTGGAAACTATGCAGCGCAGAACGCTGATTTTTTGATTTGGATGTAGTTTCGTTAGGGAGGTTTTTTTTTAAATAGGACCGGGGCATAATATAATTAAAATAGATCAAACAAATTTACTTTTAAAAAAAATTAAAAAATAATGTCAAATATTGACATAAACTTATTGCTTAACTATTGCAATATAAATATTTCTTTAATATGGTGAAATTAACTTTACCATTTTCAGTAGCGAGTTAAGAAATTCTTAAAAAGACCAAAGAAAAGAATAGAGCCTCCACCAAACTTTAGCCTGCCTTGTAAAATATATGAGTGAAGGATAACAATTCACCAAGATGAAGAGAAAATAATAGCATATAAAAAATAATTTCGCATCTTTTCCCGTATCCGACAGAGGCATACTCCTTGTGTTAAGACATTCCGTTCTCCACTTTTCTTTACCTTTACTCAATGTCGTGTTTTATCTACTTAATAATATTATTGTAATAACGGTTTAGTTGACATTTTGCTCAACCAAAATATTTTATTATAACATAATAATTATTAAGTAAAGTTAATTACACTCTAGCTTTTAATGAGCTTAAAGCATAATTAAATATTTAATATAAACATAAAGAATTTAACATAAATAATGAATCTCCTAATTGAAAGGTTTAATGAGCATTTTGGTTAGCATTCTGAAATATAACATGAAAATTGTTACGTTTATTTTTTGTTTCCGATGATTTGAAATATATGTATATAGAAAATATATATTTCAATAAAATTACTTATATTACTAATATCTTTAAAGTCATATTACTTTTATTTTTTGAGTATAACATGAAAATGTTTTTTGTATATATATTGAAATTTTGTTGTATCGATACATATGTACATATTTTACTGAATTTTCTAAGTAGCTTCGCGAGTTTTCCCGCATAACAGGCTAGGCAGAGGAAGTTTTTTTAAAAAACGTTGTTTCCCGCTAATTATCTAATTTTCAAGTCATTCATTTTAGCTGCCCATTTCTTGTTACCAGAGTTAGGAAATAATAATAAATAATAATAATCAGTTCGCATTTTTAAGCGTCAAGTTAAAAGATATTTCTTATCGTTATAAATTATGTAAGTATGTAATTATATATTTATCTATGTAAGTTTATTGAATTATATATTTACTGATTAATAGATGTATGTATTTCATATTATTTTATTTAATTTAGGTATCTATGCAACTAGTTTGTGATATATAGAATGTATTTTTTTCTTTATGTAGGTTTATCATATTAGAATAACATATTTTATCATTTGTACACCAGCCAATATCCACACATTCTTTGATCTTTTTAATGGTAAGGAAGAGATCACCTGTGGTGATAAGGCCGCCTTTACACCATACTTTTCCATTGTTTTCTTTGTATATTTTTATTATTAAGTTGGTGTAATAAAGTATTAAATAAATAAATAAATAAATAATAATAAATAAATTATTACATCGAATGTTAACTGAATTCACAATCGTCAAATTTACAAGAAAATGCTGTGCCACGGCGATTTTTTTTATTTGTTTTTCAGCTACACGATATCCAGCACGCGTAGCGGGTACCTTGGAACCCAGCGTTAAGACAGTTCCGTTCTCTAATTTTAGCAAAATTCTGGATTGAGTGACGGAATTGACGGACTCGTTACAGGAGCGAACAAATGAAAATATTAAAAAATATTGAAAATATTTTTATGACTGGAAATCGAACACAACCTGTCGCACTAACAATCACACACTTACGCCCCTGCTCCACGAGAGGCATTAAACACACATTTTATATGTGAAGTAAACTACTAAAAAGGCTTTTTAATAAGCTCAAAACAGCATTTAAAAATTTCAACTCGCCTTGAAAACGTCGAGACATGATCTACGAGTATAAAGGTGTATCGCAATCAAAGTGAGTGCTACCAATCGGGCGATCGTTAAAATTTGCAGTTAAGTAATTAAGTAAATGCACTGCCCCAATGAATACGTGGACAATTAATTTTGAAGCGGTTATCCAATTTATTTTGTAAAAAGTTCTGCCTCGATCTATGTATGGGTTGAAATTTGATGAAATTTCAATATATCATTATGGGGTCGTTGTGGCTCAGTAGATCGCTGCCCTACTGTTGTTGATTACCTATTATATTCCTGTTGCCCAGTTAACGTAATTGAATTCTTTTTATTTTGGCTGTCGTAAAACAAAGTGAAGAGTTGTAATTGTTTTAGCCGCTTAATATGTAAGGACTCAAAAAGGAAAAGCGTCTTCGGAACGGAATGTCTTGGTTTAGTTACTGTCGACTCTACTCCTATATGTAGGGAATGTGAAGTTTCAATACAATATTATAATATCAGTGAATGAATATTGAATTTTACTCATTATGTTACTTTACGCTGTCTCCCGCATATCTAGCAGGGTAGATAGAGGGAATTTAGGAACCTAGGGTTAGTACACTTTGTTCCACATTAAAGACCGTTTCCTACATTGCACCGAATTCTTAAGGTATTACGTGTTATGTGGAGGTCCTCAACGCCGCGTTTTGTCTCGTTACCAGTTCGTTGAATTGAAATATTAAACATTTAAATCGAACCCATAACCATCGTTTACTTGCGCTTTTGTGCCTCTGGGCCACGATGTACTAAATCTACTTAAGCTATGTTATATAGCAAAATAAATTTTTTCTCTTTGTTTTTGTATTTTTTTATATCTTTTGCTTACGTGTGCTTAATAAAAGTTGAGGATAAGAATTCATATCGTCATTGTTATAAATATAAAAGAAGAAATGTTTAATATATTCAGTATTACATAGTTTAGATGGTTATACGATAAAATGGTGTCATTGAGCTGGTGTGCTGGTGGAACCAGGATGGACTTGAACAGTATTGACAAATGAGAACAAGATAATTTTATAGAACAAACTCAATTTTGAAATAATTTTCTGTGATTAAGATCATTATTTTTAGAAAAACTCCATAATATACATATAGAAGAAAATGCATCATTTCATATTCACCCGGCGAATGGCCAGAGGTTTAACGTGCGAATTAGAATTTTTACATTGTTATAGGCGTCGGGTGCAAAAAAGTCGGGATTAAAAACGAAAATTGAGCCGCGCTAAGCCTGCGCCGGAGGAAAATATTATGAGTTTCTAGAACAAAGGCTAATATAATTATGAAGGTTGCCTATAGAGGTTATATTGAAGTAACAGTATTATCGTCATTGTAGGTGGTCTTTTGGAAAGAATTTTTTATTAATGCTTCGTATTTGTTAGTTTTTTTTAAAAAATTTTTATATATTTTAACAAATTTGTGTATTAATAAACAAGTTGATTTAGGTGATGTGTAAGTGCCAATCAATGAAAACGAAAATCTTTTGAGTAAATTTCGGATAAATTTTAATTATTTCTGACAGTTAAAATCTGTGCATGAATCAATTTACATACAGTATTTTTTTTAGTTTCCCGCTATATACTGAATTTAGCAGGATAGGCAGAGAGAACCTAGTGTTAAGACACTACATTCTTTAACTTTCCTCCTGATATTCAAGATATTCAACTCGCACTTTCCAGCCATAAAATATAAAATAATGATTTAACAACAATTTTTAATAAATTTTAATATTTTTTTATGATTTTTAATAATTTAAATAATAAAAAAAAAAATTCCACATTCTTACTCAGTTGCTCTCCTATCCAGATCACAGTTAATCTAAAACTGTTTAAATTGATACCTGCTCAAGAGAATGATGATACTATATATATATGTATATATATATATATATATATATATATATATATATATATATATATATATATATATCAAATTGATGATAGTTTCGCCACTTACCTACTACGTGATGTCTCGAATTTCATCGAAAAGAAGAGAAATTTTTAGCAAATAATAAATATTCTTGGTCTACCCTGCTATGTGTAAGAAACAGTACAGTTTTTCTAAATGATTAGCTTTTATTGTACTGTTTTAATGGGAACGGAGTGTCTTAACGCTGGGTTCCCGAGTTTCCTTTGCGTATCCTATGATGTGTGGATACAGACCAAAGGTACAATTTAAGTATGATGAAGACATATAAAGGTCAACCGGAACCTTTCTGAACTTCACGTTGCATCACAACGAACACTCAATTTTAATCCAAAACCAGCCCAAATTACAACTGAGGCTAATAATTCCAAACTTCAATCTAAAAGTGGGTGAACACAGATCGACCTATAGATTTTGCATTACAATCCCATGACAGCTTTGTATGTATGAGTTTGTGTGTCTATGTATGGATATGTATGTATGTATGTGTGTAGTACATGTTATGTCGCAATGTATGGCGTTGGTGTGTCGACTCACATCGCGCTGTCAGTCGTGTTAATTAAACGTTTTTACAGAAGATACAGACGCACTGGATGTGAGCATAAGATTCATTTTTTGTTTATATTTTATAGCTAAATATGGAGCGGGCTCTTTTTACTAAGATTTGTTCTATGTTAAATTTATTTGTGATATATTTTCATTATTACGTTAGACAAAACAACGATAAAAAAGGACAATCAAGAAAGAGAGAGGAAAGGAGATCAAGAATTATGATTTCTTCTTTTCTTTTCGAAAATGATGAGACACTGCTGCTGCTGCGGTCTTACTGACTAATTGTATGATGGTATTCACCGGTAAATATATAGTTATTCAAATATTTTTTTTTGGAAATTTATACTTTTTACAGTTAATTAATGAAGTGATTTTTATAGTTAAAATATAAGTAAGACCATTTAAGAACATTAAGATACAGAACCTAACGCTAAACGCTAAACTTAAAACTGACTTAAGTCAATCTCCTACAATTATAACATCGTGTCGTTATTTATTATATTTATTTAGTTATTTACATTTAAAACGAAATTTGCTAAAGATATAACGAAAAGTGAAAGAAATAATCATAACTTTTTGAAATATACGTAGTAAGTGAATATTTTATTTATTTAAATAATATTCTAGAATAAAAGATACATCTAGTTATTGTACATCCATATCCTCTCGTACACATCTACACAAGGGGACAATGCGTGGCTATATTTATGTTCAGTTTTTCCCATAATTGGTTTTCGATTTAAAGGCGGTCTATACAAATGAGAATAGCCGCTACTTACGAGACCGTTCGTTTGACATTGATATTTTTTTTAATATGTTGGCCGTTATAAGACCGGACGGAGAGGTGTTGTAGTGCTAGGACACTCCGTTCTGTGATTTTAGAAATATTGTAAGTTGGTTGAGAGGTTTAAATAATTCAGAAAGAAAAGTAAAGTAAAGAAGTAAGTAAAGAAGTAAGTATATAATTCAAGCAAGCACGGATGAAATCGAACTCTGTGCTACCATCGAGACAAGTTACAGTCGTATGTTCTAGAAAGATAGTATTTAATAAATATAAGAATGTAATTGTATGTTTTTAAGTTTTTTTATTATTTTTTTATCTTCACGCTATATTCTTGATTTAGCAGGAAAGGCAGAAGAAACTTATTGCTACGACAGTATTATAATTTTGAGTTATTGCGTACGAAACTTAACGCAGCGCTTTTGTTTTATTACGGTTACGACTTCTGCACTTCATGCTGGTTCATTTCTCAGGAGGATTTATTTGTGTATATCTTTATAGTAGTTATAGTAGTAAATTCTGTCACATTCGTTCATTATAGAGTTTATCTTATCTTTGTTAGGTATATAATGTTATTTCAAATATACGAAATATTTTTGAAATTAATCTTTGTATATAAAACGTATAACATCAAATAATCAATAACTCTTAATCTATCATTATAACTCAGTTTTTACTATAAAATCATAAATTTACTCCAACAAAGTTTCGAATTGAGGACTATTTCTTTATAAGTCAAAAAACTAAGAGCTAACGTAACTAAAATTTGTTTCCATTCTGAAGTCAAATGCCATTAAAAGTTTTAATGAGGAGAGCATTCTTTTGGTAGTGTTCGAAGTAGTATTAATTAAAAAAGAGAGCCGGGGATCAAGCACTCGCTGGTTTCGAGTAAAACCCACCGCCTTGTGGACACACTGTCTCATTCTTTTTACTGATTTTTTAAATAAATGTTTAATGTCCTTTTTTGTGTAACATGATGTGCCATGTAAACATAACTGGTTGTATGTTCGATTCCCAATTGGTGATTAAATATTTAATGTTTTCATTTTCTCGCTCTCTCTCGGTAGCGAGACCGGTAGTGCGGTGTTGAAGAAAGCGAAGAGTCTTACGGTTTGGTTTCCGCTGCTTGTCAGAAGTCTGCATGTGTTCTAAAAACAATTTTTATTTTCTAAATGTGTGGTTATTCCACTAACTAAAAAAAATTAGAACATAAGAAAATAAGCAAAGACATATTATTTCTCACAAAATTTTAATATATTATAATATCAAGTTAACTCTGCACTTAATCATTGGTATCTGAATGGATGTTGGCCCTCAACGCTACGAAGGAATCTTAAAATATATATTTTTTAAAGTTATTGATTCTAAATTTATAATTTTCTACGAAATGCCCGTGTGTCAGCTTCCTTTCGAGGTGTCTTTAGTCGGGCTGAAAAAACTTATTTTAACTTAATTCTCTTTGAAGAGTGTTATTTAAGTAAATTTTATTAGTACTTGAATGATTATATTCTTATATTGAGTATGTAATTTCAAGTACTTCTAATAGCTTAGATCAGAATAGACAGCTGAATTGCTTATGAATATTTAGATATATATATATTTTTTAGAATATCTTTTTCGCTTTCGCTTCGCGCTTTTTTAGCTAGGAGCATCTCGCCTTATGGGCTCGATGACGGAAGACTTTTAGTGATCCACTACTAGCACCATACGCTTAATGTGCTATGTGGTATGAAATGCGGGTTGAAGACCGTCACCCAACACGCCATGTCTGGGTCCACGTCGTATATCCCGTCCCGATATATGTAACAGTGTAAGTCACTGAGCTAAAATTTGATTTAACTAAATCGCTACTTATTGTCTTTAGTCTTTAAAGACTTATGTATGTGAAACAATTAATTACATACCTATATACCTACATTGTGATATTTTTATATAGAATACCCTCTCTATTTATAATACAAAAAAGACTACTGGTGCCCTTAGCTTCAATACGGTTATAGTTACAGTTTTTTCTATTCGAGTCTGTCTAACTTTGTTTTAACAAAGGACGCCATTCAAATCTCCCAGCAACAGTGAAATATAAAAACAATACATTGAAAAGTATTGAAACCCCTTTATTTTATACAAAAATGTAAGTTTGACTAGATTTCTGTATATTTTGTTTAATTTCTTTAGCTTCCTTAGTTTTGTTTAATTTCTGTATCCCTCACATAGCTGGGTAGGCAAGAGGAACATGAGAACTTAGTGTTTGCTCACTCCGCTGATATTCTGCTTTCCGCAAGATTCTCGAACCATTGCGTTTTGAGTGGCGGAAATCAATACTTTTTATCTTGTTGCTTGGGTACTTACATTTTACTATTCTTGTACAGTGATAGTGCCAACTTTATCCTTCATTTTATCCTTATGTATTTATCCTTCATGTGGCGCTCCTATTGGTACAAGAGGACCTCTGTTACCGAACTGGCATACTCATATCAGTTGTGAAAAAAAAATAAAATAAATAAATCACCTTCACGCTGTATCCCGCACACAGCAGGGTAGGTAGCGGGAACCTAGTGTAAGAGACTCCGTTCCCCCCTTTCTGCCGAATTCTAGAGGCATTGCGCGTTAAGTGGCAGAATTCAACGCCGCGCTTAGCCTCGACACCAGAGCAAAGAAATGGGAATATAAATTTTAGTAAATATTTTATCTCCTCGAGTGGGGATCGGACCACAACCAGTCGGTTTTACAGTCAAATTTTGTGCCGCTGCGCCACGACTGGCCTGAAACTGGCTGACTGGCTGGTTGTGAAAGAGAACTAGAATACTAGAATGTAGTTCAGGCGAAGCAAAGTATACTTAATTGACGGCGGACATTACACCTACATTATACATCGAACACTCACAAATGCAAAGCTCAGCTTAGAACTCGTAGACTGTATATGAATGTATAATATTTGTAGGTAACTTTCATAACGTCGCTAACGTTTATCCGCGGCTTTGCTCCCGTTACTAAATTGAAATACCTGGCACATGCCACATTCTAAGTGACCGAATTGACTATGACCTAGACTCTCAGGTACGCTGGGTGACATCGTATCGATTATCGATAATTTAATAGCAAAATAATAATTTTTAATAATAATAATAGTACTTCACATATATACACAATTTACATAAAAAAAAGAACATGTAGATACATATATAGGTATTTAAATTAAGTTTTTAGTCCGATTTAGAATACACAGAATAAATAAAGATTTATTATATGAAATTATGAAAATGACACAATTGACTTATTATGTTGACACCATCATTTTATTTATTTATAAAATTATTCAATTCACGATTTTTATAATAATTTCAATAGTAATTAATATATCTTCAATTAAGTTTTCTATGTAATTAATTTGTGTAATAAACGTTCTCTCTGACTTGAGGACTGAGGAAGGGAGGAAGTGTATTTGTTTAGGCCATCTTAAGAGGTAAGAGGGCTTAGTAAGATATATATTATTGTTGCTAATCCAAGATGATTCAGGTGCTATAAATATATACATTTATAAAGAAATCACAATTATGACCGCAGCGGCACGGTAAACATAAAGGTTCTGTTTTTGTTCTGTAAATGTTTGTTTTCAGTTTTTTTGCTCTTGTTAAATAAATAAATTTATAAATTGAATAAGCTTCTAGCAGAATCCACTAGTTATTTGAACCTAATACCAAGCATCTTAATGTTATTGCTTTTACCATTGAACTACGACGTTTAACATGTAATATGAAATGAAAATTAGGTGAAAAGAAGGGATCGGCGATTATTAAATATAGGTATAAATATAGTTATAAGAAATTAGAATAATTCTTTTTTCTTATAGCAATATGAAATTATTAAATCTTTCATTTCGATTGGGAATCAAGTAAGTGAGAATAAAAATAAATTAATTTTGGCTCTTCATGGATATAATGCAACATTGAATTCCATTATCCATCATACGATATTTGTAAGATAGCAAAAATGGAGGACGAATTATCTAAGCACTAACTCTACCTGCCCCCCTAAATGCGCAAAAGCTAAACATTTAACAATTAAATCGCTTAAAGAAGTGTCAAAATACTCTAATATTTTTGTACGGTGCCAAATAAAAAGTAATTAAAGTCCCCGGCCTCGGCGGATTTTGTCGACGGTCTGAACGGAAATGGAAACGATTGCGAATTTATTCTGGAAATTTTTATACTTTTCATCTTAATATTTCTTTGGAAATTTCAATTTTTGAACAATCAAGTTTATGTGAAAATGTGATTTTTCATAATTATGGGGAAAGTTGTATTGTGTATCTTTTTAAATTTTTTGCTTCACTTTGTGTCTCACTGCCTGTGTGTGGCTGGGCAGGCCTTTCTAACCTAGTGTTAATTAACATTTTGCGTGCGGAGTTTAACCCCACGCACAAGGGCGGAGAAATGTAAATAATTTAAATATAATCATTCCTCCGAGTTAGGGTGGAACCCACGACCGTTACCTTTAAATTCATACACGTACATAGGAATAATAAACAATGTACAAAATATATTTGAATATTCTTTTTTCTTAACGTTTTTACTGTTTTTAGATACACTACAATAATCCGATTATGTTTGTTATATGAAAAACACAGATTACTTCGTGTATTGTAGAAAAGGATAACAATCATCGGGCCTATACTCGTACGTTGTTAAAAAGGATTTTGCCTTGCTGATTTTGAGTTTTATATCAAACTAGTCGTCGCCAGCAACTTTGTGTGACTTTAAGACGTAAAATAGGTTTTTTTTGCACGTTTCCGTAAAAAAAATAAGAAATCATTTTTACTGATCTTTTGCACTCTATAACCTATCTATATATTAATTTGTTCGTTGCCTGACAATCACTTAGTAAAGGAAAAGCGTTATGTATCAGCGATAGTTGTGGGTTCGACTTCCCCTCGTATATATTATATTATTATTATATTGTATCCTAAGCTACGTATAACTGCCAAATTCTACAATTGTTACAATTAATGTGTTACAATTATTAAAAGTGATTCAAATTGTAAAATTCATAATTCTTAGATTTTATAACATAGTTACATAGGTATTATTAAGAAAATGATAAAAATTATAAAGCAAATTCGGCGTTTTAATTAAAACAATGGACCTCACAGATTTTGTGCGGCGCAAAAACAAAAAAATAATATTTATCCACAGCTTAGGGTGGACGCTAAAAAGCAGATTTTGCGTGAGGTCATCATAAAGGGGGCGAAATTTGCATATTTACGAATTAAATAACGTAATTGTAAAGGACGGGTTGTCAGGGTTGGCTTTCAAGTTAATTTTACTTTACTTATTCTTTAGTACCAGTGGTGGCGCACAAGTGCGTGACTGTAAACGCGTCTGGTCGTGGGTTCGATCCGTACTCACTGAAATGAAATATTTATTTAGATTAATATTTTTGTTTCTTTGCTCTGGCGTCGAGGCACAGCGAGGCGTTGAATTCCGCGAATCACAACGCTATGCCTCCGGAATTTGCCGGAAAGTGGGAAACTGAGTGTTTTAATACTAGGCGATATGTGCGGTGAAGCTGATTTCATGGGTTCATTTATTTTATTCCAGTACATAAATATATTTTATTGGAAAAAAATCGAAAGAAGTTCGCAATTTGATTCTTTCTTTTGTGTTCAATCTTGCTTTTTTACTGTATAGTTGAAAGAACTAATCTTAACGTAGTGTCCAATCATTCCAGAATTAATTCTGCGTTTTAATAGAACATTGTAATACTCTATCATAGTCAACATCATGTCACAGAAGTTACAATTCCTATTAGCATAATAATTACCCCATCACTGTCCTTAACTGGCTTATCTAATTAATTGTCATTTTGAATAATTAACTACTAACAATTGAAGCGTAGTATTAGTGTATAGAGTTTACAGAGAAATAGTCATTTTAATGTCATAGTCATCCAGTTTAGAAGGATAGTGAGTTCGATTCCCACTTGGTAGATAATTTTTGAGCTTTATAATATGTCTCTCCGTATACTTTCTACACGTCTAAGGATATGAGATGATGAAATAACTCAACGCTGTGATTTATCAACAAATATGTACTGTATTATTTAACCGGTCCAAGTCCTTTTTTATATTATTATTATACCACATCACCTTTCTTTTTAGTAGGTAAAGTGTGTAAACACTGTATTTTTTGAACTAAAATTCAAGCTTAAAGGTTTACTTGACTTGATTATTATCCATTCATTTTCTGAAATTTGACCATATAACTATAGCGTGTGTTTGGGAGATGAATTATCTTTAGGGTTTTGTACTTGAAGCTGAAAGAAGGACCCCTAATAGAATCATTTTGTTGTCCGTATGTCCGTCTGTCAAGAATATTTAATTAATCAAGATAGCGTGGAGGTATAAAAAAAAATTAATACTAAACAGATTCAGATCTAAACTTTTAGGAGCACAGAAAAATGTAGGTTTTGAGCTACACAATCAAAAGTTACAAGTATTAATTTTTCTCAATAAATATTTTAATTAAGTTTTCTCAATAAATATTTTTCTGTACTATTTTTCTGACCAATTTTTTTTCTCAACTCGAAATGAAAATGAAGTCAGCCAATATAAGTTTTATTTTCCACTGCAGTACGAGGATACATGTTCAAATACGGTTACGTTATGAATTTTATAAAAATCTTGTATATAAAAATAGATATTAGAATATTCTTTACATTTTTCACTTAAAAATTGTAATTTAAGCGAAAACGTCAGTTCACTTGCCTTATGATTTGGTCGAGTCTTTCACTTTAGAGTACTTAAAGTACCGGCGGTCTTTTAGGCTTCTTTTCGGCACCAGCGCTTATGATATGCTATTATACTACCTACTCATTAGGTTGTAAATGTTTGCACCTTTATGTACATGGCAAGTGTTGGTATGAAAGTGGCAAAATTATATTTTTTTTATTTATATAGTATTAAAATTTTAATAGCAATTTAGTCTGAGCAGAATCAGTCTCAGCAGAGCCGTTTGGTTTCTAGTAGGACTGGCACTAGTGAATCATTTTGCAAGAATCGTGGGCGGTACACAAAGACGTAAAGTTTTTTAAAGTATTCCAAAATATCCACGATAAATACGGTATAAGAGTTTTTATCAAAACTTTTGTTATATTTTGATGTGGAAAAATCTTGAGAAGCTTTTTATGAGTTGTATTGTTTTTATTGAGACTCGATACTACAACAAATCGATTGACGTATATATATAAGCGATGATGATGATTTACGTACATACAAAAACGATGTACATAAACTGACAAGCACATTATCCTCTGCTGCAGACGGGTAAAATGTCATACAATTTCTGAAATAAGTCGTCAGTGAACACTGACGGACCACGCTGATGTGTTCTACACACTCATATATAAAATTAACAATTCTTATCACTGTCGTCGATCGTAAAACCCAAGTCGTGTGTAACTCTAAAGAGTCGTGGCTACCCTTGTTACTAGATAAAAACTCGATCTGACAAACTTTATAAACAACGCAACGCAACGCCGCGCTTTATTTTGTTACTAGAAAGAGGAAATAATAAAAACAACGTTCTTCTTAGTAAGAATCGAATCCACAACCACGGCGTTTACAGTCTGGCGCTATATAAATATATATTAAAATCGATCAATAATGAAAATATATTTATTATCATATCTAAATGTTAGTAAGAGCTCGCATTAAAATGTTATAGTCGCGTGACTTGTGAAAAAAACACTTTGACAGCCGAGAAGTAGAAATAAAAAAGACATCCATCCAGCTTCTAGAGGTGGATGAAAGGAAACTTCAGTTTCACAGCAAGTATAAAACCATCTTAGCCCTGAAGAATGGGGCCGATAAGAAAAGTAAAATTTATTTTTAAAAGACTTAAAAAATGTTATAAAAATAACCTATTTCTAATTATTTTATTCCGGCGTGGTTGAATTTCAAATTCGAGATGATGAAAGAAGAAGAAGAAGAAGAAATGTCTTGACCGACCTCAGTGATATCCCATTGGAGAGGCCTATGTCCAACTTTACCTTGTTAGAAACTTTAAAGATAAATGTGCCAGTAAACACGACAAAAGTGCAGTTTTCTTTACTTGACAGCCACAAAATTATAGTGCTCAATGAAACCCCGAAGAGGTATATATTTTAGCTTTACTCAGGGATAGGCAGAAGGAACCTAGTGTTGAAACTAGGTTCCTCATTTCAAGTTGAGTAGCGGTTTGTCTAATTACCTCTGGGTATCAAACCCACAATAATCATGTTTACAGTCACACGCTGTGTCTCTGCACCACTACGGTTCAGAAAAATATACCCAAGGTAGTAGCGATACCCAAAGTAGACCATTCCTTAGTTTGTATTTACAAAACGAATAACTGAACTAAGCCACTGAGAAAACAGAGTGTCCTGACACTACATTCTCTTCGCCTACTGGTATAAAATTAAATATCACAATTTACACAAATATAATTAAACCCAGCATTCCACCGTTCAATATAACCGAGCGGCTCTGACATATCTGAAGTGCCATAGTCTTCGTGCCGATGCCTCTACACGGGAGCGTTCTAATCGATTGACCAGAATGTTATTGCCGTTTAGCGTAAATAGGTTAATTATTATGTAATTATCTGTTACGTGGATTTAATCAGTAGTTTTAAGTTATATGGGGCCAGTCGTGGCGCAGTGGCACAAGCGTGTGACTGTAAACGCGACAGGTTGTAGGTTCGATTCGTACTCGAGGAACTTAAATATTTTATATTTTCATTTATTCGCTCTGGTATCGTAACAAACTTAAGCTTTAAATCTTAATATTAGACTACCTTTGTCTACTGTGTTACATGTGGGATGCATCGTGAAGCTGCAAAAAAAGAAATAATTAGAAGAATAGCTTTATGAGCTGTAAGCCCGTAGTGGTGCACAACTGACTGACAACACAAAAGACTGTAAACGGTTCGATTTCAACTTGGGGGAATGAATTAATACTTAAATTTTTTCGATTTGTTTACAACAAGTCTTGTAAAATAGAGGATAAAGTATGAGTGTGTAAAATCAGGTGATGCGTGGGGAACGCAGTGTCGTATCACTAAGAATTCTCTGCCTACTCTGCTATGCCGTAAAAAACGTGATGCTGCTTTATCCAAGAAAACAAATACAATGCTATTAAAAAATTAAATCGAAAATCTTCATTAAAAACTCGAACAGCGCCAGCCAAACGTGTACTTCGCTGAGTAACCTGACATAAAGTTAAGATTTAATCAGCATTCGAGATGTAGAAATAAAGTGAGTAACTTTTGTCAAGGGGACAGGGACGGGCCAAAGTTTATAAGTCCTGACGCTTTTACGACTGGAACAAAATACGTCATTGTTAGCGAAATTACCTTCCCAAGTTTGCATTTAAACGACTCTACCATTGTTGAGCGTTGTCTAGAGCTTTAAGTCTATTTATAATACCTAATTAAGGAATATCATTATGGACGTTGAAATTTTTGCGATATTTTTTAAGGGATTGTATTACGCGTAACGTTTATCTCAGTGTAAGAATTAGGGTATCAGAGGGAACCTAATGTTTAGAGACTCCGCTCTCCAGGAACTACTCAACTTTCGAGAGGGAACTTAACGCTGTGCTTTGTCTCGTGTGAGATTGAGAGAACTAAAATTATTTCTTTTTCAAGTAGGAATGGAACCTACAACTGTCACGTTCACTGTCTTGGTTCGCTGCGCTGGCTTCGTTTTTTGTGAGATGCTATTTACCTACAAAATCTTATGGAGAATGCAGAAAGTTAAGTGAAGTAAAGAAAAGTTTCGTACTGCATTAGACTTTGAATATTTTCGAGTACATTCTTGTAGCTTAGCTGAGTTTCTTAAAATTGATAAAAATAAATTGTACATAACTATGAATTTCTATGATATGAACAATGTACAGTACAAAAATACTGCAGTACAAAACTGTCACATAATACATTGTGACTTATAGACCAAATTTATTTATTCTGAATCCTACAACGGCAACAATCCTTTTTACAATTATGTATGCTTAACTAAGCTAAATTAATCAAACATAGCCTCCAAAAACATGCAATTTAAAAATAAATTGACGATCAAAAATTAAATAATATTATTTTTTTCGTTTCTCCGCTTTCGTGACTAGGCAAAGCTCTTCGTTGAGTTTCGCTATTCAAGACGCAATGTCTTCAGAATTCGGCGGAAAATGGAGAATGGAGCATTTTAGCACTAGGTTCCCACTGCCTACCCTGCTGTAGAACAGCGTGAAACTGATATATTTAATATTAATATTATCAACCTTATTACCTTATTATACCTATTATAGTTTTGTAAAACTATACCTAGAAAACTATCAATATTAGTTTCATATATTGGTACAATAGAACACTTTTATAGATTTTAGTGTCCGGAAGTACCAACAAATATTTGTTTTACAGCAAATTGTGGATCAGTTTAGAAACTTTAGACACCTAGATCGTTGGAAAGTTTGGAAAACTGTGAGTTGTCATAACACAGGGTCGCACGGAACAACTTCGCCGGCGGTAATAATCGACGGATGTATTCTATATTATATTGCTCATTATTAACAATATAGAAAGTTAGTGGTTGTGGCTTCAATTCTCACTCGTAGAACAAATAGTATTCCTCGTTCTGGTATCAACAACGCTGGTACGTTCTGATATCAACATCATTTCAACGCTGCGTTTTCGCAGCTTTAGGTTTCTTCAGCTTATACGCTATAGCTTATACGCGCTGCCATATGTAGGATACAGCGTACTTTAATTTAAATTATAAGCTTGAGGTAAAATAATAGAAATAAATCTATATATTAGTAATAGGTAAAGCGTCGGCAGCAAAAAGCCCGGATATTGGAGGCAAAACAATTGACACTTGTAACAAACTATTCTTCGGTATAGGAAGTAGAAATTTATGACTTTTGTTCCACAGATAGTTCAGCGTGTAGATTTATGGTGAAATCGATTAGTTTTCAGGTAAGTTATGTGGTTTAAGGTGTTAAATGTTTGTAAAATTTTATATTTTCATAATTCTAAGAAATGTCAAGCACAGCGTGGCTGCTTTTCGCGCGAGTCGAACCTATGCTTGCCGAGGTAAGCAGAGCGTCAAATTATTTTAATTTCAAGACCAAAGCTTACCTTCATAAAATTCCTTTGATAATGGAATTAACTTTCACACGTAAGTTTCAATATCAATGTCAAATAAAAAAAAAGATGAAATATCACCTTGTAATTTTCAATATTTTTTTAATCAAAAAATACCTAGTCGTGATTTATTTATAAGTAATAAATAAACTGTGCTATTTTTTATAAAATGTAATATTTTTTTCTTACAATGTACTTATATTTAACTATGATTGCTGGGCACGCGATTAATACTGTTATTTCATTGTTTAAGGCGAACTAAGAGTTACACCGTATTGTTATAAAGCATAAATATAGCTTTTATACAAAACAAAAAAAAGTAAATCGGACCAGTAGGTCTAGAGATCTTAGCGCTTAAACAAACAAACTCTTCCGCTTTACTATATTAGTATAAATTTTCTCGAGTGAGAATCGCACCCAATGACCTGTTCAAATCTTTAGTCACATTAAAAGTAATAATTTTAATGTTTGAAAAAAGTGAATAAAATCGAGAAATATAATTACTTGAACACTGATAAAGCAATCGAGTCTAAATAGAAGTAGCATTGCGAAATTAAACGCCACAAGCAAGCATCGGGACAAAGTAAATGCAAATCTGTATGGAACAGACCACTTCGCTCGTAGTGTATGAAAAAACTTGAAAACTAAATCTATACGATTTAATTAAAGCTTTTATTTATATGTAATTGGTATTTTTTTATTTTGAGGCGTTAGTGATCCAGTGACACAAGGGTCTGGCTGTAAAAAAAGGGAATGAAATAATATTTTTATTCCCTTGCTCTTGTGAAACGGAGTGTCTTAACACTAGACTCCCAGGTTCCCTCTGCCTACTCTGCTAAATGTGGTGGTACAGTGACAAACTAAAGAAAATCGTTAAATCGTAAATACAATAGGCTTAGAAAATTAAAATTTATCTCGAACGCGTCGCGCTAGAACACTGTATCCACACTCTTCACGGACCAACGTACCGACAGAAACAGAACAAGAAGATTTCTATGAAAATGAAAAGAATTTGCACGCCATTTTTAAGATTTCACTTGTTAAATTTTCGGCTTTTGCTAAAAATGTTCGAGGCGCGCGCTATAGAATAAAAAAGACTCGGTCTTCTTTTATTTCCTGGTTGAGTTTTAGGAAATGTTTGCGAATATTTTTTCGTTATATTTACAGTTTCTGTATCGTTCGTATTGAGATTGAAGTGATGGTTGTGGAATGAAATATATAAATATATAAATATTTTATAATATATTTTTTAATATCTATATTCGTCGCTTGTAGGCGATTTTTGTTGGTCCATTTTCTCGCTCTGGTAACAAGACAAACCGCAGCTTTGCCTTCCGAAACTTAACTTATGTTTCCTCTATCTTGCTAAGTTGGGAAAATTGTGAAGCTGCGTATATATGGCCATCGAAGTAGACACCATGCAGCTTATAATATAAAAAAATCAAATAACATTTTTAGCTTTTAAAAATAGTCCTAAAGGGTTCTTTCATTTATGATGTTATTAAAAATAGTATGTTGAAATAATTCAATTATAACTTCTTGTCCGAATGGAAATAACAAATAAAATACTTAGGGAAAAAATGATTTAAATCCCATATTAAACTAAAAAAAAATTCGGCAAATTTGTAAAAGGCTCGGGTTTGACTCAAGTAACGTAAAATTTTGTTTAATATTTTTTACCTTTATTATGGAACACTTTATTACTTTATAAACAAACATCACATATATACATATATATATGTATGTATGTACATACATACGTCATAAAGTAAGGTAGATTTACCGTACCGTACCGTACTTAGGGGCCGTAGCAGTAAATAGCCTTGAGTGTGGAAATTAAAACTACTGTTCATGATAGCCGATGCGCTACACATTGCGGGAAGGAGCGAAATTACTAGCAAGATATTGTAGGAAAATGGAAAGGAAAATATAGAAACGTAGACTAAGAGGAATTTTTCAGAACCTGTGCCAATTAGGCACTTCTTTTAAAGACTGAAAATTATTTTTGTGTATTTGTTTGTGTGTTTTCTAGAAACACAAAGAGAAAAAGCCAAAATTTTAAAATATCTACACTTGTGTAAGAAAGATCTTTTGAAATTAAAAACTCTCTTGGAAGCGAAATTTGATATATTTTTTGGTTTTTGTACCTTCATATTTAAATCTACAAATTAGATATTTGTCATATCTAAAAGATATCCGTCCGTCTATATCCGTTTTTTTTCTTGAAAATAATAAATATATGTATATATACACACACACACACACACACACACACACACACACACACATATATATATATATATATATATATATATATATATATATATATATATATATATATATATATATATATATATATATATATATATATATGTTTCAATTTTTTATAGTTTTACCAAACATCTCCATATATCAGGGTAAGCAGAGACAACCTGGTTCTAAAGCATTCCATTCTTCAGTTTTAGCTCAATTTCAACATATTGCATGTAAAGTGACGGAGGATAACGCCCCGCTCTATCATATGAGTAGACTTCGAAGATAAAAATTGTTCAATTACAATATAAATACAGTACATTAATACGTAGTTTTTCTAACTATAAAAGCGACTATTTCGAGGAACGAATGATGTTAACGTAACAAGATAAAGCATGGCCTGGATTTCCGCCATTCTCAAGGCATATCTTAAAATTGGACGAAAAGTGGGGAACGGAGTGTCTTAACATTATTATCCCTTTACTTACCTGTTACAAAAAACCAAAAACATTAACCTCTTTTTCCTCAATCTACAAATAACGGGTCGTGGTGCACACACTCACAAACACACACACAAACACAAAGGTGTAACACTTTTACACTCTCTAGGTTGTGAAATTTGAAATATTTTTGAATTTCTTCGATCTGATAACGAGGTTAAGCGCGGCCTTGAGTTGAGCTTCACACGCAATATCTCCAGAATTTATTAACTCCATTAGTAAGAACAATTAGCAAGACACTCCAGTCAGCACTAGGTTCCCCCAGTCTCCCCTGTTATGTGCAGAATACAGTGTGAAGCTAAAAAAAAAAACAAATAACGCTGAAGCATTAAAAATACAAAAACTAAATTTCTATTAAACTTCCATAATAAAAATCTACACGAGCGAAATGAAAATGGTACACCACATTTAAAGTTGAATCTGTAAAACGCAAACACAGTGTAAAAAATGTTATCCGCTTTAATTTCCTCCTGCTATGTGTTATTGAGTTTTATTGAACGTGTATACTACGGCTACTGGCTGGGCTGTGTTATATTTTGTGGGGCTATGACTTTTAATTTGTGAAAATATTGTATTTATACACGTTTAGGACTGTAAGTGAAGGGTGCAAATAACTTGGAGGTGAGTATATCTATGTATGTTAATAAAAAACTTACGTCTCTGAGTGACAGATAGACAACGTAAAGCCAACCTCACACGGCGTAGAACGCTAAAACTTGGCATGAAGCAAGGTTTCTTAGGGAGTCTAGCGGGTGCTCCCCTAGACTCTCTAAGAAACCTAAATGTAATTTTTTTTTGAGTTATAACCATGCTAAGTGTCTAAATCACTTACCGGCTTTATAAAATTACGAAGGTCTGTCCTACTGTTCTACTATTGGCTCTCTCTTTTTCTCTATTAGTTTATCATTTACATAGATGTTAAGTCTAATTAGGTAAAATATGTAAATTTATATTGTTTTTACGTTTTAAATTCATACTTTTATGCATAAAACCCGTAAGCTTATACTTCTCATTCTTTATTTTACGCATCAAATCGAGTTTTACGAGCCTAAAATTCGTACTTTTTACTTAAAATTTGCATTTTTACACTTCAAATTCGTCAAAATTTAAAGAAAATCATTTGAAATTACAATATTTACTACCAAATTAACAAGTCTAAACTATATTACAGTATTACTGTATAATCTGCACTGCACACCAGAACAATTCTTTACAAAAACAATTTGAAATGTAAAAATCTTGCGATCCTCTTTTTAACGGACCAACCAAACAAATTTTCCCTTCATTGGATTCGTATATCAATGTGTGTAATTACAAATTCCCTAATTACACTCGATTGATTATTCGATCATTTTACTATTACTTAAGAAGTCATCATCTATTTCTATATAATTATTATATATGTGAAGAATTTGTTTGGTTGAATGCTCTTTTTTTCGGAACTACTTGTACAAAATAAAACTATTTTTTGTGTGGGATATAGTGTAGCTATCGACAAATGCTGTATAACGTTAATCAATGTAACTTACTACACCTGTGGTGGTACAATTTTTGGTGAAGTATTTCCACTTGACCTTGTGGTAAATACCAGTAATATAATAAAACATATAATTTTAATACATTAGTCTTGTTCTATTTGAAAGTTTCGGTTAAAGCATATCAATATTTATATATCATTCACTAAGGAATCTAAAATGTATACGAAATAATATTCCGCGTTCAGCAAAAGGATGCTTTTCAAATTCAAACTGTACGTCTAAACCACGTAATAAAATATATTGGAGTACCAAATCGTGTTGCATTTGCCTCTCGATATAGGTTTTCTAAATATGTAAGTGGAAACATGTTGCTTCCACAATTTTTGGTGGTTTTTGTTAAAATATTAAAATATTAAATTTTGATAACGAATATGTAAATATTTAGATGCGAAATAAAACAGAATAAAATGACAAATATCTTCTTATTGTATAGTTTACTAATCGTCATCTGCAACAGTCTTTGGGTGGACTCTAAGACTCATTGTTTGCGTTAAATTTAAGACCGAAATACGATTTTCCGTAGATTTTTTTTAGTTATCTTCTCTTAGTACCTTCCCACACTCTACAAGGATCCTAAATACCGTATTTCAGAGTTTACACCGCGTAATAATTTCTGTGCAATGTGTATCACTTAATATCAGCAAACTTATATTTAACTTATTAATTAATATTTTTTTTACGTTAAAAGAAAAAATGGAGAATCTCACCAATAACGATCACATTCACAACAAAATTCACAAAAATACGATCCAATTCACCATAAATAGTAACTTGAACGTCTTAATAGTTATTTGGCAAGCTATGCTACTCTGCCGACCAGGATGCGAATCTCAGCTTGGTAATCTGCAACATACTGTCCTCTAATTGTGGTCCTAATTGCCCCCTTCCCCCCTCGCCGTGTTGTTGCGACATTTGGCGGTAACAACTGGCGAAGTAAGAAATATATTTTGGTGAAATTATGTCGTGTTTTATTTAGCTTAATGTTTTTCTGTTTTGGAATCTTGGTAGTGATTTCGAGAAATTTCTCCAAATCCCTTAGGTTAAATTGAGATATTAAGATGATTTGTTTCGCTGACCTCTGTATTATAAAATATTTTAAAACTATAAATAAGCTTTCATAAATAAAGTGGCAAAACTCAGCGCCGCAAGCTAAGCTTACATGATTTATATTATTTTTATTTCAATCCAAATTTAGGCCCAGAAACGTTAATATTACTATTACTACTCTTGGATTATATCATAATTCCAATTATTTCATCCACTGTGACAAAAATAACAACATAAATAAATTCTAAAGATACCACCTTACGTCAACATTATAAATTTCTCAATTTCGTTATAACAATACTAAGAATAGAGATGTCTGTATGTGGTCAGTACGTGCCAACAGTTGGCTTCAGCTGCCAAGCACGATACATTCCCTTAATAGTGAGATTACAAATCGCGCAGCTTATTCCACCACTGGCATGTATGCGGATTTAATTCAGGCTTTTGTCATTTTCTGACAGTGTTGAGTTGATAAATTTGTTAGGGTATTTCGTGTTGGTATGAATATAGATAAGAGAAAGAGTTTGAGATGGTCATGGCCTGGTGGTACAAGCGTGTGACTGTAATCGGGACGGTTGTGAGTTCAATTCCCACTCGGGGAAATGAAATATGTAGCTAAGAAATGAAATATGTAATACTTCATGTCGAGGCAAAGCGCAGCGTAGAGTTCCGCCTTTCAACATGCAACGTCACCAGAATTCGGCGGAAAATGGCAAATAGAGTGTCTTACACTAGATTCTCTCTCTACCCTGGTGGGTGTGGGATATAGCGTGAAGGTAAAAAAGGTTTTAAAATTCAGAGTCACCTCGGGCATTTAGAGTGTGCCATGTGTTAGTCACTGTTAGCTATATTTCTTTGACCACGCGGGTAATACTAGGAATTAAAAATATCCAAAAATTACAAAAAAATATTATGATCATTAAAATATATCGAAATGTATGAATCTACACAATAAAGCTGTGGATTCTCCATAGAAGGAAAATCAAGAATTGTGATTATGTAATCAGGAAAGAATTTGAATTTAAAAAGATGGAATTTAATAATGAATTTGAAGTGTAAGGTTGAAAATTGATGCGTAAAATTATGAATTTAAAGTAAAACACCTATTTATCGGGGATGACTATTGATTATTATATTAAATGATAATCAATGACTGAACCTAATCTCAGGAACTGGTTTTTGTGTCTTGTATGGTACACAACTTTTGGTTATTGACGCAGTTAAGAGTGGATTTATATATTGTTCAGAAAATATCTGATAAAAATAAAATTGTACCTCAGAATAGCTGTGTAAATAAAACTACAATATACGACTTCATATCGTAACCAGGTGCAAACGCTAACGTAAATAAGCTATACCCACAATTTGTTCCGATTGGACGACAAACAGTGTTCTGTACTGGTAACTTAATTGATTTGGATTTGCTGAAGGAAATATCAAAAAATCCTTTATATTTTTTTGTAGCTTCATGCTGTATCCTGCATATAAGAGGATCGTCTACGGTCACGTTTATAGTCACGTGCTTTGTCACTGTCGCTGTGCTACAGCGGCCTCTAAGGTTTAGGGTTCTGTATCACAAAAGGAAAATAGAAAATCTTTATAAGATCACTTTGTTCTCAGTCTGTCAAGACGATTGATCTCAAAATCGCGTAGAGGAATTAATTTTAATATTAATATATTAAAATCAACGGTCTCTTATTTATACTTGGTCGATTTGCTTATAATATAGTCCTTGCACTGTATTTTATTCAACCTGCAATGTGGTCTAACATGATTTTTATTTTTAGTGTATTAGTATTTTTTATTTTTATTATTTAAAAATTATTTATTGTGTGCGTTTCTCAATAAAAAGAAAACAAAACGATTTTACCAAGTGTGAAATAGCACTAAAAAGATAAGTAAGAGATATAAATATGCCTTATACCAGTAACGTCTGAAACTATCCATCAGGTTTGACGTTTCAAACCGAATCTCAAAGAAAGATTCCATTGAATCGTGGAATGGGCTGAAATTTTGAAGCATTCCGAACGCGTGCCCGAACAAATCGGATAACGCCACGCCGAAACTTGCAGACTCAATATCGGGGACACGATTACTCGTGAACAAGGCTAGAATCTTTTAGTACCTGTTCGGAGAACTTGGATGTGAGGTGTGGTTGTGTTCTTTTTTCTAAATGGGTTTTATTTTTAGGAAAGTCATAATAGCACAAGTATCTTTTATGATAGTAAATGAGTGGGAGTGCAGTGGATTCGATTCTTATGTGCAAACATTTATAGTTCATATCGTATTATAGTTAAAATGATAGAGAAAGAGGCCGCTAGATTGAAGTTACAGTCAAGGCACATCATTCTCTACATTTTTTTTCATAACTCTAAAGGACGTAAAAAGCATGCAATTATAATATTTGCATACTTGTATATCAGACAAAAGAAAGGAAACCATTTATGTGTAAACATTGGTTTTCACTTACCCTTTCTTAGCTTCATACTAAATCCTAAGCAGAGAGAATTTTCTCCGCTATTCCTCCCAACCTAGTATTAAAGCACTCTGTTCCTCTCTTTTAACTAAATTTTGGAAATATTGTGTTCATGGCGAACTCAACGCCACCCTTTGTCGTGTTACCAGAAAATTATTATTATAATTGATTATCCCGAGTAGTCACCCGCAACCATTGCGATTACAGCCACATGCTGTATCGTTGCGCCATGACGACCTCACTTCATGTAGTTCTACATTCAGTTCAATGAAAACAATAAACAACGTTGTATATATTCCACCATTCGAAGAAACAAGAGTGTGCAATTGACACATCGCACTGGGGTTTGGGCAAACGCCAAACAACGTGACATTCCGCTATTAGATTATTACTCATACATTTTACATAAACTTCCTACAGCTTAAGAATGCGGAAAATAATTTAAATATGAAGCCTTGGAGTTGAGGATCGTTGATGGCTGTTTTTGGTATCAAATGTTTGTATGTATGTATGTATGTATGTATGTATGTATGTATGTATGTATGTTATAATATTTGATGTCATTTGTGTGTTCAAAATATTTTGCTTTACTCAATAAGAAAAGATACATTACAGTGATAAATTATTATAACGTCTATGGTATGCTGTATGTTTGTATGTCTTTGATATAACTTACGAACGAGAATGAAGTACTTTATCACTTTCTTCTTTCTTTCTTCGATCTTTTAAATTATATTTTCACTAACCTATTGCTTTATAATGTATATTATATCGTTAGAATCCAAGTTTAGTTTAAAATTCAGTAGGTACATATGCTATTAAGAACGTCGAGGGGTTGCCGCCGGTCATTTGTGAACGACGGTATTACATCTTGTATGACTTATTTATGGGGAACCTACTCGTAAATTACACATCCATAAATGTGAAATGTATAATTTTGTCATATTTACCCATTTTAGGGTCAAATACAAATACCCTTATGATTTAATATGTTGGGTTCAAATTTGTTGCAAAGTTAACACAATATTTGTTTCAATTATCAGCTTTAGTCTTGGTGTTAGAGCGAAGAAATGAAAATATTAATAAATAAGAGATTTCCTCGAGTGGGTATCGAAACCATAAACGTTGCGTTACAGTCATCTTTGGCCCCTGCGCCACGACGGCGTCGTGTTATATTATATATTATATTTCTTTTTGATAAAACGCGCCGTAGAGTTATTACTTTTATCAGCTTCACGCTGTATCCCGCACACAGCACGGTAGGTAGAGGGAACCTAGTGTTAAGACACACCGTTCCCCACTTTCCGCCTAGTTCTGGAGCGCGCTTTGCCTCAACACTGGAGCCAAGAAATGATAACATAAATGTAAATAAATATTTTATTTTACATATTATCATTATATTTAATTTGATATTAGGACGAACTGGTTATATTATCATTATGCTATTTTCTATTTAATTTAATTATAAAATAAATTTGTAAAAACAAAACTGCTTATATTTTTATCAATTTATATTTACTAAAATTATTTACTATTTATATATTACTATTATAATAAATATTTTTAATTAACAATATTTATATAAATAAAAAAATACCAATCTAGATATAAAATAAAAAAAAACTCTCCGCAAGCGCCAGTTAGATATTTACCGCCCACATACAAACGTGTATGGCGCGAGGTAGACAATTGGGGCATATTGAGCGAGGCGTGGAACTACTGAATATTCAATCAATAGTGTGAAAGATGCCTAATACTATGCATGAAGGTATATATGCTAGGTTAGTTAAAGGAACTTTGGCAATGTATTATATCATACAGTATATTGAGGTTGTGGGTTCGATTTTCACTCGGGATTGTGAATTATTTTCATTTTCCTTGTCGCAATGGCAAGACAAAAAGTGGCGTTAAGTTCTGTTGCTGGCGGAAAGCTACGGACGGAGTATGATAAAACAGTTTTCCCTGGCCTCTTGCTATATGCAGAATAAATATTTTTTTTATTTACTTCCAACGCTTTATGTACATTCTTAAGATATGTATATTCTTAAGATTTAATCAGCTTCACGCTGTGGCCCGCACACAGCAGGGTAGGCAGAGGGAACCTAGTGTTAAGACACTGCGTTCCCCACTTTCTGCCGAATTCTGGAAGCATTGCGTGTTGAGTGGCAGAACTCAACGCCGGGCTTAACCTCGACACCAGAGCGTAGAAATAGAAATATAAATTTAAGTAAATATAAATATTCTTATTAATCGATTATATTCTGAAAAAAGGCCTTTTACTTAATAAAGACGTCCAAAACGTTTGAATCCCAACCACCGTCGTTTATATATGTTTATACAAGTAAATTCACCTATCACAGCTAGAAGGTAAGCAGAATATATCTAGCGTTAAGACTCCTTCTTTTATGCCCAATTTTAGCGATACGAAACTCAACGCCACACATTGTCCTGTTACAAAGGCGATGAAATAAAAAGAGAAATTGAAAATCAGCAGTTTCTTTTAATAAAAATTGAATTCACAACCATCGTGGTTACAGCTAGAAAAGTCTGCCACTACGACGACCTCACATGTTACAACATGAAAACCATTTAAAATCAATTTTATTATTTTTTTTCAAAATAAATGTCATAATTATTGTAATTTTGTTTCCATTATGGCACAAAATAATTAATCCAGTAAATGAGCGGCTTGGAGGGAATCAAAATGCAAATTACACCTATCGGCCTCAGTTCCGTTAACCGCGGATATTGGTCCAACTTTCAGACGATGAATAAAACATAACACTGTCATTTGTAATTTTAAACAGGGCGACGTCTTGAGATTTCAATATAACATGGTATAAGTTTTAATATTTAGAATGTTAGAGTGCAGCATATTGTTATGTAGGTTAGATAGTAGGTTCGATTAATATTTTTCTACAGTTTCTTTAATAGGATTTCGGCCGAAAGCCATGGATGATATGATAAGACACTCTTTCTTTTAGTGACAGTCCCCAAAGCCGCGGCTTTTCTTGTTTAGAGATAAAAAGTTTTACATTAATCGCTCTGTGTGCGAAAATGTTATAGCACAGCTTGTCACTGTAATCATGACAGATGGGGGTTCGATTACCACTCGAAGTTATTCTCTTGCAACGGAATATACAGTTAATTAACTATTTTTATTTCCTCGCTTTGATAACAAGACAAAGCATGCCGTTGAGTTTTGCCACTCAACGCAATGACTCGAGTAACTTGAATGTGTATAAGAGTGTTTAAGCTCTACTTTTTTTTTCCTTTTCCCTTTATCTACCCTTCCTATTTAAAGACCCAACGTGAAGCTAAAAAATCTATAATTCTATTTAAAAGCTAAAATAGGTAAAATTTTAAAATGTTAAAAGTCCATCCAAGTGTCCCAGTTGGCGACATTAAAGGAATATTAGAAAGAATGACCACTCTCTGAACATTCTAGATACATTGGGGACTTACTGAATATAGCAAGCAACAAATAAACTTACTTAGAACGTCCACTTTTAAGTAAAACTTATTGAAATGTGAAAGATCCATAGCAAAACTGTCTAGTTTATAATGTTTATTTATAAAAAATATAGTTAAAACTGCTTTTAGATAAAGCCATCGTGGCCCGGCGGCACAAAACTTTGACTTTGACGCAACAGTTGTGGGTACGATTGCGTGTACGTGTGGAGTGCACATAAAGGATTTAATTTGACATAATAAAGGATTTAATTTTGAAATAATAATCATATGGAGAGATGGTACTTTTCCTTCGAAGCTATTTAATTGTTTAATAATTTTTTTACCGGAATCACTGGAAGGAAACGCGATGATTGTGAGTTCGATTCTTACTCGGGGAAATGAATTTCATATCTTAGACATATTATAATATCATATCCAAATCATATAATATCAAATAAAATAAAATATTTTTATATTTAATACATATATAAGAAAATGTATTAAAAATGTATTTCGTCGACTATAAGTATAATTCACTTCTGTTTGTCTCACGAGGGCTCACAGCTGCTGCTGAGACGTTTTCTCTTTCACAAGCGCTAAAAAGCGCATAAACCGGTATAGCCGATTGTTACAATCCGTACAAGTTACAAGAGTATGACGCAAGAAAGAAAAAATATTGCACAAAGTATTGGTACCTTGTATATATTTTAATTTCAAAAGAGAACCTACTTAATTCACCCAGTCGCGTTATAGTCCCACCATTATGCTACGACGGCGTACTACCTACTTAAAATCAGCTTCACGTTGTATTCCGCAAACAGCAGGGTAGGCGGAGGATATCTAGTCTTAAGACTCTCCGTTCCCCGCTTGCCGCCAAGTTCTGGAGAGCGTTCTGCGTGAAGTGAAGTAGAGTCGCGCGTTTTACCTTGACAGAGTGAAGAATTTAAAATATAAATGTAAATAAACATTTCATTTCCTCGAGTGGGGATCGAACCCACAACCAGTCGATTTTACAGTCTCAACATAATAATAAATAAAAAAATTAAATATTGTTTATGTTAACTTTCCTCCTGATTTGGAAACATTGTGTGTTGTATGGTGGAGAGCAACAAATTCCCAAAAATTGCCTAAATGACAAAAGAAAATATATTACGTTACATTAAGCAATCTCTCTAATATAGAATGGAGTATCGTAATAAATATAAAATATCTTTACTTATTTTGCGAAATGTGGACAAAATATGAAACTGGAATAATCGAAAAGAAAATAATAAAAAAATGGCTTGTAGTAAACAGGTGAAAATATATATTTAATTTATTTTTGTTGATTATTTCAAAAAATGCTAAACTGGTTACCGTAAAATTTAGAAAGTAGTCTCTCTGGGTTATACCCTTTATAAAGAATAAGAATAAGATTAAGAAAATAATCATACATGTCGAATTGAGGTTTCCTCCTCCTTTTTTAAAATATATTGTATATGCATTTCATTCTTTCGAGTGGGAATCGGACCCACAACCGTCGGTTTAACAGTCACACGATTGAGCCGTTGTGCCATGACGGCCTCAAAAAATAGGATGTAATAATATTATAATATTGGCAATTATTTCATGTATTTGCTCTACTTGTACCACACGCAAACTCGAGGACGGCGTAAGTGCTCTCCAGACAACCAGTGTATCGTAGATAGTTCACCAGATTTACGAGGTTCGATGCTCGGGCTACTCCATTTCGACTGATATTGTGTTATGCCCTTAATCCGTTGAGATTTCGGTTTTAGTATAGGGTTGTTTCATCTATCTTATAGTATGTATGTGTATGGCTGTTAAGTGAAATGTATGAGTATGATAACATAGTTTTTAATATATTTTTAACATTTTTAAATTGTTATTCCACACTTACGGAAGAAAAATAAATATCTTGAAAACGTTTTCTAAATAAGTATATTTTTAAATATTCTTACAAATTTCTGCAAAATATATATTCGTTATTAGAACTATGCGTTTGGAAAATGTATGATAAATTGCTTTGGGTTCTTTTCTCTCAAAAAAAAATATTAAAGTAGTAAGGGATATATTATTGAATAATGTTTTAACAACACTTATAAACACTACTCGAAATATAACAAAATAGATAAAAAAGGGTGGTAAAAAAAGATTCAATCGCATATTATTGAAGAAAATTGAATCGGGTAGACAGAGAGATCCTTAATTTTTAAATACTCTGTTTTCTGCTTTAAAATATATTCAATGTAATGGACATGCACGAGAAGGGATCGAGTCCACATCCGCCACGTTTACATTTAAACGCTGTCTCAATGTGCCGCAACAGCCTCACTAGATAGAAATAAAATAAATAAATAAATCAGCTGCACGCTGTATCCCGCCCACAGCAGGGTAGGCAGAGGGAACCTAGTATTAAGACACTCCGTTCCCCACTTTCTGCTGGATTCTGAAAACATTGCATGTTGAGTGGCAGAAATCAAAGCCACGCTTTGACACGACACCAGAGCGAAGAAATGAAAACACGATTCATTTCGCGGGAGCGAACCCACAACCAGTCGGTTTTTTATCACACATTGTGCCCCTGCGCCACGACTGAACTAGATATAAAAAACTTATAATCTATTTTATATTAACCAATAATTTTCTTCCAATCTGATTTTCCAAAATACAATGTCAACAATATTCCTTTCTTCAGAGAATGGATAAAAACCATCCAACACAAAAAATCACAAATAACATTTTCAAAACTTAAAAACAATGCGAAATAAACTCTCATTTATATCTCGCGCCATTTAAAATTCGCCGAAGTCGGTCTCTTCCGCACGTTTGTTCTGTTCAAAGCTTTCCTTTCCATCTTGAATTAATTGCGAGTTCGATTGCGAAAGGAACTAAGATACGATATTATTTATGATGCAAATTGTAGGTGCTTGGCTTGAACGTTGTTAAAAGTCATTTTGTATACAAAATTGTTTTATTTCAAAGGAATTTCACCCGAGGAATTTTAGTATCTAGTTAATACAGATAGATAATACAGAAGAGGAGGCAGAATGAATTTAGTGTTAAAATACTCACTTCCCCACATTTCGCCTAATTTTGAATATTGCGTGTTGAGCGGAACTGAACGCAGTGCTTGGTTTTGCTACTAGAGCGAGGATATGAAAATATTTTTTTTAATTCAAGTGGGAAACGAACCTACAGTTGTTACGTCTATACTCGGACGATGTAGCGCTGTGCGACGACTGCCTTTGTATAAAAATCTATCATTTCCATATCTTTTGTTCGGGCAAAAGCGGTAAATATTAAACTTTATATTTTAGGTGGAATATTGAAAAATCGTTTTGCTGCAAATAAGCCTGTCCCTCCCAGATCGTCATTTACGTGCAGAAAATTGAATATTTTGAACCATCAGCCTTTTCAGGTGTTTTAAATTGAAGAAAAATTTTAAATTGATACCTAGGTACAGTTTTATCTATGAAACATATGTATTTTTAGTTATAATTGCGTTTTTTAAAATGTTTTGCAGACGGGGTGATGCAAAAAAAAGAGTAGAGAAAAGAAAGTATAAGAAGGTATATGTTATATGATATATAAAATACGCATGTAACCCAACTAACTACCCAACGGGCAAAGATAAATATATTTTAAATAGATAAGATAAATATATTTTAAAAAGATAAGATAAATATTTTTTAAATAATTAGATAAACTAGGGAGCGGAGTGTCTTAACACTACGTTACCTCTGCCCACTCTATGCAGATACAGAACTCATCGTAAAGCTAAAAATCACTATTATATGTAGAAATATGCGCTTTTACAAATTCTGTAAATTAAATGTGTACCGTTTCTGTAATATAATATTGAATCATCAGTTATTTGCTGAACATCAAAGGATAGTCCTTTGACACAAACATTGTTGATTTTTTCATTACTGTTTGATACAGGTAAATACCGCTATTATTTAGTATTACGATTTACGGTTGAAATGTTATATAAATATTTGTTTTCCGTATAAAAATTGAAACGCAATTTTGCAATATAAAATATTATCGCTTTTTAGAACACTCATACTTATGTAACTTATGTTACATACATACTAATAAGTCAAAGTCAAGTTTCTCTAGTTCACTTAAAGCAAAAAAATAGTGATATATCCCTACGCTTTAAAATACACTCAATTTAAAGTTAATATCGATAGATATATATATATATATATATATATATATATATATATATATATATATATATATATATATATATATATATATATATATATATATATATATATATATATATATATATATATATATATATATTCGTAACAGTCGCTACTGCTAAAATTTAGTAACCCTACAACTCTAACGGTCACTAGGCTTCGGGGATTTTGAATTGCACGCGTTGCCGGTCTATTTCAGATTTTTACACATCCCACCTTTTGATTACTGTCGAAAACCACTTTTACTGACCATGTTCAACCAAATTTGTATAACATACATCGCGGTTTTTGTTTTCCTGTCCAAATCTTTCAAGAAAGGAAACTAGCAATGTATGCCAAATGTAGAAATTTTGGGTAAAATCGTTTCGTGTAGTGAATCCAGGGAATAAATGATCGTACAGGCCGACAGTAGCCAAAACGAATCTCACGTAAACCTCACGCATTCAATTACTCTTCGCGCGTTTTTCCGATGGACATACTACTAGGTTACAGTAAGCAATTTGGCTACGAAAAACTGAGTAAACAACGTGATTTTGCTTTAGCTAGCTCTATGCAGATTTTTTTAAATGCATATACATACATATGTATGTATTTTAAAAGTGATTTTTAGATATCTTTTGAGGTTTTCTGGTCTTGTGATAAATTTACTACAGCAAATCCTACTAATCGGACTAATAAAATTATTATGCTTATGCATTCGGCTAAATGGATATCTGTATATGTATAATATATTGTTTTAACTAGTTTTGGAGTTTAAACATGAAATTTAAAAAAAACACATTAAATTCAAGTCAAAGTCAAATAATTTTATTCAAAATAAGAAGTTATATGCATAATTTTTTGAACGTCAAATAATTTACCACCAGTTCACTAAAGTTAATGCCTCAGACCTGAGAAGAACCGGCGCAAGAAACGAGGCGGGGCTTATAATAAAAGTACGTTTGTGTATTTTTTATTTATCTTTCAATCGATTGTCACGCGTATACTTACATTAAAAATAATTTGATATAAGTATAGAAAATTAATGTTTTATTAATACTACTCAGGCTACGTTAGCAAAATGGAGATGTATCTTAATTAAGTTTCGCGAGTTTCGTCAAAATTGGTCAGTAGTTTTCCTATAATTTCCAGCCAGTAGAGTACGCATAAATTTAAGAAGCGTAACTGAACGCCGCAATTTATGTCACCACAGCTACGGAATAAGCATAAAATATAACAACCGCTATAATTATCAAAATCCCTTTCAATTACCAATTCAATTATTATAGCATAATGAATAATACACATTTTTCAACACCACCGCACATCGATCGTTATTGTTTATTTACAATTACCGCGACGCCAATATAAATATATAATTAGCACAACCGACCGCAGCGTCCACCGAACGTGCCACTCGAGTGTATGCGAGTGCTCGCGGACGTGTGTCGTCGCGCGAGCGGATGTGAACCTATGACCGCAGTAATGACTAGATTATTGAGTTTTTGATGGCCTAATAATTGTTTATATTTATAAAAGGCTTTTTTGTCAATATCATTGAGGTCGTCGTTGCACGGCGCGGGACTGTTAACCAGACGGTTGTGGGTTTGATTCTCATTTAAGGGAATGTTTTATTGTTATTTCTTTGCTCTGATGATAATAAGATAAACGCAGCGTTATATGTCGTCACTATATCTAGAACATTGGGCGGTGCGTGGAGAACAATGTCTTAATAATAGTAGTATAAGAAGAAAGGAGAGAACCAAAGGAAAATATTTATTCTTAAAAAAAATCGTATTATATCAAATTTTAAAATGGCATCTCCATCGAATGTCGAATCAAATGGATACCTATATTCCAAATTGACATGCCGTCTGGTTACGCCCAATCGAGACCGAATATTTTCAAAAGAAATAGTGTATTTGTGTTTGTATAAATTTCACAGAGTTCGAGTAAAGCGAGTCCCGCTTCTATTTCAAATAATTTTAAATTAGTTCTTTAAAATATGAATTGAAATGTATATACTACTTTGCAATCCAGAAAACTACTCTTTTTATTGATTTGGACAAATCTTTTCTATATGTAAATTCCAATTTATTTTTATTATAATATTATATTACTTGACATGCTACGTCTCAGAATGCTGAACGCGAAAAGTTAGATTTTTAAATTTGTCTACACTGCAGATATTTAAAAACAAAATAAATATACATCACGAACTGTCTTAACACTACATTCCCTTTACCTACCCTGCGACATGCGGGATAAAGCGTGAAGCAAAAAACAACAAATATTACCATAGTAATAATTTATAAATGGTTTATTACCCAGTAATTACAAGTACAGCTACTGACAGCTAACAGTACAGTCTACCTGCATTGCGGGCAGGATGATACAGTCGTTACGCTTTACTTAGAGAAACTCCTTTCCTTGGACCAGTTGTGCTGGAAATGAGAGAAGATGGAAAACTTTTAACAATGAACATTTTGATATACCTTGCTGTAAAATTTGAAACTTAATTATATGTGTATATTGAAGTGAGAATGGTTTATAGCTATAATTATTTAAGTTATAGTGACTTATATCAGAACCGGTGGCGCAGATGCCTGTGATCCTTTTGGATGGTTGTGGACTATAATTCTATTGATTTATTTATTTTAACAACATGGAACCGAATGTCATTACACTCTGGTCCCCACTTCCACCTAATTTTCGATGTATTTCTTGAGTAGAACTCGACGCTACGCTTTGTATAGTTACCAAATAACATTATTTTAATTTCTCCGAGAGGACATCGAACCCACAATCGCCGCGTCAGTCAGTCAGTCACAGGCTGTGCCGCTGCGCTGTTTATTTCTGTTGCAAAAGAATATTTCGGTCTAGTTAATGCATCATCATCACTCCGTAATATATTTCCATAAAAACGGAAAATATAAACCATATTGAGTTCTCATTCTGCTTTGCTTTATAGGTATAAAGCTTTAAAAAGCTTAAACTTTAAAAGATAAACACAAATTATTATTCCTTCCATTCCATAACAATAGAACCCTATTTCATACAATATTTTATGAAATCTCAACATTTACTTCAGAATTGAAAGAAAGTGGAGAACGGAAATATTTTAATGAAAGTGGAATTACTTAACACTAGCTTCCCAGATTCTCTCTAGCTATCCTGCCATGTGCAGGATACAGCGTGAAGCTATGAAAACATATTATCTAGAATTTAGAAGCCGAAATATTACATCTCGTGAAACATTCATCATATAAAATTATAAAAGAAAACCTTAAACCACATTTATCACCGTAAAAACAAAACCTCAGATAGTGGAGGTAACGAAGTCCAAGCCAAACAACAAAAAAGAGGCAAAAAAGCTCACCAAAACGTAAAGTTCTTGGCAAAAATAAAAAAAAATGCAAAACTAAACCTACGAGTACATTCAGTCGTAATTCGCGACACAAGCATTTGAACCTTTTGTTCAGTACGCGGACGGAACACATAAAGCTGCCAGGCTGATGTAGCCGAATAAATGAATAAACTGTATCTTTTCAAATGGAAAAGTAAAATTTTTGGTATAAAAAACCAAGTGAAAATATACATATATGAGAGACACTTTTTATGGCTACGGTTATAGGCTTCCGCGATAATCTCTTAACTCTTGCCGAGGAAACAATAAAACGCTCGTTTTTACTACCCACATGGAAAAAACTGAAACTGAAAACGTTCAACCCCCAACCCCTTCCCGTCCAGTTTTACATGTGACTTTTATACGCGCTGTTTATCTTGGATAATGCCTATATTAAAACTTTCGTACTATACGCCACTGTTTGTACCTACTAGGTTGAATTGTACGTTTTATAAAATTGTTTTTTACGAAGCGCAGGATTTAAGGTTAGTAGTGGATCATATTTTTGTTGTTGTCATTGTTGTGACACTAAGTATATTGTATTAAAAAAAAACAGGTTAAGGACACTATGTGTTCTCTAGATATTAAGTAAAAGTATTTTTTTACTTCTAATTGATTAACTAAATATTGCAATTTTCTCAGTCTTTTACGTAAAATTTTAGAACAACGTGGTAAATTTAAAATTTATATATAAGAGTAAGCAGATTATATTTACGAACATCATACAAAATGTAGTGAATCTTTTCATTGCGTCGACTTACAACTTTAATTTATTAATTTCAAAATTATTTAAATTTCTATTTTCATTTCTTTGATCTGGTGTCGAAGCAAAGCGTGGCGTTGAGTTCCGCCACTCTAACACTAGGTTTCCTCTGCCTATCCTGCTGTGTGCGGGATACAGCTTGAAGCTGATTTGATTTTGATTTAATTTGTTTTATTTATTTTTGCGAAACGACTGCGATCTCGACACGGTCTTGGCAGACAAATAGATCAACATAGTGACCTCACATATGTAAAAGTATTAACATTGAACCTGGCTCTTATTTTCACATTCGGGTATTTTTTTTAGCTTTACGCTGTATCTCGCAGATAGCATGATAGGAAACCTAGTATTAAGACACTGTGTTCCCCATTTACCACCGAATTCTGGAGATATTGGGTGTTAAGTGGCGGAACTCAACGCCGTATATTTTAAATGATTATTAGCGTAACGTTTAAAATGTGCACGTTAACTTATTTGATCACTTAACCAAAGGTAGACGAAGATATTTGTCTGTATTATCAGATATTGTTGTCCTTTGTCTATTTTGTAACATTCGAAAATTTCACACAAAATCCTTTGGGAACTTCGTATAATTTATCTAAGACGTTATGGTGCAAAATGCTCTTTACAATATACATATGCTTATGTGAAGCTACACGTACATATTATATGCTATTACATTTTTATGTTTAAATATTTTTCCTGCAATGACAATGACAACTTAATTAGATTCGTATTTTTCTATATATTTATTATATTAATTTCTAAAAAAAAAAATTGTATTAACTTAACTTCACTATTTACTTGAGAGAGAATGGAATCCACGACCATCACCTGCTGATAGTCACTTTGAATAACTCTATTATGATCATATCATCATATATGTACATGTAAATAATAAATAATCCGATAACCGAATATGTATATGTAAATAATAAATAATCGTTGTTGATCAAATGACACACGCAATGCCAAAACAATCCAGAATTCGGCTAAAACTGGGGAAGTTTCCTAATACTAGGTTCTCGAATTCCCTCTGCCTACTCTGGTATCTGCGTGAAGCTAGCAAAAATAAATAAGTTTGAAGCTATTAAAACTCAATAATCTATTCATTACTGCGGTCACAGGTTCACATCCGCTCGCGCGACGACACACGTCCGCGAGCACTCGCATACACTCGAGTGGCACGTTCGGTGGACGCTGCGGTCGGTTGTGCTAATTATATATTTATATTGGCGTCGCGGTAATTGTAAATAAACAATAACGATCGATGTGCGGTGGTGTTGAAAAATGTGTATTATTCATTATGCTATAATAATTGAATTGGTAATTGAAAGGGATTTTGGTAATTATAGTAGTTGTTGTATGCTACTGTGGTAATATTTGTTTTCTTTTTTAGTTTCACGCTATATCCGAAACATAGTAGGATAGTCAGAGAGAACCCAGGCACCTAGTGTTAAAAACTGAAGAAATGAATGATATTAAGCATTTCATTTTCCTGACTGACAATCGAACCCTCAATCGTCGCGTTTCTATCGCACGCTTGTACTCTACGCTACGAGTTAAGTTCTATCACTCAACACACAATGTGGAAAAATTCGGCGGAAAATTCCAAAGGGAAGTGTCTTAATAGGAAACGAAGTGTCTTAACACTAAGTTCACTGGGTTCAGAGGTTTCTTCTCCATACCCTGCTATGTGCGGGATAGTTAGAAGCTGAAAAATCTATAGATATTTCAATTCAAAACTTTATTATAAAACTAAGTTCAAACAACACTTAACACAATATGTTTTAATCGCTCTATATCTTTTGTGTTCCTTTTTAACTTTAGTGATTAATATGTTACGGTCGCAGATATGTAGTAGTTCAAGTGTTTCTGCGCTTAGCTTCGTTTAGTTCTATATTGTTTTTCTCGATAAGGAGAGGAGAGTTTGTGCACATAATTTTCCGTACGTTGCTTTAAATGAGTTGAACTATATGACAATATTGATAGTGGATTTTTTATAGTTTCACGCAGTATCCCACACTTACAATGGTAGGCCGAGGGAACCTGGTTTCGTCTTAACATGCGTCTGGAACTATTTTGAACTGCGCCACACCGGTGCGGTATTTAGGAAATGGAGAGAATGTTTTAACAAAAGGGGTTCCATTTGCATACCTCACTGTAAAGGATATGACGTGAAGTTTTTTTTCATTTTAAATGAAACTATTTTAACCGGGTTAATCGCGTATATTTAGTGTTTTTATACATTTTGGGAAACCCGACGTTTCGAACACTTTGCAGTAGTCCGCAGTCACGGGTAGACACAGTCTATGGTTAAAATAGTTTCATTTAAAATGTGTAATAAACGTGAAAATTAAAGAACTTAATAAGATTTTTTTCAGTTTCACGCTGTATGACGCATATAGCGGGGTAGGCAGAGGAGACATAGTGTTAAGGCACTCCGTTCTCGTCTTTTCGAGGCATTGCGTGTTGAGTGACTGAAGATAGCGCCGCGCTTTGCATTATTAACAAAGCGAGGAAATGAAAATATTAATAAATAATAACTCAATTAATATCCTGCAGTTGTTTATAATAATTATCAATATTCCCTCAAAATTATATCAAACCTATAACATCACTGTACAACGACAGCAATACAACCTAATTATATAATAAATATACTAACATATTATATCTAATATAAACGGGGTTTGTAGGTTATTCATAGCATGTGGCTGCGGCTAAGATGAAATTTATTGCGTGAAATTAGTAGCAGTAACCTGACATACTTCCCGTTGAGTTACAGACAGTCCGAACCTTGCATATCAAATGTCGCTTCGTGAGTTTAATATTATGTAACTTTAACGAATTTAATTATTATTAAAAATAACTCTTGCATGTAGCTGGGTGGGTAAAGGGAACCTAATGGTCTCACCACTCCTTTCTTTACTTTCCGCCCAAATTTTGAAGTATTGAGTGTGTGTGAAGTAAAAACATTATTTCTATTTATTTTATAAAACTTGTATTATATATATATAAATAGTGTAGTCACAGAGGACCAAATGTTAAGATTCTCCATTCCATATTTCCAAACAATTTTTGAGACACATTATGTATAATAGACAGATTTTAACGTTGCGGTTTGTCTTGTTACCAGAAGGAGAAAATGATACTAAATAATCCTTTTTTTAAATATTTTAAAAATTTTATTTTCTTTCCTAAGTAGGAAAGAAAAATACTTGTTTAGGAAACGTATAAAAATATGAACGTAGCGGGACTCGAACTCGCGCCTCCTGCCCCGCCTTCCACTAAGCCATACGTTCTCATCGAGCTACGTCGAAAATTTTATTTTTTTATACGCTTGTTACAACTTGTTTGTGTTGTTAGTATCTCTGTAGGGAGAATAGAACAATAAATCTAAATAAGTAATAAATAATTCCCCTAAGTGGAAAACGAACCAATAACCATCGTGTTCAAAGTCAGAAGCTGTGCTGCTCCACCATGACAGCCGTAGATACTAACTATGGAATTAGTATCTACGGCTGCCAACTCCACTCTCTCTAATATGGATAAGAGAGAGTGGAGTTAAAAGATATATATATATATATGATATTTTATTATAAACATTATCATGAAATTTAAAGTCAATAACAATCGCAAGCGCTCATACAAATCAACAAATGTACTACGATAATATTACTACAAAAGTACACAAAATATACCTAAAATAAAGATTAATCTATATTGTTAAACGGTACAGGCAACATCACGTGCTTAACACGCTTAATTACAAGTTGAAATGAGTATAACATGTACTATGTGGCAGCTTTATTTGATGTTAAAAAAGGTTTTCAGTTCGATTTTAGATATTATGTTGCTATAAAAATAATGATTTTTTATTGCTTCACTTTTCATCCTGTACGGTAGTCCGAGGGAACCTAGTTTTCAGTCACTCTCCTCTGTACTCTCCACTCATTCCTTCGAGTGGCAATCAAACCCACAACCGTCACGTTTATAGTCACATGCTGTGAAGATAAAAAAACTTATATTAAAATTAAAATGTAGCGCGTTTTTTTTTAATAAAATTAAAGAAATATTGTAACTATCTACGCTAAAAAAGTTATGTTTGTATGTATGTATGTATGTATGTATGTGTACAATATGGCGTTAACTCTTATATACTAGTAAAATTTGAATTCCTTAAAAAAATGTTTTATGCCATATGTTTCTTTCCGTATGCATTTTTTGGTGCTCCTTTAGAAATTTGTTATTGTATTAAAATCCGAACCAGCTACCAAGTTCATATTCTCCCAATAATATAAATGTTTATCTTCTTTATTATGAGCATATGAGGCCGTTGTAGGTCATTGGGATAACTCCTGATTATAATAACTATGATTGCGGCGTCGATCCCCACTTGAGGCAATAATTATATTTAAGTTACTTACTGAGGCCGGTCGTGGCGCAGCGGCACAAAGTGTGACTGTAAAACCGACTGGTTGTGGGTTCGATCCCCACTCGAGGGGATGAAATATTTATTTAAATTTATATTTCCATTTCTTCGCTCTGGTGTTGATGACAAGCGCGGCGTTGAGTTCTGCCACTTAACACGCAATGCCTCCAGAATTCGGCAGAAAGTGGGGAACGGAGTGTCTTTCACTAAGTTCCCTCTGCCTACCCTGCTGTGTGCGGGATACAGCGTGAAGCTGATTTATTTTTTAAGTTACTTACGTTGCTTTGCTCTGGCAGACAAACCACGGCGTTAAGTTTCACAAATCAACACGCAATGATTTCGAACATTGGGCGGAAAGTGGGGTATAGATCGCAGTATCTTAAAGACAAGTGGATAAGCGTGAACCTGCATTCATTTCCATTCCGCCTTTCCCATACAAAGGTAGGCATTCTAGCGATTTACATATAAGTTATTTACAAGATACATACTCGTACGTACTTACCTGAGATTATCTAACATAAACTATTTAGCAAGTTTGTCTGTGTGTCGCGACAGAGAGACGTGAGGTAATATACAGCATGTAATAAATCTAAAGTTAGCTACGTATTAACCTTATTATACTATTGTATTATAAATTATTATTACATTATTATAGTAATAATAATATGATATTTAATTTTTTTTATATCAAACTTATCATGTATACCTATCGAGTAATATTCGTTTCCCTGCTATGAATCCCGCACATATCAGGGTAGACAGAGGGAACCTTGGAACATAGAGTTAAGTTAGTTACATTTCCAGAGAAATTTGGAGGCATTGTGTGTTGAGTAATTGATCACAACACCGACATGTATATTTGACGCCGTAGGTGCAGTTTTTATCTTAAAATTTCTGAGATATACGTATGTTAGAGGCCGTGGAAGCGAAGTGTGATAATGCCTGATTGTTAACACGACGGTTGTAGGTTCAATCCGCCTTCTGTTTCCGTTTCCATCTCAAAATCCGTGGGAATAAATTATTTTCAAAAGCTGCTACAGAAAGCGCAGCCATTCAACACATCGTATTTGAAAACGATAACTTAATAGTAGGTTCCCTCTGCCTATCCTGCGTGCTACAAAAGATACTACAAAACATTGTATATACAAACCGATATTGTCACCTTACCTAATTATACCATAATTTATACTATATTACCTATACTACTATATCATAATTTATACCATATTTATAAAAATATAAATATCCTATTAAGCAAGAATCAAACCCACAATCATCAAACTTAACTACTTCTTACTTACTTTACACCCTGTAAATAAAAACTAATTTGGTAAATATTAAAGAATTTATCCCAATAACGTGTCTAATCCCAATCGACCGGATTTGCATACAATGAATATTTGTTCTAAACATTTTGGCACTGGCGATGGTCTGCTAAGAGAAAAAACAAATGATTTTAGTTTTTATCGTTACGAGATAAGGTCTATATTTAAAAAGCCACAAAACAGTATTATTCTGTTTCCCGCAAAGAGTATTTCCCACGGAAATCGAAGTTTTGAAATGAATTGTGCCAATTTAAGTCATTTTGAGTTAGTTCTAGAGGTGCTTGATAATGGTAAATTGAAAGTGTTATGGTTTTGTCCAAGTGTCTTTTTTTATTAGCTTCATGCTGAATCCCGCACTGGGAATCTAGTGTTAAGACACTAAATTCACATTAAGACAATTTTTTCTCGCCACTAACTGCCGAATTCTGGAGCTATTGTGTTTTGGGCGGAAATTAACGCTGCCATGCTTCGACAATAGAGCTAAGAAATTATTATATTAAATAGATATTTTTCTCGAGTGGAAATTGAACCTACAACCTTCGCGTTTACTTCCGTTTCACAGTCAAACGCTTGTGCACCCACGACTGACCTCTGTTATTGAATTTATTTATATACTTGTAAAATTTGTTATTACGTTATTAAATATTTTTTAAAATTAGTTATTCATTTTCTAAATTACTTATTAAAAATAAATAAATAAATCAGTTTCACGCTATATCCCACGCAGATCAGGGTAGGCAAAGTTAACCTAGTGTAAGACACTCCGGTCCCCACGTTCTGCCGAATTCTGGAGGCATTGCGTGTTAAGGGGCAGAACTCAACGCCGCGCTTTGCCTCGACACCAGAGTAAAGAAGTGGAAATATAAATTTAAGTAAATATTTCATCTTAAAAATAAACAAATAAAGAGAACACTCGTTCAGAATGTTTCTATTTTAAATCATTATACCCTGTGCTCCACGTACCTGATACACGTTCACCAAATAACCCGCTCGTCCGTTCATTAACTTTGTTTATCGTGCTTTGAATTCTAATGCGCTTAATTTATACATTTTGTTTTATTTTCACGCATTTTTGGAAAATCTGGTTGTTGTGGCATTATGCCCGTAAATGACAGACATGTGGGTTCGATTTCCACTTCAGGAGATGAGTTATTTAATTATATCTTCGCTCCGATAAAAAAATAAGGCCCGGCGTTGAGTTCCGCCACTCAACATGCAATGTCTTGAAAATTTTGCGGAAAGTGGGAAACGTCGATTTAGGAATGTCTTAACGCCAAGTTCTTACTGCCTACTATATGCGTAATACAGTGTGAAGCTAAAAGGAATCTAAACAAAGAATATAGTTATTCTTTGTTTAGATTTCTTTTGGCTTGAGTGGCTCTTAAATTTTCAAGTAATAAATATTGTATTAAGTAAATTATAGTTCTTTTACAATACTAAAGTTGAGATACGCGATAGTTGTGAATTCGATTTTTACCTGGATGAATTTATATTTGAAAAATGTTTGCGTTTTGTCCGATAGTGCTGAACCAAAGTGCAGCGTTGTCTACCGCCATTTCATTAACAATATCTACGAATTTGGTAAAAGGTAAAAAACAGTCTGTTTTAAGACTAGGTTCTTTCTGCTTATAACTCTGATAAATAGGTGAGATATATGAAAAAATATGAAGAGAACAAAAGGACAAACAAACGGCCATATTATAAATGGAAGCTTATAAAAAAAACATTTAGAAATAAAGTAAAATTTGCATAAAACACGGCTCATAAATTATGTTAAAATCTAGATTTAAGTTCATGCCTTCCACGCTAATGACATGCATGCAGTGAAAAAAAAAAACAAAAGGTACCAGTATTAATAACGGCTGCGATTATAAAATAATTATAAGCAATCTTTTCAAGAGACCGAAGTAGCACAGGGCACAACTGTAAGGTGCGACTTTAAACGCAATGGTTGTAAATTCGATTTCCACTCGGTGGAATTAAATATTTAATATTTTAAGTTGAGTGGCGGAACTCTACGCTGGGTTTTTGCCTTGGTGTCTGAGGGAAGAAATGAAAATATTTATTTATAACTAATAATTAATTCCCTCGAGTGGTGATCCAACCCACAACCGTCGCGCTACATTCACATCCTTGTGCTACTGCGCCACGACGGCATTATCACTAAATTCCAGTTCAAAATTGACACAATGAAGCAATTTAATTTGCAAATGTGGCCCTCATCTTCTAAACATACTGTGTTTGTTTTCAATTTATCACAGTTCGGGATCATAGCAAACATACTGCTGATTACCATGTACCGGCTAAGGTCTATTTTGTCACCATAATTGAGGATTTTGAGGTCATCGTGGCGTAGTGGTACGGCGTATGACTGGAAACGTAATGGTTTTCTGGGTTTGATTCCCACTCGATGGATAAACAATTTAATATTTTCATTTCCTCGCTTTGGCAACAAGACAAGATGGGGGATGGAGTATCGAAGTGAAGCTTAAAAAACGTCATTGGACTTTAAAATTAAAAAAAATCAATTACTAATTCTAGATTGTAACTTAGGTACAGATAGAATTTCCATTAAAGCTAACAAGCCGTGTTATTAGAAGCTGGGATGCGGTCGATGCCCGAACAACATATGTTCAGGACTTTTTTATGGTGTTCGTTTGGACTAAGGCTTTATTTGTACTATCAACTTATTTTTAATTTGCTTCACGTAGCAAGGTAGGCAGAGAATTATAGTGTTGAAGCACTACGTTTTACTTCTGCTCGGATACGATTATCAATCTTGACTGATGTGTTCGTGGTTGTTGGTAGTTTTACGAGCACAAAGGCATATCTGCCATTGATTGCCAAACACCAGACGTTTTAAGAAAGAAAAAAATATCGATCTAATCTATTAATTTGAACTTATAGGATATGAGTTTGGATAACTACGACTACGTTCTTTAACGAATTAATAATATAATACCAGTATGTTAGATCCCTATTCCGTAGAATAGTTTTATATTAATTTTACTTAAAAAATTTAATACAATTAATCACAAAAGGTAGACCTAACATTTAGGCCCTCCAAGAAGCATGCCAAGAGAAAATATACAAATTTGATATTTTTTTTTTTTTTTTTTTATGGAAGAGACACGGCAAACGAGCGTGCGGGTCACCTGATGGTAAGTGATTACCGCCGCCCACGACCCCATGCGACACCAGAGGAGCTACAGGTGCGTTGCCGGCCTTTAAGATGGGTTGGGCGCCGGGGCCCGACATTACCTGATGCGAAACGCAGTAGCATAAAGCCACTACTTCACACCGGTTTTAAATGCCGGGGGTGGTAATGATCCGGTCGAGTCTGCCCATGCGTGTTGCCATTGCTGGCGACGTGACTCTACCACACGTACTTTAGTCGCCTCTTACGACACCACCAGTACCAGGATGATCCTATTCTAGGCCGGGATCACACGGCAAGATATGTTAATAAAACTTTTAATTTGATAAAATATATCAATGAAACCCATTAGTCGTCACATTTAAGTTTAAACAGAAAAATGGAGTCGTTATCGTACAGCATCTAATATAAACACGACGTCGGTGACTTCGATTCCAAACTGATTCTCCTGCAATTTACTGCACCACCCACACTCTCTTTTTTATACAACTCCAGCGACCAAAGGTTTCCTGGAAGAAATCGCTTTAAGTGATAAGGCCGCCTTATTGTACATGATGTTTTTTACTTGTTTTGTACATAATTTGTTCAAATTTTAAGTGCAATAAAGTATATTGTATTGTATTGTACTTTGGTACTTTTTGGTACAAGATGCTCGGTATTGAGTTACGCGACTCAATACGCAATGTCTCAATAATTGGGCGCAAAAAGGGAGCGGTGTGTCTAAACACTAGGTACCTTCTACCTGCCCGGGTACAAGCGGGATGCAACGTGAAGTATAACATTAAAGCAAATATAAGTGAAAAACAGATTATTATTTCCTATTATATAGCGTATCAAACGCCTCTTCTGGATAGAGCCTTCCAAACATATGCTATTAATATCGGTGGAAAATTTCTGAACTTTTAATTCAACAGCACTTTTTGTTTTGTCGCCTCACTATTTATTGTCGATTGTTTTGATATTGTTCGTGTATTGTGTTTATTGTGCTTTTTGTACACGTTTTGCAGTTTAGCTTTCATCGATATAATGTTTATAGCTTTTTCGAGCATTGTAAGATAGATAGAGGGAACCTAGTGTCCAGACATTCCGTTCCCCTTATTCTATTGAATTTTCGAGATTTTGTGCAGTGTGGAGGCGAAACGTAACGTATTTCTTGATAACTAGTGGCTGTCTGAAAAGTTGTTTGCGTGGATTTTATGGCCCTTGTTCAATCATACAAGGTTGTGATCAATCACACAAGGTTCAGATCTTATGCCGTGCTTTGTGTAAAAAGAACGGTGAAATAAAAACAATTTAAATATATTTTTTTATGTGTGAGTGATACACATTATAATTATTTAAATTCATAACCATCGCAACTATAGTAACACGGCATATTAATATACCACGACGGCCTAAATTTTCACAAAATTTTATTTGTAATTAAGATAACTTTTATTAAGAAGATATTATTTAAGCCACTCTGTTTCAATTAAGACATTTCCGTTGCCTACTTTCTATCAATTCATTCTGGAGGCATTGCGTGTCGTGTGGCGGGTCTCAACGCTGCACTTTGCGTCCTTGCCGGAGCGAAGAAATAAAAATAAAATATTTAATTTTCTCAAGTAGTAATCGAACCCAAAACCTCACTTACAGTTAGTTTCACTCTTGTGCCTCTACGCCCTAACTGGTGTCATAGTAATATAAATGCCCATCACATGTCCCAGATCTTTAATTTTTGTATGTACATTATCAATGGAAAATAACCATTCTTTTTTTCTTGAAATCGCTTAAAACATGAAAATAACCATACATTTGCTATAAAAACCAAATTTAACCATATAACGTTCAATTTCACATAATATTTAAATATTGAAATAAACAAACACGTTAAATACGTATTCGCAATATCACAGATGGTAAGGAGCGGTAGTAAATAATTCACCCGACATCTGGGCGCGTCCCCTTCTGTGTCCTACGTTTGCGAGATACGGTCACACCCACTAACCTATAGAATTCCACGTATAGTAAAGAACAACGGAATGCAATTCATACAATAATATATATTTTAAAATTTAAGACGAAAATGGAGCTTTAAGTTCGGCCACGAACGCAGTGTTTCAATAATTAATTCTCTGTAGCTGTTTCTTTTTAATTTTAACATAGTATCAGGATTATCCGTGCTCCCTTTGTGTCCTCTCCCTAGTTCAGATACATTGCGCCTTAGGCCAGTGATTTTCATTTAGTAATTTATCTATACAGAACCAAAATAATATCACAATATTTTTTTTCAACTTTATGCTGTATCCTGCGGATAGCAGGGAAGGTAGGGTATTCTCCACTTTCTGCAGAATTCTGGAACTGGTGCGAGGAAAATGAAAATAGTAAATATTTTATTTCCTCAAGTGAGAATCCTCAATCGACGACCATGAATGATGGCCTCAACAACAGAACTAAAGTGATATCACAGAAATACTTTTGTACATAAATATATGGTATATTATATTAATTTTTGGAAAGAAAAACGCAATAAATGTTAATTTTATACATTTATATGACGTTAATTTTTTCGACGAACATTACGTAGTTTCGAAACACTTCGTTCTGCGCTTTTCGTCCAAAATCAAGATCTTCGGCAGTTAACGCCGCATAATATTAATAATATTGCAACTTATATCTCTTAAAATAAATATAGAGAAAACTTTTATGAAACCTAGCTCAGCTGAAAATGCTAGTTCTCTGCAGAATATTCAGGTGTAGAAATTTTACGGTAAAGTGATGGAATAAATGCTCGCTTGAAATCCACGTGAGGAAGTCGGATTTGGCTAATTTCTCCTTTCTTGGATATTTTATAGAAACGATGCGGCTATTTTTTTTAAAGTTAAAAATATAATTTTTTACTATTACGCTGTTTGCCGCATATTACAGGGTAGACATAGGGGACCTGAGAACTTAATCGTAAGACACTTTCCATTAAAATACTTTTGTGTGAAGCACAAAAGTATTTTAATGGAATTTCCGGTGAATTCTTTTGACTTTATGCTTTGAGTAGAGAAACTCATTGCCACGCTTTGCGTTTAAATATTTTATTCATCCGAGTTAGAATGGAACCCGCAACCGTCTTGCTTAGACATCCACGCTTATGCTTCTGCGCCACGACGGCCTCAATTTTCACTTAAAATAATTCGAAAGAAAATATAAATTATTGATACAAGTCTGGTCTTTTTTATTGATACAAGACCAAGGAAATGAAAATTTTGAAAAATTTATAGTCCCTAGTGGGAGTCGAATCCACAATCGATACATACCAGTCACCCGCTGTACTACTGCGCTACGTTGGCTACAAATATTATTCAGCATTCGTATACGTGATGTAATACTATCATGGGGGTCTTGACCCCTATCGCTCCCAAGAGGATCCTTTGAGGCTACGCAACACGACCCAAAGATATACTGATACTAAACGCGAGATTGTACGAGTTCGCTATGTAAGCGATAAGAGCTACGAATTTTTGTATGTAATATATATGTATGTATGATGATAAATTTATATATTATTATTTAAGTATTAAGATTCTACGTTCCCCACTTTCCTTTGAATTTTCGCAATATTGTCTATTAAGTGGTGTAACTTAGCGCTACGCTTTATCGCGTTACCAGGCCGAGGAAAGTATAAAATAACTCATTAAGCCGACTGGGAATCGAATCCAAATGATTTAAATATATAATACTAAAAATTGTGATATAACATGATCGGTATGCTTCCCTTAATATAATAATAATATTATTTATATTTGCAAATCAGACCAGTAGTTACGTTAGGTTAGTGGGTTCAACCAAACAAAATCCTTTACACTGAACCAATAGGCTCATTAATCTATATTTATTACGAAGCATTTGATCACGTGAATTTACACATAAGTGTTTATGTTAAGGAGATGACTTCGCTATATTGAAATCGATTGTCGGAACATTTTGCGGATTGACTGAAAACTTATGGTTAATATAGTGAAATTAATCATTCATTTCTTTGCTTTGATAACCAGAAAAAACGCGACGTTATATAAACAGAGAAAGTCAGCGGCAAATGCTATACTAATATATGTACAAAGGGGCACTAAATTGTGACTGTAATCGTCACTGGTTGTGGGTTCGATTCCCACTCGAAGAAATGAAATATTTATTTAAATTTATATTTCCATCTCTTCGCTCTGGTGTCAAGGCAAAGCGAGGCGTAGGGTTCCGCCACCCAACAAGCAAAGTCTACAAAATTCGGTGGTAAGTGGGGAACGGAGTGCCTTAGCACTAGATTCCCTCTGCCTACCCGGCTGTGTGCGAGATACAGTGTGAAGCTGATTATAATTTTTTTCAATAATCAAAATAACAACTCCGACCGAAATACAGAAAGGGCTCAATTTTACCCATCTATTCGAAGGTACCTTCCTGGCTTTCACAAATAAATCAATGCCTACACTCAAGTCGCCGATATTCACGCGTCAGTAGTTTTCTGTGGTCTTATCGTATCAGCTATATGTGGGGATTGTCAGACAAACTTTATCTTAGCTCAGCCCTTGATTTGAAGATTAGGGAATGATGTAAAGTGAGCTCTTACATAAATTCTTATTTATTTATAACTGTTGATGATCTTGAATGGGGTAATATGTAAAACGGAGTGTTTTAATATTACGTTTTCTCTGTCTATTGGTTTATAAGCAAAAGATATATGCCATACTTTTCTTCAGCTTCAGGCAGTATCCCATATAGAGCAAGGTGGATAGAGGGAGCCTAGTGTATATCTGTTTAGTCCAGTTTAGCCCTGTGTTCATTACTCTACCCTCAACTTTGCACCGAAATCTGGAGGCATTGCGAGTTGAGTGGCGGAACTCAACGCCGCTATGTGTAATATGAGAAGTAAAAAATAAATAATTATTATAAATAACCATCTATAACGATTATTTTTATAATAATTATAATTCTTTGATTGTATCCTTTTTTCTTAGATTTTTTAAATGGTGGAGACAATCATTTCTATAAGTATTTCGCCGCGCTACGACGACCTCTAAAAAAAGTAAATAATAATTTCTTTATATTATATGTTTTATTATACAAGAATATTTTTTTATTATTTATAAGACCATTTTTTTGTTAGAATCGAATCCACGACCGACAACATTTAAAGTCACAAACTGAAATTGCCAGTCATTCCTTCTAAAATATAGTACAAAGCGTTATGCACAATGAACATTTATAATAGTGCACCTTTACGATGCCGCGATAACGTCATGCACGGTAAAAGCCAAACAAAATGCGCTTTTAGAACGGCCAGCGATTTAGAACGCGATGTTTTATATGTAATTTTTCTTTGAAATTCACGCATATATCCCCGTTTGTGTGAGAAAATAGTGTTTGGACACTACATTGTTGTTTAGATATTAGGATTATTTAAAATGTTATATCAAAAATGTTGCTACAATTTTTAAGGAAGAGGGGACTCTTAATACATTCAGATTCACAAAGTTTACAGTTAATTGAGTGGGAAAACTTTCCTCGCAATGATAACAAGACAACGCATGGTATTAAGTACGGCCACGGAAATGTATATCGGAATGTCTTAACATTAGGTTCCTAGGTTCCCAATGCCTACTCTGCTACATATCTATACAGGAAGGAAGCAAAGTAATGTATATATTATACACATATAATGAAACATACTATCCCACTAGAAAAACCTACCGAGTCCCTTAAGGGCAACAAACTAAGCTACGGTACTACTTTTTCTTCTCACAATGTGATTCTCTTCATGCATAGACTCAGGGGACTATTCGAACTTTTAAACTACTTAATTATTTAGTTTGCCTAACTTTTTTGTACCTTTCGTAACATCTTTATGTGGATCGGAGTATTTTTGTTTCGTTCAAATATATAAGTTTATAAGTATAGTAGCGATCTACTCGCGGCTTCGCCCGCTATATTTTTTGTTATATTATAGTTAAATTATAAAAAAATCTGTACTATACGATGTGCTATGCTGGAGTACAAGCTATATGAATCTAGAGTTTCAGCTTAATTCGTTCAGTAGTTTTTGCGTGAAGGTGGAACACACATGCATCCTCAAACATTCCTAGGCCTAGTTTCATTTACGTGGATTTAATGAAGTAAAATATAATATTCCACCTTTTCCTGTTCCCTTAAAAATTTTAAGAAATCGTCTTCCTGCTGCTTCTTTGCGCTCTCCAAGAAACTTATATAATACATCTTGGCTCTCTATGCTGCGTTGTTTCGGCTGTGCGCTGTGCGCCACTCAAAATCGAAAGTGTTTATTTGTAGAATTTGCTTGCTTTCAGTTTCAGAAATTTGCAGTATATAATCGATAGACTGAAAACCTAATGTGAAGATACTCTACTTGCGGATATCAACACCGCGTTTGATCTTACCACTATGAACAAATATTGATAATTAAGATATACATTAGTCTTGCCAACCACATTTACTATCAGATCCTATTCCACCATGGTTCCATATAAAATTAAAAGATATAAAAATAAAAACTTGTGTTATATTTTCGTACACCCGCTAATAAAACCTCAAACATCTTAGTTGCATTTCGAGTTCAGCAATAAACGATAAGGCCGACAATACTGAACCCTTGCCTCAGTTTTATTGCCCTCAAGAGGCAGTAACGTAGAGACGATGTTTAAGGGAATCCACTTTATAGCCTAACTATTTTATATCATATGTATCACTTTGTGATAAGAATGACAATTTTGTAATGTCAAATATAAGGCAACCGCTTGGCATTGAGCGCGACAGCTGTGGGTTCACGTTCCACTTGGGGTAATTAAGTATTTTTATTTCGTTGCTCTGGTTCAACTAGATAAAGCGCGGCGTTAAGTTCTGACAATCAATGTATAATGTCTAAAAAAATGCGAGGGAAGTTGGTCGGAATTGAAATCGGCATGTCTTAACATCATGTTGCCCTGCAATGCAATAATATGTCGGTTAGGTGTAGCTTGAAGCTAGAAAAATCTGCCTATTTACAGAAAATGAGTATATGTTTTTAACCCAAATCTAATTAGAAGAGGTTTTAAATTTGACTGTAATATTTAAAATTCATAAATATTTTTGTGTACATTTATTACTAAATTACTCTTATTCGTTACTTATCTTTAAATTATTTTAATTTTCTTGTAATAATTAAAAATACAATACGTTGGTATTGTACTACACTAACTTAATACTAGGTTCGCCCTGCTTATCCTGTTATACAAAATGTATATTAAATTTAATTCAATAAAAAAAAAAACCTTGTGAGTAACCAATTTATCCTTATATCTGTCATATTAGAAAAGTCTTCAAGAGGTGCCGACAAAGAAATTGCGGTACAAATGAAATATTCGTGTAAATGTTCGATCACGACGGTATCGCTAGGGGGATCTATTATGAAAAAACGACGCACCTATATAAATTGGCTTTTTGAAGGCTTTTTCTTTCATTTTTAGTTTTATCTTTTTAATTTGAGAAAGTATAGAGGACAAAATGGTTTGTAAACATGCTCAACAGGATTGTTTGCCTCAACCTGGTAATCTCAGGAACTATGGGTTCAAATTTTATTTTTTTTGTGTAGAGAGGGCATTTGTTAAAGAAGGATAAATGCTATATTACATATTTAATAAAAATGTATATTACATTAATAATTCTTAACGTTGATTTAAAGGTCATCGTAGTCAGCAGCACTGTGTTAAACTGTAACCAGATGGTTGTTGGTTCCACCATCTTGTTGGTTGATCCGTTCGTCCACCTGTTCGTTGGTTACCATCCAGGGGAAAGAATTATTTCCAGGATTTCGCTTTGGTAAAAAGACAAATCGTGGCGTAAAGGTGCGCCGCTCAACACTCAACATTTTGAGAATTAAACAGAAATGGGGGTATTCACACTAGGTTCCCTTTGTCTAGTCTGCTGTATATGAGATATAGGTCTATCCTTTAAAAAATATATTTAGAGCGAATGTCACACGTTTCCTTCATAAAACACGCACACGCACACACAGCGTACACAATATACATACATCATAATAAACGTTACAAGCCCCATAAATTTAACGAAACACTCCAAATAAAACTGCTCAAACGAAATGAACGAGAAAAAGTAAAGAATATCATCATTCTATATTCATAGAAAATTTGGAATTATTATTATCTAATGAGTTTGTGAACATGCATAAAATATGAGAGACCCACTCTGCCTCTCTTTCGGCAGAAAAGTGCCCTCACGGTTCGTGTCAAGATGTTATTTTCGCGGAATAATAAATTATGGTTATCTCACTCGCTAACAATTATTTCGGGCTTCGTCCATCTTTAACAATTTGTTGAGGGCGCGACATAAGGAATGCTATTCATATTCTTTTTCGGAGTTTGTGTTAGTGTCATAAGGGATATTTTTGTATCGTAATTTGATCTGGTTTATCTTAGCTTTATCTCTCCCTAGCCGGATCGTTAAACGCTACGATCTCTGCATATCTCTTTCACGTCGTCCGCTATCATCGTTCTTTCTTTTTCAGTTTAATGCGTTATTTTGTATATAGCCTTACCACAATAGGCAGAAAAAGCCTCACGTCCACACAAGTGTTTCCCGCTTTTCGACCGAACTCCAGACATAATACAATGACAATTCGTTTATCCAAGGAAATCGAACCTACAATCAGAAGATATGATTATCACAAAATAAATGTCTCAATATGCCACAATGGCTCCTATTCATTTTGGTTGTTAATAGTTGGTAAAAAAATCTTTCTAAAATTCTTTCAATGTTTGTAAAAAAGACACTTCAGTCTCAACAATCGATCCTCGTTCCAGGTAATGAAATATTTAATATATTCATTTTTTCGTTTTCGTGTCGAGGTAAAGCGCGGCGTTGAGTTTCGTCACTCAACACACAATGCCTCCAAAATTCGACATAAAAAGAAAAACGGTCGGAGGGGAACGGTTTTTCCCTCTGCCTACATTGCTGTTTATGGGATAAGGCGAGACGCTAAAAAAAGTATATTAACCCTATGTTTTTTTTATTTACTCTCCATTGTGAAAAAAAAACGCAAACGTGAAGACATATGAAACGTTTTATCAGTTAGATGTCTAAAATACACATTTTGATTAGTATAATATTGTTTTAGCAAAATCATATATTGTCAAATACTGATATCACATTTAGGTTGAAACTGACCGCAAATGGTTTATCTAATATTTCAATATCGTTAAATATCGAGGTTATCTCGGTTAATTAGTCATAATTAAATTTAACTTTTAAAGCTGTTTTGTCCCAGTTGTTTTATTATGTTTTAGTTAACGATGGTTGTTGGCTTACTTACAGGAATTATATGTTTGTTATTTAAGTAAATTTTATTATGAGATAAGAAACTCCAGTGTTAAGTTCAACATGCAGCGATTTTAACTATATCCTGCACACAGCTAGGTAGGCGGAGTGAACCTAGTGTTTAGAGACTCCGTTCCCATTAGGATACTTCCGTTCCCCACTTTCCTCCGATTTATCGAGACATTGCGTATTGAGTGACTGTACGCCGCGCTTTTGGCTTGTATTAAATTGTGAAAATGAAAATATTAAATATTTTATTTGCCCGAGTGGAAATTGAACTCGCGACCGTCGCGTTCATAGTCGAACGTTTGTGCCACAAATTTTTGCACACTGTCACAAAATGAATTCTCCTTAAATTTCTAATAACAAATATATCAGACTACTTTTTACCTACCTACGGCCTCCCCGCCTGGTCAAATCCAAATACGGACTCATGTACGAGCTATGAGAAATTATAAGTGCTTGAGATAAATTTGCAACACAAAAACATTCTTTCAATTAAAACCAGTAGTTTTTGATATTAGCGATTTTTTTTAATATTTATAATATTAGTTTCGTTAATGGCTTATAGATAAAGGAGAGAAAATGAAAGATTAAAGACTTTATAGTTGTTTATACCTAAATTAAACAAAATGGTCAGATAAATTGGAGATATTGTTCTAATGTATAAGCAATATTCTAATGTATATCCAAATTCGTTTCGTAGTTTTAGCATGAAAATGGTACAAATATACATCCTCACAATTTGTTCACGTTTATATTATTAGTAGGTTTTATGTATACGTATTTTTTTAAACAAAAAAGTGATGTGCGAGGTTCGCATAATCTAAAGGAAATCAATATTGTGAGTCCGAGTTGGGCGCCCTTCGTCGATTTTGACAAACGCCTAAAAACTGTAGAGACTTCAATATGTCATTTTATATTACACTGTCACACAAATATAAGAATACCCAAAAAAATATGTCAAGAAACTCTATTCTCCATTTTTAGCTAAAATTAGTGGCTAAGCGTGATGAAAGACGAAAGTTACAGCTGCTTTTTGGCCCTAACAGCGCTGGAAAACAAAAATAATACTTTTCCCCGAGTGGCTATCGAACCCGCGACTATTGCGTTCGTAAACGTGGTGGTTGTAGATTAAACTTCAACTCAGGTGATTTTATTTATAATCCCTCGCTCTGGTAAGAAGATACAGCACAGCGTCGAGTTTCGCTACTTAATATGCAATGTCTCGAAAATTGGGCAGTGTGTGGGGAACGGAATATCTTAACACTAGGTGCCTTCTGTCTATGCTGCTATGAGGGATACATTGTGAACCTAAAAAATCTTGACCATAACGTTTGACTCGACTCCACATAATGTTCTACTCTTAAAATATTTTCGCTCTTAAATACAACGGGGGATCCGATAACGTAAGCTATGACAACAGAGCCGTAGGTACATACATACATATGTATTATAAACAAGCTTTTTATCATGATTGATGATATGTCATTATGAAATTTATGTTTCCTTTTTTATTTACGCGATTTCTGTTTTTTTGTTTGTGTAAACGGAGAGAAAATGGAATTTATTATGTTTTTTACTTTTTCTTTAAAATAAAAAGTTTAATTTAAGTGATTTTCGTATTGATAATGCAACGTGCGGCGCTAAATTCCGCCTTCGGCCAATATCTTAAAACGAGTAGGGTATTAATAATGTTAGTATTTCAATACTAAATTAAAATGTTTATTTAAATTTGAGGCCGTCTTGACTTGCTTCATCTATAATTACAATAACTTGTTTTAAACTCAAAAAAATCTTCTTATTCTATGACTATACATACGTAACAAAGTAAAATTTTAGGGTTACATCCGAACACCCTACGGACAGTCACCCCATTTCGTTAGATTGAAGGTCATTCAACCGGAGGGAGGATTTTTAGGGTCAGAATATATTTAACTGCGGCACTGCTTGCTGTATGTGTTAATATTGCGGTTGGAATTTTTGCACTTGGCTCATCATGGACTTGGGTTTAATAGTCGTTTTGATCTTTGAGATTTTGATTACTTTCAGTAAATTGTGATTTTTTTTTGAGTGATGTTTTTTTTTAATTTAAGTTTATATTGAGATATTATTTTTTAATGCTGTATTATATATAAATGATAGATGATTGTTTCATATATTATTTTTTCTTAATAGCAACTTTTGCAAGCCTAAAAATGTCTTGATTTCACGTTCCCTAATAGAATTGACCGATGTAATCGTGGTGCAGTGCGATGTTGAGGATTTGATTCCCTATTTGGGGAAGGAATTTCAATTTTTTTTGTGTAGATTGAGACAAAACAGAGTTATGAACACATTATGTTTTCTACTTTTTCTTATTTTAGTGGTTTTTATATTAATGTCATTAATTATAAAAAAATCATATTAATTTTAGACAATGTGTGGTGATAAATTCCTCTCAGCCAATCTCAATGTCTTAAAAAGAGTAGGATATTAAGAAGTATTTCAATACTAAATTAAAATATTTATTAAAATTTAGGCCGCAGGGCCGTTGCGCCGGGGACTGAATTTTAACTTAATTTTCTCGCTCTGGTGACAAGTCAAAGGGTGGCGTTAAGTTTTACCATTCAAAAAATAATACAATGTCTTAAAATTGGACGGTCTCGTACGACGACGACGGTAAAATTGAAGGACGTGTCTTAACACTAGGTTCCCTATGCCTATCCTGTCATATGCGGAATATCGCGTACTCAATTTTCGTCATTCAGGTGAAATAAAAAGCGCGCCTTTGAACTGCGCTACTGAATAAATTATGCCTCAATGAGATTAATGGATTTAGTTATCATAATCTATTATGCGTTTAACATTTGTAGTGTAGAATGTATAATATTAATAATTAATAAATATATATTGTATGCAATTTTAACTCAAGTCAATTTGTTAAGTAAAGTAATTTATAACTTAAGTTCTTTAGTCTCGGTTATTTAGATCCATATTTTTTCTTATTAACGAAATTACAGCACATTGTGCAAACATAAATCCACAAAAACAATAAAATATAGAACCCAATGCACAGCCATAATTTATAAAAGCAATTACATAAAAGAAATAAAAATTACAGTTATAATAAAGGTTTCCGTATGTACCTACGCGTAATTGAAACTCGGTCGTTCTTGTTATGATTATTTCAAAGCTTGGATAGGGTCCAATCAAAGAATGTATATAGAATTTTAGATATCTTCATTTATTTAATAGTGGTTATTCAAATTAATTAAATTTGAATATATTTAGAATTTCAAATTATACTATTAAGGGTTAAAATTAAATACAAGATGATGTGACATAGTATTGATTGTGTTTAATTACTAAAATTGAAAGAATGTGTTGTAACTCAATACCTAATTTTTATATAAATTGGAAATAATTATAGAATGGATAGGTGATTCATCATTTGGGATCACTCCCGAGTGTAAAAGTTTGAACAAAGAGAATTTATTCAAAAATCTAATTTTTTTGGGAATGAAGCGCTAGTCGTAAGAGCGTTATCATATTATCTCTGTCGCCTAGTTTTCTTTCTTTTACCTTTTCATTTGCCCTTTGTGGTATCCTCATATTTTTTATGTGCTCTTCCTCCAGTATTAATAAAACTCTGCTTTCGAAGTACAACCGAGGTCTCTCCCTTCCCTCTCTTACAACTGACTTTTGTTACTCTCGACGTATTCAAACCACACAAAAAATACACAATGTTTCTAATATTGAAAAGCAATGTATTGAAGAAAGTTAAAATATATTGAAGAAAGTGGACAATAAATAGATTTATTTAAAAAAATATAAAAATGCTAGAGAAAATGTATGTTTGCCATCTGCAATTGCAATTGCATTGCATATGCAATTGTTACTTGCCATCATTTAAAGTTTCTGAATCAAAAGAACGACATGAACGTTACCTATACATCAATATCCCAATGCTTAGCCCACCAACTCCACAATCACAAATATCCAAAAAGAAATTTGGCCGCGACAACGATCGCTGCAACTGCTCTGGACGGGTGTAATTACCATTTTTTATTGTCGGCCGTCACGAAGGGGTGACACTGCCCCGTAATTGGCCCATTACTCGGAAATTCGGATACACGTGTCACTATTAACATAATTGTGGTAAACTTCGTGTCGACAGCGCGATCTTTCGTACGCTTTTCGGTTTCGTAAGCTGCTTGCCGTTTATTGTGATTGGTGAAGGGTTTTTGATTTATTGGAGTTGTTTTTTTTTGGTGTATTTTTTTCGGTTGTTTTAAAATAATTAGGAATTAAAATAAAAAAAAAATTAAATCAGTTTCATGCTGTATCCCACACACAGCAGGGTAGGCATAGGTTGTGTCCGTTCCCCATTTTCCGCTGAATTCTGGAGGTATTGCATGCTGAGTGGCAGAACTAAACGCCGCACTTTGCCTGGCCACTAGAGCGAAGAAATTGAAATATAAATTTAAATAAATATTTAATTGCCCCGAGTGGTGATCGAACATTGGTCGATCCACAACCAGTCGCGTTTACAGCCACACTTTGTGCCTGGATAATAAGTAATGGGTACAATCTTTTAAAATTTCCTATCTTCAAAAAAAAGTGCTAATCAGACGCTCGCTCTGAGGGTAAAATTTCATTGCTTTTAAGGGCGAGATTTTTTGATATATACTTAATTGTAAATATTGATTGTAAATTTGGATCTAACTAACTCTTGAAATAAAATGTTCATTTTTTTGCTTCACCACGGTTGGCAGAGTAAATGAAAAACCAAGACTCTCCGTTCTTCATGTTCTTAATTTAAATTAAGAAACATACCATATGTTATTCAATTTATATGACCGAAAGCTATCTAACTAAAACAGGGTTTTGCTTTCTAACCAGAACAAGGCATATTCTGAAATGGAAATTGAATCCACAATCACGTGTAGTTGGAAACATGCCACGATATCATCGCTTAGCTTTATAATAACGCTAGCTTTATAATATCCGTGTTAGAGAATAATATTATAAATTTTCCGATGGATTTGAGACTGGCGTCGAAGCAGCGCAGGGGTATAACTGCGCAACTGTAAATGCGACGTTCGTAGGTTCTATCCACATTGAGAAAATGAAATGAAATATTTCACTCCCCCCTAGTGATCCAATCGCGGCGAAGTCAGTGTTGAGTTCCGCCACGCAACGCATACAACTTCAAGAGTTCAGCAAAATGTGGGAAAATAAAGTGTCGTAACACTCCATTTCCCTACAGCTCGGCTCCCAGCGTTCCCAGGTTTCCTCTGCTTACCCTTCTATGTTTATGGTGTACAACGTGAAACTAAAAACAAGAAACTTAAAAGCAGATTTATACCGTCTAGGCCAAGTTAATTAGAAACTACTAGACCAGCCAAGTCAACATAGGATCCAATATAAACTATGACAGAAAATAAGTAAACTTTTGAAATCAACCGGCTACGGCTATCTATTAGGCGATTCAATATAGACATCAGACCAACTTACCGGGAAGCTACCAATCGAAATTTACCTGCCCACTGCTAAAGTTTTACATCGCGTCGGTTTATGAACTTATCTTCTATACCGCAACCAACTATGTTTTATTAAAATAAGTTTAAACGGATCCGTTTTGTGTGTTATTCTTGTTTAATCTATACAAATGTTATAAAAGCCAGTCGGGGCGCAGGGGCATAAGCAACAGTAAATGCGGTTGGTTGTGGTTTTGATTCTCAATGGAGAAATGATATATTTAATAAGGCAAAACGCGGCGTTGAGTTTCGTCATTCAATACGTAGTGAATTCTGCCTCCAGAATTCTGGTCGAAAGTAGGAAACGGAGTGTTTTAACGTCACGGACAACTTGATGTTTCGAACACTTTTCAGTGGTCCGTGGTCACGAGTAGACTGAAGCGGCAGCGGCAACGTCTAACAGTAGCGGCAATTCTTAAGACTAGTTAGCAGTTGTTGTTGTTGTTATTGTTCTTTATCTATGGCATTCCGAGCGTGCCAGTTCAGCACTAATCACTTCGACAATGTCACGTTGATTTGAAAACACACAAAGAAAAATGTAAGGTAAAAAGAGACAATATCATGATCACAATAGGAAGAAGCACGTTAAAAAGGGATCCAGCTAATATATTGCCTTCACCAATAGAATGTGTAATAATCGCAAAAATCAAAGATCTTATCATTAATTTGTCCCTGTGTGACTCATCCAGCTCCAGTGAACATCCAATGTCTCAAAATGGAAGGAAAATGGAAAATGTATGTATCAACACTAGGATCCCTGCGTCTACAATAAAACTAGTCCTTGGGTTTTTATCCGATTACTAGTATTAAATATAACATATTATTTTATTAGTCATGTATGTTTTAACTTGTCTGGATACCCTTACAATGACTAATATAAGGGACGGATCTAAAATAGAATGAATCACTGATATGATACTACTTAATTTATATTTTTTTATAGCTTCACGCTCTATCCTGTAAATAGTAGGAAAAAAACCAAATATTGAGACATGAAGAGATTTCTATTCCTCACACACTGCCCAATTTTCGAGACAATGCATGGGAGTGGCGGAACTCAACGCCACATTTTTGTTGTTACCTGAGCACGAAAATAAATATCCGAATGCAAATCGAGTCTACAAGTACCACATATACAGCATCAAACACAGCACTACTTGCCACGACATCATAAATAGCCTATTTGTTATTACACTATATTGAATATATTTATATAATAAAAGTTTATAGCAAAATAAAGTCCGATATGGTCCATATGATAATTAAATAATTCAAAATGCAAATTTGTTGAAATGTGTGAAAATAACCCAAGTGCCGTAAGAGATAGTGTTATGTGTTAATACTAAGCGCAAATATTTACATATTAAGTATTTTGAGCTTTAATTTTACTAATTTTTAAAAGGATGTTAGAATATTTACTATTGTTAAAGTGTTTTTTGGCGAGTTAATTTCTTTATAAGTCTAACGTAAATAAAATAATTTATTTTTCTTTTTCATTTTCCATTACTTTAAATAAGAGAGTTTAGCTTCACACTGTATCTCGCAAAAAGTGGAGGGAATATATGAACCTAGAGTTACGACATTCCGTTCCCATTAGGAAACTTCCGTACCCAACTTTCCGCCGGTTCTAGAGGCATTGTGTGTTAAGTTGTGAAACTCAACAGAGCGCTGTGGTTATTAGTTATCATAGCGAAAAAATGTCAATTCAAATATATATGAAAAAAGTCGTTTATTTGAGTGGGATTCGAACCCACCACCTGTCGCGGGTGTCGTGGGTGGTGGGTTCATTTACCATGTAAAATATATGTGTCGGATAATGTGCTACGCTACGTTGAATTTATACTAAGAAACTCTTATGATACTGACTGATATAAAATTAAATTTACCACATAGGTTCCTTGGGGACTATAGGGGAGGTTTAAGAGAGGATTTCTGAAAATGATTACAGGGAAACATATTATATATTTTATAATTCACTCAAATATTTCAAAATTGATGCCAGTCGTAGCGTGGGGGCACAATTGTCAATTACAATACGCAATGCCTTCAGAATTCGGTGGACAGTGGGGAAAAGAAGCATCTAAAAATCTTAATGGGAACGGAGTATTTTACCTTAGGCTTCCAGGTTCCTTATGCCTAGAAGAATATGGGCGTTATACAGCAGAAACTAAAAAAAATCTATATACAAATAACGCAAAGCTGGTGTCCGTCTATATCTTTGGGACTGTTAACTACCCTCTTACATTATAACCACCGTTGCTTAGCTGTGGGTCAGTCCTTAATGTAGCATGCTAATGTCACATTGTCTTTTATATATGAATATGCTTATTTGTATGTTTTGTTTCCTTCCTTTCTTTGCAATTTTCGTATTTTCATATTATGCTAATAGCATGTTATGGTTTGGCTTAAAAGTATTAATGTAGTAGAGTACAGAGAGTTTTTCACATTTCATTCGAATTGGAAAAAATCTATGTAGAGTGGGGAACAAAAAAAAACGTTCCACAGATTGGAAATCAAACTAACGACTATTATCTTTAGATATTGTTCTACTGCGCCACTATGGCCACAAAATATTGTGATTTTTTAGCATCAAGCATTATTTCTAGCGGGGTAGCAGGAGAGATAGGAGCACCGAACGCAACGTATTTCAATCAAAGTAAATTAAAATTGACGCTTGGTGAGAACCACTTTTCGTTCTATAAGACAGAGTAGGCAGAAGGAACCTAGGAACCTAATGCTATGACATTCTCTTTAAGACACCGTCGATTCTCGAAATATTTGAGTGGCGTAACTCAATAGGCAATGTCACAAGAATTCGGCGGTAGTCGAACTCACAACCGTCGCGTTTACTGACACACGCTTGCGCCCCTGCACCATGATGGCCTCAAATAATAGACAGTCAAAATAATATTTAAAAAACGATCCCAAACTCAATCAGCATAAATAACACCTAACTAACTAAACAAAATAAGACAATCTAATAACAAACCTCATTGCGATACATAACACAGAACCTTATACGTTGAAATGTTCCACTATCCTTCAGGGAGAAGTCAGTCACGGGGAAATACAAAGGAAAGATTTGTACCAGTGATGTTGCCATAATAGGTACTATTGGACGTTTGAGTACTATAGAATATGAGTGGTAGTGGAGAAAATGAAACTCTATGCGTAGAGTGGTAGAGTTTATTTTCAGGTGGGCTTTAAAGTTTTGTATGCGTGCCCCTATTATGTATCAGACACCACTGTTTTCTATTTTCACCTTGGGTTACCATTTTTGGACTATTTATTTGGAATATATATATTTATTTATTTTTTTTTTTATGGAAAAGACACGGCAAACGAGCGTGCGGGTCACCTGATGGTAAGTGACTACCGCCGCTCACGACCCCGTGCAACCCTTCCACTACTTCACGCCGGTTTTAAATGCCGGTTATATATATATATATATATATATATATATATATATATATATATATATATATATATATATATATATATATATATAAATGTATATATATTTATATTCTGTCTCCAATAGAACCCATAACCATGTCTAGCTGGCTTATTACGCTACGTCAGCCCACTTGTATATATTCAAAGAAATTTAATAAAGATAATTCTACCATAAAATTTTTTTACGACGCCTGAATACGCGTATGTGGGACGTGTATGAATGAACGCAATGGTTTTATCTAATGTTAAAATGCTGTACGTCGATTCGTGATATCCTAGTAAAATTAAATAAAAAAATGCTTGACACCGTATCACTTATCTTTATTCTATTTTTTTAGCATCACTCTGTATCCCGCACACAGACATTGACTATAAGAAGTCTAGTGTTAAGACACTCCGCATGCCATTATCTGCTGAATTCTGAAGGCATTACGTGTTGTGTGGCGGAGTTCAACGCCACCTCGACACCGAACCCACAACCTCTCGCGTTTACAGTTACACACGCTTCTTATTAATAATTATCCTTATCTAGACACCTAAACATAAAAATATCTATATAACCTCTTACTTACATACTTTCAAAAAGTTACCAAATACATCCAAAGAAGGATAAATATTAATATTTCGAAGACGGATAAACCAATAGCTTTGCCACACACTGTGCCCTCAGTTCACGCGAGCACAGCATTACCATACCCCAAAAATATTCTAAACGATATCCAACCATTCTATATAATATTCGGATGATAAAATTGTATATTTATATTGTGTTTGTATTACTTGCTTATATTTTTGTTGTGGTTTGTATTCTTTGTGAAGCTGGTGTAACGTAACTTAAATTACGAAGAAAATCAATTTTGGACTTTTCGAAATCTGATTTTATTTTTTAGATAGGTCAGTAGACAATGATGATAATTTATTCTCATCTCTAAATCACTATATTCCCTCTGCCTCTGCCTTTGCTATGTGGCGGAATGGGATACAGTGTAAAACAAAAAAAAATATGAAAAAATATAAACTTTTAACGCAAAGCCACCAAATCTATTGATGCTGGATTATAATTTCTGTCATTTAATTACTTTTTTTCTAAACGGCCATTAAAGGCTGGAGTCATCTAAACTGAGTGGCAACTGGCAGGGGGAGGCAGCTACAGCCCCTACGCAGCCCCATTCTATTTTCGGCACTTGAGTTATCGTCCAGCAAAACATTGAAGACCTTTTTACGAAAATTCGCGTTCCGTTTTACGACTACCTACTAAGCGCGCTCTGTAAATTATTCAATGAAAGTTTCTTGATACCGCTGGGGGGGTCTTGGGATATTAATTTACGATTTTTTTTTGTGATCTGAAACCTGAATCTTTTCCATACAAATACAATGTAAATACATTGTATTTGTATGGAAAATCTTCTATATGAAAATTTATATTACAATGTTTGGTAACATCACGAAATATACACATCATGATTTATAGGATTTATGACTTAACCAGAATATTACTTTATATTAAATTTTAAATATAGAACACATTTAAATAAATGAAATATTTTTCTACTTAACAAATTTTGATAAAATTTCTTTCAAAACGCTACGATATCTCAATTTTCACTCAACGCATTTCCTTTAACATTTCCAACGCCTAAACCAATGTAATTCACCCTCTATAATGCACTCCACCAAATATTTTCCACGCATACACTTATATACACATATTATTTCATCAAAGTAAAAACAAACTCAAGAAAACATGTACCAAAACAATTTCTTACGAGAGATTTCTAATAATCAACCGTGTTGTATGAACGTAGTGTAGTTCACTTGCCGCTAAATATTGGCGAGGGTGAGTGAAAGGGAGGACTGTATCTTGATCCGAAGCTCCCTATAGCGTACTATGAAAGGACGGGAGGGAATTTTAGGTTAGTGGACATGTAGACATATAGACGGGAACACGGCAAAATTGTTGCCTAATTTATTTCGTCATTGTTTCTTTTGTGCGTGGAGTCATCGTTTTACGTCGTCTTGTGGTATTTCTAAGCTGTGTACATATAGCTAAATGCTTAGATTTGGTGTTAGATTTGTATTTAGTATAGGAGAGGTTTTAAAGTAAATATTAGGCGTTTTTTCGTGTTTGACCACCGGTTGTTGGTAAACAGTGCGGCGTGCGCCCAACGCAACGTAAACATAGCACGTTCACGTGAAAACTATTGGCGGAATACATGAAATTTGTGTTCAAACAGCGACCGGATGTTCATTTAGATTTTAATTGATAAAGCTCAATTTATCTGTGACTAAATCGTGCCAATACAGTTAAGTGTAAATTTAAGAAAAAATAAAATAAAATAAAAAAAAATCTTGTCAAAAAAAAAAAGAATCTCAAATAAAAATATAAGTTGTTTATAGCGTAGCACGTGTGAAACATTGAGTGGGTGAAATACACGAGGTCCCTGAGCCTCTACTATAAGGATCGATAGCATTACGCATTACGCGAGCGAGACACAAACAGACAAAGTTACGCACACCAACGCAACACCCCCCGTGTGTAAGCTTACCCAAAATAAGCCCGCGAAAGCTTTAAAACTAAACCGAATTTATAGAATAAGTACAAGAAAAATAAGATATATAGTACAAAAATATACTGTGATCGATTTTCTTTAATAAATTAAAAATTTACTGTGATAGCTATAGACATGTTGGTTGGCGCGAATTTGTGTAACCCTGTGTTGTTTCCGGGATTCGCGCAACCTGTTAAGATGGACGTGCAAAGTAGACAGCATTCGAATGCAAGTACTATGCCCTCAACGCCTGTCCATTCCTCAGAGAAGAGGTCATCTCCCTTAACTCCTGCTGAGAAGACAGGAGCTCCGCCAGGGGCTGGTAAGGATGCTGTGAAACTTTTCATCGGGCAAATTCCGAGACATCTCGAGGAGAAGGATCTGAGGCCGATGTTCGAGGAGTTCGGAAAGATTTATGAACTAACCGTACTCAAGGACAAGCACACCGGCATGCATAAAGGTAAAATTTCATAGGTTCAATAAAATTTTGCGGGGTAATGTAAGTTATGAATACGTACTCCCAAAGCGGTCAACTTTCGAGTAGTGCGAAAGTTAGAAATTATTTGGTGTGTGCCCTATTTGAAGTTTATATTAGATTTTAAATAGATAAATTTTGTAGAGTTTCTATTTTTTTTGGTTTGATCTAAAGCTACAGGTGTTTTACTGGTTTTAGTTTCCATTCTCTATATGTGAGTTCTTCGTGTTGATGCTTTGAAAGCAAATTTTAAATAAACTAGAAAATTTGGCAACAAGACTGAGGTCAGTCATGGCGAAGGGGCACAAGCGTGTGACAGTAAACGCGACAGGTTGTGGGTTTGATTTCCATTTGAGGATATGAAATATTCTATATTTTCATTTTTTCCCTCTGATAATGAAGCAAGGCACGGCGCGGTTAAATTCTGTCACTTAATATATAAAGTTTCCAGAATTCAGCGGAGGGTATCCTAATGGGAACGGTGTGTTACCTTTGCCTGCCCTGCAGTGTACCTTCGTACGGCGTTATGCTAAAAAAAAATTAATACCCAGTTAAGACATTAAAGAAATTAAACAATATTTCGATAATTAAGGTTATGGTTTCAGAGTATATCGCTGACAAACTTTATGACACGAAATTTTTATAGACATATTATATAGTAGATATGTATAGGTATAGTAGATATCTGAAATTGAAAACCTTCTTGGGAACTTTCGTCAGTTACAAAAAAAATCCAAACCGTACAATCTACCTTTATTATCACAATATTACATATCAGCGTAAAATAAGAAGGTCTCGTGACCAAACAGTAAAATACTTAATTCATTTTGCTAGCGTGAATTGTCGTCACGTAGGCTACAATTTATAGTCAACTTGCATTAAAAAGAAATATGGACTTTAGGAAATGGCTTCGACGCGCTATGTGGTTAATTTCTATAATTTATTTTCCCGCCCATAGCATGGTAAGCTGAGGGAACGCAGTGTTAGAACGCTCCGTTCCCATTGAGATACTTTTGTTACTCAGTTTGCTCCTAATTCGCTAGGCATTGCATGTTGAGTGGCGGAACTCATCGCTGCGTTTTGGTTTGTTACCAGAGCGAGAAAAGGAAATATTATATATTTTTTCTGCGTGTCTGATGGTGGCTGAATCTATATATAAAACACTTTTTCAACACTGTATCTTACAGGTAACGCACAGACAGACTTAAAAATTGAAATTTAGCTCAAAAGTAGCTTAGCGAGTGCTGGGATTTAATTACTAAAGGATTTCACGATATCAAGACAGGTGTTCAATAAAATATTTTTAATAGTCTGAATTTAAATTTTTATAAAAATCGGTGGCGATTTAAAGATTTTTCCATATAAACTTTCAACCCCTTATTTGAACGCTTAGGGGGTGAATTCTAATAAACCATGAAACACGTGTTCAATGAAACATTTTAAAGAGTCTGAATTTCGAATTTTATAAAAATCGGTGATTATGTAATATTTAATAATATATGTAATATTTAGTAATATTTAATAAATCTAAATAGAAGATTATGTAATATTTTTAGATTCGTGCTTCATCCCGCTCATTATTCGCTTTCCATCTATATTTCAGATATTGAATGTTAAGTGGCGTACCTCAACGCCGCTTGGTATTGGAAGATTGAGGAGATAAAGATAATTTTCGTTAGAAGGAAGAATTCATTTTCGTTAGAAGGAAGAATTCATTCTCGCTAGAAGGAATAATTCATTCTCGCTAGAAGGAATAGGATTAGGGAGTGGAGTGTTTTAATACTACCCTACGACATGCGGTATAAGGCGCGAAGCTAAAAAAATAGATTCTTTCTAGACAAAAAATACATAGCACGGTGTAGATTTTCGCCATACAACACTTAATATCGTAAAAACTGGGCGGAATGAGGCTCAACACAGAGTTAAACAATGCGTGATACAGCGTGAAGCTTAAAAAGTTTATGCTAGTTTATTAGGTATAATGAAATTATGATTTCCATAAGCGGAACGCGTTCAATGTTGTGTAAAATATTTTCAGCTGATTGATTTTGTATGAAAATTTGAACACAAATAGAATATGATCAAGATAATATAACATAACGCCAAATATGTTGTTCACGCCATCGAGGCGCAGTGGCACATATCTGATTCTAGAAGCGGTTGTTGTGGATTCTATTCACATTTGGGGGAAATTACAATTTTTATTGCTTCGCTTTAGTATTTTGGCAAATTGCGTTTTTAAATTCCACTTCTCAACATGACTTTTCGGAAATTGGATCTGTTTTTGGGGATTAGAGATTAGAGATTTTGCATGCCCTTCTATTTGAGAGATACTGCTTGGAGCTAAAATTTCAGCACGTAGTGACGCAATAATAAATTTATTTTTAACAAATAAAAAACTCGACTTCAAACAACGAATAAGAAGTAAAAAATAAATTTATATAAAGTAAAGCGTACTTTAAAATAAATCAGCTTCACGCTGTATACCGCACACTGCAGGGTAGGCAAAGGGAACGTAGTGAAAGACACTCCGTTCCCCATTTTCTGCCGAATTCCGGAGGCATTGCGTGTTAAGTGGCAGAACTCAACGCCGCGCTTATCCTTCGACACCAGAGCGAAGAAAATGAAAACATAAATATAAGTAAATATTTCATCTCCTCGAGTGGGGATCGAACCCACAACAAGTCGGTTTATAGTCACACTTTGTGCCGCTGCGCCACGACCGGCCTTTGATTTTGTTAAACAAAAATAATTAAAAAAGATTTTATAATTTTGAAGTCGGTGTCGGCTAATGCTTCCACAATCTTACTCCAATACTGAATTACTAAGCCTGTTTGATTTACTTTGAAATTGAAATAAAAAAAATCGGTCCCTCCAGTCAAAGTTCTGAGATAGCAAACATAAAAAAATACAGTCAATTTGATAACCTCCTTTTCTTACAGAAGTCGGTTAAAAAGAGAGAAAATATATAAAAATATGGTATACAAAAATATTGTACAAACAAAACGACGCGACAGCAATAAAGTGAAAACTCCCTTTCGAATTACAAAACGTTCTTGCGAGAGTCGGCAAGTGACAAATTAGATACCCATATTTTTTTATTTCTACGCACTTTGTTTAGAAAACTCAATTTACATAGCTGCCGTTGTTGTTTCACATAAATTGTAATAATGAGGCATATTTTTTGGATCACGAAAGTATTTTCTTTATTGTCTCCAAGGAGTGAAACAAAGTGATATGGGAGTGAAAGTAGGGTGACTTGAATGTGAATTGCCTGCTGTACGCAGATGATGCAGTGCTTATCGCATCATCAGAATGCGAGTTGCAGGCATTGGTCACCACTCTGAAAGAAGAGTGTGCATATAATGGTCTAAGCCTCAATGCGAATAAGACAAAGGTTCTGATTTTTGAACGAGATGAAGAAAGGACGGAATGCAAGATCAGTGTAAATGATAAGATATTAGAACAGGTGAATGAAGTGGTATATTTGGGAAGTATGTTCAGTAGAGATGGAAGATACGAGATGGATGTGGAAAGGCGTATTGCTGCCGGTAACAAGGTTAACGGAGCCTTGGCTGCATTGATTAGACGGCGAAACGTACAGCTGCGCGTTTGGCAGTACACAATGCAGTTTTGGTACCGACCCTGTTATACGGCAGCGAAACGTGGGTATTACAGAAGAAGAATGAAAGGAAGATGAATGCTGTGGAGATGCGATCTCTTCGTAAGATATGCGGAGTCAGCCTAGCTGATCGAATCCGCTATGAAGAGGTACACAGAATGGCAGGTACCAGCGAGGATGTCACGGTGAGAATGAAGAAGGACGTGCTCAGCTGGTATGGGCACGTCGAACGAATGAGTGATGAAACAATGGCAAAAAATATTTATGATGGAAAAGTGAGTGATAAGAGAGGTAGGGGGAGACCTCGGTTGACCTACGAAAACACAGTATCAAAGATACTGGAGGAAGGTCACGTAAAAAGCATGAGGATCCCCCGGAGGGCATGTATGAAGAGGTTGATGACAGTGGACGAGGCGAAAGAGGTATGTAGAGACCATAGCTTTTGGCGCTCCGTTCTCTCTGACTACCCCGCTAGGGATAAAGCGTGAAGCTAAGTTAAGTTACCAAAGTACTTTGTATATATGCATATATATTTTCGAGACATATCGTTCTCAGTGGCGGAATTCACCCCCGTGATTTGTTTAACTACCAGAGCAAGAGAAGAAAAAACACCACTACGGCCTTCTTTATAATTAAGTATTTATACAACTTTTCTACTTTGTCTTTAAATGTCAGTAAAAATAAAAAGTTAAATTAAATTTTTATATCAGTGTAAAATAATGTGCTAAATTGTTACATTTTCTTCGTATTTGCAATGAAGTTGCTAGGTTTAGTATTATCCATTATTGACGTTATAACATCTATCTATATAAATCGATGAACGTCGATGTCTAACCCGGAGAAGAACCGGACTAACTCGGAGAATAACATGAGCATTGTCACGTACCGCCTGAGCCGTGTGTGCGAGCGAGAGCGCGGCACAAGCAATGGAGAGGCAAGATCAGCCTAAGTGTTCGGTTTGTGACGTATCTATTCATATATTGTTACTTATAATTAAATAGCATTTTGTCACTTGTAATTGATCTGCATAATTTAACTAATTTCTTTTACTTATTTGACTAACGAATAAATAAATATAAATTTATCGAAAAATGAATATTCTTTGTATTTTACAAAATAATTATAATTCAGAAAGATAATAATTAAATTCAGTTCAATAAAGTATGCGTTATCGTGTAAAACGATTTTACATTTTATAATCTAGACTACACTCGTCTTAACATAATTTAAATGTCTTCTGGGAAATAAACACATTAAAAATTAATAACTTTAACATTACAGAGTAAGAATCGAACCCATAATCATTAATTTTCGCTGTGTATATTACTTTCTCGAACATTACAATAACAGGTTATGAATTGTTTAATCAAAAATATCACCCTTTGATAAGGAAAAGGGTTACAAGGGTTTGTTGATGATTTCATTTTAAAGGGTACCCAACACAACAATTAGGTAAAAACTGTACATAACATTATTGGCGTCGCACTTTGTCAATTTTTAATTTATTATATTTATACATAATGTTTTTTGTAATCAAATGTAACTGTATTGGCGCTAGGGTACAAGAGTGCGATTGTAAACGCGACTGTTGTGGGTTCGATTCTCTTACAACACGAAGTTTAAAGTAAAAAAAATAGACAGTGGTTTGTTTGTAAATGACAGGCGTTTGGATGTAAATGCGACTGTTCCCTCACTCCAGGGAATAAATAATTTTCATTTTCGAGCACTGGTGACACAAAGTTGTGGCGTCGAAATTTTATCATTAAACATAAATCTAGGAATAATTGGAGAACGGAGTGTTTTGACACTTCCTCTGCCTACCCTGGCAAGAACGTATGTGGGATACAGCGTGAAACTATTATTATGTAAAGTTTAATATTTGTTTAGCTTCACGCAACTACCATACATAGCAGGGGAGACCAGCAAATTCTAGTACTAAGACATTAAAAAGTTCTTTACTTTCCAAACTTTATAAATCTATTGTATGTTAAGAGGCGGACACCGTCCTTCCACTCAACACCGTCCTTTATCTTTTTAGACCGGGAAAATAAAAATATTCATTTCCTTAGTGGGGATTTAACTTTCAATCAATGAGGCGTGGGTCGGTCAATTTTAGAGGCATTGTGTATTGAATGAAGTCAACGCCGTCACCTTTTCATATCACTATGGTAACGAATTAAAATATTATATTACCTCCAGCGGCATTCAAACCAACAACCGTCGGGTTAACAGACAGACAATATGCGCCACGTTACCAAATTTAAACTTAAATATTGAGGCTATTATTGTTTAATTTAAAATCAGTTATTAAAAAAAATACAATTCTGTAAAATTAATGAACAAACTACTTAAGTACTTAAAAACGTAACATTCATAAAAACGGCTATAATATTTTAAGTGACTTACAGTTTCGTTTACTTTTATTTATTAAAAATAACTCTTGAAAATTATAGGTTAAATCGTATTTAAATTTTAATAGCCATTCGTGAGATTGAACTTAAAACGCTATAAAGATATTATATTCAATAAGAAATGAAATTGTTTCACGCAAGTTATTTCAAACGATATGTTATACCTAAAGAAAAGTAGTTAGTAGAGTGACTGTAAACGCGACAGATTGTGGGTTCAATGCCACTCGGGGAAAAAAATATTTAATATTTTCATTTCCTCGCTCTGGTAATAACGTAAAGTCCGACAAGAGGGAAACATAAGTGTCTTAATAGGTACATAGCCTCTTAAATTTAAGTCCCAGGTTCCCTCTACCTACCCTGCTATGTATAGGTGTATCCTACATATAGCTGAAAATATATGTAGAAAGGTATATATAAAATTGAAGTAAAAAATATATATAATAAATATCAAGTTAAAAAATATATCGAAAAGTATTAGTATTTGATAATGAATTTAGTATTCGTATTATTTAATTTTGTAATGTATGTGTTTATAAATAAAAATCATAGAAAACAGAATAATTCTGTTTTCTATGATTTTTATTTAAATATCGCTTACTTTGTTAAGACAAAGGGAGATATTGGGTTCCGTTATTCTAAAAGGAGAAATAGAAGTAAGACACTCATTCATCACAGTAAACACAGACATTTGTGCGTTGTTGAATTGCGAAATTTACGCTGCGTTTTTTATTACTAATTTAATTTAATTTAATATTATTACCTATTAACCCTAGTGCGAATCGAACTCACGATCATCGTACACAGTCAGACGATGTCCCTACGACACAACGACCTCTAATTTTCATATTAACATTATCACAATACTTTACTTTTATTATAAAATGCTTTCAACCCACTTCTACATATATAACGCTGAATGCCCTATTAATACCTAATTCAAAGTAATACCAGTGAAACGTAAAGCAGCGGTGTGTCAACAAAACATGTAATAATTCCGAACAATCTCGTATTAGCGCCCCTCGAAATTCCATATCCACGGTGCGAAAAACAAGAACCCTCGACGGTAGAGACTTTTCACTTTGCTTTTTAGTATTTGTGGCGCGTTTAAATTTTTTAATTAAATTTAAATGGGACGTTTATGTCATCGTGTCGATAATAACTGACGGCAAAAAAAAGTATCTTCACTTCTTTTACCGTATAGCGATGTAGGATACCGAACCAATTTCGTTCTCAGCTTGCTAATTTTCGTGACGTATTTAATGTCTTGTCGAGTGGTGGAACTTAACACCGCGCGTTGCTACCAGGGCAGGGATATGAGTAATACATAATACATCGTGCCTTGTGCCCAAACTGGCTGGTGCACCGCACTCAAAGTAGAATATGATAATTGGTCTTTCAAAATTGGGCTGTAAATTTGAAATAGAATATGCTTAATTCTCAGAGTCATAAACCTGAGACTTCCTTTACTAATACTCTCTGAAGAGTTCCACTAACTAGGTTCTGGCCATCATCAGACCAATTGACGATACTATGATACAATAATTACAAGTTGATTGAATTCAATTCCTTAGATTTTTATTATATAATTACAAAATTATATTTAAGTTACAACTCTATCCAACGTGCAATCTCTTACATCGTATAATATGTAATATCAACAAAAAACATGTGCGTGACGTCACTAGTACCTATTTCTCAACACAATAAAACGTTCGCCCGTATATAAGTGTCAATGAACGCATCTCACCTTTATATAACGGTTAATCATTATTTAAGTATTTTTTATTTTCCTTATCATCTACATATAAATTCCAGAAGGGAATCTAGTACTAAGACTGTCCTGTCTCCACATTACCAACAGTCTAGAATATTGTGTATTGATCTTTTTAAACAAACCGGAGCAAATTTTAACGAATTTTAAAGTAATTTCTTTTTTCTCGCTTCGACAATACAAAGCGCTGCGTTGAGCTCCGCCACTTTTACATAGGATGTCTTGATAATAAATATATAACCACCAAGTATATATATATATGAAACACTTTAACCATACCACTACAGTGTAGTTTTATAATAAAACATATTTTGCTTGATTATAATAGACTACTTTCTCTATATCATACAAGCGGCTCGTTGGTCTAGGGGTATGATTCTCGCTTTGGGTGCGAGAGGTCCCGGGTTCAAATCCCGGACGAGCCCAACTTTTTATATTAATTTTTTATTTTACAATTAAAAAAAATATACAATTTAATGTAATGCTAGAATAGAATATGTTTTCTTATTAATGTTATTGATAGCGAATGTTATCAATCCTCGTCGTATTGACATGGTCATATAAGAATAAAGATATGTTTTTTATAACTTCCTATAATTTATCTAAGTCTTGACTGGCGTGGTGAAATAAAAATAATGTATATAAGACACATAGAGGCCGTCGTGGAGTAACGACACGAGCGTGTGATTATAAACGTGATGTTTGTGGGCTCGATTCCTACTCATAATTAAATATTTTCTCGCTCTGGCAACGAGAGAAAACACGGCGTTAAGTTCCGCTACATCGCCTCGAGAATACAACGGAAATTGAGGAACAGAAGTATCTTTGGGATCCCTCTGCTTTGGAATCCCTCTATCCTGTTATGTGCGGGATACGGCGTGTAGCTAAAAATAACAAAAAATGTATAGATTTTATACTAAATGAACTATTTAACTGTACAATTGAGTGTAGTATAGTGACACTAAATATTCATTGAACTCACCAAAATTGTTAATATAGAACAAAATGAAATATAAAAATATTTTTACTAACGGAATAGCAATTGCACCTGAATGCAATTTTATATTTTAAATGTAGGCGTTTTTTTGTTTTAATATTTATTTATATTTAGTATCATGAGAAGTTTTATTTCCGCATCTATTACACATCTTATATGAAACTCTTTTACTAGATTGGTCGCATATATTTAGAATTATAAATTTTTCGAAGCGATCGTTTCGAACACTATGCTGTAGTTTATAGTCACTACTACAGTGTCAGAGGTTACATCCGTTTGTGGGATATAAGCAAGATGAGGAAGAGGAGGAGGAGGAGTAGTCAGCAGTCAGAGAATTTGTGTGATCACATAGTCAAACACATCTATTAGTGAAATAGTCATACAAATATAACCAGCTGTGACAAGGACGGGATAGGAGTCAAAAAATCATAAAATATGTGACGTCACACAATCATATTTTTATGATCACTTAGTGAAATTGACACACAAATGTGACAAGCTGTGACAAGAATGGTAAAGGAGTTACAAAATCATAAAATCCGTGTGTTATAACTAATTAATGGATGTCCCTAAGGGCTGAATTTTTTTATTTAAATAAGAGATGACTGCTCCTTCTGTTTTGAAGGACAAAGATACAATTATCATAACACTTATTGTAGTGCTATCCACGAAAGGGATACAGCGTGAAGCTAACCAATTGTTATAGTAGTAGTTTTTAGTTTCACCCTGTATTCCGCATATAGCAAAGTGAGCGGATGGATTCAAGTGACAAGACATTTTTTATTTCATATAAATTATAAAAATAATATACTCCAAAGAAATATAAGACAAATAGCAAAAAAAGAATAGCATTTTTAAAATAACACACAAAACAAAAACATTTCACATCTAAAGATATTTGGCTCAACAAGAAGCTAATTAGGACGAGACCTACACGTTTAATTATTTATCCTGTCACTTCGTGATGTAAAACCACTATTTTCACTAACGCAAAAGGAATATTTAAATAAAATACGCCCCTCATATAATGTGAGTGAATTATTCAGTGTTTTTTTTTTTCTCTTATGCTTCGGCTACACGCTTTATCCATAAATGAAGAATAAATAATTTATTGTCAAGACACTCCGTTCTTTGTTTCCGCCGAAAAAGACATAGCGTTTTGAGTGGCGAAACTCGATGTCAATATCTGCTTTACTGGTGTAAAGAAATGCAAAACAATGAAATTCTTTTAAGTAAGAATCGAACGTACATGCATTGCGTCACAATGACACAAACCGACTTGTTAATAGCACAAGCTCGAAAATATTTAATTTAGGTAGAATGAAGCAGAGAAAAATCTATAAGAAAAATACTTAAACAAAAATGAGTAATTTGCATCACATTTCTTGTGTTAAAATCTCTCTATAAAGTAATTTTAATAGCAACATCTCTGTAGCCATTTTTAAATTGAATAATGCACCTTCAAAGGACTGTACACCATTAGGTATACACTAGGTTCTCATTTTGTGAAACTAATTAATATGCTTATTTAACACTAGGATCCCAGGTTCCCTCTGACCACTCCTGTTGTGTACGAGTGTATCATATGTATCGCGTATTTCTGCAAAATAATGCAAAATTTAGCTTTTTTTCATACTCATCTTAAATTCGGTTACGTGACAATCGCTTTAGGCAAGTTTTCGCCTTTATTATATTTGGCACGTTATAGAGTGAACTGGGCTACGATAGCTCTTGAAGGTCGCGTTACTTACGTAAACTTTTATTTATTTTTATGTACACGTAGGCCGTTGTAGCGCAGCGGCACAGTATCTGACTGTTATGCGTCGTGGGTTCGATTCCCACGCGGGAGAATTTATTATTTATATTTCTTTCGAAGTCGGCCAATAAACACGATGTGTATCGAATATTGATTGGAGTTAGAGGAACGGAAAGCTTCCCTCTTTCTACTCTGGTATATGCGGGACACAACGTAAAGATATAAAAAAAAATGTTTTAAAAAAATTTATACGAAAACCATTGTGGCACAGTGGAACAGATTCAATTTTTACATGACGGTAGTGGACTCGGGTCCGTTAATTATATATATAGATAGATATTTCATTATCAATATGAGCGAAAAATATTATATATTGGGGCGAAATTCTTAAAAGGTTCCTAAGAAATGTTAATAATTTATTTTAAGAAAAACTTTGATAATAAATATGAAAGTTATATTAAATTACGTTAATTGTACGAAATTATTTGATTAAGCAGAGAGAACTTCATGTTAAGTTTTTTTACTTAATTACGTATCTTTACCTAATTGTAAATTTTTGTTCACTAAATCACGGAGTTCAATCCTGCGTTTCGTCTGTACTTGAGTACAACCATTATTATTATAATATATGTAGAGCTTCCAAGCTCCATATTTTGTGTTAACGAATGAATAGAGCGGTTCAAAGAACAAAATAGCGTTTTACTTAAAGCGAAATAAAGCTTGAAAAAAAAACAAAGGCAGTTTTCTGCTCGACTGAACGAAAATGATGCCCGTGTGACCATTTTTACATAGGAATAGGCGATTTCAGTTTAATAACAGTTTATAAACTGAAGTACAAAAAATTTGAGACTTTTTAAATATTTGCGTATATAAAATTTAGCTTACAATATTTTTAAAAAAAATTTCACAAGCTAACTTGTTTTTAAAATTATATATTTTTTTTCAATTGATCGATTAAAGAAAGGCAATCAGTATTTATCTTTAATTTAAGTTAGCAATAAAATATAAAATTGTTTTCTTGTCTTCTATCTTTTCCTTATAGTTATCATCTAGTGTCAAAACACTATTCTTCAATTTTTCTTCCAAGTTTTTTAATTTCTACTTTTTTAGTTTTTTGGGCCATCCAGGACATTGCAGGGTAGGTAGATGAAATCGGGAAATCTAGCGTTGTGACACTCCAGTCCCTAGAGTGATACTTTCCGTGCTCTCCGCTAAATTCTTGAGTCATTGTGCTTATTAACTTCATATTAAATTATTATTTTCGTAAATTATTATAAATTCTACTTCTCTTTTGCTTACCTATAATAATGAATTTATACGGACTCCTCAATGTGAAATTCCACCTCACACTTGACCGGTTTCCTAAATACACTTTCAATTTAAAAAGTTAACCATCACATTAAACCATTCAGTTAAACTTAGGTTACATTATTCAATTGTCGAGATAGTCGTATTGGGTAGTCGAAGGATATAAATGATTATTACAGTTTAGTCTCAGAACACCTGAGCGTCTAAAAGCTTTTTTACAACAGAGCGATTAGAGCGCTCATTCAATATATTTTAGTTTGTAGGGGGATATTTAAGTAAGTATTTGAGAATATTTTTGTTTGAATATCGTAATAAAACGTATTTTTTTTTCTTATTTACTATATTTAATCTTGTTTTATTTTTACTTTAGCTTAATTACGATTAATAGGCATAAAGAGCTTGTTTTTTCTACTTTTAGTACAAATTTCGAAACATTGCATGTCGGGAACTACACTCCACAGTAGGCAAAGAGAAACCAGTGTCAAGACACTCCATTTCCCCCCTACAAATTCGACAACTCTAACATTATTGCCAATATTGCATTACACATGTAAAAATAAAAAAAAACCTTACCTTTCACATGTAACATTCGCAAAAAAACGCCACCGCTTTATTGGGATGTAAAATGAACCGTTAAGCCGCTCCATCGAGATTCTGAAAGCTTGCGAGTAAAAAAGTGTTAATGATGTGCTCCTTGAGCTCCACTGAAATGTCATGAGGATCGTTACATCGCTTATGTTCTCGCGACTATATACGACTGTCTATATTTGTGTTTGACTTCTGTGTACTCTACTTTTTTGTGTAGAGTTGAAAAGTGATGACACTTTGATATTTTTTTGGACATTTTTTTTATTTTAGGGAAAGATATAAAAATTTAAAAGTAGCGGGGCTCAAATGCGCGAATCCTCCAATAAGAAGTATAAGTATTTTGGTGTGTTTAGACGTAGGAGGTACAGCTCAGTGGCACTTGGATGGTTTTCAAGAGACATGGGTTAGGTTAGGGTTCTAAGGCATTAAATTTTTTAATCGATTTCCGAAAATAGATTGATTCCTATCGAGTAAAGAACCAATACTTAGTTCCTTCGCTGACGCTTGATACTAAGTTCTCTTTAAATTAAATTTTAAGTTCTTGTTAAGCTACTTAAAAGGTAAGGTAGGACGATCGTGGCGCAGGGGCAAAAGTGTGCGACTGTAAACGCGATAGATAGGTTGTGGGTTCGTGGAAATGAAATATTTAATATTTTAATTTTCTCTCTTTGGTAACGTGGTACAGCGTTGAGTTGGGTTCAACCACTCTACAGGAGATGACTCCAGAATTCGGCGCAGAGTGGGGGTCAACGAAGTGTCCTAACAAAGTTCCCTCAGGTTCCCTCTTTATATGTGGGATACAGCGTTCAACTAAAAAACAAGGCTAACTTGGAGTTAGACTAAACAGAGAATATCTCTAAATGGCTGCGAAATGCCAAAAGTAAAAGTATTGTTTTATTGGCTAGTACACTTGGCCTGAATCCAATGGGCGTGGAATCGAATCCTACTTGTTTTAAATTGTATATATTACAGTGAAATACTATGCCTATAAGCCTCAGCCTAGCTTTATTTTTTTGATAGGTAAAAGTTCACTTAACGATTGATGCATTTATATGAATTTAAACCATTACTTATTTGTATAAAAAAAACCGAACAAGCGCTAGTAGGGCTCACTCGCCGAAGGTTGTTTAATAACCTGGAGGTCTCGAGTTTTTTCTGAACTTTCATCTGTTTCCTCACTTGAACTAGCAGCTTGGTTTTAAACCAAATTTTGGCCCCCTTTTAAGGTTATTATTCTTAAGATTTAACCACAAACTATATGAGACTTCATATTTTTTCCTGTACTTGTATTCCTGTAGATGCTAGCTACGAAATTTAATAATTCTCTCTGCCGGAAGCACTCTTTTAATTTTGATTTCCCTTATGGTCTCGAATTATGCACATTTTGCGATATAAACGGCCATGTCTATTTTTTAAGTAAATGTAGAAATGCGATTTTACAAAAAATCTAGAGACGTAGAGCTGAGTATATGGTTTGAATTTCAACCCGATATCTCCAAGCGTTCTTGAGATAAACGATCTTGACAGATTGACGGACGGACCGACAACAAAGTGAGTGAGGGTTCCTTTTTTCCTTAACTGATACGGAACTCTAAAAATTTATTACACAGAGAACAATAAATTTTCTTATTATTTAATTCATTTATAACCTTATATTAAAGTAGCTCATTTAGAAATGCTTATAATAGTTATAAAATTACGACACAATCGCCCAGTGTTAAGACGCTCCATTCTTCATTTTACGTCAAATTTTAGTGTTAGTGACGTAGCTCAACGACATATGATGTCTTCTCACCACATGACATCCATCCACATCACCACGTCGTACCCACAATCGTCACGCTTACAGTCAGGTGCTATACGTACGTACCGTCTTCGCCGTTTATTATATTTATTAATTATTAATTGAATGCAATATTTTATTGAAAAACTTTGAATAAACCCTATTAAAGTTATTTTCACTTAATCTCAAATTTCGATCTATAATTTTAATGTAGGTAAAAAAAAACTTCTTCACGCTGTGTTCCGCACACAGTAGGGTAGACAGTGGGAACCTAGGGTTAAAACACTCCGTTCCCAACTTTCTGGTGAATTCTGGAGGCATCGCGTGTGGCAGAACTCAACGCCGCGCTTTGTCCCGACACAGCGAAGATATGGAATTATAAATTATAAAATAAATATTTCATCCCCTCGAGTGGTGATCGAACTCACAATCAGTCGGTTTTCACACTTTGTGCTTCTGCGCCACGACTGGCCTCTATGTAGGTACTAATATATAATAGAAACAATTTTTTTATCTTACCATGGGATTTAAACCAATACTTACAATCAACCTTTATAATAAACTTCTGCTACACTGCAAGTACTCTTTACCTAAAACACTTCAAAGTTAATTAACAAATCTATAAGACTATTGAATATCCATAGATTTCTGTATCAATTGAGGCATTTACGGAGCGTTAATAAAGTGCCTCTTGACTTAACTCCATGAGGCTTAATTGTCTCATACGGCTTGCGGTAGACCGCAACTTGCATAAGCATGCGTTATGCATTTATAGAGTGCTGCACATATATATAGTTTTTAATATGCAATAAGAAATTAGTAATTTGTTTACGGAAAAGACAACGTGCAGCTGAAAATCCGCAATTTAGAAATCTGAAATCTGCCATGTATTCTAGGAATATTTAGGATCACTAAAGGATTTATCAATTCCAATTACGTCTTATAATATCACGTAAACCACGTAAAGGAAGGTGCAGGCGGCAATCAACTATGTTCGGTGCTAATTTCACGCTGTATCCCGCATATACCAGGCTAGGTAGAGAGAACCTGGAAACCTAGCGTTTTCCACTTTTAAACGAATTCTGCAGGAATTGTGTGCCGAATGATGAAACTCTACGATGCACTTTGCCTCGTTAAAGAGCGAGGAAATGAAAATATTACATATTTCATTTCTTCGAGTGGGAATCGAACCCACGCACTATGGCTGCCCTCTAAGCTTAAAACATTTATAGATAAAAAAAGAATATAGTTTGTGCTTTACTTGCCGAAGTTGCTCTTATTTCCTTTATTTTGTGAAAAATCTTTTATACTCATTCAAAATAAATATTGTTTGAACGCTACGACATTATATAGATAGACCGCTGTAGAAGGTGCGTAGCGCGTAGAGTTACGACACGAAACTATATAACTTACTTACCTATAGTATTATAAATTGGACAATAAAAAGAGTTAACAACACAAAAATATAAATATAATAAAAAGACATTTAATAGAAACTTCTTCTTCGAAAATATTAGGAAAATTGAAATAGTTTTATATTTATTTTATATATATATATATATATATATATATATATATATATATATATATATATATATATATATATATATATATATAAATACAGCGAATAAATTAATTTAAACGTTAATAATATATTCTATTTATATAGTATATTTGTCTCTACCTTCTCGCGTTACGTTTCATTTCGAGATGTGTGTTGAGTGAACCTTGCGATGTTTCGATCTTTACTTTCAGGCCTGTCTACAAACATTATTTTCGGTGCCGGAACTTAACAATGCATTTTATTGAACAGATTAAGTCAAAATTTTATTATAAAAGCAACCACACCCTATAGGACTCAGCCTCTTTACTAAATAAATAAATAAATCAGCTTCACGCTGTATCCCGCACACTGCAGGGTAGGAAGAGAAAACGTAGTTAAAGACGCTCCGTTCCCCACTTTCTGCCGAATTTCGGAGGCATTGCGTGTTAAGTGGCAGAACTCAACGCCGCGCTTTTGCCTCGACACCAGAGCGAAGAAATGGAAATATAAATTTAAGTAAGTATTTCATCTCCTCGAGTGGGGATCGAACCCACAATCAGGCGGTTTACAGTCACACTTTATGCCGCTGCGCCACGACCGGCCTCTAGCCTCTTTACTATCGCAGCTAAAATGGATCCGCCATATTTGGACTATTAGTATGAATTATAACGAGTCTCTATCAAACTACATAGAAAAGTTTCTACCATATATCTCCGTAGATCCAGGTTGTAGCGGCAGAAAAATTCAATTAAGATAGAGCATAGTGGACAAACAAGTTTGTATATCACTGTTTTATCTAACTCTGGGGGGTGTTACGGGGAATAATGTTTCACTCAGCTTTGTAACAACGATATCACGGTAACTAAACTAATAAAGAAACTTTTACCTTATCTTTATGAGTAAGCTTAGAGTATCCCACTATAGTTTTGAGCTAATATGAAAAAGTAAAATTCAAAATAAAAGCTTTTGCAACTTAGAATATAGCTTATAAATCACATATCTAACTGTAAAGCTTGCAAATGCTCAAACTCTTAAAATGAATAAAACGAATTTAGTCTTAAGATCTACACTTTTTTCCATTATAACCAAATTTCATACAAAAGGCGGAGAAAACGGAGACTTAAAAAAACAAAGTTCACGCATGCGCAATACTAGTGACGTCACTTGGCCGTACCACGCTGTCAGTCGTGCCTCCACCGGCCGCGCGCTAGCACAGTAACGCGCGCCGCCGCGTCCACATCACATCACGTAAACAAAAATATAAACACGCCACAATGTACACCCGCTACTTATGATATACCGGCGTTGGATTTAAAAAAAACGTGTATTTATTTCGTGTTTGGATGTATTCATTTCGGTAGTGTGTTTAAAAAAGTTTCGAAAACGTGTCTTTTTAGTGCCATTTTTTCTATAAATGTAGAGCTAGTTATAGATTCGATTACTCGCGAGTACAAATTTAAATATCCATTGCCTTCTTGCCTCTAAATAGTTTAGGCTTAAAGTTAGACGCGCTAGAGTTAGATTTAAGTGTAAAATTTAATACATTAGGTAAATACAAAACATTATCGATGTCGCTACTCTGCGGAGGTAAGTGTCCTCGTAAAATTTCAACTTGCCGTGTGAACCATATCTAATACGATTTTCCCGCATTTTCTACAGTAAATAAAATTGGAAGCCGTTAACCTTAAAGTTTTAAGGTCATTAATGTTAAATATCAAACGTTAAGACATAAATGCTACATTATTGAATTGACCACGTTAGTGAAATTCAAAGAACAAATGAAGAAAAAAGGAATGATATATCACTAAACATCATGTAATATCCAAAATATACGCAAAAATTTAATCAATGCCAATAATAAAACAGCTTCGAAGGTATGACAAGCCGGTACTTTCCTTACCGACTCTACAATAAATAAACGTAATTTTCCACGTAGGCGTGAAATAAGAAAAGATAGCCTTTATATATTCGCATGTATTCGATTCTTTATTCACATACTACCTTACCGTACCTAAACATATAGATGTGAAAACATACAATTGAAAGTTTAAATTATTTTATTTTTATGAAAGAAGCTTAGAAGTATTTTATTTAGTATACTCGAAAGAAAAGAAACAAATATTTATGTAAAATCTATAAATATATTTAATGTAAATATGTATAACAATTTCCTGAATAAAAAAAACATATATGTAGAAGAAAGTTATCAAAATTAAATAAATAGAGGGGACTTAGAATCGTTTACTTAAAATTCCTGCGGGATCGGGAATGCGATCTATGACTCGTTAAATTAAATTTATAATGTAATTTTCTAATTATAATTAGTTCATTTTAAAATGTAACATTAAAATTGTTTTTTTATAATGCAACGAGTGTTTTCTAGTAAATTAAAACAACCCAGTGATAGCGCATTCTGGTGGGCCTCATTTGATAACGGAATGCTGACTCCAATGTACAACATAATCTTGATTTAAAAGTCATTGTATGGTTATAAAATTTTATTTTTCACCGTCGTGGCAAAGCGGCACCATGAATGACTGAAATGTGGCAGTTGTGGGTTTGATTATGATTTATTTTGTTTTCACTAAAACATAAAAATTTCAAAAATTAAAATTTAGGAACGAAGTGTATTTATTATATTTTTTCAAATCGTAATGTTCATTTCTAATTACAGAATTATTGAAATTTTATTAATAAAGATTTATATTTTACATATTCAACAAAAATAAAATTAACTTCGAGTCTTGGCAAATATAAAAAAAAAAGAAATAGGATCTTAAAATATAATAATTAATTATTGTACTTTTAACTTTATTAATTTTTGAACATTCACGCGGTATCACGCATGACGAATCCTAGTGTTGGGAAACTCCGTTCCCTGCGTTCCGCCCAATTTCCGAGATATTGCGTGTTAAGTGTATACGCAACACTTTATTTTGATATCCGTCGATCATCGCCGTGGTAGTTGTTCGTGGAAAATTAAAGTAGTTCATTTCATCAGATAAATAAATTGGAGTCTTTTCTAATATATGCTTAAGAAGAGCAGCAGAAATACATTGACACCTAATTATTATAAGTGAAAAATTTAGCAAGACATTAAGATCTGACCGTAGATGCGATATAAGAGAGTTCGATCCCCACTCGGATGATTATTTTTTAATTTTCCCGTACTGATAACAATCACTACGTTAAGTTTCGTGCTTTTTAATAATTTTTGCATAAAATGTTTTAAATATGGGCGGCAAACGTACAACAAAATCTCCTGATACTAGGTTCCCTTTGTCTACGCTCCTACGTCCATGAAACATCCATGAAAAATAAGAAATAGTTTAATAAAGGTTTTATATTTTCAACACTATTCAAGTTATTCTATAGATTATACGGAACACCTGGCGATTGGCTACTTGCGTTACAGATGCGCATTTATATACTTTAACGGGGAAATTGCATTTTGATTTAAAAAAGATATTAAGCATGTACAAATAAGAATTGAGACACTCTGTCTTCTACTTTCCGTTACTTAAATGTCCGCCAGTAATATCTGACGCGTTGGTTTTGAGTTCGATGTTCTATCGACGAAAAAATGTACTAATACTTTTCTTCGCTTTGATTGTGAAAGTGCGGCGTTGAGTTCTGCTACTCTACTACTAATATACTATGCTTGGCGCGGTTAGCTCACAATGGAGTATTTCAATTCAAGGTTATCCCTGTGAAAAAGTTATTTATAATTTCGTATTTTATTTTTATATGATTCATAATTCGTATCTATAATTTAAACATTCATATAAAGTAGATTTTTTGTCATTATAATCTACGAATTATTAATTATTCACAACGAGTGGTCTGTTCATTAAAAAAGGCTTATCTTGCTTACAATCATTTTAAATCGTAGGTACATTTATTTATTCATAACTATTTTACTTTTATTTGTTACTTTTATAATAATACCTATTTTACTTTTGTTTAGTTTTTTAATTATTTTTTAAGCAGTTTTTATTTGCTTTACGCGAATGTCAGGGAGAATTCAGGAGACATTTTGTGTTGAGTTGAGGAAATCAACGCCGCGGTTTGCCTTATTATCAAAGCGAGGAATTGAAATTGTTAAATAATTTATTTTACCCGGTGGGCGATCGAACCCACAACCTGTCCACGTATAGAGCAAGCTCGCACGCTTGTGCATGCGCCAAGGCGGCCGCATGATATTATGATGAGTAAAGTAAAAGTAATATTCCTTTCCTTTTTTATAAAATGATTTGAATTTGTTTTTAGTGTCATAATTTATCCCGCACATACCATTCAGATATAGATAGAAATATTATATTATAATAATTCTAAAATAAAACATTAATTCGTATCAGTCGTTCATCGTAACAATACCTCGCATAACTAAAAACACTTTCTATTTTCTACTTTTTCCAAATATTACACGAGTCGGCGTTGAGTTTCATCACTTAATCACGCAACTCAACGCCGCGTTAAAATAATGAATATAACTGCAAACGATATTTGGAACATAAGTTTACAATTACATAAAATCAAATTACTTCCAACTGCGCCTCGTTTTTCCATTGGAATTCGACGCCGCTATTTTTATTCACAAAATCTATTTCAACACGACTATAACTGACCTAGACAACGCGAAATTTATACTAAAATATGCAAGAATATCCATAAATAATGTAAAATAATTGATGTTGACATCTAAATAGTTCGGACACTATATTATTATTCTAAAATCAATTCTTTGGTTCATAATTCAATTTTATAACAGAAATTATACTAAAACTGAAAGTATGAATAAAATACTTTTTTTAAGAGTTATAGGCCTGTGATTACGTGTGATAACTAATTGACATCTATATAAATATGAGGCCTAAATTGATAGAGGGGATATAAATTGTAACGCCTTTTTTTAGTATAATCCTTTTCTGCGTATATAGCAGGGTATCTAGTATACATTTCTATTTTTCTATTTAATTTTCGAGGCATTTTGTATTGGACGGCGGGAGTCAATGCTGCGTTTTGTCTATCAGAGCAGGAAAATAAAAGTAATTAAACATAATATGGATGATCGAACCTACAGCCTACAGTATTATAGTGGCTTGCCCCACTGTGACACAACGGAATAATTTTTAATAATAAATTTTTCCAAAAAACCGACATATATTTTATTACAATTTTATGTGTAACAAGCTGTATCTAAGAAATATATTTAACGCAGTGGCCGCACATCATGTCTACGACACTTCAAAGCAAGGTGACCTTGTTAGAATTAGCCGGATTCTTTGAAGAAATCATCTAAATAATTTGTATTTTTATTTATAACGCACAGTGTTGGATGTTAACGGAGTTATAGTCTAGGAGCTAACAGTTGCTTATGAATAAAAATATTTTATATCTTACTTATTAAGAAATTTTTCTAAGTGTGGAATAATATTTAAAAAAATATATTAAAAACAAATATTGATTTCTATTTATATTAAGGCCAATAGCAATGGCACATGCGTGTGACTTTTATAGTCGAGAGGTTGTGGGTTCGATTCCTAATCGAGGATATATTTCATATTTTCGCTCTGGTAACGAGGCAAAGCGCGGAGTTGATTACCATTACGCCACGCAATTTGGTGTCAAGTAGGGTATGGAAGTGTGTTAAGTGTATCCCTAGGTTCACAGGTGCCCCATGGATAATCGTGTGAATAAAAAAATATTTTATATATAATAATGTTATTTTCCTTATGTCTAATAAGGTCATTCCTTGTTAAGTGACAGAACTTTACAAATTTACTAATTACAAAGAAATAAAAAAAAATATTCATTTAAAGTATCATCTCCTATACTATTTTAAAATGTTACGATCCATTTACCAAAGTGTTGAGTGACAAGGGCCATAAGATGGATTAACATATAGTTTTAAATAAATATTTGACACAGATATTTCTAATAAACAATTTTTTTATATTTTTGTTTTTAATATGTATATATTTATAGAGAAAACTTATTAAGGCATTACTCTATTCTATTTTTTTTCTCTAGAGCTCTAGGCGTTTTTAGTTTATATAAAAACGAAAGTTATAAATACTTTCGAAACTATTTAAAATTGATGGGATAAAGTCTGAAGTCAATCAACCAGTAGTACAAGCGTGCGACTGTAAACACGACGGCTTTAGCTTCGATTCCCACTCAAGGAAACACAATATCAAATATTTTCTTCTCTCATAACCAGACAAAACGCGGCATTGAGTGTTGTAACACTAGGTTCCTTCTGCTTACCCCGCTTTGTATGGGATACAGTCTGAGCGAATAGCTAGAAAAAAAAGCCACGATGGCTCTCACAATCCAATTTACAAAATACTTGAATATCAAGACTAAATCAAATTTGTTCTAAAATGTACATGAAAGGACACTATTTCACTCCACCCAACAAAATAACATGACAAAGTGACAAAAGTTATGAAAAATTACAGCAAAAGGCTCACAATCGAGTTAAGGACGACGTGAAATTGCTCGAAACTGGCATACGTATAACGCTTTGTGAAATTCTTGCCAGAATTGCACATCCGGGCTATTAGCGCTACGTAACGTGTTGAATCTTTTACTACGCATGTATTTAAAATAAGTGCTTTACTATTTCTAGAAAATTGTTTGGTGAATTTTGTACTTATTTCTTTGTTTGCAGAATTAAGTTGGAAAAGGAAGTGTTTCAATGGGAACGGAATATCTTAATACTATGTATCCAAGTTCCCATTGGCTACTCTGCTATGTGTAAAAAAATCTTTATTATAACGGAATATCATTTGCCTTGGTTTATGTGAGAAAAGTGGATAATGGAGTAAGTAGGAATATAGCTTGAAGACAAAAAAAAATTCCGTGTGAGAGAGTTCAGTATTGGGAACCTATTCTCCATTTAACAGTTATTATAAATAATTGTATAGTGTATTAGTAAATTAAAAATTGAAAAGAAGAATTATTCTTCTATACAGAGAAAATGAAAAACTATGTCACTCGAAATCTGCCTTTTAGATTTTCGATTAAAATTAAAAACTAAGTACAACAGTAGTTGCGGGAAAATCGTATTAATATTTAATATATGCTATACATATTTTTAAATGAAATAGATTAAAAAGTTCATATCAACCTCCAGCAATTTGGTTCACACGGTAAGATTCTTATATTAAATAGTGTAAAGGCACAAACGAATACCGCTTTAAAGCACCTCATCTTTACTTTTCAGAACCCGGCCCTCTAATGTCAGAGCCGCTTTTGAGTTTATATAAGTCACCCATGTCAGGTATGGTCATTTATATGGTTTTTTATTAAGTATATATACATATATATTATATTGTATATATTTATATTATATTATCAAGTCTAACGTGGCTTTGCCTGATTAAAGTTATTGATATATTATAACAAAATTTTACTAAAACTATTCATAAATTGTAGCCTATGTGTTGTTTTGATGTATAAACTAAATTATTGTAATGTTTCACCTAATAATGGTCAGTAGTTTTTGTGTGAAAGTGAAACATACATCCATCCTTACCAAATTTCCAATATATTACATTAAATAATTAATAATATTATAGTAAAATACAAGTATAAGCTAAAGAGTTTGTTTGGTTGAACGAACTAATCTAAGAATGCTATTTTATGTATGCTATTTTACATTGCTTTAATCGTTTCGAAATAACGTACTATATCTACGGTGCCTTACATCACAACGTCGGCAAGGCTACAAGTAAATAGTAGTTAAATAATGTAAATAAATAACACTGATTATAATTTCCAAAAGCAAAAACAGTTTACAAAAATAGTTTTTTCTTAAATGACAACTAAATTCCTCTAATATCAGCTTTTTTTTTGTAGAATTGGCAAAAGAACTCTGGTGTAAGAATTTCTTCTAGAAATCAGAGATACAAATAAATATTTGTTAAACAAAGATTCCCAAGGAAAGTGGGAATCGAATCCACAATATTCAGTCTCTTCTCTTCAGTCTCAGATTTTCATAGCACATCTATACTATGAAAATATCTAATATTAGCAAAAAGTTTTATCTGGATAGAAGGCATTATTTATTATTAGATTCCCTCTAGTTACACTGCATAATGGGGACACACAGGAAAATCATGAATATATTTTACGCATCATGTATGATGCGTAAAGCTAAATCATTTAATAATTTTTTGGGGGCGTCGTGGCTCATCGGCATAACGTCTGACGGTAAACGCAACGGTTGTGGATTTGATTCGTATTCTTATTTATTTTCATTCCCCCGTTCTATTAAGCACGACGAAATCGCAGCGTAGAGGTCCGCTAGACAACATGAAATAATACAAAAATGCAACGGTGGGGAACTGCCTTAACACCAGGTTCCCTCCGTCTACCCTGCCACATTAGAGATTTGGTGTGAAGTTTATAAATTAATAATACATATATCTAAGTATGTAATTTCCATCATTACATTAATTAGTCCGTCCGAACAAAAATGAAACGTTCAGCGCGTCACATTAATGCCGTCATCAAAAGAGATCTGAAAAATAATCTCTCAGATTTATCCGTATAATTAAAAAGTTCCAAATTGAATGGATACGTGTGTGTTGCAGGCAGACAGATATAATAGACTTTGTGGCGTAAGTTCATAGATTTTTTTTATTAAGGATATTTTTTTTTTATACAAAAAATACAATATAATATTTGTATTAATCAGTTTTGAAACTTCTGTTTAAATAATTTATATTTATATAAAGTAAAGCACACCGCACTGATTCAAAAAAAGGCAAAGCCTTATAATATTACTTTCAACGGAACAGCGTTACGCTTTATACTGCATAGCAGGTGGAACCTAGTGTTAAGATACGCTTTTTCTAACTTGACATATAATTTTAGAGATATTTCAAGTTCAGTGAGTGAACTTAACACCGCGCTTTTTGTGTTTTCTCCACACAACGTGATATTGCCAGCGCCATAACCAAAGAACCATACCACCATACCGTGCTTTGATTTCTTACAGGAGCAAACAAATGGAAAAGAATATTTCCCTGAGTGGAAATCGAACCCACAACTGTCACACTTAAAGCTGTGGGATCGATTCCCACGATTCCATCTCATGAATTTCACTCCACAATGACCTACGGAAAATGTCATTACTTTCGTATAATACACCTAGGACTTTGCCGTAAAATATATTCTTAAGATATTAAATAAAAACACTTGCCTGCAACATATCACTATATATCTTCATATAAATACATATACTCATATATATACACATATATTTGTAACTCATTTCCTTAACGATCCGAGAGGTGACTTTTTGATACTCGATTTTATGTAACTTTTTATGGCTGAGATCGGATGGTTTTTCGGTTCGTCGGCTTTATACGATGTCATTCGCTGATTTTTCGTAATACAACAGCCATCTACATATGTACATATGTATACACATAATATATATATATGCACATAGATAAATAAACATTTAATTGCTTAGATATTAATAACGAATATATAGCACGCCATTTCAGCCATATGCATGTTTAAAAATTGTTTCTGGGTTCATTTCACATTTATAGCTATATTAAGACACTTCCGTTTTGGAGGCATTGCGTGTTGGGTGTGCAACTCAACGCCGCGCTTTACCTAATTATTTATTTCACCTACGCGAGTGTCAATCGAACCCACAACCTGTCACGTCTATAGTCGCACGATGGAGAACTTGCGCAACGACTGCCTCTGGCGTAGCTTCGATCATTTCATACAAATTTTAATCGAAATTTCAACTTAGCTGAAAAATCATTTCACTTTCTCTCACTCTGCAATCTATTAACATCCATAATCGTTTAAATTTCATCAAAACATTAAACCCTAGATTGTCTAGAGTCTAGACGGACAAAAACATTTCAGTCAGAAGTTGGTATTGGCCTCCAGATATATGTATGTAACTGTGCGATATTTATCACGAACTTTACGGTGAACACTTGGTGAAGATTTTTTGATACGAATAGTATTAGAGTTGTAAACTTTGCAATTGTTTTGAGAGATAACTCGATCTTATAGGAATGTAATAATTGGCTTCGTAACATTATTTCTATAATAATCTCTTGTTATCCACTTGTAAAATTTTACGATTTCTTACAATTTTATATACTCTCTTTTTAACCTGCATGGTCTAATGGTTTATTGTTGAAATTAAGATTTAAAATTTGAAGTTTACTTCCTAATATGGGACTGCTTCGCTTAAGCGAGTGTAAAAGGTGAGAGTAATGTCTGGACACTAGGCTGTCACAAAAAGTCTTACAAATTGAAGAGATCATAAAATTGTAATATTAACATTTAACACTGTTAGATAACTACCGGAATTTATATGAAAAAACATTATGTAGCTTCTCTTTGAAAAACTACTGTCGATGTTCCCAAAAAAAAAAAAGAAAAAACATAAATTAAATGAACATTATTTAAAAGTATGCAAAATATGCAAACAATAATCCACGCATAAAGTATCAACTGCATTTGGTCCGGTAGTTTTTGAGTTTATTCGCGAAATCACGACTGACGTCGCTTTACGACTACGCCCATATAATAAGCTGTCCAACCGTAAAATTTTCATTGAAATCGCTCCAATGACTTTTCAGTTTATTAACGTATGTTCAACGCTTTATCAAATAAAGATACAAGTCCCAAAGGATGGAGGTTAAAATTAAAATTCTGGATAAAAAATCTGTTTAATGTTTTTTGTGGCTGTTTCCTTTTTTTTGTGTGAATTCTTTGTACTTTTCTTTTAATTTAGTAGATGAAATTCATTTAAGAATTACAATAAGAATAATAACATATTGACCACTATTGAAAAATTTATGGGTCAACATAGTGCCTAAGACACTATGTTCCCATTAAGATGTTTTTGTTCCCCACTGTTACCAAAAACAAAAAATGTTCTTAACCAAGTATAACAGTAGTAACTGGTTGTTAACATTAAAGCAAAATTTTGGGCTTATTTAAATTAAATTTTGGTCCATTGTGAATTTTGAGAGATAATGCGAACATTCCATTGTCTGAAATCAAGTGAGATCTCGCAACGTAACCTTTATCAACATCACAGGGGAGTATGAAAATGTACGTGAAGTGAAAACCTTTTTAAATGTAAATATATTATCGATTTAAATAGTCTAGTTTTAAATATAAAAAGCATCTTATAAGTAAGCTCGTTACACAACACGTTTGTATTATAATGAAAGTTAAGTACAATTTTTTCCATCTTAGCTATCAAAACTTCAAAAGTAACTACCACGATAAATCCGCATTCTAAACGCTCGTCTATCACCAGGCTGTATCTCATGAACTATGATAGTAAGATAATTGTAATTTTCCCAGATTATGTATTGCTGTTATCGCTATAACAAATAATAAAAAAAAACAGAATAAAATAAATAATTAAGATACATAGATTAAGTACGGAGTCGTACCTGCGCTAGTCCAACTCGCAATTAGCCGCTTTTTTTTAAGTTTCCCCATGCATCTTTAGTAAGGCAGAATAACAAGACATCAACTTGTTATTTCAATGCGGATAGTAAACAAATTGTTCGTCATTGAGTTGTTTAACAATCGCAATATTTCAGCGACTCTGTTATCAGTACTTTTATATTACTTCCTTTTGTAAACAACACAGCTTATAAGATTTCTAAGACTATCTGTCGTTGTAATTACTTGGCTAGATCTTGGCGATTGATTTGATATCATGTTAGGCCAAATATGCATCTAAATCTTTTTCCAATTGACTGACAGACAAACGCACAGACGTAACTACTATATTCAGAAAAATGAAATTCAGCTAGGCAGGTTTGTGTAAAGGAGGTATAGGATAGGATATATATATATAGAGATACAGTGAACTGAGGGAGGCTAAATGTAATTTTAATTTACAACTAATATTTTTATTAAGATAATAAAGCTCTATCTGTATCTTCACGTTGATATTGAAGAAAAAAATATAATCAGCTTCACGCTATATCCCGCATACAGCAGGATAAGCAGAGGGAACCTTGTGTTAAGACACTCCGTTCCCTACTTTCTGCCGAATTCTGGAGGCATTGCGTGTTAAGTGGCAGAACTCAACGCCACGCTTTGCCTCGAGACCAGAGCGAAGAAATAGAAGTATAAGTGCTTTTTTCCACTGATATATCGGTATTTTCAGACTGAATAATATATTATTCAGTTTTCTTTTCATATATTTGAACAAGTATTCACATTCATAATATTTAAATATTGAAGGTAATTCCGGTCAATCGTTGCGGTAAATCCCCGACCGCTGAATTGACTCTATTCATAATAATTATTCTGATTTTGACGACATTGCTATACTATTTAATGTATAATAAAAGCTTATAAAGCATAAAATAAATGTGTGTGTCTGTTCAATTACGTATTATGTAGTAAACAATAGCTCGTCACTTTGTGTAGATTATACAACGAAAAATCTCTACATTTCTTGCTGTAAAAATTTTTTAGAGACATTCTCTTGCGTTATCCTACACTTTTCTAGTAACCTTGTTATATTTCACACTTCTATGCCTAGTTGTCTTGGCTGTGTGCTGTCTCGCTGACTTAGCAGCGATAGAAAGATTAATAAATTATAAGCATTAATTAATTGTCATCGTTGTAGCGTATTCGAATGTTGTATGATTGTAAATGCAATAGTTTTCGGTTGAATTCCTAATCGTGGAATTAAATTAGTTGCATTTCTCTAGTAATAAAAAGACAAAGCATGGCTTTGATTTCTGCCACTTAATATGAAATTAACGTGTTCACACAACCCTGTATTGTATCCCCTGAGTGGGATTCCCCCTTGTTGCGCCAAATTTGGGCCTTATATTATGAAACTTATCACTACAAAATTACCTTACATTATAATATCTTCGAAATACTTACACAATATATATTTAAACTCAAAGCATCCCTATTCTCAGATGACAAGACACCGTCCTTGAACCCGAGCGGGAGTTGGCTATGGAATTATTAAGTGGAAAGAGTAATTGAATTTTGCTCTCTGTAAGAATATTTTAAGGGTAACTCATAAAATATTTATATGTATATTAAATAACGTTTCGTTTCAGTGTAATAGTTTTTTTTTTGTTCGCGGCGTTTTAGAATTTAGTAGATTAATCGTTTCATTTGAATTTTACCTAAAATAACATAAAATGTTTTTAAATCTAAGTAGTTATGTCATAGTCTGAACAGAATTTTGTGTAAAATACGATATAATATGTATTTATCTGATGTTGTTAAATAAAGTGTGGTGTTAAGTTCTGCCAAACAACGCTACTAAGAAAGAACTTAGTTATAAATCTATTTCTTTAACTAATCCACAATAAACCAGAGATAAAAGAAGATAAAACAAATAACGAATTGCTCTACCAGAGAATCGAAATTCCAAATGCGATAAAGGAACACGTCAACTGAAAATACAAAAAACTATTACGGTTTAGATAAATGTTAGTTTTAATAGAACACATTATTTCCCAAGATAACGGGCGAGTAAACATTTGAACAAACACTACATCCACATCCACGTCCACAACCGTCTCGGCTTTTACAAACGAATTCGCTGCAAAACTACTAAATTCTGAATAAACAACTTTCTCATCTCATCATTCTAATGAATGTTTTTTAACTTTCACGCTCTATCCCGTTTAGCAGGGTAGGTAAAGGGATCCTAGTGGTAATACTCTCCATTACCAGTTATGGCTTGAGTGGCAGAACTCAACGCTGCGCTTTGTTTTCTAACCAGAGCGAGAAAATGAAAATTATTAATTTAATTTTATGGGAATTAAACTCACAACCGACGTATTTACGGTCAGACGCAGTGCCGCTAAGCCACGACTGTCGGTCGAAGGTCTAATGTGCTTTTTTGTTGGATTTTATTTTCATCGCCAAAGAAATTCATGAAGAATTAAGTGCATTAAATTCTAGTTGTTTTACTTATACAAATATAGTATTAGACAAATTGATGAAAAAATTATATAATTAATAATACACCTCTTAAAGAATAAACCATAAAATCATGAGTTTTGAAATTACGGTAAACTTTTAAAACTTTGGGAGAGTGGGCAAACATTAAGGTCTGCGGTAAACACCACAATGTCATGGTGCAGTGGTGTAATCGTGCGATTGCAAATGCGACAGGTTGTGGGTTCAATTCCCATATGATAAAATGAAATATTAAATATTTTTGTTTCCTTGCTCTGGCAATGCGCGCCGTTGGATTCCGCCACACAACTCTTGAAAATGGGGAACGGAGTGGATACTAGGTTCCTATGTTCCCACTGCTTATCCTGCTGTGTGCGGGATACAGATATTGAAATTATAACAATAACAACTATAAATATTGATAAATTCATGAAATGTTTCTTACATTACATTTTTGTGTAATAACACACAACGCACAGCAGGAACTATGTATGTAGAACATAAAAAAATTGTTTTGTAAATTGTATGTCCTTTGGGGAGTGTAAAGTGGTGTACTCACTAAGAGAGGATTTCACAAAATTGAAATGGAAATGGGAATAAATACATTTTTAATGAAGTTTTTTTTGCATCACAGTTTATCCCTCACGTAGCAGACTTAGGAACCTAGCGTTAAGACACTTCATTTCTTGGTGGCATTGCATATTGAGTGGAGAAACTAAGCGCATTTTACATCGTTACTAGAACGAGGAAATATAAATGTTCAATATATTTTTTCCTCGGGTAGGAGTCGAATCCACAACTTGTCGCGTTTACCGTCACACACCTGTGTTCCTGCGACACGACTGGCGTCAAATCTGTGTGTATAATAGAAAAAAATAATAAGAATATCTTTTATTCGCAGACGAAGCCACGGCAAACCGATAGTAGGCAATAATCCCAAATCGGCCTAACTTTGCGAACAGACGGGGGATTAAGAAAAATTTCAATTATACTTCATTGTACGTAGAGGATCGCAGCGTTGGGATTTTACTTCCTCCTAAATCAAACCACAGAAAAGTATGTCTATATAAATTCCTTGATTTATATAAATCTTTTGACCCAAATAATTAAATTTTCTTAATATTAAAATTACAATATTGGCATTTTTTTAATAACTTTAATTTTAAATAATAAATATAATACAACTTAGGACCAATCGTGGACCTTGCGAAAAAACTTAACAGGTTTTGGGTTAGCTCGATAGGTTGTGGTTTCGATCTGCTCGAGGAAATATTTTGTTCTTTTAATCGAAGAAATATTTTTATTCATATAATATTTTTATTAACTCGCTCTGATAACAAGACAAAGAGCGGCGTTGAGTTCCGACATTCAACAGGCTACGCCTCCAAAATTGGGCGAAAGGTGCTGAACTAAAATGTCTTAATGGGGACGAAGCTTACTTAACACTCGGATCGCAAGTTTCCTCTGCCTACCATAGGGTATATGCAGGATACGGCATGAAGGTAAAAAATATAATAATGTATTTTAAAAAAATCATTTTTTTAATAACGACCCTTCGATTTTTAGTAAAAAAATAGTACTTTAAAATTTTTTTTAGTTAATTTTGGCCACCACTACTAATGTTGAACCACTTTCTTATTATTTAAAAAATTAATGACTAAAGACTTAACTTGTTTGACTGACAAGTTAGTTATGTAAGAATGACACTGCGACATAGATTTAATAGTTTCAAGGTTTTCCAAAATATTTTAACTTGATTAACAGATATTTCCATCAAAAATATTATTATAATCAGTTTTAAATTACCTTTGACAAAAATCATGGGACTGATAATCCGAATTAGAGCCAAGAAAGCGATTGTTAAATCGATTTGGCCATCTCGATTCACGTCTGCGTTATCGATTTTATGCCATTGAAGTTAATTAAGCTAAGCTCGGAACTTTGCTTGGCTTCTATTTCTATCTTAATCGATGTTTTATTTCCGATTTTCTATGTTTAAATATATTTGAAAATTTTAAGACTCTTTTAGATTATTCTGAATCCAGGGTATGCTTTTCTTCAGCTTTTTATATAAACAACGAATATGCTAAAACTAATTTAAGATCTACACCGGTGCCAAGTTCTGTCAATAATCTTAAAATATAATAGAATTTTACACAATATTTTTTTTTCTTCCTATGTATAAATACTTCATATCGAATGCACTCAAAAATTTTAAATGATAAAAGCCACATACAAAAAGTCACATTATAACTCAATACTGACGTATGAAGTGAACTATCTTATTTATTTTCCTACTGAGACCCATTCGTGGTTCTGCTATTGATCTGTCACCGCACATTTGTATCAAAGATTTATTGTGTTTCAGACAAAATGGATAGCTACTATATTACAATAGGGTAATGCTTTATTTTACGTAAGGTTTTTAAGTTTTCTTCCAAAGTGAAATGGTTGAGGAATTTTTTAACCGGCTTCTGCAATAAAAGGAGGTTAGTAATTCGACTGTATTCTTTTTTATGTTTGTGTCATCAGAAATGTTGAGTGGGTAAACCGATTTTGATGATTTTTTTTTTTTTATTTGAAAGCATTAGTTTTCCTTGTGGTCCCATTTTTCATATGCATGAGAAAATTATGTCCTAAAATTTGCATGAAATATGTGCGTGGCAATTGGATTCATAACTCAGTATCAACCCAATCGATTTCGATGATGTTTTTTCTGGAAAGAGTACAAATAAAGAGTAGAGTAACGAAAGTTTGGTTAAGTTTCAATTATGGGATCCGGTTGAAATTAAAGAAGTCAGTTTTGTTTTGGTAATAATTATAGTTATTTGGGCTTAGGACTAGGCCCCAGGTTCCTATTTTGCAATGTGCGGTATACAGCGTAAAGCTGAAAAATATAACTATATAATATATACTCATCGCGCCATGTCTTGGAAATTGGATGATGCGTGGGGAACGGAGTGTCTAAACTCTAGGTTTTCTACCTAGACCAGTCCTGCTATACAGGATACAGTGTGAAACAGCTTTTTTGTAAATAAATATAGGTGAAAAATAAAACATAGAATGACATTTCATAATCATAAATTCACTTCTACCATCCACAAAGAACGTGAAAATACGATAACATTTATTACATATCATCCAAAGCTCCAAACGTAGAGCCAAAAAGCTTATGAGCCTAAAAAAACATCGCGAAAACAATACGTATACTGTTCAATGCATTTAAATTGTATTAACTTCTGTGAAAACGATACCGAGTTGGCAAAAAACCAACGGAAAATAAAAAACATCCAAGTTGACAATGTGAACTTCCATTTGCAAAGTTAGGTACATATTGGCTCCGGCTCGATTGGTTTACTAAAGTACTTTCTGATTAATTGTATGGTTTCTTTGAATTCATTTTTGTTATAAATAGTGGATATTATGATTGAAATCTAAAGTGAATTCTGTGGAACATTTTTCTTATCGAGCTTTTTTAAGATGTATGAATTACATAGAGGCCGGCGTAGCGGTACAGCGTCTGACTGTAAATGTGGTGGTTGTGGGTTTGATTCTTATTGGAGGAAACAAATTATTTTCCGTAAGATTTAGAATTAAGACCGTTTCTTGATTGGCGGAACTCTACGCTACTCTGCACTTTACTATACCCGAAGGAAATTCTTAATATAAATAATAGTTTTATTTTTCAGAGTAAATCTACAACATAGTATTAATTCACAAATATGTCAATTACATCACGATGGTGTCAAATTTATGATATTCATAAAATTAGAGTCTCAATTTAAAATTGTGAACCCAAAGCTATTACCGGGAGGGCATCGTCGTCCCATTGATAAATTTTACACAAAGAGTGTCGAGGGATTCTTAAAGAAAAAATCTACAAGATTAATTATCTCTAGGGTACTTAAAAATTTTGGAGGAAACAGACACTTTTCTTTTGAAAGTCCATTTTTTATATTTCTGCTATGGAATAGACGGAGTAAGCTACAGAATATCACCTATCTATTTTTTCAAACAAAATATATATTTCTTCATGAATAATTTTATCTTTTAAAGGCTGTCGTTTACAAGCGCACAGCGTGTGCTTGTGCGACGAATATAGAGAATTATTTTCAAGTCTTTTCTCCTTACAAGACAAAGCGCGGCGTTAAGTTTCACTACTTCCCACCCAATGTCACAAAAACCAGAACAAAATATGGGAGACTATTCCGAGTGGTAATAGATCCCACAACCACTGTATCCACTCAGACGACGTACTCCTATTTTCTTTGAGCAGCCTACCTATTAATAGTAAAAATCGTCGTAATTGGTAGCTCTCTCAAACACTTCCAGACTCAAGGATTGGTTGCGTTCCATTATACCTTCTACTATATAGCCTTGAGAATGTCTTGGTCAATAATAATTTAATGTAACTTTCACCCTTATTTCGTTAGCCATAAGATGTATAATCCCAAAGTATGAGGATAAGACGTAATTAGGAACGAGGATGGCACTTCATCCTTATAGGTTGGTCTCGCATCGAAAATGCTAGGTTCAAATTAATTAGACTTGGCCGTCTGTTAATGGTAGGTCACCTTTGTAATAATGCTTTTTGAAATGTCCTCCTGAGCTCAAGAGCTTCGAGAGGGGAAGCTGTCTATTGTTTAACTAGCTTTTAACTAGTGTTCGTTATAGTACACCTTGGAGTGGAGTTGAGATCGAGTTTTTCATATGTTTTGTTGTCCATGATTTTGGTTTCAGCTTAATTTTTTTTGGTTTAGCAAATATTTCAATACATCAACTGTATCATGATTAAGCAACGTAGATAGAGGGAGATAGCCTATGATTGAAACACTTCGTTCATTCACTCATTGCCCAAATTGAGACTCTAAAAAGTAACAAAAATTGTTACCAGACCAAGAAAACTGAAATAATTCATTTTTGTTTTGAGTGCTACTTTAAAAATTTGTATACTTCATCACTAAATATCCTAGATTACTTATATGTTAGTTTGTTTGTATTGACTTATAAGCTGAAAGTTGTATTTTTAAGTTTCACTCGGGGTATACATTTATTTTATAATAAACAATAATTATACGTTATGTTCATTAATTGACCAGTATTTAAAAGGTACTTGCAGTACTAAGCTTAAATAGATAGGAAGAACGTTACACTGGTTCATTTACTTGATTTGTATTTCACAAAGTCCGTTTGAACGTCAGAGGCAATTCCATCAGGGAGTTTAAGAAAGATTAGCTGTAGACTTATATTATGTAGGTATACATGTACATTTCATATCATTTTATATCGAAGCCAGCTGTGGTGCAGTTACACATGTACTGTAAACGCGAATGGTTGTAAGGTCAACCCCCACTCGAGAAAATGAAATATTTATTTAAATTTATATCTCTATTTTATTGCTCTGGTGCTGAGGCAAAAAGGGCGGCGTTGAATTTCGCCACTCAAAGTGGAGAACGGAGTGACTTAACACTAGCATCCCTCTGCCTACCCTGATGTGTGCGGGATACAGTGTGAGATGATTTAATTGTTTTTATTTTATATTAACTTAACTTAAACTTAAGTTAACTTCACGTTTTATCGCTAGCGGGGTAGACAGATAGATCGGAGCGCCAATACCTACGTTCTCTACATACTTCTTTCGCCTCGTCCACTGACATAAACCTCTTCAGACATGCCCTCTGGGGGTCCTCATGCTTTTTACGTGACCATTCTCCAGTGTCTTTGATTCTATGTTTTCGAAGGTCAACCGAGGTCTTCCCCTACCTCTCTTACTACTCACTTATCTATCATAAATCCTTTTTTGCTATTCTTTCATCACTCATTTGTTTGACCATTCGTTTGATTCGTGTGCCCAAACTGAAGGCTGAGAACGTTCTCCTTCATTCTCACAGTGACATCTTCGCTAGTACCTACCATTCTGTGTATCTCTTTATTCGATCCAACTGACTCCACAAATCCTACGAAGAGATCACATCTTGATTGGGGATCAAGATGCGGTTGAAGCGAACCCAAAGCAGTCTCGGGTTGATCGCCTTGTATTTAACCGCTACACTAACCAATTGAAAGGACAATAACACACCTGTAGGTGTGTTAATGTCAGCCCCGCTTGAAACCCATGGCGTGTTGGGTGGCGGTCCCCAACGCAGCATTCGTCACCACTTATCACACCAGCGGTGACCTAGTGGTGCGCGTTGCCTTGGGAGTTGCATGTAGCGGATGGAACGTTGCAGCCCTCGTAAGGGCTGGCAGGGGTCGCTGCGGGCAAACCATCTTGGACTCCCTATTTGATATTACTTATTCCTTTTTTATTTTTAAGTGACAGTAGTACATTCTGCCTGTAGGCTCAGTGGGTGTAGATTATTCGTACTTTATAGGAATAAAGGGATTGGAAACCTGGTATCAGGATTCTGATTTAATTTTTTACCCATATTCCAGTTATTGAGGGACAAGACGCAATCGATTTGTTTTACCAGAGCGTGGACGCCTCTATTACTACTATATACTGCGCCACGACGACTTTCAAATCGATTTTCAAATTTTACATATTAACTTAACTTAACTTAACTTAACTTAACTTAACTTAACTTCACGCTTTATCCCTAGCGGGGTAGTCAGAGAGAACGGAGCGCCAAACGCTACGGTCTCTACATACCTCTTTCGCCTCGTCCACTGTCATCAACCTCTTCATACATGCCCTCCGGGGGATCCTCATGCTTTTTACGTGACCTTCCTCCAGTATCTTTGATACTGTGTTTTCGAAGGTCAACCGAGGTCTCCCCCTACCTCTCTTACCACTCACTTTTCCATCATAAATTTTTTTTGCCATTCTTTCCTCGCTCATTCGTTCGACGTGCCCAAACCAGCTGAGCACGTTCTTCTTCATTCTCACCGTGACATCCTCGCTGGTACCTGCCATTCTGTGTACCTCTTCATTGCGGATTCGATCAGCTAGGCTGACTCCGCATATCCTTCGAAGAGATCGCATCTCCACAGCATTCATCTTTCTTTCTTTCTTTCTACATTTTACATATTAATAAATATATTTAACATTTATAAAATGTGAAATATTTATAAGAATGGAAACATATACAGAATAACACTTTTCCCCATTGGTTTCTAACCCACAACTACTGTGTGCTGTCAGAAAAGTCCCAACTTTGCCACGACGGCATATTAACTCCTTACGACAATGTTTAAACTTGGAAATAAGTTCTTGGAACTGTATGTATTTTAAATTTCCAGTGCTATTTCCATATTGTAATATTTTCAAGCTTTTATATATTATATATATTTCGTATAATGAAATGTGTTGAAAGTTAAAATTTCCGTAATATTTCATATTATTTCATATAGTATATGTATAATCTTAATAAACGCGATTAATCCGGTTAAAATAGTTTTATTTAGGGTAACATGTTTTTTTTTATTTATGTTAACCTCAATTTATTTATAATACAATATTAGCATTACAACCACTATTCATTTCATGATACATTCAATAGCCGTATCTATAACAAGCCGTGCCCGAGCAATCTGTAAAGGCGGAGAACACAAAATGTACAAAGCAAATAACTTAGTATTCAAGTCACACTGTTTAAATTTGAAACGAGTGATATAATAATTTCAGTGTTTCAAGTACACTTTGTGTTGTATTGTTTCCTTCGAAATGCACCTTAGCTTTATTATATTTATTGGATTAGCTTTTTTCAGGTTCACGCTGTATCCCGCACATAGCAGAGTAGGCAGAGGGAACCTGTTAACTTAGTGTCAACACACTCCATCCTCTTTACTACCACTTCCAAACGCAAAATTCTGGATGCATTATTTGAGTGGTAGAACTCAACATCGCACTGCTTTATTTGATATAACAAATTAATCATTACTTTGGACTACCCTTTACCTACGGATTCGTCTGTGTGTACAAACGATTATTAATAATTTTATTAAAAGTTGTGTATCATAGATATCCAACCTATAATCCTCCGCAATGAACGTTAGGTACGTTCAACACGTAAATATTTTTCCAATTTATATTAGTATTTTCTGACTTAGTATGTTCAACCAATAAGTCTTATAAATATAAAATTTTGCACAATAAATTGTAAATAAAAAAAAATAATAAATTTATACAGTGACTACAATTACTACTTTCATACTTTAGATATGTAATGTGGGGAATGGGGTGTCTTAACACCTGGTTCCCTCTGTCTACCCTGCTGTGTGCGGGATACACCGTGAAACTGATTTTTAGATACCTAAAGACCAAAAACACGATACATATATTTTAAAAGAGTCATAAAACAAAATACTATAGCAACAGCTGGTCTGTCTCTCTATCAAATATGCGTTACGCGTATCGTATCTGTGTGACATGGCTTGTTTATTAACAAACATGTCCCGTGGGGTTGCGTTACAATTGTACCTAGTCGTACTGGCTCTAAAATTATAATTATAGTACTATTTGAGGCTAAGTTGTATAGAAATTATATCAGAATTGGCAAATGCGGCGTTAAGTTGCGTAATAAATTGCACAATGAGGTAAGGAAAGTGGAAAATTGTGTATCTTAAAACTAATTTCACAATTTAAAATTAATTCTAAATATAATTAATTCAAGTTCACGCTGTATCCCGCACTCAGCAGAGTAGGCAAGTGGTAAAAGTCACTTTGTTCACTATTTTCCGTCGAATTATAGAGGCATTACGTGTTGAGTTCCGGAACTTAACGCCGAGCGTTGCCTGGACACCAGAGCGAGAATATGGTTGAGGATCAGGAGGAATTCGAGTGAGGATCGAACCGACCACCAGTTATAGTTAGTCACACAATTGTGCGCCTTTATATATAAAACATATTAATGTTCATACGTACATATAATACAGTGTATAAAATCTGAATGTTACCCTTCCTCGAAACGCTTAAGAAAAGCGCCGTTGATATAAAATCAATAATCCTTGACGTCTCGTTTAAATGTCGACCGCAAACTGACGACGACCGACGCGGCGATTGATGACGACTCTTACGATATCTTTCGATGATTTTAGATTTTAAGTTCTTACTTAAATATTTAAAATATATATATAAAATTACAAATACAAATTTTGATTGGTATACCTATAAAGCTAGCATGTACGAGCGACTTCGCTCGCATTGTCTAATAAACTTAATTAATATTTATGTTTGATACTCTTACTCGTTAAATGTACTATCCAATACAAAAATGGTTTATTCAATTTAAATGAGTACTTCCTGAGATTAGCGCGATACTGTAGATCTATAATTTGTTGCAAATGCAAATACGCGATAATTAACCTATGCTTATAGATTTTTACGACCTAATGTTTTTTATGTGTCCGGCATAAAACTGGGTAGGCAAGTGAACCTAGTGACTCTCCGTTCTCCACACTCCGGTCCCCAGTTTTCGAGATATTGCGTGTTGATAAGCCGAATTTATCTCGCTAGTTAGGTAAGCTCGCTTAATCTTATTACTAGAGCGAGGAATTGAACTACCCCGTTCAGGAATCGAACCCACAACCTTCGCATATACAGTCAGACACCACGCTACGGCCATCCAAAGATATAATGGGTAAATAATATTACAAAATACATAATTATATAAAAATATTTACCCTTTCTCTTTATTTCTTTATCATTTATTCTAACATCAATTGTTCAAGAAACTCCACAAAATATATAAAAGGGTGATATTTCGGTAAGACCATTACAGCTCGATGCTTATTATTTTCTTTTTGTTCTTGAAAGGTTAGCGATCTTAAATTTTGTACTAAATGAAGTGGAAAGTATCGTATCGCATCAATTTTAATGAAGCTAAAGGAAAAATTGTTTAAGAGTTACGTGAAGCTTAAATTGGGAATAATAAATGGTTTTCGTGTTTCAAATGTTTGTTTTGTAGGTAAAGGTACTTGTATATATTATATAAAGATTTTTTTATGTACTTAAAAAATGTTCGTCTTAATTTACAAATCGGTTTAAATAATTTATAGTATATTTTAACAATTGCATAATATTTTACTTATAGTTTTTTTAAACAATATGTTTTGTAATTTAGACTTTTGAGTGAATATAACAGTTTTGATTACGATTCGTACTTGGAGAAATGAATTGTTTTCATTTTCTCTCACCAGTGCTACATCAGACTAAAACCAAACTAAACTAGCTTCACGCTTTGTCTCTAGCGGGGCAGTCAGAGAGAACGGAGCGGCAAACGCTACGTTCTCTACTTACCTCTTTCGCCTCGTCCACTGTCATCAACCCCTTCATACATTCCCTCATGCTTTTTAAGTGACCTTCCTCCAGCATATTTGATACTGTCAGACAAAGCGCTATATCTATCAAAGAAAAAAAAATGATTTAAATATTATCATTCCCCGACTGGATATTGAACCTATACTTATCGTTTTCACACGTGGGGAACATGTCCCACTACGGCTTCGAGTGGTTACACCTTTTAATATTTATTTAAATATATCTTTTTATTATACCTAATAGACGGCACATAATAATGTAAATTCATTACCTATTTTTTTAGAATGTTAAGCATTTAATTAATAGGCGAGCTGAAATAACACGAACGTCAAAAATTCCCAAAGGCTTTCATTAAAATATATAATTTTAAAATTACAGGGCGGTCCGTCATTATTAATATCGAATACCTTTTTCACACAACTGCATGGAGGATTCAAAGGAGGATAATGTGTTTATCAGAGTATTTATGTATGTATGTATGTTTGTTCTCATGTGGAGGTGTAGAGGCTAAATAGGCTGACCGATTTTAATGATTCCTATCAGTCAAGAGCCGGTAGTAGCCAGATTTTCATTATTATATATTTTGTCAGAAACTTAGCATGGTTATAACTCCCTTCCAGACACCCCCAAATAAGCTATAAGTGCCTACAAGAATATGAGGAGCAAATAATATTTTTCACACAGAATTACATTAGATTTGTAGGCGTTTGTAATTTAGAGATCTGAAATTTATCTGGCAACAGCAATTTATCTTGTTTGACATAAGGATCTAGGTGTGAATAATACGTAAACTTTGGATTATTTATCTTTATATAGAAGAACGAAAAATGTGAAAAAGTTTTATTTTTTATTCTTCCAAATGGCAATCGGACCTACCGCTTTGTTACACAAGCCAAACCCTTACTTTACATAATTAATTAAGAAAAACTATCATTTCCCCAAAGACCAACAACCAACTAAAACCATAAAATTACCCCAAAATAAAGTAAGTAAAATTCTGTTATAAAAACTATATTGGAAGCATTAGTTCATATCAAGCGTAATAGTGTCATGCATTAGGGCTCGCTGGGGGAACAATGAGGGGTAATCACCTAACGGGAGAAAATACAGGCGGATGTGGATATTTTATATAGAGCTTAGAGGTTTTTTGTTACTTTGTTCAGAGAAATTGTTTTTTTTTTTGTTAAATTTGCTATTATATTGCATTTTTGAGACCACATGCGTGTCGATGTAGCCCACTGTACTTGCCAGAGTTACCTAGGGCACTTAGTATCATGTGTCAAACACAAGTGTTAGTTGTTTGTAATACCATTTGACCACGCGTGGAAAGTCACAGTTAATAGCTCATTTTGGACTATCGTATCGGAGGCAAACTGATGCATGCGGATGCATCAAGGAAACATTTAGAAACTGTTAATATAATATTCTAAAAATGTTTATTAATGGTGAACAATATATTTTTATTTTCTTTATCTGACTCATTCGCTGAATACGAATTATTAGCTCCACTTCCGCCCTCCACTTACTACTGAATTCTTGAGGCAGGTGTGTTGATTAGTGGACTTTAACGTAGCGCTTAGTCACGTTACCAAAGAAAATTTTAAATACTTCATTCCCCCGAACGGAAATCAAACACAACAGTCATAAGTCCAGTCATACGCTTGTGCCACTGTGCCACGACGGCTTCAATACTAGCTGTATCCCACATATAGAGAACCAAATATAACGCCTTATTCAATCTCCCCAGAACAAGGAATTCAAAATAAATAGTTCAAGAGATTTTAAAGATTTAGAAAAGTCACAAAATAAAATAAATAATTAATTCTCTAGATTAAAAATCAAACCCATCATCATAACACAGTCAGACTCTGTTTCACCACGATATAATTTATATTTTAATATAAAAATAAAAATACAATATTTTTTATATTTATACTTTATCTAGAGGGCAATCATGGCGCAGTGGCACAAAGCGTGACTGTATAACCGACTCGTTATGAGTTCGATCCCCACTTGAGGAGATGAAATATTTACTTACTACTATATTTCCATTACTTTGCTCTGGTGTCAAGGCAAGCAAGCGCGGCGTTAAGTTCTGCCACTCAACACGCTATGCCTCCAGAATCCAGCAGAAAGTGGGGAACGGAGTGTCTTAATACTAGGTTCCCTCTATCTGCCTACCCTGTTATCTGCGGGATACAGCGTGAAGATGATAAAAATTAAAAATATTTTATCTATATCTAATAGATATACACCCTCACGTTCCCTATATCTTACAACCTTCCCCAAGTAATGTTTGACTTGTAACAACTCCACTGGATACCTATATATGATGAAAGCATGATTCTTGCCCTTACAGCATCCCTTAATGGCCCTCAGCTATGTAGCGATAGGGGTAGAGTGGAAATGATAAAAATATCTTTATATGAATATATAATATTTCTTTATAATATATTCTAATAGTATTTTATTTTATTGTCATAGAAACTGTTTTATAGTCAATTATATGTTGTAAAGCATATTTAATGTTTATTAATTGAATGAAAAAGCTAAGTAATTTAAGTTTAAACCTTAAATTATTATAATATAATATATATATATATATATTATATATATTATTCTGAAAAAGCAACATCCTTGTAAAAAAGAAATTTTGTTTTTAAAACAATAAACACATGCTTAATTGCGCAAAGTGGTACAAGTCCTATAAAATGTACTTGGACCCACAAATTATTTGATGCTACTGTGAAGTGATAATTAATATTGGTCTACTATTAACCTGTGAAAAATTCTACCATTTAGTTTTTGGCTTTATTATCAAAATAGTTCCATAATATCTTATTATTGTAAAGTCATTTTTAAGATTACTTAATAATATTCGAGTCACAATCATTTTTTATAATTATCTAAGTTGACCTAAAAAAATATCTTAAAAATCAATTTACATACACACACATACATAACATCTTGTAAATCTACGTGAATCCAAGCAGAATAGGTCAAACATAAAAAAAAAACATTGCATTCTTCATATCGCAAACAATTTCGTAATGGATCGTCGGATTACAAGAAAATATGAGAGTCTAGAACTAAAAATTCAAGAGTTTTGTATAAAAATTGTAGTAGCGTAACAGAATCCTTGTACAAACAAACATACATACTACCATCGGGCACAATGGGAATGAACATGTGAAATGAGATGCCTCATAACGCGGCATAGGAGTGCTCGCGGTGCTGACGGCGCGTTGCGACCGTTTCGGATATTATGACATATTTTTTTGAAGTGGTATTCTACTTAAGTAACTTAAGTCTAAATAAGTATTATGAAAAATTGTCTTTTTTTTGTTTTTGTTTTAAATTTTGATTGTTCTGTTTCCTTCAGATATTAATAAACCTAAATTTGTTTTAATTTTGTTATTTTATTATTTGCTTCTCAGATTTAGAATTAAATTTAGTTTCACTCGGTATCCTGCATACAGCAAGGGTAGGCAGAGGAAACCTAATGTTAAGACACTCCTTTATTTACTTTCCGCCGAGTTCAAGAGGCATCGCGTCTTGAGTGCAGAGAGCGAAGGAAGTAAAATATAAATTTAAATAAATTTTATTTCATTTCTTCGAGTGGACTCGAATCCATAAGCAGTCGAGTTTACAGTCACACTTTATGCCCCTGCGCCACGACAGGCCCCGACTGGCTTGGAATTTTTTGATTTAATTCAATTTAGAATCTAAGGAGATAATGTTTTTTCTTAAATATTCAAGTTCTAGTCAATTTCATAAAATATATTAATTAAAGTATTAATAAATATTAAAACCTAAGATGTCTCTGCTATTCGCTAGGAAGAGCGTATAGCGTGACACATAGAAAAATATAAACATAATACTTATTTAAAAAATGTATAAAAATTCGACCGGATCGATTCCGAATTCCAGGAAGCGCGGGTTCGAGTCCCGCTACGTTCAAATGCTTATAAATTTTCTAAATAAGTAAGTTTTGTTTACACCACTGAATCAAAGTGTCAGGGAACTTAACACATTCGATTCCCACACTTGAGATTGAATTATTTTTATTACCTCGCTCTGGTAACTAGACAAAGCGCGTTGTTTAGCACAACAATTTATCGGAATATCTAACCAATAGGTTCCTTTTTCCTCCTGCTACACGCAGGATACAGTGTGAAGCTAAAATAAATAAAATATAACATTTACTCGGTAACACGCTGTCGACAATAACGCGAGTCCACAGCTCGCGAGTCTCTGTCCCTGACAGATATTAAATTCGTATCCGCGATCCCAGCCGGCCACAATATATTACTAGCTACGAATGTACAAATAGGTATGTATCTATACATATATGTAGTAAAGTGAGATTTCATTTTGTGTGTACGTCTATATGAGAATTTATGTTTTCTTCATTAAAAGGCTTAAGCAAAGCTTTATGGTACGCTTATTGAACGTTTTATAGCTGAGACAAGGGAACCTCGGGCATTTTGATACGTACTAGACTACGTTGAGGGACTACTTATCTTAATTATTTTTATTTATTTAATTTTTAATGTCAACAATTGTAAAAATATTAAAATACACGTATAAGGCAAATTTAACGCTAAAAAGCATTTTGTAAAAAAAAGTCATTTTTCCAAATGAGAAATCAATCCAAACCTATCGCTTTCACAATCAGACGTCATGCCGCTGCTCTACATAAAATAAATTACAAATATCATAATATAGAATAATAATGTATTAAATTTTGGCAAGATTCCACATGTTAAAATGATCTTGATTAGTGAGAAAATATAAAAAAAGTAATAATTTGAAGTTGCATATGTAATTTTAATTAAGTTACATAAAATATGACCTTGTGTTACGTTACAAAACGCGTCTATTAATAAAAATAGAGAACGAAATACATCTCTATCTAATTTACTCAATATCTAAAGAGAAAGAGTGCATCAAGTAGAGTGTATTTGCAATACATTATAGTGATTTACAAAATTCTCATTTAATTATACGGAGCCACGTAAAAGTTTCCACCTCTAAGCAAGTTGCAGGAACATTATGTAAATAGTACGTACCATGATTAACTTCTGGTGCTTATCACATTCACTTTTAAAGTGAACTCAGAGTATTTTAGGGGAGTTAACGAGCTTACAGAACAAAAAGCTTCTTTTTTTCCGCGGTTTCCTGCTGAAATAAGGTTGCTGTGTTAAACTTAAAGTTAAGTTGAAGCTTAAGGTAAAAAATATACGTGTTTTGTGGATGTTGTAAAATTACAACTGGTTATTTCAGATACAGTTACTATATTTGAGATCGTTTTCGTAGCTTCACGCTGTATCCCGCATTTATAGCAGAAAAATAAAGTTATAATTTAGTGGATAGAAATAATTTAGTATTAAGATACTAATATAAGACACTATAAGAATAAGATACTTATTTTTTTTTTTTTTTTTAAGATACTCCATTCTCCGTTCATTCACTGAATCCAAGTCATTTTTATTTTGCTATAATAAAAAAATTAAAAAATTGATTCCCTTGAGTGGATGATCGGTGGGGATGGGACGCTCTTCCCGGCGATGAGTTCAGTCACTTAATATGCAACGTCTAGGAACTTAACCGGAAAATGGGAAACATAACACTAAGTTCCCACAGCCTACTCAGAGATTCAGAATGCGGGATAAAGCGAGAAATTACAAAAAGAACCAACAAAATTAACAATTTTTTAAGTAACTATTACCAAAGTCAACCAGCTAATATAATATGACAAAATAAAATTTCATGTTAGGTTAGTTTCAGGAAAAATCAATACACTGTGCGATAAATTAGATAAGATATAGTAATCTTTTCCACTTTGCACGGGGTAAGTGGACGGGTCCGGTCTAGTTTTATTTTTAGGACTTTAATTGAGTACTAGTCTAGGGCTCTTGTAATACGCTATTAGTTTAAAATTTACATTTCTTTGATAAGCAATCTGAAAAATCTGTTGGAATATTTTCTTTGAATAATTTTAGGTGTATAATTGACAGTACTATTTAGTGTGTACTAAAAAATGTTTAAAATCTTTTATTTTCTGTTAACAACTTATGTACTAGTTGATTTTAAGTTCATTTAATAAGCAATGCCTCAGGAATTTGGCGGAAAATGGGGAACGAATGTCTTAACATTAGATTCCCAGATTCCCTCTGTCTACCCTGCAATATGAGGATATAATGAGTAACAGACAAAACTACTGGACTTAGAAAGTTGTACAGGAACGAGAAAAAACAGATTTCTCTTTTCACATTCAAAAATCCGCGCAAACAATATCGTGGTGGTACTAATTTTACAAATATTATAATTTTAATAGAACTAACAACATAAGTTTAAGATTTGCTTCTAACGGAGTGAAATAGAGCGGAAACTCACAAGTCGCATCACACGGATTTATGTTCTTGTTTCAAGTGTAGACTAAAGTTGTATGCACATTGACTAATATATATATATATATATATATATATATATATATATAGCCATTGAGTGTTGAATAGCGGATCTTAACGTTGCACTTGTTTAGGACTTTGTTACCTGAGCGACGAAATGAAAATATTAAAAACTTCATTTGCTGGAGTTGGAATCAAACCCACAACTGTCACTATCAGAAAAGATCTATACAAAATAATTATTGAGGCTCATGACGCCTTAGTACATGGTCTGATTGTAAACGCAACGATTATAGGTTTGACGTCTGCTCGGGGATACTTTCGGTTACATTTATTTTATTTTCAGGCACAAAGTTTCGTCACTCCACACGTGTGCCACTAATGCCTTGATAATTAGGTTGCAAAGTAGGAAATAAAATGTTGCAAGAGGTTCCCTCAGCCTAACCTACTATGTCGGAAAAAGCTAGAAGCTACTTTTTATAGTAATATGAATAGTATACCAATATGAACATACCCTTATGATGTACTAGCAAGAACTAAATATCAACTTGTCCTATGGCACACTGTGTAAGTCCTCCTTATATTCTAGTCACTCTAAATGCGTTCAGGATTGAAATATTGGATTATGTAAATAGTTTTATTATAGAATTTATGATATCATCTTAATGCATTATTAGTTACGTTCTGTAATTAAATGAAATGAAAGTAAATAAAACGTTTTGCCTGTTAACACGCAACGTTGCTAAAATTGGACGAGAAGTGGGAAAATCTTAACACTACGACGTTCCCTCTGTCTCCCTAACTATAGCCACTTAGCTATGGCCTATAGCTATAAGGGTGTTTCCCAACAAAACTTTAACTTTCTATCAAAATGTTTCTATAGGCTTCTAATGAGTTAGGAATAAAACATCTGATCTGCATGAAAGCATACCAAGATTATAATCAGAGATTTTATACTGTTTTTCATAAGTGTTTATCATAAAGATCCGAAGAAAAGCTGAATGTAAAATAATACTATTATAATACTATTCCCAAAACTATCTTATTATATATTTCGTTGAACAAATAATAAATAACTGTAACATAAACATAAATTCGTTATAACAATCAGTACCAATAATATTAAAATGTATTGTTTTATTAAGAAGTTAATTCGTTCCAATACTTCTAAATATTTCGTAATGCTTTCAATTACGTTTTAAACGTAATAATGAATTTGTGTTCAAAGTTACGCACTGAACGCGAAACATCTACAGAATTTCCAATAATGCCAAAAATAGTTCAGTTTAACGTTTGACGTAGAAATAATTATTGTTTTGCTATATATAGGCGTGTTCCGTTACTAAATCAATCACTCAGATGACGAACCGCCGGAACTACCGGCGAAGAACGCTGAATTTTGGCATGTAGGTCCTTTGAGGAGTAAGGTAGCACTAGAGGATCTCTCGAGTTTTAACAATATGGATGATAGAAGCGTTAACGTAATTCCAAATATAAAAAGAAAACACAAAGCACCGTGTGTTAACACACTCTAGATATCGCTTAACTAGCAAAATTACCTTAGAATGTTTGGTGGCGGAACTCAGCGCCGCGCTTTGTCTACCAAAAAATAAAGTTAAAATACGTAACAACCATTGTACCAAACAGTAAATCAAAATTTGAATAAAATAATAGAGTAATATTGCCAAAGATGCATGTACACACAAGTTCGTCGCGAAGTTTTCAAAATGGCTAGAAAACTAAGCAATACATTTGGAAACTTTCTCAATTCGAACACATAATTACTTCTTGTTTTGAACGTGAAGCGAAAACGCTGTATTTTACCTGAATTTAATATGCAGTTAGTTTAAGTGGAAACATATTTTATGATGTCACCTTTTATTTATTTCTCTATGGTGATATATTAGACGTGTTAGCAATTACTGTTTTCGAAATCGACTAGTACTTTTCAACTTACAGTGTTTTCAACAACCTCAAGCAAAAGGTAAAGAAATAATATTTATATATTCTTTCTTACATTTTTAAATATTCTCTTTAAAATCATTGCATGCCGGACTTTAGGATGTCAATGTGATGCAGTGGGACAGATTCTGACAGAAAAAACTATGCGGTTATAGATTCTATTTTCACATATGGGAATGAATTTTCATTTTAGTAAATCTATGCATGGCATTAAACTACCTCTTTCTATCCACTTAAAGCTGTATTTATTAATCACTCTCAACTCTGAAATCAATCTTAAAATGCATTCATTGAAATTCATTCATTGAATATAATTTAATTTATCAATGAAAATGGATCTCAAGATCAATCTCAGTGCTGAGAGCGGCTTTTAATTATGAACGGGAATAAGCCTCGAATTCCATACTTAATTTTCTTTAATCATCGACTTTTAACAGTTATATTTTAAACCCACAGGCCATAATCAGAATTTGCTAAGCAAAACATTCAAATATTTCGTTTCATTCAGTATATTTATTCTACAAATAAAATGATACTGTCAAATTTTATAGATATCACAAACATAGCAATATACGAATATTCTTATTCCTAGGTTAAATGGCTTAGAAGTTAGTTCAGAAGTTACTTTATAGTAACAACTGTCATCCTAGTGAAATGTTTTATGTTTTACTATGGATGTACAAGAAAATTCTTTCTTTTTGTCCCTAAACATTATCTAGATCTTTACTTTCTATTGCTTTACTTATGCTTTTAAAAGGATTCGATTTCGGATGAGATAATATTTTTTCTTGTGTTATATACACAAGCTATTGCTATTTCTATTTCTGTTCTGCTCTGTATTTTTTCATTTTCATTGATAATTAAAATAACACAATGTAAGGTTAAGCCAAATACTATTTTTGGGGAGCGTAAAGGGGAACTTAGATAGTTAGTACTCCACATGAACAATGTTCCTGAAGCTGTAGCTCATATAAGACTATACCAAAAGGAGCTTATCATATATTTTCAGCTATATTAAAATAAAATTAAGAATACCACATAGTCTAAAGTAAATTCCAAGGCTTTAACATCTAAAAAAACCTCAACTAATATATATTAAATTCACACCATATCTTCATTGCATCTCCAAATTCAGCAGAACCTATAATAATAGTAACGTGAACACTGATTAAATTTCCGTTCCAATTGTCTTCAGCATGTACTTGGCCAGGACAGAACAATTAAGAATAATTCGACCGCTAATATCACCTACCTATCTACTGGAGTACATTCCCACAGGTTTTCATTTCCATGTCCATTGTTCTTTCGCCCTGGTTGACCCGAATGGCGCTGGCCTATTGCTGATTTTGCATTATTAAAACTAGCTACTATAGCTTTTAATAGCACCTCTACGTTTCCGGTTTGTGAATATTGGTGGTGATCATTATTTGTATTTTTAAGTTCGGAAGTATTTGACGTCATTTGTTGTCTCTTTGTAATCTGTAGATAATTATAGTTTTTTTAAAGTCTTTTCCCGTAAATACATGCATGAATAGGGAGAGTGTTCAAGCACTCACTTCTTCACTTTTCATCTAATTTCTGTAACATTCATTGTTAACGGTTCACGTTTTACCAACTAGAGTAGGGAATTTAAAATAATTTAAATATAGTGTAAGTTGTACTTGGAACACTATCTAATACACTGCTCTAATCTTCTCTAATTTGGGTTCATGTGCCCTAATGGTGTATTCATCGATTGCTTGGATGAAAATATTTCTTCTCTTTTTTTTTCATATAAATATCTTTTTCTTTTATATTATATATATGAATATTTACATGTCTCATATAATATTTCAACGTATAAATATAAAATACAAAATAATCATAAAATTCTGTTATCCATCACTCGTTGCAGGATTAAAAAGTCCAGAAACATATTACGCCTTTCTTCGATGTCCAAACAAAGCGGGCCGTATTATAAATTTATAACTTCTCGTTCAATTAATCATTTTCAGCTGCCGCTCGTACACTGGACGTGAACACCGTCTATACTTTGTACTTTGTTAGAGAATATGCTCTGGACGAACAAAATATGATATGAAATACACATGAATGTAAAATACAGTAGTTTTTTTTTACATTTTACAAGACAATGTATAAAAGAAAGAAGTAGAACTATTGACTAAGATTTTTTTTTAGCTTTAGCCAGATATAAGGGAGCGCCAAAAGCTGCAACCTCTGCACACATATCTCTTTCACCTAATCTACTATCATCAACATTTTCATACATTTCCTCCGTAATGTCTTCATATTGTTTACGAGACCTTCTTCCAGCATCTTCGATATTGTTCTCTAAGGTTAAATGAGGTCTTTCTCATAAATGTTTTTTGCCATTTATTCTCTCGGCGTGTTTCCAAATTATGTTTAGAATCATGGAAAATGAAATTAACCCATTCCCCTGAGTGAGAATCGAACCCATCAGATCAGCCGGTCGGTGATCATATGCTAGTGGAAGAATAAAGTACATAAGACGCCAGAACATAAAAAAACACACACTTGACCATAAAAATGTGTAATAAAATGTTTTAATGTCATCTTTAAAATATTCGTTTATTTTACTGGCAATCCATAAAAGTCAATGTTTCGCTATCGCATAACAGTTTGGCACTTTTATTACGACTGTCGCGATTAAAACCCTTATATTTATAGCTGTTTGAGGAAAATAAACTATATGTTATTGGTATTAAAGAATATTTTCCTTTGGCAAGTTGGGACAGGGGATTTGTAATGAGACGGTCAGCAGTTATTGATTCACGTGATTCCATTAGGCTTTGAGGATGGGTGTGTTTATGTCTTGGGGTAATAGGCTGATGTAAGAATGCTTTAATATTAAATATATACGAATATTGTAAAGTAGTAGTTCTAGATATATAATTTATATTTGTCATTCATTATACACATTTTTATTATTTTTGTTCTTGGTAGATTTATAATATATAGAGCAGTTGTTGAATTTCTTGTCGGCTCTTTTCAGCAGAATTGTCTTCTTCTACTCTAAGACTGACACTACTGACATTTTCTTGTAACTTTAGTGCTTGTAATAGTGTTATTGAATAAAGGATAGTTTAATTTTAGTATTAATAAACATACCTTAAATAAATGATAATGTGTTTATTATATTTTATTTTTATTTAAATCATAGAATATTATAAAATTTAAGAACATTTTATCTATATAGTTTCAGGTTATCTTAAAAGTTACATAAATTATATTCCATAAAAACCTTAAAAATACCTACAATTTCTTTAAGCTTCTCTGAACTTTCTGTACCGGCGGGTAGCTTTTGACGTCCATAAATTTTAAATGTGATATCTTTTTCGTAAAAGATGTTAACTTATGTAATATAAATATACGGTTTTGAAACAGTGAAATGCCTTCCCTTTAGAATATTATATTGTGTTTTTAATTATTTTTTGGCCTCACCCTGTATTCCGGAGGTAGACAGAGGGAACCTGTAAAACTAGTTTTAACACTCTCTGTTTCCATTAAGGCACTTTGGTTTCCTACTTTTCGCTGATAGTGGATCGAACACACAACCATCACTATTTACAGGCAGGCTGTCTGATGGCCTCAGAACGAAATAAATAATGAGATTTAAATAAAAATTATACAAAATGAAAAAGCACTATTCCTTTCAATAAGAAATAAGTTTTAAAACTGACCTGTATTCTATAATCGTTTGTTTCAAACAAGTTTTGTGTTTTTGTACGTTAACGAGGGCGTACTGAAGCAGGGGCACAAGTTCCCCGTGCGACCGGAAACACTATAGTTATGGCTTCGATTTTGAGGAAAATAAATATTAGATATTTATTTTCCAGAGCGATCTGGTAACAAGGTAAAGCGCGGCGTTAAATTCCGCCACGCAACACGCAAAGCAACAGAATTCGGCGGAAGCAGCCTAATGGGAACGGAGTGTCTTTACACTAGGTTCCCATTGCCATTGCCCAGCGTGAAGATATAATATAAAAGAAAAACTACTTATTTCGTAATTACCAGTCAATTTCAAAATCGCATCGCTTTAAAGTCGATAAACATTTAAGTTTCTGTCCCCCAAAGCTACAGTGAAACATAAAAAACTGTATTTATCTATACGTCACTATGTCCCTGGCGGCACGAGCACGATTTCAAGTGGTTATCTTGTCGTATGGACGTACCCTTTTAGCTACCACAGTCTATATCAATAATTTAAAAAATGTATTTGGCATATCCAAATACATTTTTTTATTTTATTTTGGAGATTTACAGAAAAAACTTAATATATTATATATTCTCCGCTTTCTGTCTAATTTATAGATATTGCGTTGAGTAATGGACTCCACTTTGTCTTTCCAAAGCAATTAAATAAAAATATTTTTTTGATCCGAGCTCGAGGTTTGAATAAACAACTTTCGCGTTTACATGCGGACACTGTTCCACTGCGCCATGTAAGAAATTATGATAATAATCATACAAAATATAATATTGTTAACTTTTGTTCCTGGAACAAAACATTTCGATCAGTTATCTCAGTCGTTTTGCAAAGCAATCTTGATCCTGACTCATTTTGTTATTACCTCCCCTATCCTTTACGTTTATTGCTCACTTCTTGATTACAATTTCGATTTTTGCCTAACAAAGGGAAAACTAAAATACCGTATTTTTGTTTGTTATTTTTGCCTTATTTTACTTTGTGCTTGTAGTTATTTTTCTTTGTGCTTATTGTGACTTTGAGTTCCACCACTCAATATGCAGTGCCTCTAGAATTCGATTAAAAGTGGGTAAAGGGTGTGTCTTAATGAAAATGGAAAACGGAACACTCCGATTAACACTAGGTTCCCCGGGTCACTCCGCATCCTCTTCTATATGAGGGATACAGCGTGAAGCTAAAAAAATGATTGTTACGTATTAATCATTTAAATGAAATGTAATAGCTGAAATTAAATATTCATATGCAAAAAATAAAAATGTGATGTAGCAGCACAGCGACAGCGATATACAAAGCGTGGTGTTAAGGTCCGCTCTTTAACAGCGTTTTGCCTCGTTACCAAAGCTTGCAAATAAACACATGAAATATTTCATTTCCTAGTGAAAATCGAACCTATAACCTGTCGCGTGCACGCAGGCAGCCACAACAAAATAAAGGCCCCGAACAAAGTTAAACTAAAATAAACAAAAATGATAAATGTGTTTATAATGAAAATGAAATTGACAATACATTTTAACGAACGAACTTAAAATTATTACTCAATTATAATAATTACTATAGCATTAATGTATTTTATTTTCCATTAATTTTATAATTGTTATTAGTATTCAACGAGAATTTAGGCCCTAAAATGTACAAGGGTAGTTTATTGTAATAGTTATATTTTGATACTGGTTTTAATTATTTTCATTTCTGGTAATTAAAGTTAGACTGGAGAAAGCCCTCAAATTGGGCGAAATATGTGGAACAATATTATATTGTGGAACAATTCTATATTAACAATATTAATCTTGACTCTAGGCGGCGGTACAAAAAATAGTGCTTTGTCTTTTTACCAGAGCAAAAGAAATAAAAATATTACAATTTTCCGAATGAGAAAGTAACCAACAATCGGTGCGTTTACAGTCAAACTGCTGCTGCTGCACCACGACACGACGACGCCTGAGATTTTATGACTACAATATTTTCACTACATCAACCTGGTGTTAGTTAAAGCACAATAACGACAAAGGATTTTTTTTGTGTATTTTTTAAATCTTTTTACATGCTGTATCCTGCAGACAATAGAGCAGTTAGAGGGAACCTAGTGTTAAGACTCTGCGTTTCCCATTTTCCGCCGAATTCCGAAAGCATTGTGAATTGCGCTCCCCTTTTCGCGAATAGCAGACGACTGGAAGTCATTCTAGTGTTAAAACATTGTCAAAATATCGACATAATATACATATATGCCTAACAATTTGAAAATCACGGTTAAAGAATTCGGAACAGAAAATTATGCTAGAGAATTTTTCGATTACCCACTAATAGGATTTTCTAAGGCATAAAACCAATTGTAGATGCAATCCCGGTCCCGGCGTAATTACGGACTCCCCGCGCGCTCGGACAACAATTATACCGGGATTACGTTTCAAACTCATAACGTACCGGGAACGGTTAAATACGTATAATGTTGGATTTACATCGCTAAATCATGTTATACTTAATTTTCCTTTTAGAATCAGGTTCACGCTGTATCCCGCACACAGTAGGGTAGGCTGAGGGAACAAAGTGTTGTGCTATGAATTTTGCGTGTTGAGTGATGAAACTCGACGCCGTGCTTTGTCTCGATACCAGGGCGAAGGAATGAAAATATAAATTTAAATAAGTATTTCATTTCCTCGAGAGGGGATCGAACCCACAATCAGTCGTGCTTACAGTTACAGGTTGGTACAGTTACAAGACTTTGCGCCACGACTCGCATCCTGTCCCTTATAGGTCACGTGTTTTACTTAGTATTTTTTTTTGCAGCAAAGTAAGTAGAAGGAAGCCAGTGTTAAGAATTTCCGTTCTCTAATTTTTTCATTACTTTTCGTGTTGAGTGGCGGAACTAAACGCCTCGCTGTGCCTTGTCACCAAAGAGAGGAAAAGATTTATTATTAATTATTTCTCTGTGTGAGAATCGAACCGGAATTAACCCGCGTTAAATTAAAAGCTGTAGGTACCGTTGCGCCATTACGGCTTTCATTTTATAATATGTGGTATAGAAATTCTAGACGCCATTAAAGTTATCTGTTAATTCGATTAAAGGTTGACCTTTTTATATTTATTTTGATGTAATTTAACAGGAACTTGTAAGTTTAACATAGTTTTGGTTTAATATGAGAGTAATTCGACTATGTAATTTACACAACAATTAAATAGAAGAAGAATTTGTACAAATTGATTCGAACTGCTAACTTCAACAATTGGATACACCAAAAGTGTTAAAATTGGTTAAGTGGTTAAGTAGATTAAATAACGTAGCTCAACGACGTCTTTTTACATGTCTCGCTACCAGAACTAGAAAATGAAAATAATACATTTCTTCCATTCCAAATGGAATCAAACTTACGACTGTTTACATTCAGAAACTACTTCCCTTTGTACACATACTACAGGTAAATTAAAAAGAAACATTTGGTGTAACATCATTAGTGAAAGCTACGTGACAAGAAACTACATTTTGGAAGACCTAATTAGAATGGCGTGAGTGAAGTCATTAAGGCCCATTCATTATCACACTCACCGTCGTTCAGTTCATACAAAAATGCCGAATGGAACCAGCGTTGTTGTTTGGATGCTAAAAGCATTGATTAGTAGGCTTCTTTTTTCGATTTCGGAGGCAATGTATGTTGTGTGGCGGAACTCTACGCCGTGATATAGCCTCGTTACTAGGGCGAGGAAATGATAATATTCAATGTTTAATTGCTCTCTAGTGAGAATCGAATCAGCAAAGATCGCGTTTATCTCTGCGCCACGACTGTACACATTACTCTACAATATATGATTGTATTTTTGTTTTTATGATATGACTATTTGTTGTATTTTTACGATTTGATTCCCACTCGAGGAAATCAAATATTTAACAGTTTCGTTTCTTCGCTCCGGTGACGAGGCAAAGCGCGGCGTTGAGCTCCGCCATATAAGATAATAGCAATACCAAAAATTTAGTCAAAAATATTAGATCGTAGTGTCTTAACACTAAGGTCAACACTACGACATGTGGAATAAAGCGTTCAGCTTGAAAAAAAATGGTTACAGAAATTTCACCCAGTTTTTTTATAAGCGGTTAAAAGTCAAGTTGCGTTGTGTCGTACAAAAGAAAACGAATGCCCGTCGCACTGCCTACCGAGGGCGAGCCATTTTACATAAGTTACGTAATTAGAGAATTGTTATGTAAACATGGGTGATATAGCGAAGTCAACTTTCAACTGAGATTTTTTTCATAATTTCGCAATTTCTTGAAAATTGGGCGGGAAATGGGGAAACAGATCGAGTTTATATACGTACCTGTTAATTACCTAGTAGAGCGTGAATAGTCATACCTTAATAACTACTAAATTGATTTCGATGTAACTAAAGCTAGTTTTTATTTTATAATAAATAATATTTAATTAAAAAAGATCATCTCGTCTGACTTTCATATATATGAAAATTTGTAGGTAATTTGCACAAATAACCAAATATAAAAAATTATAATACATATTCAAACACAAAAATTGAATTTGAAGTCACTGTCTATCACGTCCGTAAAATTATTATTATTACAAGCAAAATAAAGAAAGAAATAAACTCTACAACTTTGAAATGAGTTTTGATATAAACGACAATTCTAACTTCAGCCTACAAAGACAGCCATTGTGAGGACAGTGCAGAATAAATATAATAACCATATAAATCGAGCTGTCCGTTAAACGAGGCGAAGGCTTCCTCATGAAATAAGAAATGTATTTGAAATTATGAATTTTTGAGCTTAAAAAAGTTACTTTTGATTCGTACATAGGACTTTTTGGTGTTAAAATAACACAATTGGATGAATATAAATGTGTATGGGTTCGATTTCAACTCGAAATATTTTTTTATATTTGTAAAGTAAATTATTTATATTTTATTTTGTGTTCCATTTATTAAAAGTAAAAGATAGAGAGTAAAAAATATGAGGCCAAGTCTAGAAGAATTAATATTTTGAAATGTTTTATGTTCAGGTGCCTAATATATTTTTTTTTCTGACTCTACATTCCGACGCGTTAACATAAAAGCAAAACCCATCTTAAGCCTCGCGGATTGATTGTGCTCTAGTAGTTAAACTAAATCAGTGTCTTGAGTTATTTTTGAGATAAAGCGTAGTGTTGAGTAGTGGAACAGCGCTACGTTTATTAAGGAGCTAAATCAGAGGGAAAAATTAAAATATTTTAAATATGCAATGCCTTGAGAAGGAATCAAACCCATACTATTTTTTAAAAAAGATAATATGTATTACAAAAAATATAAACAACTTGTGAAATAGACTATAAATCATAAACGTGACTGTATGTATGAAACATTTGAGTTTACTGGAATCACCTCAAGAACGCTTCTGTACAATTTTTGTTATATATATTTTAATAAGATTCCATTAGACAGCTTAACACGTGCAAATTTAAAAAGTTTTATTAGAAAACTTTCAAATAATAAATAACTTCAAATAATAACAACAAAAGATTTTCAAGAATCTTTTATACGTTTGCCTAAGTCGGAATTTAAATCAAAAACTTAATGATTAGTTCTGATTAGGAATTTATTATTTATTTATTCTTCCGGTAAAAATCACAGCAAATTATTCAACCACTAAATACGCAATTTGTGCAGATATCAGGGAATGTAGTGTTATGACACTACGTTAACTATACAAAAAAATATATAGCTAACAAATAAAATTAAATGAAGCCAGAAATGTTATCGTTAAAAAACTAATTTTATAACAAGAATGCACCCTAATTTCAAAAACATACAAATGAAAAATCGTGTAAAACAAAGGCCATTCACTTAAAATGTAACTATCAAGCAAAACATTCCGGTTTCCATTTTTAAACAAGCACTTAAAACTGCTACTACTTATAATGTGAAACGAAATAAAAAAAAATAAGCAGATCGGCCGACTAAAAAAGAAAATATGGCGAACCAACGAGGGTAAACTGTTACGTATGTAATAAAAAAGTAATATATTTTTTTATTTATTTTTTAGCTTCACGTTGTGTCACGCATATAGCGGGGTAGACAGAGGGTTAAGTTACTCCGGTCTCCATTTTACGTCCAAATTTACGAAATTTAGTGTGTTGTGCGGCGGAATTCAACGCTGTGCTTTGTCTTGTTAAAATTAAAGGAAATTAAAAATGTTTTTTACACCGAGTTGGAATCGAACCGCAACTGTCTTGCATAAATAGGCGCTATGCCGCTGCTTCACGACGGCCTCGATTTCTTTTTGCAGTCGTACTAAGACATTCCGTTCGGACTTAGAAAGAAACTTTTCCTAAATGAAGATGGAACCTATATCCATAATATACAATCATAATATATATTTTGTTTGTGAAACGATTACCCATGTAATCGTTTTATTCATATAAAATTTTACAAATAGTCCGCACAATTTTTCCATACTTGCCTAAAGCGATAAAATTGTACAAAAATTATAAGTGCCTTGGTCTGTTTGAAAGTAGCATCTACAATATAAAATTTGTAACAGCCTGAATGAAGTAGGCCTATAAGGAATTCCATTGAATCAAACTTATTGTCTGTATTACGATGAAAATTTAAAAAGCTTATTACTACTTATTATTCACGGACGGACGGTTCCCAAAATGTGCGGGTTCAAATCTCAAAATCAAATGTACTTTAATAATTTTTTTTTAGTAATACGTATTTTTCTTTCCTAAGTGTGGAATAACATTTTAAAACTATAAAAACAATCATTATTCTTTATATTATGTTTATTTTCCTGCTCTACTGAAAAAAACAGCTTCACGCTTAAGTAACTTAGTGTTAAAAAACTTCGTTGCCTAGGTGCGTATCGTGGAGCAGAGCGAAGACTGTAAATATTTATTTCCCCAAGTGGGATTCGAACCAACAATCTTTACCTTTACAGTCGAAAATTATGGCGCTGCGCCACGTCCATCTCAAATATATGTATTATAATAAAATAATTTAAATATTAATTAATTAACATTAATGCACATTTTATGATGCAGTCCATAAATTTAAAACATTTTCAATTAGAACAAAAATGTAAATAAAAAGAACAACAACACAATTAGTTCAAGTATTTACAATTTTAAAAATGGTAATAATAAAAAAATACACAAAACGAAAAACAAATCGGCCGACAAAAGAAAAGTTAAACCACAAACTATGTGTAAATTGCCATAATAGGAGTGGAAAAGAAGAAAAAAATATTGTAAGTCCAATGCAGTGTTCTAAACCTTTTAATATACGTTCATTTATACTGCAGATATTTTAAAAAATAGTTAAATGTAGTCTCAGTTAGTTGTAGGCTTATCCCCGAATAGTATGTTAGGCAGAGGGGGGAACCTAGTATTAAGGCACTCCACTTCCCTCTCCTCTCATCTTTTGAAATTGCGTGTGGAAAGGTGTAACTCAATACCTCTCTTATGACACACAGATCAGCACACACCAGATGGAAATTAATTAAATACTTTCCCCGAGAGAGATTCGAACCCACAGCTGTCAGACGCTGTCCCAATTTGCCACCATCGTTTCCACTGCATTTAGCTGTTTACTCTTCTCATTAATACATAATACGGTCTTGTATGCAGGTGTAACAGATTACCACTCATCAATTAGTCATTCAATAGATTTAATTAGGCTGCGCTATAGTGTCCTATTTGCTAAGATAATAATAGTATAGCCCTTCAACTTGTCCATTTCTATAATATTCATGTTATATCATGACTAAGTTAGAAGTATACATAGAAAGCAAGCGCTAAGCGGTAAACAAAATAAGGCGTTGAGCTCCGCCACGTGGCGCAATATCTCCAAATTAGGAGGAGAAAACAGTTTGTCTAACGTTGGGTGTATTTGTCACTCTCTACGTGAATTTCTCGTTCCGATTCGAAGCTGAAACTTAGTGTTGAGTTCCGCGACACTATTAATGTATCAAAAAAGGACGAAAAGTGAACATGATATATAGATCAAGAATATCTTACCACAACATCTTCTTCATAGGATAGGATCTGAATAGTGGAAGTCTTTAGAGGTTACTAGTAAACTACTAAAGTTTAATTTATAGCAACTCGTAATTTATAGCAACCATCGGATATAGCACTTATAGCGCTTACTGTAGAAAAACGTATTTATTCGTGTTTTTAATATTTTATTGAACTTTCACTGCTGGTTTGATAAAATCTGAAGATATTTAAATTTTATTTGGAGACCCTACGAGGTCTACAATATTACTAGTTAAAATAGTCAATCAATATAATGAATATTTAATTCCGAAAAAACGCAGCATTAAGTTATTATGATACTAGCAGATAGCCTCATCTTTAGTCAAACAGATACTGGCCAATAGCCAAATAAGCAATTAAAAATTATATAGGTACACAGCGTCTACATAAGCTAAACGTGGTGGTTGTGGAGTCGTGGCCCACTATTTGGATAAAATTATTTTAATTTCCTCGCTGGGTAGCACAGCGTTGAGCTCCGTCATTAAGCACATAATAAAATATGGTCCCGAAAATTAGTTAGAAAAGTACTATAAAATTCAAAAAATAAAAATATTTTGCTCCTAAAAGTGTGTAAAATACAAAAATATTTTTTAAATTACTCACATTTTTTAAAAAATATATATCTAGTACGCACATTTGTCTGTTGTTTGTCTGTTGAAACAATGATTATGTTTCTACTGAAACAGCACAGATACGATCTTGCGAAATGAGAAGACGGCGGAGCATGCCAAATGCAGTTTCGTACTATATAAGGACGATTGCATACTTTCTATTAACTTGTATTTTCTATATTTTATATAAAATTTAAAACATTTCACATTTAATGTATACAATTTATGTAAAAATATACTAGCCATGTTGTGGCGCGTTGTGGCTTAGATCTGTACTCCGAGAATTAAATAGTAAAGTATGAACCTGCGAAACCACTGTATTTTCAGTCAATAAGAGTGATTGCCATTTATTAATTATTTATTTTATTTTCCAGTTTATGAAAAACATACATAATTTATTTTGCATTTATATTTTATTTAATATGGTAACATTTTAACTTTGTCATCATGTTAATTGAAATAATTCTAAGCCTCAACGAAAAAAATGTAATTTGCAGGTGTTCAATTTATATAAAAACAAACTTATTATATAGTTAATTATTTATATCAGTAATACAACGTTATTATAAAAAACTGTTTATATATTATTTGAAAACATTTTCTAGAAAGTAATATAAAATTTTAAAACAGCATTTCTCACTAATCTCTGAGCATCTGCTCATCTTGAAAGTTAAAGTGAAAGCCCTTGATAGTAAATTAAACCTAAATAAAGTGATAATCGTGAATATGTAAATGTATACAATTTTACTCGAAAATAATTTAAGAATATATTAAAATATGTTGATTTTTTATTGTTATTGTTTTAATAATTATGTCGTAAAATGTGTACCTATGCATTTTACATTAAATGTCGATAATTTAAAAAAATGCTTTACAAATTTTTCCGTATACCAGGATAGACAGAGGCAACTTATTTTCAGAAAAATTGCCTGTTGATTGGAGGTATTGAACACCGCGCTATGTCTACCGGAGCAAAAAATGTTGTTAGGAGACGCGGGTTCGGGTCCCGCTACGTTCAAATATTTATACGTTTTCTAAATAAGTATTTTTCTTTCCTAATGTGGAATAACACTTTAAAAATGTTAAAAAATGTTTTTATTTGTAGTTGCTTACTGCTTAATGTCAGTTTTTTTTGTTAAAAAATAATTTATTTTACGATTTTAAGTGAGTGTTAAACCTCTTTTTGAAATTTTGCTTCTCTAATGAGTAAATAGTGTCTAACCTATGTAAAACTTCAAACTTAATTAGGTATTATGTTTCGGAACTGACATTTAGGCATATTGATGATTATCGTAACCGATCCAGTCGTCTCTGAATAATCGGTGGACAAGAAAATACATAAAAAATATTCGGGCGAATTGAGACCCCTATCTTTTTTAAAGTTGGTTGAAAACAATTGCAACGATGCGATTGAAGATTCTCATTACTGATAAAATGTAAGCAGTGGTACGCCAGTTTTAAAAATGTTTTGCCTTCTAACTATTACAGTAAAAGTAGGTATTAATACATTTACATAGGCCATCTATGCTGTCCATCATGAGTTCCACGTCATCAAATGTGTACTTTCCGAAAGTAAACACACGAGTCATAATAAAAATATCCAAATCCTTTTAAATTTGCCTTGAAGTGTTCCTTCAATTTCTTCCGGATCTCTTCATAAGATCTTGACATGGTCACCATGAGACCATCTGTCAGATATACCCTTTCAAACAAAAAAAAATATCCGAATCTATTCAGGCGACTTCGAATAATCGATAAGCATACATAAAACAAAATTTTCCAAATTGAGAACCTCCTCCTTATGAATGAACCGCGGCATTGAGCTCCGCTGCTCCACACGCAGTCTCGAAATTTCGATGGAAAGGGAAAATGTCTTAACACAAGGATTCTTCTGCCTACTTCACCATGCAGGTAAAAGCGTGAAACTGCTACCTTAGTATATACCATGTATATTGTGTTATTTATAACAAAGTTTGTAGTCTTCCTTAAACTTCGAACAAATTGTATGAAACGAAACTTAGTTACTTAGTAAATATGGACTATAATGCCTCATTGCTAATTAAGTTTTCGCTGCTTTTATAAACTTTATATTTTATTAATGGAAATCTTATATTTATTTTTATTCCTAATTAAAAGACTAGTTTTTGAAAGTAGGTAGTAGTAGATTTTTCCTTCAGAGTAGAATAGGTTAATAGATCTTAGTGTTTCGGCCCTCTGCTCTCCGCTTTCGTCCTCTATCCAAATCAGAAATATTGCATAGTTATATGGTGAAGAAAATTAAAAACAATTATTTCCCACAGCAGACTTTCAGCTCTAAAAAGCGTACAAAAAAATTAAATACTATTATTAATAAGAATCGTATCCACGACCCCCATTGCGTTTGTAGTCAGTAAATTCTCATCGGCTCCACGACCACGTCACACATTTTAAAGATCACATATTGACGTAACTAATTGACAGGTGTTGATAAAACGCTTTCAGTCCAATCCGGTAAATAAATAGTGAAGTAATTAAAACACGAATTCAAGTATTAAGGAGTTTAAATTTAAACATTTTTAATGAGTGTTTTAATTAATTTATATATAATATATTATGTAAATATTATTGAGGCTGTAAACGCGAGAGTAGGATTACGACTTGGAGGTATGAATTGTTTCTATTTCATTGATCCAGCAGACAAAGCCCGGCGTTTAGTTCCGCCACTGCACGCGCAATGTTTCGGAAACAAAACACTGTTACTTTTCTCTAAGATTTTATAAAACACTCCAATCAATAAGGATCATCACATTTAGTTTCCGAGAAATTTGTACACAAATATATTTATATACTCTTATAAAATTTTATAGACATATATAGAATCATAAATGATCATCATACTCAAAAATCATGTAACAATGTCGAAATGATATTGTATTTTTTAAGTCAGTCGACAATTTATATGTAAATCCAAATCAAGAAGAGGCCAGTCGTGGTTCAGTGGCACAGACTTTGCGACTGTAAGTACGACAGGTTGTGGGTTGATTTCCACTCCAAGAAATTATTTCTTTTATTTCCTCATTCTAATAATGAGGATACGCACGGCGTTCAGTTCCGGCCCTCAACACGGAATGCGTACAGAATTCAATCGAAAGTAGAGAACGCAAGTATCTTAATAGGAGCAGAGCATCATCACTGGGTTCCCAGGTACACTCTGCCTACCCTATCATGTATCATGACAAAGAGCGGCGTTGAGTTCCGTCACTCACTAACTATCATTCTCACTCAGTCCTCTGTGATATATGCGGCATACAGCGCGAAGCTTAAAAATAAATAAATAATCCTGTAACAGAACACACACTCTGTTCTGTTACACAACTGGATGGACGTACTACAGTACCCTTTTAAACTAAATAACATTAAAAGGAAGCGAGTTTTACGTTCGCTACTAGAAATAACCCGCTCTTTGTGATGAATTAAAGCTGAGATAAGATTCTTTTAATTTTTTCTTTCTTTTATACATTTAGTTAAGAAAATATAGTGATCGATTTTTGTTTTACATTTCCAATAATTGCAAATATTCTAAAGAAAAGTGAAGACACTCCGTTTGACGCTTTCCGCCGAACTCCCGACAATATGTATATTAGCACCATATCTTACCATGGTAAAGAGATAAAAAAAATTGTTTCTTTGAGCGGGGATGGAACCTAGAACAAATGCGTTTAAGGTTTGTGGTTTTCATATTACGCCACAATATCCTTATATACAGAATTTGATAGAAAATATTTTATTCGAAGAGAAATCAGTGAATCATTTAGCTCAATCAATGTAACCAAGCCTGAGAAATGTTGAGAGTTAAAAAAATATATCTATACTAATATAATTAAACTGATGTGCTTGTTTGGTTGAACGTGCTAAACTTAAAAACTGCTTGTTCAAATTGAAAAAAAAATTGGTTAGTCTATTTATTGAAGATGACTAGCGTAAACATAATATATATACTTAAATTATATAAATCTCGTAGTTAGTAAATTAGGCAGATGTAAATTAGGAAACTAGTGTAGAGATTCTCCGTTCCCATTAAGACACTTCCGTTCCCTATTATTGTCCAATTCTCTAGGTATTGCGTGTTGAGAGATGAAACTCAACGCCACGTTTGTCGTCTTACCAAAGCGAGCACGTGAAATTATTATATATTCAGAAAATCCAATCCATATCCTGTCGCATTTACTTGTGATCCTACCTCACGACGACCTCAAATAACTTATAAATAGCAATAATTATATAAACAAGTTGAATTCCCATCATCTTATGCACTGTTGTGTAAAACAAATAGTATTTAGGTTGACTGCATCCTCATAATAATGTATGGGCGTATTGTAATCAAGACGTCACGCGCCGGCGGCTCGTCAAAGGGCCTTGAGCGAAATGTTGTTAAGCAAATGAATAGAAAAATGTTTGTACTTACATTTAAAATAGGTTTTTTTTTATTTATATTATGTTAAATTGTTAGTATAATATTGAAGTTGTATAAAAAACAATAGGGCGATATTTTCGTGCTTAATGTCCATGGTATATAATAATTATTATATTTATCCTATTATAGCTTTTTTAAAAAGAGAACTAGTTTTTTTTCAGGCCAGGTCAGTCGTGGCGCAGGGGCACAAGCGTGTGTCTGTAAACGCGGCAGATTTTATGTTAGATTTCCCACTCGAAGAAATTAAATATTAAATATTTTTCGTTTTTCTCTAGTAATGAGACAAAGGGCGTCGTTGAGTTCCACCTGCTCAACCCGTAATACCTCCAGAATTCGACTGAAAGTGGAAAACAGAAGTGTCTTAATGGGAACGGAGTGTCACAACACTAAATTCGTAGCTCCTTCTGCCTACCCTGTTATGTACATCCCGTACATAATAGGTTAGGCAGTGGATAGAGCGTGTATTAAGCTTTACATCCATAATTTTATTTCTTACAATATTATACCAAATTTAGCAACACTCAGTTATAATCTACTCATCCAGACCTAATTACATAGCGTATGAAATCCAAAGGGAACCTAAACTTCGTATTTTAAAGCAAAGTAAATTGGCTCGTAAATAAAAACTCTTGAGTACATTTTACCTTGACTTAATATATGGCTATAGCTTGCTTTTCAGACTATGTATCTACATGAGGCTTGCCTTTTCCTTTACGAAGTTTCGCGAATTTTTCCTAATTAAATGTTGCAACTTCATTATATGGTACAGTGTTTGTTATTGTTTTATTCAAAACTTTTTCAATGGTTTCGAGGGGAGCTCAGACGGAGATCTTATTAGTGACTTGTATGATTTAACGCCTTGGTAGCGCAGTTGGAAAGCATTTTGAGTTTTATTGGAGATTGTACGTTCGTTTCTGAGTTAGGAACACCAAAAAAAATAAATTCTATATTACGTTAACAATATTGAGTAGTAATATGTTACTACGAATAAATGAATTTACCAGTTATTCTTTCTTTAGCTTCACATTGTATCCCCCATTTAGTAGGGATAGGCAGAGATCACACCAAGTCCCAAGCTACTCTGTTTTCCATTGACCACCCAAAATTCACATATTACATAAACGCCGGACTCTATCTGTCCAGAACGTATAAAAGAAAATAATTTTTCGAATGAACATCGAACACACACTCTTCATTCCACTTTCGCCCCAATTCATTTATTTAAACTACAAAACTAAAACAAAATCACCAATAAGCCTACACCACAATTTTAAAACAAAATGAGAAGCTTTAGCGTGTACGATAGCAGCCACTGTGCTTCCTGGCGTATAGGCGTGGCACCAGATTACAACAGCTTAGATAACAGCAGGAAATAAAACTTGCCGCCTAATTAGTGGTCAGTGGTGCCAGCGTCGATGCAAATTCGACCACGACCACGTGAATTACGACTGCCTGTAATGTTATTTCCAGCTATTGTGCTTATTTCGACGCATTTACCGATGGCATTTAGAACCCGGTTGTCGGATTATTCGGTGTGTTCTGTTTATGGTATGGTACGTCTGTTTCGGTTTGGGAATTTCGATTATCTGTGGTGGTTTTTGTTTTTGTATTGATAATTGTGTTGGTATTGTGTGTTGTTACAATATGATGGTGGTAGTATGCGAAAGAGTGCGGCTTGGAAACCATGGAAAGAGTGTGGTCGAATTCCGTTACATTGCGTAATTTTTTCACATATTATTTAAAACAGTATTTTTCTTTTCAAATTGTGAAATTAATATATAAAAATGGTAATTAATTTTCTATTACATTTTTATAGATTTTATTTAGTTCGCATGTGATTTCCTTTAATATAAAGAATATCACATTTTATATTTTCGGACTGACTTTGACAGTACCTTAGTTATAATATAGTTATCGATTCTCATATTATCAATTAGGTTATAGTATATGTTGTACTTACTCTTTTGGATTTATAATAGCAATATTAAAGGAAAATGGGTCCGTCTCTTGAAGTGTCCTTTTAAGAATCTGTCAGTCAGTGTGACTAACAAAACTGATATTTTATATGAAAATCTGTCTGTTTCTGGAATTTTCTGGTTTTCATTGTCCTCGTTTTGGTAGAAGCTTTGGCAGTATCGAGTTTCACTCTTAACATGAAATGTCTAAAAAATTGAGAATAGTTTCGCACACTCGCTTCAGCATACCATACTATAGACGAAATACAGCGTGAAGATATACAAATAGATAAAAACTCAAATTATATACAACAGATAATATTACTAACGCACACACAAACATCATATATTACCAACACAAGCGCAAAGAAAGAAAACACAGAAAAAAGAAGCCCTTTCGCAGGAAACAGCAAAGATAACGATCCTAGTTTAAAATACAGCTCGCGACCGCTCGTTTCGAAGCCAGTGAACGTAATCCATGTCCAAGTGGATGAAACAATTAACTCGAGTACCTACGCCGCCGCGTTTCGGATGATTTAGCTTTGTATTTTAGTGCTCTTCTCTAATTAGTTATATTATATGCATATACTTGTTTGTAGTATGTATAATATAAATTATTTAATTTTAAATATATTGTTGGATGTTTTTTAAATACTATTTGTATTGGTGTTGTAATTCCGTGTAAGGAAAATAGTGTAGACATGTTGGAAATTAGCTAATACAAATCAAAGCAAATATTTTAAAAGCTTTTCTTGTTTTGCCCATAAGGATTAACAGTTGAAAAGCATTATGTGGTCTTTTTCCTATGAGCTATGATGCCACAGACAGATATACAAATATATACATACACAGACAAGTCAAACTTATAATCTTTCTGTTATTATCGCTTAAATTTTAATTTACTATATAATATTTTAATTCTTTTAAAATATTATATAGTAAATAGTTTTTTGAATTATTTTTTTTACATAACGTAGCTTTGTTAATAAATCTTACAGGAAGTGACTTGCCATGCAATACAAATTGCAAAAGCTACTTAAGAACATTGCTGTATCAGGTTCAGGCTCTGGATAAAGTTCCTATAAACATTATGAAAAGCATAGAGAATTTAGTTCCTTTTTTCGTTTTCCGCTCGAATTCCAGAAATTGCATATTGAGTAACGGAACTCAACGCTGCACTGTTTAGACTATTCTATACTGCTAAAACAAATAAATATGTATCATAATCGATTTTACTATTTTAATTGGTTGAGTCTACTCGTGGCGCAGCGGCACGAAGTGTGACTGTGAAACCGACTGGTTGTGGGTTAGGTCCTTACTCGAGGAGATGAAATATTTACTTAAATTAATATTTCCATTTCTTCGCTCTGGTGTCAAGGCTAAGCGCGGCGTTGAGTTCTACCACTCAACACGCAATACTTCCAGAATTCGGCAGAAAGTGGGAAACGGGGTGTCTTAACACTGGGTTCCATCTGCCTACCCTGCTGTGTGCGGGATACAGCGTGAAGCTGATTTTTAATTGGTGTAATTTACCTATATTTCGTCACTAGTTTATTTATTAATCTTCAATTTTCATTCATTTCTTACTAGACTTAGAATATAATGTCGTACAATTAAACTCGAAAATGAATTGTTTTTTTTATATATTAATATTATAAATATTTAAATCTATCAAATCCATAAATATGATACATAACAACTGTGTCATTATGGCTTTAAAAATTTATATAAAACACTTAATAAGAATGCTATAAAAATAGTACTACAGTTCAGTGAACGGAAATGGGCAGAAACAGGAAATGAACGTATGTAAAACAAGATGGCCGCTATTCACCGTTAGACGTTATATGAATATATTTGTTCTGAATGTTATTTTTCTAAAAATCACTTAGTTTTCATTACGGAAATTTAGAAATTTGATTTGATAAATTTTAAATTTGATGAATTAGTAACTCTACCTAGCCTTACAGAATTTTTATCTATTATTTCTTTATAACAAATCAGTGTAGAAGGAACATAGGAACCTAGTTTTAGGGCACTTATCACTGAAATCTTAAAATATATAGCATATAGCTAAGACCAAATAGGGTGCTTCCCACTTTCTACCCAGTTTTTGAAACAACATTGTGTGGCGAAGCATGTAACCAAAGCGAGAAGATAAAATTAATTTACACCATTTGGAAGTGAGAATCGAATCTACTGCCTCTGCCTTTACAAAATAAGAATAGAGGACAGTGAGGCGTCCGCCTGGCTGTTGCATTATTTTTCTTAGATACAGAATTATTTACTTTTTCTTCTTAATATTATTAACTAGATAACAGAAACTACCTACCTACTGTCAGACACCACATTCTCCAAATATGGAGGACAAAATAAAAAAAAACATTAAATTGATTATATTTGTTACAGGGTGTGCTTTCCTGACCTATTTCAATCCAGAAAGTGCCTCAAGCGCACAATCAGCCCTCCATGAAAAACGGACGTTACCTGGGGTAAGTGTTTGATCATTATTCGTATATATAACAAAGACTAAAAAGGTAATAAATATATCCTATTGGAAGTATTTAATCAATTAATTATATACTGTAAACTATATATATCATTTTATTTTAGCGTGAACGCTGTATCCCGCTTATAGCATAGTGGTTAGTGGTAACCTCTCCTGTACTTGTAACTAGTATTAACACACTCCATACATTACGTTATGAGTGTCGAAACTCAACGCCACTTGTCGCCTTGTTATCATAGCGAGTGAATTAGAATATAAAATAATTCTTAATTCCACAACTGCAAAACAAACCTACAGCCTGTACAGCCACATGCTGTGCCGCTACACTACGACACCGACGGCCTCAAAACTATTAGCCGAGCATGTATTTTTTTTTTTAATTTTTTTTTATTAATTGTTCATGTTATAACATAGAATCATTAAATTGAAACGATTTGTACACTCGTTTTGTATTCCAATTAATTGTAACTGTTCTATTAGTTTTTATTATTGTGGACAATGTACGGGAATGTGTTGGTTATAAAATTGATATAATTCCAAACTTGTTTTGATGGATTTACCTAAATCTGTGTGACGTATTTTTAAAATATTTTTGTTATACAATTAATTATTTCCATTTTCTCGCTATAGTAAGACAATACACGGCATTGTATTCCGCGACTTAATACGTAACGTCTCGAAAATAAAGCGATGCGTCGATAATAACATACACTTACAGTTTCTTACACTAGGTTCCCTCTGCTTAGCCTGCTATAAAAACCGGACAAGACTTGCCGAGCTCGCCCTCCGAGGGTTCCGTACAAAAATAGGAGTTCTCGTACTTTTTCTAATATTCAAGCTGAGCTTAGCCGGAGCCGGAGCCGGAGAAGGAGGAAGGACTATCTGTTAATTCTAATTGCCAAATTTCATAACTCTAAGACAACCTTAAGTTAAAGACTCCGTTAACTACTTTCCGCCTTATTCTTACAACATTGCATGTCAAGTACCGAAATTTAACGCCACGATTTACTATAGGTATTAATTTCTACATATCTACTCTATTGAGTAAAAAAACGAGAAAAACGGGATTACATGCCTTGCGCCATGACTGGCCTCGCTATTAATAAAATAAAATACAGAATATAATATAAAATTTATGTTTTGATGCACCTGCCTTGATATTTGTATAGATTTTTGTCAGATTTATTGGCCAGGATGATTCATAGTATCAAGTAAACAATTTAAATGATTGGATATCGCGAATAAAATTCACATTTTATTATAGAGTACGTCGATTTAAGCCGTGTTTCCTTTTTTTTGTGGGTTATTTCGATTGATTGAATTATATCAGCCTTTTTATTGGAGTGTCGGTTGCGCTTTTATTTTCATGATCATTCTCTTTTAGATATACTGCGCTGTAGTAAAATTGGGATACTTTTGTTTATTATGTATTTTTTGTGAATGTTAAAAATAATATCATTAAGATATTTTTAAATTATGAAACCAAAAGTATTTAGGTGGAGGTATATTAATAGTGCGGCGTTGTGTTCCGCCACTCAACACGGTATCTCACGAATTGAGGTGCAAAGCGGGAAACGAAGTATTTAACTTTAAATCTCTCTACTTATCCTGCTCTACGGGAAAAAGCGTGAAAAGAATATATATTATACCATTTAAACTCTCTTTGCTATAATAAAAAAATAACGTCGTAAATTTACCTGTATAGGCTGTATGAGGTAATTTCACCTTACGATTTAATGCAAAGGTAAAATTAAACACTATTTTATATTCCACACGCGTACTCTCGTAACAACCGCGTGTAATTTTATTTTAAGTATAAAACGATTTCGAGTAATGACTGTATCATCGTAAGCGTATGTGAATAAAAGTTAGGTAAGTTTTGTTGTATCGACTCTTTACCACAAGATCTAAAATAATTTAAAAAGGTGAACCAATTTGAAATTGAAAGAGATAACATTTTTAAATATTATTATTATTATTATTAAATAAGAGGTGCAATGTTAGACACTGTGATCTCGTCTCGCTATGTTGTATCTAAATTCCGCCGAGTTGGAATCGAACTCACAATCTTCACGTGTGCAGTTAAACACTTCCTCATTGTGCTAAGATGGCCTCTTGATCTATATAATATTATTGACTGTCAGACAACTCACATATGATAGTATCTACTAAAAGATTAAGTTGAACATTTAGGTCAGAGAGGTAGAGCGAACCTAGTGTTAAGATTTACTTTCCTTTGCCGCCGAATTTTCGAGGCATTGCGCGTTGAATGGCGGAAGTGAACGCCGCTCTTTGCCTGTTGTTGATGTTGATAATATAAGGAAATCTTGATTATATACATTTCATTTCCCCCGAGTGGGAATCGAATCGACAACCACCGCAGCACTCTTATCACTAAAATGAATGTTTAAAAGGCGAAGCAAAGTGGCCAAATTTCCATACTCCATTCGTTCTTTAGATACGTATTAGATAGCGTTCTGTGGTCACAGTGTTCGAGCCTTTCGAGGTATTGATTAGACGTTAGGCGTGGGTTGTATCGTCGAGTCTGGGCTGAATATAAAGCATTTTGATGGCTTACTTAATTATCTCGATTATCCTTCTAATATTTAATATAATAAATGTGAAAGTTTGTGAGGATGTATGTTTGTTTCACTTTTATGCAAAAGCTACTGAACGGATTTTGATTTCCATCTAAATAATATCAACCAATAAAATAAATTTCAATTCAAAGGTGTAGTCTGTGAGATCATCAATCTTTCAATCAAACAAATACGTTGGCTATATAACATTAGCATAGAATAAGTACATTATCTTCTTTTGACAGACAAGAGTCTTAAATTTATACTTTCTTTATTAAATGACCTTGGCTTGATTTTAAATTTATTTGAAATTAAAAAATATTTGAGAACAGAAACATTTTGTAAATATTTTTCTGATGTTACATAATTTTTTAGTAATTTTGCGAATTAAATTATCATAATAATAAGTTAGGCCATTTTCAATTTTTTAAGGTACAAGGTGTGTATTTGAAAATCAATAAGCAATCTGACCAATTATAATACATTTTAATTCTCTCTCTCATTCAAACTCATTACAATGAGTGAGAATGTCTTAAAAACATAACGAATGCAAAAATCTATTACAAGGTGGATAAAAGAAATCGTCCATTTATGTAGATAGTATATACACACAAACACTTACACAAATACACACACACACACAGACACACACACACACAAAAACAAACGCACACAAAACTTTATAAATACTAGCACAAAAAATAATTTAATATTTGAATCCACAACCTAAATCAGCATAGAGCATCACCTAAGCCATAATAGGTAAAAATATTTTAATTTTTGATCGCCGCCCTTATCCTCCATAAAGTCATATTCGCGGACGACCCACGCATTGAATATAAATTGTGTCATTTCGCAAAACCCCTAATGGAAAAGCAGATTAAATAATACAGGCGTAAGAAATTTTGAAGCCATAACGGCGTTTATAAATAATGAGGTTGCCACATAGAGGGTTAACGTTCGTGGGGTTATATATATTTTTTCGTATTTTTTTGCTAAGTATTTGACTGTTATTGCGATGGTTGTGAGTTCGATTTACGTTCGGGGGAATGATTATGTTTATTTTTTTTATTTCATAGCTTTGGTGTTTTGTTAGTTCTGTCACTCAATTAGGAACGTTTCGAAAATTGTGTGTAATGTGGAGAACCTACTACCTAAAAAAAAACGAAGCTACTTTTTTTCGTAATAAGTGTGGATTTTTATACAATGGAGTAATATGATTTGTAAATAGGTCGTTGTTGCAATAAATTTAAATAGATGTAATACAGTGTGTTTATTTTCAAAAATTGTAGGATTTTATGCCAAGTCATATAGTAAAGTAAATTATTAATCGCAGTCAATATGAGAATATTGGGGTGATAAAACACATTGTTTAAGGAATTTATGTAGAGTTCTGTTAAACGTGTGGTGTCTCGAATCCAGCCGGATAGCGGATAAATGTGTCTTTTATCATATTATTTTAGTATCACACTACATCCCACATAAAGCAGGGTCGGCAGAAGGAACCTAGGAATCTAGGTTTTTTTTTCGACTTGGCTTTATTTTTTTTTGACCTGGACTGGTCTTGACAGCGTCATCGGGAGGGAGGGGCTAGAGTAGAGAAAAGTACGAGCTTTGTTGGACGCTCGTGAATAGTTGTCGATCGCAGGGGAATACCCTGCGTACGGTGATCAGGGGGGAGTTATGGGTTAAGAGTCTAATGTTAAGACACTTCTTTCTCATTAACTATGGGAGAGGATGAACTCAACACCTCCCTTACCCGTTACCAGATGAGGAAATAAAAATATATGATTTTCCATACCTAGGTATCGAATCGAATCCCCAACCTATCGCGTTTACAGCTACACGCTTGTGCCCCTGCGCCACGACGGCCTCAATACTAGATAGTGTAAAAAGTCACATCCATTTATTATAATGTCACATAATTTTCTTTTATTATGTTTATAATTTTCTTTTTTTAATTTATGTTTATAATTTTCTTTTGCTGATTCGTTGTGGGTCAATATTCTCGATATATATACATAGGTACATTAGCCATTCAAAAGGTTTACTAATGCTAAAGTATAACTAACTTCATATCTTATATTCATATGTATGTTAAAAATTCAAACGTCGTCCATTTGTAGAGTTCTGTATGAAAAAATACTTTTTTTTAGTTTCTCTCATATAGTTGAGGTTTCCTTTATTTATTAAAATATATTATATCCTTTAAAAACAAGTATAAGTAAAGCGAGGAACGGAAGTGTTTCAATGGGAATGGAGTACCTACTGGGTTCCCAGATTCTTTGCCTACTCTGTAAAGTGCGGGATACAAAATGAAGCTAAGGAAAATAAGAAAAGAATAAATCAAGTTGAATATTCATGTGCATCACATTTTATGAATTGCGAATAATCATATAACACAAAAAAAATGTTTTTTTTACCAAAAAAAAACAGCGTAACTTATCACCGAACTTACCCTGACCAAGATTTTGAAATCGTCTCTATTTTTCCAGTTGGGACTGACTGACACAACTACAATCCACGTCCCCATTTTAAAACAGTAGTATATTTTTTTAGCTTCATGCTGTATCCCGCATTTAGTAGTCTAAGCGGATGTTAAGATATTATTTTCCACACTTTCCGCCCAATTTTCGAGACATTACTTGCTGAATGGCAGAAATTTCAACGCCTCGGTCTCACGAGGTAAAGAAGATAACTTATTCTAAAAGAAGGAATCGAACCCACAAAAATCGCGCTTACAACACTGAACTACGACGACAGTAGTCTTACTCTGCAATATCTGCTCAAAAATATAGAATCATAAGTTTTTGTATTTTTTGTACTGAAATCTACATATACTGGTATCCAAGTTGCCCGCGGGCCGCCTCTAGAGGATTGCTTTTACGCTTATACGTGATCATAGAAATCGTACTGAATGTACGTGTGCGTTTTAATAAATTTTTGGGTTCGTAAAGTAGTTTATTATTTACATAAATATGTATGTTTGTTTTTCTTTGTTTATCCTGTTGTACATTTTATATCGTATCTTGTTTTTTCTTATTTAAATAATTTATATTTTTCCACTCCTTGTTTCGGTGAATATCTGAAAACTCAACACGAAGTTTAGAATAGATTGTTTAAGCATTATTTATTTTCTTTGTACTAAGCGCGCTTAAAATGAGATAAATGATCTCATTTTTAACTTTTTAAGATGCTTCCGTTCCCCTGTTTCCGCTGCGAAAGTTAGAAAATTAAAATATTAATTCATTTCATCGGCCGGGAATCAAACCCACAACCTATCACGTTGACAGTCATACGCTTTTGCCTTACACCACGACCCACCGCAATTAATTAGTTAATCCAAAAAATATTTAACAATCAATGTTTTGTTACCATTTTGATCAAAAACATTTAATGAAAGTAAACAGCAAATGGGTTAACAATATGTAGGTGGAATCGAATGCTGTGACCTATTTTAAAACTATTTTTACGCTGGATACCGGTTGAGAGTTAACTTCCATTTGCAAAATATTTATATAGCCGATACCGATATCTATTTTAGGTTAAACAAACTAACTAATTTGTTGGTTAATAAAGAAACTGATAGAAAAATATCAGAAGAAACAACTTCACAGTTTTCAAATGTGTGTAAACTGGCAGAACTAAACACCGTGCTGTTTACCAGAGTGGAGAAAATGGAAATTTGACACATAGGAACAGAAGAAACTACATTTACGTTTTTTCCTTCGTAACTTGATATGCAGATGGCAACTAGTTAAGACATTCTATTCTCAATTTTTGGTTTAATCGAGACATTATGTATTGAATTGTATAACTTAACAACGCTTTTGGTCTTTAACTCTCACATAGTATTCTTACAACTATTGTAACTTAAGTTAAAAACAATTCTTTTTTTATTTCGCTATACTTGAAAACGTGAGAAGGTCCGCTCTTAAAATTTAATAAAAAGTAAAAATAACGTTATACTATATATAATGAAAGTAGTTTGTGAGCTCGAAAGAATTCTTAGCACGTGTTCTGAAGTCAAAATCGAGTTTACAGGTGACGTAGGGAATGAAAATAGCAAAGTAAAGTTATTTTGTTCAGTATAAATTTAATTAAGACTTCATTGCACCACTTTTGTAGACAAATCACGGCGTTGAGTTCCGCCACTCAATATGCAATGTCTCGGAAGTTAGTCATATAGTGGAAACCCGAAATGAACTCCTGAACTCACAGAGTACGGGAGAAAGCGGGTATCGCGGCTCAGCTTGGATAGTTAGTTTAACTGTAAGTGCAATTTGTATAGGTTTTTATTTTAAAAATGTTTAAATTTTAAAGCTTCTGATTTTTACAATAATAACTGCTGATTTAGAAAAAATATCTCAATTGTGAAATTACATTTTTATTAACACAATAATTTCTTAACATATATGTGTAAAATGAAATATATTGTCTAAAAACAAAAATATATCACTCTGTCATATCATTCATTCTGTCATTAAAATAATTTAATAACTATTAAGATAACTCTATATCACAATTCTCAGCTAACACATTTACTTTATAAAACCAAACTCCAAAAATTTTTTATAAATAAATAAACTTATATTTGTACTAAAAATACCTTACTCCTTAAGAATTCCCACCACGAGTTGAAACAGAATCGTGTTCAGGTAAAATTAGAAATAGCATGGGTTTTACTGAATTGTGACGTCACTTACGCTTTGTGAGCTTAGACAGTATATGTGTGTGTATGGATTTCTTTGCTGTTTAGTGAAGATAAATATATATATATATATATATATATATATATATATATATATATATATATATATATATATGACATATGGATGATTTACTCCGTTTTGCATGAATTCTCTTTTTCGTTTCTCTTTTATTACCATATGCGAGGATAAGCGAGCGAGCACATATAATTGTATAGTGGGACATGTACGCCACTGTAAACGCAATGGTTCTGGGTTTGCTAGAGGATCTGTCACGCTAGAGGAAAAATTTTACATTTATTCGCTCTAGTAACGAGGCAAAACACGGCGTTGAGATTCAAAACTCAACACGCAATGCCTCGAAAATTCGTCGGAAAGTTGAGAACGGAAGTGTCTTATCATTAGGTTCCATTTGCATATCCTACTAGTATGCAGGACACAGTGCGAATTTTTTTATTTATTACTTTTATACATGGCATCTGCTTTTGTACATTATTCAAATTAAGAATATGGTATTTATGCTTTTTTTATGCTAAAATCAAACCATTGTACCAATTAAAATAAATTTTACTCAAAAGTACGAGTAGCTCTAATAGCAGTAGTAATAGTAAAATTCTTATTGGATATGAAAAAAATATATATAAAAAAGCAGCGAAGTTTTTACCTGCACCTCTTGGAAAGCCCAATTCTTTCCAAAAGCTACAATTGGTGGTTAAAAGGTAAAAAATATGATACGTTAAAAAATTTTATACGTCTCCCAAAAAAAAAAACTATTTTTCCTTCAAAAAAAAAACAGTATATTAATGTCTAAGGTCGAGATATACTTGCATGTACATAGAGGTACATATAGCGGAGCTTAACCCTTTCTTTATACAAGTAAATGTCAGCTACATAATTAAAATGCTCTATTTCCTCACTTGTCTAATAAAGGTTAATTTATGGTTTTAATAGGTTAAAATTGTATGACGCCATTTGCCATGTCAAGGTCGTGAGTTCAAATAGAGTAGAGAATATTTTTATTTTAAATAAATATATACTTTTTAAAATACAAATGGTGATTGGAGTGATTAAATTAATATCTTCTTCTGCCTTTCATATGATAAAAAAACAATTAATCATAACAAAAGTAATTAATTAAACGAAGAATGAAGTGTATTGATACTATTTTTTCTCAGTTTACCCTACTCGTATATGTGTTGTGTTTTAAATGAATGAACTGTAAATAAACGTTAAGTGGAAATCAGAGTGGTAGCTAATAAACTATTTTTGATTATTTCTTACTCCTTCTTTGGTACCATGAAAAAACCCGACGGAAGCGCACACTGAGTGTCACAACACTAGGTTCCCTCCGCATATCCTACTATTTGCGGTATAAAGCGTAAAGTGACTTAATTCTGTACATTATTACGAAACAAACAAATAAACCAAAAGTAAGCTCACAATACAAGCCATTTTATTTCCCACCACCTACAACTATTTTGTATGAAACATTCGTTATATTTGTATAATAGCCTTGGCAGGGGAAGGCACTGAATTGAAAAATGTAAATGATAAGTAAAATAGCTTTATTTGAGTATAATTCACTTAAATACTGGAAAGGATCCAGTGCATCGCAACAGGTCGTGCGTGTGTTGGGCTAGAGGTGGGGTGGAGATTATATTACTGTAAATTTGATTTTACTTCACTTTGTAATAAGATACTTTATGGTACAGTACGGTGGTGACTGGAGGAGCAATGGTTGTGGATTCAATGCTCCAGAGTTTGGGAATTATTTTCATTATCCCGATCTGATAATACGCATATGCTCAGTGAGAACGGAGTGTTTTAACCCTAGAATCGCTGTGCTTAGTTTTCTGTATAAAAAATTGCTTGTTTTTGCGCTATATCTGTGATTGATCACTATGGTAGTTGATCATTTTATATGGCAATTTGGGATGAACAAAAAGGACAGTCCAGAAAATTACTAGAACCAGAAGTTACTAGAAAATAATGTATTTGATAGAACATAAACATAATAAAAAAGTGTTCTTTTTTGTATTTCAAAATATATATATATTCTTTATTGCATCAAACAAAACATACATACATCAAACAAAATATAATAAAATTTCAATTAATAATTCGATATTTAATTCAATAGATCCTAATATTTGCGCGTTCAACTAATCAAAATCTTCAGCTTTATACTATTTATATAGAATTGCGACCACTGAACTATACTGTCATGCTAACATTACAATTTAATAATTATATTACAATTAATATTATGGTCAGGCATAAATACGCCTCGTTTGTGACAATAGGTTTCCCCTTTTTTTCTTATATTATCCCTATATTATTAAAATAGTAAATAAAGCGTATAATAAAAAGCGTGCAGTTTTTCCACATATAACTTCCAATGAGGCATCTAGAAAAAAAAAAATTTACTTTATTTTATAACATTAACTCAATGATATGGCGCCATCGTAGCATGATTAAAAGTATCTACGTATTTATGATTAAAAGTATCGATTTATACGTCACTTCGGGTTTGATCCTCGCTAAATTAATTACTATTATTAATTATATTTAGACAAAAAACGTATCTCTAAAATAAACGAAAAAACATGTTTGTGGTGTTGAAATGCTTTATTTCATATATATTTTTATTTTAAACACAATTGGAAAAATACTTAAAGTTTCATTTTTTCTATAACAAAATATAACATAACTATTATAGCTCAGTTCAATAACAGCTCATAGGAGCAAGGAGCGTGGATTCATATCCTGCTTCAATCTAAGTTTTGCTCAAAAATTTTTTTAGATTCTCACTATACTATATTGCAGGATAACCGTAGCATTTAGAAAATTTTCGAGTGGCGAAATTAAATACCGTGCGTTTCTTTCTATCACAAGGAGGAATTGAAAATTACTCCATTCCTCCGAGAGGAAACCGAACTCACAAACACATGTCCATAAGCAGACGCTACAGTTTTAATGTTTTTATTAATTTAAAATATAAAAAAAATTCAACTCAATGCAATCATTGTCCGTATGCGTGCGCTACATACATACCACAATCTACTGTAGCGCTATAAATTGTTGTGATGCGGTCCTGCGGTGTGGCTTAGCGACGATGCTGTTGAACATATATACGTACATCTATGTAAATATGCATGTATGTACATCCCGCATATTTATCAAGACATTTTGTAACGAATGTAACAAATACTTGACACTTGTAATTAGAAATTTCTTTTTAATATATTTTTTTTAGATATTTTTAGCAAGGTATTATGGCACAGAGGTGAAAACATTTGCTTACGTCACAATATAGCAAGATTATTTATAAAACCCGCGCACGATGATATTTTCAAAAAAATATAACGGGTAAAATATGATGATAGTAAACTTAATAAATTTAATCGGAGTATATTTGTATGCCTATCGAGAGGGCAACCTGTCGAAGTGGGACAGCGTCTAATGTAGGCGTTGGTTATGCGTTCGGTCCAACTCGGGGAAATGTGTTAATTTCATTTCCTCGCTCTGGTAAGATCAAGCGCGGCATTGAGTTACACCAATTAGCGAACAATATCTTTAATTATTAATGCTTTGAAAATATCTCAAAGAAAAATAATAAATTACACTGTTTTGCCTTTTTTACAAAATGCAGAAATTAATAAAATAAGGAAAGGAACAGAAATGGCTTAATGGGAAGGGAATGTCTTTACACTAGGTTCCCAGGTTGTCTATGGCTATCCCACCACACGCAAAAATAAAATTTTAATCATTTTCACAGAAAATACAAAATCTATTGTTTAACTAACAAAGAAAATAGCTATAACATTATTAAGTTTACCTTATATTAGTTATGTCTAACCACCACCAGTACTGTACGTACTGGCTACATATTGAGTTTTGTATCGCATTTGTCAAATGCTCACGAGCTTTTCCAATTGCTTCTGTTGTAGTATAAAAGGTTTACTACAATTGTATTTCTGTTTGTTACTTTATTTTATAAGACTTTATAGATATTAGTGAGAGGACGAATGGATTTTTTAATTTTATATATTTTTCAGTAAAGTGTATATTTTTTTCATATTATATAATATTTTCATTAGATTTTTATTGTATTTTCTCGCTCTGGTAACAAGACAAAGCGCAGCGATAGTGGTCGTAGCGTTTCGAGCAACTGCCAATATCGTGATCATCTGTAAAGCGTGGCGAAATTGGCCTCAAAGAAACTATGGCTCATCAACAGAACGAGATAGTACTTCACGCGGAAACATCGATTGATCAAGTACGCTAACGTACTCGCAGCTCCTCTGATGCTGCACGGGATCATGGGCGACAGTGATCACTTGCCATCAGGTGACCCGTAAACTGGTTTGCCTTGACTTTTTCCATAAAAAAAGTTTCTTAACAATAGATTTCCTCGAAACCTTTCTACGAGCATATGTGCAAACTTAAATTACACTATAACTTTTGTTGCGGAAACTTCACACTATACATGACCCTTCATTTGCGTTTTCCATCGAATTTCGATACATTACGTGTTGGATGGCGTTTGTTGCCTTGAGTGGGAATTGAATCCATAACCATAGCGCTTACAGTCAAGATGCTTGTATTATTTTAATCATAAATAAAAAAGTGTATAACAATAATAATTTATTTTTATTACCACATAATAATTAGAAAAATGGTTGGATTTGTAAAACAAATGTGGATGTTTGAAGTAACTGAGCGGCGTGCGTTATAACTCGCTTCCTTTAGTAACGTACGAATGGTATAATTGTATACGTGGCTTGGTGTGTCACGAGATGGTTTAGGTGTGTTTTAACTAAACATATTTTAGCTTCACGCTGTTTTCCGCGTAAGGTACACATATGTTACCCACATTTCCCCAAAAATGGGAAGTGTCTTAAAGGGAATTTAGTGTCTTTATAGATTCCCAGAATCCTTTTGCTTACCCTACTATGTGCGAGAAACAACGTGAAGCTAAAGAAAAACGTAATATCAATGGCGTTTATTTTTGCTACTCAACAAATTATTTCTTGAATATAATTCAGAGTGTTGTAAATGGACTGTAGCACTAGATTTTAATTGGCTTATTCTTATTCTTAATACTATGTAATTATACTAAAACATTCTACGTATACCTATCTAATTTAGAACTAGTGAGTTGATATTAAACAGAACGGTGGTAATAACTGCTCAAGCGCTGCTCTTGATACACCAAAGATTTGTGTTTAAAATTTGGTCTTATTTTAGCTTTACAGTCGGTAACGTACGTCAGGCGTTACTCGGCCAATGCGTCTTACATCGACGCCATCGTTAGAAATTGATTTGCCAGGAAATATTGAATTCCGTTCACCCGTTGTGATTTTCTATCGCGTTTTTTAAATCCTGTATCCCGTATTTTGAATTCCGTAACCCGGATTTCCGTATCTCGTTCCCCGGATTTCGGTGTGTGCTTAAAGTGAAAATGGATTACGATTCGCTGATATACTCCCAAATCGCGAACTACTATGATGAATTGGTGAGTTTAATTTTTTTTCTAATATTGATATTTGTATGATGTTATTGTGCGGAACAAATTCACTACTTTGAGTTTTGTGTTATACTAAATAAGTAAAGAAAATATTTTAAAATTGTTCGTTCTTCCGTGAGGTAATCGAATCCAAAATACCGACATTTTCCCATGGTGGTGCAGTGGCACAAGCACAGGACTAAATACGCGACGGTTATGAGTTTGATTTCCACGCAGGGAAAGGAAATATTTTTACTTCTTGGCTCTGATAATCAGGCAAATCGCAGCGTTGACTTGTGCCACTCAACACTCAATATCTCGAACGGCACAAAGTAGAAAACGGAGTGTTTAAATCACTAGGGTCCTTCTGCCTACCATATTATATGCGTGATACAGCGTGAGGAAAAAAACATATTATTAATAGAATAACAGAGCTTTCATTGCAATTATTTTTTTATGCAATAAGCCATTTATAATATTAAACAGCGAATAACAATACACTTAAGAGTCTTATACTGATTTCTTAAATATTTCTATGCAAAGTATAAAAATGTCACATATCTATGTAATATATATACTCTATAAGTTGAGGCGCAGCGTTGAGTTCTTCGCTACTTTAGAACAAGCAGTAACTGAAAGAACAATGTCTTAATACAAGGTTCCTTCTATCTAGCCTTCTATATGCGAAATACAACGTGAAGTTAAAAAATATTTATAAAAATTAAAATTGTTTTATAAATTATATATTCATATGCAATGCGGAGAACGTAGTATCGTGTCTTTGGCTGCTTTGCTATAGGCATGGTAAAAAACTCTAGATCTAGATATCGTTTCTAGACCAACCATTTGCCTTGACACCGCCCGGATGTTTACAGACTCGACTTTTATGTTCCTGATTTTAACTCTCGTAGTAATCGAGAAATCCACGTCTAGTTTAGTTGAGTTTATTGCATTTAGATGTAACAAAAGATTTTTTTTTTTTGGAAAAAGTTAAACTGTTTGAAGTTACCGGGACTAGAACCTGCACTTATAGGAAGCTATCCAAGTGCCCTCGACACTAAGCTTTAGTTCTTACAAAAGTAAATCAAATGTGGGGATTTTTTTTTATAATTTTCTATCCAAAGTTAGCGTTTGTTAATATTTTTTTAATATAGGGAGAGAGATAGGGAGTATCGAAACCACATAGGGATACCCATATAGGGAGTGTCGAGATAGGGAGTGTCGCCTTTACAGCTCGAAACTATGGCATTTATTAATTTCTAATTAAAGTAATCCTTATGATAATATATAAGTATTCCCTTGAAAAACTACATGAACATCGCGTTCTATGCATTAAATATATATAGCAATATGAATTAATTATGTTTCAATTAAATTAATAACCTGACGAAATATCAAAGGTGAAAAATTAATTTATAATATTAGCAGAATTTATATAATTAAACAAATATTAAAAGCGATGAATGTGTTCGCTCATTAATCTTTTCGTGAAAACGATTTGTCATAAATATGTGAGGACAGATGTTATTGCCAGATTATTAAATGTATTTTATTTTTAATGTTTAATATTGACGTTTGTGTTGTTGCCAGGATTATTGTTATTGTTATTTAAAATTCTTAATTTTAACGAGATATATTCATTTGCTGCCAATTTTTCTTTAGCTTCACGTTTTATTTATAGCGCAGTATCCAGAGAGAATAGAGAGCCTGTCGCGTTTTACCTCGTCCATTATCCTGCATAACTTCCAGGGAGTCCCCGTACTCTTAGTCTTCATTTTCGCTTCATCTTCCCCCGGCATCATCGATAATATGTTCTCGAACCGAAGTCTCCCTCTCCTTCTTTTATTCACTAATGACCCATAAACCTTTTTTACCATTCGCTCGGCGTGCCCCAATCACCTAGGCACGTTCTTGTTCATTTTCTCTTTCTTGACCATCAAAAAAGACTTCTGAGGATAAAAAACTTGGATAAATGTAAGTTTAGCTAATATGAAAAGACTTGTTTTTTTTATATACTTTCTTATATTTTGAAATTAACTGTCTTACATATTTTGCGACATAAAAATGTATTTTAGATTTCTTCTGGTATTAGAAGTAACTATTATCACGAATCACGGATACTTAAGATGTTTCAACTGCATATGACGGTGTTAGGAAAAAATTACAACTTAAAACTAAATTCTAAATTCAACTACAAATATTGAGAACATAAAATTAATTCGATTTTCATCACCTTTAGCTACTACTGTGAAAATATTTCATTTATTTATCTTACTAACACTACACTTAGAGCTACAACATTTTTAAACACTTTTAAATAAAATACATTAAATATTTACAAACTATCGAGGCCATCATGTGGTAAACAATTTCGCTGTAACATAATGGTCGGGGGGTGCGATTTCCACTTTATTTGTTTTATTTTTCTGTTTTGATAAGACAGAAGCGCGGCGTTAAACTACACGCCACTTGACACACAGTGACACTTGTCAAGGAATTACGGAGTCTCTTGACATCATTTGCTTCGCTGCTATATGATACAACGTAAACCAAAACAAATACAAACAAAAGCTTATCGAAACTGTATAAAAAGTGAAAGTCAAATAGACGTGTAGTGTAAATTGGTAGTGTTTACATAAAAAAAGCCTAAGAATTTTAGTACTTATCATTAAAGAATAAAGTCGAAATTAACAAATCGATACGATATGAAAATCATAAGCTCACATTCTAAGTTTAATTCAGGGTCGCAGAGTATCCTGACATTGTATGGAATATAAATATTCGATAATATTGATATAATATAAATGTGAATTATAAAGTTTGTGCGGATAGAGGTTCCACTTTTAGGCAAAAACCGACTTAGATAAAACTTTACAGTAATATAGCAAGAGTATAAACAAAATGCTTTACAGCATTTTACAGTAGAATAACAGGTATTCTACAATTAATGTATAATTTGTATAATTTGAATATAATATAACAATAAAATTCATGAGGCAAAACAGCATTTGGGCCACAGGTAGTATAATAATAGTTTTCATTATATTTCTTCTTAATGTTCCGTACCCCAAGAGAAAAAAACAGAACCCATATAGGATCATTCGAAGAGGGATCAAGCTGGATTGAATGTCAGATACGTGGAGTGTGGAGTGTCTTAACTTTAGGTTCCCGCTGCCAACTATGCAATAAAAAATACTTTTAAATAAAAAAAAATACTATATTGAAACTGTATAAAATTAAAATATCTATACAAAATCAAAACTATAGCTTACATTGTAGGTTTTATTCAGGGTCGCAGAGTATCCTGATTGTGTAAATATAGGTTATTTAGCCCTTATCTTTACCATATAATATGTATATGCTACTTGCGACATAAAGCTTATCGCGTGTAATTTTCTTGTAATTTACGTAAAAATATACTATTAAAATGAAATAAAAAAGGAGTTTGTGGTAAGAGCTGTGGTTAATGCTTGTTTTTTTTTTCTAAATAAATGTTTTTTTGCTTCACGCTGTATGCCGCACTCAACAATGGAGGGAACCGTATACTAAAAATAATCCAACAATCTTGGAGACATTCTTAACCACCAACCAACGGTTCAATATTCTTTCTGTAGAAAAATACTAGTTACTGAAATGTATAACACTTTTAGTACCTTTTTTCCTATTACCGTAATTGTGGTATTTTTATTACTCTGGATTTTATTTTTATTCTAGAAGCGAACCGGTAGAAGTTAAGCATAATTTATCATATCAGGCCAAAGCAGTAAGCTTTAGTAAAAAAAAAACAATCCATTTAATTGCAACCGTCTAGGAAGGCAGTTCTGCTGAAAGAGTCGCTAAGTAACTAAATATGAATTCGAATCCACTATACTCCCGTAAATTCAAACGTCCCATCTCTCTTCTAATGTAGAGTGGCTTGTAATAAATTTCTAATGCCCGCAGTATGTAAAACCGTCGTCATGCATGATATTTCTCTACTAGTGGCGGATTGCTGTCGTATTAGACTATTCGGGATATGATGTATAGGATGTTAGACATCGCAACCTAGTTAAGTAATATATAAACTTCATAATATTAAACTGAATTTAGACTTTTAGAATTCTCACTTATTTCCTATGTTGGAGAACATATGGCTTAGTGGTCAGAGCGCTTGGACGGCTTACAAGCGGCGCGGATGCAAAACCCGCCTCGTTCAATTTTTTATACGTTTCCGAAATAAGTTTTTTTCCTTCCCTAAGCGTGAAATAACACTTTAAAAATGTACTGGATAAGTTCTTTCTGTTTAACTTCTATTTATCTATTAGGCTTTAATTCAGCGGAAAGTAGGGAGTAGGTTCCCGGGTTCCCTTTGCCTACCATGCCATATGTGAGATACAGCATGAAGCTATATATTTCTTTATGACAACCCTAGTGTCTTAAGTCTAAAATATAGCACGTGTGTAACTCATTGTTCGAGATACTAATTATCGAACTGGTAAATACTATCTAATTGGAACATATAATGGGTTGAACCTTGGAAGTTATTAGAATTATTTTTGAAAATTCCTTGATATTTCTGGGGTTTTTTTATGAGTTGTTGAGGTTGAGGAGCAACAGAATTCTGTCGTCCGTGCCTTTTTTTATTTTTGATTGTTTATGAATGTTGTTGCTGTGCTCCTCATCTCGATAGGAACGTTCATTTGCCCGACGAATAATTGAATTTATCAATCCAAAATGGCTACCTCACAAAATATTGTATTACAATTTTTTGCACAACTCACATGACTTTGACTTTGACTATGACATCTTGGCGAGTTCCCTTGTGCTAAATGATATCTTTAATTTGATGAAGGAGAAAGAAGAAGATGGACTTCTTAACTAAGGAAAACAGACAGGTCGTGCTTGGACTCGTATAACTTGTCTTGGCTAGCACTGTAATGTTAAATAATATAGAAGCACCTGCAGATTGATCGAAAAAACCTGTTGCAACAATGATGCATTAATAATAATAAAAAAAGTATTAATAAGAGAACATTAAACAGTACATAAAATAATAATTTTAAAATATATTTAAAATATAACATATATTCAAAAGACATATTGTACTAAACTGAAAATAATAGCTTTGTGAAATTAAACAAAAACTAAATTAATTATATATAAACTTTTGAATAAAAGCTTTTTTTATATTAATATTATATAACTTTTTTTATATAATTTTTTTGTGTAATACCTAAAATTCTCTGATGTCTGACTATCAACACGACGGTTGCGGGTTCGTGATGTATTCGGGGGAGTGAATTATGCGCGGCATTTAGTTCCACCATACAACATACAAATATCTGGTAACGTGCTATAGTAAAACTATTCCCTCCCTTCCCTCTATCTACCTTGTTACGGGATAAAGCGTGAAAGCTGTTTTTAATATATATTTTTATTTCTAAAAATAAGATAAGAATATCGCAATAGCTCGTGTTGCAACGTTACTTACGCATCTTTTTATAATGTTATTGCCTCCTTGATACAGCGTTCAATGTGTACTCTAAACAAGTTGCTATAAAAGCATTATTTATATCGCACCTATATAAATTACAATAAGCAGATGTTCCAGACGTTTTGTTGTTGGATTTCAAGCGTATCCTGCATTTAAGGAGGTAGGCAGATCGAGTCTAGTGTTAAGACACTCCGTCTTACAATATATTCGAGACACTGGATATATAGAGGCGGAATCCAAGCATTTTGTCCATATAAATACAGAGGAGAGAATTGCAATAAAATTAAAAATGTATATTTATTGGAACTGAAAATAGCTACCAACAATCGGTAATAATTTTATCGAACGGAGATTGAACCCAAAACCATCACGCTCAATCAAATACTGCATCACTGAGTCATAACTCCAAGTACTTCAGACTTTTTACTTTTCTTGAATTAATTTTTTTTTGTATATACCAAAACATTAAATATTTGATTTATTTATTTTGATAGACAAGAAGTTGAAGCTGTCATGGCGTAGTAGGTAAGCGTTAGACTGCAAACGCGACGGTTGTAAGTTCAACACCTATCCGGGGAAAGATAATATTTTGAATTATTTTCATCTTATAACTCATATAGACATATTTTATATACTCAAAATACATATATAAATTATTGACCGCATTCAAAATGGATTCCAATTTCTTCTCTTTCATTATTTCCGAAGTATCGTAGTTGCAAAGTTAAAAAGAGCTAATATTTGTTAAGATTCGGACCGTCCGGTCTCTTATACTTAAACGTTGAATAAAAACTGTATTGTAGACCCGATAGCCGCAATCAAGTCCAAGCTTATAATCATTTTATACTTATTTCGACTTTGTGTGACGATTTTATAATTTATTTTTATTTTCTTCAATTGCTTAACCGATTTTTTTAATTAATTTATTTTTTAGCTTCACGCTCTAATCTTCACATAGCATGCTCGGCAGAGCCTATTTTTAAGACACTCTGTGCCTCATTTTCCGCCGAATTCTGAAGGCATGGCGTGTTGAGTGGCGGAACTCAACGCCGCATTTCGTCTCACCGTATTTGGTATAATTTAAACACAAAACATGTCGTTGGGTTCCGCTACGAAATCCGGTAGAGTGTCTTAACACTTACCTTGGGCCTATCTTGTTATGCATAAAAAAAGCATTAATCTGTATTTTTTTAACACAAAATTCGTTAATTATACAATAATTTAATTAAAAATAAATATTGGAAGTGTTGAAGCAATTATCGGTGAAAACAGAATTATCTTTATTATGAATCTGATTACCACTTCATAATACACGATAATTAATTGAGTTTCCTATGAATGGAGTACCATTATTCATTCATGTTGTATTAAAGCTTTAGTTTTATCATAATTTTATGTATAATTATACTTGACTTGTGTGATATACACATATTTATACTTATTCAGAAAACATATAAAAATTTGAACGTAGCGGTACTCGAACCCGCGCCTCCTAGGAACCGAACAGGTGCTCTGACCACTAAGCCATACGTCCTCATCAAGCTTCGTCGAAATTTTTATATGCTTGTTACAACTTTCTTTGCTGTATTCTGTTCAATCCAATTTCCCCTCCTTACCTTAAAGAACGTTTTGAGTTTTTGGGCGAGACAAATTCCCGAACTCTTCGCTCTGAACGTAACCTTACTCTAAAAACACCTTCACACACTTCTTCCTTTTACAGCAGTTCATTTACTGTAACTGCGTGTAGATTGTGGAACTCCCTTCCTTTAGATGTCAGAAATGCCAAAACATTTTTAACTTTCAAACGTCGCTTAAAGTTACACTTAATGTCACTTCAAAATTAGGTTATTTTTCTTTTTTTTCTCTTTTTTTACCTTTTCTTTCCTGCCATTACATACTTTATTCTTACCATTTAGCTCTTATCTTATGTTTGTATATATAATGTATTTGTATATATATGTGTGTGTATGTTGTGTATATGTTTATACTGTTTTTTTTTATATGTGTATAATATATTGTATCAGTACATTTTATATTGTATGTTATGTATGCTAATAACATACTTATTTGTTTTATACTCTTAAATATATTATTTGCACCCTACCCCTAACTTATCTTAATTTGCTAGTTTCTCTGCTTGAAGGTTGCCTGGCAGAGATTGCTATTAAGCAATAAGGCCGCCTTTTGTACATTTATATATATTTATTGTATTTTTATATCTATTCTTGGGTGTACAATAAAGAGTTAATTATTATTATTGTTAACTTATTTATGTTGTTAACATTTGTGTGATACAGTTGAGTAAGGTCTGAGACCGGAATTCTTGTGGGTTCCATCCACACTTGGAGTAATGATTATATTTTAATTACGTTCATTTCCCTGGTCTCATAGACATTAAGTTCACATTAAAACACCTCCGTTCACCCAATTTCTCTCCGAATTTTGTGTTAAGTGGCGGAACTCAACATCTCATTTTGCCCTCGACACAAGTACCAAGAAATAAAAATATTAAATATATCTTTCTTTCAAGCGCGAATGAAATGCTTGTGGGTACAACTGTCGCGATCTACGAATATTTAAGATGAGTAATGAACAAGGCAAAACGCACATTAGATTTACTCAACTAACCGCGTTAAACTCCGAGAGATGCTCCAAATTAAAAAAAAATGTTTTATCAGAGTGAAATATTAACGTAGAACGTTTGCAATAGCCAGACTTTCAATTGCTACACGACGAATGATGTAATAAATCTTATAATAATTATCTTAATGTGACAAATGTAATGTAGCGCGAGATAGCAAAGCGGTCACATCGCACTAAATCGAGGTAAATTATATAGTACTAGTACTGTAATCGCGACAGGTTGTGGGTTCGATTCCTATTTAAGGAAATTCGGGGGAAAGCAGAAGAGCCTTAATGGAGTGAAAGGAGTATCTTAACATTAGGTCCCTTCTAGCTACGGCGTGGAACTGAAAAAATATATAGATGTCTTAAACAAGTTACTTCGAATCTATATTCTATTATAATATTATAAAATTGAACAATTGGTTTCAGGTTTTAATTCAAATTGAAATAATATTTTTGTATTGGCTTTCTTTTTATCAAAGAAGGCTATATATAGGCCATGTTAAATAATATTAACAGTACTTGCTCATATGCTCGCTTGCTTGGTCATATAAGCCTACTTTGAACATTCAGAATGTTTCATGTTCTATACACAACTCTTAGTTATTCCTACTCGACCACGGGGGCGAAGCCGCAATAGCTAGCGTCTATTTAAAAATGCCATTATAGTTTAGTTTATACTTTTAATTATAATCGCTGAATATAGATTGTTCTTTCCTAAATGTAGAATAACACTTTAAATATGTAAAAAAATATTTATTTTTATATGTTAAGATCCACCACTTAATTGTACTCACATGAATAAACTAACACTAAATTAATATAAATCTATAAATTTCATGTAACAATTTCAATAAAATTTGTAAACTAGTTTAAACTTCGAGCTATATTTTTCACGCTTTATTCCGCTCGTAGCAGAGTAAGCATAGGGAAACTGGAAACCTAATATTAACATACTCTTTTCCCATAAAATCACTTTCGAGTAAGAATCGAACTCACAACTTATCATATTTACGTTCCGTTTACGTTTAAGGCCAGTACTCCTTGTGGCCTCTATAATTAGAAACAAAAAAAAAACATAAATCCATAACCCTACAGCTAATGCACGTCTGATCCGTAAGCAGCGATATATTACAGTATGGAACTATTTATAACGCGTATGCATTCTATACCAAATGGATTATTTACGAGTTCACAAACTAAAATAGAAGTACGGTCTGTGTAATATTGAAGTTGATGTATAAGTCAAAAACTATAACGCTATAGAAGTAAAATCTGTAGTAGTGGTTGTGGGTTCGATGTCTACTCGGGGAATGTTAATAATTAACTGTTTTAGTAATTATTAAGAGGCCATCGTGGCACATAGGCAGAAGTGTGTAACTGTAAACGCGGATTATATGAGTTTGATTTCGACTAGTGCAATAAAACAAGAAATGCCGTAGTAATTCTCGGAAAGTGGAGAACTGAAGTGACTTACCCGAGAACAGAGTATCTTTAATCTAGATTCACAGGTTCTCTCTTCTAAGTTAACTTAGAAGAGGGAATACTTCTAAGCTTAAAAAAATATGTACCTGTTCTTGAAATATTACGTGTAGATCATTTGGTGTACGTTGACGTAATTGCACTTTGTAAAATATTGCAGGAAACAAACACACACTGGTTTGTAAATATTGTATTTTCTTATTCAAAGTGTCGTAATTACGTCGTCGTTGTACCAAATGAGCGATATGTATATAGCATTGTTTTGAACCTGACTAATCGTAATCAGTATTCAGAATAATGGAAGATTCTGACAGTTCCATACAAAAAAACAAAGCGCGGCGTTGAGTTCCATTTGTGAGAATCGATTCCACAACCACCACATTAAAAATCAGACGCAAAAAAAAAACGTCTATATAATATTTCCCATCATTTATCACCCCCTGTACCTGTCAGGTTATGATTCAATACTGGCTTGTTTTCCCACTTCACTACTACAGCGGGGACGTGGGAGAAGTTTTTTGATATAACAACACGTGTCGTACGTAAACAGGTTTGATAAATGTTATAAATAAAATCGGGGAATGGAATAAAGTAGTATAAGAAAATTTATCTTTTACCTTTTATAATATTAATAGTATGGAATATGTGGTAGGACGCGAAATAAATATCAGATTAAATACGGAGCGGTACGTCGTAGGTTCGATTTCCACTCAGATAAATAGTTGAATCTAAAATATTTTTATTTTTTTACATTGTGTCTAGCGGTATTGAGTGGCTAGTGTTGTGTTAAGTAAATTATAAATATTTTTTATAATTTTTGAAGTATTAATCCTCACTAAGGAAAGGAAAATACTAATTCAGAAAACGTATAAAAAATTAAACGTAGCGGGACTCGAACCCACGCCTCCTGAAAACCGACCAGGCGCTGTGACCAAACACAAGTCATGGCGCTCTCATCAGGCTACGCAATTTTTATATTAAAAATATTTTTTTTGAGTGAGCAGTTAACCCTCAAACGAGAAAACTAGGATTTCAAGTGACGACTAGTTATCAAATGCCTGACTGACCAAATATAAAATAATAATCATTTTAGAAAATAATTCATACTTTTATTTGAAAATTAAATAAAAAATATAGAAATGACATACATCCTAACTAATAAAATGCCGCACATAGCTAAGGGTTTAAATTAAAAAATTGCTGTCCAATATCACGGAACGATGAGTGCCTTGAATCCCAACGTCTTTCAGCTTTACTGCATTTTCAAGTGACGTCAGCAATTTAATAGAAAATATTAATAATAACATGCTATAGGCCATGGAGCCATCGTGGAGTAGTGGCTGATTACGAACGTGGTGATTGTGAAAACGATACCCACCCTAGAAAATGCGTTTATCTAAAATATTTTCAACTTTCTTCTCTGGCAAGTGCAATGTGCGGCGTTGGGTTCCGTTAATGCGTACTTCTATAAGTAACATAAAAAAATTACCATGTAAGATCAATGTAGCATCTGCGTCTATACTTAGCTCAGACATCTCAGCAGTTGAATGTTCAAATTGACGAAATAATTGAGAAATTGTTTAATAAATATTGCTGGTAAATACCTCGTTGTTCTTGGAACGTCAAAGCTTCGAACAATCATCTTCTGTGTTGTCAGTGGATTCACAGAGTTCCATTAGAACATAGCGGGCTACATTATCTTGATTCTTCATTAATTTTTTCTGTTTTTATACTTTTTTTAAGCTTCATGACTTATTCTTAGCTTTATTTATTTAGAATAAGATTGTCAGGAAGAACTCTTGACAGTTCAGACCTCACATTCTTTACTGGATATATAAATATCCAGCAACGTCAACGTCCTCCCAAGTCAACCGAAAGCTCCTCCTGCCTTTCTACTACTTACTATCACTATCTTATATAAAAAAAAGAAAATAAAGTAAAGTAAAAGTAAGTAAAGTCGTAAATATATTTTACGATTCTTTCATCACTCATTCTTTCGATGTTTCCAAACTACCAGAGCAGCACGTTTAATTTCTTTTTACTTTCTTTAATCATATCCAAAGGATCACCACCAACGATTATTGAAAAATAATACTTTAACATTTGACTATGAACTATCTTACTAATTTCAAGTACATATATGTATTTGGTATCAGGCAGGTATCACTATTTAGTATCAAATTACTTCTCTATATATGACTATTAATTTGCAATCCATCATAGTATATTATTATAGTAAGATTCAATCAAAGATGTGTGGAGATGTCCATTCGTAGCGTTTATTTAATAAAAACGTCATGTCGGCAAATAACAGGCCGATGGGTATTGATTAGGACTGTGAGCAATAGGCGTCCTCGGGGGAACAATTCATAAGCTAACGCGTGTGCTCTTGGAAATAGTGTTTTATATTTAAAAATAAGTATCATCAGTATGTAACCTTCTTGACGACTTCGGAGAGCCCAGACAAAAATAGACAAAAAAATATTATCTTTGTAACACATTTTAAATCGATCGGTCCACGGGAAAGATATAATAACCAAATAACTAGTATAGACCAACGTCGAGTTTAATCTAAATAAAACTGATTTAAAAATATAATATTGCCAAAACTTTTTCCTCATACATATAGAAGATGTGTAAAAAAATATTTACATATCCATATATGTAGTTTACTGGTTGAGGTCAATCGTTGAGCAGGGGTACAAGCGGATGACTATAAGTAACCTCTAGAGTTAGACAGAAATAGGAAACGGAATCTAAATGGGGGGCAAAGTGTCATAACACCAAGTGCCCAGGATCCCTCGACACTGCTATGTGCAAGATACAATGTGAGGCTAATAAATATGTACGTATATAAAGTATAAGTATATTCTTTTATATTTAATATATTACAACTCCATCCCCTAACTTACACCGTATACAAATAGGTGCGGCTCACGCTATCTACAGCGTATATCGTCGGAGCCGTCGGCCCTGTAATTGATTGATACGTCCACCTCAAGTCTCGATGAAAAACTGTCAGTTACTCTTAAGAAGCCACGCCAGTACCTAAATTGGTCCTTGCAGACGTTAAAAAATTTGGACTACGATAGTGTATGCCAATTTTTTTGACTTTACATAGTAGAAAATATTTTTTATATCTACGCAAAAGACTTTAATGAAGTTTTCTTTTTTTATTGCTTCACGCTGTATCTCGTACATTGCAGGGTGGGTAGAGGGAACCTAGAAAGCTAGTTTTAAAATATTCCATTCTGAAAATGCAATTTTCAATTAAAAGATAAAGCGTTTCAAGGAGAAAGTTGGAATGTTTTTCTTCTATAACATAGAATAAAAATCATATAAAAATATATATTATTGTACTATTCCCTGCTAAAACAGAATCAGGAAATATAGTCCAACATAGGGAAAAAGCGATCGAAACACTAGTTTTGGATACGATTGAACGCGGTTCAAGTTGATTCTAATAAATTTTTTTTTAAAAGAAACAGCTAAACTTAAAAACAATTGTTTACGTCATTAAATAATGTACGGCAGTAATTATAATAATCGCTTAAAAAATATAAGATAATAATTGAAGGCGGCACACAGTCATTCAGTCAGTCAGTCAGTCTATGGGTTCGATTTCTTGGTGGAATGGACTATTATTTAATTTCTTCGCTCTAGTAAAAAGATTAAATGCGAAGTTGAATTCAAATTCGGAAATAGAGAGTCTTAACACTATATTTTTTTATGCTTATCATGCTATATGCGGATAGAGTATGCTGGATAAAAAATATATTATTTATATAATTGTTAATAATGGATAAGTTATGTAGAGTATTTTATTAACAAGTTTTTGTGGCATTCCGAAATGAAAGATTTGTGAAATTAAAGAAAACTTTAACTAGTTAATAGGCTTACTCGTGTTTATTTATATTCGTGGCTAAAGTAATATGAGTTTTCAAGTAAGTCGAAACTAGTTTTAACTGGTTAAGAGTTTAAGCTCAACACAGTAAATTGTTCTAACTCCTTAATTTTTTTATATTATATTTTAATTAACGCTTTGTGCCGTCTCGCTCCGGAAGGTCACGCTTCGGTTCACGGGTTCAATCCTTATTCGGAGTAATAAATTATTTTCAGTTCAGTCGTGCACAAAATGTGATATAAAATGGACTGGTTGTGGGTTCGATCCCCACCCGAAGAGATAATATATTTATTTAAATGTATATTTCCATTTCTTCCGCCGTTGAGTTCCACCACTCAACACGTAATGCCTCTAGAAACCGGCGGAAAGTAAACGAAACGAAAAAACAAAACAGAACAACAAATGGAACGGAGTATCTTAACACTAGGTTCCCGGGATGTAGCGTGAAGCTGATTTATTTGATTGAAATTGTTTTCACCATCTCGGTATGGTAGCAAGACAAATCACGATGTTGAGTTCTGCCACTGAACCCACGAAGGACCATAACTAAGGGGATACTGAAGAACGGAATGTCTTAAAACTGCTGATATGCAGTACAAAATCAATCTTTTATTTTAGGTATGTATTCCCCACCCAATGGTCAAACTACCAATACGTTCACTCTCGTCGGTGGCTCTCGTAATAATGACGTGGTGCGCACGAGATTGTGTTTGCTGTTTACACTTGTCAATGTATGTATGAACGAGTGACTGTATGGACTGAGCGAATGTGTAAAGATGTCATAACCGCATACACTATAAACGGGATACAGCGTGAAGCACTGAAATAGCAATATTAAATCTTGAGTTATGTCTATTTTTATTCTGTGTTATTGACACGTAATTAAAAAAATACTAATTTAGAAAACTTATAAAAATTTTGAATGTATCGGGAACCCGCGCCTCTAAATAAATACTAAATAAATAATTAAAAAAAATATTCTTCTTTCCTAAGTGTGGATTAAATACACTTTAAAAATATTAAAAATACGTAATAAAAATTATCTATTTTTCAATGTAAATTAAAACTTAAAAAAAAGAAGCGTACATTCAATTCAAAGACTGGATAATTGAAGTTTCATCATAAACTACTCGATACAGCTTCGTATAGCGAGTATGTTAAAAGCAATTAAAACGACGCCCAGTGCCCAGTGCCCAGTGTAAGTCAATTAGTTTTACTATTTTATAAAACATATCTCTATTTATTATGAAATTATTTATTTATATTTAAAAAAAACCGTGTATATTTTACGTTAAAAATATAATAGAAAAAATATAATAAAAATGAAAACTAAAAACACGCTTTTTTCAACAGAACATAATACTAGAATGAATGTAATGAGCACAGACTCGAATTGTTTACTAGTGGGCAGTCCATCATCCAATTCTTCAAAAATTATGCTGCGTAGATTGCAGAAATTTGACATGAAGGTATCAGAGGTTGTGTAGGAAAAAACTAAGATGTGCTTTCTCGAAACTCTCAAGGGGACGAGATATATCCCAAGGATTTTATATTTTTAATTTTATTTCTTAAAGTCCACAGAACCAAATTTGCGGGTCGATGACAAGTATTTTATCATAGAATATGATATTGGAGGTTTCCAATCAGTTAATGGACTAACAGTAAGATCTAGTCAAAAATGAAAACTATAATAGAGTTTATAATAAACTGATAAAACTCATTGACTTATGCCAGGTAACGATAACACCACAGTGTTTTTTGTAAAATTTGTATTTCAAATGATGGTACATTAAAATATATTTTATTGTTATATTCATATGACATGTTTTTTTTAAATGGAATATGTTGCAAAGCGTTACTTGTTCAAGTATATTTTATAAAAATATATAACAAAAAAACGTGCCAAACAAAATAAAATCCTTTTTCCACATTGACACAAAAACGAGATATTGACTTAAAAACAAATAACATGTAACGCAGATATAAAATCGTACAAAAATTGAGCATACGCAAAACCATTTGCATATCGACTTAACATTAAGCGTTGTAAGCGAATTCGTTCGCCAAATTGAATCTAAGTACATGGTAACAGATTCCATTATTGCGTGTACCATAAACCCCGATGGGTTGATAACTACGAGCGGGTCTTTCAAAATCTGAAGCGAAATAAAAAGCTTGGCCCCCATTATGCGGTAACAATGGCCCTCAGTGAAAAGTAGCCGGAAAGCATCTGCAACATAATAATAAAATGTTACTGCGAAAGGTATTCGGATAAAATTTTATTGTACGCTATCGACAAAAGATCGTGCTAGACAAAAGTCGTAAGGGAATCGTTGGTGGGCTGGAATGTCACACGTTATGGGATTTTGGATTTTAGTAGGTTTTTTGTTTTAAATTGTGGTTGTTCAGTCAATCTGTCTGTCTAATCTTGTGGTTCATTTGGAGTATTTTTTTTTGACAATTTATAGATGGGTGTGATGTTTTGGTTAAGTTTAAATAAGATGTTACACGAATACTTGATTCATGGATTTTAGTAGATTTTTAAACTACTAAAATCTAATATAATTTAAACTACTTTTAATTTATTTGATAGATATTTTTAAGAAAACATTATTTTTTCCTTTTTTTTCAAGTATTCTCTATCTCTTAAGATGTAAATAAAAAAGTATAAATATAGAAGGTATATTTATTGAAAACACGTTAACATTTTATGATGCCTTAAACATAAATGTTATATGATCATTTTACGCCGTCGGGCGTCTGTCTGACGGCTTGCAAAAGGTGGGAGTTCAAATCTTATTATAATTACAATAGATGACACTGAAAGACTTTTCCTTTTAAATGGTAAAAATATTTTACGTCATATTATTGTACCATCGAAAAGTCTTATTTAGAGTTTTTTTTTTTTAAAGTAGAATTACTTCGTTTATTTGGTATCTATGTATTATAAAATGTATGTTTTTATTTTTTCAGCTTCACTTTGCTTGTATCTTACCACTTAGAGTTGACAGAGGGATACCCTCTGCCTCCGTCCTCTACTTCCCAGCGCTTTGTGTTATTATTATGTAAGGAAAATGAAAATATTACATTTCTGCGAGTGGAAATCAAACCCAAAACCGATGCGTCCCATTGCAAATACACTGTACCACCGCGCCACTACTACCTCTTTATTTCTTGTTCTTCTTTTTATCTTCACGCTGTGTCCTGCACAAAGCAGGGTAGGCAGAGGGAACCTAATGATAAGACACTTCCGTTTTACACTTTCTGCCGAATTCTGGAAACATTGCGTGTTGAGTGGCAGAACTCAACGCCGCGCTTACCCTCGACACCAGAGCGAAGAAATAAAAATATAAATTTAACTAAATATTTTATCTCCTCGAGTGGGGATCAAACCCACAACCAGCCGGTTTTACAGTGACACTTCTTAACTGTTATCAGCGCTCATCGTTCATATGGTACAAATTTCATATTAAAGACATATATATATTTATACAAAATAAAACGCTAAAAGTAAGTATAGTATTTTCTTATACATTCTCACATTCGTATCTTAATGAATGGGGAATAATAAATTCACCTAAGTATACCTACTGATTTATTATCGAACCTTAGACTTTCTTGAGTATAGAGGACGGCCTTTTTCTATTTATTTATTAGGTGTAAGTAATGGTTTACATTTGGCTTTTCTTTTATACCTTGAAAGTAAAACCTATACTTTTGTTGCTTGACAAGTTACTAAATATATATATATATATAAAAAAATAAGAAAAAGAAAATAATATATTAACATATAATGGCTTAAGTTTGCATATAACAGACAACGCTTAATGAACAGTGTTTAGACACTTCGTCTTTATCAAGATACACGCAACTACTCAATCAGTTCGTTGTTGAGGAAAACATCTTTTTTGACCTAGCTGAAACCAAATAAAATATCAACCTAATAGTATAAAACACCAGTATATAGAGGCCAGTCGTGGCGCAGGGACACAAAGTGTGACTGTAAATCGGCTGGTGGTGGGTTCGATGCTCACTCGATGAGATGAAATATTTACTTAAATTTATATTTCAATTTCTTCGCCCTGGTATCGAGTCAAAGCGCGGCGTTGAGTCCTGCCACTCAACATGCAATGCCTCTAGAATTCGGCAGAAAGTGGGGAACGGAGTGTCTTAACAGTAGGTTCCCTCTGCCTACCCTGCTATGTGCAGGATACAGCGTGAAGCTGATTAGATTAAAATTAGTATAAAACTAACACAACTTGGAAGTTTACTGTATTTACAAATCTATATATATTATACAACCTGTAAAAAAAAAAATTTTTTTGAGCTCCTAACTTTATTCCAAGTGAACAGAAAACTCGTCCCCCTAATAGATCTCCGATTATTTTGTCAATTAGGTCCACAACAAGGAATTACTCAACATTGAACTTGGCTCTCAATTTATATTCATGTTTCTTATATGGTTTTATTTCAAGTGACATTGCATGTTGAGTGATATACTATTTTATTCCGTTTTTATAGACACACAGACTATTATAACATAATTTTCATACATTTCATAAAATATCCGATACTAAATCTATTGTTTTTGCAAAGGTGGTGTGAGGAACACTTTGCTGGAACTAGGAAATGGAAGCCGGTAGACCGCGTAGACAGCCATAACTCACGGCGTACTGAGAGCATTATTTACTAAATACCGCATAGGATTTTAACATTTAAACACGTTGTATAATAAAGACCATTTTTCTGTAGAATAATTACGCTACGTATACATTAGAATGTATTTTCATATTTATTTCGAGTTTAAGCGCAATATTGTATAAAATTCTCTTTTGATATATTTATGATTTGGGGCATTCATCTTCTACTTTATCGTCTTTTGGTCGCATATTATTTGTGTTTTAATTTATAAGGGCTTGTTATATCCGCTATAAAGTTCGCTAAACACTACTTTGCTACTTTAACGGCGGAACTGAACACTGCACTATAAATTGATATAAATCAAACCCTATATCCATATATTTTTAATCAAAACACTTTTATAGTAAAATACATCTAAAAATAAACCATTTGAGTTAAGCCACACCGTTGTCCTTGACTCGCGAACGTTGATTGGTCGATCTCATCGCTCCTCCTGTAGGCAGTGAGCGTTGCGCCACCCGTTTTACATTCGTGCCAAAAACAGAATAAATAGAGTTGCGTTGGGAACTTTAAGCTTCATAGGGAAAATTGGTCGGAATATTTCTGATATCGCATATTATGAGGCTGTGTTTGGGTTCAAGATGTATTTATATGAAAATCAGCTTCACGCTGTATCCCGCTGTACACAGCAGGGTAGGAATGCTGTACACAGAGGGAACCTAGTGTTAAGACACTCAATTCCCCACGTTCTGCCGAGTTCTGGAGGTATTGCGTGTTGAGTGGCAGAAATCAACGTCGTGCTTAGCCTCGATACCAGAGCGAAGAAAATGGAAATATAAATTTAAGTAAATATTTCATTTCCTCGAGTGGGAATCAAACCCACAACCAGTCTATTTTACAGTCACACTTCGTGCCGTTGCACCACGACTTGCCTCAATGTATGTATTTATATACTCTTCTTTAATGTGCTTGAGCTTAAATTAATTGTATTTATGAAAAAAAAAATACAATTTTGAAAGAGATAAAAAAGGGAACGGAAAAAGGAAACGGAATGCAAAATCAGTGTAAGATATTAGAACAAGCGAATGAAATGGTATATTTGGGAAGTATGTTTAGTAGAGATAGCAGATACGAGATGGATGTGGAAAGGCGTATTGCTGCCGGTAACAAGGTTAATGGAGCCTTAGTTACATTGATGAGACGGAGAAATGTCAGCACAGCTGCGACACCCGTTATACGACAGCGAAACATGGGTATTACAGAAGAAGAATGGAAGAAAGATGAATGGTGTGAAGATGCAATCTCTTCGTAGGATATACGGAGTCAGCTTAGCTGATCGAATCCGCAATGAAGAGGTATACTGAATGGCAGGTACTAGGGAGGATGTCACGGTGAGAATGAACAAGAACGTGTTCGGCTGGTTTGGCCACATTGAACGAATGAGTGATGAAAGAATGGCAAAAAATATTTATGACGGAAAAATGAGTGGTAAGAGAGATAGAGGGACACCTCGGTTGGCCTTCGAAAACACAGTATCAAAGATATTGGGGGAAGGTCACGTAAAAAGAAGAGGACCTCCTTGAGGACGTGTAAGAAGAGGTTGATGTTAGAGGACGAGGCGAAAGAGGTATGTAGAGACCGTAGCGTTTGGCGCTCCGTTCTCTCTGACTACCCTGCTAGGGATAAAGTGTGAAATTAGTTTAGTTTAGTTTAAATTATAATACTATTTAGAAAACATATATTCATTTTAAGGTGGCGGGATTTGTACACGGGACCAACACACACGCCAAGAGGCGCGGGTTCAACAACGTCAAATCAAAATTTTCTAAAACGTTTCCTAAGTGTGGAACACCACTTTAATTGAACTTATAATTAAACTTTTAAAATTATAAAAAAAATATTTAAAACTTTATTTTTTTTTAAATGTCTTTTTATCGTTCTTAACGAATTATGCAAATATATATATATATATATATATATATATATATATATATATATATATATATATATATATATATATATATATATATATATATATACTGAGATGTAAATACTAGATAGAGATAGATATAAATCCTGAGTTGAGACACTCCGTTCTCCAATAAATATGATTTAGTAGAGTAGAGTAGAGTTTGAGTTGAGAAACATAATTTTATGTCACTGAAAATAAAAAACATTTTTACAGAAATTCATAAGTTATGCTAATTATTATGGGATAAAATTAAAATAACTTAATAGGTGGTTTTGAATATTTAGTATATTATAGTCTTACTGAAATATTTCAATAGTAATACAGTGGATTTTTGGTACTAACCAAAATAGCAGACACTTAATATATGCGACTATCCAAACGGTAACGTTTCACGACCTGACTCCAGAAGCTAAATCGGACTAAAGAATATTGGATTTTTTACGTAATTTCTACAAAAATCCTTGGCGCAAGTCTCCTTTCGCTTACGGTCACCGCGCTTTACGCCACATTCATGCCAGCTGGTCTGTCACTACTTAGGTGAAATCTGAAGTCTTATAAATTTGTACCTTTTAATTTTTCGTATATTTTTTTTGTATATATTTTGTTTTATGATACTTTGAATATGGAAATATTTTTATAAATCGTGAATATTTATGTTTTTATTCGTAAATATTTATCTTATCATAATATAGACAATAAAGGTAAACTGTAACTAAAGCAGCATTTATATAAATAAATACTGTATGTATTAGTAATGTGTAGCATTTTAATGCTCCACCACTTCGTTCCACAGTATTCTTGTAAGAAAAGGAAAATACTTCGTCACTCCATTGGGAATCGAACCCACAATCGTTGTGTTTACAATCAGATACTGTGCCCACTGCACAATGGCGGTCTTCGTTGTTTTATTCCTTAAAATATGTAGTAGATATCATTCGATTCACAATATTCCACATCACGCATGCAATTAAGTCGTGCAACCAAATTTCCTTTTATTTTGAATCTTAAAATATCGTGTTTAGACATTACAAAATATTAATATAGATTTTTTCTTATTATTATGTTAAATACATAAGAAAATATTATCATTATCTTTACATTAATTGTATACCAATAGTTATACAAATGTAAACTTCTTATCATTAGGTTCCCAGGTTTCTTCCACCTACCCCCTGCTATGTTCACGGAAACTATTGAGGTTATGTACTTACAGAAATAGACTAGCTTTTTTACACGTCTTCCACTGCACCGACAAAGCCTTTGTATATTCAATATAGGATGGCTATTTATACTTAATATAACGATGTCTCAAGGGGGTCGCTGGTATAAAAACTCTTCAGAGGCAACGCTTATAATAAATATACGTTCATTTAGTTAAGTTCTAATTAATAAAGCGTTGAGGGAGTCCACAGTGTCGGGGGACGGTGAGTAAAAACATTATCGGTAAAATTATACGTTCTTTTTTTTCTTGTTCTAACCCATTTTGCTGAGTTAAAAGAAGATAAGGTACTATATTATTCTGTTATCTTCTTGCTTACATTTAAAGATATCCTGTGGAAATAAATAATGTTTCTTGGTCATATTTTTTTATTCATATTTTCTTCATCATGATTTTCTTATTCATATTTTTTTAGTTCAACAAAGAGAATTTGTGTCCAGTTTGTGTCCAGACACACTCAATATTAATATAACTAAATGATACCTGTAAATTTGAATCCAGGATCTATCAGAGTGCTGTAAGGTAGGCAGAGTCAAATCAAGAAAATCCATTTTCACCTGTATTCGATTTATGAATTGTGCTCAACGCTACGCATTATTTTGTCAGAGTAGGACAATTAATATAATTCATTTTCCCGACAATCCCTAATAAACGGATAATCTATTTACAACCCATTGGCCCACTGTGCGTCGATCCCTGCCCCCTAATATTTCTTTATATTCTCACGAATCTGATAAATTATGAACACAAAAATCTATAGCCAGTGCCTTAAATTTGGATCAATTCCAAGTGTTCCAGGTTCATATCCTATGTTCAACTTTTACACGAAATTGCAGAGGTCCATTCTTCAGAAACCAATTTAGTATTGTAATAACGGTAATCAATTTTGCATCTTTGGCGCGGGTTCAAGTCTATTACAGTATGACTACATTCAAATATATTGAAGTGCATCTGTGAAATTTATCCACTTGTGTTCAATGCAATGCAATGCAATGTTAATTAAAGATAACTATCATATTAATAAATGATTATTTATTGTATTAACGCAGGTTTTCCCCTTTAGGAATTCCTTGGTTTATCCGTGTGAAATAAAATTTAGTTTGTTTTAGTCGTTTGTATACTTTAATAAGAAAATAAATAAAATTTTGAGCAAGAGTGACTAGGCCTCGTAAGAGAGACGAGGTAAGCGAGACAAGGCCTCGATTAAATTTCGATAACACAGTATCGATATCACGGAAGGTATAAAGCACGAGGACTACCGGATTTTTACAGTACAGTCTTACAATTTAAACACATCTATATAAATACATATAGTCGTACATATATTCAATAACGTATCCTCACTGAGCACCCAAACATTTAAGCCTCGCATCGATCCATCTTAAGCCCAGCTCTCATATACGTTTATGCAAATATAGAAACGGACAATAGCGGATTGCGGCCGATGTAGTGCCAAACCGGCGCCAGGAATCAATTTACAAATTACCTGCTAAGGCTTTACTTACTATTGGATAGGGGATTGCCAAATATATTATTTTACGGTTACTATTATTATGGGTTTGCTTTTATATTGATGCTTTTCGTTTAGCCAGTCTGATTTGATTTTTTGTAGAATAATTCTATCTAAATGTGACATCTAAATAAAATAATAAAATAAATGATATAAATCATAACCTAGTAATCGTAATCCATTTTTTTATTTTTTTCTCTACTTATAAATTGAATTCGATACATGGCGTATTGAGAGGCGGAATTTAACGCCGTGCTTCATCTACTACATCGGGTAAATGTTAATAAGTTAGGTATCATCATGGCCCAGGTTAGAAATCAAATTCATATCCGTCGCGTTTACAGGCAAACGCAATCCTACTGAGCCACCACGGCCTCCAATCAATTCCACCTACCACTATAGAGGTATAACAGAACAAAAGAGCAAAGGTTGCTTCAGAACCTAAGTCTTCAGAAATTGCATCTCAAATTCAAGTTAGACCAGACCGACAATAGCTTTGCGGGAGGGCAATTAGGCACGAGTGTAGAGATTTGAAGAGACAACTACGCTAGTATTCAAATGAAGAGATTCTTCTTATGTTTGCATGTGAAATGGACCTTAACGACATTTTTGTAACTTTTTTTTTGTATATATTTTATAAAAAAACACTACGGACCATGTGGTCAGTATTTTTTATTTAAATTTAGTTATTAAAGTTATTGGCTTTATTTATTTTTTTACCTATTTCTTGATATTTATATTTCCATTTCTTCGCTCTGGTGTCGAGGCAAAAAGCGCGGCGTTGAGTTCTGCCACTTAACACGCAATGCCTCCGAAATTCGGCAGAAAGCGGGGAACGGAGTACTTTCACTACGTTCCCTCTGCCTACCCTGCAGTGTGCGGGATACAGCGTGAAGCTGATTTTTTTTTTTTTGATTTCTTGAACTAAACATAATCTATCTATCTCTAGGTATTTTAATTCTAGGAGAGGATCTTGATTGATTTTTTTCAATAATATATAACTTTATAACAAATAACTAAGTACTTTTAATACCTATTACGATATTATATCATTTTACAATATTTATAGTAGTTTTTTATATCTTTAAGAAGCTTCTGTGTAATCAGTTTTACGGTTACGCTATGTGCTCCGCTATCCACATAACTTGGCGAGTAGTGGTGGAACACAATGCTGCAAGTCAAGTAAATTAAATTAGCTTCACGCTATACCCCGCACACAGGAGGGTGAGGGTAGGCAGAAGGAACTGAATTTTGGAGGCATTGCGTGTTGAGTGGCAGAACTCAACGCCGCGCTTTGCCTCAACACCAGAGCAAAGAAATGGAAATATAAATTTAAGTAAATATTTCATCGAACCCACAACCATTCGTTTTTACAGTCACACTGCACCACGACTGGCCTCATGCTGCAAGTCACTAAGTATTCGATTTTCTTATAAAATTTATCACTCATATTTTTGTTCTATATGTTAGATTATACAAAAAACTTATAATGCGAACTCCAAAGAATATCGATTTTATAGAATATCTTTCTATATTATTAATTGGAGTTTTATCTGCCCATAATGCAAAATAAAGATAAAAAATATCCAATTTCTTTATAACCTATCTATCTACGTATAAAAAATTAGGCCAAGTTTTCCGTCATCTTTATGTATTTCGCAATAAAGGCGCTACCAATTTGGTTCGAAGACTTAATACGATCGTAAAACACTATCCTAAAATACCCGAGTGAAGCTATCGAGGAACGCTGAGGTGTGGCGTAATATCGTGTTGCCTTTTTTGTATATCTGCCAAGTTATTAGATGCCAATATCAATATATACTCTTTTTATAGATTTATGCTGTATTCCACAAATATCAGGCTAGGTTGTGGGAATCTAGGATCTTAGTGTTAAGACACTCTATTCTCCATTAAGACATTGCCGTTCCCTATTGCTGAAATGTTGAGGCATTGCGCGTTGAGTACGCTAGCATATTGATGAAAATGAAAAATATTAAATATTTCACTCCCCCGAGTAGGAATCGAACCCAAAATCGTTACGTTTAAGACAGCACGCTTGCGCCTTGCGCCAGAATGGCTTGGTCTTATATGTTTTAAGATGGTTATTACACAAGGTGTAATAGATATTTTGGTCGAGGTTAAGTTAATAGGTAAATTATGTATATGCCGAAATTTTATACGTCATTTGTTTGGAACCTATATCAGATAACCATTTTGGTTCATGAAAAGATTACAAACATCCTATAAGAACTTGTTTTTATTTAATCCAGAAAAAAAAACAACGACTTATCGATTCGAAGCCTCGGCCAACTTAAAACTTTTGTCTTTATATGAATTCTCACGTCTTGTGAAAGTCCCACTTGACCGAGCCAAAAGTCCCTAACAACTAAGAAGTATCGAACTTGTACTAGATTTCATGGACGAGGATAACACGTAACCTTTTTTTTAGTTTTCCCACATTCGCACGATTTTCGAAAATAGGTGCAAAAAAAATGGTTACATAATATCCTGTTTCCTGTTATATTCTGTTCCAAGATCTCATTTGTGTTAGTGTTGTGTTAGTCTTAAATGTTAGTCTTAAAAGATAAAAACACAAAATTCTGATTCTAATTTTTGAAAGTTATGATAATGATATCAAAGGCTTCCTATATATCTTCCATATGGATACAGGAAAAAACATTATGGAAAACGATACTGATAATTAAACCAACAACAGATTACAATTCTAAGCATTATACTTTAGAAAAGTTCAGAATTTACTAAAATTCCTAAATTTGAACACGTACTTTTCTCACGCCAGACCCAACTCTTCACAAAAAAGTTTCAGGTGAGACCGAATGTAAAACAACCACCATCTAAACCGAAAGTGTCGCTATATTCGGAAGTTCTAAGTCGTTTGCAAAACTCCGACGCTGCCGAAGTCTCGCGAGAACGATTCTTGCCCAGTCTTGCCTTACCTGAATGTAGTTCGTAACGTGTTTCAAACTTTTAATATAATGCCAACGTGGATTTTGCATACGGAATGCTGGAATGATGAGACAGCAAGATCCTGATGGATATTTATGGCATACATATTAATAATTTTGTATAATATAAATGAGTTTTTTTACAATTACGATATAACGTTTGATTTTTCAAGCAATGCCTTTGTTTAAGATGGTAAATAGAAAAAAGGAGTGTCCATAATTTATACATACAATCATATTATGGAAATGTACGATTCACTCCATATAATATTTCTATAGCTTACCAAACATATGTCTAGATCTATCATCAAGTTATTTCTAGAACGTATTTCATAAGACCATTATAAAAATTTCGAATATGGTTAGGCAAAGAAAGGAGCTCGGCGAGTGAAAGTGAACATTAGTGCCCCTTGAACGTACTGGGGTTGCAAATCCAAGCCAGTGTCTGATCTCCTCAACCAGCAATCAGACAGACCAAGCACCTTCAGGATCAATCAAGGCAAATAATAAGTATTTTTTCTTGCGTAGATACTCCTTAGCTCTGAAAAATAAAGTATATCTATCTATGCAATTTAGCTACCTAGGAAATTGTATAACAGAATAACAAAATGCAAATGCGTGAAGCTATAACAAATAGAAATATGTATACAAAATATGATAATGAATAGAAATGCAGCTTTAAATACATTTCAGACCAATTGAAATGCACTTCTAATGCCGTAGTTAAATTATGCATTAGGAACATTAGGATAGCATATCAAATATTAGGTTTATACAACTGGAAGCTCGCGTGTATGTACGGTATGGTATGTACCAACGAAATTTCGTTAGAACTAATGCTTCACGCTAAAATGAGCCAAACACGGCAAAATTAGGCATCAAAATTGATTGACGAGATATCCATTATGCCAATAGCATCTGATTAATACGCTAATATTGTTTACATATCATTTGTTGAGTAAAATACATGAAACGTTTCAATAGTTATTGTGACTTAGATTGAGTAATGTTAATTTGGATATTAACGATTTATTGTTAATTTGAATAAAATTTGATTATTATTTGGAGTGATAAGTTAAATAATTGCATTTTCGTTTTGAGCGAATGTATTTGAATGAATACTATTGTTGTAGCCTTAAATACAACTAGGAATTCATATGTTACATATTATTTATTTTATTTCCTAGCCTGACACATCTCCCACGTACAGCCCCCATATAACCACGTAAAAGTAGCCTAATGTTAAGATACTCCATTATCTCCTTTTTCTCGATATGAATATTGCTTGTGGGTTGAATCCAATCACTGTTACCAAAACCGTACAATTTGGTGTAAGAGACACCTTGGGGACCTAGAATGGGCCATATACAACTTTTCATTATTCCTAACTTATCAATGAGGGAGCCCAGATAATAGGTGGCTTAAGTATAATTAAGACGGAACCCCCATGAATTTAAATATCACTGCCCAACAAGTAATCATACTTATCAACATTTCTTAATGCTGAATGTGATTGCGTGGATGGAAATTTATTTTATTTTCTCAAAGATTTTGTCAAAAAAAAATTACAAATTTATGATTGATTGAATTTTATACTGTTACTCAATGAATTATTTTACAATACAGGCTAAACCTATAAATAATAAACAATAGTATTTCTAAAAAACTGTATATTACTTAAGTTGAAGCAAAGTGATTCTACACTAAATATTTTTGACGCTTAGATAAAATTCATAAAACAAAAGCACTAATCCACCATACTCGTATTTTAATATAAAATGTGGAGTTACATTTTGTAAAATCTCATAAATACTGAGGCCACAAAAAAGCGTGGTCGTATTACGTCGCCGCGGTTTATAATTAAGATAGCAACTTTAATCAAAAGTTAGATAAAGCTAACTTCATTTTAAACTTCGTGTAATAACATTGCAAGTATGAAGATGACATTGCAGACTGTTGTGCTGTGGTGCAGACTCCAAAATATATTTTGTAAGCCGACAGTGGGTTCGTATTTCTTTGCAGGTAGCTTCGCGCTTTATCCTACTTATAGTAGAGTCGAAGAAAGACACTATGTGCTCTATTTTTATCTCAATTTCTTAGATATTGCATATCGAATGGCGGGCATTAACATATTTATGTTATGGAAGCCGTGAAACGAAATTATTTCATTCTTCCGTATACAAACCTACAACTGACGATTATCATGAGGTACTGTGTCGCTAGGATATCCAAAGTATTGGGATACATCTTTAAAAATGTTAAAAATATTGAATCAATGCGATTCTTTTCTGCAAAATTATCATATTTAGGAATATTCGTTTAGTAGCGGAGAGCTGTTAAAATGTCTGCCTCTATAGAGATGATAACAACAACAATAAGTTAGGCCAAGTGTATAAAAATTTCGATATTGTTTAATAAGCACAAACGGCTTAGTCGTCCGGGCACTATAATGATTTCCAAGAAGCACATTTTCAAATCCGCTAAAATATTATGTTTTCCTTCCGAAGTGTAAAATAACACGATTTTGTGTTTTATATAATGCTAAAAATATTAATTTTACTAAAATCAGCTTTTACATGATCAATCATCATACAAAAATCACAAATTTTACCAACCAAAAGTTAGCAAATAGCCAATCGAAAGGCATACATTCCGTGCACCGTCATCTAACCGCAAAATGTATTTCGCCCGTTTTTGTCTTCATTTAGACTGACCATCCAAGCTCAAATAGCCACGTATACCTTAGCTACCATCTAGTTTCGCATTACAGTTTGTTAGATACATTCTCAAATGTGCAGAGCAATTTATTTTAATTTAAAGTTCCTCTCGCCTTCTAACTATACGAGGTTCATGATCCAAAGGTAATGGTTTTGGGGTAAAAGTTGATACTGTTTTGTACATATAATTATGTATCATTTTACGAGTAAACAGACGAAACTTAATGATAAATCACTGTGGGATTTTTTCTTAAGGTTTATTATGATTTTCATGGCGAGACTACAATATGTAGGTAGGTTCAAATTTAAATGTATTTCTAAATATTTTTCCATTTTGTCATTCCATATGGTCATCGTGGCGCAGGGGCGGGCACAAGTGACTTACAATTGTAAATACGATGGTTGTGGTTTCAATTCTAACTCAGGGGAATGAAATGTTTAATATTTTTTTATTTCTTCGCTCTCGTAACAAAACATAGACTGACATTGAGTTCCACCATTCAACACAATGCCTCCCTCCAATCCATTAGAACTCACAACCGTCTTCAGCTTTTACTTTAATTTTAATATCACAAAAAAGTATTACGTCCAAACACCCAATAAAATCAAGCCAAAGTGGTTAGGCCCGTCCAAATCACTGTTGAGTATAACCAACTTAGTAAAATTGGGGCGTTCGTTTTAGCTGTTTAGGCCGCCGGAAGCGATAGTTGAGGTTTTGTGTTGCGAAATTAGGTAAAAAAAAATTCCCCTTTTCCCGTTTCCTGCGGTTTTTACCTCAGGTTGGTTGGATTGTGGATTTTACGAACTATTTAGCTTTGGCGATGTTTTAATTAATGCTCGTTATTTTGGCTGGCTTTGTAGTGTAATATATTTTTTGGGAATGTTAAAAGTTAATTTTAGTAGTATTTTAGCACTGTACTTTGAAATGAAATGGGTAGGAAGAGAGAAACTAATGTAAAGACACTCCGTTCTCCCCTATCCGTTTAATTTGCAGACATTATGTATTGAGTAGTGATTTTCGTCTTATCCGAACAAAAAAAAAATAACTTTAATATATTTGAAATTACCAGTGAAAATTCGAACTTACATGTATGTATGTAGTTATATGGTTACTAGTTATTTAATCGTACCGTATTTCTGATTCCAACACTTTACAAATAAAATTTAACGCGGCAAAAGCGTGGCGTTGACTTCCACCACTCAACACACAATCTCTACACAGTTCGACGGAAAGTGGGGAAAGGAAGTGTCTTATTGGGAACGAAGTATCTTAACACAAGGCTCCCGGGTTTCCTCTACCCTGATATGTATATAGTAACACAAATGTAATTTGACTTAAATTACTTTAAAATTTCAATACCAAATTGAAATATTTAATCTTCTCTATCCGCTTGTCAAGTATCCACACTAGCTCTTAGATGTTGAAGTAGAAATAGTTTCCAAACTTTCCCAGTCCCGGCTAAGTTCGATTAGGAAGTTAGTCTGCTTTTCACCAAATACACTGAGCCACTGTCAATATTTACTAAAACTAAATACATCATCCTTAAATTATAATTTTAAATCGAAATTCTTCGTAAAATATATCAATAATCTATATTACCGAAAACGAGATGGTGGAATCGATGATCAATCGAAGGAGTTAATGATTTTTAGTTCCTGACTCTGGCAATAAGATAAGCTGCGGCATTGAGTTCCGCCTCTCAACACGCAATGCCTCAAACATTGTGCGAAATTAGGGGAACGGACTTATCTTAACACAAGGTTCCTTTTGACTGCAGCGCAAAATAACTTTTGAACCCTTAACCACTGACGTGTAATTTCGTGATACTGTTATTACGTACGTATGTACTGTGAGTGTCTCCTATTACATAAATAGAGTGCTTACTTATGATTATTGCTCTTTTTTAAATTAAACATATTCAATATAAAATAAAGATAATGAGAAAAACAGTATTAATATCCATAGAACAGTATTTGTTAATCAACAAACACTATAGTACCTAAATAGACAGATAAATAAATAAATCAGCTTCACGCTGTATCCCGTACACAGCAGGGTAGGCAGAGGGAACCTAGTGTCTTAGACACTCCGTTCCCTACTTTCTGCCGAATTCTGGAGGCATTGCGTGTTGAGTGGCAGAACTCAACGTCGCGCTTTGCCTCGGAACCAGAGCGAAGAAATGGAAATATAAATTTAAGCAAATATTTCATCTCTTCGAGTGGGGATCGAACCCACAACCAGTCGGTTTTGCAGTCACACTTCGTGCCGCTGCGCTACGACTGGCCTCTAATAGACAGATATTTTTGAAATGAATTTTAAACAATAAATATTTTTTAAGCTTATTTATATTCTTTTTTTTAGCTTAATTAGATGTACGGTTTTTCATCTTTGTGCGAAACAACACATTTTTTTATGAACTTAATATATTTCCCTTTATATTTCCATGAAAGCTGATAAAGCTGATAAAGCTGAAGAAAATGAAGCTGATAAAGAAAACAAACTTAATATTTTATATTTAACTGATGAACTTCAATCAAAAGTTATTATTAAATCTAAATGTATAGTTTAATCAAATAGCAATGATTTATTTATTAAACTAATCCGTTTTAATATTTGTTTCAGGTAAGTAAGTGCTGTGATATTCATATTACAAATAACGGTATTTATACCTCTTAATCGATTTGAATATATGTCAAGATAAAGTTTACAATAAATATTTAAAAAGATAACAAACCTATATATTTTTATCTTCTCACTGTTTATGAGTGAGATTGACAGGACAATACGCAGCTGAAACTATGCGGCGTAGAACGCTTTGATATGTTCCTTGGAGAATATACCCATATATTCCTCAAGGACCATCTCACTTAGGTAATTTTACCCAAAAATTCTACAGGAACGGGAGAAAAAATAACATATACAATATAATATACAAATAAACAAAATCTCTCATGAATATTACAAATATATTTTCATATATTTCCCTTCCACCTTTCCCTATATATGTTCACTATAATTATTTTTCATCCCTTAGCTGTTTTAGCGTCGACCGTTTGCGAGGCATTTTGTGAAGCAACATTAGCTCTAAGTGAAGATCGTTAAAACTCAAAAGTAGTTTAGTCCATTAGCCTGAAAGTCTGGGCTGTCGTCGAAATCTTTATGCAATATGCAGTACTTTAAAACAACTGAGATCTTTAGGTATAACTATTTAATCTGTTACTGTCTTTGGTGGTGTGTAGTTAAAATGTTATTTATTTTTTATTTTTTGTAACTTTAGACTGTGGGTACATAGCAGGGTAAGCAGAGCATTAAGGCACTCTTTTTTGTGTGGTGAAACTCAACGCCGCGTTTTGTTTTCGCGTTTTTTCGTTACTAGCGTGAGGAAATGAAAAAAATAAATATTTACAGTCACACGCTCGGGCCCCTGCAGCGCTACTAAGCCCCATTTTAATGAAATTACAAAACAACAACTAACGGTTTTACCTAAGCAGATGTATGTGATAATTTTGTGCATTATATATTTAGGCCTCCTAGCACGTGTCTTAAGTTTTATAAGTTAAAAAAATAATTTAAAATTAAAAATTATGTTCAAATGATTTCAGTAGGATATATCTTAATGTTCATGTTTTTAGGGTATCTACGGATTTCTGGAATTAACATTTTTTTTATAAGTATGTATAATAGAGCCTTATTTAAATATTTAAAAAAATAATAGTAGACAAGCGCACCAAATATGCGTTTACCACATGTAATGGATTGAATTTCGTGAATGAAGATGTAAAAATTAACTAGCTTTTTACTATGTATATATAGATACATAGGCATATAGAAAAAATATAGTACGAAAATGAAAATCACATCACAAATTTAAAAAGCCCTAACTTAAGCTCTTAACAAATAAGGCACTGTAAGAGCGCCGTTACTTTACATTATTTATTTTAATGGTGAAGAGAACACTTGAATTGAATCTTTATAATGCTAGTACTGCTGAACGAAGATCCAAGAATTAGAATACCATTTGTATAAGTATTGTTAGTTTTTTCAGCTTCACGCAGTATCCACATGGAGACAACAGGCAGAGGGTACCTAGTGTCTTTTCTCCATTCTCATTAAGACGTCCGTCCTCTGTTCTCTACTTTCAGCCGTGTGTTTTGAGGTATTGCATGTTGAGTGGCAGAACTCAGTGAAGCACTTTGCCAAATTACCAGAGCGACAAAATAAAAACATTGAATATTTTCTTATGCTGCTGCTGCTGCCTGTTTTGTTCTTAATTAATTTATTATTTTATATACAAAAATCGATCTCAGTAAATTGACTATGTAGATCTTGTCATGAGAGCTAGAATTGCCATCATCTAAGATTACGTTCTCTAAAATTGTACGGAAAGTAGCGATAGAGTGTCGTAATACTATGGTCTCCTGCCTAGCCTACTCGGCGGACCTAATCTCAGGGCGAAAAAATCCTATTATAGTCTGGTTTGTCATTATAAGTTAAATAGTATCAATGAAAAGGATTGACAATTTGTGCAACAACGATTTTTAGTAAAGATTTAATTTAATTTATACTTAAATAAAGGTGTTATTATTGTAATTTTGCTACTCAATGTTGTGTCATTGCAATAGCAACTTTTATTATTAATTTTGATATAAAGCCAAATTTATTTGTAAGATAGACGTGTACGAATAAGGTACGATAGATATAACAATAAAAATAATTATAACAGTTCAATTACTTGCACAAGAGTCCGATAGAAATGGCGAATGGAAATGTCTTAATGTAAATGGAGTTTCTTAACAATAGGTTCCTGTTATATATATGTATATGCATGTGTGCGTGGCTGCGTCCAGCACTATAAAAGATAGTAGCATGAGGTAATAAAGCAGTGCGTTGTCAACCGGCTATCGTTTCATTTGTCCTCCTCTTATTGCATACGTAACAGTGGCGACGAGGGATTACCCACATATTTTGGAAAAAAAGATGTCTTCCGTACAATTTGGAATTTTAAATATCTTTGACCATAATATACATACATGGAAAACATACAAGGGGCGAATTTCGCAATATTTTATTGCAAACGAATTGAATGAGCAGACGGATGCAACAGGAAGGAAGAGGAAAGCGATCCTTCTCAGCGCACTCGCAGAGGGTACATATAAGCTGGCAGCAGACTTAGCGTTGCCTAAAGATATTGTGGATGTACCACTGGAAGAGATTTTACGGCTACTGGATGATCACTTCACTCCCAAACGGGTCGGATTTGCAGAAAGGCACACTTTCTATGCGGCTACCGAACAACCTGGCGAATCTCATGCGCAATGGGCGACAAGACTTCGCGGGTTAACGGCACACTGCGGGTTTCTTAATGTTGAAGAAACTCTGCGTGATAAATTTATAATGGGCATGCGTCCAGGGTTTGAGAAGGAGAAGTTGTACGCGCTAGACCTTGCCGAGCTGACACTTGCGAGAGCCATCGAATTAACAGAGAATTTGAGCTGCGCACGGGCCGCGGCAGTGGTCAGCGCTGGCAGTATTGACACCGTGATGGACACAAATATATACAAAATTTCAAATAGTGGGAAAAATCGAGTCGTCGGAAAAGTGACGTGTAGGGTGTGCGGTTACAATAACCATAAAACGGCCGATTGCAAGTACGCGAATTATACTTGTAAAAAGTGTCATGTCAAAGGCCACTTACGCAAAGTGTGTAATAAGGTTAATTTTGTGGAAGTGGATGGCGGTGACAAAGGTGAGGGTGATGATGATGATGATGGTCAGTTTTTTTATATCCGTTCAGTTAGGGGAGAGCCCATGGTAGAAAGTGTGGTTATTTATAATATTCCATATAAATTTGAAATAGATAGTGGTTCCGCGGTAACTGTCATATCGGAAGTCTATTATTATACAAATTTTAAAAATGTGCCATTATCAGCTACTCATAAAAACTTAATAACATATAACGGTGAAAAAATTGACTGCTTAGGGGTGATTCATTTGCCGGTGTGCTACGCGCAACAAACGCATGTCATTGCGGTATACGTGGTTCGAGACGGCGGCCCCCCGCTGCTCGGTAGGAATTTTATATCGAAATTTAATTTACAATTAATTCCGGTTAATTACAATAATTTAATATTTGAACCGTGTATAGAAAGGTTACAGAATAGATTTACTAAACTTTTTTCTGATAAGCTAGGAACATTTAATAAATACAAAATCAAATTGTTTTTAAAAGATAATGCCAAACCGGTTTTTTATAAGGCGCGTTCCGTTGCATTTGCATTACGCGACAAAGTTGTACAGGAAATCGAAAGGTTAGTCGATTTAGGTATTCTTGAACCTATTGAATTTTCAGAATATGCGTCGCCTATCGTTCCGGTGCTTAAACGAGATGGTTCTGTGAGGTTGTGTGCTGATTATTCCGTCAGTATTAATAAACAATTGCTTGTCGAACAATATCCACTTCCCACGATAAATGAGTTGTTTTCTAAAATACACGGCGGTCAACAATTTACTAAGCTCGATTTATCTATGGCTTATAACCAGCTAGTTTTAGATGATGAATCAAAAAATTTAACCTGTATTAATACAAGTCGAGGGTTGTTTAGATTTACGCGCCTAGTATTTGGACTGGCAAGCGCTCCCGCTATTTTCCAGCGAGCTATTGAGGGAGTACTATCAGGTATGGACGGCGTACTTTGCCTGCTAGATGATATTTTGATCACGGGTAAAGACAAAGCTGAACATCTCGAGAGATTATACGCGGTGCTGACTAGGTTACAGGACGCCGGTTTAACGTTGCAAAAAGATAAGTGTAGTTTTTTTAAAAATGAGGTAAGTTATTTGGGGTTCATAATAACAAAAGACGGTCTAAAAAAAGCACCAGAGAAAATTAAGGCTATGGCAGAAGTACCGGTTCCCACTAATGTTAGTCAGTTACAGTCATTTTTAGGCCTAATTAACTATTATAGGAATTTTGTACCAAATGCATCGTCTATCTTAAATCCATTATACGCGTTATTAAAAAAAGATTCTACGTGGAACTGGAATAGTAGTCACGATAAGGCGTTTAAAACTATAAAAAAAATAATGACGTCAGACCAAGTTTTAGCCCATTATGATTCTAATGCGAAACTTGTTTTGACAGTAGACGCTTCTCCTAGTGGCTTGGGTGCCATACTATCACAAATAAGTACAGATAACGTGGAAAGACCGATTTCGTTTGCGTCTCGTACTTTAAATTCCGCGGAAAAGCGATATGCTCAAATACAGAAGGAGGCTACCGCCATAATATACGGAATTCGTCGTTTTCATCAGTACCTATACGGTAGGTCTGAACCATTTATTTTAAGAACAGATCATAAACCGTTGTTATCAATTTTCGCTCCGGATAAAGGAGTGCCAGAGATGTCGGCTAATCGTTTACAACGGTACGCATTATTTCTTAGTAATTATAATTATACAATTGAATACATTCGTAGCACTGATAACTGCGCCGACTATCTATCGCGAGCGAGCCTTCCTATAGCATCTACGAGTGAGGAGTGTGGCGAATATCAGTCGGGCGACCGAGCTACGTACGTTTGTTTCGTACCGCATGGCAGTATGCCTGTGAGTTTAGATACGCTACGTGAGGAAACAAAACGTGATAAGGTCCTCACAAAAGTTATACATTACATTTTAAACGGTTGGCCACCAAAATTAAGTGATGTAGAACTGAAAACGTATAATTTATGTAAATTACAGTTGTCATATGAAAATGGATGTGTCATGAGGGGTCACAAAGTAGTATTACCTAAATATTTGCATGATATTATCTTAAAAGAATTGCATATTTCGCATTTAGGGATAGTTAAGACGAAAGCCGAAGCTCGGTCAAGATTCTGGTTCCCAGGAATAGATCAAGCTATAGAAAAAATGATAGGGTCTTGCGAAATTTGTATCCAGCTGCGTCCCTCTCCTTCGCAGAATCCGCCCGTACGTTGGGAATTTCCACCCTTCCCTTTTTATAGGTTACACATAGACTTTCTGGGCCCAATTAACGGTAATGTTTACTTAATTATCGTAGACGCGCATACTAAGTGGGTTGAGGCGTATTATATGTCAAGTACTACTTCATCGGCGGTGATAATTAAATTATGTGATTTTATATCAAGATTTGGGGTTCCTCATACAATAGTAAGTGATAATGGTACAGCTTTTTGTTCGCAAGTATTTAATAATTTTTGTATTTCTAATGGTATATCTCATCTAACATCTCCGGTATACCACGCGCCCAGCAACGGTCAAGCAGAGAGTTTCGTAAAGGTGGTGAAAAAGGGAATAAAGTCATGTCTTTTGTCAACTCGTACATCAAAAGATGTCACGATAAAATTATATAAATATCTTATGGATTACCGGAATTCAATTCACACTGCTACGGGCGTTTCTCCTGCTACAATGGTTTTCGGTCACAAACTGAGATCGCGATTAGATTTGTTGAATCCAAAATCATCTACACCTTCGTCACCGCACATTTCTAATCGTGTAAAAAATCAACAGTGTTTACAATCTGAGCAGCTCAGTAAAGTAAGAACAAATAAATATAATATTAATGATGTAGTGCTATATAAGAAATATTGTAATAAAAAAAAATTTACATGGGCTAAAGGTATTATTGTGAAATGTTTAGGTAAAGTTGTGTATTTAGTTAAAGACTTAATAAATTTAGAATGCCACAAAAGACATATAAATCAGTTATTGGTTTATAAAGGTTCCATTACTAATGACCCCAGTCACAGAGTGGACATTAGTAGTACACCGAGTCCGGTGTCTAGCACTTCGATATTATCGGAATCTGTGACGTCACCTAACGTGAACGTGCAACCTTCTCCATCGCCGGCGGCCGCGTCTCCGGGCCCAGTGCTTACGTCACCACACCGCGTTGGCTCGGAATCTCCATCTTCACGCTCAACCATCGAAGCTTCATTAACGCAGTCTAACACCCCAATGTCTGACGTCGCATCTCGCGACTTACCCAGAGAGAGAAGGAAAGAGTTATATGAAGCGGAAACTTCTTTGAGTTCTGATGACGACTATCAAGAAGCAGAAAATGATCATGAGACCCAGATTGAGTCTGGTTGTGAAAAAGGACGGTCGTTACGTAAACGTGCCAATATTTGTTTTAAAAAATATTTTAAATAATTATAATCATTGTTTTTTAGAGGGGACGAATGTTATATATATGTATATGCATGTGTGCGTGGCTGCGTCCAGCACTATAAAAGATAGTAGCATGAGGTAATAAAGCAGTGCGTTGTCAACCGGCTATCGTTTCATTTGTCCTCCTCTTATTGCATTTTGTGCCGTGTGATCCCGGCCTAGAATAGGATCATCCTGGTACTGGTGGTGTCGTAAGAGGCGATTAAAGTACGTGTGGTAGAGTCACGTCGCCAGCAATGGCAACACGCATGGGCAGACTCGACCGGATCATTACCACCCCCGGCATTTAAAACCGGCGTGAAGTAGTGGCTTTATGCCACTGCGTTTCGCATCAGGTAATGCCGGGCCCCGGTGCCCAACCCATCTTAAAGGCCGGCAACGCACCTGTAGCTCCTCTGGGGTTGCACGGGGCCGTGGGCGGTGGTAATCACTTACCATCAGGTGACCCGCACGCTCGTTTGCCGTGTCTTTTCCATAAAAAAAAAAAAAAAAAAAAAAAAAAAAAAAAAAAAAAAAAAAAAAAAAAAAAAAAAAAAAAAAAAAAAAAAAAAAAAAAAAAAAAAAAAAAAAAAAAAAAAAAAAAACGTAACAGTTCCCAAATTCCCTCTGTGTACCCTGCTGTGTGTGATGTAGGACACAGTATGATCTAGAAAAAAAGTCACTAGCTCACAATTGGATTTATAACCACTTCGCACCCTTCTATAATAAAAAAAATCCAATCCACTGGCAAATATAAGGAAATTCTTGCGACTCAGTGTATCTTTTGAAGGAAAGTTTTTATTCGTACACACAAATTACATCTGAAGATCTCGTAATACAATTACATGGACGTCTCCGTTCTCTTTTACAAACATTTTCGCTGCATACCGACTTCGTAGCCGTTTTTTTATATTGAAAAAAATATTCTACTAATCTTAGACTTCGTCGTGGCACAGTAGAACATATATAAATGATTGGGATTTTTTTATTATTTCTGTTTATAAATTATATGATCTACTAGAAAAATTACAATTTATTTGCTGAATAGTGGAACGTAGAGTATTATATTACTCAGTTTCTCAGCCAATGTTGAAACTATAAAAAAAAAACTTTACGCTTACCCCCTTTACATAAAGCAGGGTCGGTAGAGTCAATGTTAAGACATTCCGTTCTTTTGCTACTATCCAAACATTATTTCGATTCCGTGCTAATTAACGGAAATCAACGCTGTATTTATGTTACCAGAACGAGCAATTGAAAATAAGTTAAATATAAGCATTACGTCAAGTGTATATCGAACCCACTATATCATTGGTTGATGCCAGACACTGGCGTCGTCACTAAAACGCTTCTTTTTATTGATAATATTATCATTGTTGTAATACAATGGAACAAACAATAAAACAAAGTTGAGGTCGTTATGGCGCAGCGGCACAGCGCTTGACTGTAAACATGACAATTAAGTGTTCAATTCCAACTGAGGGTTATTAGGACTAATTAATTATTTTCACGTTATCGCTGTGGTAAAAAGACAAGCGCAGCGTTAAATTCTACCGCTCGCTACAGAATATCTCTAAAATTGGGTAGTGTATGGGGAATGGAGTGGAGTGTATTAGCACAAGGTTCCCTACGCCTACCCTGCTCTAAGCAGGATATGAACTTAATATATGTTACAGAATTTAACATATGTTAGTAGAAACGAGTGTATTTATTAAGTTGTAAGTACACAGCTGAGGTGTCCGAGTGGTTAAGGAGTTGGACTTGAAATCCAATGGGTTATACCCGCGCAGGTTCGAATCCTGTCCTCAGCGTTTTTTTATTTATTTATTTTTTAAATTTATTTTTATTAACGTAATGCGATATAGCATGTCTTGCCAAATAGATTATCCAACACGATTATTTGCATCAGTAGTTCCAGAGATTTGCGTAAAACATAATCTTCAAATTCTTTAATCATATTAGTTGTATAGAAATTGTACAGTAGGTGTGTTTAAATTAAAAATCTCCTACCCTTTAAAATATCGAGGCCAGTCGTGGCGCAGGGGCAGAAAGTGTGACCGACCGACCGATAAGACCGACTGGTTGTCGGTTCGATCCCCACTCGAGATGAAATATTTACTTAAAATTATATTTACCATTTCTTCTTCGCTCTAGTGTCGAGAACAAGCGCGGCGATGAGTTCTGCCACTCAACATGCAATGCCGCCAGAATTCGGCAGAAAATGGGGAACGGAGTGTCTTAACACTAGGTTCCCTCTGCCTACCCTGCAATGTGCGGGATACAGCGTGAAGCTGATTTGATTTTGTTTAAAATACCAACACGATGAATTTGGCTTCTGGGGAAAATCTTAATTTTAAATGTTTAAATTTCTACTTTTGTAAGACTGTGGTGTCGTTGAGTGTCGCCACTCAATACGTAATATCAAATTAACAATAGACTATACTAACAACTTTGCTGTTCTCTGAGGCTGTCTATTAACACGACGCTTATGGATTCGATTCCCATTGATGGAATGAATTATTTTAATTATTCTTGCTCTTATAACAAAAAAAGCTAAATTTACTTCCGCCGCTCCAAACGCAATATTCTGAAAAATGTACGGTGCGTAGGGAACTTCCCTCTACCTACCCTACTATATGCAGGATACAGAGTGAAGCTATTAAAAAAAAATACTAAATTTACACTGTAAAAGCCACGGTACTAGCTTTAACAAAACAGTCAGTGGCTTTCAGAGATGTGTGCTCCTGAGACGATAAATTTATTTGCCGTTCCGTTTGCACACGAAACTTTGCTTGTTCCATTGTGTACGCTTTAACTCTGAAAAGGGTAAGTTTAAGCTTCACAACAACGTGTTTAGGTAATCTTTATGTTATTTATTGCCGAAAAATTGATAAAAATCTGTTATGGAAACTATTCTTGAAATAAACTCTTTAATCTCGTATATTTGAGTCATAATATTGTTTATGAAGTCGTAGTGGCGCAGTGATACCAGTGTGCATTTCCCACTCGGAGGAATTAAATATTAAATATTTTTATTTAATTTCCTTGTTCTAGCAAGGATGCAAACCGCTGCGTTCTTTTCCGTCACTTAGCAAATTGGGGGAAAAGTGGGGAACGCTGGAGTCTTAATGAGGATCGGCTTGTTTTAATACTAGGTTCACTCTGCCTACGCCGATATTTATGGGATATCATGTGAAGCAAAAAAAAAATATATTGTACATTGTAAAACCTGACGGATCCAACATTTTGAAATAAAATATGTCCTTAATTCGACTAGAATTTCCTACGATTAGAACATTTAACCAAACAAACTCTTCGTTTTCATAGTATCAGTATGGGGTGTAGAATGTAGATGTAGTATGTGAATGTTATATTAATTAGTTTTTAATAGCTTTCATATTATTAGAAATCGGAAGTGGTTATAGTTTTTAAAATACACTATAAATACACACATCGTTTATATGTTTTTAAACTATTTGGAAAGGGATACCACGTAATTGCAAGAAGTGATATGTATCACCTACTAACAATACTTCACACTAGTTTCCTTCCAATAACCAATAAGGGCCATTGCCAACAAGCAATTGCCCCCGATTGATACAATTCCACTGCTTTTATCATTTTTTTCACCTTAATCTACCCTCTTATACACGAGTTCGCTAACAATATAATAACTACGCTTTCTTGTTTCTTTTATAATAAACAAGGTAGACACTCTGTTCCCTACTTTCTGCCGAATTCTGGAAGCATTGCATGTTAATTGGTAGAACTCAACGCCGCGCTTTGCCTCAACACTAGAGCGAAGAAATAGAAATATAAATTTAAGTAAATATTTAATCTCCTCGAGTGGGGATCGAACCCACAACCAGTCAGTATTACAGTCACACTTTGTGCCGCTGCGCCACGACTGGCCTCATAGAGACTGGCCCCATTAATTAAGAATGAATAATATAACTATAATGTACTATATAGTTTAGTGTATGTATATTTGTTGTGTTGTTTGCCGACAAGTCCAGAAACTAAAAATAATATTTGGAGAACCGTCCAAGGTTCATCAAAATTAGCTAAGGCAGTTTATTCACAATGACTATGTATTTGATATATTATGCAATTTTTGGGAAGAGTGAATAATGTACTACTATGGTAATTGAAATTTTTTTAGGTAATACGAATTTGGTTTTTTTTCTTTTTTGTAAATTATTTTGTTAATTTTATTATAATTATAGAGAGGGTTCAATTGGACCTATAAATAGCCCGGCACATAAACATTTTATTAATATTGAACATATCGAATATTTTAAAAATTCTAATCGGCTCCATACCTACTTTATATAATACAATTAAAGCGATTCAGTTCTCTTTATCACTCCACTTTAAAAAAATACCATTTTAATAAAATTTTGGTACTAAAATAAGAAAAACACAAAACAATCTTATAAAAAATTCCAAATTCCAAATTTAAACCTAATATTTTGTTTATTTTTAATTGTACAAGTATTTATAGCCTACTGCTACTACTTAGTCTGGCCATAAATACTGTAACAAATAATTATATTTATAATGTTTTAATTTTTTTAAAGCAATTACGTCATTGTTGCACCAATAGAAAGATATATCTATCATTATAGAAGTACCCATTACAGAATTTACTACTGAAATAATCGCAGAATACAGCAACAACAGAGAGACGTTGTGACAAATAGCTTGTGGGGCAATTCAGTTCAAGAAAACACAATACGGTCTACTATTGAAGTATTTGAAGTTCTTGGAGCTGTTTTTTCCTGCATTTCTAAAGAGCTTTCAAAGCTTATTGATTTAGTATTTCCTTTTAGAAGTTCTCTATTGCTTTTGAATCACTTAATTACTTTTAAGCGTACTAAGTTTCTGTATTAAATTGGAAATATAATGAATTACATTTATATATGTATGAATACTAGAGATTCAAACGCGGCTTCGTTCGCTTGAACTTGTTTTTATTTTATAGCCAAATGATAATATTTAAAGAAATATATTTTACAAAAATACTATCTTATGTCCTTTCTTATATCTTTAAGAATATGCGTACAAAGTTTGATCATAATAAGTGCTTTTGGCGTGAAAGCGTCATGAACAAGTTTACATTCTTATCTCTATATATAAGACAGTAAAAATATTTTGTCTGTACATTTAGTAATTTGGACTGAATGGATAGGGGGACACTTAAAAGGAATAATAGAAAGCAAAAATATTTTTTTTTAATTTCTTGTCTGCCTGTCTGTCTGTCTGTGTCAGGTCTGTCTGTCTGTCTGTCGATATTTTTTTCTCCACATTTTTCTCTAAAAGTACTGAACCGATTTACTTTAAGTTTCACCAATTGCTTAGTTTTAACTCAACTTAACTACTAAAGTTTGGTTCATCAAAATCGGTTCATTAAAAAAAAGTTATCGTCATTTGAATGAACTTAAGGCATTAGTTTGCCTGCGAATGTTATATAGCAATGGCGCTGGTAAGATTCCTAGCTAAAGAATGACATTCGAAACGTCTGGGTTATATGAATGTTGATAAAAATATATATTTTAAAGCACTATTATACAATATTTTTTAATATTTTACACAATAAAATAAACAGAATTGTATTATTAGTAGAGATTACCTTCATAAATCATAACAGTTAAGTTTAAGTCGTAATTAATTCAACACAGAGATAAAGAACGGTTTGATCTTTAAAGAAATATCAAGTAAATACATAGATTTTTTGTTTCCTTCGTTCATTTGAAATAAATTTATATAAAAATGCCTCAAAACATCCTTTCAACGTGTACTCTGTAATAACTACATACTTACCAATTGTACATTTTGCTAATAATATATGTAACTAATTTAAAAACTGTACAGGAGTTAATATGGAATCATTACAGTTATTTTACAAGGAATATTATGAATCCTTACCCAAATAAATAAATTAACATTTAAGGCTGTTTCTGAAGCAGTAAATTACATTATTCACTGACATCAGCCCTTGTCTGGCACATTTAACAGTTTTCAAAAACATAACATAGGTAAAAAGAACGTAGTGTTTCAAGAATATATACGTATAATAAATAATTAGCCTTTGGTATATTTTATAAATATCTAATATCAACATTGGTTGTATTTTTTAGTTTAAAACATTATTAAAATCTTATAGAAATTATGTAGAAATTATAATGTAGTAAGATAATCATATTAGGATATTATAGATTAAGGTAATAAAAAATCATATCACAATTCTTTTTAGTTGTCAATTAATTTTATATATTAGATCAATAATCATGTAGTTTAAGCGGGCGAAGCCGCAGGCGGGCTGCTAGTTATTTCTAATATTAGTATGATTATTAGACATAGTCTACGCAAGTATTTACTTATAATAATCATAATTGCGACATTTAAACAATAATAGCCAAAAAATAAGAATCGATACGATATAGCCTGTAGTTGTCTTCTATAATTCTCTTTCTAGAGCCCTAATCACCGAAGGTGGACCCTTGTCTTGTCTTGTGATTTAAGATATAAAAAGTAACATATATAACTTTTTGATTATAAAAGTAATTCAATATAGATTTATAAATATTATTTAATTTTTATCAAACTTTTTGATACTTATACATACAAAATTCCTAGTGACCAAAGTTAATTTATTACACAATTTTTAAAATATACCAGTAAATTGATCATACTCCATTCATACCAAATTATATATTTTCTTCGAAGAATAAACAATATTTCAAATTTTGCCAACAACTTTATTACTTGTCTCTCTTTCTTGGCCACAATTCAAAATATCTCGCATAATCTGATACTACAGTGTAATAGCAAAACAATGTTTTAACCGTCTGGTACTTAGTGGCAAGCTATGAATAATTTACAGCTTCAGGTACGGACTCCGCTTCCTAAGTAAGGGAGTGGCATTAATACTTTCATATTTTAGAGTTTACTATTAACAAAATGCTAAGATAATAGCTTTTAGGGCCAACGTGGCTTAACGTGGTCTGACTGTAAGCGTGGTTGTGGGTTCGAGGTCCACTCGAGGGAAAGCATTATTTATTTATTTTTTCTGTTTGAGCACAAAGTAGTCGTCGAATTCCGCCACTTAAAACGCTATGTCACGAAAATTTTGCATAAGATAGGGAACTCTCTAAAATACTTTCAAATAAGCGATTTTCCTATAAAGAAATAAGTGAATTTAGTATTACTAAAAAAAAGATAAAATCGCTTGCTTATGTTTTGTCAAAACTTCAAGCTTTTTCAACGAGTCTGGTCCTTTAAAAATAACGAGGCATTCTCAAAGACAATATTATTACTCGGTTTTCATTTAAAGCGAATGGATAATAATGGCAATAATATGGAAAATACTAAGAATCTCTTTACATTAGAAATTCAGTATTTTTACTTTAGAGTTGATTTACTTTTATTTTTACGTATCTCTCGCGGCTTAGGGGTTCCGGTTTACTTTTTTTTTAGCTTCGTGATATAGCAGAATAGGCAGAGGTTCCTTCCGTTCCGTTAAAAAATTTGCGTGTTGAGTGGCGAAACGGAACTCCGCATTTAGTAATGCTACCAAGTCGAAGAAATGAAAATATTTCCTCTGAATGGAAATCGAACCCACAATCGTCATGTAAACATTCAGACGTGAAAAATAAAATATTTTTATTTATAAACACTTCTCCAAGTTACATTGAACCCACAACTCCCTCTCTTACAATTTCTTTTCTCAACTACACTTCAATCGTCTAATATTAATATGGAAAATTTTTCAAGAATTTCTGTACAGTAACATTAATAATTCAGTATTCACGGGCCACTTCGGGTTCTTTTGTCAGTGTTGAGTTCAAATAAAAATTTTGTTTGACGTGACAGTAAAGTGTCTCTTAGCTTGATTCCTATTGACGGAAGTAGGCGAGTTTTCGTTTTAGCTTGGTGCCTCCGCTTTAACAGTTTATTGCAATAGAATTATATTAATATTCTTTTTTAAATAATGGCCTAGTCGTGGCATGTGACTGTAGATGCGACAGGCTGTGGGGTTCAATTCCCATTTGAGGAAATATAATATTTAATATTTCCATTTCCTCGCTCTGGTGACGACCAACCGCGCGGCGATGGGTTCTGCCACTCAATACGCAATTCCTCGAGAATTCGACGAAAAGTAGGGAACGGAAGGATCTTAACAGGAACGGAGTTTTTTAAAACTTGGCCTATTCTGCTATGCGGGTGAAAAGAAACTAAAGAAAACATCTCGTTAATTTTTTGTAAGCCAATATAGCTGCGATCAGAAATACCTAGGGCACTTATAGTGTTTAATGTTTTTATACACAACTATTTCCATTTAACCACAAAGGCGTATATAAAACTCGTATCATCAGATTTCGAATCTTAACATGGTTGCCTTTTATTTCACATTTTTTCATGTAATTTACTTATCCTATCCAATCCTATCCTGTAGGCAATAATTTCATTTTGATACAGAAAATATTTTATTTACATAACGAAATGCAAAAAAATTATCGAAATTTATCCTGCGGCTACTGTAAAAAGCTGACGAGGCCTATGAAAGCGAATGAATAAATTATGTATGAAATTATAAATCGATAAAACGTATGTCCATTTTATTTATTTTTTTAGCTTCAAACTGTATTACGTATATAGAAGGGTAGGAGGAGGGAACCTAGCGTTAAAACACCATTTTGGAGACATTTTGTGTTGAGTTGCAAAATTTATCACCGTTCTTTCTCTTGTTACCAAAGCGTGGAAACATTAAATATTAATTCTCCGGGTGGGAATAGAATCCACAACCGTAGCATTTACTGTCACACGCTGTTACCTGCTTCCTAAGTTGTCTTAATTTATAAAGTAAACATAGAAAAATTAATTTCACGAATGTGGTGAATATGTGGAACGGAGTGTCATAACTCCAGATTCTCTGCTGATCCTGTTGTGTGTGGCGTACATCGTGAAGCTAAAAATCTTTAAAATGCATCAAAATTATATGCAACTGAATAAGTTATCAACATATTTCTAAAGAAAAATCTACATTCACGTCATATAAATTTAAAACAGTCAGACATTTTAATTTTACGTAATTAAATCTTACAACACTTTGAAGTCGCATGAAAATAAAAACATTTACTGAAAAATGACTTTAACTGACTCACTTCGAAAATTAAAACGATAATGTGTATATACTAAATGAAAATATTTTTAACCAATATAATATTATGGCGTATCATTTTGTAAGATCGATTTCCACTGGGGCGAGTGTATTGATTTAATTATATAAATGAGTTATGGAGCTTGTTGAATTTGTTGTTTGTTTGTTGAATGTTTTGTTTTACTATATGCAGGATATAGAATTAGGGTTATAAGAAAATGTAAAATTATAAACGATCTGCATTCAAAACTCCGTCACTCCGTACTCTGATTTTCGTTCTAATTTGAGACAGCGGAACTAAACGCCGCAGTTTCGTCAAAGTTTCATCAAATGAAATAATGAAATATCGGAGAAACGGTTAAAAAAAATTTTTAACCATTTCTCCGAATGGACATCTCATCAAACAATCATTGTTTTAGTATATTTTTTTCATAGCTTTCACGTCGACAACGATGGCGCTGGTTATGTTTATTGTGTTTTTGTTTAAACTGAATTTTATAGAAAAATAAGGAAAACCACAATAAATTCGTCGTGGCGAAGCGGCATAGTGTCTTACTGTGCGACGGTTATAAGTTGAATTATTTTCATGAGGATATATACAAAATATAAGGAATTATACAAAATCTTTCTCAAAATCAATCTCTGATACAAAATACGGTAATGAATTCACTCAACATTGTAAAATGGACAAAAGGTGGGTACAGGTACGTAGTAACACTAGGTTTGATCCCTTCTATCTACCTAACAATATGCGTATTTATAACGTAAATAAAAAAAAATTCATTAAGTGTGCTTTATTATTACATACTTACGAAAAAATATATTTTTTAAAAAACGTGTAGAGCACACGTTCATTGGAAAACGTTCAAGAAGCGCGGGTTCAAATCCCGCTACATGGAATGAAAATGGTTCTACTTTTTCTAAAAAAAAACACATTTTCTTTTCATATTGCCTTGCAGTTTTATAGGGCGCACATTTTCCAAACGGAAAGCGTCATACGTTCGAACACGCATTGAGTGGTTGGTAAAAGAGAAGCAATGGAGTGAGCCTCTATTTTGCACTAGACATGAATCTCAATTGAATTTGAATGAGTTTTATAGGAACATCAAATTACTTTAGTGGAGATGCTGTTTGCCTTTATTTTTTAGTAAACTAGATTTTAGATTATACTGTCTTTTTAGGTAATCTACAATAAATTGACATTGGTTTTAGGTTCAATACATATTATAGCTGGGTAGACAGAAGGAACCTAGTGTTATGATATTCCGTTCAACACCTTTTGCCCAATTTTGAGACATTGCAGTCTAGTGGTCTATCTCTACGTCTGACTTAGAATTAATAACTGTCGATTTTACACACTTTGCCGCTGCGCTATTCAATTTCAACTCAACAATAAATAATATTTTTAATACGAATATAAGCTATAAATAACATATAAAAAGTAAAATTCCTACTTAACACCCAAAAACCTCATACAAAAAACACATAAAATTCTATAGAACCTAGCAGTAAAATTTACACATGAATATACTAACGCGAGAATGTTGGGTGAATATAAATTCTTAACGAACCCCGAACGGTGCGTACCCTAATCGCTCCTTTTTATTCTTCGACCGATATACTTAAGGTAAATAAATACAGTACTTTTTATTTCTTTTAAATTTTATATTGAAAAAGGTAAGGTTTTTATCGTTTTTGCGTTTTTTTCCTCTGATCGAAATTATGTGATCTTTTGTCGTAATCTTCACATGAATTCTTTATCAAATTTGCTTGTAATAAAAACATACGAAGGGGCGTAAAGCGTGGAACTGTAAGCCACGGTGGTGGGTTCGATTTCCACTAGGGACTGATACTAAGTGAAAAAGTGCGTCGTTCAGTTCCTCAATTTAACACGCAAATTTGAAGGAAAGTGGAGTATTTCACTAGTTACCCTCCGCCTGCTGTAACTTGCTATCTGCTTGCGTGGATCTAACAAAAAATCTGTGCTATTCGCTAATCGAAAAGATTTTTAATATTAGCGATGATTACACATTTTAAATAAAACTCTTTCGTTTTCTCTTAAAATCGGATGAATCATATATATTTAATATAGTACTTTTTGGGAAACCCGACGTTTTGAACACTTTGTAGTAGTCTGTGGTCACAGGTAGACTTAGGTAGAGTCGGGTTTGCAAAATGGTATAATAATAAATACCCAAGATTAATCCGATTAAAGAGTTTCATTTTAAGTATATAAAACTTTTTCTTTTACTGAGTGACTGGTGGACAATGCACAGACAAAATCATTTAACTGAAAAAGTTGGTTGATATTTAGCATTTAGATAGATCAAGCCATTTAATACGATTTTTTATCACACAATAACTAATTAATTTCAGTTTTGCATTACTGATATGTTTAGACAAAACTCAATGAAATTTTACACGCATCATAAAATAATATTTATGATATTGTACGCAACAGCGACTATCTTATTCTAAGCTCAACAGTCGTGGGGTACTAATTTCCACGTTTTAATAAGAGAAAACAGGAAGTTGTGTTCTTCTACTTAGTAAGAAAGGTCTTGGACACTAAATTCTACCTACCTGACTTGCTATATGCGTGACACAGATTAAATATAAAAAAAAGATAATATATAATTTTCTAAATCATTTAGTATAATTTATAAAAATATATATTATTATTATTTATATGAGGCCCTCTGGACGCAGGTGCACAAAGAGAAAAGAAATATGAAATATTTTTATTTCCTCGCTCTAACAACGAGGCAAAGTGCGGTCGGTGTTGACTTCCGCCACTCCACTCGCAATGCTTTGAGAATGGAAACATTTTAATAAGAACGAAGTGTCTTATCACTAGTTCCCTCTGTCTACACTTATATGTGTGCTAAAAAGACGCAGTGTAGCCAAATAATATATATTATTCTTAAATAAATATATGAACTTGTAATAAACTTATACTTTTCTGCCACTTAACACGCAATGCCTCCAGAATTCGGCAGAAAGTGGGGAACGGAGTGTCTTAACACAAGATTCCCTCTGCCTACCCTGCTGTATGCGAGATACAGCGTGAAGCTGATTTATTTTTTTATTTAACTTGTAATAAAGTACCCATTCCCCATTCAACATAAATTTATTCATATATCATAATTTTAAAAAGTTTAAAACGAATGAATATTATTTATTACAATATAAAAATATTTATTCATACATATTTTGTAAAAGAGCATTAAAACAGTAATATATAGCTGGGTATTACTTGAAACTGCGCAGCAGATGCGGTGTCGATTAGTCATTGGATTGCATTATACCCATTGTTCTGTTTGCTCAGACCTCGTTTGTCTAATGGATTATGGTTCAAAAAAGTGCATTTTTTTTAGGGATTTTTATAGTTTATACCTATTTTGTTTTATAGGAAAATTTTATTATGGGTTGTATTAATTTTCTGAGGTCTTTATTGCGCTGAGGTATATAATGTGACTAAAAATATGACGTTTATGGGATTGATTTCCTCGAAGAAACTATCTATTTTCTGTTGCTCGCTCCGAGAAAAATTGACACGCGGAGATGAGCTCCGCCACGCAACACACAATATGTCAAAAATACCTTTGTCTACCCTGTTACAGGTGGGATACAACGTCAAACCTTTTTTTATGTTTATGAAAACAAAAATCATATTGAGATCGTCTTAAATTTTATGGATATATTCCACCTTAAGGAAAATACAAGCATCATAAAATTAAAATAATTGATTTCCCCAATTTCGGATCGAACGCACAACTATCACATTTACAGTCCGACGCTGTCCCACTGCGGTTTAGTATATTACTAAAACTTTGAAATACACTAAAATCTTTTACTATTTAAGGCGTAGAATGTTAACTCGCAACATTTAATCTCAACTGACTCAACATAAACATTATGAACACAACACAACTGAGAGTAATCTTCGTTTTATGGGTTCCCTACTTAAGCTATCCCTGAGTTGAAGTAACAGTGCCGTCATTTATAAGTGTTATGATTATACTTTTACACTGTACTAATATTTGATATCCACGAGCTTTCCTTATCAATTGGGGTGGGCAGAGAGAACCTACTGATAAGTATTTCTCGTATTTTTATATGTATTATAGATAGGCTATCATTCATATAAAAAGGTAGCACTATCAGCTAGAGCAAGACATGAAAAATATTCTATTGATTACTGATATAAACATTTTATTTAGAGTGAGAATGTATTCCGCGACTATGCTATTAACAATCATGGCCCCCATGGTATATACCGTTACACAATTACACAGAAATATTCTCTTTAACAAATTTATCAATCAACACTTTGTCTTGAAAATTGAGGTGAATGGGGGAAACGGATTTTAATATGCTAAATAAAACGTGATGCTAAAAAATAAGTTTTTATAAAACTTTTTAAATATCAATAACAATAAAATTTTATGCATAATATAACATATATGTATACATTTTTCACTTTTCTCATTAATGTACGCAGTTATTTAAATTTTGGTACAAAAATCAAAAAAATCAAGTGAGGTGGGCGGGTGCCTTGTCGGGTGAATACACTCTTACGTGTGGTGTAAGGCAAGGTGGGCTTAGCTCCCCCACCCTTTTTAACCTTTATATTAATGAACTGATTGAGAGACTCAGTAGCGTCCATGTTGGATGCTACGTGGATGGCCAATGCCTCAATAAACTAAGCTATGCTGATGACATGGTGCTGCTGAGTCCCTCAATCAATGGTTTAAGAGAATTAGTAAATATCTGTGAATCGTATGCGGCGGTAAATGGTTTGGTGTATAACGCTAAGAAAAGTGAAATTATTGTATTTAAGGCCGGTCACCGTTCACCTAGTCATGTGCCGCCAATTACTCTAAACGGGTCATTATTGAATAAGGTAATAAAATTTAAATACTTGGGTCATATAATTACAGAAGGCTTGAGCGATGATGAGGACATTGAGAGAGAACGTAGGGCGCTGGCGGTAAGAAGCAATATGGTCGCACGCAGGTTTGCCCGTGGTGACGCGATTGTCAAGATTACCCTATTTCGGGCATTCTGTCAGTCGTTTTACTCGGGAGGCCTGTGGGTGAGCTATACGCGTCGAGCCTACAACGCACTACGCGTGCAATATAATAATGCCTTCAGAATGTTGTTGAATCTGCCGCGGTTCTGCAGCGCCTCAGGAATGTTCGCGGACGCACGTGTTGACGGATTCCACGCTATAATGCGTAAAAAAGCATCTTCCCTGCTGCGGCGCATGAGGGACAGTCACAACAGCATTCTGAAGACAATTACGGCCCGCCTTGATTGTTCTATTCAAAAACATTGGATAGAAACGATAACCGGCCAAATAAAATAATATATAAATAACAATAACTAACATAATTCATAAGAAAAAATTGTTGCTAACACACTAACACTATACGGATATGGATTTTAATCTGAAATAAACTATTTTATTTTATTATTATTTATTAATCTCAGAGCAGATGTCGCCACTTTACCGGGCCATTTAACGTCATTTACATACGTTAATGCAACTACAGGCGCGAGAATTTTTCCCAACCATTCATTCAATCGCTCAAATTATTACTATATACATATCTATGTGTATGTATGTATGGATGTAGATATATTTATTTTTTACACATGGCATATCGTTTCCGGAACGAAACGTTTCTGCTTTAATTCGACGCAGATTGTGTCCCATTGAAATTTTATTGCCATTAAATGCATATTGTATTCGTTGTGAATTAATTAATGTATACGATGTACGTTACATGGAAAATGAAATAAGTATTTATGAGCAATCAAAACTCTTCATTCAGATGCTTTATTTTCATTTATTTGGATTGCTTGAGTGTGTTGAATACTTTTTAACTGTTTTTGGTTCTTCGAGCCGGTTGTCGTTTTTGAATTGTTGCTTTTTATTTTTCTTTTGCTATTTATTTATTATAAATTTTACTTTACGTCGAGTGGTGGTGGTTATATATCATCAGATGGCCCGTACGCACGTTTGTCTTATCTTATATTTATTAAAAAAACATAAGACACTCAATAGTATAAAGAATTTTAATTGTTTACTTTATTAATAACCTACAAATCTGCGTAAATATCATAACATGGTTAAACTATTGTATTACTTTATTATAAACATACTATTATATTAGGACAGAGTTAAATAGCATTTATTTGGCCTTTACGGTTGCGACTAAGCACAGATCTCAACATATGAAAGTTTCATTTAAATTATTAAATCGTTGTCCTTCATAAATACAGAATATTGTTATAGGTAAAAACATTATAACTCACGAAAACACATAATATTTTTTTTGGCAAATACCAGGGTAGGCAGACAGATCTTTGTAATACATTTTATTCTGCACTTTCCACCCAGTTTGTCAAATTACCAAATAAGTAAATAAAAATATTTATTTTCTCCGACTGTCATTTGAATCTACAATCATCGTTTACAATTAGAAGGTGTAGCACTGCGCCATGACAGCCTCAACGTTCACATAAACACGTTTACGTAATGAATCTTTTTTAATTCACTTCGTACGAGAATGAAAAATGGACTTATATTTATTTTGATTCGGATGCTGTAATAACTTAACGTCGGCAGTACTGGATATCTGAATCGCTATTTCAATTCACTTACTGAAAACAAAAGTACGTTAAGTATACAAATGGTACATACGAGTGGTTTTTCATATTTATTTACTTGCGTTTTTTTATAAATGTTGCTTTAATTTAATTAATAATTTTATGTTTTAAACTTTAGTTTTATTCTCGTATTGGCAGGGTAGACAGAGGAAGAGAAAAAATCTACTGTCAAGATACTCCGTTCTTATCATGTTAATTCGAGACCTTGTGTTCTGAATGGCAAAACTCAACGCTACAAGTAGTATAATTTAAAGTGTAGGGTTCAAATGTAATTCTACAATATAATCTAATAATATTTCTGCCAGAGTTCTTCGTTTAACACAAAGACTACCGTCCTTATATCTTTAAAAATTTTAAATGTTAATAACTAACCAAAGTCGTATGGTGTAGTGCGATCGAGTCTAGCTATTAATGCCGTGTTTGTGGGTTCAATCCTCAATCGTGGCAATGATTATAATAATATCACATACATTCGTTATTTTTATTATCATCATTTTCCCGCTACTCAGAACGAAAAGTCTCTAAAATAAGAAAGAGAATGAGAAACGGAGACGGAGAAAATATATAAAAATATAAGGATAAAAAATCATAAATGAAAAAACATATTATAATGAAAGTAGCAAGTGTAACGCGGTCATGATCTCATTTCCTTACACTCATTGCCTTGCTATTAATAGAATAAACACGCATCGCGAATTAACCAATCTTCTTGGTTACAAGGTGCCCATTACTTCGACCTAGATTTATATATTTTATATACTAGATTTTTGCCATTCTTTATAGATTATTGGGCCGTCATAGTACAGAGGGACAGCGCTTGTAAGCATGATAGTTGTGGGTTCGATATCCACTCAGGTTAATGAGCGATTTTATATTTTATTTATTTTCCTCCGCCTTGTGAGTGTTCACGCAACACAATGTTCAGAATAATTTGGCAGAAAGTAAGGAAAAGGGTGTGTTAATACTAGATTCCATCCCCCTATTCAGTTGTAGGTGATAAGTAACGTTATATTAAAAAAAATTAATGGTTCTAGTTCAAAGCTACGCCTAAGATGCTTACTTCTGCAAGAATACAACGGCAGAATAGCTAAAGTGTACGTTGTTGTAAAAACTTAGAATTTTATAATACAGATAAAATGAGCAACAAAAAAAACCAACTGTGCGTTGTAGCATAACTGCATAATATTTGATCGTAAGCTCGACGTTTCTGTGCTCATTTTTTTTGCTTTAATAACAAATAAAGCGCGGCGTTGTGTTCCGCCGTTTACCACGCAACGTTTAGTAAATTAGGTGGAAATTGTTGAAATAATGTTTTAACATTAGCTTCCCTCTGCTTACCGTGATATAGGCGTAATACAACATGTAACCAAGAACAAATACTTAAATATAAAAGATTCATTTAAGTTATTATCGTTGTAAATCTAACTTTAGTAACAAACATAACTCTAACATACTATTCTAGTACCGGTAATCAGTTTAAGCGCAGTTATAAGGCCCACATGGGTCGGGAAGGTCAGATGACGGTCTCTAGATATCGGCAATACTAACAAGAGTTGACCCAAATGAAATTGGGTAAATTAATAAGATGTAACGAATGAAATGAGAAACCGTTGTGGTACAGTGGGAAATATGATTGTATATGCGAAGTTTGTGGGTGCGATTCGTCTTACGATATTATTTATTACGATATTTAAAAGAACACGTAGTATCCTGCATATAGCAGAGTAGTCGGGAGGAAATGAGTATTAAAACCTTCCGTTCCTTAACTTTTTGCTCAATTTTTGCAGCATTTTGTGTTTGGAGCGGCGAAAACTTAACACAGCAGCTTATACCATGGCGGCTAGTAACAATAATTTAAATATGACCATAATATTGTGACAAGCGTGTGGGGATTGAACCTACTACCATTGAGTTTACAGTTAAATGTTATATGAGATATAATATGTGTATACATATATTGAAATAACACAACACACGCTGTGTAAACGTGACGATTGTGGATTCGATTATCATTCGGAGGAATGAAATATTATTTAACAATTGCATTTCCTCTTTCTGTTAAAGAATCAAGGCGTGGCTTTGAGTCATCGCTACGCAATATCCAATTCCTCAAGAATCCTACGGAAAGTAGGAAACAGAAATATCTTAATGGGAACTGAGTATCTTAACACTTGGTCCTGTAATTCCTAGGTTCCCCGTGCCTCCCTTTCATACGCATAATACAACGGTAAGCAAAAAAGATAGAATTAATAGGAAAACTAAGAGTTATGTATGTATAGTATTTAGTACTTTCGAGTGTTATACCATTGATTTTACTATTACCACAAAACATAAAATTGGTACCCCAATTCGACACAAATTACGAGTGCCTCATTTCCTACAATAATTCTGGCTGTTTCATTTCACGAATGTATTTTTAAGCCGTGTTAATAAGGTGGGCTTATTTCGTAGCTTTGGAATGCTTTTTATGCCTTTAATGTTAAGTGGGAGATATTATAATTGAGTGTGTGATTATTACTTACTTTTATTGTATTTAGAACTTTAGGTGAGGCCACTCGTGGCGCAGACGCACAAGTGTTTGACTGTAAACACGACTGGTTTGCGGGTTCCATCCCCACTTGGGGAAATTAAATAAATAATAAATTTAAACTTTTTCGCCCTGTTATCGAGGTAAAGTGCGGCGTTGAGTTCCGCCACTCTACACGCAATGCCTACAGAATTTGGCGGAAAATAAGGAACGGAGTGTATTATCACTAAGTTTCCTCTGCCTATCGTGCTATGTGCGGGACACTTTAGGTATATTCACTTATGTAATAAAAGTTATATAAAGCTGAATATATATATTTATTTTTGAAAAATATGGAAATACATAAGAAAAAGTTAAAATAGCAGACGTAAATATAGCAATATTATATAATAGAGCGAAGAAAAGAAAGTAATTAATTCCTCGGAGTAGGAATCGAATCCACAAACGTCGAGTTAACAGTCCAACGCTCTTCTGCTGCATCATGACGGCCTTTCTGTAGAATGTTTAATACTTGAAGGCTAAACTGAACTTCATTAACTAATTTTCAAAGAGAAAACGTCTAAATTTATTTTTAATTGCTGCCTGCTACCAAATGTAATACGTTATATAATCTACACAGGTGTTAAAATTTTAGTAAATTATTTAAAAACGAATGGGACCTAGGTGATACGGAGGATGTCTAGTTACTTTATAAAATTGCCTTTAGTAAAGCTTTACTAAAAGCTCTGCACAGCTTTACTACAAAAAGTTCAAATTTATTTTCTTAAATGAAATTTAAATTTCATCATTTCAATCAAATGAATGTAAAAATAGAACGGATAAGTAAATGTTGCTTTGGTTTTTTATTAGCTTCACGTTTTATGCCGCGGGATACACGTTGTATCCTCAGGTTCCCTATGCCCTGCTATGTGCGAATAGCAGGATAGGGAATCTGAGAATGTAGGGCTATAAAGCGCCGTTCCTGTAAAGACACTTCCGTACCCCATTTTCCACCGAATTCTGAACTAGCATTGTGCACTGTGTGTTGAGCGGCGTAACTCAACGTCGCGGTTTGCCTCGTCAGCGAATTTCCAGAAATTAAAATAAATCTCACCTTAGTGGGTTACTGCAAAACTGAATGATGGAATCTAAATTCTAATAACATAATCATTATGTACATAAATACAAGTACACACACTACACTTTCATACAATACAAGTAATTTGGGTATTTCCCGAAATTCGTAATTTCACTGCCTTTCATAGGTTTGCCAAATCGTGATAAGTTTATCGCTCTACAGCATATCAAAACCGTTGCAGCGAGTAAATCATACTTAACAGGTATCCGAATATTTTAGACCATAGCTGTATATTAGTTACGGTGTGGCATTCGACTAATGTGGTTACCTGCGCTGTAGATTGCTAGATGGCTTTTGGATTATTTTTAATATTAAAAATATTGGAAATCATATTAATTTGATTGTCTTAGCTTTGCAAGGTAATCTTTTATCATAGTTTATAATATAAGATTATGTAGGTAGTAGTCGTGAGATTAAAAGGTTTTTTTATTTCTGTTCCTTATGTGACGCAAATACTAAACTAAATAGTATCTAGTACTATTTGAAAAAAAAATCGCTACCCTGCTACGTACAGGATGCATTAAAACTGTTCTTGTGGACCTCCCACATTTGGTAAAGCAGACATCGAGAAGCCACGTGATCTATATTCCAGTTGCTGTGTATGTATGTATTTCTTCAATAATTAGTTAATTAACTTAAATATTTTAATTGTGACTTTTGTCACTAAAATAAAAGAATGGCCACATTTTGCGGCATTTCCAGTATTTTTTAAAGCTGTAAACTAGATATTCATCTTCATACCAACTGCATTAGTTAATGCGATTGTTCCTCAGAACATAATTTTGCCAATCAACGCCTATCGTAGAACACGCTTTGTGTTGCAATTTGGTAAATATCTGTAATTTGGCTTGAAATTTATTTGTGTGAGCTTATCTGATATATTAGTTTAGTAGTTTTGTTTGAATAATAACTTTATTTAATTTTATATATGGATATGATTTGTTTTATTTACAAGGTTTATTATTATTTATAGCGATGCTCGGAGAAAATAAGAATCATATAAAATATAGTATCAAAAATGTAAAGACAAGAAGAAAAGCAGCTCCATACTTTTAAAAGTAAGGTAGACAGAGGAAACATAGTATTTAAACACTCCGTCTCCCACTCTCCGCTCAATTGTCAACACATTACATAGAGGTGGGAGAGTGAGACGAGAACAACGAACCTAGTTTGTTTTTCGAGTAAAAATTGAACTCACAACCATAGCATTTACAGCTATACGCTCTACCACAATAAATCTTTTACCAAAAGTGAATTTTGATAATACAATCCAAGATCTGTCATTCTTCAATGTTACAATGTTAAGTAAAGCTTTTAAACGCTACACTAAACGTGTACGAAGGCATGATGAATGAGGTATAACATCGGGGAAACAGGTCAGCCATATTTTATGTTTTAATCATTTTAAACTTTTAAAGTTATCTGTTGAGTAAATATATTTATCTGTGGTCGTGAATGTGTGAATTTTTATTTATTTTTACTTGTGGGTTATGTTTTTTACAAGAAATGAGAAAGTTTGCGAGATTTTTTTTTTCGTTTTCGCAGTAATTTCGAATAATATTTTTTTTGCGTTGTGCGTTGTTTCAGTATCAGACTCAATATATATATATATATATATATATATATATATATATATATATATATATATATATATATATATATATATATATATATATATAGATATATATATATATATATATATATATATATATATATATATATATATATATATATATATGTCTTAAGTATACGTTACGTAAAATACTACATTTGCCTTCATCTAACCGACTACTGTGACGCAATAAGTTTTACTATAAACGCGATATCTTCGCATCTTTACTACGCCGTTCTGGTGGACAGCGTTGAAAAAAAAATATATATAGCACTAATGTATTTCTTGACTTTCTCTAATTGCCTCAAAAAATAAGTATCAAAAATCTGAATTTAGCGTACTACAGTTTGTATCCTGCAGATAGTAGGATACCAAGTGATAAGATATTTTGTATTTTATAACTAACCTAACCTAACTTAACTCGTTATCTAAAAAAATATCGTTACCAAAATTCCAAAATCAACCAAAATCAAAAATATAAATATATTTTAATCCCAAAAGCAATATTTCCGTAAAAATTAAATGAAATTGCATCAAAATCAACAATTTCACACAGAAAAGAATAAACCAGATAAGCCAGATCTTGTTTAAACAGAACTTGACGTACACTTTAGACTTGGTAGAGTCAGTAATAGGCATTACTTTGAATGTTTATAACGGCTTACCGCAAGAACTGTCGCGGTTCTGACTGAGATCTGATATCGTAGAATATTATACATTTTTCACTTTTATTTCACATTCAATTCTATGTCGAGAGTGATTTGTTTTATAAGACTATAAGATTTGTTCTAGTTTTGTTGCGTGAATATTGTATAAGAGCATATATTTCTACGGTATCGTGGTGCTTTGAATAAAATTGATAATATAGTGCCTTATGTGATCGAATTTCACTACTTTCACAGTACTTTTTCTGGAGAATCGTAGCACAGGGGCACAAGCCTGTGGCTATGAACGTAAAAAGCTGTGAGTTCGATTCCTATTGGAGGAAATCAAATATTTATTTATATGTCCTCCTTCTATATGCTATACAAAATAGTAGTAGTGGAGTTAAAAAAAATGCGCTGTAGTACCAATAGCATCTCTTTTCAAATGCAATCAAAACCCAGCGTTTGTATCTACAATTCAGTCTATTACGTCTTTTAAGAGGGTTAGAAGTGGCGATGGTGATGCAGCGACACCAACTAGGCTGTAAATGTGACTGTGTGACTGGATTCGATTCCTACACGGAGAGTGATTTATTCTTATTTCTTCGCTCAGTACAATGCTCGGTGTTGTGTTTCGCTATTTAACACACAATGTCTCGAAAATGGAGTGGACGGAGTGCATATTAACCTCTGCTTACCCAGCTATGCAAGACACAGCGTAAAGAAAAAAAAAACGTTGAAAAGGAAAACAAAGCAATACATCATTCACCACAAAAACCATATAAAAAGATAGAAAATTACACAGAGCAAAGAAAAATATAAACTGATTGAATAGATCAATCCTTTTAAAAGTTTTTGATGTAATGTGATACCAAAATTTATTTTGCCATAATCGTAGATCAGAGCTCGTAATGGACCCATTGAGGATGGAATGAAACAAATGTATCATCATAATAAAATGGCTTTCAGCCAGCGTCGCTGTGGTGCATGGTGGGATTGTCAGTTATTATACTTAAATACTAACTAATATTTATCTCATTTGAATTTGAATAAGAAAAAAATCTATATATTATCTATATATTTGATTTTTGACTGAGTTGTAGGTTTAACTTTTAAAAGTTGGACGAAAATAAAAAAGAATACTTTACATATATACATATATATTTTTGTAAATCCTTGTAAAATTAATAAATACATTTGGTGATATTGTGGCGCAGAAAGAACCTGGGCACTTAGTGTTAAAGATACTTTCGTTCTCCACTCCCGGCGGAAAGGATTGTGATGGAACTGAACGCCACGCTTTGACTCAATAGATCGTTACCAGAGAAAGAACAGCAAGTCGCACGCTTGTGCTTGTGCTCCTGCAGCACAACGGCCTCATGCTTGCAACGACATTTCTATAAATAAATGGAAAGTGGAGAACAGAGTGTCCCAACACTAGGTAGGTATATTTTTTTGGATATGTATCCAAAAAAATTGGATATGTATCCAAAAAAATATATAAATACACAAAATTTTAATATCAATATGAACCTAACCGAAACTTGGCAAAGCATTAAGTATTGATTGAGATTGTGAGTGATTAATTGCGGAGTTCTGCGATACTGTCACAGGTCACGGTTGATTGATGATTACTTTTTATTTCTTTGTTTCATTTCAGGTAAGTGCTGTACCTTTATATATGTATAGTCACATATGTTTATTATATTTGGAAGGACATGTAAGTAAGATTTAAGTTATTATTTTACAATTTTCTAATTTTTTCGTATACAGCATCGAAGGCAGAGAGAACCCACTGTTAAGTGGTTGGTGGTGGTTGGCATGGTTTCCCTTCTTTCCCTCGAATTCGAAACATTTTATTGCAGAACCCAACATCGCACTTTATATTACCAATAATTCAAGCACTACCCTTGCTATTTACAGGGCAAGTGAAGCTCATACAAAAGTGTAAATGTATACAACTATTGCCATCCTTACGTTGTCAAATTCCACAATCTTGTTATGTCAAACCCATTCAAACAGACAGACAAAACAGACAAACAGTTTTCTCATAAATAGATTACCAGCTGTCAACGCTGAAGCCGGGACGAAACTATTAAGCGCGTTATTTCCGCTCCGCCCTACCGAACTGTAGACTGGGTGGAAGTGACAATTACTATTTTACAGGCTGGCAAAAATTAATTAATTTATATGCATAGAATTTTATTTGAAAAGATATTTGTTTTGTATTTAATCATAAAATGTATTATAATGTATTATAGATTAAATAAAATTTTAGAGATTCTAAAATTTTTTTAAAAACAATTATCTTCTTGTAAATGTTTACTTTTCTAATAATGTTATAAAGCTAGATTAGTTGAACGTGGTGGCTAGATTAGTAGTAATGTCAGGAACTCGTTAATCGCTTAGAGGCACCTCGAGGACTTATAATTTGTTATTTATCATACGTGGCGAACAAAAAAGCAAATTTTGGACAAAAAACGAAATTGATATTGGATTCAAATTTCACTTTCACTCGATGTTCTTTACTTATCACATATATTGCTGGAGACATATGAAAGAAAAAAATATATAGTATCAAAAAAGAAAAGTAAAAAGTAGAAAGAAAATAGTAGTGTGTATACAAAATTATCCTGTTGCTGATTGACTGATGAAATTTGATATATGAGGAGACTTTTGGTGAGGGAAAGGGGAGCAACAATATAGGATTTTTAAGAACTCTTACGCATCCCAACACGTTACTTTTTTCTCTTAGAGTCCATTCAAAGAATATTGTGGGCTGCCACTAGTTAACTATACTTTCTAAATATATTCTATTTTTTGTGCTAAAATGTTGGAATTATTTTTATAAATGAATGCGTTTTAATTCAAAAAGCTTAATATGCATATAGCAAATATAATAAAACGTGAATGAATATTTTATTTGGGGATGTCGAGATATTTTATCGTGTTTTTATAATACTGTATATAAAATTTGACGAGCAATTATTAAAAAATGATTTATTTCTATGTTTGTATGAAAAACTAAATTAAGTTATCTATAGTAAATTACTCATATTGAAAATATAAGTAAGTTTGCAGGCCTTTATATCTTAAATTTTATGTCATTTGTTTCAATAAGAATATATTTTTCCATATACGTCTCTACAAATTATATATACTTGTAGGCAGATATATTAAACACAAATTGAAATACTAAATACTAGATATCAAATCAAATATTTCCATTACTCATCCATACCGGACTCTATACGTTAAAAAACTAAAAATGGAAAAGTAAATTGGCACTTCTAGAAAATCCCATTTCCGCAGATCTCTACAATTCGGACGCGGATGTAGAGCTTCGAAAGCAATCGATTTCCGGCCTATTCGACTTTAAACGGGAATCAAACCCGATATCCGAGCGGATTTAGTTTTGGACTCGACAGTTCGTAATGAATAGAGTGGCTATACGTTACACTTGGATTTATCCGTTCATTTTATTAATCAAGTTTGGTTTCTTTGGAGAATGGAGATTTTTTTGTTTGTTCTTTGTAAGTGATATGTACGTTTCTATATTTGGATTGAGGTTATTATAATAATTTTAAATGTTACTGTGATGATTCTTAGAACACGTGATGGTCTTGAAGACAAATCTTCTGGTCGAATAATTATATTTAAAGTAGGTAGCTTTATTATGTTATTGCGTTAACAACATAGTGATTTTATGTGAATATTAAAGAGCTAATTAACAAAAGTAAAGGATTTTGGTTCATTAAAATGAAATAAAAATGTATGCTGATATAGAAGATGTGAATACTAGTATCCAATAAAAGAAATAATATAGAAAGTTAGAGATTGCGACTACTTGTTCAGTAAAACTCTGTTTCGTTTAATCCTTTTATTTACGAAACATATTATTTTTATGCAAATTTTTGTAGTTCATAAATGAATAAATCCTATCTCCAATTAAATATTTTTGTTTACTAGAAATTTATGTGTGTAACATGCATACATACGTAGATATATATGCAAATATATCAGATTTTTTATTAATTTAAATGCAAATTCTCTAACGCTGTTTCAATCCTAGTTTACTACTAACTCCAAATTACTAGTTAACTAGCATTGACTCGCGACTTCGCCTCCGTGGTCAAACGGACACAACCAAGAGCTGTGTATGACACATTGTAAGTGCCTGAGGTAACTGACCACAGGTATAGAACGTTACATTGAAACTATAGTGAAGCATGATAAAATGTTATATGCGATATATAGTGTTTTTTAGATAAATTGACTATCTGGCACAAGAAGATTTTTTGGAACCAGTACTTTTTGAGATTAGCGTGTGAAGCCCAACACATTCTTCCACATCTTAATATTAGCAAAGAAGTATGGACAGTAGCAGTGAATAAAGTAGGCCAGACGTGGCGTAAGGGTACTAGCATGTGACTATGAACGCGACAGGTTGTGGGTCCGATTTCCACTCGATGAAACGAAATATTTAATATTTTCATATGCTCGCTCTAGTAGCAAGGTAAAAGAGCGGCGTTGAGTTCCGCCACTCAACATGCAATGCTTCTAGAATTCGGTGGGAAGTAGAGAACGGAGGTGTCAAAATAGTCGTAATTCTAGGGCTACCAAGTTCCCTCTGCCGACCCTGATATAAGCAGAATGTAGATGAAGCTAAAATAACTATGGATTAGTCATATATAAGTATCGACTCCTAATTTGTAACAACATTTTGGAATTGAAGTGAGCCTGCAGTGTACAGATACGGTCCATTTTCATGGATGAGTATAGCTTATGGGTCGAAACTTAAATGTATATCGAATGTGAATCGGAATTTGAATGATGATTAGTTTTATTTACACATCTATCTATATACGTAGAGAGAATAAAGTGAACCCCAAGTGGCAAGACACTCTGTCAGGTGTTTTTTTTATAATATTTTTACACAGACTCGAATTGCCTATATATTTTTTGAGACAATATCTTAAACGATTTTGAATTCGTTAATATATTAAGTTAGAAAAATTTAGGCGTTAATTAAAATGTTATTATATATAATAATGTTTATGGGTTCCTCGAGTATTTCATGGTCCTGCCACATAATAAAAGTTTTTTTTTTCTTAATTATTTTTCCTGCACATACATAAATAGGTGCAGTAAAGTATCTTATATCAGTAAAGTATATAATATTTTTTGATAAGCTTTGCTTTTCTATTAGCGTAAACAGAGATCATGTTAATTGGAGGCGTTCAACACCACAAATTGTCTAGCAGAGCTAAGAAATAAAATTTAAATATAAACGCATTGTGGTATTGCACGCCTCCGTGCAATACCACAAATTGTCTAGCAGAGCTAAGAAATAAAATTTGAATATAACCATTATACACCACGGGATGTATCGATCGAACGCATAACTGTTCTGTTTCAAATAAAACCTTATTTCAGATATTAAGAATTAACTGGATAAGTCAACTTTTCTCACACAGAATTTCCCAATTTTCGCCTCAACTTTTAATATGAAGAAAATTATGTAATATACAAAGAAAACACGTGTTTAACTTCTAAACTAACTTTGAAATTTGTTAAAACAGACAGAATTTATTGGCAGAAGCACGCTTATATGTCAGTGATAAAGTCCATAAAATGTCAAATCTAAGTACTGTTTCCAAGACAAATTAGGTGATATAAAATACCATTTGAACTCTTCGTGGCGGAGTAAGACAGTGTCTGTAAACGTGTTGGTTGTTGGTTTGATTCCCATTCGGAGGAATTATTGTATTATTTGTTTTATATATGAGTTTTTGAGCTAAGTTCTCTTACTTAGCGCACAATATCTTGGACTTGGACGAATAGTGTAGATTAAGTTCCATCTTCATCCTACACATACCAGAGTAGGCAGAGGAATGAAAACCTAATGTACTTAGAACCTAATGTACGTAGATACTTTGTTCCTATTAAGATATTTTCTTTCCCCATTTTCCATCGAATTGTCCTGAGTATTGTGTGTTGAGTGACGGAAAACAACGCCGCTCTTTACCCCGTTACCACAGCGAGAAATGAAAATTTCATTTCTCTGAGTGACAATCAAACCCCCTACCGTCGCATTTACAACCACACCCTAGTGCCACCTATTTTAATATATTTTTTAGATTTTAGAAATCTTAAATCAAAAACGCTATTATTTTATCATCAGTACATTTCATTTTCCATTAATGCAATATTTAATAACGGTCTTTCTTAACAAAGGTAAGACTGAAAGCGGTGGAGCAATTCAAATATAAAACTCAATCGATAGTCACTACGCGAGATAATGAGGCGAGTAACCTGCGGCAACCTGTAACAGTTATTACTATACGAATTGGCATTCGTATATATAGTTATTATACGTAGATATTTATAGTTTCTAGATATTTTTTTTTTTTGTACCGAATGTCAAGACACTTTCCACTTTCATATGTTGAGATATTGAATGCAGGGCGACACCCAAAACTGCATGCAAATACACATGTGAATAAATATTTTATTTCCTCGAGTGGGGATCGAATCCACAACCAGTCGATCTTATAGTCACAATTTGAGCCCCTGCGAAGTGAGAAAATAAGATAAAATAAATATGACTCTGTCGAGTGGGAACCCTCTTACAACGGAACATAAGAATAAACATACATACATACGTGGATAAACACAATACCCTCCTTCGCTCGTCGAGCGAGTCGAGAAAAAAATTAAAAACATAAATACATACATAGATAGATACAAATTATATGTATATAATAATTAATTTCCAAAAACCGTTACCAACTTGTAAGTAGGTAGGTACGGCGTTGAAACTTTTTCGTCGCTTACTTATCTTTGAGAGCTTTTAATTACAAAGTAATTAGTGCCTTAATACTGTTCGCATTAACAAAGCTCAGCGTTTTGTGAATTCATTTGCGAATTATCTATGTAGAGGTATAAATGTACTTGGTCGTCTTTTCCTATTGTTAATATATTATTTATTTAGATGGAATCGGTTTTATATATAAATATAATGAGATTTTAACTGTTCGGTGTCTGCACGTTGCAGATATATGAGGAAATGTATTATTACTCAAAATAAGGTTTTTTTATTCTCTTTGTCGGTTTGTCTGTTTATCTGTGCGTTTGTGCAAGCTATTTGCAAGAAACGGCTTAACTGATTTAAATGCAGTATTTTGTCAAACTTTCTTAATATTTAGCGTTGGCTTTTAAAATTAAAATTTTAGGTTCGATTCCCACTCCAGGAAATAATTATTTTCGTGTCCTCGCTATGGTATACAATAAAAAATAAGTATTTACTATATATTATATAAATCTGTAAGTAGTTACTGTCTTTGATCATATTTAAATATAAAAAAATAACTTAATATTCATTCATTAACATTAAAAACATTCACTTTATTTAGAATAATTAATTTCCTTTATATATTTACATTTTAGATGGCGACGGTAAGTGCTTAATATTTAAATTTTGTATCCCATACAAAATTTGAATAGACATTCTTAAGTGTCAGATACATTTGTAATCTAAAATATATGAAGCAATAACGAAGCCTTTACATTTATGCTTATTTTACTCCACACTGTATTCTTCAAATAGCAGATGAGACAGGTGTTAAGATTCTCCGTTTCTCACTTTCCGCTCAACTTTCGAGACAATACGTATTAAATGGCGAAACTCAACGCCAGGCTTTGTCTGCTTCCCTCAGTGACGTCATGAAAATAAAAAAATAGTATAATACGTTAAGTATCGAACCCACAACCACCGTTTACAGTGTATGAAAACAGCAATCATATATACAGGAAGCCTATATACTAATGTCTCATTGCTGCAGAACACTAAAATTGAATTATAGGTATGTTCAAGGAACATCTAAAACTGCACATTTTCCCGTTTTTATTATAACAGGAAGGAAATTTGATTTTATTTAGAAATTGAAGTTTATTTTTTATATTCTAATTATATGATTTCGATTCTTCTCAGGTCTGAGGCTGAAAGAGCTAAAACATTACCATAATTGCCCAGTGGATAACAGTTTGGCTGTACATTTGTGCATGCTAGGTTAAAATCTATATGAAAAATTAAAATTCCTTTACTGAGTAATAGTGATACAGCCGAACTTAGTGGCTTAGACCTGTGAAATAAACAAACAATCAATTCATTTTTTTTCCGGCACATAAAGCTAAAAAGTTAATATTATCCATTCCTCTATTCCTTAAGAAATTGTACTGTAGGTGATGATACTTTCCTTAAGCCTATCGAATCGAAATCGCATAATCGAAACCGAATCGAATCTGCACTCTCGGAAACTAGACTCAATAAACATATTAATATCGTCTTGAAAGTAAAACATACGAACAGTATAATATACTTTTAAATCTCGCGTTAAGTGAGTATAATCTGGAACGGTCTATATTACGCTTAGTGGGTAGTTTTATTTAACGATAATCGCCGGCCATATCGCGTCGTGGCAACTCCATAGAAATGTAGCGAACACAAAGAAAATATTATGAGCCCTGAGTATTGTTCTTCAAATTGTTCGAATGTTATGGAATGTAGGTTTTCTTTTATATTGGATGTTAATCACGTGTTACGTGCGGGGTTGAGTTCTGTCGCTTAACAAGCAATATCTGTAAGATGGGCGGAATTTGTATGCATACAAAAGAGAACATTTATATGAAACGATAGATACGCTTAGTTGATTTGTAAACTGCATACAGCTAGCTAATATAAGTCAAATTATCCATATATTTGAGACATTGCATTCGAGCAAAGCAGAGAAATTTAAGTAATTTTATCACATGGCTACATATATTTAAATCGTTGTCCTACTGCTTACGACGACTTCTATACAAAAATAATAATATGTTTTGCTACACTGCGGTATCTCGCATAATGCAGGGTAGATGGAAAGAATCTGAAAATCTAGTATTAAAACACTTTGTACCCATTAACACTTCCATTTTTCACTTTCCACCTAACTCTGGAGGTTTTCCAGAGCCAGGAAACAAAAATAATGAATATTCAATTTCCTCAAATGGAAACCGAACCCACAACCGTCTCGTTATAGACACACGCATGCGCCTTTGCGCCACGACTAGCCTCTATAATACATGTAAGTACCAACAACTTAACAAAAAATAAACCAAAATAATAATCAAGCTAAAAAACTAAGTGGAAAAATTAAAAAGGCCTTTGAAGTGACTTTAGTTGACTGGATAGAAAAACAGTTTCCCTTTAGCTCTGGGCTATTACTTCACTTTTTATATTTAAGCTCGGCAGCCTGCGGTTCTTCCATTAATATCTCTCGAGGGAAATCACTGAAATTTGGGACTGCCTTATGCCCTAGCCCAGTTCACAAAGTTTCATTCGACCGACCAGTATTTTGATTAAATAGCAAATAAGTAGAATTAAATGTATACTTTTTGGCGTGGAGTGTTTACTAGGCCTTGTAATTGGAGTTTGTTATTTGAGAAATGATTGAATATTATGTATGTAGTGTGTTTTTTTGGTTTGGTTCAAGAGTTAGCTTGTGTCTAGACGACACACGTATTTGTTCGTTTTTCGTCGAAATGTCTCGAACATTGCGAGGTGAGTAGCGAAACTCAATTCAACTTTGTGTTATCAAAAAAAGTGACGTTCTTTGCCTCGATTTGGGATAGAATCGGCAATCGGTTTACTGGTGGCGCAGCTGAACCGCTGCTCCACCAGTAAACGCCAAGATTGAGTGTTCGATTTCCATTACAGGGAATTAATTATTTTAATTTTTTTATAAGTAACAAGACAAAACATGACATTGAGTTTCCCAACACTTAATGTCTCAAAAACTGGATAGAAAGCGGGGAATAGAGTCTTAATATTAAAATAATAGTAGATAATATTAAAGAGGCTGGTCGTGGCGCAGCGGCACAGAGTGTGACTGTAAACCGGCTGGTTGTGGGTTCGATCCCAACTCGAGGAGATGAAATATTTACTTAAATTTATATTTACATTTCTTCGCTCTGGTGTCGAGGCAAAGCGCGGCGTTGAGTTCTGCCACTTAACACGCAATGCCTCCGGAATGCGGCAGAAAGTGGGGAACGGAGTATCTTTCACTACGTTCCCTCTGCCTACCCTGCAGTGTGCGGGATACAGCGTGAAACTGATGTATAATATTAAAGACTAATATTAAGATATTAGTTTCCCTCTGACTGAATGATATTTTATTTCTCTCATTGGAATCGAATCCTGAATCTTATTTTACAATCAAATACTATTTTCCACTGCGCTACGACAGCCCCAACATAATATATAAACATAAATCCTCTCCCATATTAATTACTATATAAAATAACTTAAATTGATTTACAGTTTTCGGTCAACCTTTATGCTGCGGCGTTGTTTCGGCCACCGTCGAACATTTTACGTTGAAATTTAAAACATAAATTATTTTATTCTTGACTCATCTGATTATATCACAATTATTGAATAAATTTCATTTGTAAAGCTTATTTGTTATTTATTACTTGAAAAGCTTTAATGGAGGTTTATTGTAAATTTTAAGGTTAATGTTTTACTTCTCATTGGCTTGACGCTATCCGCATATCGCAATGGCTGGCAGAGAACCACCTACTGTTAAGACACTCCGTTTTCGATTTTGACTGGTATGACTGTAAACGGAAGGGTTGTGGGTTTATTCTGATTGAAGGAATCAATTATTGTTTTCCTCATTCTTTTAAGACGACAAAGCGTTGCCTCCATCGCAATATTTTTAAAAATTGGGCGGAAAGCGTGTAATATTATTTGTACCTATGTTTTTATGATACGACTTCTTTCTATACAGCAGTAGATAGGTAAATAAAACGCGACGTTTTTATTGAACGTAACGGGACTCAAACCCATGACTGATGGAAGCCACCCGAGCTATATATATATAGAGCTACGTAAGATTTTTTATATGAAATAAATGAAATACTTTAAAATGTTTTTATTTCAAGACCGGTAGGACTCAATACCGCGCTTTGTCTAGCCTTTTTTGAATTAGTAATCCTTAAATTTGGTCTACAACGAGATACTATCTAACTATGCTATTATAGTGTAGAAATATAACTATAGAACAGTTTCATTTGAAATTTCACATTATGACAAGGCAATTTGCGTGACCAACGCTGCGTCCGGAAAGCGTTCACGGAAACTGCGTGACGGCCATTCTAGCTGCGTCTTTCTGTTTATCTCAAATATACTGTTTTGATTATACATATGTACATACATTTGTGAAAATAACCATATATGTATCTCACACAGCAGAGGAGGTAAAGGGAACCTGGGTACCTAATGTTAAGATATTTCACTGCCATTGAAATTCTTCCATACTCCACTTTCCGCAGAATTCTTGAGACATTGTAAATTAAGTGGCGGAACTTAACGCTGCGCTTTGTCTCGTTACCCACACCTTCGAACTACTAGAACTCACACTGTCGCGTCTACAGTCTTACGTTTGTGCCCATGCGCCACAATTGGCCTCATCATTGTTTCATTCTATAGGCGATATACAATTCAACTATTCCCATTCAAACGGTCTTGACAAGAAAGCAGGAGTCAACATAAGCACTAAAGTACTTTTAGCGTGAATTAGTCACTAAATATGTTAGTGGCACAGCGTGACTTCACTAAGCCCATTGTTTGTACGGTAGAATTTACCATCTCAAATTCGGAGTCGGGTGTATTAGTAAATAACTTATGTCAACTAGAGGTCGAGGCCGTCGTAGTGCAGTGGCATTAACGTGACGGTTGTGGGTTCAGTTTCCACTCGGGGGAATGAAGTACTCTGTTCACAAGGCAAAGCGCGGCGTTTAGATCCGCCACCCAATACGATATGCCTCCAGAATTCGACGGAAAGTGGGAAACGGAAGAGTTCTAATGGAAACATAGTGTCCCGAGTTCTCGCTGCCTACATTGCTGCAATACACCATGAAAAAAAAATATCTTTTTTCGGCTTATTAAACAAAAAATATTAAACCTACAACTTGTCCATCTAACTACTATATATTATGCTATCTTTCATTTAAGTATTACATTTGCTTTTGTGAACATAACGCCACTACTCGGCGACAGATATGTACCTACGTGAGCCATTAAATTAGCGGCGTATCAAAATTTATTATACTTTTACATGCGTGTACGTTTCTGTTACCTTTCGGTTTTTCTGCGAAATATCTGTTATGCAAGCATTGCTGTCTGTGACCGTTGTGGCGTGCGAATTTAAACGCGATAGTTGTGGGTTCAATTTCCATTCGGAGAATTATATATTTAATGTGTTATTTGCTCTCTCAATATGTAATGCCTCAAGAATTCGGCGGTAAGTGGCAAACGGAAATGTTAATGGATTAAGGGATGTCTTAACACTAAGTTTCCTACTTCCCTTAGCCTTCGCTGCTATGTGTAGGTACGTAATATAGTTTAATTATTTTGAATACTATAAGTTGGGTTTAAAATAAAATGGTTCGTATAATATATATATATATATATATATATATATATATATATATATATATATATATATATATATATATATATATATATATATATATATATAATATTTTAATGAACATAAGATTTAAAATACCTGCAATCGGTATTTCCTAACTTTTTGTCATATAATAGTATTAAAAATATCCTTAACACATCTTCGTCTTAGATAGATACAACTCAAAAAAAATATAACTACATATAAGCCCAAACAACTAATAGTTTATTTTTGAAAAAATCCTATCACGAAAACGCTAATTAAATGGCCAAAATGTACCAAAATAATAGCGATAGTTAACAAGCAAGACAATAAAGGCACAGCACGGTCTCATGTATTTGTCTGTTTCACGCAAGAGAAGACAGCGGCCGGAACAGATGCAGATTTATTGTTGACACTGTACGTAGATACCTACTGCGGCTAGGTGGGTGTGTTGTTTCGACCTGTTTCTTGCTGTTTGAACATTGTAACTATTGATCTAAATTCTGACTTACAATTCTTTTTCTTTATTATATAATGGAAATAGGTTGCCTTCTTCACTTGTCTGCATCACCATCGTTTTCTAATAATAAAAAAAAATATATTATAGAAAATTCAATAAACATTTTTAAAAATGGTATAACTTTTAATGCCGTTGAGTTCTGCCACTCAGCGGCGGAAAGTATGGAACGGAATGTTTTAACACTAGGTTCCCTCTGACTACCCTTCCATGTGCAGGATACAGCGTGAAGCAGATTTAATAATATTTTTTCTTCCATGTACTGACACCGATTTGTTACGATTTTATTACAAGTATAGATATATAATTCCATATTGGTTATATTTTATTAGTATAAACAGTGACAGAACAGAGAAGTTAATCACTATAACACTTAATAGACACTATCAAGCAGCAATTTGCGAATAAAAATTCATTTGTTTCAACTAATATTTTCTGCCAAAAAGTGAATGGTTTTTTTATTTTATTGTAACATACGTTTGCGCTTGCTTTTAATTGGTACAGTAGCTAACAAGCTTTCCGTTACAATGTTCAAAAGGAGAATGTATGAATTTTTTTTAACTCCACCATTTTATAGAGAAATCTCCGTATATTAAAATGTTGCTGTTAAAATGTATTAGTTTTATAGCTATTATTATTTCGTTCACTTAACGAGCAAGAAAAAAAATATTAAATATTTTAACCCTACAAAAATAGTCTGCGTAAAATAGACGCATCTGTTTTATAGGTGTTGCTCTTTCTATGTAAATATCGCGAATCCATCGTTGTGCGATAATGACATCTCGTTGGTCAATAGAAACTTTCGTGAGGCGGGATAAGACAAGTATCGTCGATTTTGAAATATAACGTTTATGTGAGTCAAAAAAAAAGACAAAAATAAACATAATTATATGAAATTATTAATATTGCTCGCATAAATGTTTTTATGATTTACTGCTAATTAGTATATATATATATTTATAACCGTCTATAATATTTATAGCAAAGGTAAAAAAGCCAAATAGTTCAAAAAAATTTAAGAAAATCATAAATAACATGGAAATGTCACCAGTATTTATGCACAAGCGCTTAAAAGCTCCTCCTTTGAAAACATATATGTACGATGAAATTTCTAATATATTTTCAAAAGAGGTGCCTTGTATATCAGGAGACAATACTGTAAAGCCGGGAACAAATAAATATGTTTATTGTATTATGTGAGTTTCAAAAGTTATTGATTATTTTTTTGTAAAAAAGTTATTTCATACTTCTTTGGTAATTTTACGACTTTTAGAACTCCCACAAATGTTATAGTTATTATATCTTCGAACGATAATGAGTTGAAAAATACGCAGTGATACGAGATTAAATGGACAAAAGAATTTATTAAAAATCTAAACAGTCCATTTTACCTCTTAAATGTATTAATGAAAACGAAGTGTCTTACCACCAGGTTCACAGGCTTCCGCCTACCCAGTGAAGTTAAATCATTGTTTTTAAACTAAATAGATTTTCAATAATTGAACCCACACCTTCCACCCATCTTACAAAAAAAAACAACTTAGCTTCGATAACTTTTATACATACTATGTAATTTTTTAATTAGAATACAAACGAAAGATTAATTTATGGTATCACATCCGTCATGCTCTTGTCTCGCGCGTCACAAACACTACTCATGTCATTTGTCTCGCTGTTGATTGCAGCCGTTATAGCGTCAGAATTAAAAATTTTATTATTCAACTGTAAGTGTATTGAGATTTTTAATTTTTTTTCATTAAAGTAAAAGGTTTTCATTTTATGCTTAAAAGTGGTTATAATTTCATAAATTTTATGAACCTCACTGAGTCTGCACGCGATGTTTTAGGTCTCAAGTTCTAGGAGAGTATAGTTTTCACTTGAAAAGGAAATAAAAATAGAAAAGAAAGTAATGTAAGTAGAAATGGATTTAAATATAAATATATTTCTTACTTTAGCTGATTTTCCAAAAACTGTAAAATCAATGGGTATAATATTATTTGGCACCACGCTCTGTGGTATACCTTATCTAATGAATAAAAATATTATAAATATTCAAAATCAACCCACTCAATGAAAAAAAGCTACAGCTACAAACATAAAATACTATATATATAAGAGTCGAATTAAATCCTCCCTTCTCATTTAATTTTCTTGGTTGGTTTAAAAGGGTAAATAAAGCAATATAATATATTTTCTATTAACCATGTGCATATCTTTGATACTGTGTTTTCGAAGGTCACCCAATGCCTTCGCCAAATATTGTGTACGGTAAACCTGCAGCTGTGATGACGTTTTACCGTCTCATCAATGCAGCTAAGGCTCCATTAACCCGGTTACCGGCAGCAATCTGCCTTTGCGCATTCGCAAGTGATCTTGCATTCCGTCATTTCTTCATTTCAGTCAGATATAGACAAACGAATAATATAAAAAAAAACTTGTATCAAGATACAACATCATATCACTGATAAAAATACTGCTGTCGAAGCAGCATTATCCGACATCTCTATAGGATACAAATTTCATATAACATAAATTGCCTATGCAGCAACTTGCATGTATTAAAAATCCGCTGACTGGGAGCAGGCTCGGCGCACTGATAGCATCGTGTAAAGATCCGTCGGCTGCCAACTACGCCAATATTTTTCTTCGTTCACGCCTTGATAAAGTACATAGATAGACGTTGGGTAGATGTAGATTCTGCTGGAACATGGTAGGTCAATATTTTATAATCCTTGGATAGAAAGAAATTTGCTTTATTTTAGTTTTTGTCATATCCTTGATTTTTTTCCTAAAAAGTGTCCAGAAATTGATGTCATTTGCTTACTAAAGGTAAATTAGAAATATAATATAGTAATTGACTAAAGCCTGAAAATAAATTGTAATAAATCTTCAATTTTCGCCAATCCTACAAAATGCAGGAAATAATGAAAATATAAAAAGTCTATGCTATAGATCCTTAATATATATCCATTTTTGAAATTTTCCATTAACATTGAAAAAAAAAACTGGTTATAGATTTACTTAGAACTAAACAAAGTTATTCCAATATACATTTTCTTCACACTACTAGCTTTCCATGTACAATCTCTCGGGATTTCAGAAAATATACTCAACATATATTTAAAGTGCCTACGAGGATTAAAAGTAATAAATAACTCTTTGGATCTAGAAGTTATAAATCGACGGAGCAAAAAGCGTTACAAAACTATTCCATTACCATTTTGAAACGTCGTACTTAAGCAAAAAGTTCGCCTTAGTGTTCACAAAAACCAAAGGGAAGGTGGTTAATGGGAAATCGATAGTGGACGTTGATGACCGTTGATGAATGGGTCTTACAGTTTCATTTCTCTATTTCATTACCATGATTTGATTCGTTTTTTGGATAATATTATCCTTTACAATAAGTTGTGGGGTTTAATGGTGCTGCTTAATTGCATTTTTTTTTATTTTAGGCGGAAAGTAGAGAATATAATATCCTGACACTACAATATTGAAATATATACTTTACATAAAGATAGATAATGAATTAAATTGATAAAGTCTTATCAAATTATCTAAAATATTTTAAGTATTTTGTTATTTGTACACTAAGAATTATATCCAAATTTTAGTATAACATTTTCAAATATTAGCGGGCTTAGAGCCCGTGCTGCCTAAGGTGACACGTCTTAGCAATTTAGTCAACTAAGCTATATGTTTTCGTTCTAGCGGCGAAATTTTGATACGTGTGGAGGGAAACATATGACTTGGTTGGTTAAAGCGTATATCATCACAAAATGTTGTGGGTTAAAATTCAAGTATGTATAGTTTTTTTACTTTTTTTAGTACTTCTATTTTAATCAAAAAACTGATTTAAAGTCAATAAAGATAAAAAAATATTATATTTATTTTTATATACTAATATCAATCGTGGCTGAGGGGCACAAGGGTGTGACTGTAAGCGCGAAAGTTTGTAGGTTCGATTCTCTCTAGGGAAAATAAATTACTATTTATGAATATTTTCATTTCTTCGCTCTGGTAACAAGGTATAATCTCGGCGTTGAATTCCACCACTCAACACGCAATGCCTCGAAAATTTGACAGAAAGTAAGGAACGGGGTATCTTAACACTAGGTTCCCTCTACCATCCATGCTACACGCGGGATAGAACCTAAACCAAAAAAAAACTTACAGTTAGCGAAGCAAACAGACTTAGCAAGTCATCTATATTCTAAAAAGGTCAAATTTACCGTATTAATCAAAATCAAAATTTAACCCTAAAATATTAACTAGCTATGTCATTACTATCTATTAGGTCTGTAAGTGACATTGCAGCCAATTACCCTCCCAGCCATGCGTCTGATTGAAATTAAACAAGGATGATTGAGGAGTTGATGAGTGTGCCAACCGTGGAATTATTTATCGCTTTGTTAACTCCTGTAGCTGTTTGATATTTGTTTGATATGCTCAATCGGACGTTATGGTTGTGAAGTGTCACGTAGGTGAGATCGGGTTCATCGTTTGTTTAATTATTGTAGTAAAATAGTTTTAAAGGGATATTGTTGTAATTATAATTTATTCTTTTATTATCAAATGTAATATTCAAATGAAGCCAGTTGTGACCCAGGGGTATAAAGTAAGCGTGACAGTCCATGAGTTTGAATCTCACTCGAGAAAATGAAATATTAAATATTTTCAATTCTTCGCTCTTGTATTGAAGCAAAGAGCGGCGTTGAGTTCCGCTACTCGACACACTATACCTCCAGAATTCGGTGAAAAATGCCTTTGCCTACAGTGCTAAGTACGGGATACAGAGTGACGCAAAGAAATAATACTATTCAGAAGACAATATCATAATGAAATTTTCAACGGTTACATCCCGACTCCATTTTATTATCCAAAACTTATCCTAGTACATTTTTGATCTCGACAAAGTAAAAGAAATCTACTAAAACTATAAAAAACAAAGCCTTTGAACAGGCCGCCCTACCCACAATTTTTGTCTTGTTGTGTATTCAAGTTGCCCGCCCTGCGGCTATCTGGCTACGTCTTAAGGGAACTCGATCTTACTTTTTATATGAATATCGATTTGAAACTACGGTTTAAATATTCTTGTTATATTCATGAGATACTTCTTTGTTTATTAGATCGAATATATAGTTTTATTTACTTATTTCTGTAATCTATCATTCTATAATCTCACATCATTTTGGTAAAAAAAGTAATTTAATTAGCTTCACGCTGTATCTCGCACACAGCAGGGTAGGCAGAGGGAACCTAGTGTTAAGACATTCCGTTCCCCACTTTCTGCCGAATTCTGGAGGCATTGCGTGTTGAGTGGTAGAACTCAAACGCAATATAAATATAAATAAATATTTCATCTCCTCGAGTGGGGATCGAACCCACAACCAGTCGGTTTTACAGTCACACTTCGTGCCGCTGCGCCACAACTGGCCTCACATCATTATGGTGCTGTGGATATATCTGTTGGTTATTCATACAAAATTTTGGGGAAATGGAAGCAGCAGCAGCAGTCCGAGAAATCGTGAGCTAAGGTTTGCATGTTTTATTTTACTTGGTAAGTTTTTAATTTTTAGCCACGAACTTAGCAGATCATAAGTTTGACATGTCTAAACAGATAAAGTCGTTTTTAATTTAGTTTATATGTTCTTGTATCTTACAAGATCTCGATCATCCAAACTAAGAAAAATTGCTAACGTCAAATCTACGAATCCATTTATTACCTCTAGGGCGGCCATGACTCGTTGACCGTACTGTACATATAATTAAATACACTTAAACTAGACCATGACAGCGATAAACAATATCATATAATCATTCACCGTCTACTTAACAACGTTGTAGGCTAGATTTTCAAAAACCCTTTTCTTAACGGATGCCTATCATTATGGCTGTCTAATAAATCTTTGCTGCGTCCAGTAGCTTGAGTTGTTAGTTAATATAACCGCTAGGCATTAGTATCTTTTTTATTTATAAGAAATTCACCGTAGTATTTATAAGAAATTATAATTTATTTAAAAATGACTTCAGGAGTCAGAAGTATCACATATACATCCTGAAACATATAAGTATTAGTAGGGTAGGTAGAGGGAACCAAGTGTTAAAACATTTCACTCACTATTTTCCAGCCAATTTTTAAATGACACATTGAGTTCCGCCATTCAACAGCGGCTCAATGTCGGAACTCAACGCCGCGCATTGCTTTGATACCAGAGCTAGGAAATCTAGAATTTCTCCGAATGGACACGGAACCTATAGCCGTATACTATAAATAATTATATTTTTTTAATAATTCTCTTACGTAACTGCGTGCATGTTTCCTATGCCTACCCGCTTCTCGAGCGGAATATAACGTGAAGCTAAAAAATATAAAGTGGAGTTTAGCCACTCAACACATAATACCTCTTAAAAGGAACGTAAAGTGGAAAATACTTAATAAATGAATAATATGATTTGGAAAGTTTAATTCAACACACATAGACTCGGGTGTTAAGAAACGATAATGAAATTTATCACAAATCTCCAAAGGCACCTGTAGAGCCAATAATTCTAGAGTTCCCAGATTAAATTAATTAGGAGAGCACTGTACGAAATAATTTCCCAGTTCGAATGTAAATCGGTGGCAACTCTTATCCTATCGTATATATGGATTTAGACGATTTGACTTAGTATGAAATTTAATTTAATTTCTAATTATTATTATTATATACAGTAGCTATTATATCTTTTTTCTGCGTGTTAAATATAAAACAGATTGAAAATTGAGAATGAATTCGTTTTTCGTAGCTTTCCTTAAAAAATAGAATTAAATAAATATTTAAAGATCAAGCATAAAAATATTTACATGGCCGTTGGCCTTGTAAACACGATGGCACGATGGAACAGCGTCTAAGAGTAAGCGGAGGAGAAGAAGAGAAGTCGGAGGAATAAATATTTTTTTTTCTTTGTCCTTTTTATTGACTTTTAGTTCTGCTCCTCTTAATTGACGTTCAGTTCAGCCCCTTACTATAACATCTAACTGCCCAATGTTTAAGATATTGCGTTGGTGATGGAATGTCTTAACATTAAGTTCTCTCTGTATATTCGCATAACAGATACGTGAGACTGGTAAAAGTGTAAACAACGTTTACCCAAGAAGAGTGCCGAGAGAACCTAGTGTCTATACACTCTTTTCTCTTCTTTTTATCTTCGTTGTTGGGGCTTATAGATGTAGTTGTGATGATATGTTATTTCCTACAACCATCCTCAATAAAATATTTGATACGAAGCAAAAATGATTTTTCCAATTTTAAACTACAAGTTCCTGAGATTAGCGTGTCTAACCAAAAAATACGGACTATTCAATTAAAACACAAATATCTATCTAAAACATAATAATATAATATTCCAAAGACACTACATTTGTATGTAACGCCGAGGCTGGGCTGTTACACTAACATATGGTAATGTCACGTAGGATTTCAGTTTCAGATTTATAGCTGCCTACCCTGCGGCCGGCGTCTGATGTACACGAGACGTTGGATTTATGCGACGTTTATTGGAGGACTTTAAATAGCATAGTATAGTAGGTATATAGACATGATGCACTTGGAAAATTGATTTTTTTTGTTATTTGATTAAATAAATGCGTGAGGCGGTCGTGGTGAAGAGTTTGAGGGCTAACGCGACGGTTGTAAATTTGATTTCTATTCAGTGGCATAAGATATTTTCATTTCCTCGCTCCGGTAACAAGAGAAAGCGCTGCAATGAATTCTGGCTTACAAAGTCAATATTTTGAAATTAGGTAGAGATCCAGTGGTGGAACTTAATATCCCATCTTATCTTTTTATCAGAGCGAGAAAATATTCAAAATAAATAATTTCCTCGAATAGGAATTGAACCCAACTGACCATCCTCCTGAACTATTGAGTTTAACATTACACGCTTTATCCCTGCACCACGATGGCCTCAACTATCATTTAATATACATACATATTGGTTGTTTATATAATAGTATAGTTTAATTTAATGAAGACACAATTAAGCGCTGCATTATACACCTACGAGTTTCGGCGGCCATCTTGACTAATTACGCCTAAGTTATGACATAACTGCTGTATAATGACTATTGAAATGTATCTAATAATACCTTGAATGTAATATTTACGCAAGTAAATGACGCAAATTAGATGCCATTCTGATTTAGTGTTAGTATACTGATTATATATGAGATGGTTGTTGGTTTGATCCTTATTCATAAATAACACCTTTTTTCTGTTTTTTTAGCGTCACGCTGTATTCCGTACACAGCCGGATAGGCCGAGAGACCTACCTGGAAACCTAGTGTTCAGACGCTCCGTTCTCCATTTTCGGAAATGGAACTCAGCTTGTAATGTACCTAATCCTTTGCCTCGTTACTAGAGAGCTAGGAAATGAAAACATCAAAATTTTATCTTCTCCGAGTGGGAGAATGAAATTGAACCTACAAATGGTGCGTTTATGCCTTTGCACCACGACGAAAATTTGGCAGAAAATGGAGAACGAGAGTGACGGAATGAGAACTGCGTCTCTTAAACGGTTTCTAAGTTCATTCTTACTACCCATCTATGTGCAGCCAATTCATGAAGTAAAATAGGAACTTAAATTTGAAATTTCAATTAAATGTTATTATAAAAAGTATAATTTTCGAGAAATAAAAGATAAATAAACAGATAACATGCTTGTACACCATTTCGAGCTCATCTACTATTTTGTTTTCATGTTATAATATATTATGATCTGTATTCCTTACACGATAAGGATTTTGGATAAGTAATGGCTTAGCTGGCACAGTGTCAGTGCCTCTACTATGTGTCATTTAGAGCTCGAGAGCGATAGCGTATTATACTGGTGCTAAAGTAAGTAGCAATAGTAATGACTTTTTTAATTTGATATAAATGTTAAATATGGTTATTTTAATTTACAATTTTGAATATTAAGGCAAATTATATATATATATATATATATATATATATATATATATATATATATATATATATATATATATATATATATATATATATATATATATATATATATATATATATATATATATATATATATATATATATATAATTGAAAAAATATAATAATGCAATGTATATATTTATCGAGTTACCAATTAATTAGCTATAAGTGTTTTAAGTAAACTTATTTATGTTTCTTATTTTTCTTTTTTTTTTAGTGTTATTTTATTCATCTAGCCATATATATACCAAAGAAATATAATATTAAATACGTTCTAAAAAGAATTTAAATCTATAATCAATATAAACATTTAATTAACTAAATATAGAAAACAAAATTCATTCATTTTTCTTTACCATTATGTTATATTTCCATCTAACTACTGTAGAAGAGTATTTTACAACTAACTACGTAAGTATATTCATAGTAACGCTTTAAGAATTGTAGCCATGCAAGAAAAATTGTGGGAAATCCCGCAAGCCGTAACCACGTGTACTTTTGTTTCATTCGATACGTGTAAGCTGAGTATACAATGATGGGGGACGGATGAAAAGAATTTCAAACGTCTAAACCAAGTGTTTTTTTTACTTTCACGCATTTTCACGTTTTCGTTTGGTTTTAGCAGGTTAAGGCTTAGTGAACATAGAAACGAACTTAGTTCTCTATTTTAGTCTCTTTGAAAGTGTAAGGCTAAACGTTGCGCAGGGGCAAAAGCGTGCGGCTGTAATCGTGACCGGTGGTAGCATCGATTCCCACTCTAGGTAATTAATTTTTTATCAGCTTCACGCTCTATCCCGCACACAGCAGGGTAGGCAAAGAGGTAACCTAGTGTTAAGACACTCCGTTTGCCACTTTCCGCACAATTTTGGAGGCATTCCATTTCCAAAAGTGCTTATTGTAAATTAATATATTTGTTGTAACATATATAAGTGAATGTTGCAAAACAACCACTGAATTTCTTTCACTGAATTGTTATGTATAAATATTTTTATTATTATATTAATTATATATGTGCCTTCGTAACTTTCCCACGGGGCTGTCGGGTGAATTTACATAAACTCTGTTAATACAATAGTAAACACACGCAAATAAAACATCTCTCGGGATCGACTCAAATTTTGACTGAAATTACTGTGGAAAACTTACCAATATATAGTATCCATTGAGGTCAAATAGATTCATAATATAAATTTGCTAAAGAAAAGAGCAGCTTTTCTCACATATAGGGTAGAAAGATACACCTGGTGTTGAGACACTCCATTTTCACTCATAGTGTTAGAGATATTACGTGTTGAATGAGGAAACTCAACGTCCACCATATCTAATAAAGCGGAGAAGTGAAAATAATTCAAATATAAACATTTCTCTGCGTATGAATCGAACTCACAGTCGTCATTTACAATCGGATGTTATCCTACTGTGCCTGATTGTGAAATTGTGTGTCTTCAAATTCTAATTTATTCGGCCTCATATTTTGATTTTTATTTATTTCTCACAAAATTTATAGGTAGCTGAAGACGCTTCAATATGCTTACGCTTTGTCTAAACAAGTTATAATTTAGTTCATATTCTTATCTATATTGTTCGAATAGCGCAATTAGATATACTTATTGTAAAATAAACAATAAAACTCTTCATGGCGTAGGGGCATAAGCCTGTGATTCTAATTTCTACAGATGTGTGTTCGATTCTCACTCGGGAGTGTAAAATATTTAATGTTTTTCTAGCTCTAATAACAAGCAAATACGCGGTGTTAAGCATCGCCACTCAACACACAATGCGTCGATAATTTGATTGAGACTGGAGATTGGAAATATTTTAATTAACACTAGGTTCATAGTCACCCTCTGTCTTCTACGCTATGTGCGGGATACATAAAGTTGAAGATAAAAAAAAACAATAATATTATAAAACAGAATTGTACCTACGACCCAAGTCTTAATTCACCATAAAATAATCATCAAAGTGCTACACTACATTGTAAAGCATCAATACTGTTTTGTATACTAAAAACAAAACTCCAGAGATATTTCAATCCGAGATGTATTTCATTTTGTTAATTCACAAGACGCGGTCGAATGATTTTCATTTTCTTTGCAAAAAATGAGTCCTGGAACGGCTCGACGGTGTTACGAGTCATCATTCTGATTATAAAATGTCGCATAACTAGCATTAGGCCCTGGGTTTTCCTTATAAAAAAATCTGTAAAAGCATAAAAAAAACCTAGTGTTAGCAAAACTGGCAGGCAGACTAATAATATATATATTTTTTTAATTAAAGCGTAGTGTACCTAGTGTTACAATTCTCCACTCTCAGATATTGCGTGTTAAAGGGCAGAACTCAAGCCGCAACTCAGCCGCGCCGCGTTCTGCCATGGTACCAAAGCGAAGAATTGAAAAAAATATATATTTCCGCGAGTGGGAATCCAACCTATATCCATTGCGTTGCAGTCACACACTTGTGCCCCTGCACCACGAGAGCCTCAAATGAAATATAATTTCAATATATAGACTACATGGAGCGGAGATTAAACCCACAATTACCACGTCAATACATTACTACTAACCCACAACGGTGTCAGGCCACAATATTGATAAATCTACGTATTAAAACTTTATTAATTTTATATCGAAAATACTACAGCATAACCACTATTTAACTATGTGAAACCACAAAAATATTTGCGTACTCATTAGTTTACAATTATTTCCAATACATGAGTGACCAAATTCTATAATTTAGTAATTAAATAAATAATTGTTTTTTTTGTCAAAATACTGACTCGTATAGAATTGCCCTCGAGCGTGGAATTGTAGAGTGTAAGGACACTCCACTCTACACCGACCTACATAAATGTCCAATTTCAAGTTTTGTTAGTTGTCAATCCCTAAGTAACAAAAGGGTTGTTTTAGGCAAAATAAACGCGGTGTTGGGTTTCATGACTTAAAACATCTTATTTACCCACCTTGAGTATTGCTGACACATAAATCCAACAATATATGATAGGATGAAAATATAAAACCTAAAAGATACATTAAGATATAAGCAATTCTAATTATCCAACACATTAGGGAAGAATAAATAGAAAATTTAAAAAAATCTAGTGCGAGACGGATTTCCGCATGTAGGCTCCTATACCATTACGAATTAAACTCTCAGTATTTGTTGTATTAGAGCGTCTTTAACAAGATATTTTATTCTGTTTTTGTGGTTCCATACCTCTTAGGGAAAAAAGAAACCCTTATAAGATCAATTTGTTGTCCGCCCGTCCGTCCGTCTACCTATATGTCAAGAACCTTTATCTCAGGAGCGCTTCAGTTCAAATTCAAGCCATATACTCAGGTGTGGGGCCCCTTGATTTCCTAAAAGAATCTTATTTCTACATTTACTTAAAAAAAGATTTGGCCGTTTATATTACAAAAAATGCCAATCGACACTACAAAGGGAATCGATGATAAATTAATAACGTATTATCGGTTGACCTAGAATTATGAAATTTAACAGCAATCTATAGGTAGTACTAGTTTAGGAAAAAACAATACACTTGCGATTAAATTCTAAACACAATAGCCTTAAAAATGGGCCAAAATTTTGTATTAAAGTCGCTAGTTCATGTAAGATATCAGATGAAACGGCTTGGTGTGCATATTATTATGTATAGTTTATTTATTTTTATGACTATTTTTTGTACGGAACATTCGGTGGATGAACCTAACTCCTGCTTGTCCGGCCTTAGAGATCATCTACTTAACTATCACGATCTACGGGATACAGCCTGGTGACAGTTGGACTGACAGACAGAGTCGTGTAATAGGGATTTTTCCTATAAATATGGGCCCCTAAAAGCCTAAAAGAAAGACCTCCAAATACTATAAATACTTTATCAAAGCACATGTTAGGTGTCCTCCCGAATTCATGTAATTTTACTGAAGACACGACAGTTATCGCTTTGTAAACAGTATTCACTGTTTACGTTTCTTTTACGATTGGCACTTTTATTATCGTTCAATGTTTTTATACTACTGTAAATGGAAGTCTGAATTTAGTTTGGTTTATTTGTTTCACTATTTTAGATTCCGCATATCTTCTGGGAACGGATGGCCTGGTAAAAGACACCTAGTAAAAGAAATTTCACTGTTTTCGTCGTGTACTAGGATAGCCAGGAGAAATCTTGTGTTCAGATACTCCATTCTCCACTCTGTACTCTATTTTTAGATACTGTGCACAAATAGAATTACCCAATACAATTTCAAAGATAATGAAGAAAAGCAAAATGGAATTATGTCCCAAATATCGATAATCCTGCTATCAGGATCTGACAAAAAAACACACCGCGTTAAATGGTGAGTTATCCCAATATATAATTCAGTTGTCAACACTCGTTCCGTTCTCACGGTAGCCAATGATTCTATACAAAACATTGATATCGTTGCAACAGTGGAGTTTATTTAAATAAATAAATAAACGGAACGCAACGCTGGCTACGGATTATCCGTACACTGTGGTCCGATGTGCATTCCGATTGAAATAATAATATCTGTTTATTTGATGTATGTATGTATGTATATGTATGAGCGTTTGGTGTTGGAATGTTTTTGTTTTGGACTAGCGATTATATGGCTTTTTTGTTCATAACGTATTCTGTTTATAGTAGAGTTACGGGAGCTTATTGTTAAGACACTCCGTTACCCAATTTTAGCTTAGTTTCGAGACATTGGCGAAATTCAATATCACAATTTATCTTGCTACCAGAACGACGAAATAAAAGTAATTCATTTCGCTCAATGGAAATCGACCTCATCGTTTTTCAAGACGAATGTGCTGTTTCTCCACCACGACCTTAACATATGAAACTAGGATTTAAAGAGTACGTTTGCTGAGAAAACATCCACTTCAGATTACTCGTTTAGTACCAAACATAGAATCTTCTTTTTATATGAAATAGTCTCTTTCGATTTATTACATACTCTTATCTATGTAAATTAAACTCCTATATTACTTAATTACTCACATACAACTCACAGATGAAACTACTCAGCATAGAAAGCTGAAATTTGACATATAAGTTCCTTGGGAACTATAGAGCAGCACTAAACTAGAGTAAAACCTAAAATCCCAACGGAACCGGAAAACAGAAACGGAATTATACATTTTTCGTAACAATGTTCGCGTAAACGAAGTCACATTATTTTATAGGTAAATAAAAGCCAAATATTAAACTGACCTACACTACATATGTTCCTGCTACCAAAATTTTGACCAGCTTATCTTAGTCGAAAAAGAACGTCTTGTGACATAACTACGGAAAACGTGTCATACTAGAGGAAGTATTATATTCAAGGAAAATGCCATTTGAAAATTCTGAGCGTGTTTTGGGCTTTTAAACTCGTTTCGTCCTATACAATGTCTTGGCAAAGTTTCAGCTTTCATAAAGGGATCGGAAGGGCGATGTTGGGTTATTTAGAAATATTTTTTTGTCGACTCCCCAGTAGCACAAATGCGATATGATTAATTGTGACGATTTCGAGTTGAAATAATAATCTGATGAATATTTATACAATACGTTATCATTAGTACTAAAGTAATGTAATGTTATTTCTTTATTTAAAATTTGATAATTGTAATTCAATTTAATTAAGCATAATGTAGATACTGTAAATTTATTGTCATGTTCAACTTTACTATCGCGTTTATTTTTATTTAATAATTTACTAAGAAAAGAACAAAAATACCATTCAATCTTGGACACACACCCAAAATAAAACAAACTAATACGCCAGACGCTTTCTCATTATATCAGTTACAAAGAAAAACAAGGACATGTAACAAAGATCTTAATTCCTTAATCCGGTAAGAAGGCTTGCAAGGTGGACGTGAGGTGAGACGTGCTTTGACTCAACATTGTAGTTTGTAGGGCCATTAGCAACTGCGTTTATTAAGAGGGCTACGTACTTTTGTGTATTTATTTTGTTATGTTTTTCTTTAGCTTTACGCCGTATCCTGCGAATAGCAGGGTAAGTAAAGGGTACCTGGGAACATATTGTTAAGACACACCATTTCCCATTTTCCTTAATTTCTGCAAGACAATACGTGCTGGATTGCGAAGTTCAACGCTGCGCGTTGTTCCGTACCAGAGTCGGGAAATAAAAGTGTGGGAATTGATCCAAAAATGTCACTTCAACAGTTGGTCTCTGGGCCGCAGTGCCAAAACGACCTCAAAATTTTACCTTAGGTTGCATTTTCATAATTCTGAAAGTTAAAAAATAATTGGTTCATGCTAATCTCAGAAACGGTTAACCGATTTAGGTGCACTTTTGTATTTTAGTAAACTTCCCTTAACGGTGTAGTATTTGTTTTATTTTAATCGATTTATAAATAAAAAAAGTTAAAATCAGATAAAACCATATTCACGCTATATCTCGCCTATTGCTATAGGCGGGTGGTCAGAGGGAACCTAGTGTTAAGGCACTTTCCATCGAAGTTTGAGGCATGGCGTGTTGAGTGGCTGCATTGATGCCAGAGGGAAGAAATGAAAATATATTATAATTTATTCCTCCGAGTGTTATTATAGTCATTTTTTGGTTAATAAATTTAAAAAATTTAGCCATATTTGATAGTATATCGATATAAATAACAAAGAGGCGCGGGTTCAAATCTCGGTACTTTAAAATTTTTATATGTTTTCTAAAAAGTATTTTTCTTTCCTAAGTGTGAAATAACATTTTAAAAATGTAAAAACAAGAAGATAAGTGATTATTTCATTAATATTTTTGTCACTACACTCAACACAACGCCACCTACATATGTACGTATTATTGTTATTAAACAAGACCTCAATCCAAGAACATGTACATGCCACTAACATGTGCATGCCATTAACAGTCCAGTCTATTTACATTTATATCGCTTACTTAGAAGCTAATCTAATTCGTAATCACCTAAGCTTAACGCGTGTTTGGTAACTCAATTGTACGCCTAATTCTAGTGATATAATTAAATTTGCAAAAGGTGATGTAGCTGGCTGTGTGTAGAAAGAATATTATTAGTGAAGAAAGTAAGATGCAGCGTTGAGTTCCGCTACTTTAAAGATACTGTTTATGGGCGGTGCATAAGAAGTAATAAGTCACAAATCCTGGATTCCATTCGCTTATTAGGCTAACCGGGATACAGTATGCAGCTTAAATATTGATTTGTAAAATATAGAACGGAGTGTCTTAACTCTCTAATCTTAATAGATGCGACCATAACGTGGGTTTGTATAATATCTAATAGTATCGAGACGCTCTTAAAAAAATCGAATTGTTCATGATGGTCGTGGGTTTTGGATTTTGGATCTGATTACGTTATTTTCTATACGTAGAGATATTTATCGTCGATTAGCGAAACTCAACACCGTGATTTCTATTTCTATATTGAATATACAAAAGTAATATTAAACAACGGACAGACAGACATTCACATTATTAAAACGGATTTGCAGATGCACCGGCGAGTATCGAACGTTGTAATTTATGGTAAACAGCTAAAGGTGTAGCCTTAATCACACGATAACCAAAATGCAATAAGGGCTTTAAATAACGATTTATATAGGGCTTAAATTTCAATGATCACCATATTAGGAGCTAATGTGAATCCGTTCGTCCGTGAAACATAGAGTTAATAAACAATAATTTAATGCAATTGCTAGAGGTATTCAGAAAATTTTACATAAATATTGATTATATACGAGGAGAGTCGTGACGCGGGGGCACAAGCGTGTGTTCGATTCCCACTCGAGGAAAAAAAAAATAATATTTTCACTTCTTCGCTCTGGTATCGAAATAAAGCACAGTGTTAAGTTCTGCCTCTATTCTGCCTGTATTGTACATGTATTTTCGTTAATTGAATAATTATAATTGATTATTATTAGAAACGTACTTATTATTACATGAAAAATTATATTTTAGTATCTATATTTCATACAATAAAACTATAAAGTTTGTTTGAATGAGCTTATTTTAAGAACTATAGGCCAAGTTCTAAAATGTTTAATCAAAACATTAACAAACTAGCGTTTTATTAGAAATTCATATAACAAAATGTGAACCAATTATGATTAACTGCACCATAATTGGCTTTCGCTAATGAATATTATTGAAGCTAGAATTTTATTTTTACGATTGTTACACATTTTAGATGAAAATATTTAATCAGATTAAAAAAAAATCGACCATAACGAAGACATGGAAATAAAAATATAAGTACATATTTCGTCTCCTCGAGTGGGGAGCGAGCCCACAACCATTCGGACAGTTCTACCACTCAACACACTTTGTGCCGCTGCGTCACGTCTGGCCGCAATTTAATCAGATTTATCACACATACTTAGTATTACACATTTTTGGAAACCCGAGATTTGAGTCTACCCGTGGCCACGAACTACTGATAAGTTTTCGAAACTTCGGGTCGAAAATGTATAATACTAAATATACGATATACTAAATATTCGATTAATCGCGGTTGTATAGTTTCATTTAAAATTGTTGATTCTAATAACATAGTTATTATCAAAATCAGCTTCACGCTGCATGCATTTTCTGCCGAGTTCTGGAGGTATTGGGTGTTGAGTGGTAGAACTCAACGCCGCGCTTAGCCTCTACACTAGAGCGACGAAATGGAAATATAAATTGAAGTAAATATTTATATTTCCATTTCTTTGCTCTGTCATTCTATTTACGTAAATATCGTATTTTAATGAAATGTGAGGAGAGTAATAATTTTTTTAATTCAATTTGCCACCTATTGAATGAAAAACAAAATTATTCGTTTTTTGTTCAGGCTTCACTTTCATTACTGCTTTGCAAATTGTTAGGTTACAGAAAAATATCAGTAGAGACAGACAGCGCTACTGTAAACTACCACCGACTCAATTTAGATACTGTGTATTGAGTGGTTGAATTTCAAGCTTCAGCTTCAGGTTTTCGATTTCAGCCATATATGTATGTTAAGTCCGATTTAACTCATATTGTATTTTTTGCATTTGTGCCTTGAATAAAGCAATGCAAGCAGAAAAAACTAGTGTTAAGAAACTCCACTTTCCGCCCTATTACGAGATAATGTGTATTGAGTTCAACACCGTTCTTTATCTATCAAAATGGGGATCGAACCTGCAACCATCACGTTTATAGTGTCGTGTTTCCAATGTCCTACCCTGACGTCTTATATATTTTCTTGTAAGCTATTTATTTCTTTCTAATATAGAAAAAATAAATTTGGAGATAAAAGTGCCTATTATCATAAAAAATAAATTTGAAGATAAAAGTGCCTATTATACAGTAACATAGCAAAATTCGATAACGTAATTCTAGTACGGAAAAAAACATGATCCCAGAAAAAACTGGGGAACATAATAAAAAGATTACTGAAATTATCGTAAAATTATGTAAAGTTCAAAAAGAATTATTCAAAATAAAGCCAACCATTGTTCAAAAGTACTCTAAATTCTCACGTTAATGCATAAAACATTTTCACGCGAAACCGAAAGAGTTGAAAAGTTATCGTTTTAAGTGAATTTTAATTCTTAGAAAACTCCGCGGACACGACAAAAGACAATTTAACTCGGCCAAAGAAAAGAATGTTTCGACTTTGATACAAAAAGACAGCCTAAGAGAGCTGACGCTAAGTGAATAACTGAATAGTTAAACTCTCATAATATTTACATAAACCGTACATTAATCGTTTGCCACAAGTTAAAAAAGTCAGCGATAAGGGGCATGAAGTTTAAATATTTTTAGGATATTTGTGATCAATAGAAAGTGAGGCCAATTGTGGTGCAGGTGCACAAGCATATGACTATAAATACGACATATTGTGGGTTCGATTCTAATTTGAGGTTATTAAATATTTAATATTTGTTATACAATTCAATGCTTACGTCTTAATGCGAACAGAGCGTCTAACCAACAAGTGCCCAGGATTCCCTCCCTCTGCACATTTTCTGTATGCGGAATATAGAATAGAAGCTAAATATAGAAACTAAGATGTACGTTACGCTCTAAAATTATATTTTGCTTATGATTCTGTTATTACTACTGTATGCTTACTTAATGTATAGAAACAAATTATATTATATTACATTCAAACAACTATGCAGACGTTCAACTTTGAGTAAATAAATAAATAAATCATATTTAAATAAATATATACACATTTTTATGTTTTCATTTTCTGTAAAATAAAAATACGGTCAATATAAAATATCATCTGAGTGCCACAATTGGCAAGCCAACATAATGAAGACTTACAATATATGTTCCTATCCACTCCACTATACATCTTGCATCATTTCCTAAAATAGAATAAAAATGGGGATATTTTCAATATATAAAATTAAATATAAAGGTAAATATTTAAACGCTTACACTTATAAATAAAGCCCAAGCGTCCACGCGGCTGTACGGAACGTATGGCCCGTGGTAAATGAACCAAAAAAATCACATTGATCGAATACTCCCTTTAATGTAATATGAAATGGGGAGTATTTGATTGCATGACTGTGAGAATTTATATTACGGTCTAAACGCAACATTACACAGATGTGTATATGATTGTTGTAATGTTGTTTAGAATTGTTGTTTTCTTTTCTTTTTGTATGAAGATTATTATTGCAATAATGATATTATGTTATACTTTATATTTTCGTAGGAAAACACTAATATAACAAAATAATAACTCAATTAATCGTTAAATAGTAGGCTATTGCTACACAACAGGGTAGACAGAAGGAATTTAGTGTTAAAAGATTCTGTTTGCTACTTCCCGCTTAATTTTCATGACATATGCGGTATAGTATAGGCGAACAAGAGGCAGGCGTCAATGTTGAGATGAATTTACGACGGATGGAAAACAAGAATAAATATAATCATCACCCCAGAGTTGGGATCGAATAAGGGAACCCAAAACCTTATTATATTATTAAGAAGTGAATAACAGCTTACAGACGAACATGATTCTTGAAATCTTGTTCAATAAGGTTAATAAACATGCTTCTCTAAAATGGGAGAATTGTAGAAAATAAAAATGACAATACCAAGACACAACAAATGTAAAAGAAGAAAATTATTAAAAGTCACTGAACCCATTTTTATTTACACACATTGAAAGCACAGAAAAGATAAATAAGCACGTTTCCCAAATTCAACAATACTAAAACAAAAATCTTAACAAAAATGTTTACTTTTATTTTCATTTATATATTGTAGTGTCTCACATGCAAACTACTTTGCATGCAACTAACTCCGTTCAAATACAATATAGCTACTAACTAGATTATTTACTAACGATATTTGCAACGATAAAGCCGTCCCACTTGATGCCTCTTGCCAAAATATAAATATAGTAAATTTATGCTTACTCACGAAACTTTAGCGTATACAAATTTTTAGACGCGCGAAATAAGCTTTCGCTGAATACATGAATTGATTTGTATAGCATTAAGCGAATAAAACATTTATGTGTATCAGAAAGCTTTGGAACACACGGGCTTAAAGATATTCTCTTTTTTTTTATTCTTCACGCGATATACCCGTACCTTGTACGAGTATCTGTTAAAAAGGTGGTTGAGTTTCATTTTTCTCTGTTGAAGCCGGTGATGGCGCAGTGGCACAAGCATGTGACTGAACGCGACAGGTCGTGAGTTGAATTCCCAACTGAAGTAGATAATGTTTTCATTTCCTCGCTATTCTAACGGAGTGTGGTAATACTGTGATATCAAGTTCCCTCTGCCTACCCTGCTTATTATTAATAATTATATTTAGATAATTGAAATAAATAATAATATTTAAAGAAAAAGCAGTCTTAAGTGAAATTCATATGAAACATGTTGTTTATTTCATTGTATTATTGGAAACTAAACGTATAGAGAGAATAATATCTCTTAAATGCGATGAAGATTAGTCCTTCTACCGCATATTTTAATTATAAAAGTTTTCATACTTAGTGCAAACTATAAGCTAGGCAAGACTTAGTCTAGAATTAGTCATAAAAGGCCATACTTAAAACTATTCTTCATATACACACACAATTCAAGATCAGGACCAGCAATAGCTTTTATAATAAAATCACCAAACCTCGCGACGGTCGTCCTAAATAATGAAATTTAATTAATCTAAACTTTGGTAGCAAAGCGTTTCAAATTTTAAGATGGCTGATAGTCCCGGGAGAGTGACAAGCCGAGTCATTATGGAGGGTACAGGTAGAAATTATTAATGTTTTCACTTAAATCTTAATACAGCTTAGTTTGTAAGAGCCCTCTACTACAACAATAATATATTATTGTACTTAGTATTTCGGACAATTTTTATAATGTACATGTAGTATATTCCAGGCCAGTCGTGGCGCAGGGGCACAAAGTGTGACTGGAAATACGACTGATTGTGGGTCCGATCCCCACTTCCTCGAGGAAATAAAATATTTACTTACAATTATATTTTCATTTCTTCGCTCTGATGTCGAGGTTAAGTACAAAAGTGGAGAACGGTGTGTCTTAACACTAGGTTCCCTCTGCCGACCCTGTTGTGTGCGAGATACAGCGTGAAGCTGATTTAATTTTTTTTTTTATATCTTATATATTGTTTATCTATACTATACAAATTAATAAAATTTAAATGCTTGTCTGTGATTTTAAAATAACCATGATTTTTCAAGTTCATATAGTTATTTAAACAATAATAAATATAAAAAAGCAATCTCAAATTTTTTGTCTGTCTATCTTTCTGAACCTATTTTATGAACCGATTGTATTAGTTATGAAGCAACAGGCTTATTATCCCGGAATTGTCAGTAACTATTATTCCTACATCACATAAATCGATTCAATGTAACTCACTGTATTTGAGACCAGGGCTACCTCGGGTTTTTAGATTTTTCCATTTGACCACAGTGGTGAAACCGCATATTTCAATATCTTTTATATTTATAATAAAGGCATTCAAAACCGTTATATGTTATTCTAATTAATTTATACTTCTAAAAGAACTATTGTTATATTTGTTCTTTGTGTATATATAATTTGTGCTTGTTCGTTTGAGACGAAAGGAAAAATTGAAAAGCCAACTGAACATCGTCGTTGTGGTCGTTTTTCAACATACTCGGTATTTTATTTGTTTCGTAATTCTATTATCCATGTCGATTTCGCCTGCGGCCCTCATCTTGTGATGTAAGTATGAAAAATTCCATATAGTTATTATTTAAGAATAGAAAATACTAAACTCAATTATGTAAGGCCATCGTGGCGTGTTGGCCAAGTTTGATAAGTGATGGTTGTGGGTTCGATTTTGTTTGGGGGAAATTTTATATTTAAATAATTTTCTTTTCATCGCTTCTTTTAAACAAAATGCAATGTTAGCTTCACGCTTATACTGGATTCAGCACAAAAAATAGAGGATATTTAATAAAAGATAATTTTGCCCCACATGCCGCTTAATTTTCTAATTGAGTTAGAATTGAACTCACAATCCTCGCACTTACAGTCAGTAGCGTGTCGTTGCGCCAAGACGGATGACTACTTTTGGTTTTGTTTTCTGATATTGGTTCGAAATTGGTTGTTAAAATGTGGAAAAAACTTAATAACTACGTAAGTGCTAGCAACTACTGGAACTGTTACTAGCGAATATAATAAATTATAATAAAATTATATGTTTAAATTGTATGTGACTTTAATTATCGTATATTATACCGAGGTATTAATGAATTTTCATATAAATATTTCTAACCTAGTCGGATCTGAATCCCCTCTTGGACACCATCCAAGCGCTCTAACCAATTAAGCTATACGTTATCATCCAGCTACAATGAAATTTTTATACGATTGTTACAACTTCTGTTAGCCATAGAGAGTATAATTGGACATAGAGTTTGGACAAAATCCAGCTATCTTCTTAAAAAAAAAAACTATATTTCAATACAATAGCGTTGAGTTCCGCCACTCAATATGCATTATTTCGAAAATTAGACGACACGTGACAAGAAACGGAGTGTATTAACACTACATCTCCCTCTTTTTTTAAACGGGATACAACTGGAAGCGACTTCATTAATAAAAAGAAAACCTTGTTACTAATTCGCCTAATAAAGTTTATGAAATAAATAAAGAAATCCATCCGTAGGTAAGAGTTTGTTTTAAAAATGAAAACGACACGCCGCCGGCTTTGCTTAATGTCATGTTCTGGTCTTAATGCGCCACATATTTCACTTTTCTCTCAGTGAACTATTTTGCAAAAAACAAGCTGTACGCTCTTCTTTGGATGAAATGTATATAATTTTATTATATTCTTAGAATAAATGTTCTAGTTACATAAAAATAATTTAATTTACAACATCATTTTAATAATTTTAAAGTATTGTTCCACACTAAGGATACGAAAACGTTTTTAGGAAACGTAGTAAAATTTTAAATTATCGATATTCAAATCAGCGCCTTTTGAAATATACAATAGGGAATATTTAATTATTTTAATATACTTTTTTAGTTTTACGCTTTGTACCGCATGTATTAGAATACGCAGAGGAAATTTAGTATTAAGACACTACGTTTCCCACTCTCCGCGTAAATTTTAAGACATTGCGTGTTGAGTGGCAGATTTTGAACGAAAGCGGATGGAAGTTATTCATCCTCCAAGCTATCGTTTCACATCATCGGTTTCGAGTGTGATACATTTTTCTTACCTTCACGTTGTATTTTGCATATATCTGGATAGTCGGAGGTAATCTAGAGTTAAGACACTCCGTTTCCATCTCCCGATGAATTCTTTAGCCATTGCGTATTGAGTGACGGAACTCCACGCCGCGCTTTCACTTGTAATCAGATCGGGAAAAACACTCCGTTTCCACACACAAGCTCGTGCCACTGCGCCATTTACGACGACCTATTATACCTACACGTATATAATATAAACCACCTAACTTTGTATATATATTGCTTAGCGTCTAGATCAGCTTAGTGCAGATAAAGTTTCTTTAATTAACACGTTTGCCAGACACCTGTAGTGACTTCGAATTGAAATTCACTTTGTTCGCGCCTTAGTACTTCCGCTCTGTCTGTACTATATATAATTAAGCAAGTTGCTTCCCGTCAAATAACTTAGCGTTAGTCGTATTTCATTTCAATTTATGAAAAATTTTCAATTTAAAAAATAAATTGAGAATTTTACACTTTATCCTGTTTATATAAACGAGAAGGCAGAGGAAATCTGGTGTCAAAAACTCCGTTCTCCACGCATTGTTCATTTTGAAGATTGCGTGTTGAGTGGTGATACGCCACGCGGCGCTATGTATTGTCACCAAAGCGAAAATGAATGTTGATCATTTCTCTATGTGAGAATTGAACCCATAACCGTCGCGTTTATAGTTAGATAATAAAGCTTTTTTTAAAATTACTTGTAATAGTAATTGAATGTGGACCCTAAAAGAGAAAATTAAAAATTAATTTAGCCAAAGGGCCTAACCTAGTGTTAAGGCACTGACGGCGCTGAAATTAACAACAGCTTCCATGTCTTTCCATGTACTTTTTATTACTTTCACGAAACATACAGAATACTACTTTTGGCTCTTTTACAAATAGCTGTTTACATGAGTGGTGTAACTCTCTGTCAACACGGACTAGAGAAACACGTTCTCGGAGCGGATAGTTCGATGAATTCGAGAATGAACTTCACATTTTTTATTATATAGTAGGCTCAATCAGTAATGTTAAGATAATCATGATTTGATTTGCGAGAGTAGAGAAGGGAATGTTTCCCCTAGTGAGAATCGAACCCGAAACCCTGAAGTTTTAGTCAAACGCGGTACCATTAAGCAATGATGGCGTCTATAATTTATTATCTTCAATATTCTAATAATATTGATCCATATATTTTTGCAAGTAGCAGTAATAAGTTTCGAAATTGCACTTATCTACTATCTGTGAATTTCTTTTTTGTGTACAAAGTAGTAAAACATAAACTTCATTTTGCTTGTCTTTTTTAATAACACGCTGTATCCCGCATATGACAGGAAAAATGGGACCTAGTATTATTATTATCCCCATACACTGCCCAGTTTCCAAGACTGCGACTGTCAGAATCGCGTGTTGTGTGGCAGAAACTAACACCGCGCGTTTAATTGTTACCAAAGCAAAATAATAAAAGTAATTCATAACTCAACATGAACTTAGCTATTTTTATTGTACAATACGATATTTTTATAACTCCAAACGTGTGAATTACATTTGAAAATATTACAAAATTATACCGTTGCTATAATATAAATACATTAAAAGTCATGAAAGAAGAAAGTCCATAAGTAACTGTTACACACCTTAAGTAAAATCCAGTACAGTAAAATAAAAAAGGGGTAAAAAATAATTACTTTTCTTTGAAATTAAAAAACATTAGGCGAAGCGTGTGTTACGTCCATAGCTTGATGAAATTTGCATTCATTAGGGGAGTGGACCCGCGTGAGGAAAATGTCAACCGGTTTTTCTTAAGAGCCATCGTAATAATGAACGAAGGGTTGTATATTTCAAAACTTGTGTGAAATCCTGTGGGAATATAATTATAATATTACTAATGTCGTTCTGTTGTATTTTGAGTGAACTCATTTGAGAGGCCGTCGTAGCACAGTGGCACAGCGTCTGATAGTAAGCACGATTATTGTGGCTTCGATTCTCATTCGATGATATGATTTTTTTTTGCTTTCGTCGTGTTAGTAACAAGACATAGGTCTGTGTTGATTCAGTCACACGCAGTCTCAAAAATTGCGTTACGTGGGGAACGGAGTATCTAACACTAGGTTTCTTCTATCTACTTTGCTATAGGCTACTATACTCATATAGACAAACACAATTTGTATACTTTCTGTATTTAAATCAGCTTAAAATATATCTTCAGTGGTTTTTAGTATATCATACGTATGTCCTAAGATAACCTTAAAAATCCAAACCCACTTTATTTAACTTACTAACTTTAAATCAACAAAACAAAATCCCAGCAATCAATCACGACTAAAAAAATATTCAAAAACTTCCACACCGTAGTTTTCAAAGTGTAAGGCAAATTTGTGAAGTTTAATTCAGAACTATGACAGAAACTCAAACGGGGCCCCTAACCCCCTTAATAATGAAGTTAGCAAGTCGACGTCCAAGATGTCGCCACGGATGGCGAATAATCCAGTATTGTCCCATCTGAATATCTAGACCTGGCCGACAAAATTAACATACAATTTACAATTGGGTCTTAAAGAAGAATGATTTGTACTACAGTTCCACTCGAGTAATTAATTGTATTATGAGAGTTACTTTAGATTTTTCTTTTGATTAAATACTGAAAAATATGATGTTTTTTTTAGCTTCACGTACGCTAGAGTGTGTTAGCACTATGTTCCTGCTTAAACGCACATACGAGTACAAGGGTTAGCAGCAATCTAGTACTGACACCCTATATTCCACAAAATTTTCGAGCTATTGCATGTTAAGTGGTGGAACTCAACGCCACATTTGTCTTCATAGATATATCATACTTGTATTGTTTGTATATTGCTAAAATCGTAAAGGATCGATGTCTATAGATGGAAGATATACAAAAAAAAATATTGATGGCCTTTATGTGATATAACCCAATAAAATGATTTTTAAAGTTTTAGTGCTTGCTTGTCTGTATGTACATATTCAAATGCAGTTTATGTATAACAGATTCAAATGCCGTTTTCACTATTCTAACTCAGAAAGCTTTCCTTAACAATTAGTGTTTGTTTTATTTCATTATTATATCAATAAATGTATACGACAATACAAAATAACAAAATAGATGTTTTAATAAATTGGCTAGAACGTTAGCTTTTGTATGGAAATGTATGGATATTATAGCGGTCAGCGGGCGATCTTTAATTTATTAAAGATCGAACTAGTATCTAAATTTAATTTTGTTCATCATATATATACTAGCCTAGACGTCGGAGAGATAATAACAACTGAACTTCAAAATAGCCAATCGATAATTTATTTTCTATAGTCGTATTTCAAGCGATATGACAAATAAACTGAAAGTTCAGCTTTCTTATAAATATCACACCTCACTTTATAAATTATGCTTATTTTTTATACTTGTTACCAGAATTATCTATACTAACTATGATTTTCCAATAAAAAAAAACAACAAAAAGTCTAAGATAAAAAATAAAAATAATTAAAAATAAATTATTAATTGTAAAATCCTTTTTAAAGACAAGCTTTTACTCAAAAAGTAAATTGTACTAAAATAGAAATGATAATGTCATGAAATTGCAAGATCTTGTAGTGAATAAATAAAAAGACAAAAACTCCCTTGGAAAATTTAATTGATTGAAAAATAAGTTAAACAAGTTAAGTAAACAAAAAAGTAAGGTAAAATAACGTATACATGAGTATATAGTAATGAAAAAATCTTATAAACAAGTTACTCTCCTTTGTACAGTCGTCAATTTAAAATTTATTTCTCGGTTCTCCAGTAATGCCTCACAATTGAACACGTAATTTTATTAAAATTAGCTAAAAGCGGAGAACATAATATTTTAACATTAAACCCCAATTATTTAAAATATGCAAGAGAAACCAACCAAGAGTTACGCAAGAGAAACCTAACAACACCATAAACGAAACCCAGCTGCTATCAGTATAAGAATTTATTGCATTTCCAAATAAATTTTAATATCTATTTCGCATCGCACAAAGACCTTTTAGATGGCGACGGAAATTGCTGCATTCATATTTTACCGATAAAAATTTCGCTTTACAAGGCTCGCCGTTCAATGGGGGACATCGTTTCAGTGAGTACAAAAAGTGCGATGGATGGCCATTCGTCTCGTTCGGGTATTTCATTTGTTGGCTGTGCCACCGCTCAAGTCACGCTTTGTGTCGTATCCAAAAGAAATAAACATAATGGATGGGATTTATTGCAGTAATTGGATATAATTTGGAATATAAATATGATATTAGGGGCCGGTCGTGGCGCAGTGGCACAAAGTGTGACTGTAAACCGACTGGTTGTGGGTTCGATCCCCACTCGAGGAGATGAAATATTTACTTAAATTTATATTTCCATTTCTTCGCTCTGGTGTCGAGGTGAAGCGCGGCGTTGAGTTCTGCCACTTAACACGCAATGCCTCCGTAATTCGGCAGAAAGTGGGGAACGAAGTGTCTTTCACTACGTTCCCTCTGCCTACCCTGCAGTGTGCGGGATACAGCGTGAAGCTGATCAAATATGATATCGATATTAGGTTAGGTGACCTTGGTGAATTTAGTGATCAATAGAAAGAATAGAGAATCATTTTTGAGTATATAAATTTATACTTTTCCATTAATTTACTTAACCAAGTAAATATATATTAAGCAACAATAATATATTGTCAGTATGGAATTTAACTATTATTGAACGTTATTATAACATAACACAAGCGTACGCAGCGACACAAGCGAAACGCGATAGGTTGTGGTTTCAATTTCGACTCATTTCTTCGCTCAGGTGTAGAGTGGCGTTGAGCTCCGCCACTTAAAGCGCAGTGCCTCCAGAATTTGGCGGAGAGTGAGGAGCGGGGTCTCTTACCATTAGGCTCCGTCTGCCTATCCTGCTATACGCGGGATACAGTGTGAAGCTAAAAAAAAAAAGAAAATAAAACAATATATGTAGTATTGAATTTAACTATTATTGAACGTAACTAAACCATAACATGCTATTAGCTAATCTACTTACTGTTTTTGCTCTTAATAGTTAATTGCTTGCTTAAGAAATCGTAAATGGATTCCCTATAGAATTTACCCTCCCTTATAAAATTTAATTATGATTATACTTTCATTCAATAAACCTGTAAAGATAATATGATGATACAGGACTCAATCGTGGATCAGGTTGGAATTGAATTGTGTTTGCATGGCTGAACGCATTAGTTGTTGGTTGAAATCCCATTCGGGGGACAAAATTTGATATTGGGGTCTACAGCCTACTGTGCCGAAAGATTTTATTGTTAAAAAATTGACAGCGAAGTGTCATATCATTAAATTCAGAAAAAAGATTAATTACATATATGAATGTGAGTGTGGAGGTAAGTCTATGTAAGTAACCAATTGTCTTTAATGTCGTTATCAGTGACAAGCATTGCATCTGTTTATAAATTCGTTAATTGTAATTTTTAGTTGTTTCTATATTTTTTTTGGTCACAGGCCATGTGACCGTATGAGCGCGGCAGTGTGTGGCATCGATACCCACTCTAGGAAATGAAATATTTAATATTTTCATATCCGCTCCGCTCTGGTAACAAGGCAAACGAGACATTGAGTTCCGTCTATGCCTCCAGAATTCGACGTAAAGTGGAAGTGTCTTAAAATGAACTTAACCTTACCTTAACACTAGGTTCCCAGGATATGTGTGGGATACAGCGTGCAGCGTGTAAAAAAAATCTTGAATTCTATATGCATGATATTATGAAGACAAACAAATATTAAATATAAAACATTACGATTATACGGTTATACGGTGATTAAATCACAAAACTCTTCCGAGCTACGCCGTTGGTTCAATAAATCCATCAAATGCATTTGCGTTATTTGTCAAAGTTTTAACGTCGTGTTGTTTTACTCGTATTTCTATTAGAACTGACAGAGCTTTCAGCGAGTTTTATTTTGTACTTGTAAAGCTCGTTCTACAACTTTTAATAAAGTTACATATTATGGTACAAATGATTTTGTATATATATATGTACACAACCAACGAAGGCTCGATGTTACTTTGTACTGCATAATAAACTTAATATCTTATTAACTTAATACTCCTTTTAATATCAGAAAATTATCATTAATTTTATTATATAATGATTATTTTTTTTCAGCTTCACGCTATATGTCGCTTGTAGCCGGGTAGGCAGAGTGTGCGTGTTGAGTGGCGAAACTCAACGCCGCGCTTTGCCTTGACACCAGAGGGAAAAAATTAAAATATTAAATATTTCATTCACTTGAGTGGCAATCGAACCCACAATCTATCGCGCCTACAGTCACACGCTTATGCCCCTGTGCCACGACTGGCCTCTACCATTATATTGGGTTTGTATAAATCGTTTTAAGGGACCAGCAAAGAAAAAAATATATTTAACCTTAACTTCTTTCAGATTGATTTGCTCTTAAGTTACAAGAAAGTAAATAGCGTAATAAGATATATAACACTTACAATATTTATCATTACTTCTCGTATTGGGGAACATACATGGTTATTTTAGTTTTTTATACTTTTATGAGAGCCTACCTACCTTTGAGAGATTTGATTTTAGAAGGACTTGACCAAAATGTGTCTTAAGCGGGAAAGCGTATTAAGGAGAAAACCTCTTTTAGTGTTAGATTCCCATATCCAAAAAGATCTTTATAGATTGAATTTCATATTAAACTAAAATCTCAGGGCCAAAATTTCAGCTTAGATAAAATGACGTAGGCCTGGGGCCCCTGATATCTTAGGCAATATGCTAATGTGACATTGTCATCAATCAAAGAACATACAGGAAATACCACAATTTCTTTCTTCTCGTTTAACACAACGTCAAAAACATTATTTTTGAAATTCCCTCCTTGAAACAATTTTGTATGGCTTTAGGCTTTATTGTTCACCATACGGCTGCTGTATGCGCTACATTTATTATTTAAACGTGGTGTGTGGCATATCAAACCGGATGATAATATATTGAGCGTTGAGAAATGTTTCAAGTTATAGAGACTTATGTAAAGTGACTATCTTTTGTATGCAATTCATTTTAATTTTTTCCCAAATTTCCATAAAATTCTTCAAGTCTTAGTAACCAAAGTACACTAAATAATTATTATCATATCCTCATCATAAGGTAACACAATTTCAAAAGGTTCAAGTTTCGACGGCATACTACAAGCAACTTGTTTGCGCTCCGTTGAGTTATGGTCCCGCTTCGTTGATTGTAATCTATTAATTCTGCTGCTGTTTATCTTCGGGATGTTTAATTGAATTGGGTCGGTGAGGCCATGTGTCATATATATGGAGATTTGTAGATAGTGCCTAGCTTGTTGTGTGCGGAATATTCATCGGATACCGATACTGGTGGAAAGATGGATGATCATATATATCATATTGTTTGATATTTCTTTTAATGTCTCTTGTGCAAATGTAGTTTCTGACCTGAGCTTCTTTCATAGGAATTTTACCCTATTTTTTATTAAAGTTTATTTAAAGTATCTGCTGAATAGTAACCAAATATTTGTCATCGACTTCTAAAATACATATGCCTTATATGTATTTTATTTCTAAAATACATATAAAACATATGTATTTTAGAAGTCGATGAGAAGCAACTTTACCATAAAAAATACTAAAACACACTTCTTTCTAAAATCTTGCCAAGTAAGTTAGAACAATATTAGCATGAAATAGGCAACTAACTAGATTTTAAGTTTCAGTCTCATTTCACTTAATCATTTTACACTACATTAAACTTTAACGATGCAGATTTCTCTCAGACATTCTAGATTTTCATAGGTTTTATACTAAAACTGTAGGCAATTCAATCCTGGAAATTCCTGTGGCGCTACTCCGCAGAGACGACCGACACGTCTGCGTCATTAATTGAAACAAAGTACGTAACTCAATTATTTCCTAACGTCGGACTTTCGTGCTAAACCTGCTGACTGAATTCACTTCATTTGACGGCAATTGTGTTACATACGGGGCGTATTTTTTTTTATCAAATGCCTTGAGATATTCATCTGATGTCTTTTTCCTTGTTATGGTCATAAATAATGGATATGAAATATTCTGTAATAACAAAACGTACGGACCATGATCTGTAGTGAAAAAATAGAATAAATATAAAAAAATAAAAAAAAGGAAAAACACTTTTCTGAGAATAATCTAAAGTAAAAAATGACCAGCCAAAATTAACCCATGAGATAAAATTGAACTTTATATTTCTACCAGAATTCCAAAACCAAGATTTAACGTCCGTTTCTCATTATATTTAAGTATTCAATTCGGCGGGGTTGAAACTTGTTAATCCACCAACAAAATCGTTCTTAGGTCTGTCAACGCAAACGCTAAGTTCGTTACCCAGCAAAAGTCACTCAGAACAATTTGAGGCCGTTGTACCAAGATTTATAACACTTCTCTCCATTATAGTCGTTATTCTTCTCAGACAGATATAATAGCTTTGTTTAATCAAAATTTTAGTGCAAGTATTTCCGTCGACAAAATGTAAATTTTTTGATGGAAGACGTATTTATAATATGTTTTGGAGTTTTTTTGGTTATTTTTTTATCGGTGAAAATATTTTTAATTTTCTGCTTTTAAAATGAGATTTTGTAGAGCAACGTAGTAGGATGTTACCGTGATAGTGATAGGTTTAATTCCGATTTGGATGAATGGTTGTTTTTATAGTCCAATGATATTCGAAGCTCCTACTCGCTACAAATGCTCAAACTTCAGCAGTAATTATTAAATTGCAAAAAATATGCTTAAAAATTCAGCAGAAAATATTGAATTGCAAAATTATACTTATAATTGTCATATTTTTTTCAAAATATATGCCAATTGAATAAAATGCAATAAACATAGTCTAGAAAATAAATTATGACATCAGAGCACGCATTATAATAGCATGAAACCTAAATCTCTAAAGGTCAAGGGTTGCGTCTATTCAATGTCACTTTATGAGTTTAAAATAAAATAGAATTTTATAATTTTTTTTTAGTTTCACTTTGTATTTTCTATAGGGTAGGCAGAGAAAATCTAGTGCTCACACACTCTGTTCCACCATTTATAATATATTTTAGGATATAGCAGTAATAAATATAAAAGCAAAATAGGAATTCCGTATTTTCCGATCAACAAATGTAGCGCCAAGATTTTAATTAACATCCCATCAGAAATTCAAAATAACTACTAACCTTGATGCAAATCGAAGCTAACAAATAAAGGTTTATTATAGAAATAGTAACACATGTAACTTTGTGTTAACAAATCAGTTATACTAAAACTTCATTAAGAAATAACCTCGTTATATATAAGCCTTTGAAGACGCTGTTGCTTATTATGCTCTTAATTCATTATTATTTTAATGAATTACAGAATTATATAAGCAATTTTAAAGATTTGTCTTATGCTTGGCGTCCAAAAAGCACCCATTTGTGGACACCCATAGTGTAGTATGGATATATGGTGTTAAGACATTATGATCTCTGCGCACCATCCAATTCTTTAGTAGCGTAAGCCAACGCCGTGCTTTGGCTGTAAGACGTGAGAAATATAATCTTTAGTTCCAAATAAGAAATTTAAATTTTACTTTTTTCTTGATTTCTCGAAACAGGCCTATAGGAAACTAGCGCGTTCGTTTAAACTCTACAAAAGATGACAATTACAATCTTCGCTTATTCATAGAGTCTGTGAGGAGATTTTGCATCCGCACCTTTATATGTAATACTAGTATCTATGGTACTTATTGTAGCTTCTAGCTTTACTTACAGGAAGTAAGTAGAAAGTATTTCTTATCTTATGAGATTTTTGAATATTTTTTATTATCACTTTGTTAATTTCACATTAAGGCTACTAAAAGAAATGATATTATAAATGGATTAACTTGAATGGATTAATTTGAATTTACTTTTGTGTTTAGTATCTTATGTTATTTTCGGCTTTTGATCTACATTTATTATTTACATCTGTATACTAAAAAAGTAATTAAAACTATATTTTCACAACTAATATAATACATCCATAAAATTATAAGCCAAAACTCTCGAAAGATGCAGCATTATGAGCTTCTCTAAATGCATTTCGTCGCACCTCTTCAAGTTCCAACTTGGATAAACTCGTTAGAACAAGAATGTTCTTGTTATATACTTTAGTAAAGTAGATGTGACTGTACCATCTTGTACAAATAATAGCATCTCCAAAAATTTCTTGTGTAATTTAGTTTTTTAATAAATATTTTATCATTTAATAATATATTTTTTTTGTTTTTATTTAAAGCTTTATTTCTCATATAAAAAAGTAGCTACACTCAGGTCCTTAATTTGCACAAAATTCGAGACATTGAGTGTTGGGTGGCGCAACTTAACGCGGCGTTCACATTTTATTACCAGAACGAGGAAATATTTTTTGTATTCTCCTTAATAGAATTATGCCTGGCATAAAGACTAAAATTTAATTTTATTGAACATTTGAGATTTGAGAAGTCTCACAGAGACAACTCACTGATATAAAATTGCATTACGCTCCCCAATTTTCTATGTATTTCAGACACATTTATAGCTAGCTAACTATAGAGCTTAACATTAAAAGTTATCTAATCAGAGACGGAAACAATAATATTTTTAAACATTTAAATTGTTTTTATTGATCATTTCTTAACTAAAATAAAATCCACGACCAAATCACTCAAAAAATAATAAATCTGAAAACTAATATAAAAACCTCATATTTAAAATGACATTTACAAAACGCTGTTGATAAGTAGGTAAAGCTCACTTAAACAAGAATTACTTAACAGAAAGCCAGCATTTTTACTATGTTAAGCTCATGTATGTAATTGTAACAAACATATTATAATAACTTACTACGATTTCAAATGGAAAACGGTGATTTCAAATGAATTAATATTCATATTTCATTTTATACCTTATTTATAAAGGAATTAGGGTTATTTACATTGAATCAGAGCTGTATACAATAACAACGTGCTTAATTTGATTCGCACTAAGCTTTTATTGGTCTGGAGCTAAATTGCATATGCCGATATACATACTCGTTGCTATATACACTTATTGTTGTATAGAAAAATATAGAGAAAAATCTAGAAGAAGAAATTAATATATTTAATGTTTAATTCCTCGAGTGTCAATCGAACCCACAAACCTGTCGGGCTTACAGTCACAAGCTCGTGTCACTGCGCCATGACTGGCCTCGAAATAAAAAAAATAATCTAGCAATTCTATCTAAATATATATCTACCCGCATAGTAGGTATATACGTATACTAGGTAACCTAGTGTTATTCCTAGTTGGTTGCATAAAATCTGACGCCGACTGCGATAACACAGGCCCGTTTTCAATTACACGTAATTGCGGCTTGTAATAGCGGCGCCATTTTGTGCTGGAACGTTAAATTATGTTTATTTTTTCTTCGCTAACGATCGTTGTTGTCTTTTGATATACGGTTGTGGTGTAAATTGACTTTGTGTGCTTTGGTGTAGGTTTTTTTTTATTATATTTTATATTAGTAGATTTTTTAACGCTAACGCAAATGTAGGGGTGTTATAAGTTTCAAGTGTATGTATATATATGTATATCTGTCTGTGGCATCGTAGCTCCCAAGCGGACGAACAATTTTATTCTAGTTTTTGTCGTTGAAAGGGGATTTAATCGAGAGTGTCCTTGAGCCATGACTCAAGACATCTGCAGATCATCAATATTTTTCTAGTTGATAAGAGAATATAATCAATTTCTACTAGTCTAATCTTAGCAATATTGCCTACATATTGTAGCTTGATATCATTTTGTGCCACCATCATCATCATCCATCACCTGTGGATCCAAATAAATAACTTTTCTACTCTTCATCAATTCACAGCAGTCATTAAATTAGGGCTAAATTTAATAGTATCGATAACAAGATGCAAATAAATAGTATGTTATTTTAGAGTTTTTTGTTGTAGACTTTTCTATTTTTTTTTTTCTGATAATCAATCAGGTCACCCACAATACCACTCACGTGCAATATTTTGAAAATTGTACTGGAAGTGAAAAGAAGAGTAGATTGAGAAAGCTTAGTATAAAGACACTGCGTCTTTATAATAGATATCAATCTACCCTGGTATATATGGGGTAAGCTAAAATATATTTAATTGATTGTAGAAAATAAAAATCGATTTGCACTTGTTAAACTGTTTCCACCTTTTTTCTTTACATATTTGTTACTCACTGCAATAAAATTCAAAATTTAACTTTATTTATTCTTTTTTACAGGTAAGTTTAACGCCGTACATAATGTGATAATGGAAACAATTCTACATGTAGTAAGTAATTTAGAAATGAAAAACAAATAGCGAAGCATGGAGTTGAGTTCCGCCACGTAATGCCTCAAGAATCTGAGGTGAAAGTTGGGACTCTCTCTGCCTATACATAAGTGATATACAGCGTGAAGCTGATAATAAAAAAATCTATTCTATTTTTCGGTTAATAAATATTGTCTAAAACAATACATTTCTACAATCAAACGTATCTGTTTTTTTTTAAATTATCATACTCAATCTTAATATAAATTATTTTTTTCCTTAAATAATTAAAAATACTGATTTTATTTACCTGATTTATAGAGGTGTTGAAAGGTAATACTATGTTAAGATACTCCTTACTACAGTTCTGCTCTTTAGCGTTTAGTGTTTAGTTTTAACATTAGTGTGTTGAGTAGCGAAACCTAGAGTCACGTTGCTTTATCATGCCAGATAAAAAAAAACATCACCCCTGAGTAGGGATCGAACCTACAACGATCGACAACGATAGTAAACTACTGTTCCACTGCACTACAATAGGATCTTACTTTTATTCCTCAGAGTATATTTAGTAGTATTTTTAAGTAAGCTTTAAACTTTAAAACAATGGCGAAGTTAGCGGTAATAATTGGACACAAGTTTGCTTTACTTAGATAAGTTAAAAAAGAAATATTCAATTTGCATACTTATTTGAACTTCTAGTTATATCTCAAGTGCTGAACGATATTTTTTCATGCCGTTTTTAGCATAGATAAATCATAATAATAATTAAACAAAGTAGAGAGAAATTCTAGTGTTAAGATTCTCCGCTCCCCTCATTCCGTCCCATTTTCGAAGCATTGCGTATTGAGTGACGGAATTCAACGCAGTTACAAACAGATACAGTAAATATTAATATAAATGAAAACATTTTTTCACTTTATTAATATAATAGTACCTACAGAAAATAATTAAACGTAATTAGTGTTTCTATCTTCACGTCAAAAGTGTCATCTCTATTAAGTGTTGGAAAAACGCTTTTGCATTTTCTCTCTAAATGAAAGTTGAATTTTATATTACTTTGACAAATATAAAGTATGTATTTTTAAGTAAACAAATTAAATATATATGTAATATAAATGATATATTTTTAAGCGTCATTTTAAAGATAGATTTAGACGCCAGTCGTGGCGCAGGAGCACGAAGTGTGTCTGTAAACGCGGCTAGATGTGGGTTCGATCCCCATTTAAATACCTATTGGAATGGAAATATAAATTTAAATATTTATTTAAATTTATATAATTAAATTTTTTCGCTCTGGTATTCAGGCAAAAGTGCGGCGTCAAGTTCCGCCGTTTAAAAATATTTTGTTTTAATTATCTTGTCCCGCTTTTAGCAAAAAAATCCGCTTTTCTGCTGAAAAAAGATTAAAATATCCCGCTTTTCACCGCGAAAAAATCTGGCAATACTGGGCCAGACAATCCATGAAAACATAAAAATAACGTTTTCGCGTCTATCGAACTAAACCCATTATGTATTCCATTCATTAGCTACAGCGGCGGTGAGTTTTACTATACCCTGCTAGTAGTATACATTAACACTTAGCTTTACGCCGTTTCGCCGGCTTCTGTAGAAATGCTATATGATTTTATTTGTTCTTGTAATTACCTTTTAGTGGAAATATTAATATTTGAATTTAGTGCCTGTATTAAGTACTGCATTGATTATAGAGGTGCGTGGCTCAGTGTTTGATTGTAAATTCGACGGTAGTGGATTTGATTAAAATTATTTTTTGCTTCTTCAGGAACGGAGTATCTTGGCACTAAGATCTTGCCTATAGTGCCACACAGGATATAAAGCTCTTCTATAAAAGTTCCTAAATGTATAGTTTCCACTACGAACAAAAAAACTAAAAATACAATTTGTTACAAATAAGTTTCGTTCTGTCTGTGTTCGCTCTTGAGACAGCGAAATCTTTACTTTAAAGCGTGAATTTATTTCCATACTCCTTACATTGTATTTTTCACTCAACATAACATAGTGGATATGAAAGTGCTTTGAAAGAAAAGTCTTTGGAAGCAAATTATATTTTAACCATATTTCTATTGGGAATTTCTTATTTAATGTTACTTGCATATTAAGTGGGGAATACAAGAGTCTTAATGGAAACAGTGTCTTAATGTTAACACTAGATTTCCAGATTTGTTCTGTCTACCCTGCTATGTGTGTGATACAGCGTGAATTTAAAAAAATACTAGCAAAATTTTAACTTATTTATGTTATGTTTATTAATTCTTTAATACCCGTATTTATTTACTTATTATTTAAAATGAACCCACGACCGTCGCGTTAACAAACACACGCTTGTGCCCCCTCTCGCCGCGAAGGGACGAGACAATAATAAGAACAAAGGGTAACTAAATTAGTTAATTTTTTACACAACCCCTTGATTTACATCATAATGTCAAGATAGAACAAATTTGATAAGAAAATGTATGTACAAAGCGGCTATAAGGGCACCAGATTGAGCAGTTATGTTGACCTTCTTTATACAAATTAAAAAATAACCTAAATTTTGATAATACAATGTTCATTTTGTTGAATTAGGAACAATATTTATTTAAAATATTTTTCATGAGATCGTGGTGGTGCAGCGAAACAGACTGTGACTGTTAAAGCGACAGTTACGGGTTCGATACCCACTTGGGGAATTAATTTATTTTCATTTGCTTGCTCTAGTAACAAGACAAAGCGCGGCGTAGACTACGCAATGTCTCGAAGATTGAGTGGAAAGTGGGGAACAGAGTGCCTTAACACGAAGTTGTTTTTGCCTTACTTGTTACGAGTATATGCTTAAAACAGCGTAAACCGTGATTTTAGAATCTAAAGCTTTTACTTTACACCCTGAAATCGGGGAAAATCTCATTCATCCATACATTTATCTACCTAACAAAAGATATTAGAACTAGGGAGTGCCCTTCTATTGACATTATTTGACGCAATGCAGTACGCATATACGAATTTGCTTATACCTGGTTTTATCTTTGAGATTGCGTTGTCGCGGCTAGGTAATAACTTTTTATTAAGGTATTTATTTACCGCTTAAGAAATGAAAGAAGGAAGATACGAGGATAAAAAGGATTTTTTTTATATTTCAATGTGTAGTCGTATGAAAGTTTAGTGTTTTAGTTTTTGCAAGGCTTCACGCTGTTTCCCTAATATAGGATGTTAGAAGGATCTAATCTTGTTAATACACTTTTTCCCGCATATTCTTAAAAAAAAATTGAGATTGCATGTTAAGTGGCAAAACACAACGCCGCGTGTTGAAAACAATGAAAATAATTCAATTCTCGAATGGAAATCTATGACGCTACGATGAAACCTTTATGAATGTTTTAACATAAATAAGCTAAAAAGAAATATTTAAAATATGCTAAAAGGCTTAAAATGTTCAAGAACAAACAAAAAATTCTAATAACTTCAGCACTAAAAAACTTCAAAGACTCATCAATCTATCAATCTACAGGGTGTTTACTTTTTAGTTCACAAATTTAAAACAAAGTCCCGTGTATAGAATCAATTACCTGTCCATTGATGGGATAATTTGTCGCTAATACCCGGCCCGGGCGATACCTTAATGATGTCGTCAGGAAGCGATAAGCGTTTAAGCTAGCTTAACGAGATATATATATATAGAAACCAACCTACCTGTATTGTGGAGGTAGCATACTAATGGATGTTGTAGTCTTGATTAAAATTGTTTCTGATGTTAGTGTTGTTTTATCTGTACTTTGTGTTAATAAAGCAATTTATGAAAATTGTTGTGGGGCAAAGTGTGATTGTGGATTCTTTTCTCATCTAGGGGCCAGTCTCCTAGATGAGAACAGAATTCACAATTTTATTTTATTTTACCACGATGTTTACTCATAATACTAGATTTTGTTGCTAATTTCAAGTTTGTGGGAACGAAAAATAATCTAGTTCTACGTTGTATTACCATGAACTCAAACCATTCACATTAAAATAATAAAATTCCTAAACAAAAACATAACTTTCAGCACAAAACGTTAGCACACGAACGTAGGTAGTTACGAAACTAAAATTATTAATATCGCTCCCATCGAACAATACATCAAATTGAACAGATGCGTATCAATCTATATCAAAATACGAGTGCTTTTTATGTATATGCGCGCAAAATGCTCCAGTCGAGTTTTATTGTGATCGATGCTCCGTCATGATGAAATATTTATGTATTCTATAAACGTGCTAACAGTTTTATCCATTATGCCGTATCTGCGAGTCATCTTGTAATCTTTGATGTGCCAGTCATGTGGGGAACTGGGTTAGATCGAATAAGGGCGATTAATTTTGTATTGATAGTGGGTGGTGGATGGCAGACTTGGGGAACCGAGGCTGTGGGTTTATTTTTTTGGTCTGATTGAGTATTGGATGAGCTTAAATATATTCTTATCTTGTTTTAAAATAGACGTAAGTAAGCTCTGTTCACTATGCAGCGCCCAATATTATTTATACTTCCGTGACGTATTGTGTGGCGAAACCCAACGCCGCACTTCATATCGTGATCGTAATAAAAACAACGAATTCCCCCTAGCGGTAATGGAGTCCACAACCGTCGCTATCACAAATAGATGCAACACCACGACATCCAACTCAAAACACTGCCATATCCATAAACATTGAACAACGATAAAAAGCGATACCATGTAAGAGAAGTCATGAAGTTCTATTCAAATCGTTTTTATTTGTTCCGGAATAGTAAGAAGTGTTCGTAGAGGCTTACGTCTCGCTGTTCACAGCCGTCAGATAGACTACACTTAGTGCAAACGAGCGTTTGATACGAGTTCGATGTATGAATGCGGCATGACTTGAATCCTATTTTCATTTCTTGATATTGTTATGGATAATCGTATGTTTTGAAAAATTTTCGAATATTAGAGTTTACCTTTAAGTCTGCCTTAAATTATTTAATAATTTGGAAATTTAAGCTGGTAAGCTTAACAAAATAAGTGAGAAAAAAAGATAAAATCTTCTCATTATTTTAACTGGTGCCATTGTGAGGCTAACTCTTTAATCAGAATATGTCGCCATTCCTAACGTAGGGGTGGATTTTATGACATGAAATGCAAATGGAACATATTTTTCCTATTTCTGTAAGAATTTCGGAAATGGGGGATCCCATGACACCTTTTACTCTACCGACGTGTAAAATTTTAAGTTTCTTAGTCCAGTAGCTTAGAGACCTCAGGTCAGTTTCAGAAGTTGTTATCCTGCACACGTTTCAATATCTAATTAGAATAAATGATGCTTAATAATCTGTACAGTAGGCGCTATAAAGACATTGATAACTATAAAATAGCTATGCATACAGAATTTTCAGGTCTTAGGTCCTTTGTTCAACTGAATTATTTTAATAAACAAAAACTAGTTATAACTAAGATATTATATATAAGTATCGATTTCCAAAGAACTTTCCATTAAATAAAAAGAATAGTTTTTAATATATATTATACCTAGAAAGAGCGTTAGAAATCTTCTTTCGTGCCAAATTTTGAAGATTCTAGGTCAATGGAAATGTCCTATAAAACTTGATGACCACTAAATCTTGATGTTAGTAGTGAAATAAACCTTCATACTTAGAATGAAGCTTTGAAAGCTTTACATCAAATAGAGTTTTTATAGCTTTTGAGTAATGCTTCTCCTCAATGTGTGAATAATATACATTTCATTTATTTTTTTTTTTAGCTTTACTCTGTACGTACACATATAAGGGCAGGTAAAGATACTCCGTTCTACTACAAGTAGCGGAAGTCGAACATGAACTAATTAGTAAATAATTATTATAATTGTTATACAATCAAACTACGTATATTCATTCCAAATGAATCACTTAACAATATGTATGTATAATAGTTTTGATTAAATATTTAATAACATATTTTACAGTTCAAATCAATAATTCATAATTTCTCCATACCGAAAAGTAAATTCAAATAAAATTCGCATAAACTTTCAAAAAGCGACCGACCAAGTGCTGTACCAAAAACGTCTATATACCCACAACGCTCAGAGCATCTTAAAGCCCACGAGGAATCCTTTATAATTGTGTGAATTCAAATGTAAGAACCGCACATCCAGTGCCCTTAAGCGTTCTCAAAGATCCGCAGGACACCTAACTGTTGGGATCGTCGCAAATCTCTCGTGAAATTGACGCTACTACTCCATTTCGCCTCACACCGAGCGAAACTTGGGAAATTTTAAATCTTTCCATTTTATTTTGCATGAAATAAATCTGTTCCTTATTTGGATGTATTATTTGGTGTGTTTAATGGTAAATGGTTTGCGTTCAATTCCCATTTGGGGAAAAAATAACGATGTTTTCTTTTCTTTTAGCTGGTTTTCAATGTATAGTTAAAACATACATCTATGTATAATTTTATCGAAAGGTATAACTTCGTCATGAATATTAGCTTCAAAATATATTTATTGTGGGCAAACCACATAGAGATAGAACATAAAATTTTTTACTTTAAAAAAAATTGTCGTGTCGTTCTATCATATCAATTAACCAAATTTAAGAACCTATAAAAAGAGATAACCAAAAAAAAACAAACAATTATGAACATAAACAACTTTACAATTCTAGAACAAAACAAAACAAATTCTACAACAAAAACCACAATCTCCCTGGCTTCTTTGTGTTCACGCCACATACAAATCATCTGGTACCAGCCGAGGATCCAGAACGGCAAATTACAACGATCAATTTACCAACCCCGGGGACTTGCAACAGTATGGCGGTGGCAATCTTCAACTTGTCACTGACACAGACGATGGACACTGAATGGAGTGCGGTCTGCTCCTGATTGGTAATTCCGTTTGAGTTATCCTCTGATTTGCATAGAGAGAAAAGGTTCTGATGATATATTTTGATGTTTTGTTTCTTATTTGTGAAGCTGATTTATTAAATCCACCCACATTGAACCACTATAGTCTAAATAAAGCTATAGTAGTGCAATCTGGCAGTGTCGTCTAAAACGCGTAAACGCGACGGGTATCGGTTTAAAAACTAATCGAAGGAATTATTATATTATAATAAGTCTATTATAAACAATCCCTATTTTAAAACTCTCAATAATGTCTGGAAGTTAGGTAGAAAATAAAAATGGAGTGTCTTAACTCTTTCAATTCCTAAAATAAGTTTTTTCTTGATTTTATATTGTTATTTTATTATTATTACGGCATTCTAAAGTTATAAGTTTCTTTTTAGTTTTACGTTAAGTGTATATAAAATCATAAAACGTCCTCATTAAAATATAATTGGAAGTAATGTTTCTAACAAAGTATAAAGTACGAAGTGAACATTAGTGTTTTCGTTTAGTTTGCAACATTTTACCACGTACTTCAATACTTCTGTACCTTTTCCGTATAAATCTCAAGACATTGCGTGTTGTATATCGGAGCTCAATGCCGCACTTTATCTTGTATAGTAAGTAAATGAAAATATGTAAATAATTCAAAATAATCATTTCCGAATGAGGATGGAACACACAACCGTCGCGTTTACAGTAAAACGCTGTGCCGTTACGCCACGACGGCTTCAACAACAAAATTAGTATATTCGTTTATTTTCCAACACTTTGCCCTGAACCTTTAAATAAAATAAAGATGTTATTCCACAAGAGTTCAAGTGACACGTTCACCAAACCACATAAATATAGCCATTCGTGGTTTCAAAAATAACTTATGATTCTTATAACGACAATTTCTCAGCTGTCATCGTCTCACCATAAATCCTCTGGATGCAGGACCCTGCAACACTTGCGTTCGATCGCGTCGAGAATAAAAATTTCTGCGCTTGTTATTCAGTCGCGACAAAAGAATGCGAAACGTATGTTCTGTTTTCATATAAATCTGCCAAATTATGAAATTCGGTTGACTTAAATAGGGTTTCCGGTGGAAAATGGAAAAATGATGTAGGCTTAGAGAAATACGTTTGATGAATATTTAACTTTTCATGAAAAACTAACGTAATTTTTAGTTGCAAGTAACTTAAATGGTGCAAATCGCCGGAGCTACAGTGAGGTAACGAAAATTAATCATTCATCCGAGTGGGAATCGAACTCACAACAGTCAAACCTTCGCATTTACAGTTGGACGCTGTTCTGCTGATACGATGACATTTTAATCACTGACACTACTTTATTTTAAATTCAATGTTCAATAAAAAAAATCCTTTACTAAAACGTTAACACGATCGTTAGAAAAAACATGCAGAAAATCTTTTAGAAAAACAAAACCGTTCTTAAAACTTAGTTTCTAATAAATTTTCAAATAAGCGTGCAGTGTTTTCGTATTCGGTTCGGCGCGGATTTACAATAAGATCACGTTACAAAGGACAGCTTTGCATATCTACGGAGGCGCTGTGTTTGCGGCTAACTTTTTTTCTCCTACTACCACTATTATTTCCTTCTGTTCAGCTCGTGTTCGTTGCAACGAGTGTTGTGGTCGATTTTATTCGAATAGAGTTTGACAAATAGCTAACTACAGATAAAGATCAGATTGTGAATAATAGGGAGATTGAGGAACTTCCGAGTAGCGATCCTCATTTATTGGAAAGCAAGTCTTAGTGGGTGTTGCCGTATTACGATATTGTATTGTTAATTAATCCCGAACGAAACGGTGGGTGTTATAAGTTTGACGTGTGTTTCTGTCTGTGGTATAGTCACTCCCAAAAAGATAAACCGATTTTCATTTAGTTTTTTTTTTGTTTTACAGATGATTTAATCGAGAGTGTTAAGAACATTCTCGATTAAGTTAATAATGGTTTTTAGATTTGGTTCTCATTGGTGAAGATAAATATTATATTTTTTTGTTTGCCTAATCTATAGTAATATCTTGAGTATGATGTGATGTGAGAATAACCAATGTTTCGAAACTAGGTGGAAAATGTAACGAGAAGTATGCATTTTATTCTTTCTGCTGTTAAATAAGACAAATAAAAAAACAACTTAACATAGAAAATCCGAAACAAGCTACTTAAATTCCATTAAGAAAACAGATTTTTCTAATTTACATAAGATAATCTTCGTTTTCCTCTTTATATATAAAATGAAGTCAGTGCCTATTATGCGAGAAGTTAAGTACTGAATCGATAAAGTCGGCAAAACGTACAAGAGATAGCAGACACGGCTCCGAAGCAAACATTTGTGAGTTCCCATGCACCTTTTGTCAAAGTACCCTCTTTATTCAATCGCCGGCGAACTAAAAGAAACCTGGTGTTCTGAATTTTAGGGACGTCACTTTGAATTTTTGTGAGATTTTTTTAGAAATTGTCGTGAATATCACACAACGTGATAATTTTGAGTTCAAGTCTCCTTTCAATATTTATGTTATATGATTTTAAAATACAATTGTTTTTTTGACATGGTTTGTCTTCGTAATTAGAATCTATGATATATATCTTTAATGCAGAGTTCTGTTAAAATCATTTAAAGCCTTAACATAGTAACGAAGCAAATTATTACATTTAAATTTTTATTACTCTGTCATTGAAGAAAAGCACAGCGTTGAGCTCTGCTACTCAGCATGCAATGCCTTGAGTCTAGACGAAAACTGGAAGACGATTAACGCTAACTACATTTTAGCCGATGCTAGTGCTATGAGAAAATAAAATCTGAAATAAATATGCTGTTAACGGAGTCTAAGACCTTACTTTTCACCGAAGCTTTGTCCCAAACAATATACAGCTTCACGCTATATCCCGCACTCAGCAGTGTTAGAATCAGATGAGTAGAACCTAGTGTTAAGACACTACGTTCTCCACTTTCCGCCAAGTTCTGGAGGCATGGCGTGTTGAGTGGTGGAATTCAATGCTGCGCTTTCCCTCGACACCAGAGCGAAGAAATGAAAATATAAATGTAAATAAATATTTCATTTCCTCGAGTGGCGATCGCACACACAACCAATACAGATTAGATAAAGTTATTACAGTCACACTTTGTGTCCCTCCGCCACGACTGGCTGAACATTATTCATATATAATAAATAAATATCAACCCCCCGTGTGATTCGAACCCCAAATTCATTTGGCACATTCAAATTTATTAAGGATGTCAATTATTGCACTAATAATATAATTGTATAGAACATAGTTTGTGACATTTGTATCATAGAAGTACTATTATGCTTCTTTAAGAATATACTGAAGTAGTTCTTTGACTACGGAAACGGAATAGGGCGGATTATTTAATAACCCTACACTTATTTGTGAGCTTGAGAAACTATCAAAGCCTTTGAGTCTCGGCTACTTGAAGATCTAATTAATTTTTATATTATACATTGTGTTTTGTATATTTATGTAGTTTGGTCGTGGTGCAGTGCAATTGTAAGCCGGACGGTTAAGAGATTTGATTCTCGTCGGGGAAATGAATTATTATATTAAAACTTAGTACTTTATGTTTATCCTGCTGTGAATTAATTTTGCATCTTCGCTCGTGAGAATCGTACAAAAATTGATTTTGTTATCATCAATATACATTTGCAGAAACTAAAATATATAAATTAAAATATAATGGACAAGCAATTAAAAATTATAAAATAACCTTATATTAATTTTATTATTATAAGGTTATTTTATAATTTTTAATTCGTTGAGGTCATTCGTATCATTGAGGTCGACGTGGGAGCGAAACAGAAACCGCGTTTGATTTGTTTCCTAACCGAGTAAACTTTTATATATCTAACTTTTATATATTTATTTTCATTTTTCTGCTCTGAAAAAAAACGCACGGCGTCGAGTTCCGTCGCTCAACACGCAATGCTTCGAATTTGTTCGGAAAGTGGGAGTAGGAATGCTTAAGCACTAACTACCCTCCACCTAAATCATAAATATTTAATTTGTGCCACAGCATGATAAATGCTAAATTTTAAATATGAAATTACGCCAACCTCTAGTGGAATATGATTTAGTTCTTCAATATTAAATTTACATTACCCACCCGAGGACAATTGGTACACTGCCAAGGTTGATTCGATAACCAATAAGTTCGATTTCAAAAGCACTCCGCACACAGTTAGATGTTTTTCATTGGGCGGTAACGAGATCGGATGGAGGCATTATAAGACATGCATTATGTGGATTTTGCTTATGGATTTTTTTAAAAATTTCTAATAAAGGAATAATTTTTTTTGATAAAATATTAAATTTGTAAAATGTTGTTTATTCTATTTATATAAACCACAAACATTTGGAAAATATCACAGAATGCTTAATAAGTAATTATTGCAAAATCATTTACCGAGTCCCATGGAGCAAACTTAATAATAGTGATCAAATAATATATACATACATTTATAACCTTCATGTTAGCATGTAAATGTTATTTTATTTCCTACCTTTTAGAATTGCAGAAACATATTAACACCTTTAAAAATATAAAAATGAAAAAAAGAAACAATATTCTGGCGTCAAATGAAGAGTTAGAAAATCTCATTTTCTCTTTTTTACCTATAGGAAATCTCTCTTGACTTTTATTAATGCCCATTATTTTCAGACAAAACTGGACATTGACTTCCGCCACTCAACGCTCAATGTCTAAAAATTGAGCGGGATTTTGAGAACAGACTGTCTCAACACTAGTTTCCCTCTCCTTATCCTGCTATGCGGGAAAAAGCGTGCAAATAATATCCATTTTAAACATTCCAAACTCCCATATAAATAGCACATGGAGCTTAAAATATTGGCCACATTACCTGAGCGGGAACAATTGGTAGCGTTCCAAGGTCAATCCGATTTCGAGCGAAATCGCGTTCAAGCCATGGATAATGTCGTTTTAGTACTTCCCTGTTTTATTAATTATAGTAATAAATTTGTCTGTGTGCTGACTTTTTAATTAGATCTAACGGCGTGATACTTATAATGTGAAAGTTTTACATGGCTTTTTGTGTCTTGATAGAGCAGAAATGGCTAACGATACTTAAATATTTTTTTTAAAGAGTCGCTATATTTGAGGTCGCCGTGGCACAGTAATTTCCGATGCTCATGGCTCAATGGTTTTAGGTTAGCATCTGATTTAGAGCAATTATTATATTTAGTTTTAACTTTATGATTTCTCCAGCTACCCTGGTAAATCTTGTATTTCAAGATAGTCCAAAAGATTCAAATTATAAATAATTTTATCCACTCATCGTTAAAAAACTTAGAAACTGTACTGTACTGACTACTGTAACTGACAGTCCAAACTCCTTTTAAAATATTATTTAATAAATAATGCCTTGGCTAGTAATGTGTCTAGTGGTTAGAACCGTTTATACTTGTGAACGTAAGTAATCCAAGATCTTTTAGAGATTCAGAGGTAACAGTGTTAAGAATTATATTTATGCCATTAGAAGGTATCGCTTTAATAATATATTTGCCATCAGAAGTTGTTCTTGTGTCAGTTATCTAGATAACTGAAACTCGACAATATGACATTGTCCTAACTCGAAGCTCGTCCGAAGAAAAGCCAAGAGCGCGTCCTATCTTCCTCTTCACTATAACTGCGAACTAGTTATACTACTTACTGTACAACTGAAACGAATGTGACTCTTTGTATTACGTAACTAAACATAGTGTTTTCTTAACCAGATCGTATATGAAAATATTATAAATATAAATATAAATATACTTTACAGCCAGTTGGGCATGTTCCTTATCATTCATTTTCATGGCATCAACTTTATTTATATTTAAAACATCCTTAAGCCTCTTACCATATCTAACATGTACAAATGTATGTAAAACTCTTTCGAGAGTAGAAAGTTCTCAAAGAGAATCGATTCTAGGTTTTACACTACACGCACACGAAATTTATAGGTACCAACTAGTCAAAATATACAATTCAACAATAATATATCAGCCCAATCCCAGCGGCATTTCGTATTAAGCTATTAAATCGCATGTAATCATATCACAACACAATATACGTCTAATAATGTTTCATTAATTAACTATTTACCGCCCCCGCCGCTAGAGTGGGCCTTATTAATTATTCACATAATTAATAGTATTTCCTTTACATTACCAATAACAATAGCAGAAATGTCTGTAGATAACAATTAGCTACTATTATTATTATGAAAATAAATTAGAATAGAATATCAGGGTATATAAATGGAAAAGTATGTATAAGCCAGTTGTGGCGCAGGGGCACAAAGTGAGTTATGGGTTCGATTCACACTCGATGTTATGTAATATTTAATATTTTCACTTTTTTTTGCTCTGCTGTCGAGGCAAACCGTCGCGTTGAGTTCCATCACTCAACACGCAGTGACAGACTAATCTATGTTCTCTCTGCCTACCCTGCTGTCAGCGGGATACAGCGTGACGCTAAAAAGGAGTATAATCCTTGGATTCTTAAAATTTTTGGACAAACATACATTCACTTATGAATTTATTACACGTGCATAGTACGTCTATATAAATAAATCACACTCAAATATCCAACAATTTCGACTAAATTCTATATATACACATCGAACTGATAACCTCCTTTTTTTAGAAGTCTTTACAAACCTTGTCACACGATTTAGCATTTTATCATCATATTTTTCCAACATTTTTTCGTATATCTCATACAACAAAAAGATAGAGATATTTGTGTAAGGGTTGTGAGACGTCCGGACGCGCCACGTGAATTTATAGCGTCCGATTCTATTACAGCCTAAAAACCTGAGTAGTAAATCAAGGGAACCATATTTCACCAAACCTGACGTGAACCTAAATAATATCGTGTTGTTTAATAAATAAAACTATTATTATAATATATTAATCAGTTAATGCTATTTCAGACAAAACGCGACGTTGTCAATACGCAATGTCTGCATGATGTGATGAAAAGTGGGAAACAGTATTTTAATACTAGGTTCTCTCTTCCTACCTTGCTATATGCGGGATATATCCCGAGATAAAAAAAAAAGTTTTTTATGTACTTACATATAAATAGCTAAAAAGATAAGCTTCGCTTATATCCCGTTATATCAAATAAGACTGAGAGAACCTAGAGCTAACTCCGCTAACACACTCCGTTACCCATTTTTGCCCAAATTTCTAGACAAAACGCATTGAATGATGGAACTCTACTCAATTTTTGCTATTAATGCAGGGAAATTTAAGGAAATTGATAAAAAATTCAGTTCAGAGCGACTTGATAGTTGCGCTGCGTAAGTTCGCTTTCCTTTATTACACATTACGGCTACACAAAATCTAGTTTTACTCAGTATATATCAGAATATGTCATATATAATAACATCTACTCATATAAACAAATTAATTATTAACAAACATAAGACCCGACTGCATGAACTATATTAATATACCAATAACACCAGCGCCATCAAGACAAATTCAACGTATCGTTTAACAAAATTGTTTCACTGATTTAACAGCTACAAAGGAACAATGGAAAAGACAAACCTTCATACTAACGTGCTAAACACATAACCCTCCTTTTGGGCTTCGCCGCATTCGGGTTAAGTTTCCTTTTCTTAAAAATACTATCATTTTCACGTAAATCATCCAAATAGGCTATACATTACGTGTTGTACTAAATTAGCTTTTTCAACTTGAGAATTTTCTTCCGGAAACATGAATATAAAAATAGAACGCAAAGATCAGATTACGCTCTTAAATTCTTGGCAAGCTTTTAGTTTATTCGCAAATTTTTAAATATTTCTTGAAGTAACCGTAGTTTTTTCGCCAAAAAAAAATATTTTATTACTATTATATTCATTTAGTCTCTCATATTAATGACAATCTTTAAAATATTTATATTAGATCAATCTGTAATTATGTAATAAAATTAGAAATATTCTTCATTATAATAACTCCTAGAGAATAGGTGAAAAAATCCTCAGATGGGTATTTGATAGTATATGACTGGAGCTGGTTAGCTTCGTTTTGGACATATTTGTTTATTTTTTTGAACTCTAAACAAATTTAAGTTTATTGATAAAAAATATTTTAAGCACACATGTTAAAAACATATTTGAATTAACAACCATGTTGATATAGAATAAGACATTTCGCAACTACGTGAGAGTGTTGAAGAGTGTTGAATGGAGAAACTGAGCACTTGATTTGTCTTGACAACAACAGAGAAACGAAAATAATACTTTTTTTTCTATGTCAAATTTAACATTCAATCAGCGCAATAACACCTGAATATCTCTAAATGCGTTAAAAATGGTAAAACCTGTGACTTAACTTAACAAGTCTAATTACGGCGTTGAATTCCACCACTCAACACGTAGTGCCTAGAAATATGCGACGTGAATAACAAAATGTCTTAACACTACGATCCCTTTACTTTTTAGTTTCACGCAGAGTGCCGCACATAAGAGTTTCCTGACCGAAGAAATATTTAATATTTTACTCCCCCAAGTGGGAATCGAGTCCACAACCGTCGTGATTACAGACGCGCTCCTGTCTGCGCCACGACGGGCTTACCTCACGTTCCTTCTACCTAACCTGCTATTTACGGGATACAGCGTGAAACTAAACAAATATATCTAGTTATTTTTAAAAAAAAGACTAATTTTACATTCAAATGAAAACCTAACATACGAGTGCTAGCGTGTGTAATTCTTACACAACGTGTATTTACAACCCGATGTTTATCACCTTTTGGTGTGATCGGAAAATATACTCCGTTTCGTGAATATTGAATAGTGTTATTTAGAGTTTGTTTTTGGGTTATAAAACTAGGATTTTTATGTTCCTTTTATGTTTGCTTCTATTTTCTTTATTTCTGACCTTTCGTTGGAAATTATTACGTAACTGTAAATAGAATAAATAAAAAATAATAATAAAATAAAAAAAAAAAACAGTGTATCCCGCACACGGCAGGGTAAGCAGAGGGAACCTAGTGTTAAGACACTCCGTTCCCCACATTCTGCCGAATTTTGGAGGCATTGCGTGTTGAGTGGCAGAACTCAACGCCACGCTTAACCTCGACACCACAGCGAAGAAATGAAAATATAAATTCAAGTAAATATTTCATCTCCTCGGGTGGGGATCGAACCCACAAACCAGTCCGCTTTACAGTCACACTTCGTGCCGCTGCGCTACGACTTGCCACAACAGTACATAATAAATAACATAGTTATTGATTTTTATTTAAATATCAGAAGGCTGTCAGTTCGAGATCTTCTTGAACCATATATATTAATAACAAATTCAAAAACTGTCAAGCCAATTATAGAATTGTTTCTATACTGATGAAACAAAAAAAGTCTGATCTACTTAAACAAAGATTACATTGCTTTGGTCCGTTTTCCGACATCTATATTAGTGATATATAAACCTGAACAGATTACTTAGTTAAACAAACTGATGACAGGAACTACTGGTTCCAAAATTTTTTTTTTGTTTTAGATTGTTCCTTTATTAATGAAAGCTAAACTATATCACTTTAATCGTTTCTATGTAAACCACTAATTTAAGTAATCGTCGTTTTACTCATACAATTATTTTTAAATAAAATTCTTAAACGAATAAACAGCCTTCCTATGACAACGTTCGGCGACGAATTGCAAAGCGTTCGAAACATCAGGTTTCCAAAAATAGAATAGAATAGAATAATACTTTATTGCACAAATAATAAATAAAACATACAGTTCATAATAGAAGTAAAAGATACACAAATGTGCAATGGCGGCCTTATCACTAAAAGCAATTTCTTACAGGCAACCATAAAAGCTCAAAGGATTTATTTCACGCAAGAATACAGAAAGGTGCAAAAAGTATTGTTTTATATATATATATATATATGATATAACAGAAAATATAAAGCACAATAATTTTATACATACATATATAAATATATAATCATAGGTATACATATATAAAAAAAAAAAAATACACATACACACATACACATGTAGATAGATATACATACATACATACATACACACATACATACACATATACATACATATATATACTTACAAACGTACACTTATTATCGTATTGTCCGTTCATACGTTTAATTTTAGATAGAAGTCTTTAAGACGGCGCTTAAATATTCCAATCGACTGTGATCGTCTTACTTCAATTGGCAGCTCATTCCATAGCTTCACTGTCTTAACAGTGAAAGAATCACTGTAACATTTCGATCGGCATAAAGGAATTTCAAGGATATGGTTGAGACGGGAGCGGAGGCTTTGGGAATGGAGAGTGTCAGACCCCAGAAACTTAAAACGTTCCTTGAGGTATGATGGAGTAACGGGATTGTAGAGGATGGTGTAAAGGAGGGTTAGGGCATGCAAATGACGCCTATGTTTTATTGTCAACCATTTGAGTGTATATTTTTTGTAGGTATGCTACACGAGACATTAAATATTCTTAATTATTATTATCGTGTATAATTAGTATATACAAAAAATGTATATACTAATTATACACGATCAATCCGACTTAAAATGTTCATTTAAAATATGTAAAAATCACAAAAATCAAAAGACTTATAAGTCACAATGTTCCAATGTCGATAGAAAAAAAAATTGTAACAAATCCTTGTATATTTTCTACACAGTTAAACGCTGTATACAACCTACTGTAGTTTTATTGTCACTGCAAATCGGAACTAGCGTAACGTCAGCGTAGCGCCACATTTTTACATTAACGTAGATACTAGATGGTATGGCGGCGTCGCGTGAAATCGTATAGCTGTAAAGGATGGGATGCATTGTGTAGTTTTAGCACGGTTTGATGATAGAGTCAGGCCCTGAATGGTGGAACTCTTTAAAGTCTGTCCAATCAACCAATCTAGCACAGGCTTATATAATTTATAGCTTCAAGTATGTTCTATTTTTTATTAATAATTGATGTTTTCGAATTTTTAGAACAGAATAGAGAAAATTTCGGTATGTATGAATTAGTTTAATTTTTTAAAAAAACATATATATATATTACTTTAAAATATATAATTTAAGCAAAAATTAAGAATATTTAATGTCTCGTGTAGCATACCTACAATATAATGGCAATATAATTAACATGATTTGGAAGAGGTTTCCCAGTTTAGCTAGAAGTCTTTCCAAAATTAACAAGCAATTCGAATCGGCTATAATATCTCATGGACGTTGGCTAGTTCTTCTATCGCGTATATTATGAAGATTGTTCGGGGAGATTATTCCACTTCGGTGACGTGCAAAAACATACAACTGCCATATACCAGACGCCAAAACGGCGGTCCTCACCACCCTGGTTCCTGGGTCCGTTAAGCTACCCGGTATGCGAGATATCTTTTACTAGAAACATGCAAAATTTGGAACTTACTACCACTACTAGGCTATATTGGGTTTTTCAAGGGACAGATCAACAAATATCTTAAAAGCCGGCAGTGCATTAATGGATCCTCTGGAGCTGCAAATGTTTATTGGCAGCGGTAATCACTTACCATCAGGTGAACCGCTTGCTCGTTTATCTGGTCTTAGTCTACAAAAAAAAATTTATAAAAAATAAATTTCATCAAATCAGCTTCACGCTGTATCTTACAGATATCATAGGTATGCAGGCGGTAAACAGAGGGAAGCTAATGTTAAATAATAAAATATAAATAAATATTTAATTTCCTCGCTTGGAGATCGAACCCACAACCATTCGATTTTACAGTCACACTTTGTGTACCTGCTGCCACGGCTGACCTCAAAAAATATTTGAAATACAAAAAAAAAATATAATAAAAATAAATAATCTAAGCATGCCTAAACCCACCTTTACATCTGTCAGGTAAAATCTACCGAGCGACAGTGCACGGTGACTGTGTGGCGCGCGAACAAATTACTATTCTAACTTGCCGGCCACGTGACATGTATACGTAATAAGTATTAAACCGCTATATACGAAATAATGTACAGAGAATGTGACTATATAGCGCAGAAGTTGGTTCTAAAAGCGACGGTTATGGGTTCTATTATTGAAGATATTTTTTTTCCAATTTTATAAAATCCATTTACACGTAGTAATGGTAACTTTAAAAAAAATCACAGCATTAATCGAGGGAAATGAAGGATTGTTATAGTCTATAATATATCTATATATTAATATCTGAAGCAAGTTCATTTTTTTAGCTTAAAGTTTGAGTGTTATTAAATTCTACCAAGAAAAAAAATTACCCGTAACCTACACATATATTGTAAAAATCTTTTTTTCTTTCTTTTTTAATTAATATATTAATTATTGATAGATTACTAGATTAAAAGGTTGACTTTTACTAGCTGATGTTAATGTAGATGAGTATTAATGAATATATCCTACATTCTTCTATTTTCTTTTTTTGTCAAAAAAAAAATCAAATAAGCTTCACGCTGTATCCCGCACACAGCAGGGTAGGCAGAGGGAACCTAGTGTTAAGACACTCCGTTCCCCACTTTCTGCGGCATTCTGGAGGCATTGCGTGTTGAGTGGCAGAACTCAACACCGCGCTTAGCCTCGACTCCAGAGCGAAGAAATAGAAATATAAATTTAAGTAAATATTTCATCTCCTCGAGTGGGGATCGTAATATTATGTTTTATATGGATATTTGAAACTATGTAATAACATTGAAGCTAGGTCCTGAATAATTGAAACCCTTTGAAGGTTAGTAAACTACTCGAATTTATTTGTAGCACTTTATAAGGACCTTTTTTACTGTATATTCATTATTTTACTGAGATTTTTCAGTTTTCAGTTTACAGCGCCATCTCTGTATTTCCATCAATTTCACGAAGTGCAATTTTCATTGTGTACTAGCGACATCTTCAAACTTCCAGGCGTTTCAGGATAACAGATCGTCCGCATTTTACAGTTCTAAGCTGAAACTACAGGTGGCGCTAAACAAAATATGTTATTGAAACCAATTTTTTTTATTATAATTTATAATATATTAATTTGTAATATTGTGCAGTAGGCTAAAATCATATATTATGCAATAATTATATATACCAATAAGTAAATATCAATCAAAACTTTCATTAAACAGAAATATCAAATGATCATTGACCAAATTTTAGTCAATTAATTAATCTTAGTTATAAAAAAGTCCAATAGGGAACTTTATTCGTTTTATACTCAGAAGCTTTGTACTCTTTAACTTGTATTGTTTTTATATATCTTCACTTAACGTAGCTTCACGCTGTATCCTTGGCGGGGTAGTCAGAGAGAACGGAGTGCCAAAGACGATCTCTACATACCTCTTTCGCCTCGTCACCGTGACCTTCCTCCAGTATCTTTAAAACTGTGTTTAACGTTGTGTTGTTCTTTGATGTTGTGTTTATAAAATTTTCATAATTATAATCATTACAATCATTATCAATAATTAATCATTTGGTAATTGTTAATAGTTCCAGTTTTAGTGACGTATAACAAACAATATGTCATGTCATCCGTATGATTCAAAATTAATGACGTCAATAATTAGTTTATGCCGTCGGGTATTGAGACTGTCGTGGGAAAGCGAAACAGCGCCTGACTGTAAACAAGTTGGTCGTGAGTTCGATTCCCACTCGAGGAATCCATTATTTTCATTTTATGGTTTTGTAACTTTGAACACAGCAATATCCAATGCCTCGAAAATTGAGAGGAAAGTGGGGAATCGAGTGTCTTAATAGAGTTTCTTCCTTAATGTTTCACTTGATAAACGAAAATTTTAATAGACAAATTAAAATTAATTTTAAATAGAAATATATCAAAATAATTTGAATACGATTAGTCCCAAAGGAAAAGGAATTGAATCCACAACTATCACATTTACAATACACTCAACAATACGTTCTACTGCACCACATCGACCTTCGTAAGCCAAAGTTTTTCAATATATTGCTAAACCAATAAGTACGTACTTACCTTACAAATAAATATTACAACGTGACATAAGTGATACGAGACTCACAATCAGTAAATATTGTCAAATAAATGTACTTAGGCGATAGCCGTCTGTTTATTTGTTGTTCAACTTGTAATGAGAATAGAGATCGATGTGTGGTCCAAGATATAGGTGATGGATTTACTATTAAATATCTTAACACTCTTTTGTAAGGTTGTCGTGGCGTATCGGCACAGCGTCTGACTGTAAACGCGACGGTTATTAGTTCGATTTCCATTCGAGAAAATGTATTATTTTTATTTCTTTGCTTTGGTAATGAGGTTGAGTTCACCGGTCAACGCGCATTGGTTAAAATTTAGACGGTGTATGGAGAACGGAGTGTCTAAACGAAAAGTTTATACTGTATGGATATCCAATTTTAAGCAGGATACCGCTCGAAACTAAAAGAAATGAGTAGCCGAATTCAATGCTGCGGTTTGTCTTGTTACCAGAGCAAGGTAACAAGAAAATTATTGATTGCTTAGAGAGGAAATCAAACTCACTACTTTTGTCTTTACGGACACTGAGCCGCACCAAGACGATTTCCAATAAAACAAATAAAACCTATTTTTCCCTTCCAACTCGCACCATACACAGAAGCCCGACGAACGTTCAGCCAATTGAAGTTACCTATAGCAACCCCGTAGCTATGGTAACACCCACTCAACATCTTTATGAAATGTACCGCCATATTTTATAATGAACTAACTGAGTTCTAACAAAACTATTTTGTAAATTTGAACTATTGAGCTATACGTTTTATTAAAGACAGGGTCGAATTAATTGTGAAGTTTGTTTCAATAGATTACGATTTGGAGTTGCTTAGTATCGGTCCGGAGTGCCTTTGTGTTTGATTTGAGGTTTTAAAAGCCGTTTCAAAAGTGATTATGGCCAGTTTGTTTATATTTTAGTTATTTGTGGATGAGTTATTGGAATATTGTTCATTAATTTGTATTTATTTTCTGAGTAGAGTAGCCAGAATAAATCTTTGAATAAGTCAAAAAAATTCTCTGGATTCTCTGTTTTTCGTTCTACTCGTTTAAGTTGTCTGATGTCTAATATGACTTTTCGTCTAATTCCATGGTACCACTACTTTCCCCACTTTCCGCCTAATTTTTGAGACATATTGCGCGATTTAACGCGCAACGCGATTCAAATTCAGTATAAAAAATATCAATTATTATTAAATTAATAAAAAATATTATTCTTACATTTCAAAGTACACTTTTTGTAATACAATATTTCGATAGCTATAAAACTACAACATATATACAAAAATTGGAGGCCCTCCAGGCACAGCGGTGTAACGCCTAACTTCAAACGCGACAATTTGAAGTTGTGTTCCCACTCGTGGTAGTCAAATATTTTCATTTCCTTACTTTGATAATACAAGGCAAAGACGCGCTGCGCTTAGATCCGCAACGCAATATTTCAAAAATTAGGAAAAGCTGATGCAATGAGTGTCTTAATACTAGGTTCCTGCTACCTATCCTTTTATAAGCAGGATCTGTATCCTTTCGTTCCGACATAGCCTGTCGACATCGCTGTCGACAGGCTATGTTTTATATATTTAAGCTGTGATTCATATTAAAAAAAATATTCAAATGATTATAAATTTGATTCAAGATATATTTTTACTAACCTCAATATTCGATGTACTTAACACAAGATTTGTGGACGGCGCGGCTAGCAATAACATATATCAATTTTGAGGGGGAAACCCAAAAATTTTGCAACTATAAAATTCAAATAAAGCCACTTTTACATGAATTACGTCCGGAAAGCATTCGCGTATGAAGTAAAGAATGATATTGTATGCATTTTGCATGAGTACGGTATTATCGGATATGGCAAAGAATTTGAATATTCCCAACGTGGCTACCATTGGACTCGGATACTACTCGATCGATGGAATTGGTATCGAGAATCGTTTCGGAAATTTGCTCTCTAAGCGTTATTTAAATAACTTGTGGTTGAAAACAGTTGAGTTTATTGAGCATGAATATATGTATGTTATTTGGTTCATTTTATTCTTCATAAAAAATTTTTTAATGGGAACCATGTGTCTAACATTAGGTTACCAGATTTTCTCTGCCTACCCTGATATATGAAGGATACAGAGTAAAGCTTAAAAAAATTATATGCATTGAAATTTTAAAACAGTATTTATTGTAAGCTGCTATCATTAATAAGGTCATTTGTTATAATACTTACATCATTACTTTTGAAAAATAAAAAATTTCTAACACATATCTATTATGTGTATTTAATTTCGTATTGTAATATTGATAATATAGAAATATCGCACAAAAATTAGCCAAAACAACGTGGTGTGGATCCATGAAACTTCCTTATAGGTTTCTTAGAGAGTGTAGTGGAACACTGTGGGTCCATATTTATAACTCTAAACCCTGAGATCGATTTTGAGTGCAATTTTGAGATGTTGTGTTATGTTTTCATAAATTATAATCTGTAAACGAGGCCTTAGAGACGATTCCCCAAAATTTCTCTCCAGTTTCGTCTCAAGTCTTGCAATGCACGAAAACGAACTTTCAAGTTGCAACTAGTACCTATAAAATAATACAAGAAGGCAATTAAATAATACTTAAAACCGTATCCAACAATGCAGTGAGTAATTTGAAGTGAGCTTGAAGCAACAAAACGTGCATAATGCATGTCTAGATTTTAAAATGACGTCATTAAGTTGTAATAAATCACTCCGACGCGCTGCATAACAGTAATTTCGCAGAGTGGCCGCAACAATAGCCAAGTTTTGTTCGAGAAACGTGAGTATGACCACATTTTTTATGTTTAAATCTTTTTTTAATACATAATTCGTATGGATGCTCTAATTGGTTTCTTTTAATATAAGATTTTTTTTTATATATGTTTTATATTGTTAATTTAATGATACCTCTCTCTTTTCTCGTAATTATCGTGTAATTTAAGTAGGATGATATTTTTTTTTTCAAGAGTGAAGAATAAATTTATGATTGTAGTTTTTTTTGAGCTTTCAGGCGTACACAACAATAAGTAAGAAAATCTTAGAAGAACATCTCTTATATATATTTTGGCACCAAACACCTCATTTATGTAATCTTTTTTCTTTTGCTTTCCTACAATCGAACACTTTCTAACATACACTGTTAAAGTAAATTTTCAATCAAAAAGCGTAGTAGTGGATTCAGTTATATATATAGGAAATACGCGTATGTAAACCAATATGTCATCTGCGAGGCCGTTCCGGGGCACAAAGGCATTCTTTACTATTATTCGTCCGGTAATATTCAGTGAAATTATTCCCTAAATTTTTGCCTTGATGCTGGAAATCGAAATATTGTTCCAGCTTTTGCTTTGTTCTCAATAAAATTGTACGAATGATATAAATTCAACTATATTAATAAAAAAATATTAAATAATAAAAAAATCTAATCTATTTTAACTTCACGTTGTATCACTAGCGCTAGGCTGGCTTGCAGGCTTCATGTTTTTCACTATTTCCGTCACCTCTTTCGCCTCGTCCACTTTCATCAACCAATCCATACATGCTCTACGGAGCATCTTCATGCTTTTTACGAAAATAATATCGCGACCGTCGTGGCGCAGCGGTACAGACTCTGCAAATACATAATTCAGTACTGGATTCAATTTCCTCTCTAGGAAATATGGTACTTTTATTCTCTTGCTCGTGTAACAAGACAAAGAGTGGTGTTAGGAGCCGTCACTCAATACGCAATTTTTCAAAATTGTTAAAAATTAATGTAAAACCAAAGTAGCTTCACGCTTTTTCGTCTTATATTTTATAACTGCCACAAATAATGATAAAAATAGAGAGGCCGGTCGTGGCGCAGTGGCACAAAGTGTGACTGTAAACCGACTGGTTGTGGGTTCGATCCCCACTCGAGGAGATGAAATATTTACTTAAATTTATATTTCCATTTCTTCGCTCTGGTGTCGAGGTGAAGCGCGGCGTTGAGTTCTGCCACTTAACACGCAATGCCTCCGTAATTCGGCAGAAAGTGGGGAACGGAGTGTCTTTCACTACGTTCCCTCTGCCTACCCTGCAGTGTGCGGGATACAGCGTGAAGCTGATTTAATTTTAATAGAGATACGATATTGGTGAAATATATTTTGTAACACAAGAAACGAACTGAATCTTAATTTATCTAACAATCTTAAAAGTTGAGCGTTCGTGAGTGTTCGGCACGAAGTTTGTCAATATTTGAAGGACCGATAATAGAAATAGGAGCGTTCTAGAAGGAATTGAAGTTGTTAATGAAGTTGATGAAAATTTATTTACAGTTTTAATGTATGGAAAAAAACTTTACTGTTATATTAAAAGATAATGATTATTTTTTAATTTTTTTCTATTGAAAATACAAATATATAATAAAGTAAAGATCACTTATAAAAATTTCTTTTGGTTGATGCTTTTCTTTATGTAACTATTATGATCTATTTTTTACGATGTAGTAAAAAAAAATCGAGTCAAAATTAAGACACTTTTTAGAGATTTTAAATAACACATACCAAGGAGAAGTGTCGATGACATTCAAACAAAGTATATAAATTAAACAACTAAAAATGGACAAAGTAAGAAAATATTTGCTTACAGCATCACAATTATTTACTTAAATGTTACAAAGGGAATCTGAGAATCTTGTGTTTAGGCACTCTGTTCCCATTAAGACACTGCCGTTCCTCACTTTACGTCGAATTTTGAAAATATTAAGTGTTAAATATTTTGTGCACCTGCGCCACGACTGGCCTCTATATTCTTCACTCTCTGGACAATTATACAAATTTAGTATAAATCTTTAAATCCTTAACCAAAATCCAAAACAGTCCACTGTGGCCACTTCCACAGACATCCCATTAAACAGAGTATACAGTCCGCGGCAAAGTTAGATTGGTATTTGGTACGCATCGTTGTGATTACTACAGGCCCGCGATAGGCAATTTCCCGTCCTTTGAAGAAGGCTTCGTCTTCTTACTGCCTGTTCCGAATAGATTTTAATGAAGCAGGCATTTTTGGGATTTCCTTTACATGAAAGTTTCGTCTTGGTGAAATTGGAATTCGATGTAATTTTTCCTTGGTTTTAATTAGTAGTTTATTTTATTATTATTTATATTTTATGGCGATAAGCAAAGCATAGCAGGGTACACAAAGTATTCCGAGTGTTCCCAATACACTGCCGAATTTTTGAGACCCTTGTGTGTTGAGCTAAAATAACTTTTCAACAATTATTTAATTCTCAATCAACAATTCTCTCATTTTGTTTGATCAGTTTTATTTTTAAATATCATCGATGAAAATCTCAATAAATATTTACTGTTATAATGAATAATAAAAAATAATTGGTATCAATCTACAAACCATCTTTAAATCTTTATATTATTAATGAACAAAGAAAAAAAAACACCATCACGTAACATTCACACATTCGTTGTTCTCCACCAAACATCACCTGTAAACCATAGAAATACTCACAGGATTACTGCCCATGGCTCCATAAAAACATAATAGCGTCCCCATTTCACTATTGTGCGAGTTATTAATTTACTTCTGTATCATTTTTCTCGTACGTCAACGGTACAAAGCCTTTCAAAGGTGGACGGACATGGGCAGGTTTTAAAAGGGTAACGTAATCTGATGTATGTAAAAACACTGACGACTCTAAGGTACGGGCGGGGTAGGGACGCCACGATCATTTATAACACCAAGATGACACCACATATTTGAAGCCATCCTTTCACGACTTTGCACCAGCCACGAGAGGATGCATTTACTAACGTTTTTATAATACTTTGAATTTTTATAACAATTTGTTTAACTAAGTTGGCTTATGTATGTGAAGCGAGCATTTGCATTTTGCACCTGTTAGCTGCGCTGAAACAAAACATTTAATTTGTTATCTTTGATCTACAGATTTGCTTTGGATTTAAGGAGATGTTTGTGATATTATCTTTTCTTTCTGAATTTTGTATTTTTTTTTTATTAGTAATGTATGTCAATATTAGTTTATTTAAATTAATTCTAAATATTAATAAAACTTGTGAAATTCGTTTCATTCGGCTTCTGAGAATTTTACCTTGTCCTTGTAGGTCAAGACAGAACAGGAAAAACAATTTGTGACAGTTTGTATAATCTTAGATTTATGTGCCGTCGATTTAGTATGATGTCAACTACAAATTTAAATTTGTACTGATTTTCTAATCCCACGACTTTCGTAATTATTTTATGTGTTATAAAATCAAAATTCATACAGTAATATGGTTTCGATATTATTTTTTATAACATTTTCCACGAATCGGTCTTTGTAACATTATAAGCTTGTATAATAAGGCAAAGCGTAACCTAATAGCTCATTAGTATCGTCATACATAATATATCGTTTTGCGTTGGAGTGACATATAGCGTAATTACGAATTCTCGTTAACGAATCATTTTTTTGAGCATATTGCTTTCATATTTTGGTGTGACTTTTTTTATAATAGGGATCAAAATTAATATTGAAAATTTTTATAATTTCATTATATTTTGTTTCAGGTAAGTGCTGATACAGCAGAAACAACACACTGTTACCAACAAAATACAGAGTAGTTAAAGGGAACCTACAGTTAAGGTACTCTGTTTTCTACTTCTCGACCAATGGAGGCAACCATTCGCAACATTTTCAATTGACAACCATTAACAGGGTGCATACGTTACTATAGAATCGTCAGAACCTTCGGGAATAATTAATGTGAACGAGATATGATTAAGCTCCCACAATAGTGCCATCAGCGTATACTGTTGTATATGCCTTATAATGCGATTAGGACCACAATTTGACGGTAATACCAACTAGATTTATACTTGTTTTGATCAAATTAGACATTACGGATTAGATGTATTAATTGTTATATATACCGATGTGAGGGTGTCGTGGTACAATGGGACAGAGCTTGAGCCTGATGATAAAATTATAATTTGAAAAGTTAAATTATACATTTATTTGTTTTACTTCCAAATCATATTAAAAACTGCACATAAGACACGAACAATTAACAATTTTTTGACTTCACATTTGGCGAATATAACCTTTGATATTGTATGTAGACAGATAGAAGCTAGTGTCAAGACACTCCATTATCTGTTTTCCTCCTAAACTCGTCTCACTTCGTAGAGAACGGCCAGTGGTACTCAACACCGCACTTTGTACACGCTTTCGCAATGAGATAAAATAAAATAAAATTTAATTATCAAATCTAAATTCTGTTTATTACATTCTATAGACAATGGGTGCCCGCTGTAGTATTTCGAATTCGAATTCATGTTTGATGAAATACCACGAACAATTGTGTGATTATTGAGCGAGTCATACCTGTGTCATTATAACTGTACAACAGTCCGTGGACATAGAATATAATTTTCAGAAGGACTTTCTCTAGATTATATTTTAAATTTCTGAAAAAAAAGTCCTTTGGTTATTTTTATAAGAACTAGTGGGCGTATGAACACGAAGTTTGTTTGTGTGAATTGTAAAATTAAAAACCTACTTTATTCTCATTGACGTGGGATTTTTTAGTGCGCCGTCACACATGCCTCATGGACCTACATGGCAAATATCAATTAATGGAAAACGGAAACCGTTTAAGATATATATTAATAAGCTGTTAAAAGTTCAATTCTTGTTTGAAAGAAAAAATTAAACGCGGTTAGAAAAAAATATAGCATAAGTGTTGCTATAATTATAAATCAATTTCCAAATTAAAAAATGAATTATTATTATGTCCAAACAACAAATATAATACAATTCAAATAACAATAATATGTAAGTATTTCTTCTTAAATTATAATTACTTTCAGTTCTTTAAAAACAAGTGCTATGCAAATAAGAGAAAAAAAGAATATATATCTATTTAGAATTTCTACTAACAACATTCTGTGGTGTCGTGACGAACAATAGGCTTAATCCGAATTAGAGTAGGCGGTCGAGCGCGAAGTACAGTACGAGTGACCTTTGTCAATATCACTGACGCCTCGCTTGGAGGCTCATGTAATTTGACAGAGCCCTTTATGTATCGAAATTTTACTTAATTTTAGTAGGGACAATGAGTGTTTTATTGTATAAAAGGGAAGTGGAGGGAGTCACCTCACACTCCTTCTATTTACTACTAATTCAGATTTCGACAGTATATACTAAATATATTTCAGAAATGTTTCACAAATCCTTTTTGTCTAAAAACGTTATAACTTGAATGAAAACTCTGTCGCTTTGGATCGTCTAGTGAATTTCCTCAAGAATTTTCATCTTAATAGTCGTTTCTCTATAGAAATACGTTATCAATTTGTGTACTGCTGTCAAAGGTTTATATAAGCTTTTAAATCAAAAGATGAAACGGAAATAGGTATCTATTCTATGTCACTTCAGTTGGACGATAAATGAAAGAGTTTGAGTAACTTAAGTATTTTAGTGTTTGCTGTAAGCGATAGAATTTTTTTTAAGATATTAAAATGTTCGTTGAGTTATGTACCAAGAGAGTGGAGTACTAGATAGGGATGTAAAACTCACTATTATCACTACTTTTTCTACTTTTTACTTAATTTCTTGACATATGCATGCCTTTTCTTTCCTTTCGTCGGTCTTATATTATACTACAAATAGCCCCAAAATTTACTTCTGTGCACTAGTAAATGTAGAATTTATATTTTTTTATTTACCTTCAGGACTTTTTGAAATTCTTCTCTTAGTTCTTCATTACACCTCCCAGAGTATTTATATTTCAGCGTTCAAAGCTACAACGAGGTATAAGAAAATGTACAATTATAACTGACTATACAACAATTAAGTTTAAATAAAATTATACCAATTAACTTAAAACACAGGCAATAGAAAATAACTCAACTCAACTAACAAAGAAAATCGTAACTTAATAATCTATCTGAACATTTGAGCTTTCAATATTAAAATAAAATGGGATATTACGAAAGCTCAATGTTGTGGAAGCTCCTCTTACCCGTATTTGATGTTCATAACAGACAGTTAGCGTTTGTTGGAAGGAAATAATAAAATTTTTCTGAGCAACGTCGCGATATGGAGGTTTCGTAATAAAAACTGCAACTATGGCTTTCCCTAACAAATTGCTTGCATGTGATCCCTGTCGAGTATAAGTTGTAGGCGGGAGCGATTTATTATTTATTTGATTTTTTTATAATTTCAATATGATTTGAAGCTTTTAATTATATTTTTGCAACTTAACGTTGGTTGCTTGTTTTATGTAACAGCAAATAGCAGGGTGGACTTCTTACTACTACTTCTACTCTCTTTCTTCTTTTAGACGACTTCTTTCTTTTTTATTTTAAGGAAATGGAATTAATTCATTATGTCGAGTAGGATTACAACATATTATAATAGTCAAGGTAACAATCTTACGCTGTGTTTTTGGGCTAAGATGGCATTCCAGCAGTTAATAGTTAAATAAAAAATATATATAAAAAATGTATAAAAAGGCGAAGATCAGTATATTTTTTATTAGATTATAGTGGGCTTGCTTTTCTCTCTCTCTCTCTCTCTCTGTTTTTCAATTTAAATATTAAAAATATATGATGTCATATTATATAAGTAAAATAAAAATAAAAAAAAAAAAACACAGATTTTTGACCTTTTCGCTTTCATCTACAAATTGTAAAGTACAAGACCGCTCATGTAAAAGAATGTCGTGTTAGACAGCGTCTTATCTAGGCACGATGCCAAACCGAACATTATGTGCATAACTGATTCCTTATGATGGTGTTTTTGTTTGGCTCAGTTTAATACTAATAGAAACTGAATTCTATATTATGGTGAATTTATATAATATCACATATTTCTTTTTAAACTCTTTTGTATAATTTTGGTGATTTATATAATTTAATGCATTGTCTTTCGGGTAGTCTAATATATTGAACTCTATTAAAATCTATAGTGTTTAGTATGACAAAACTTAACTTCCCTTACTGACAGATAGACAAAGTACAACCGGGAGCAACCGGAAACAATAGAATTTAATCCTGTTCTTTCCAAATATACAATGTTACGGGCGACTATTTGCGGGCGCGGGCAATATTTTAAAATTCATAGCAATCTAATCAATAATAAACACAGGTGTGGTATGAAAACATCAGTATTTCGTTCATGATATTTAATTTTCCATACAAATATTTGGTTTACGAAAATTAAAACATAAATTATGTAAATGAGTAATTACAGATCATCTCGTTGCTTCCTCAATCGAGGGGTTTCAGGCAAATGTATTACGTACATACATACATTACGATTTTCATTTTAAATATTTCACTGAATTTTAATTAACCCAATTAACTTTTAACTCAAACTAGATAAACGCCGAGTTATTTAACGCAGTTACTAAGCAATTTTTTTAGTAAATTTGAAAAGAATTATTCTGATTCGCTTAAAGTCGGCCAATGTGCATTTATTTAACTTTTAGTTACATTTTAAGCCAACTGGAGGCCAAGTTCTAGAAATCTGAAAACTTTTAGATATATCAACAAGTGTTAAAAGGCCGACGCCGCTTTAGCATCAGACTTGGCACACTGCCATGCCACGCCTAGGCCGACCATTGGCTAATAAAGTTAACCAATTGACAACAGCGTGAGTACTATTGGTTGAAATATTACATAATATCAGGTGACCTAGCTAGAATCTAGGTTAGTGGGTGTTGAGTCAGGTGACGTCACTGTGACGTAGTTAGGCCTGATTAATTGTGGTGTACGCAACGCACGTTCAAATTCTAAGCGAAAAAATGATATATTAAACCTATAAAAATGTGTACTATGAACTCAACAACTGGTACGTAACCAGATGTATCTATGATTTGAAATAAAATTTCATGAGGCTCCTGTTAATCGACCTGCAAATTCGGAGGTATTCTTAGGTGAACCTCGGCGACCAGAGACCTAACACTCTACACAAATGCATACCGTACCCCGCATATAGGTAATAGCGAAAAATGTATATAATTAGAGTAAGCAGAGGGAACCTAGCCGAGACTCCGTTCCCCAAGTTTTCGCCCAATTTTCAAGACCATACGTGTTGAGTCGCAAATTTCAACATTGCAAGTTGTGTTATTATCACAGTAATTAAAATAATATTTAGATCCCCTGAGTGGGAATCGAGCCCACAACCGCATCGCTTATAGCCAGACACTGTGCCGCTGCGCCACGACGGCCTCTATCGGTAATTATCTTTATATCATCTTAAATGGAAAACAAAATGCCTTACACTTTATTATATAGCACTCTTTGTATACTTACTCGACAAATAATACGTGAAGTAAGCGATAAAAACACAGTAATCAGTGAAACGTGTGATAAAGCACGTATCAAATAGGATTTCAGTCGATTGAAATATCCCTTGAACTGAAATTTCATAGTATTTATACGTAACTTTTATTTGATAATGGATCGAGTGGAATAAAAATCTTCTATTTACACTCTATATGAACTTAAAAGTTCTTAAAGTGATGATTCATTTTTTTAATTTGATTTTATTCTTTATATAACAAAACTAGAAGTTTTATAATAAAACATGTACTACATCAAAATGTAAATGCGACGGTTATGAGTTTCTTCTCTTTTCTTCTCGACATGTCGCGTCATTAGGCGAGAAATGAAGAACAGAGTGTCTAAGGTAACTTTGCTCTCCCTGCTATTTACGTATAAATATATCAACTGAAGATAATTTTGCTTACATATTATGATCGCTATCATTTTATTTTAAAAATAAAGTAAATAAGCTTCACGCTGTATCCCGCACACAGCAGGGTAGGCAGAAGGAACCTAGTGTTAAGACACTCCGTTCCCCACTTTCTGCTGAATTCTGGAGGCATTGTGTGCTGAGTGACCAAACTCAACGCCGCGCTTAGCTTCGACACCAGAGCGAAGAAATGGAAATATATATTTAAGTAAATATTTCTTCTCCTCCAGTGGCGATTTGATCCCACAACCACCCACAACCAGTCGGTTTTACAGTCACACTTCGTGCCGCTGCGCCACGACTGGCTTCTACTTTTTTTTTATGAGTACTAAATATAGACTTTAATGACAATATTTTATTGATGCAAAGTTGAAGTTCTTGTAACAAGACAAAGGGCATTTTTGACAGTTATAAAAAAACTGGTAATTCTGAAGTAATAAGATACTTAATTATGTAACGAAACGGTGCTAGTTTTATTATGTCCATATCCAAGCTACTTCAGTAGAGAACAGAGTGAGTGACCTTCCACTAAATACTCTCCTCTTTACAAAAATGTTTAAAATTGAAAAAAAAATATATCAATAAGAAAATACACTCATTTTCTTAACCAACTACATACATAGGTACTATTTCGAAGTAAAATCACGCTAGAATTTTCTAATCGAATCAGTCCTATACTTCACTTATTTGCCAAGTTATTATTAACAAAGTAAGTATTGGAATCAACAATATTGCAAATATTAACAATATCTAAGAATTTCTAACGACTCGACGCACGAGGCGTGAAGTAGGAGGTAGTTAGAGCGCTCGCTCATGCGTTACTCGATAAGGAGATGTGCACATCTGTTAATTTATATATTATTATGTAATAGGAGGCCCAGTCGATGAAATATTTATTTATATTTATATTTATATTTCCATTTCTTCGCTGTGGTGTGGTGTGGTGGAGGCAAAGCGCAGCGTTGAGTTCTGTCACTCAACACGCAATGCCTCCAAAACTTGGCGAAAAATAAGGAACGGGGTGTTTTTAACTAGGTTACCTCTGCCTACCCCTCTGTGTGTGGGATATAGCGTGAAGCTGATTTGATTTTTGATTATGTAATAGGCAGCCGTTGAGACGTAGTGGCTCAAGGTAAAGCGAAATAACTTGCAATGAAATAAATCGGACATTCGGCGGAAAGTGAAGTATGGAGTGTCTTAATAATATTATGTTCTCTCTGCCTACCCTGCTATTTGCGCAATACATTTGACTTCTTATCAGAGAGAGGAAATAGAATTAATTAATTTATCCTAGCGGTAATCGAACCCACAACCGTTACGCTTACAATGAGATTTCTACTCTGAATGAGGTTTCCACTTAATGATTTCTTATTTATTGTTTCAGCAAGTCTACACTAAGCTTAAGTAATATTTGTCATCTTGAACTATGATCTTTTATTAAGCGAAGTGTTCACCGTGAAACGACAAGCTTTTACGATCTGATGAACTGTTACTAGATATCTAAAATGTAAAATAATATACTTAATTAATGTTATAATGAACTATACTGTATATTTATATTTATATATAAGAAATATAAGTCGAGGCCGTCGTGTCGCAAGTGCGAAAGTGTGCATGTTCATGTGACGGTTATTGGTTCGAATTTTATTTGGAGTATTGCAATATTAATTGTTTTCGTTTCCTCGATCTTGTAACAAGACAAAGGGCCTTTTTGACAGGTATTGGGTAACTGAAGTGTCTTAATGACGAACGAAATGTCCTAACACTAGGTTCCCAAGTTCCTTCTGACTACCTGGACAATTATATACCTACTATAAATATATTTGTTTATCGTGATATTAATATACAATTCTTTAAAAATATTTTTCTTTAATAAACAACAAAGTCGGCGACCTCGCCTCTCGCAGTCGGATAAACATCGTTAAAATATCCGTGTAAACAGAAATAGCATCGATATAACAGTCGGTGTCTTTCAGAGCTTCAGACGTTCCAAATTAGTGGAGTGGAAACTGAAGGCACGTGCCGCTTTTCTCATACTAACAAATAAAGTAAACTTTTATAATATGTATAAGATGAAAAATAAGGAGCGTCGTGTGCAGTGGGAGTGGGACAGGTGGTGTGAACACTGTGGGTTCAATTTCTGTTCAGAAAGATGCTTGTGTTTTTAATTATTTATGTTTTTTCTTTCTGGTTCAGTGGTAAACGCGTTGTTGAGTTTAGTCAGTTGACAAGCAATATTTTTTCTGTACAATCGAAATCGATCTCAACCTTCAATAGTGTAATGAAGGTTGCTATCAATCGTTGAAATTTTCCATAAGCAACTAAACTAGGTTCCCAAGCTAAATATACTTCCATCGTCAAAAATACTCAATTACAAAAATTAAACAAGTAAATTGAACATAAAATATTCTTTTTTTTTGATTAAGCTAAGAAATCTTGGCATACCTATGAAGTACAAAGGGTGAGCTTTATCAACGTTCTCCCAGAACATTTCTAGCGTCAGATCAAATTTTGTGAGAGATCTCCTCTCAACTAAGCGCAGTCATGTAGTTTTAATCAAAAAATGTTATAACTTTATATATTTTTTTTACTATAATTTGTGAATTTTCTCGTAAATACTTATTTTATTTAAGAATGTATTTTTATAAGTAGAAGTGATTAGGAACAGTATTTTTTTACAATATTTGATTATATGTTATAAATATATATAAATAATTTCAGGATTTGCACTTGAAAGAATAATTGTATTTTTTTAGAACTAAAATTGTAGTGACCCATTACAAAATTTTTTGTGACAAAATTTATTATTCTTTATTTAAATTTTTTCGTTCTGTAAACAAATCAAGGGCGTGTTGTCGAATTCATCCATTCAACATGCAATATTTGATGATTGTGCAGGTGGGGAACGAAATGTCTTAACACTGAGTTTCCACTGCCTACCTTGTTATTTACGCAATAAAACGTAAAGATAATATAATTTACTGAGAAAATGCAATTTTACAACTAAAACAAGTGCAAAACAATTTTTCCTCTTGTCGCGTTCGTACTAACAATTACTCTGGTTCTTATCGACCGCCCCAGGCGTTCGGAGATCTACTGTGAAATAGATATGAAAAATCTGCATTCTACATTGTTTCAATCAGAGGTAAATTGTGCACTAAGCCAATTCTCATTTTGTATGGAGCTCTAGGTAGAGTATATATTATTATAAAATGGATTTGTATGTAGAAATTTGATATTCTATTGTGTACTTTTCATTGTGTATTTCTGTGTTCACCTCTGTGTACTTTTCGGTGCGGGAAACAGCGTGAAGTTGCCTTTTTAAATCACGTTATATTACTTTTTTAATTACGTTAAATTGTAACGTAATTAAAAAAGACAACTCTGTTACCCATTTTCCTCTAAATTTTTACGGTATTTCGTGTTGAGTGGCGGAACTTAACTCTGCGCTTTGTCACGTTACCAAGCAAAGGAAATGAAAATATAAATTATAAAATGTAATTCCCTTGATTGGATATCGAACCCAAAACCGTCGCGTTTATAGCCACACGCTTGTGCTCCTGCGTCACGACAGCCTCAGACCTATTACATACATATACTATAAGCAATATATATTCAGTTAAATCATATTAAGCTTACGTACATACCTACCAATATATATGTATATACATATATAGTGAAACCTATTGTAATCTGCTAACAAAAGGCAGGGCAGTGACGGGTCAAACCGTAGGGTGTAATTACTGAAACAATGCTATATTCTATTAATTGCTGGAGACATAATTATTATTATACCAAAGGGAAATTATAATATTATTTGTTCATGTGTGAATTTGAAATATTTTCTTGGTATTTTAAGCCCAGTCGTGGGGCAGGGGCCATAGCGTGTGTAAGGTTCAAGTTCCTATTGGAAGAAATGAAATATTTAATACCTTCATTTATATGTTTTCATTTTTGGTGTCGAAGCGAGTTCCGCCTCTCAACGCACAATGCCTTCAGAATTTGACAGAAAGGGGGGCACAGTTTCCTAACACTAGGCTTACTCTACCTACCCTGCTACTTACGGAATAGAGCTTGAAGATGCAAAAATAATATGTGCAATTCAAGAGATACTATTTCTAAATCTATTATATTTTTTAATAATAAGATACTTATATTTTTACACATTTTTCGGACCAACGGGAATCCGTAAATAAACCACTTTGTTATAAATTTCTCCCAGTAATATTCAAGTACTATGTTAAATTTAACCAATACCGTGGACCGTGTATATCGTCATATCAATTGTAACAAGTAAAACAAAGTACCCGTATATATCAATTACATAACAAAGAATTGTATAAAAAACTAAATAAAAAAAATCAATTCACAACCAATTACACCAAACAAGCCAATCAGGTACTTTTACATGTAAAATAGATACATCTGTACACCGAAACCGAAAGTACGTTGAAAAACGTGATCGTAAAAACGTTACGAAATTCAACCCCCAAAGAATTCATTCCGCTCCAAATATTTCAGATCATTCAGATTTCGCTTTACAGCCCAACTAGAGTAATAAAATGTCCCACAATTTCCACCGTACCGAAGTGAAACGCCTTAAATTCATTTAATCACTATTATCTTGCCCAAAAACTAAGGGTTACCTTAGTGTTGGTATTTGTAGAAGTGTTTCGTGTTAAAAAGTTTTATTTAAATTTAATAATTTGTACGATTTGTACGAAATGTACCTATGTGTTTTTTATTGAATTTAAATGTAAATTCAAAATATTTTTTATTAAATTAGATTATTGTAAATTTGGATCGTCGTTTAATAAGAAAAAAATATGTAATTTTTTTGTGCATTTCCCTAAAAAGTATAAAATAAAAATACTTTTGCACTGCCTTTAGTCATATAATTGTTACGTTGTACAAACAAAAAATAAAATTGAAAAAAAAATGCATTTCTAAACTCAATCACTGCCTCTGTCTGCCATCTACTTAAACATCAATAATAAGCAGCTTCACGCTTTTTCCCGCATAGCAGGGAGAGCTAATATTACGACAATCCGTTCTCTACTTTCTGATTAATCTAGCGATATTGTTTGTTCAATAGCAAGGAAATGAAAATAATTTAATTTTAACATTATCATTCTCCCGAATAGAAATCGAACCCGCAACCGTCGCGTTTTCAGTCACACGCTGTGCGATATCATTTCCATCCAACACTGCTCTATGATCGACCCGTTCGTTTTATGTAATCCCTATTAAGAGCCACAAGCCTTAATACCGCTTTTGTCCTGTTTGCCTGTTTCTTTCTTATCTCAGTGGAAAATTTGTCTAGGTGATGTCGTAAAATAGTCCAGGTTTAGCTTTGTTGCACCGCCAGAAAGCAATGGGTTTTTTTCTTTATATGTTTATATAATAAATAAAGTATTTAAAAAGCGAGAGTTTGTAGTAAGAGGATAAAGAGATCTCGTGAGTGGTAAAGGTTACGTTTTGGTACCGACTTCAAGCCTACTGATAGGTGAGCAAATATTAATAAAATATTGTATTAATATTAAAGGACAAAAGAGAGATTTGTATAAAAAATATTCTAAATTACATCCTTATTAATTTTTTCAGTTCTTGAAATCGGTTCTTTTTTACGTAGTTGTTAATAAAGGTCAGTGTAACTCAAACAAGCATCTTTAAAGAGTACTTTCCATCATTCAGAACGCATGCCTCAAAAATTTGACGAAATTAGAGAACGGAGTGTCTTAACACTAGGTTACTTCTGCCTACAGTGCAATGGTGTTAAGGCATGAAGCTATTTTTCAGTAATACTAGACCTCACAACTATCTTCTATATTATAAGACATTTTCTAACTACGCTACTATATCCTATTAGAACATATTTTATTAAACCATAAGTTGCAATATAAAGATAACTATATATTTAATTAAACTGTGTTAAACATTTGAAGCTTGTTAATAGGCGACCGTCTTAAGTGGCGGATAGTCGTACTTTGTACACCAGCTATGTATTTATTTAAGCCGCATTTCTTCTGCTTTCTACCTTTATGTTTTAGAGTAATAATTTTTTAAAGGATTCATCACTGTATTCCGCACATAAACATAAAAAGGAAGCGGAGGGAACCACGGTATCCAACCTTGTCGCGTTGGCAGCCGCATAACCCATGCCACTGCGCCACAATTAGCCTAAAATTACATTAAAACATATAAAAATATTAAATATTATATTTTTATATGTTTTAATGTAATTTTAGGCTAATTGCGGTGGCTAATACATTTGGCCTATTAAAAGCGTTTTAAAAATAAATACTATTATCAATATTTTATTTTAGTCTGGTTAGTCAAATCACGGCTGGCAGATGGATTCGGTAGGCAGAAAAACTAAGTGTGAAGACCGTCCCGACCGAACGTCGTGATTTATTTTATTATTAGAGTGAGAAAATGATATTGATTTATTCCTCTGAATAGAAATTGAACCTACAACTATTCTGTACCCAGGCACTGTGCTGCTGTACTAAGATACTCTCACGCAGGCATTTAAAACTAAGCTATTTAATCACAGGAGCAGTGGCCGTCTGAGTACTACTAAAAGAAAAATTGCAACGATTAATAATAAAGCAACGCTGTAATGCCATATTTTTCACTATTATATGCTCATTATGAGACAGATGGAATGGAGAAGGGAGAGTGCTTCAAGAACTTACTATGTTTATGGAATTCCAGATGTATTTTTTCCATAGTACTTCGTTATTAGCAGGTTATTGTAACTGAAAAATTGAAAATCCCGTTTCTGTAGGAATTTCAGGAAAATTTTCTCCTGATTCTTCCCTATACTCCCCAAAAACCGTCATGCAAGGCTTTCAGGAAAGCTTTTGTTTCTTTTCCTCTGTACTCCTCAAGATATCTTCATGCCAAATTTCATCTACACTCCGTCAGTCATAGAAAATACCATTTTTATAAGTCTTTATATTTAGTCTAGTCTTGTAATATAGTTTAGTCTTTATATTTAGATTTAAAATGTTATTAATATAATGTGAAGAAGGAAATTATACTAGTGATGTGCTCTATTATGATAATATGGCAAAGTTAAAAATAATATTTACCCTGAAATTTATACTAATATATGCCTACAACTTGCAAGTTTACCATGTTAACATAATCTGTGAAGCTAAAACCAACAGTCTATAGTAAACAAACAGCTATTACAGTTATTAGGTATACTTCTGAGGCTAATTACGGCGCAGGGGAACTGTAAGCGCTATAGGTCGTGGGTTCGATTCCTACTCGAGGAAATGAAATATTTAATATTTTCACTTCCTCACTCTCACGATGCAAATCGTGGTGTTGAGTTCCGCCAGCACACATGCAAAGTAAGGAACACGAGCGGAGTGTATGTAGTGAACGACACTAGGTTCACAGATTCCCTCTGTCTACCCTGCTATGTGCGCTATCCTGCTATAGAGAATCAAGCAGAAAGACGTCCTTCCCTGAATCATCTTAATATAATATTCCAACATTACACAACCCAAAAGACGAATTTTAATAAGTATAAAAAAAATGTATAATTTGCCGTGCAACAAAGAAACGTAAGGCCATAGTTTGCAGCGATCTCTTCACGAAAATTACTGTCTTGATTGCTCCTAAGATAAATTATTCTAGTCTGAAGGCGTTTCAATGAGATAAAACGACTGGAACAGACCAGGTCTACTTATGATTAAACGCGGAAGAATGCATCGCTTACAATTTACGTGGATTTATAATAATAGATATTACTACCGAATGTAATAGCACGGTATTGTATATATAAGATGCCCTTGTGGTGCAGTGGGACCGTCGCTTTTGTATTCACGATGCCAGTAGGTTTGAGTTCCACTCAGGTCAATAATTATATTTAAATTACTTTACTTTTACGCTCTTGTTTTCTACAAGTATCATAAATCGATCACACAACAATACAAGATATCGAAAATGAAACGGAAAATGGATAACGGAATGTCTTAATTACATAGGTTATAGGTTCCCTCTGCCTCTGCATTCTGCCATATGCGGGAAACATAGCGTGAAGCTAAACAAAAAATAAATATATACACAAAGCCACATCCATACAATCAACATCACAACCCTCCTGTAATAAATGTTAGGCGACTAAAAAGGTGTCGCGCACCGCGTCTGCGTCCCACTGATAAATGTACTGTAGCCGGTCGTCCGCAATCTATCTATATTAATATTTATACCCCAGCTAAGATAAAGCGTGACGTGTCTTCAGTCATAGGATACTATAAAATATCACGTTTCGATTATATTTTGGATAAATATGAGTAAAAAAGGTTATTTTTACGTAAACATATTCTAATATTGGTGGTCGTGGCGCAGTGGCACAGCGACTGTACTGTAAATGCGATAGTTGTAAGTTCGATCTTCACTCGAAGGAATGGTTATATTTGAATTATTTTCATTTATCTGCTCTCATAGACGAATGCGTTAAGTAATATCACATAACCTACAATATTTCAAATTCAAACGGAAGTTGAGAAACAATCTCTAAGCACTAAATTTCGCTTATCAGCTTAGGTATGCAGAATAAAGCATGAAACTGCTTTCTTTCATAATTATCCGAATTTTAATAAATAATAATAAAATCAGCTTCACGCTGTATCCCGCACAGAGCAGGGTAGGCAGAGGGAACCTAGTGTTACGACACTCTGCTCTCCACTTCCCGCCGAGTTCTGGTGGTGGAACTCATCATCTAATATGGAAATCATCTAATTCCACCATCACATAAGTATATTAATACTGCGCTATGATTATATGCGGTCCGGTGACACCTCTGGGGAGCGCCAAGTCAATATTTAGATCAGGCAAAGCAATTTACAGGCTTTGAACCGGAATACTGTATGCATGCATATGATTTACATTACAAGTTACTTTAGTTTGGACGTACCGTACGTAGTGCTCACTATATTCATTATTGGATCTCGTGTCACTAATTTAGCGAGAGAATGAGTCACTCTGTTTTTTCATAAGGTCATCGTAGTGCAGTGGTAGATTGTGTGACTGTAAACGCGACGGTTACGATTTTGTTTACCAGTCCATTTGGACAGGCGTTGAATTTTACAACCTAACGCACAATATCTTGAATTTGGACGAAAAAGTATTAGAAAACCTCAGAAGACCGTAGACCGCTTTACTTTGTCTATAAAATAAAGAGTAGAGCTAAAAAAATGGAGAACAATAAACGGGTTCTTAGGTATATACAGTGATTGTTAGCTTTGGAATTCAGACAGACACTATACAGCTCTGTAGTACATTTTTAAACGTAACAGCAATAAACTTTTTAAGTGTTATTGAAAACTTAAATATTTTAATGTCATTAACATTTCGTTTGCTTCATTAGAAAATACAAAAGGGAAGTGAAAAATCACATACTCACATACATTTTTTAATTTTCATTAATATTGAAAAAAATACAATTAAAAAAAACAAGAATCAAATCACTACACATTTATTATAAAAAAAACAACATTTAAAAAAAAATAACAATATCAACTAACATCGAATGTAACCAACATAAGAATGTAAATAAAATGTAACAATTATTTTTAATGAGTATTACAATAGAGGAGATCAATTTCCTAAAGTTTCATTAGAGCACCTAGAAATTCTTTATGCTAGGAATTTTAATTCAAGCAATCTTTCTTTATACCGCCTTACTTTGATGTACTGTGCTAAAATTACTATTTGGTGGAAGCTAATGTAAGGTTGAAAGTAGCGGATTCGATATTTTAAATCGAATTATAATAGACTTTCAAATGAAAACAACCAACAAACAAGACGAGGGCGGTTCAAATAACCTAAGCTTTATAATATGAGTAGATATGGATGGTAGATAAATCTAAAAAAATATACTTCTATTTGATATTTGCTCATATCTGTTAACTAATTTTACTTTTGACTTCTTTTGAGTATGTTTTATATTGTGTTATATTAAAAACTAAGATAAAAATAATTATAATTAATTAAAATAAGCTTAGCAAAGGTTCGAGGCGATCATTGGTTCAAATTATTTCTTTTTTTTCTTTACAAAAATTAATTTAGAAAATAGCAAAAAAGTAATAGTTTAAATATACTATCGTATAAGTTTGAGAGTTTCTAATTATTTTTATTTATACAATAAATTTAAAATAAGCGCAAGTAATATATAGTTTCTTATTACTAAAATTTTAATTTATTTCAAAATAAAAAAAAATCCTTTAAAAAAATACGCTTCCTGGCACTCCTGACTGATACTCCAAATCCTGGCACAATCATCAGAACAAGTGCATCAACTGCTACAGGCGGCAAAGAATGTGCAAGGGTCTATTAACTAATTCAGTGTAAGTTGGAAGTCGCATAGCTTACTCGTAACCACTGAAGAGTACCACCATTCGGTTCCTGACTCCCTCGTAAAACCAGTTGGGTATTATATTATTGTAGTATCATGTAAACTACATTAAAAGGGGATGATCATGATGATACAATTATTATAAATGGGCCAAAGTCAGTTTTTTTTGAATTTACAACATACACACAAGCAGACCTAATAAAAATTAAAAAACGAGAAGTTTTCGTATTTTCTAGTGTCAAAACATTCTTTTTCCACTCCATATATATATATATATATATATATATATATATATATATATATATATATATATATATATATATATATATATATATAATAAAAAATCTCTAAAACCATTCGAAATCACAATTAGGTAGCTACATGATAGTAATAACCATGTGAAATTATGCCACAGTAATAACGCTCTATTGAACGGTAAATGCAATTCGCGATGAAGATTGCTAGAAATGTAAATCTGACGGTTCAATACTAATAGTCCGTTATTAACATAAAGTTAGTTCATATTTGGAAAGTTTAAATGTAGGGGGATTCATATTGTTTTAGAGGAGTTTGGTGAATAATTTAGTTAGTGCATTCGAATCCAAAAATGGTTTGAATAACAAAAGTATTATAGAAAATATTTAAAAAAATGTACGTTTTGGGGCTGGAATCCGTTTTTTTAGATTCCGTCCTAGTTGAGCTGTTTCATTTTTATAGCTTTCAAAATTATCATTCCTTATTATTGTGGAATAACATAATAAAACTTATTATAGTGAAAATAAGAATTTAGTAGCATGAATATATATAATAAATATATCTAATTATCACAAAAATCAATTTTTCATAATTACAATATTCAAATGTTGGTACATCAACATTTTTCATAACAAATTTATTGCATACTTATAACAATATAAAGCGTAGCAAATTTACTACAATCTCTTTCATATCATGTAGAGTTAAAAACCGTATGAAAAATAAATAACAATAAAAAAAAATAACACCATCAAGCAAACTAATTCAAAACGCAAGACTCGTACGTCGGTATCATATACTTTATATTTATGAAGGCGTCAGGTCCGCCGTAGCGTTCCAGTATTTGCAAGGTGTCTTCTATCATGTCGGCAACGTTTTCACCTCGAGATGCCGTGTGGTCGATACCTGAACCCATGTTGCCTGCGAAAAAGATGTTTAAAATGTACATATTAGAAAAGAAAAAGGAGTGTTAGTCAGGAGCACTAGGTTTTTCCTCCCCTAACTTGTGGAAGCAATGATTTGATAATATCATAATGAATCGAATATTTGAATTACCCATATTTTTTTATATTTGTTTCTTTAGAATTGGAAGAACCAGAAAACTTAGAGCTCATAATAGCTTATATAAAAGTATTTTCTTTTCTAAAATATTTAAATTCATGTACATACTCGTACTAAAAAATTACTCGTAGCAAGATGTTTTCGAAAAATAAAGTATAAACTGGGAAGGCAAAGAGAACTAATTAACAAGAGTACCTAACCTGTTAAGTGGCGTAACCTAACGCTATATATTGATATACCAGACTGAGAATATAAATAATTTCAATAATCACACTATCTTACTTATCGTCATGACGGCCTCTTACTAAACTTGCTGTGTAATTTTCAAAACATTTACAAACAAACAGACGTTGAAACGCAGAGTTGACACCCAAAACCTCGACCGCAACTATTTGACGCGTCGAGAAATGAGAAGGCGTAAAATACGGTCACCTTGGGTTGGTTGACGGCATTCCTGCCTAAGCTTGTAAATTAGCTTTTGCTTGAGTTTGTTTTGGAGTTATATAAATATGTATGTATGTACATGTAGCACGATATCATCATCATTATCATGTAAAATCATTAAGAAGTAATTCAAATTTCTCTATAGTACTAGTTCACAAGTATTTTAAAAAAACAATTTAAAATTTATTTAAAAGTTTTTTACCTTTGTATATTTTCTGATTAAGACATGATTAGGAAATATATAAGTTAACGAAAGCTATCTGTGTATTTAAGCACATTTGCATCTATCCATTCCGTAAAAAGAGTGGTCTTTAATCCTGCAGCACCGTTAAAACTTTTCTTTTCATATATATATATATCAAACGCGGCGTTGAGTTCCGCCGATTGATATCCGCTGTTTCGGATTTGAGAGGAAATGTTGACGAAGTGTCTGAATGCAAAGTCTGTGTCTGCTGTCAATTTAATTTAACAGTAGACAGAGGGCCCGTAGGCCGGGAGGACGCCGTACTTTATCTTTTTACTAGAGTGAGAAAACGGATTCCCTCAAATGAGAATCTAACACACAATCATTGCGTAGTCCAACGCCTTGCCTAAGAAATTGTGAGTGTATTAAAACCGTAATTCAAATAGTGAATATTTAAAGCACTCACAACTAGGAAACGCTATTACAGTTTTTACACAAGATTTTTAAGTATATTTATGTAGTAGTACTTACACAGAATACAAAAATGGTAATTAAATGATTGCTCGCTAATAAAGAACGGCGACTCATCTAATCGCCACTCAGTGGAGTTAGTGACCATCTATACAAACACAAAAAAAAAGACCACAACAAAACATCTAAAATAATACACAAATTATCCCAAAATCTATACAGATCAATTTCCGCATCAATCATAGAAGCGTACAAGTATCGTATTGACACCAACATCATATATTGTTTCCCGTCTAATAGACTGCTCGAGTTGATTAATTATAACGTGTCGCCCGCTACAAGGTGTATCTACGGCTACGGTGTGTCTACAGCTACGGTGCGTCTACGGCTACGGTGTCACACGACCTCGTCATGGAATTCGGTACATTCCTAAATATATCTTCGCTTAGTTAACTCAGACTTGGTGTTTGGTGTCTAATTATGTTCACATATTCATATTTAGCCTTTTTTGCGATGGAAAACGAAAGAAATTTGTGTTTATTTTATAGTTGAAGGATGAACTTTAACTGGTTCTCTTTTAACATGCATTCTTCTATTGTTTCAAATTGTTTCTTTTTTACAGTACTTTCTTTGTATTTTCTCCATATCAGGGTAACGAATTGCGTGTTAAGTGTGTTTTTTGTTTTAGGTACATACATTTAGTATCGATAAACGTTCTTCTCTACTTAGTAGTTGATATTTTGAAAAACAAAAAAAAAGTTAAAGTAAATTTAATATGTTTCAGTCTCTGCAAAGCTTTCCACGGCTACATTAGAAAACAGTTACAGAAATAGATATAGCTATCGGCCTACACAATCACAAACATATCGATAAATATAGGTTTTACTAAAGGTCGTATTTCTTTTATACAAAGAAACAGTAATAATACTTAATTTAGTAATTGATTAAAGATTCCAAATTCAACCGATGATAACAGCGATGGTCGTGAATTAGACCCCCTTTGGGCAACAAATTATTTTTATTTCCTCGCTCTGGTAGCAGGAAAAATGGACGGAGCACTCTCCGTAGAACGGAATATTTAGATACTAGGTCTCTGCTATATTCACGTTACAGCGCGGACCTAACAAAAATAAGCTTTAATTAACCTAATAACACAATAAAATTAACAACTTTCGTTACAAATTGGATTTAAAATTATATTTTGAATTCAATTTAAATATTTTTCTTTGAACATTTTCTCTAATTATAAGAAAGACTTTTCGTATTTCAAAATCAGTACTTGCAAGCTTTAATTAACATATAGAGACTACTCATTTTGAACGACGGAATATAAAACCGCAGATTCGTATATTTAGGCTATGTTACCAGCTTTACTATGTATGTGAATCGTTTTATAAAACACGTATTTTCTACACAATAGTATATAGTCTTTTTCGATATAAAAATTTTATGAGTTTTACATTAAGAAAACATTAAGGCCAGTCGTGACTCAGGAGCACAAGTGTATAACTGTAAATGCAAAAAGTTTGGGGTTCGAATCTGACTCGAAAAAATTAAACATATTTTTTTTCATTACTTCGCTCTAGTGTCGAGGCGTGACGTTGAATTCCGACTCTCAACACGCAACGCTTCCAAAATTCTGCGGAAAATGGGGAGCAGAAGGAAGTAGTGAAAAATACAGAAAATGAAAAAAGCAACTTATTACTTAATACACATCTACTAGAAGCTTTGTTTTAGTTTTAGAAATACAACTTCTAGACTTGGGAGGCTAAGGTTGTCTCAATATCACGCCCCCGCTCCCTCAACAACTGTTCGCGACAACGCTATCAAATGATACAATTCTATTATTTTTAGAACGAATAAGCAGAATTTCGCTGGATATTTTGTATCGATGCATTTGTGATATCGAATTTCTTACTTTGCAACCTGTTTTCAAATTAGTTTATTTAAAAGATAGAATTCAAAAATATTTATATAATTGAAGGTAGTGGGACTCGAAACCGTGCCTTGGGAACTGTCCACGTGCCATGACTGCTTAGCTACATGACGAAATGAAAAATTATTTCCAACTATAAACATTTTAAAAACATAATATTTATAAAATGATAACATTTTAAAATGTGTTTTTAGCTTCACGCTGTATCCCGCACATAGAAGGCTAGGCATAGTAGGAAACTGAAAACATACTGTCAAGACTTTGCTGTGTGTCGAACTCAAACACATATTTTTCTTACCTTAATCTGAGATAACATTTAAAAAATCATAAAAAGTAAATTTGTAACATGTAAGATATTGTAAAAAATTGTATTGTAAAAAAAATTGTAACATAAAATATTCAATTTGTTGTTGGCATATAAAATATTATATAGAAGTTTTTCCATTAAACTATCAACGTTATAACTATATACACTTATATATGGCCTTAAAATCCGGTACCCAGTGTCTCAGCAATGCATTTAATAGTAATAGAAGCTGAGATTTTCTTAATGTCAGTTGCGGCACAAGCATGTATAAATACGACAGGTTGTACATTCGATTCCCACTTGAAGGATATAAATATTTCATATTTTCATTTCTTCACCATAGTGTCGAAGCAAAGAGCGCTGTTCAGCTACATAAATCACCCGCTACATGCGAAAGAGCTAAAGAAGAAAACTAAATAATGACGATTTAAATTATAATACTAACGATTCCTATCCTTAAATAGGTTAAGCGTGGGCAATATCTGACGATAGTAAGGGACAAGGGCCTCACCGACCCTGTCGCAGCCAGTCACCAGCATTTGTATGCACTTGAGAGCGTGGCACAGTACCGCAGGCCGCTTCGTTGCTAGAGCGTCTGTGAACAAAATTAAAATTACAATTGTTGTGTTGAATTGAGATGAAATTGTTGTTATCATCGTAAACGTCATGGTTGTGGGTTCGATTCTGACTTAATAGAAGGAAGTATATTTATTTTATACTTATGGTAATAAAACAAAACGTGGCGTTGCATTCCGCCACTCAAAATTTGATGAGTGAGTATGCTCGTCACTCATATCATCATCACCCACACTCGATGGACAAACTACCAACTCTACTCTCGACTCTCGCCGATAAATCTCTTCAGCCCCACGCTGTATAGCTCTCTTATTAATGACAATTTGGGCACGACAATGTTAAGTTAGTTAACTGTGTTTGTATGGAATGAGTGAATGTATGCAGTGAGAACATTAAAATTCCAAATTCAACTAATATTCAAAAACAGAGGCCAAAATTTAATTTATCTTAAAAAAAATACGATCAAATATAATAAAACAGATTCAGCCGAAACATAATATGGGGGCATCAGTTTACTTTTAATCTGGAAATTAGATGATATTTAATTAGGGTTCAGTACATCAAACGAAAAAACGAAATACTTATCTCTTTGTTATCTATCTATTTGTACGTATGTTCGTTTGTATTCGTCTCTCGTATTTGCATTGTTTTTGCTACATTTTATATGAAATTCGCCGCGTAATCGAACCTATAGAGTTGAAGAAATACAAACTTACAATAAAAATAAAGTAGTATTTTTATTAAAATGGAGCCTTATATATTGTAGTAAAATATTGTTACAAACTTATCTCTGTAGTTTATTTCATATAAATTAAGTGTAAAAAGCCGAAAACATGATATTGTTAACATTTATTAGTCTCGAACCCACGGTGGGCGAGACTGATTCGTACTTGACCGCTTTTTTTTATACACCGATAGCTTCACGTTCACCTGACTGGGGAGCATCGTATTACACTCGACGCGGATTGGCCTAGCGAATCTAAATGTTTACCGATTCTTAAAAGAATTAAGCTTCTTAAATTTCAGTGAATGATTTGTTTTTCCATGGGAACAAAAATTCTCAATTTTTATTTTACTTGTAATAACGTTTATATAATAGCATTAGACAAAGCACGGCGTTGAGCTCTGTCTCGCGACACCCTGTTTTGAGTTCAGGCGGAAGAGCGTGTGCGTGCGAGCGGAAGAGGTGTTGATAAGAGCGTCACGATAATTGAAACATAATTATTATGCAGAATGAACGGTGAAACTGCTAAAAAAACGTCAATGGTTGTGGGTTCGTACCCACTTTGGAGAATAAATTATTTTCTCCATATTCTTGACACAACGTTCTTTCTACTCACCGCGCTAAGAGATAAACAAAAAAATAAATAACTTACTTTTTATAGGAATAATAATCTGAGGTACAACAGGCAGCACTTTATAAGATCCTTTGGTGACCAGATCATGAATGCCATGTTCAACGATGAAATTGAAGGGATAAGTCCCTTCAGCCAGCCCATCGAAGAACATTGGTAGATAGTGATGAAAGTCTAACTTTTCTATTGGCACCTACAAATATAATATACACAATAAACAATAAAGAAAGTATAACAACTATAATAAAATGTATATAATATAACACATCGACAATAAACGTATTTTTACAGGGTCACGTTTTTTACTGCATAAGCAAAGAGAATTAAGGGTATGTCTGAATCCGACCTTGAGACATTGCTTTTAGAGTGGTGGAACTTAACGCTGCGCTCAATTTTTATTCGGAACACAGTGTGGTTGTCACTTTTAGTTTGAGCCACACATTGTGCCACTATACTACGATAACCTCAGAATAATAAAATAATAATCAATTATTAATATTACTCAGCGAGCGTATAATTCAATTGTTGAAAATATTCAAAATACTAAAAATGTAGAGTACTTAACACTCATCTTATTGAAATTAATTCTATCTAATGAATTTATACAACCTCCGTCCAAAAACTTTATTGAAATTCGTTTGAAATTTAAGAACTCTAAAATTTTAGCTTACGTATGTACGATTTACATCATGAAAATGCAAAAATTTTGTTCTTTTAAATTTATAATAATAAAAATAGTCTTAAAGGTTAAGTAACGAGTTCTTCTCTGTTATGAAGAAATAGATGTATACTTATTTTAAATATTATATTTTAATAATTTAATATTTAAAATAAGTATTAATTCATCAGAAAATGGGCATGAAGTGTTTTATAGAAATGCTACTTACGGGATACAGCGTGAAATATAACAGATTAAACTTAGTGTTAAGATACATAAGAACACTTTTAACAAAAAACGCATAACAATTTAACAAAATGGTCAATGAAATTCAAATTCTCCTTACAATTTCATCTCCACGGTCACTTCACATTAAAACGACTACATGAACAGTTACCTTCCAAGCGAGCCGTTTTCCGCTCGTAGTGAACTCAATAGACACCGGGAACTCCCCCCTTTGATAGCATCTTCGGAACATCGTCGGCTTTGACGGCAAAGGATCGAACACACCGCACTTGGGTGGCGGCAGTACTCTAGTGTCCCTTTGCATAGCCTGTATAGTAAATGCTGGTACGATCCTGCATTTTTTCACCTTACTATAATTATAATTGGGGCTGGGCTTCTTGAGAGCGCTACGGAACTCCTTCCCGCACACGTTGGAGCACGGTGGTAGAAGAACCATTGTTGAATCAAAATATCATTGTCGTTCGGATATTATGGTTGTTAAATGTTGACACTAATAATAAAATGGGGAAAGTAAATTTGTCCGACCGAGCCTCGATTGTGATTGTTTATTTTGCAACACGATCGTTGCCGGGCAACTGGGATATCGATTGATCGTCGACAGCGCCGCCGCACGGCACCCGCCGGCGTTAGGACGTGGATACATGGCTCTGTAATTTGTCAGTTTTGTAGCTTGAAAGTGTGATCTTTCGTTTGGTTTCTATGGTTTTGGGTTCGATTACTCGAGAATGTTTAATTTATTATTTATTATTATATATGAGATCGAAATTAGTAGCGCCACCCTACAATCAATTCAATGGTTGAATGTACACAAAATATGTTATTATTAAACTATTTCAGCCCACTGTATTCGTCGTATGTACTGGTGTTTGAAAAAGTCTGATATATTTATATACTACTCTAGTTTTTGACTTTTCTTTTATTTAAAACATTGCGTACTAAATAACGTAATTCATTCCCGCTGCATGTCTATCTAAATCAACGGCACACTTAGTAATTAATACAAATTCTTTCGAATCAGATTAGAACTCCGTACTTATTCTTTAGTCCACTATGTCACAATAACGCTATAACTCAGCACAACTATTTGTACTAATATCATAATAATTTTCGACTATAAAGAAAAATTTATGTGCGATAGAATCATAAAAATGTCACCGCGTGAACTCCCAACCTTACGTTCGGACGCCGCGAAATTATATTAGCTATGGAAAATTTTATTACATTTTAATATAAGGTATCTCACAATATCCTTCGTAGCAAAAGTGCCACGAATTTTGATGGCTTCTACACGTAGGTTACGTTGGAGGATATTTCTTTTGATAAGTTCCAATAGAAATTTATGATCTCTCCACCAAATAAATGGGCGCGATACATTTTTTTCTTTATTACTTCCAATATGTAGAAATTTTCTTATTATTTTATAAAATAAGCTAATATAGTAAAAAGAACAAGAAATACATTACAATTTACTTATTTCTTTTTATTTATTTGTATACGGGTGAAGTCCTTGTAGATAATATCTTTTTATATTCACATATACTTAAAAATAAAAATTGTATTATGTTTAACCGTATTTTTACATTGTATTAAGAATAGGTAACCAATTTTTATCTGCTTAAGGTGGAGAACCTCATAGAGAATTTATGGTTGAAGCATTATATTCTCCGCTTTACGTCCATTCTTAGACACATTGACACGTACATATCTAGTAACAGAACTTATCAAATCAGCTTCACGCTGTATACCGCACAAAGCATGGTAGGCAGAGGGAACCTAGTATTAAGACATTCCGTTCCCCATTGTTCGCCGAGTTTTGGATGCATTGCGTGTTGCGTGGCGGAACTCAACGCCATGCTTTGCCTCGACACCAGAGCGAAGAAATGATGAAAATATAAATGTAAATAAATATTTAATTTCTTCGAATGGGGATCGAACCCACAACTAGTCCATTTTACAGTTACACTTTGTGTCCCTGCGCCACGACTGGCCTCAAAACGGACAAACGGGAAAAATGGCCAAACTGTATAAAACCTTCCCTCCACGAGGAATCGAACCAAAAATCTACACTAACAGTTTGACACTTCCTAATTCCACAATGACATCAATTTAATACATCATTTCACTAAAAAAAAATGGAGGAAGAGATTTGTCGCCATTCTGGTTTTTATTCATTTGTCCACAAGATTTTTTTTTATCTTTCAAAGAAAATTTCGCGGCAAATTGAACGGTGCTCTCGATATTTAAAATTTAATACGGCATCAGCTGGGACCTGTATTATGAAAATTTTTATAACGTAATCTTAAAAAGTTTCAGATGAACCACGCTTGTGTATTTATGGATGTTTGATATTGAGAATTTCTAATAATATTTTTATGTATACATGTATTAGAGACAATATACCATGTTATAAACGCTACAAAATAATTTGCTATTTTACTAATATATTACTTCTTACCTATAATAAGTTGTCTTCGTCTTTGATATAGGAGCAAAGGGAGGAAAGCGTCAAATTGAAAAAAAGCAAATGTGGGGTCCAATACTTACACGGAGAAATTAATTGTTTTCATTTGGCTCTGACAAGAATACAAATTGTGGCGTTGAGTTCCGCCGCTCAACGTAATATATCTCTAATTTAAATAGAAAGCTTGAAATAAGAAAAAAAATATATATATTGCAGTTATAAAATGAGTTGTAACATATTTTTGTTCCTCACTAGTAGTTGTTCTTAGAAAAAACAAACAAATTTACGCACAAATTCTCTTCAACAAACATTATAAAAGGAGTTAATGGGGCTATAGTCTAGACAGCAATTTTTCAACCTATTGTTAAATTTAATTTTTACAAGTCGCGTCGGAACAATTCAGAGCAGATTGCTGAAAAGAAGCCTTTTAAAAAATACCTTTTGAATACACCGTCGACGGGTGAGATACGAATGGAGGTAAACTAAGAAAACATAAAGAATTCAAGCAATCGCTATCCAATATTTTTAGAGCTTCTTTATAAAATATAGGTTATGATAGATAATATGTTATATTTTTTGATTTGCCATATATCAATATGCCTATATCAATCATCCTTTGAGGCCAGTCGTGGCACAGGGGCCCAAGCGTGCGATTGCAAACACAACAGATTGTGGGTTCAATTTCCAGTCGAGAAAATGAAATATTCAATATTTTCATTTTCTCTTGATGAAAGCGCGATTGAAGTTGAGTTCTGTCACTCTACAAGCAATACCTTGAGAATTTATCGAAAAGTGGGGAGCGGAAATGTGTTAGTGGGAACGGAGCCGGAACGAATATTTTGTTTACAAGTTTCTTACTGCCTACCCTACTAGTCCTTAAAAAAAAATCATTAAAATCTATTTGTGATTGACTGATTAATTAACGAACACCTATACGGGTACACATATATACATATATGTATATATATATACATACGTATGTATATAAAAAAAACGAACAAACGAATTGATAATCTCTTCCTTTTTAAAATCGGTTAAAAATAACAAAAATCATATTATATTATAATGAAATTTTTTGGTTTACTTTCATTTAGCACCACCGCCGCGACAAACGGACCGAACGTTCAAACGATGATTGCTTACTATAGAGGTACAGTAGACTTCAATACAGTACATTTATAATGCAAAATACATAATAGAATCTTACAGACTACTCGACGGCGTCTTTATTTCATTTTTATTTATACCAGTGAAAAGAATGTTGTGTTGTGAGAAGAAACTGTGTTTTGCTTTTATTTTGTTTATTGTTTATATATTATCTATTACAAGATTTATTATGAGTGAGCATGATTAAACGCGACAAATTGTGGATTCGATTCAGAGTCGAGGAATTTAAATATTTATTATTATAGAAAAATCAATTTAAGCCCATTAAGATTAATTAAATTTTCATTAGCAACTTGTTTATCTCTTTTATATAAAAAAGCTTTTAAATAGGTTTTTTTTTTTGTTTTTGTAAATTTTTATGTACGTATATATGATGTTTTATTTTTTGTATTCACTCCATGTTTAACGTATAAGTGGAAACATTATTGGCTAATGTAATGTAGATATGTATTTTATAGATATGTAGATATGGTTTTAGCTTTAAGTATTATAAGCTGTTTGTTACCCAATATAATATAAAATTAAATAAAAATAAATCAATTATAATTTTCTCGCTTTGGTAACGAGGCAAGGCGCAACGTTAAGTTCCACCGCTCAATAAACAAATTGAAAAATGTCTTGTCGTATACAGTCACAAGCTTATGACTTTGCGCAGCGACTGGTCTTTAAAAGTAATGTGTCTTAACACTAGGTAGTGCCTACCCTACCAGTGTGCGGGATTACAGCGCGAAGCCTAATTTTTTCTGATTTGATTTCCCTGAGTGAGAATTGAACCCACAATTTTCGCGTTTATTTAGACGCTGTCCCTACTGCACCATCAAGGCCTTAGTTAAATTTATTTTGTTTAGCACAATAATCCAACTATAACGAATGAAACAAACAAACTACACATTTTTCACATTTCAAAAATAAAGTTATGCGTGTTTTAAATTTTAAAATTTCATTTCAACGCGTAATAAAAAGTGTTTTTAGTTTCAAACTTTAATTCAATGGTGGAAAAGAGTTACCCTTGAACACCTAGCGCACCGGCGTAACGCTGGGAATCCTGGGAAAAAATATAAAATAAAAACAAAAAAAAAATGGGCAAAACAGTTTGAAAGTTGTCGGCTTTCATGCGATACCTGCTTTTTTTATTCTTGCACGACCCGAATCACTGCATCGCATTGGTGGAATTGTGTAATTTTGCCGTCTCAATTTTATGTACGAAATCGTTGAGCTCTTTGGTGCCTTGCTCTTTTGCTTTTTGCGTGGTTTTTCTTTAGTTTTCTTAATTTAACGCTGTACCGTATTCATAAAGAGAAGGCAGAAGGAACTTAGTGCTAATTCACTCTTCTCCCCACTTTCTGATTTCTTTTTCTTTCGGCTAAAGCGAAGAAATAAAAATATTAATAATGATAAGGAAATAATAATCCATTCCCCTGTGGTATATGTATGGAGTGGGGATCGAAACCAGTACCACCATATTACAGTCACACTCTTATGCACCTACCCTACGACGGCCTCGAATTGGCAAATACATTTTAGTACTTACATACATGAAAACTAAAATATATCGTGTTTTTCTCTATACATTGTATAATATTATCGATCGATACATTTAATACTAATATATTATGATAGTGCATAGTATCGTCTTTATCCTCAGTTCAAGCTTCAGTTTTATAGTAGAAACGTGAGACCACTGGCTACTTAGCCGGTCGTAAATCTGTTTCTACGACACACATATTTTATGTATATACCATACATATAATATATACGTTGTTGTGTATTGTAAAATTCTGTTTTAAATTTTTATTTAGCTTAAGCTTCATGTCGGGTCTCGTAAATAGCAGAGTATGGAGAGAACCTAGTGTTATAACACTATATTTCCTACTTTCCATCCAATTTTGAGACTTGAGTGGCGAAACTCACCCAAACCAAATAGCCCTATATATCCTCTAGCAGAACGGGGAAATGAAAATAATTCAAATATAATACATTTACCTAGATAATCTATTAATTTATCACACTGTTCCAGATAAAAAGAAATATGTATGTTAAAATTAAAAAAATATTCCATACGAGCCCGAATACGCATGGTTAATTTATGGAATGCTAAGGAATTCTAGTCCTATATTTAATGGTGACACATAACGTGGCGTTGTGTTACGGCTATAAGGCAATGTCTTTTAGCTAAGGGAAAAATGACAGCCGATGCTAGCCATTTGTATTATATACAGAATACAGAATATGATTATTATGGTTTCAAAACCCATAATATTTTCATTTTTTTTACTTTGGTAACAAGACAAAGCGCCGTGTTGAAAATTCGACAGTGTATGGGGACCGAACCGTCTCAACAGAATGTCTCTATGTTTCTATAAAAACAGATTAATCTATAAAAATATCTTCTATACATTTGTGTGTTACGAATCCAAATTATTTCATACAAAACTATTACACCCACGTGGCATAATTTGAACATCATGTTCCTAGGGGTGGTCTCACAGCGTCTTGATGAACCTCTTTATTTATCGTAAATAAGATTGACTCGGAGCTCTAACGATGTGTACAAGTTTACTGACATACTGCTATTTGGTTTGACTGATGTGGAAGTATAATTATTACTGTTTACTATTTCGTACATTTTTTAATTCTGGGAAAATAAAATGCAGCGTTGAACTCCGTGATTCAACTCACAATGTTTCGACTTGCATCGGAAATACCTTGCTATATGCAGGGTATAGCGTAGAGCTAATAAAAAATCGTATTTATTTTTATTGTCCACAACAAAATAAATATTCATGTTTTGAAAATTGATCCTGCACTTATTAAAATAACATTATTTAACGAGTACTAACTAGTACACTATATATCAGAAGTTACAAATAAAAATGTATTTTCTGTAAATAAATTCACTATAACAGTCCTCGCTAGCTTATATTTCATCAAAACGACTTCACAACAAATTGAATGTACCTGCATCACATACGCTTACGAGGGCTGTATCAATGGGAAATAATAAATAATTCGAATGAAATTGTGGGTTATTTCATATATGAAATAACAATATTTGATAGATATACAAATTCTTATTCTTCGTGGCACTGCGACAAAGTGTCTGTCGGTTGTGGGTTCTATTCCCACTATAGGATTTCTATTCCCACTAGTCATAGAATAATGACCCACGAGTCATTATTCTATGACTCGTGGGTCAAATTATTTTTATTTATTCGCTCATAATAACGCAAACCGTGTTATTGAGTTCCGCCATTTAACATGCAATGTCGCGTATGCACTTATTTTGTATGAAATATACAGCAAATATAAGTTTGTAATGCTTTTTGCTATAAAATACGTATGTTTTGATAACGCGACGAGTTTCATACAAAATGCAGCTACGATGCATACGTAATAATTGCGTGGACTTAGAAGCTTAATTTTTTCGGTACTCCAAGTGACTGCAGACTGAACTATGTAGATATTACTTTCAGCCAGTCTACTCATCTGGAGATAAATAATCATGACAAACGGACAGACAGACAACAAAGTGATATTACAACGGCTCTTTTTTGGGACGAAGTTCTAAAAACCAAGCCCGCAACCAACGGTTTAATAAATACAAATAACCATTCAGAAATGATGAGTTTTATCAAATAAAATTCTTCACAATAATATCATATTTTTATTGCTATCTCTATATATTTATTCCGGAAGGAAATAATATTCTCCAATATATATATATAATAAATATTTGAGTTATATCCGTTTCGCGCTGATACCTTCCACGTGTAGTATACGAGTATCTACTTGAACGAGATGTTTTTGTTTACATACAAATAAATATTTTAGTAACGGAATCCTTTGCTAATTGATTCTAATGAAACGGGATTATTGCTATAAGATTGTCTTTATTTTTGTTTCATTTGTCTTAGTAGAAAGGTCGAATTAAAGTGCTTTTCTGTATTTAATTAGTGTTTTTATTGTGAGTTAGTTTTTTTTGTATGAATAGAGAAGGTAGTGTTTACAAGTAAAATTTTCTGTCAAAATTTTAGGGGAACTGCGGGAATTCCGGGATATATAGTAGCTTATATATTGCCCTACGACTCCCTCTATCTTTCAGTAAAATTCCAATAAGAAATAGGGTTTTGAAAAATAACTCGGATAAACAGTAAGACAGACAATGAAAATCAAATTCAATATTCAATCAAATATAGATATTTTACTGACAATACCGAATAAGTCTGTAACGAATGATTCTATCATACATACATACATTCACAGTCGTACAGCTTCACACTAACCACATATAAGAATACTTACTTTCTACACTCCGCTCAAATTTGAAATATTACGTTGTGAGTGGGGAACTTAACGCCGCACTTTATTTTATTGTATACAAGATTAGTTACAGTTACTGGCTTTTTTAATACTACTACTTAATAATATAACATTTAGAATGTATATATGTCTCCATATATTATCAATTTTCTTTCGTGTGAAGCGTTAATAGCATTATAAAGAAAACTCAGAGAGCTTCAACATAATTAAGAAAATTTGATTAAGAAAATGATTTATTTTGATTCCGACTCTGTTTCCTCTAATTTGTTTTAACAAATAAATAGCTAGAAATGTTTAACTTGTTGAAAGAAAAAATATTATGAATTGTAGATAGGTAAATAAAAAACAAAACGACGTTTTCCCGCATTGTTTTACGGGAAAAAGCGTTAGAAACGTGAATGTGGCGTGAACCGCTACTCCACACACCTTGGGTATTTGGCAGAAGGTGCCCAGGTTACCTCTGTCTACCCTGATATGTCCGGAATACAGCGTGAAGCTAAAATAAAGAAAATATTACAAAACTCCTGGTCGGTTTCTTGGAGGAACGGGTTCGAGTCCCGCTACGTTAAAATTATTAAATGTTTTCTAAATAAGTACATGGGATTTGTTTTTTCGATACAATACTATTATTTTGTATAATTATTATTTATCTTTTAAATCAATCTTATAAGAATCATTGTATTTTATGAAAAAATGTTTTGTTTGTTTCAGGTAAGTGTTACAGGGTAAAACATCTCATATACATATCAACATATAAAGTTTAAATTTTATCTAGTACATTCTGCCGCTTTTTTGTGTAAGTAAGATTTTGTTATCATGATATTCCTTATAATTCCTTATAAACTTAGTGTTAAAAAACTCTGCTCCCAAGACATTTATGTTCCCAATTTTCCACCGGATTCTAGAGACATTGCGTGTTGAACTCGTCATGGCGGAACTATCGTCGCGCTTTGTTTCGTTACCAAAGGGAGGATATGACAATATTATATATTTCATTCCCTTTAGTGGAAAATTAGTAGATAATACTTATTATTAATATTATAAGCTGAAAAAATTGTTTGGTTGAACCAGCTTATGTCACAACCTGCTGCTTTTGTTCAAAATTGTAAATCGAAATTACTCAATGCGCTGTAGTACACAGGCTTTTATGGTAGACCAAATGCAGCGTTGATTATCACAACTTAACATCCTACTATGTCTCAAAAATTCTGTAAAAAATTGTAAACCGAGAATTTTAACAATAGATTGCCTCCTCCGATACATAAACAAACACATATGCCTTACAGGGAACGGAGTTTCCTAACAACGGGTACCCAGGATCCCTTTGCTTACTCTGATATATAATATGTTCAATACAGTATGAAGCTAAAAACAAAAAATAACCCGACTAAATAAGCTCGTATGTAATATCAATAACATTGTTATGATAAATGCGTTAAATTTAAACTAAGATTGATGATAGTGCACATTTCGGACATCCCCACCAAAGCTGTCTGTATACGGCGCGACGCTATTGTCATATAACGAGTTTCCAATCGCTGAAGATATTTTCAATTTATTTTCAGTAAAATTATCATATATTTTACGTATTTTTAGTATTATAGCTTAAAAGAGTTCACTGTGAGAAAATCTATTTATCATATTATTTTATGTATATGGTGTTTTTTTTTATTTTGAGGAAAGGGCAAGAAACCAAAAGTTATTATTTTTTTCTTATTTTTTCCTTACTGACTTATTTTGTTTCACGGTGTATTCCAATGTAACAGACAGAGGGAACCTAGCGCCAAGAGACTCCCTTCCCCCTTTTCCATATAATTGCAGAGACACCAACAACACCAAGACCACTGCATATTATAATTTGTTTTTATTGTACAGTTATCATAAAAGCGTCGAAATTGAAATAATTTATTCCTCCGAGTGGGAATCAAATCCACAATCGTTGCATTTACAGAAAGAATACAAACACGCCGTTGTGAAGATTTTCTTACAGTGACGGATATGGTTTATCTAAAGGTAAAAAATTAGGTAGCATAGTTTTAATAATAATACAGGAAGATCATAGGTTAAAATAAACTGTAAAATTCTAAATATTAGGATATTTTCCAGTATTTTTTTAATACATGAAAAAAGCATGAAATACTTAATATGAATGAATTTGAACCCGTTACCCTAGAAATTAGATAAACTATTCACTTTTAGGCGTTTGTCAAAAGTTAATTTATCGCAGTTTAAGCGTTTAATATAGATAAGATAAATTATTCATTTTCGAAGAACGCTTAAATATTAAAATAGTTTTTCCAGTACAAAGGGTAAGACATTCTAGAAGATAACAATGTGAATATAATTATTGTATGAAGATGCAATGTGACAAGTGGATTTAAGTTGAGACTAAGATGGATGAACACAAAACATAATTTAGACAATGTTATAAGATGCTAGACGGTTTTCTTAGACACGACCGCTCTATACACGTAAATTATTATTTAAAATTTTGTCTTTAGTTCTGAATTTTGTCTCTTAGTCTGAGATTGATTTTAAGATGCCGTTTTTATTTTTAAATTATATATATACGAATACGAGTCCTAGAGTCTAATGGTATTACACAAATGCCATAAAAAAGTTACGATTCTTAACGTAGTCTTTGTGGGTTCGATTGTCAGTTCAGATATTTCATTATTTTCATTCGGTTTGCGAAACATTTTTTTAAGGTTCACGCTATATCCCACATACAGCAGGTCAGACAGAGAGATTCACACACAGTCACACAGAGACACTCAAATTCTTCACTTTCGGCTAAAAGGGACCGTTGCGATTGGCGGAATTGAATGCCATGCTTTGTCTCTTTACCAAAGCTAAAATAAAAAGCTAATCGAACCTACAACCATCGCGTTTATAATCCCACACTTACTCAAGTTGTTCAATACACTTTTGAATTCGGGCACAAAGCGGCACATGGAATGTATCAACACTATGATTATCTCAGTCTGGCTCTTGTTTGATAATATAAACTTACCTTTGACTTCGCTTCCACTCTCGGTCTTTTAATAATATTTCATATTGTGCAAAAGAATTCAATACTACTAATAGCCTAAGATCCCAGTGCATAAATTTGCAGGTATCTGTTTTTTTTTTAATGAAACTTATATTTAAGAATGATACATGAGAGTAGGATAGATTACACCAGCGTTATCTAGAAGAATCCTGACGCAATCACCTTTAATCAAATTGATTATAATGCGTTTTTGTTGCAAAATTGCACTTACATGTTTATTATGTCAATCCAACACCATTTGACATAATGTCCCAAAAAAAATCTATAAACAACTCTACCTCTCAGTCTGCCGCAATTCCAGGGTTGCTATGTTAAAACAGGTCACATGTTATTAGTTATCAGGTAATGTGTAATGCATACGTGTTTATAAAAAATTAATTCTTTCTCAAATCTTTAACACATGGTTGTCCGAAAATAACTGCCATAAGCAGGGGTTGGCATGATTTGAAATATTTTATTTTGGTTCCGTTTGACTATGAGAATAGATGTGGAAATGCGCGGTCTGCCTGTCTGCAGTTCTGAAGAGAAATATCATATAATAAAGGTCAATGTTTTTTCTAACAGTTTATCTTAAATGATGACTTTAATCATTTATTAATTTAAAGCTCTAGAAGTAGTAGAAGAACAATCATCCTTGTTTCAAGTAAATAATGAAGGTTATATAAGTGTTTACAAATATCGGTCTTATAAAATATTAATTATATCATAGTTCCTTAATATAATGAATACGCAAATCTTAAGAATTTATATAGGAAAAATATATATAATAGAATTATAATAAACAAAATCAATTTAGCAAAAACAAATTTGAAAAACGTCTTACAATAATGCCGACTAATAAACCTAATGTCTATTGGATATTTTTTGGTTTTTATTTGTTGACTATTCAACAAATAAAAACGATTAACATCATGAATACATTTGTAAATAATTTTGTAATATATTTTATTTAATTTTTCTATTAATTATTTTGTTTATTTTCAATTACAAAAATTAAAAAAAGAAGGTACCATCTTAGTTTTGTCTACGGATAGTCGCTTCAGGGGCAACGATCTATAATTACAATTTGTTCCATAAGAAAAGATAGTTACTTTTCTTTGATATAGATTTATATATAATTTTTATTGTACAATACTAGCTTGGTATATATTTATATATTTATTTATATAATAAAATAAAAATCCTAGCGACACGGCCACCCAATAAAGTTACTCCCCCGGAGTGCACATAAAAAGCAACCGATAGCAATAAATGGTTTTCGCTGCATCCATTAAGAAGATGAACGCTTGGACTCGTGGATTATTCACTTAGTCCAATACAACATTTCGTTGTAAACCAGTTCTATCAAATTAAATTATACTTTTTATATACTACACAGCTCACGTGAGAGGCCAGTCGTGGCGCAGGGGCAGAAGTATGTGACTGTAAATGCGACTGGTTCTGGGTTCGATTTTCACAAGGAAATGAAATATGTAATATGTTTCCTTTCTTCGCTCTGGTTTCGATGCAAAGCGCTGCATTGAGAGTCAATGGCTCCAGAATTCGGCGGAAGATGAGAAACGGAATGTCTTGACTATTGCTCTCTTGAATGTTTTCCCTCTGTCTACCCTACTCATATATGCGGGATACAGTGTAAAGTGAAAAAAAAAGCTGAATAGTTCGGTTGTGTGAACGCGCTAATCTCGTAAGCAACTGATTTAAATTGTAAGAGTATTTTGAATGTTGTAATATTTTTTTACAAATTGTAATGTGCTTATTAAATATGTGAAGTTATAATAATATAATAATTTATTCATATCAAAATTACAAACAAAATAATAATTTATAACGATAATAACCGCATTAGTTATAAACTGTGTAGCAGTTATTAACGCCCGCCTCACGAACGTCGTTTCATAAAGGTGTATGAGTAAACTGAATACATTACAAAGATTGTTTAAAGTAGAATAAATTAAAAAATAATAATAATAATAATAAAAAACATGCAATTATACTAAAACAAACAATTACTAAAAAAAAAATATAGTATGCAATTAAGACATTATTTGAGTAATTGATGTGTGTGATGGTTATGTAAGATGTGTAAGTGTGGGTGTGTGTGTGTTTTGTATGTGTATATGCGTGTGTGCGTACGTATGATGAATACCTCGATGTCAAGCTATATGACCAATAGGTTCTCTGTCTGATCATAATCTAAATTTAATAAAAAGTCGGTTAATTTAACTTTACATTGATGCAATGTTAGGGGATATATATTTAAATCTTTATTTATATTATTATATAATATGGGGCTTAGGTAATAGGATTGACGATTTGAAGAGACTTTGTGCCGTAACTCTATTGAGCAAATCTTATCAGCTCTGCGTTTTCTGCAAATAGTCTGCGGATCAAAAGGAGTGAATCTATGTCTCCGTAAAATAGAGCGAAGAACAAATAATTGGCGGACAGTTAAAACTTTACAGATGGCGTATAGTTCGGTAGTTGGAAACCTAGTAGGTTTAGATGTCATAACCTTAAGTATGCATCTTTGTGCTTTTTCCAATGGAAGTAGGATCGATTTAGGTGCACCACCCCAAGCAGGTATGCAGTAAGTAAGGATCGATTGGACAAGTGCGAAATAAACCATCTTGGCGATTTCAATACTAGCGCCGGATCTTAGTTGCTTGAATATGTAGACTACTTTTCGAACGCGGGCACTTAAAGCTAGTATATGATTCTTCCATGTGATATTCTCATCTATAATAACTCCAAGGTATTTTATAGTGGAGCTTCTAGTAATATTATTACAGTGGCAGGTAAGACGTAATTCTGGGTGGCATCTATGAGCAATTATACTGAAAGAATTGGGTGGCAACGAGCGTTTCGGGCCTAAAGTTAGAAATTGGGTTTTATCCACATTTAGGGTTAGCCTGTGACATGACAACCAGTTCATTACGGTTGCTAAAGCTTTCTCACTATGCTCGCGTGTCTCGGCCCAACTGGTACCGTGAACAAGTAAAGCGGTATCATCTGCATACGAAATAAATTTGGTGTTTGGCACAGTGAGGTTGCAAAGTTGATTCATGTATATCAAGAATAGAGTTGGTCCCAATACGCTACCCTGAGGCACTCCAAACGGGACGCTTGCTTCATTGCTGATATTATTATTAATGTTAACTGTTTGCGTTCTGTCAGATAAATAGCTTTTGAAAAGGTCTAAGACAATTCCTCTAATACCAATATGTTCTAATTTGCTGTAAAGGATTGGTCGTGAGATCGTGTCAAATGCCTTTGAAATATCCAAAAATATGCCAAGAGTCTTTTTTCTCTTATCAATATTTTGGACAACATCATCGACCAAATTCATAACCGCATCCTCGGTTGAGTTACCACTTCTAAAGCCATATTGGTTGGGAGAAAGCAAGTTGTACTTACCCAGGTAGGAGACAAGTCTATTATTAATAAGCTTTTCCAAGATCTTAGATAGTGCACTTAGAACTGATATGGGTCTGTAGTTATTAAAGTTGGCCTTACAACCGTTTTTATAAATTGGATGAACGACAGCTTTTTTAAAAATCTTAGGAAATACTCCCTGAGATAAGCAGAGGTTGCAAATCCAACAAATAGGAGGAGTGAGTACATTTACCGAGGCTTTAAGAACAGAGGACGGTATACCGTCCCACCCTATCGCGCAATGGTTTTTAAGATTGAGAATTATGGATCTAATTTCTGAGTTATCAGTTTCATTAAGAACCATTGAATTGGGTGTTACCTGGGAGGCGATATACGGTAGATCCGTCTGAGGAACACTATTGAAATGATCAGCAGAAGCAAGTTTTTTCCCTATATTAGCAAAGTAATCGTTAACATTATTGACTGCTGAGATTGGATCGTTAGCGTTCAAGAGATTGTTAGAGGCCTTAGTGTTTACATTGTTGGTATTAGTAATTTTTTTAATAACGTTCCATGTCCTTTTTGTATTTTTGCTAGCTTTCCGGAATTCGATTTTTTCATAATTAGATTTGATTTTTTTTAACAAGTTGTTACAGAAATTTTTATAACGAACGTAACAGATTTTAGATATTGGATCATCGGGATTCTTTTTAGTTTTTTTATATAGTTTATCGCGATTTCTTATACATCGGAGCAATCCAGGAGTGATCCACGGTTTTATAATTCTTTTCCTGCAAGAACAAGTTCTGGTGTACTGTAAAGTCCACAAGGACTGTGCGGTTTGATGGGTCACGTGAATTAATGCGAAATACATCTTTGACCTCGTGTGATTTGATAGGAACGTTTAAGCTGTTCCCTATGGAGATAACGGTGTTTAATAGTTTATCTTTTGTCTCAGAAGGCACTGATGGAACATTTTTTATTTCGATGCATGTTGACCTTGACAACCGTTCATAACTTTCCAATCTAATTTCCAAAGACTGTATTTGAAGAAGATTTTGTTGTCTATCCTTCTCTAACTTGTCAATCTGATTAATAACGGAATCATATTTCTGCGACAGAAACTCTACAGATGTACGTATTTCGATATTTTGCCTTTTAATTTCTTCCACGGCTGCGGACAATCTTTCAAATTTAAGATTTTGTTCTTTTTTAAGCGCGTCGAGAAGATCCTTAAATTCTGTCATGAACGCGGCCAGCTTTTCACTAACATCATCGGAAGGCGAACGTCTCCGCTTTTGTCGAAGTGTCACATTTGGGGTCGCTGCTCCAGTATCTAAGTTGTTTTCTTTAACAAGACTTAGTTCCGAGGTACTAGTCTGATGTGGTGAGGGTAACGATGACTTAGTGGGAGTTCTTTTTAGTGGCATTTTAGTAGTAGTAAGTACCAAAAAAAAATAAAAAATATATAAAAGGCAAAAAGAAAAGAATTAAAAAAGCTTCAACAACGTAGATTTGATCGCATGCCTTGTCGGTAATAGTGAACTACTGCGAGACCGATAGGCTATCGTTACGGTTTCTTGGTGTTGCGAAACTGTGTATCTTTACATTGGACAGTATGAGCCGCATAAAATTATAGCAGGTGCAAAGGTCAAACATTTGATTTATGCAACGGCTCACTCTAAACAAAGAACTTTTATTTTGCGTAACACACACTTCAGTAACAATATTTATACGAGTTTTAGTTACAGATTACTTATCACTTTGGTATATAGTTACTGTACACAAAAAAACACAACGGAATATACACTTTTACATTTTTAAAACACCTTTTTTTGCGGAGCTACTTATAACACGTCTACGTTCTTTGGACGCGCGGGGGGGGGGGGGGGGGGGGGATAATTATAAAAGGACTATGGGAATATCCGAAGTTTATTCCTCGTTCATATTGTGTCCCGCGTATATCAGAGTAGTCAGAGAGAAATTACTATTAAGGCACTCCGTTTACCACTTTCTTTCCAATCAATTCACTCAACGCCGCTCTCTAACTTGTTACCAGACCGGAAATGAAAATAATTTATTCACACCATTAAGAAATGAACCTACATCCATTTTAACACCTACATATGATTAGACACGATCGTATTATAAATATAAAGTATTGCTTTAAATTTAGTCAAGCATCTCTTAGTGCACTGAGAGTCCAGTACACTCATATAAATAATAAAATAATAACAGACTATGTAAGCTATCACTTAATTCTCAACAAAAATAATATAAATTAACATACTTTCCTTCATTTCCTTATCTGTACTTGGACCAAACAAAAATTTAGCACCATACGTCCCCATACGCTGTAAAAGTGACTTCGTAATTTATCGGCTATGAAGAAAGTTCGAAATGCCTTCACAATCTCACCTTAGAGTGCATTAGGGTACCGTAGTAACGACACTTGGGTCTGGGCGAGTTAATGCAAGCGCGACTTCCTTTTTACTTCAGTCCTTTCTCCTTTCTTTTATACTTAATTTGAAATCTTTTCCTGTGAAACTTAGTTTTCTTTACTTTTAGTTAACCCTATTAAGTGCTTTGTCGGCTGAGAAATCTATGTTGTTTTAGCTCTATTTGTTTTGATTGTGTAACAGAATGTAATTATTTGAAAGCAATTTGAAGTAAGTTATTATTAATATTTAATAATAAATATATAACTAGCGGTCCATTCGGGGCTTTGCCCGCATACTATCATCATGTAATGTCATAAAGTTGATTATATAATTTAAAGATTCAATCATTTTTCATTATTTTAACAAAGTGCAAGCAATACGTCGCTGCTTGCTAGGACGAAATCGACGGCAAGGGCGCCCCCCGCGGGACTCCAGCCTATGCTTGCGGCTGGAGTTAAAGTTAACGTCCAAATTACATGCTATAACAGCCGAAGATTATCTTCATTTAATTTTCTTGATGATGAAGTAACTTTCGCTCGTAAGTTGCAATATATATGTCAAATAAAAATCGATGAAATATCACGTTAGCATTTTCATTTATTTTTTTGTGTTATGTTATTTAATGATAACTAAGACTTACACTTAAATGTTATGTATATAAAGCACTTTTTTTTAAGAATGCAACTTTTATAAAAAAAGTTAATCGGAAGTAGATCCAAAGATCTTAGTGTTTAAACAAACAAACAGACATTATACAGATTATTAGTATCGATCATATTTCACTTATGTATCATATTTGCTTATTCGAGTCTAGTCGTGGTGCGGGGGTAGAAGTGTGCGACTGTAAACGCAACAGGATGTGGGTTCGACTCCCATTCTAGGAATTAGTTGGAAAAAAAATCAGCTTCACGTTGTATCCCGCATAGTGTTAAAACACTCATTCCCCACTTTCTTCCGAATTTCTGGGAATTAAATATTAAATATTTTCATTTCCTCGCTCTGGCAACGAGATAATTGAGTTCGACCACTATAGGCCTCCAGATTTCAACGGAGAGCGAGGAACTGAAAAAGCTAAATGGGGGGTGGAGTGCCTTCTTGGTTTACAGATTTTGTGCCTATTCAGCTATGTGCGGGATGCAGCGTGAAGCTAAAAAAGAATAAAAAAAATCTACTAGGGCTAATGACAATGTAAAAGGCTAAAGAGATATGAAAGGACTTACAGTCCTTTAAACCTTAACAGATAACTTTTAAATTTAAAATTAATGTACTTATAAGAAATTTTGCCTAACAGCCATATTCCTTTGTGCTGTTAATGTCAATAAACAATAAGGTGCACCACAGAAGCGTTGCCAGTTCCACCGACTTGGGAAGTTTTAACGCCTTTGAGCTCAAGCGACCTCAGCGCAAGTCGTGTTATGAAGTACTTTCATTAACTTAAGTTATTTAATGCACCAATACTCGCGTATATAGGATTTTGATGAACAGTAAATATTCAAGTTATGGTTGCACACGATAATATCTTACAAGAAACATTATTGATGAAAATAGTTTTATATTATTTATTAATTATTTATTAATATATACATGATTTGCATATGCATAGCAGGATAGGTAGAGGGGATCTATAACTAAGATAGTTTCGCCAAGCACCATTCAATTTTAGAGTCTATTTATAAGGTCCACCTCTAATATTATCGAAACTCGCAGTCGAATTTCACCCGAGGTCTAACTCTTTCACCTCTCTGATTTCTACCGGGCCATGATAGGGTTAATTATTTTGGTTAATTTTCCTAATAGAAAATAGATTCTTTTCTTTAAAATCTTAAGTGAAACCAAAACGGTTGTTAAAATATCATTATCGATTAAATAAATTACCTGCCAGAAAGTAGACGAGTTGAAAATTCAAAGTCAAATCCCGTAAAGGGATGAACATTTTTAATTTGAATTTGTATCCTTGTATTTTATCTTGTGAAGTGGATAGAGCTATTAAGTAGCTAATTAGTTATTTTTTAAACTAGGCTTAGGTTGTGATTTTACGTATGTTTTATAAAATTTTAAACTAAAAGTTATTCGTAGAAATGTTACGTGTTAAATTGACATACTCTAAACTTGAAGTATTCCTAATAACTGGAATAAAACATATTTTTTAGAGTTCTGTACCTAAGTGTAATATACTCAGATCTACGACCCCATGATTTCCTTAAAAAATCGTATTTCTACATTTACTTTAAAAAATATATGACTGCTTATATCACAAAAAAACGTGTATTTCGGCACTACAAAGAGAATCAAAATTCATAGGGTACTTTCGGTTGACCTAGAATTATGAAATTTGGCACCTATAGATACTACTGGCTCTAAAAAAGTATACATTTGTGGTTTAATCCTAAAAAATCACACTTTTAAAAAGTTGGGGGGGATGAATTATAGCTTTAAAAATTTGGTTTTAAAGACGCTAGCTAGTTCAAGTGAGGTATCAGATGAAAGGGCTCTGGCTAAGCTTGAATTTTAGAAAAAGCTAGCGAGATCTTCAATTTTTCTACCTCGATGGGCGAGCCCAACTCTCGCTTGTCCACTTTTTTAAATGCGAACACGCAAGAATCGAATTCATTACCATCACATTTTCAACATGACTCCTTAGACAGCAAAACAGATTATATAACATAATTTATTATTTAAAAAAAAACCAAATCAAACACAATTATCGAACACAGCGACAATCTCACTTTCTATGGGTGTAGTAGCAATTACAAACATTGAGAGAAGGCGTCGTCATGACAACTGATGTTCCAGCGCGCAGACGCGCCCATATCAAACTCCGCCTATTTTGCAGCCTGTTGCTAACGCACTCGCCGTACGACAGTCAGTTTCCGATCCTCATGCGCCAACAATACAATCAAAACAAAATCTCATAATATATATGAGAAATTATGCAAAGACTCTGATGTGGTAGTTGGTTCGATTGTCTTGATTCGTCTCTACTCTGCAGGTGTTCTTGCAAGTTAATGGCTGGCAAAATCAGGTACTATAGATGTTGTTGTAGTTATGTTGATGGATGATAAATAATACAGAATTTTTATTGTTGATAAATAAATGAAATAAATAAATGGAATTCTTAATTTTTTTTTTGTGAAAAGCTATAGCGTTGAGTTGCACCATTCAACATGCAATGAATGAAAATTGAGTAGAAAGTGGGGAACGAAAAAACATTAGATTCCATATGCCTACTCTTCTACATGCAATATACATCGTGAAGCTATTTTATTTTTTGAAAAAGTAAGCATATGAACTAATTATAATATTATTTTTTAAAATAAAAGAAAGAATAATTTATTTCAAAGTATTTACAAAAGTTGTGGTAAATTTCAAATTTGACCCAGTAAACTGTGAATGTAAATATGCCGTGACGGCGCTAGATGGCGTTATACGTTAGCTAAGCGCACAGTCTTTTCATTATATAAATATATATAAAAAATATATATTAGTTGAAACGTAATTTTAATCTGTAAAAAGTCAAAAAAAATATATATTTATAAATTGTATGTTGATATATATTTTTTCTAGAGACGACTTCTTATCTCATTTATTTCAATATAAATTATAAAGTCTATTATTTTAAATTTTTCTATTTTCCATCGATGGATACGACGTTAGCCTTGTCTAAGCTGAGAATTTTTTTGCATAAATTATTTTAATGAAGTCAATTGCATCGCAGGGTCACAAGCGTACGATTGTAATTATTGTTCGATTCCCAGTCATTGAAATGTAATATTTCTAAAAGCTAAAAATAATATTCTAATAATGTTTATGTATCTACGGCATCCATATTTGGACATGATCCGCGTACGATAATTAAATTACAAAATAATTTATTCAACAAATTTTAATACAATGCTAATTTGAACATAACTGAAAAAAAAATTACGAAGCGATTAAACAATAAACAGATATCTCCAAATCATCAATAAATTGCGGTAACAAAAGACCGTTTTGTACTTTCCAATACTAAAAAGCAAATAATTGAAGTGACTGAAGTTGAAAACACTCAATAGGAATTCAATATAGAAATTTTAAACAAGAAAACCCGCACAAACATTATACTCCTATAACAAATTCCCAAAGGTTTCATTCAAATGGCTCTGACAATTAATTAAAAGCTGAATGGGAATGTTTCACGAAACAATAGAGTTAGTATTTACTTAATATAAGAAGAAAGGGAAGATCCAAATACGTAAGTTCGGAGTTACAATGAACGCCAGGTTTTTTGACCTACCGCTTGTAAATAATGCTTTAAATTTGTAAGATTTGAATAAGTTAGTTCTTGTTTCTGACCTATTTACAAAGATGTGCTTAAAATTAATATAACTGTACATCAAAAATACTTATTCTGAATTAGACAGTAATAGAATAAGATTGTTTGTGTTTGTTTGATTTTTACTTAATTAATTGATATAAACACCAAAGTGCATGAATTTATTATCATATTTTGCTTATCCTTTAAAAAAACGTTGTCTTAATGAAATTAAAAACAGTTATCGTGATTATGATATTTTTACTATTAAATAACTAGATATTAATTACTATAAGGATTATTAAAAAACCGCTTAAGTGTGGTTTACAAGCAACCCAAAAATTTTCATACTTTTTCCATTAAAAAACAATTTCAGCTCAATTTTTTCCACTTCAATAACATTTATACATGAGTTATTCAGCTAGCTGCATATTTATACAATAATTATAATAGCCTAATTATATACGGTGAATGCTCAAAATATTTTGTTTCATTACATAATAAACAAATTGTTATTTGAACGTTCCGATTCAAATATTATGTAGATTTAAATCATTCGCAATCGTCATAAAATAACAGCTGATAAACCAATGGAATAATGAATACATTGATAATTCTATCGGAATATTTTAGGTAGGGCGCGGTAACCATTTATTTATATTGAAATGTTCAAAATTATGTTTAAAATATTATATTCTTTTTTAGTTAATTTGGTTTAGTTTTAGTTATATTAGTGTAAAAAGGTATTTGCGGTCGAGGAGGAGCACTATGAGGTTTTAGTGGGTATTCGGACGGCGTACATTTCGCCAGTGTGCGAGTCCCACATAACCCGTTCGAGTCCCCACTCGGGCCGGTATGCGTAACAGGATTTCCTCACGATAAAAAGAAAGTGTAAAAAGCTAAACTAACAATTTTTTTTGGCAAAAAGTAAGCAGGGAATTTAGTATCAGTAACACTTATTCTCCGCCTTTTGACTAAATTCAAGATTTTCTATGTTGAGTGGCGAAACTCAACTCCGTAATTCGCTCCATAATTTTATTTGAGCCAGGAAATGTAATTTCAAAAAAATGATTGGCCGCAAACGCGAGCGAAGATTTAAGTGTGGCTAGGTTACTTATTGGTTTGCTTAGTTATTTTTAATCTAGCAAATTTTTAACCTCACCTAATCAAACTTGCACTTAAAAATCGCTGATTGGTGTTAATGCATATGAAATATATGAATATAAAAGATCTAATTACACATTGCCGGTGTAATGGCAGGTAGTCTCTATACAATCCCTAGAAATTGTATTAATTACCTAGGTAAAAATCTCTACATAGTAAAGACCAGTCGCGGCGCAGAAGCAAAAAGTGTTACTGTAAACAACTGGTTGTGGGTTTAATCTCCACTTTTTTATTCTTTTAATTTTTTGCCCCACCTTTTTAATTTTTTGCTCTGGTGTCGATGCAAAGCGCGACGATGAGTTCCGCCACTCAACGCAATGTGGAAGCATTGCGTGAATTACGGAGTCTTTTAACACTAAGTTCCTTGCTACACTAAGTTGCCTATCCTGCTGTGTGCGGGATACAGCGTGAAGCTGATTTTTTTAATTAATGTTTTACCTAGGTAATATACTCGTATATGATGGCCAGTAATATTTATAATAGCCCGTTTTCTGAACTCCCTGGTTATTCTATACATTGGCCAGGTAGTATATAGAATACCTGAATTATAGAGATTACGAATAACATAATATATATTGATAGCTTAAAAAATACTAAATAAGTACACAAGTTAGATTTTTATGATGCCGACGGATATTAGTACTTTAAGTATATTCTTATATTTTATTTCTATTGTCTAGATTTTGTTAATGAATATCATAATTGAACTCATGAAATTTCTCAAATAAACCAGTGCATCTATATTTATTATGAACGTATACGTAAATATTCACAAGAGTCAGAATTAAGCACTGTCCCAACAAATCAGAACCACCCTAATATCAAATAATAAATCAAAATCGAAACATACCCTCATCACCAGTCGTTGCAGTTATTATCGGTAACAATATTACATTTAATCTGCCAACTTTAATTCGAATCGCAATCCGCATAAAGCGTGTCCTGAACGCGGAATGGCAAAAGTTAGCTTGTTTATTTCCACTCCCCACCCGAGTGTGGAACGCAAATGTAGGTGTGAAATACATTCGTTACCCGTGCTTTACAATGGCCTTTAATTCTTTGTATGTCATATTAGTTTTTGTTTAGGGTTTTTATTGCTTTTACCTCTTTTTTAATTTCTTTTTTTTGCGCTTCTCATGTTTTGATGTATAAAGAAAAAAAGTGTATTGATATGATGTTGTTTACCGAGATTTTTCATTTTCAACTTCCTGACCATTGTTGGGACTTAGCTCCAGAATGATCTTTTAATTAGATCTAGAACGTGAAAAAGAATTACGTAAATGTATCTCAAGTTTAGTGTAGTGTTCAAAACTTGTTAATGATCATTTACAAAACATGGAACAAGATTGTAAAAGTATAAAACAATATCAATTTCAACATTCATCCAATGAGCACAATCAAAATAAATCAATACTTATCAAATATCAACTAAAGCACGCAATCACTGTAATGAGTGTATAGAAGGACTGCCGTATCCCTATTACGATCCCTATTGACCGGTACTCAAAACTTCGTCGATTTGGATCCGGGATCCCTCCGGGCGACGCCAGTTAATCTCCGCCAAAGGCTGCGCTTATGCCGTCGCGTGGATTATCAAAAGTTTTAGCGGTGAATCATACATTGTTGCTGATTTTGGTTGATGAAGCGTTATTATTTTTGATGTTATATCTACAGGACGTGATGTTTTGTTACTGTCGTTGGAGTGCATTTTATCTGTCTGTCTATTTTGGGTGGTAATTTTGGTGGAATTTTGCTCTTTATGTTCAATTTCTTAAAATATTTTTTTAACGATTACATAACTATTTACAAAAATATAGTAGAGTAATCATTATTTATAGCATACGTTAAACAGACAAGTAAAATAAAAGAAATCGATAAAAATTTAATAGTAGTAAAAAGTTTAAAGCCTGACAATTCATTGAATAGCAGGGCTTAAGTATTCAAACTCGTGAATGGCTACTAAATCCACTTTAATATAATTCTAGACCTAGACACAAACAGATGTCTCTAGGCATTAAGGCTGGAGGAACTTTTAATCCTAATATCCTTTCGTAGGAAATCAAGTTTAAGCTTGCAGCGTCCGAGGCAGGACTGAATTGGACTTAAGTCCTGTAAGGAATCCTTTGGCAAGCGGAAAGTCCAATGCTAGAGGTCTTTAGAAACTTATGTTTTGACCAAGGATACGTATTATCCGCACTCAAACATAATTTTGAATATCGATTATAAGAAGATGAAAGCGCAAAACGTACACAAAGAAAGGACGTCTATTACAATTTATAGGCTGTTGGTGAAGATAAATTAAAAAATCTTCCGTTTCATAAAAGTAAAAGGAAAAAAATAAAATTGAAGCGCGGCAACTAAATAAGCCATTAGTAGGCAACAAGTCGCTTCTTATAATAAAATAAGAACGAAGTCAATTATCGGAGAAAAAAATGACCGAAGACTGAACATTGCCTCCGCACAATACAGGAATCAACGAGATGGAATGGAATCAAAGTCTCGGACAGGTAACCGATTACGTGACAACAAAAGCCGAAATTAATTTTCCTCGAGATAAATTCGAGTTTTATTTTGAAACAAAACTCACGAACAATTTTGAAAATTGACGCCGTGATTAAGATTCATAATACTTGTAAAGTTTTATCTCCTTCTGGAGGCAAGTTCGCAGGAGCAATAAACCATTTTGGCAGATTTTGAAGTGGTACGGATATTAAATGTACATTACGCGTCCTGCCGCAGATGTAGCAAATTTTCGGTACGCTTGTCTGACTCCTTCATTATTTAACTTTTTTTTATTGTATCTATTATTTTATTTGTCTTTGATTTTTTTCAAGGATTTCATTTTAAAAAAAATGTAAATTGATTTAAAAAATTATTTGCTGTAAATAGTGAGATGTCTGTCTGTTCTAGTTCTTGTATTTTGTCTTTTAAGTGAACGTTCTTAATCATTTCACATACATATATCTAATTATTTTAATATAACTTATGTCTAGATCGGGTTGTGGAAATATTTATATGTATTTATACCTATCAAGAAATACGTATTTTTAGTACATTATTATACTAAGTAAAAATATTATTATATTAGAAAAAAGTATAAAAACTTAATAAAAAAACATACTGAAGTTACTATATACTCATATTTTTAATTTCCTCTCTCCACCGAATCTAATTTAATATTAAGAATCTTCTATTATATTACTTTTTTATAAAGTTCTGCGATGAAATACATTTAAAGGGTAATGTAGATAAAAACAAAATTTAAACCTACAAATATTTAAAAATGTTTTAATAAAATAGTTTATAACAATATAAAAACGATTGCAATATTAAACTTAAAATAAATATTTACGTAACCTCTTTGTAGTTACAGTGTTAGGAAATTCATGGTGTTGCTAACATAAAGCACGGCGTTGGGTTCTAATCAAACTTGGCCGTAAATATAAAATACACTTGGTTTTCCATATTTTTATTAAGTCTGGGTTTCTGTCTGGTTCGCTATATTTTACTAAAATGTTATAAATACGAAAATTTGTGTGAGATGTTGTTTCATATCCACTCAAAAACTACTGAATGGATTTATATAAAACTTTACAGAAATATAGTTAATACATCGAAAAAATAATTAGGCTACAATATGTACATATTTTTGTATTAATTTTGACTAAAATATAACAATAAATTTAATCAGGCTATGTACCGTGGGTCCCTAGCGTGGAATAAACTTGCAGCTAGCGTACAAATACATCATCTAATATTAATAATCCGTTACAAAGTTCTTAATTCCATCAGAGTTGCATTTCACCGCATACACTGGGCCTATTCGCCACAAAATTAAATAACTCTGTTACCGCTTTACTTTCTAAGTTCATTAACGTAAACGGATTCACTTTGGTCGCTCGCGGGCACTGTCTAATGTTTAGAACTATTTAAAATTTTATAGTTTTAAGTGCTTTTGCTTGTACGTATCAGGTATTTTTGATGTTTCTTGCAAATTTAATTACTAATACTAGTGATTATGTTTGATACTATTTGTATAAAATTATTTTAATTTTTTTTTTTTATGATTTTCTGGTATTTAACTGCGCGTGGATTTGTAATATTTTTTTTTAAAAAGATACAAAAATATTTAAAATGTAAATCAGCCTTGAAATAAAAATGAAAGTTCAGAATTTTATTATTGAATTCGTAATATATATATATATATGAAAAACTAACTTTTACCTGTAGCTTTGCTCTCATATTCAAATTACTGGTTAATATAATGTAATATAGCTTATAAAAGACTTCTTCAATAAAATGGATTATTCAATACAACGAAATGTTTCAATTTTAATCAGTTCCCGAGTTTAGCGCGTGAATAAAATAAACTCCTCGTCATTATAATATTAGTTTAGATAAATAGAATTAATATATATATATATATCACACTAAAAGCATTAAATACACTAAATAACAGAAAACCGTATTGAATGTAATATAAGACTTGAAAATCAAAAAGTCAGTCGCTGTCAACATAACAATGATGAAAGGCGAAATCAACACCGTTGAAAACTCATCACTTTTAATTAACGTGAACGATATTGTTCCCGGTTTAATTATGTATAAACCTATTTACTACGAGCATTGTGTTTTACTTCATCGAGTGAAGTATTAACGCGTGACGAATAGTTCAGTTGAACATAGGTTTTTTGGGATATTGAGGACGGACTGCTTTAAAATTAGATTTTTAGGTAGGCATAACCCAACTCCAAAGAAATCTTTTGTTTATCAGTCATATACATCAGATTATCAAAAAAGCTGTTTTGATTTCGACTTTCATTATTAATATAAAGAAAACCAAAAATCGTCTGCATAAACAAAATGAATAACATAGTAACACTCGTGCCATCAAGACAAATCCAAAGACAATATCATTTTTCTAAATCGGTTCATTCCTATGACAGACCCAATACTCAAAAATGACAGTAATTAAATTTTAACCTTCTTCCACAAGGCAGGCTAAGAAAGAAAAGTTAAGACACTCTGTTTTCTATTTATTAAACATATAATTTATTTTTAATTTAATAACAAAACAAAATAATTCATTTAATTATTAACGAAGCACCTGATTGGGAGCGGCTGACAATTTTTTAAAGTGACTTCGACGCGTGTCACGTGTAATGAATACTGCGGTTTAATTATAATGACGGGTTTTGGTCGAATTTTCACTGTGTAAAGTGGGTGTATAACCCCCATTTTACACAGTGAAAATTGTATAATAATATAGCTCTTGCCTGCGGCTTGGCCTGCATGGTTTAATGAAAATGACTAGGAGTTGAGTTGAGTATTAAGGAGGTACAGTAGTAAGGAGGTACAAACATGTGACTGTAAACGTGACATATTGTAGGTTCAATTCCCGCTCAAGGAAATGAAATATAATAACATTTTCATTTCTGTCGGGTCAAGGTGAATCGCTTCGTTGAGTTACGCCCCTCAACACGAAATGCCTCAAGACTTTGGCTTGGGCCGAAAATGGGGAACGGAGACACTCCGTTCCCCATTTTCGGCCCAAGCCAAATTATTACTATATACATGCAGACAAAAAACGGACAGTTGTGAATTATTTATTGTGACACATTACTATATTGATAATAGATAGTCTTTCTCAATAAAGGGACTAACCAGTGTAAAATAGATTAAGAATTCAATTCAGTAGTTTCTGAGATAAAGCGTGTTCAACCAAAAAAAAAACTTCAGCTCTTTTCTCTTCTTTTTATTTAAATGAGAAAAATATGATAAAATCACTGTATATGTCCAAATTTCATTTTTCGTCCATAAATTTGACTATTTGAGTGACAAAACTATAGACGTTATAACTTACAATACGAATGAGTCAATTATTTTCCGTCTTCTCATATAATTTTTAATTCTAAGGATTTTAAATAATTACCATTAATTATTTAAAACCTTAAATTAATAATAGCATTAAAACAAAGCGTGGCGGGAAGTTCCGCTACCCGAAACGTATGTCTTGAATTTATGCTAATCAGATAATCTAAAACGGCAGTATCGAATATAAACACTATGTTAGTTCTGCCTACCTTGCTGCAATCGGGATACAGCGTGAAGCTGAAAAACAATTGTTATCCTCTAATAAACACTATGTTTCTCTCTCTCTCTCTCTTTCTCTCTCTATAGTAAAACAAAAAATACAATACAATAGCATTTTTCCCTTGAAACCAAGCCTTTAGGCAGTAAGCTGTGATTGAAAGCTGTCAATTTTTCAAAGCCACCACTCGTTGCGCTCGCCGCGATGTAATAAACACTGCTGCGGTTTAATTATAATCTGTACTGTGATGTGTTACAAAATATTTTGGGAATACATTTTTGTTTAGTGAAATGGTTAATAAATGATATGTGAAACGGATAGTGGTTTCGATTTTTGCTTGTGGGAATGATTGTATTTTGGAAGTTTGGCCACTTTTCATTTATACTAAATATTTATATGTAAAATATCAGTAACTTTTACTTTTGTAACAATTGTTATGGTAAAATGTATTTTTATGATTTTTGTTACTCACAAAAACGTAAAGAAAAAATGTTACTTACTTTTAATAATTTAGACTGTATAGTAGGGTAGATCAGAGAAAATATTTTTCAGTCGTTTCGTCATATTTCTTCCAAACGCAAGAAAACGCATGTTGAAGGTTGGAGTCACACTTGACTCCGCGGCTTGTCTCACCAAGAGTTGTTGATAAATAAAACAATTTTAACATATTTATTTTCCCAAGCAGCATCGAACCTACAATCAAATGTTCCACTATACTACGAACGCCTACAACCTATATAAAAACATAATATCTCACAGCAATAAATCTCCAAAAATATAGTTCTGAAAATGACAAATGCATCGGCGACCCTACCCTTTCGCGTTACACGAACTACGAAATAGAAAACTAAAGCAAATAGACTTACTGGAATACGTCCGCGTCAGGTTTTAGACAAATAAGGAATTTCCGTTCGTTGCGAGACTCCAGGAAAAAATGGAGGGTACCCTACATGAGAGTACGTGTACGACTACTATGTGTATGTTTTGTTTTATTTATTTTAATTTTAAGAGATATTGATAGTAAGGTAACTATTAACTTATTATATAAAATTCAATAAAATTATATATAAACCAATTAAGTCTCCACAGATTAAAATTAATTGTTTTATATTGTTGTATTTGATACTTTTTGAAGATATTAGCTTAAATTATATTTTAATTTATATTGAAATAAACTTTATATATGTCAGTATAATTGGGACGTTGTTTTACGTTCATATAGGTATTTTTATGTACGTTTTTAAATATTAGTGAAGTCTGAGTAAATCTAAATATGTTACTAACATTTTCACTCGGCTTTGCACATACTTAATAATTATAGTACATCTCCAAACAAGATGTATGCCTGAGTTTTCATTATTAAGTTAGACGGCAGCCGGACAAGACGGTACTCCGGACGCTATAGCATGTAGTATGGCATTTCCACTTACGCCGTACCTGTAAAAGACCGGCGTACCTTCGAAGCGACCAATATAAGTTTAACTGAAGATAGATAGAAATTAAAGAAATATCAGATAGAAAATAGAGTCGTGGCGCAAAGGTACTAAGTGTGACTGTAAAACCGACTGGTTGTGGGCTTGATCCCCACTCGAGGAGATGAAATATTTACTTAAATTTATGTTTCCATTTCTTCGCTCTGGTGTTGAGGCAAAGCGCGGCGTTAAGTTCTGCCACTCAACACGAAATGCCTCCAAAATTGTGCAGAAAGTGGGGAACAGGCTTGTTGTGTGCGGGAAACAGCATGAAGCTGATATTAGTTATATATCTGTAAAATTCGCTTTCGGTCAGGAGCTGTAGGCCGAAGCTCCCCAACAGAATTTAATTAAAGGCTTAATTTCCATACAAATCCTTATTAAAATACGGCAATTGTTTATAATCTAAGAATTTCTGTAGATTTGTTTTCACAGTAACGCTATACTTCCTTCCGAAGCGAGTATAAACAGAGCTGAATTAAATAAGCTCAAAACAAAAATAAATCCAGACATTTATATTACGATATTAATATTCAATTATGTATGTATAATATCTCGAATAAACACAGTTATATCGTAATTCAGCCATGCCAAATTGCATATAATCTATTCTCTTTTTCTCTACATGTTGAATTATGGACTTGAACGCCGCCTTCTGTCTAAAACGAGCAAAATAAATGTAATTATATAGATTGTTTAGCTTCACTCTGTATGTGCGGAACATAGGTGGATAAGTGAAGGAAGCCTGGGGAACGAAACTTTGGTGTCAGTAAGGCCCTTTTGTTCACCACCGCCGAATTCTTTGGGCGTAATGGTAATGGCCGAATTTTCAATATTTCATTTCTCTGAATGGGAATCGAACCCACAACCGCAAAAAGCCGCACTTGCACTACGACCTAAAAATTATAAATGCATTACTATATTTCATTGCATCTATAGAAATATTTTAACGGCATGCAGAAAGAACCTACTAAAATAACAAAAAATATTTTCTGCTGTATCTTACATATTTCTATTATAAATTCCATATTAAATATCAAGAATCAGAATAATTTAGGACCATCGTGTATAAAATGTCGAAATCACTAGGTTATACAGTATAATGTGTAATAATATCAACGTATAAGTTTCTCGGTGCTGTACAAGTTGCCAAAGAATAACTGACGCTTTCTCGAGAGCGAGTAGCGAAGGGAATTTGATAATAATCTACGAAGTTGGTTGGAAGTTCCACTATTTACCTTCACACAACTCTTAGTCTTTCGCATCTAAATTCTGATTTCTACTAAAATGATAAAATTTAGTTTTAATATTAAACATTTTAGATAAATAATTGTAAAAGCGGAAAAAATGTAAATCAATTTAGATATTATGTCTGTGTGTTCACGATAGTAGTACTGTCTGAAATACTTCACTTCAGTAAGATAAAGTGTGGCGTTGAGTTCAGCTACTTAATATGTAGTATCTCGAAATAAAGTAGAAGCGAAAGTAGAGAACGAAGTGATTGGGAAAACTGGTTTCTATTTTACTATTGTTTAGTTTTATATTGTATTACGCTCATAACAGGATATGAAAAGGTAACCTGGGAACCTAGTATTGAGAGACTAGATTCCCAGGTTTCACCGTCTCCATTAAAACACTTCCATACTTACCGCCAAATTCTGCAGGCATTTCGTGTTGAGTGGCAGGACACAACTCTGCGCTTTGTCTCGATAAAAGAGTTGAAAAATATTTGATTTTCTTGATTCAACCCATCACATTCACAGTCACAAGCTACTACCACTGCGCTACGATTGACTTCAATTTACTTATAATTAGCTAAAACAGAAATAGATAAATAATCACATAATATAATATACAAGGGGGAACGCTCTCTCATCACGAAGCACCTGCTACACTTAGAGGCAATTACAGTAAGAATGCTTCACTAGTTGTGATACACAGCGCTGTTTTGTGTGACTAAGATATTTTATTTAAAATGCGTTCTGGTTTAAGATGAAAAAAAATATAGATTGGTAAATAAGTAGAAGTACTAAAGAGAAGTAAAATAATTAATTCATAAATTTTAATTTAATTAAACATTTAATTTTGTTATAATTAAATATTTAATTATTTTTTAAGTATTCAATTCAAATTCAAAAACGTTTACTCTTTTACTCTAAATTTTGTACTCCTTAAGATTTAAATTGCATCCTTGCTAGGCATATGCATGCAACATAAATCTTACAAAATATAGATTTTATGTTAATCGAAAACCGAATTATATAGACAAATAATGTAGAGCAGGCTGTATATCATTTAAAAAATTGAAACAACATAAAAACCAAGACCTAACAATAAGAAATCTGAATAAACCCTAAATCTCAACACCCATATGTATCCCACATAATCCGGAACGCGTAAATCATCACAACTTAAAACATACAAATAATAACTTTAATACAGCACTCCTCTCCAAGTTAGGGTAATTTGCATATATTATCATCTCAGGTGTTTCCTTTCGTTTCACAACCAACGTTAACCTCATGATTTCTGGATAAGTCAGATATGACGTTTTTAACTTATCTTTAGCATTTCTTGATATTTTTTTTTGAGATATGACAAAGAAAATCTGGTGATTAGTCTCAGTTTTCTCTCGCTTTTGGCCTGTAAGGATTAGCTAGGTAGGAGACTTAAATGTCAATAAATTAAAAAAGTAAATGAATTAGAAAATAGATAGTAATCTCCAAACGGCTGAACATATTGTCTTGTATCAACACTCACCATTAAGTCACCGTTCAAATAAAAAAAACCTAAACAAGACCGGTTTATCCTTGTCTGATATCGGGGGCTGGAATGCAGTGTCTCGTATTTTTTTGCATAATTATTATCATTCCTAAGCCCGTATTATCATCATTCATAAGCCCTTTAATTATGATGAGAGTCAAACAAAATATTACTAATTTTGAAATAATGAGCAATGCCGTCTAGCTAATCAGAAAAGAAAAATCTATAACTTCCAAGCTAAAAGTAAAAATTTAATAAGATGTTCTTTTTTTATTTTTATAATTACAATCCTACCAAAAAAAATGGATTAAATTTCTTTACAAACATAGAAATACATATACATTAAACATATCCTTCAATACTTCAACCAACAATCATAACGTTCATACTATCAACACCATAAAAGCCATAGTTATCCATAACAACAATAAAATCTAATATAAAACGTAAATGTTCGTCACTAATTACTTAAAAACCCAACAGTTTCTTCGCATTAATTTAAAAACCTACAGTTTAAAGGGCGCCTAACTAATTGATCAGACGATTCGCGGGGATTGCGATCTTCCCTGCCGTATTGCTTCAATTTGGAATTGTTAGCGGAGACGGAATGCAATTTATGTAAAATAATTTTTGGTACGTCGGTTAGGTAATTAGACAGGAACTGCTAAGCCCAGATTCGCGAGTTCGATTCTGATTGGTGACAAATGTTTTTGCGATTTCAAGTAATTTTGATGTAAATAAAAGAATTGCAAGTAATATATATATATATATATATATATATATATATATATATATATATATATATATATATATAACAAGATATTGCAGTCTTTTGAAAAATTGATAGTGTGGTTTTCATAAATAAATTTAAGGAGTAAAGAATTAAAGAGCTATGAATTTTTTAATAGAATCATACTATTTTTTGTTTGTGTAATGAAGAATGTAATAGTAAAATGTGTAAGGTATTTAAAATACTTTGTCGCACTTAGCAAATTGAATTGAATTTATTATATTTTAGAAACATTTTGAATAATTTTGAGGAAAAATCCACCCAGTAAACTATAAGCAATTATAATATTATTTTATACGACTAGGAATCGAATCAACTACCTGGCGAGCTTCGGCGCGTTGAACACCTCAATAGTTTTCTTAATTTACTTTTAAAATTTCAATATAACAATAATATATAGATTACAGATTTCTGATCTGGCTTGGTCGGTTTCCAGTAGGCGCGGGTTCGAGTCCCGCTCCGCTAAAATTTTTATACGTTTTCTAAATATGTATTTTTTTAAATAATAATATATAGATTTTTTTTTATACAAAAATATGTCATCAAAATGTTTAAAGTGGGCAGAATACGGATTAGAGTATTTACACTGAATTCCTTTGCTGATTTTACGATAAGAAAATGTATGTTAAATACATATTTTCAGACAATGCACGTTGTTAGAAGTGAGCAATAATTAGTGATAATCTGGATTCGATTCTCACCTAGGGGAATGAAATATTTAATATATTGTGATCCTCACGTAATGTCTCAAGAATTCTGAAGTTGGGGAAAGGAAATGTCTTAATGGGAATGGAGTTTCTAAACACTCGATCTTCAGGTTCCCTCTGTATAGTATAGTGAAACTAAAAAATAAACATATAATATCTGCAATTATACCATACCTACATATTTATATTTTAGTCTACACGTGGTAAGCTTTAAGCTGCTACGTCAAAATTTAATTTTGTTACCTGAAAATGACGTGTTAACTTCTTATTATTCCTCCGTTATGAAATTTCAGAGACTACTCATTTTAATATGAAATTTTAAATTGAAATGAAAGTAATCATAGAGCGCTAAGATTTGTTATTTGTAATGGAAACATAAATGAAAGAAAAAAAAACTCACGGTATGCAAAGGGAACGTGGGAACCTAGTATTAAAACTTTTGTTCCCATTGGACACTTTCGTTCCCACATTTTCCACTAAATTTTGAAAGCATTGCGAGTTACTAAGCCGAGGAAATGAAAATCCACAACCTGTCGCGTTTATAGTCCCTCACTTGTTTCACTGTGCCGCGACTGGCCCAAATCCACAAATTGTACGTAGCGAATAGCAGAATTTTGCATAGCCGTGTCGCGGGGGCATAAGCTTGCGACTATAAACGCGACAGTCTGCAGGTCGATTTTTTCATTCCCAGCTCTGGTAACGAGGCAAAGCGCGTCGTTGAGTTCCGCCACACGCGCAAAGCCTGGAAAGTGGGAACGGAGTGTCTTAGCATTAGGTTCTCAGATTCCCTCGGCCTACCCTACTATGTGTGGAATATATATAAAAAAGTTATCTAACTATTATTCAATATACAATTCATGATGACCATATAGAAATAGAAATAGTAGTAAAAAACAAGGAATATAGAATTCAGGTACATTTTCATTGTCGAGTTCGTCTTAATGTCTCATCGGCTTGGAATACCGCTGGTGCGCTATTAGCCCGGAGCGCCCTGTATAATTGCGTTTCACAACAAATTACAAGTTAGAATGAGGTAGAAACATGGACCGAAGTTTCGCCCGACTTGCCATAAATTGAAATATAAATATAAATATGTAGGTATGGTATAATTGCAGATATTATATGTTTATTTTTTAGTTTCACTATACTATACAGAGGGAACCTGAAGATCGAGTGTTTAGAAACTCCATTCCCATTAAGACATTTCCTTTCCCCAACTTCAGAATTCTTGAGACATTACGTGAGGATCACAATATATTAAATATTTCATTCCCCTAGGTGAGAATCGAATCCAGATTATCACTAATTATTGCTCACTTCTAACAACGTGCATTGTCTGAAAATATGTATTTAACATACATTTTCTTATCGTAAAATCAGCAAAGGAATTCAGTGTAAATACTCTAATCCGTATTCTGCCCACTTTAAACATTTTATTATGGAGTCGAGTACCAACTTTCAATTTCTATTTGATTTTAAATCATCACTTGATGAAAACAACCCTTATTTCAGCATTATTCTATAGACAGGAGACGTAAAAACATATAATATGTTACAAAAGGCATTGTTCTATGCTTTTAAAGGTGTCTAGTTACTATTCAATGGGGTATATAATGTATTCGAAGTATTAATCAGATATTTATTAAGGGAATATATCAAAGGAAGTTATTCGATATTGTGTATGTTACACCTGTATAGGAACTCCGTATTGTTATATTGTTTGTTGTGTTTGAGCGTTTGTTTGTACATATCTCTGATTGTTGTTTTTGTTGGAGATTGTTGTTTTTGTAATAAAATTAACTGATTTAATGTTGGATGTAGATTTTAATGCTATTTAGTAACGTTAAAGTAGAAAAAAATTGATTTATTTTTTATGCTTTCCTTTCACACTTTATTTTATTATTCAGAAATATTGACAAATTGTTTTATGTTTATAACTATTTCTTTCTTTCAATAGTTTATATAGAAGTTAATTATTTGGATTTAATAATACATGATATTACACTAATTTACTAATTTTAGGATATAATTATTAGTTACTCGTATCTCAGAAACAGCCTTGTTATACTTGAACCTACTGGTATTACATTATAGGTAGATAGATAGTGTTAAGATATTTTCACTTACCGCACAGTTTTCGAGATATTGTGTGTTAAGTGGCGGAGTTTATCGCCGTATTTATTGAACTCTGAGTAGGAATCGAACCCACATCCGTCGCGTTTACAATCAAACACTGTGCCGCTACACAACGACGATATAGTGACAGAATAAATTGCATTCTATATATATTTGTATGTATGTAAGTGTATGTCATTATTTAAAGTGACGTTTTAATGGTGTTATAGCTTCTGGGAATGGGTGCGGTTGAGGGTACACTGCGAGCTGTATTGTAATTGGATGTTTTAATAAATTGATTATTAGCCTAATTGACTGCCTGATGCTCATTTCTTGATATAATTTATGATAATTTTGGTGACATATTTGTTAATATAAAAATATTTCATTTTGGTGGACATTTTACTAAACCATATCTGATAATTATATTCTGTAATATGAGTTACGAAAAGTTAATAGATTTTTGTATGCAGCATCGCATACGCATCTGGATCGCACTATTTATACATTTGTATTGATAAAATTAAAGCTTTAAAAAATGAATTATAAAAATTATTTTACGTAATTGAAAATATTGAATATATATATTTTTTTTAATTATTATCTGTTTTCTTTTGTTTCATAATTTTTATTAGACTGACAATGCTATTAAACATAGAATACATATATTACATTTTCATTAATCATAGAAAATATTTTTAGTACTTATTTAATGATGTTCAATTATTCTTTTTGAGTTCTTTTATATAATAACATACTTTTTATAGAGCAAGAAATTTCGAAAACATGGAGAAATGTTGATATTTAATTTATTTTCATTTAATTAATAGAAAAAGCGCGGCGCAGAGTTACGCCACTTAAGACTTAATGTTCCGAACATTTAACACGAAGTGTTTTAATACACGATACGGAACCTTGTATGGTAAAGGAAGTTAAATTTGAAATTAAAAAAATCAAAAACTTACATGAAAATGTCAGTCATGAATTTCACAATTTTCAAAGAAAACAAGCTTCCCATACAATTTCTTAAGGCAATTACAATTTCTGAACCGTCATCTCAGTCTCGCCGCAACAGTAGATTGGACTACCGCTGTCATCACCATCCAAACCGCACGCTGTAGACCACGCAACCTCAAACTTACTTTATGTTAATACCCCAAAAATTAGATTTGAGGCTTTTGCTTTATGTTTGATTCAGAGATCGTCAGAGGCAGGTTTTAATGAAAGATATAGGTTTAAGACTACTTAAAATATAATAAAAAAGCTAAGAATTGGCTAAAAAGAAAGTAAGAATAGATAAAAACTTTTAATTTTATTTAGCTATAGGTTATCTCCCCCATACAGCAGGAAAGAACCTAGTGTTAAGACATTTCGTTCACTATCTTCCACTCAATTTTCGAAACATTGCGTGTAAAGAAACGCAACTCAACGCCGCATTGTTATTTTATTACTAGAGCGAAGAAATGAGTTTTAATTTTCTCACGTTTGATGCCGCCATTTAACACGCAATATTTCGAAAATAGCGTCCAAAGTGGGAAAAGGGGAGAATATATGCGGAATATACAACATAAACCTATAAAAAATGCATTCTAATTCATCTTACACAGATTCAGATATTGCGATTAAAGCAATAAATCTCGAGGTTTGCTAAGTCGGACGTTATTAAAAATCCGTTCCGCTGACCTAGCCGATGCCTATCAATATCCCACCTTCTGTTCCGTCATATTTTGTAGTTGGTGTGCAAAATATAAGCTTTATATTTTGGTATAGCTTCACGCTGTATCCCACACACAGAGGGAACCTGGAAACCTATTGTTTAGACACTCCATTTACCACTAGGACCCTTTCGTTCCCCACTTACTAATGTGTATAATGCAGTTTATTATAAAAGCAAAAAAAAAGAATTGGGTTGAATAAATAATTTAATTATTTATTATAAGTTTTAGATATTATTTAATTATATTAGTAAGACTAATAGTTTCTTAAAAGTTTGTTAGGTAAAACGCAGCGTTAGGTTCCGCAACTCGACATATAATGTATTGAAATGATGAGCAGTGTAGAATATTGTGCTTTGATGGTAGAATTTTCCTGCCTGCTTTGCTATAAGTGGACGATATGCACATATATCTAAAAGAAATTATTTATAAAATTATTTGAAATTCTTATAAAGATAAGTGTAATATAACACTTTAAAAATTAAAATAATAATAATAAAAATAATTTAACTATAAAACTTTAAACACGATGATTGAAAGTGCAATCTTCACTAAGGTGCATGAGTAGATTACACGAAGTGTCTTAGTACTATATTCCCTCAAGTAATCCTGCTCTATGCGGGATAGAGCGTGAAGCCAACAAAAATATCAACAAATCGCTATCACTTATAACTTAATGTTTCACACACACGACACGTCCTGCTACGATACATCAGCGAACTATCGGCACGGTCTCGTATTTGCATGTAAATTGAATAACTGAGCTTTGGCCGTTACAAGCGCCTATACTAAGATACCTTTATAATCCTAAGTTTACTATTAATTTAATAAAGTATTTAAATTATATATTATATAAGTTTTGAATTATATATTATATTTTTTAGAAAAATATCATTCTTTATAATTAATTATATAGATAGTAAAACACGACATAGCCCGCTTAAATTTCTTGTAGTATTATAACCAAATTATACAATATTTTGACATAAATTGTAGCCTATATTTTATTCTAATATATAAGCTATATAACTCTAAAGTTTCATCTAAATCCATCCAGAAGTTTTTGCGTGAAAGTGAAACAAACATTCTTAAAAACTTTCAGATTTTAGATAATATTAGTAGAACTTCAAAAGATATTCAAATTATAAAGCAAATTTTATATACAAATATATATATATGTGCATATACAACATAGATCTTATAACACATAGTAGCGTTAAGAGCATTAAACGTAACCTCCCTAAATAATATACGAGTACAAGTACAACATTAAAACAGTTTACCCTTCCCATGAAAAGCGGAGTCCTCAGAGGCTCTAAGCTTATTTTTGCCTCACAATCTATAGAAATTGTAAGAAGATTACGGATACCGTACCTTTATATATGAAAGAATTGAATTTTATTTTGTATATTCTTATAAAATAGAAATAAAATATATATTGTATAACAAGCGAAATAAAAATATTTTTTATTCTTCGCCGAATTATTAAGGCATAGTGTTTATTAGCGAAACTCAATAGAAATAAAATATATATTGTATAACAAGCGAAATAAAAATATTTTTTATTCTTCGCCGAATTATTAAGGCATAGTGTTTATTAGCGAAACTCAACGCCGCGCTTTGCCTGGTTACTAGAGCGATGAACGGAAAATATTAAGTATGTATTTCGTTTCCTCTATTTTTAATCGAACCCACAACCTGTCGCGTACAATCACACGCTTGAGTTTCTGTACCATGACAGTAAATAAAATTAATTGTATTGTAAAAGATGTATGTTAGTTTTTAATATTTTTAAGTATTATAAAAAAGAAATTAAACTAATATTATATTTTATTTTGTTTCAGGTAAGCACATTATAAGATAACCAACAATGATCTTATCGTTACGTAGTGAAGGCTGTGGTTCCCATTCTGTGGGATGATTAAAATAACTGCTATTTCCTCCTAAAATAAAACGTGGCGTTTAGTTCCAAACGTGCCATTCACCCCATAACAAATAAGACCCAAAATAATATATAACATTCAATTAATTAATAAAATTATACACATCTCATTTCCTAACTGTCACTTCGTCAGGTCCTTGAGGCAATTTTCAGGCAATATTAATAATACAGTAGAGTGTAAAAGCAACAAAACGCCAAACGTTACCAACAAATCCCGTATAGTCTTAACGACTGTAAATCCTACCCTTTAATTTAATGAGCCTCTAAAACTCAGGCTCACTTAAGAACAAAAGATGGTACTGCCTTTCCCCATCTTCATTCGTAGGACACTGTTGTACACAAAGCTGAAGCGATTTCTTACGTTAAATTGGTTGAAAATTAGCGTTTATTCTTTTTTTTTCTTTCTTAATTGATATTACTAAAATTATTAAATTTGAATACATTTCAAATATGTCGTAACATTAGGTTTTCCTCTATCTACCCAATGTAGAGGATACAGAGAAAAACTACAAAAATAATTACAATAATTATAAGTACTTATAAAATTCAAATGCATTTTAAGAGTATTCAAAAATGTATTTGGTTGTTTTGTCTAAATGTCACGTAGTAGGCCGAAGCAACCTAATGTTTAGGTTTTAAGGGGGAAAAATATTATGTACGTTGTATTGCATTACATAAGCTCAACTAAATAAGCAACAAGATCATTATGGTTTATTTGTAAATAATACAAAAAAAAAAAGAAATATATATTTTTATTTTCATTTTCTGTACTTCAGAGCATTCGTATCGCCGAAGAACAAACGTGCAATTGTAAACGCAACCGTTGTGGGTTCGACTTCCACTAAAGTAGTTCCACTACTCAAGACGCAATGCCTCCAGATTCTGGCGGAAAGTGCACACCAAAAGTGCTTTAACACTAGGTTCCCAGGTTCCCTTTGCCTACTCTGTCATGTGCGGGATACAGCGTGAAGACAAAAAAAATCTATACTTGAGCATCAAAGTAACAAATAATATAAACAAAAAATATTTGAAATAATCATCTAAGTCGTCACTCTAAATTGACCGACACAACCATATCCTATAATATTTCGTACTGCATTTTATTTTACGACCCGTACTGATGTCTTCATTTCCTTTTCGCAATAATAATTTGCTATTTGTCGGGAAAATTTCACAATATATTTGAACATTTTGCAATATCTATTTATATATTTATTTATTAGTCATTGTTTACAATTTTCTTTAAGAAGGCTTTAAGACGTGAAAAGAAAACTTTGTATTTTCTCATTCACATCAGAATATCGAGAAGTACTCTCTAAGTTCTATTGTTTTTTTTTAGAGAGGACAGAGGGAACCTGGAAATCTCGTGTTGTGTTGAGTCCTATTGAGACACTTCCTTTCTTCGCTTTCCTTCCCTGATCTGGTAACAAAACAGAACGTGGCGTTGAATTTCACCTCATTCATAACATGTAATATCTCGAAAATTGCGTGGTAAGTGGTTCCCCTATCGTACACGCGTATGCGGTGGAGTTGGAAAATAAGATGGCTAGATCAGGATATCCGCCCGCTTTAAGATACTATAGTGAAGGTACGTAAAAAAATTAGAACCCATAAATATTTTTATAATAATATACTTAAAATTCTCCATATTATCTTAGATATATATTTTTTGGTTATATATAATATATAACTAAAAAAACCTATTAAAGTCGGTAAAAAGTTATAGATGTTTAAGCGCAACTTTTTCGTCGGCTACAAAATATTTGCAATAAAAAAACATATTAACATAATTTTATTTGCCAAATACGAAGAATATTCATAGGATTCATAGTGTCTTTTGGGATTTCCACAAAGCCCAGATCAGGGAGAAGACGCCTTCAGCGTGTGTCTCGTCACTCAACATGACGGGCTAATGTGGAAAGCGAAGGCTTCGAGTACGTAAGGTGGCTTTCAAACGAAATAGAAATATTTAATCGTGCATAAATAGTGTAAAACGATATTATGTAAGATGTATAGTGTAAAAATAATACAAGAATCTTCTCCTGTGATTGTTGATTTGAAGAAAATAGTGATGAATCACAACATTTTTGGTAAAGATACCACATACGCATACTAAGCTGTAGAAATGCTGCAAAATCACAATACATTGTAATTATTTTTATAATCTGTATCCTTTTTTAAATTCATACAACATAACACTTTCCACAACGTTCTCTTTGACTGTTAGTTATTCTTAAATGTTATCGAATAGTTAAATAATAGAACATGAATTATATCGCGGCTCAGTCTATAGCTTTTATTTTATTGCATGTATAATATAACATAATACCATATTACATAATACCAGCTCAGAAAAGTAAGAGATAAAAAGAGAGAGTTTCTTTTTAATCTGGTAAAATAAAGTACGACATTAAGTTCCACCATTCGCCATTGCATTGAAATAAACATCATATTTTTTAATGGAAAGTAAAACAACAAAATAAATTAACATATATATATATATATATATATATATATATATATATATATATATATATATATATATATATATATATATATATATATATATATATATATATATATATATATATATATATAATTTCAGTTTATTTTGTACCAAATAAAGACTATGGAGCAATAGCTTACGCCATTGACCCGAATTACCCGTATTGATGTAAAAGTCATTTACGTTTATGGGATTGTAAATTCCTGAACACGACAAAACACTTACTGAATAAGTTTTTAGTAATAGTTTTTGATGTTTCATCGGTATTTTAGGGCATGAGGTGTGTTCACTTTTGAGGCTACCTTGTTAACTATTTTTATATCAAAATGTAATGTAATCGGGGAGAGTGGTTAACGGAAGAGTTTTCATAGAAACAGAATGTTAAGACATTCCGGGGATCTGGATTTCGAGACAGATTCCCAGGTTCCTTCTTTCTCTGCGGCTACGCACAGGATACAGCGTGAAGCTAAAAAAAATGATATCAATATCTTTTAAATGCTTATTTATAACGCCTTAAGGATAGGTATAAAATCAGATTCAAATTATGAATGATTCAAGCAAATTTGCAAAGCAAGTACTTTTTGAATCGTCGAATGAATGTATAGAACCTATTGGAAGATTAGTCAGCTCTGCACTTTTACCTTCCTTAGACACTAAGCAGTAGTTTTGTGAAATAAAATATTTGAAATATGATAACTGCCTAGTAAAGTGCCTTTGTGCCGCGTGATCCCGGCCTAGAATAGAATCATCCTGGTACTGGTGGTATCGTAAGAGGCGACTAAAGTACGTGTGGTAGAGTCACGTTGCCAGCAATGGCAACACGCATGAGCAGACTCGACCAGATCATTACCACCCCCGGCATTTAAAACCGGCGTAATCACTTACCATCAGGTTACCCGCACGCTTGTTTGGCGTGTCTTTTCCATAAAAAAAAAGTAAAAAAAAAGTTTTTTTAAAAATATTTATCCACATCTGTCGTCTATCTTTCCATTTTATTGTGCTTAGCCCTTTCTTTCTTCATGTTTTGTCATGATAGAGACATTGCTTATTACTAGGTGAATGAGCAGCCATTATAAATGGTCAAAATGTTTAATACAAAAACTTAATAAGATCATAAATTATAAATATTCAATATAGTGAGATTCTAATCCAAAACCACCACAATTTTCTTAACATATCTTTATTTTATAATAAAGCTGACGAATTTGAAATAGTAGACGAAAATTTTTCACTCAGAAATTACTGGTTCGAAATGAAAAAATCAACTTACACAGTATAATCTATAAATGTAGGAAGGCTATATATTTTATACATTCCGTATTGTAACTATTAATTAATTCCACTTAATCACACGGGCGAAGCCGCACGCAAAACCTTGTTCCATTATAAAAGACATGTCCAATATAGGTTTTAAATCAAAAAACCCATTAGCAAGTAAATTGGCCGTCCACATTAGTTCCCCGCCTTACTTAATTTATCCACATACGACACTTCAATGAAATTAACTATGATAAATGGAAAAATTGTCTCTGGGTGTCATCAATCATAAAGTTACTAGTTCTGTTTTAGATAAGATACTTGCGTTTCTATGTAATATAGGTATTTAATATGAGATATTACAGTAGTTTTAATGGAAAATTTTGACGTTTTTTGTATTGTTCATTGAATTTGAGTTGATTTGGTTTGGTTTTTGGTTGGATTTAGTTTGCAATTTTAAGACCGTCGCGTCACAGCGTTATGGCAGATCGTCTGAAAACAAATGCGACGATTGTAGGCAGGGGGAACATGGGAACCTAAAACACATCCGTGCCTCACTCCTCGCCGAATTATTGAGGCATTCCTGAATATTACCTCGATACCTGTTTTAAAAAAATAAATATTTAATATCCTCGAATGGGAATCGCATTCGCAACTATTACATTTATAGTCGCACACCAATACCCTGCACCACAACGACCTCATTTTTTTTCATTCTATTAATACTAAATACAATTCTTTATATGCCTGGGCGTGTCTGAGGCGCTATATTTACACCCTTTTTTCCCAAATTCTAAATAATTTAACGCGACAGATGATTGATTATAATGAAATGATTGAAGATATCTTTTGTCGAGTAAATATGATGAAGCTTTGTTTTATTTAGAAAAAAAAACTGTCGTTGCCCATTCGTGACACGATTTAGGGTTACAGTTGACTATTTTATGATTTATGACGTTTTAAATATAAATGCATAGTTAGTATGGGAGGAAATAGCCTGTGTTTCTTTTTACATGTTTTTATGTAACTTACCGTGTTTGTATGTTTGTTAGTGTATGTGAAATCTTAATAAGTAATTTGACTTGAGAAAAATGTTTCACTATTGATGAACCGTGAACCATGAACTCCCGCTAGTTAGCAAACAACTAAGCATTTTACAAGATTTACTGAATAATTAAACACAATATTCTACATGAATATAAGCTATTATAAAAAGAGTATTTCTTTCATCAACTTCACTCTCTGTCCTGCATTGCATTTAGCAGAGCAAGGGTAACATATGCATATACCTAGTTTTTGCCAAATTTTAGAGACATTCCGTGTTTAATGGCGGACCTCGACGGAATAGTTTATTGTGTTACTGAATAATTACTCCAAGTGGGAATCGAACTCACAATTGTCCCGTTTACCGTCAGGCGCTGACTATACGCTAAACTTTCATCATAGCTCCTTAGTCTATCTTTCTTGGAAAAATAACGTATGTAAATGCGAAATTAATTTAAAATTTCTACGAACCACATGTATGCTCATGCATTCATAATATAATTGGTACATTTCTATCAGGCTGGTATTTGTATAGGGTAACAAGTCTGCGACTCTAAACACCACGGTCGTGAGGTCCCTATCGGGGTATGAGGCAAAGTGAGGTGATGAGTTACGTCAAAACACAATGCCTCCTGAATTCGGAGAAAAGTAGGGAACGGAAATATCTTAGTGAGAACGGAGTGTATTAACACTAGGTTGCCAGGTTAACTCTGTCTACTCTGCTATGTGCGGGATACAGCGTGAAGCTAAAAAAAACATATGCACTATAAACTTACGTATGTACGTATTATGCAGTCTCCGTCGTTTTATTTCTATTCGTTTCGAACTTATTTTCGCGGAATGTCCACTCTTTTATGTTAGCGTCGTTGAATTCTCCAGATAGTTTGGTAGTGTAGTTTTTCAAATGCATATTTAGCTTTATTTATTAAAGTTTTAGATTTTTTAAAATCATTAAATAACTTTTTTAATGTAAGGTTAATTGTGGGAATCTAGTCTTTCAATGTCATGGAATGTAAACATAACGATTGTGGATTCGATTCTCACCCGGTGGAATTATTTAGTTTCATTTTCACTATCTGGAACGAGACAATTCGCGGCATGGATTTTCTTAACGCTTCGAAATGTCAATGCCTCGAGTTTTACGTCACGTATAAAAATTATAAACAATAAAACGAACCCGCGAAGTTCGTAATATATTTTACAACTGAATCGATAGGTAGAGCACAAATATCTCATATTTTAGGCATTCGCGCATGCAATTTCGATTGAGTTTTAAATTACCATAATTTTATGCGAATCGTATCTGTTTGAAATTCTACATAGAAATTTGATTATGCTATAAGTTTAAAATACATATAACCTTATTACATAATAACCTTATTGCGTTATTGATTTTATTGTTGTAACATTAAATTATTGTATTGGATTGAATATTTTAATTATCCAATTTTGGAATGAATCCTCATTTTCCTGTTAACGGGAAGACAAAAAGCAGCGTTGGGTAACATGCGATGTTAAAAAAATGACACCAATCTTTTCTAAACTAAATACCACGCCATTTTCATATTATTTCGGAAAAGAATATGTTTATTTATAATAAGTTTTTGAGACACTAATATGCTGAATATGAAAAGACGAATTATATTTAATATTTGTTTTAAAGTTACATTTAACCAACAGCTGCTGATTAAACAATCAACCACTGCATCATTTCTAGAAAATTTATTCATTTTTATAAAATTCACTTATAAATAATAGTAATTCGATTTATTATGAAGGCAAAGCTCCATACTAATTAAATGATAATTACAAAATATAATGAGTGTGTATATGAAAAATATGAAAAAAAAATATCCAAAACAAAAAACCAAAATGGACAACTCTGTAATGTCATAAGAATAAATATGAAAATTTAAGACGAAAATACAAACACGGGGAAGCCAGCTAATTATACAGTGCGTTCGCTTCAATAATTTCCCATAGGGATCGTGTTCTATGCACTGTTTTAATCATACACGCAAGACGAGATTGCATCGGAACAAATAATGTTCGAGATTGTACTGGATTGTGTAATTTACTATCAGTTTAGTTTGTTTTTGCTGTGGCATTCGGTATTTGGGTGTGCGGAATGGATGTTTTGGGCGTTAATTTAAATTTTATGTGATTTGAATGGTACAGTTTAGATTTTTTTTAAAATATTTAATGACATATGGATTAAGCTTTATTCAGCATTCCCTGTATTCAGCATATGGCAGGTGTTAAGAGAGAATTAACTATTAAGACACTTAATTTCCCAATTTTCAAAACATTGCGTGGCAAATGGCGTTCATTCCCCGAATAAGAATCGAACCCAGAGCTGTTACGTTTAAGTAAGACGCTGCGCCGCTGGGCTACGACGGCTAATGGATTTTTGGAATATAAACTATTTATAGGCACACGAAAACCAGATCCAAATAAACTAAAACAAAATGTATTTCATTTCCTGCATTCAAGTAACAAATTTACCAAAATAAAGTTTGCATCGGTTCACTTTCTTATCTCCGCTGAAAATGTAATCCAGGCGATATCTGTACGAAATCTCGTGTTCAAACCAGTACAGTACAGTACTGTACTGTACAGTATGTTGCAGCCTCAGACACGTAGCGTAATACTCTCATGAATATTAATGTGTGTCACTTTATTTGCTTATTTATTAGCTTCGGGGCCAATAATAGCTTGTCATACGCTTTTGTTGCTCAAAAGTCATCACTTTGAGCAACTTTGAGTTATTTTTGTCATGTTTTGTTACGTTTTCTTTTATGCAATAGCTGTATCTTTGGAAACTACTATTCATTTTCTAAATTTTTTATAGCATTTTAATTGTAGTTCTAAATAATAATAAGTTAAGAAAAGAGTATTTTAAATCATTTAACGAATCTATAAGCCGAAGAAGTAAAGCTTACTTTTGGGTTCAGTGTGGCCGGAAAACATCATCGCATTCAAAATGCTTCATATAACTCCCGCAAGACCTTTCAACGACTTAATGCATTTGTCATAGTAACTTATAACTGTTGCCTCTCTATATATACGAACAAAAATAGTATAATTGTATACTATTTTCTTATATAAACCACTACAATAACACAAATTCAAAAATTATCTAATATATAACAAACAGTCAACGCCAAAACAAAGACAGGGAAAGGTTAATAAAAAATATTGTCACTAAAACCTTAAAGTTTAAGTGGCGACCGATGTTTATTTTGTGGTGGAACCGAGGTTAATACCAGCGATAAGACCGGATGCCTGAACAAATCCAGTGGCAAATTGTTTTCTCACACAAACTTAAGGTAGGCTTTCTACCCTTGCCCCAGCGAATTGGGTAACGAAGATGGATGAATCACCGTTATACACCAAAAGTAGTATTACGAGTAATATAATGTCGCTCCTCTACGTCGTTGTTTATTTCTGTCTCCGAGAATTTTTAGATGTTTTAGGGCTGAAAAGGGTTCGCTAAATTCGGAGTGCTCTTTTATTATTTCGTTAGTTTGCGTTGGATGTTGCACATATTGTAATGGCATTGGTATGGCTGTCGTATCCTACTTAAGTCAGTACACGAAAATCGGCTGCAATATCATAAATTTTAGAAACATTGCCAAAGAGAGATTTTCGAAAAGTATAAGAATTAAATCTTGGTGAGTTTTGCCAAAATAACGTATTAGCTTACAAAGTCACGTCCACAAGGAATAAAGGGGCACAAATCTAAACAGGAGTGACTTAACAAACACTAACTGCTATGCTCGAGCCAGTAAGGAAGTCTCGCCAGGTTCGGAGCCAAACCAACGACGAAACTTTATTCGCAAATTGACTTCACGTATACGCTTAAGGTGCAGTTTCTTTCATCCGGCTCAGCTTTTAATACAATTATAAGTGATGAGTGGCAGCGATTTAAGCACAGTTGGATCTCACTAAAATAAACTTGATGGTTGTGTGTTCAAATACTTGTCTTTTACAATATTATATAGTGCGGTGCAATAAATACTCTGCCAAGATGAAAATTATAGAATGGCTAATGACACTATATTACACATACACTGAAGATTTGATGATGATACAAAAATGAGACAACAAATATATATAATATATTACACATATACACACGCACGCACACATACACGCACGCACACACACACATACACACATCCACACATACACACACCCACACACACACACACACACACAAAAAATACATACCTTTTAGTTATTACATTCTTTGTTTTTATTTCATTATTATTATCATATATTCTTTTTTTTGGCTCACGACAATAACATAAGCTTATGTTTTAAACAGGGAAGTCACTATATTTAGGAGTTAGTAGCCCATATAATGTATTATTATGAATGTTGTCAATAAAAATACTTTTTTTTTTTTTTTATTTTATTTTAGCCTCTAACGAGTATAATTCTACTATTTTTTTACTACTCAGCATGTAATTTCTCCAAAATAAGAAAAAACGAAAAAATAAAGTATGTTAATACTAGATTCAATAGCTATATTTCCTAACATACTATATTGAGAGATGCGTGAAGCTATGTTTTTTTTAATTATTTACCTCATATTAGGAAATTAACAAAGAATTCTCCGCTTCAGCTTACAACACGTGTACTCGCATTAAGTTGTATTAAGAAATGTGAAAACTAAGCAGAATGGCATTCTAAAGACCTCTGCTACGAACTTTGTTTTGCATGAGTTTGTTCACAGTTTGATTTTAAAACTCGCCTTTTGTCGGCGCCTGATAGGATTAGCCGTTTATCTTGCTTGTTTATTTGCAGTGGAGTATTATAAATTATGTTTTTTAATCAATATATTTTGTATAAACATTATAAAATATTTTAAATGAAACTATTTTAGGCAGGTTAATCCCGTATATTTGGTATTATACATTTTTGGAAACCCGACGTTTCGAACACTTTGCAGTAGTCCTTAGTCACGGGTAGACTGAGGTGGCATTCGTCTGTCAGTTGAGATAATTATTATATCAAACTACCGCCAACGATTTCTTAATTTTTTCGCTTACTGCCCTGGATTTCTGCAGAATGATCTAACTGTATCTTGTCCTCTGGGATAGTGGGTTTAGACTTCAAAGATTTTATGAGTGGGTCCCAGGTGGTAAAAACCTTCCAGCCGTCGTCCTTATTGAAATTAGGGTGTTTTTGTATTTTATTAGCCCAGCGGATCATTCTAAGAATATATCTGTTTTTCTTAGCAAGGATTAGGAGTTTATCAAACCTTATATAATGGCTAGGTTTATCCACAGTGTGCGCACGCAGCTGACTTTGATACATGCCCATTCTTGATATCAGAATGTGTTCCTTGACCCTAACACCAACCGCTTCTCTTTGTTTGACCGATGGCACAGTCACAATCTAGTTTGTATACACATACACACTGTAAAAGAATGTAAGTTTTCACCGGTCTCCAAAATTGGCTCACTTTCTTGATAGGCTTGAATATAGTTCTATATAGAAGTTCTTCTTAAGATGTTGCCAATCCCGTCTGTAACCCCCTTCACATATCGTAGAAGTGACAACAACGCTAGCAGGGAACTGGCAGCTTGTTCTGATGAAGGGAATTCTTCACCTGGCAAAGCTCGTCCCCTAGATGTTCAGAGTCGCAGAGATGGTGGGTTCTCTGAAACAAAGATTTGCCAACAGTAGATAACTTTGTAGTGTGGTGGTGCATTTAACATTGAGATATCTATAGGTGTGAGTAGGTTTCCTATATATTGTGTGGCCTATTGTACCATTGGGATTTTTCGTAACTAACACATCGAGAAAAGCAAAGGAATTATTAGCCTGTAAGTCTATGGTGAATAGAATATTGTTATTAATAGAAGTGAGACGGTTGATGATGTTGATATTATATATTTTTTCTGAATGATAGTATCAGAGATAAAGAACACAATGTTCTCTACAAAGATACAAAGCTTCACGCTGTTTCCCTAGCGGGGCAGTCAGACACGATGGAGTGCTAAACGCTACGGTCTCTACATGCTCCTTGTATTTCATTTCCTTCACGTTTATCTTTGTAATTGATTCCAAAAATCTTTAGCATGATATTCTAAAGACAATTTTATACTGTAAATATATATAAACATTACCTCAAATTCCATACATGTTTCTATATATATTTTAGTTCATACAGTTCGGGAAGATTCAAACATTCAAATACTTTTCCAAAAATTTACAAATTTAAACAACTTTACAAAATGACAAATAATTCCAAATTACAATAAAGCTAAGTAGCAATTATTAAAATTTCAATGAAACGCCATAATGAAAACTCTAAGAACAAATCTCGCGCAGTCGTCAAATTAGCGTCAAAAGTATCAAAAGATCAATTAGACGACACTTCTACTAAAATATGTACCTACCCTCAAAATATTGGAAAAGACAGTACACGCCAATTCTAAGGCCCACGCACGCGCCAAGTAAATTCGTTACAACTGATTAGGAAGTTTTCGGCGGATCCTCGCAACTCTTCCACCTTGGAGGGCGAAATTTTTTTTATTGTTAACGTTACATCTAACAGTCAGAGATCAGAGTTCATGAGCGGTCGCGTCGCTCCCCCTGTACGTGCCGCGAATATCTCACGCCATAATATTCATCGGTTTAAACCGTAACGCGAGTGCGACCGAGATAAAGCTACGGGACGAAGCAAGATGGCCGCACTCAGCAAGATTTCGTGACCTCTCAACAGCTCCAGTCCGCAGAAATATGGACGGTAATAACATAAATCCCTTTCGCATATAAAACACTAAACGCTCTCAAACTTGTCCCTGCTATTAATGCGTACTTAAAATGCATTATTATAGGGACACATAAAAAATGTATTAACCCTGGTTTAAGCTTTTAGTGGAGGCCGCTAAAGTTTTGGTGAATTTGCGGTGTGAAACTGTAATAACCAATTAGTGATGGTCCACTGGACAAACACATAATTAACTTATACGCGCTTTAAATATTACGCTGTAAATAAATTATGGAAAATATAATGAAAATACATTTTCTAATAGAAGTATTTAACATTTATTTTTACATCCAGGACTGTGGACGAAGAACGGCGCGGTTGAGATCCGTTATTTGACGGATGACTCGAACATTCAGTGCATATTTGATAACAATGAAGCTGATGATATGACGCTGCTTTTTCAATTGTAGATATGTAAAACTTTCAATTTGACCTTTCAAGAATATGTTTTCGTTTAAGATTCACCGGCGATCTTCGTAAAACGTACGTGCAAATGAGTATATAATGAAGCTCATTCATATGCCAGCACCGTATGTGGGGTATCGAATTATGAGTCGGTTCATGTAAACAATCTTTGGATGCACGTTCTTCAAAGATTATTATATTTTTTGATCTAAATATCAAATCAATTTGAAGTGGCCGAATATAATATTGATGATATACATTACTGAAAGGAAAATTAAAGATTTCAAATTGTGTTTATTTCGTAAAGGCATTATGATACAGTGGAACAGTGTCTGACTTTAAATGGGATAGTTGTGAGTTGTTGTTGTGACTCAACCATTTAAGGTAATAACTATATTTAAATAATTTTCCCTTTGTAAACCTTAGTGTGAGACCACGGTTGACCATCGAAAATACAGTATCAAAGATACTGGAAGAAGGCTATAAGAGTAACCTCTCGCACTTAGAATATGTCACATATCTTAAACAGCCACTAGCCTTTTTAGTTAATTGCATTTGTCCACGTGAGTGAAGTCACAGATTAAAGTTAGTACTAGCATAATTCAATTATATCACCCCTTCACCCAAATCTATCAGATCACTTATTCAGTTTTATCAAAGTCACTTATCTGTTATTTACTGAGGAATGGGTATTTCTCAACGTTTACACGATCGCTCATAAAATTTGTGACGGGAAGTTGCATAAAATAAATTCACGGAAATGGTATATTAGCTATTGATTCGTTATGTTGAGTTTGGACGCGTTTACAAATAACTAGATTGACTCATATTTTAAAATTGGTAATTTATCGTTCGTTTATAGCTAATTGATGTCCTGATTTGGTTTTTTATAAGCTTTGCTAAAGAAAATCGCAAATATCTATAGAGAGTGATTTCAATACACATATTGTATGTCTTAAAAAATCTATAGAATCATACAACAACATCAAACCTGTGGTGGCTCAAATGCACAAGTGTGCGACTATAACCGCGACACGTTATGGGTTAAATTCCCCTGGATGGAATATTTAAATTCATTTTTCTCGCTGTGGCGACACGCGGCGTTGAGTTATGTTAAGCGCATTGCACTTGAATTCTGCGGAAATTGGAAAACGGAAGTGTTTTAATAGGACGAAGTATCTAAATTCAAAGTTCCCAAGTTTCTTTCTGGCTATCCTGCTATGTGAATGGTACAGCTTGAACCTACAAAAAGAGAAAAAAATATATAGAATTTGGCAAAAAAAAATGGACCAAACCAAACTAAGAATTTTCACGTGAACTGTGAACAGCGTCGGTCTACTATCTCCTTATTTATGTAGACACTTAATGTAACCATCAAAATTTCCATCGTAAAACGCGACAACATTTTCATTACACCCGTGAAAACAGCATAATGATCGGACGAACGTTAAACAGCATTATCTGGCACTATAAAAGCATAATCTGACTTCTTGAATGCATAAAGAACTATAAACGTCAGATATCATCTAATTGAAGCTGAAATAATGGGCGGGAGGCAACGTTAGGACATTAAAACGCCTAAGGTAACGATCGAAAAGGTTCTCTCGAGTGTAAAATATTTAAATTTACCAAGCAACAAATGGGCGAAACGTAAAAGCGGAGGTCACGAATTCAATGTTGCGCTAGTTTAATTAAATAGACTAAATGGTGAATGATGGTGCAAATTCACATTCAGTGTGATACGTATTTCAGTTTCACTGTATTGCAGTCTAACTGGACTATGTCTTGTGCAACTTCTTGGAAGACTTGCTCTCGTTCATTTGACATTTCATGAAAGACTGTCTGGATACATTTTAGATTGGAATTTCAACTATTTTTTTTGTTTACTTTATTATCACTTGGTACATAATATTAAATTAACTATTTAAATTCGTAAAGTTGCTTGACTATCTTTGAAGTTGTGTTGCAGGGCACAAGCACGACTGTAACGCGACGGTTCTGGATTCGATTTCCATTTGTGAATTGTTATTTATTAATACTTTCATTTTTTGGCTCTCAAAAGCGCGGCGTTCAACATTTATTGTGCATATAAATGATATTTATAAGATATGCATCTACAATCATCGCGTTTGAAAACAGTCAAATGTCAGTATGGCTTGAAACTAGAAATATAACTATATTAAAATATGGAAAGCGTAAAACTACTTCCACTTCAAGACGGTGACGTCCGAGGAATTTCATATTCCAAACAAAATTCTGAAATAAATTCCAGCGAGGCTGATGGAGACGGCCCATTGAGCGACTAATAAAATATTTAAAATTTCATTCTGGGGATTCAATAAGAAAATATTTGCGTTACTATTTTATAATTTTAGAAATAGAAAATCATTTTAGCGATATTTTATAGTATTGTAGAATTCTATAAAAATAGTATGGAAATTTTAATTTGGAGCGAAACGATTTTAGAATAACACGATCAAATAATTAAATTTTCATTTTAGTATTCATGTAGACACACTTGGGTTCGAATGTAGCTTCGATGGTTGCGGATTTAATCCCCACTACAAGAATACGCTGGGTTCTATTAGGTTCCCAGGTTCCCATTGCCTACTCTGCTATGTACAAGATACAGCATGGAGCTAAAAAAAAGGTTAGAATTGTGTTATAAAATGTTAAAGATAACGAATTCTGGTTTCTTTATTAATATAAAATCTTTGATGGGATCATTAAATTGGGCCTACGGTGAATCTTTCATTTATAAATAACTTTCTTCTCATTATATCTATTTTATTTTCATTATTACACTTATACAACATTAATTATTTATTAATAATTATTTTTGTATGGATATTACATTAAGCATGGTTAAATTGGAAAATCATAAAATTAACAAGTAATCAAATTAGCCGTAATTAAATTGTTGTGGTTATTTAACAACATTGCTTTAGAACATGGTGGTTAGTGCAATTTTTTAGCTCTAATTTAATTATGGGGCACAAATGTGTGAATGCAAATGCGACAGGCTTTTTCCTACTCATAGAAATGAAATATTTAATATTTTCATTCCCTCGCCCTAGTAACAAGGAAAAGCGCGGCGTAGAGTTCCGCCACTCAATACACAATGCCTTCAGAATTCAGCAGAAAGACGGAAATGTCTTAATACTAGGCATATTCTGTCTACCCTGCTCAATACAAGATACAGCGTGTAGGTTAAAATAGAAAGCAATTTACCAATATATTTTCCCAAATACGGTGCAAACCCACTACAATCACGTTTAAAGTGGGATACCATCCCACTGCGCCACGACTTCCTTCTACTCTTATCTATTTTCTCCTATACAAATAGGTCACGCTGATAAAAGACAGGCTTAAATCTACGCCATCGTATCTATAGGTCAGAACCGATGTAACATAAGCTTTATTGAATCCCAGATAGAGCACAGACAGACGCGCCTTTGACGAGAATTTACGTACACTACTGTACAGTTCCTGTTGAAATGATCGAATATTTTATTAATTAGTTATTTGATTTGGACAGTTTTTTCGTTATTTTTCGTTAAAAACTTAATTTATGAAACAAATGGCATATTCACTATACTATAACCACTGAGAATTATTTCTTATATAATATACCAGCTTTAGCTATATATTTATAGATCAGCACGCTGTATCCCGCACACAGCAGGGTAGGCAGAGAGAACATAGCGTTAAGACACTCCGTTCCCCACTTTCTTCCTTTTTTGCACGACATTAGAGCGAAGAAATGGAAATATAAGTATAATTAAGTATTTCATCTCCTAGAGTGGGGATCGAACCCACAACAAGTCGGTTTTACGATCACACTTTGTGCCCCTGCGCCACGACTTGTCTCTTTATATAATATATTTTTTCAAATAATACCACTAGCTTTTACAGAATGAATATAAAATGCAGGTCAGGCACAATGTATCAACGGATCGTGTCAGAATGTGTTACTGTGGCTGACCAGTATCAAACGAGCTCTCAATTCAGTTTCCAACCCTTTATTTTTATTTATTTTTTAAGTTCACTCTGTATCCCCTAAAAAGCTGGGTAGGCTAGGAATCTTAGTGTAAAGACACTGATTTCCTATTTTCCGTTGAATTTTCCAAACGCTACGCGATGCGTGCCAATACACAACGCCGGGCTTTGTCTTATTACCTGAACGAGGAAATATAATAAATGTTAAATTACTTATTTGTTTGAATGGGCATCGAACCCAAAACCGTCATGTTACTGTCCACATGCTGTGCTTATGTACACCACGATAGCTTTTATTTAAAAATAATATTAAGTACACGTGGCCGCAGTTCTAGGAGTCTGGTTTACTTTTGACACCTCCCCCTAGAGACGAATATGTTACAGTGAGTGACGATAGTATCATTCTGTTTTCTTTTCAGTTTTTAAAAGCTCTTTTTTTCGGATTTCATTGTGATCAATCACTGTTCTATACTTTTACATGATTTTGGACACATCTGTTAGATAAGGTTAGTTAAGATATTAAATATTCACGTATTTCCTTGTTTAGTACACTCTGACTCAATTTTATGCCGAATACCGAAAACGAAAAAGAAGTGTCTCGACACTACCTTTTCTCTATCTGCCTGTTATAGGGCATGTGCCGTGTACTGTACCAACTATTCTACAAGCTAGGCAATAAATAAACTAATTTTCAAAGCATAATAGAATAGCTAATTACTAAACAAATTCCCCAGTCACCTGATAGAATAAAACATTTATAGACTAAGCACACTTTGTTTAATTAAAGCGACGTTCTAGATGACGCTAAGTTTATTTGCATAGTGTCTCGGACGGACGCAAAGCTCTTTTATATATATATACATGTATGTATGTATGTATGTTTAATCAACCTAACTTACCTAATGCAGCATCGTTAATATCTGAAATTTAACATTCCATGTCAATAGTGGAGAACGGACGTGTATTAATGGGAACGGAGTATCTGAACAATAGGTTCCCAGGTTCCTTTCGCTTATCCTGGTATTTTAAAGTCGCAAGCTATTACCACGCAACGCCAATATCTATTTTCAGCTACTTTAAGTATTCTAGTTGCTAATTTACAAAATTATTACTGTCTTAAATTTTAACAAATCACTTCAAGTATACCATTAACTTATTATTTTAAGATATAAATAGAAGTTGATTTGAAGATTGTTTGTTGGAAAGCAATATTGAAGAATCAATTTTGGTATATTATATTGGTTGTATAAAGTACTAATATTACTTAGCACATAAATATTTTATTATGTTTTCTTTAATATCTAAAAGATGGAAAGAAACTGCTTTATTTTCTTTATAAAAAATATTTAGGGGATATTCAATAAAACATCGTTTCATGATAGCGAAATGGGATGCTAAACACAATGTTTTTGGCTTAGATTCAATCCAATCGTGGGATTTTCCCGCTCTGGCAACATGCAATAATATAATTCGGCAAAAAGTGGGGAACGGAGTATTTTAACTTTAGGCTCCCAGGTTCCCTCTGCCTAACCAGCTATGAGCGGGATAAATCGTGAACCTATCCAAAAAAAAAAATATACTACCTACACAAAGTGTTTACGTACATTATAGTGAACTCTCATAATTAATTTTAAACAATTTTCTCAAAATAACCGACATTTAAAATTCTATTCGCATCCATTCAGAGCCATGATCAAGTAGTCAAACAAAATTTATGTTTCCGGTACGAGGATTAAAATATTAAAACTGCTGAGGTGTTTTCGCAACAATTTTTATTTACGGTTCAAGTAATTGCACGGCCGTTTACGTTTTTAGCTGCATGATTTGTGGCCCTACGGCGGGTTGGTTGGAATCGTTCGTAAAAAGGGACTTATTGTGTCTATTTTTAAATTTTGTGTGATATTTCAACGTGGATGGATTTGACACTGCTCTCCTTGTTTTTTTTAGGTTCACACATTTATTTTATAACTGAATGGGAGATATCTTTGACTCCGCTTTCCGCCTTTTTATGAGACGTAACTACTGCATCGAATAGAGATAGCGCACGTTCAGTCTGTAAGTATGTGAACGTTTTTTATATACTATTGCAATAAAGCTGAAGAATTTGTTTGTTTTCTATTTGTTAAGAAAAACTATAACGTAGATTAGAATACGCTTATCATTTCACCAATAAAATTATGAATAAATTGCGATCGAAGGTACTTAAGACACTTAAGATGCTTAAAATGTTAACTACATTCTTAGTTATTTAAATGTGGGTGAGGCCGTTGGTAAAGGTGAGAAATATGGTAAAAATAATATATTTGACGGCGTTGAGTTCTGCCACTCAATACGCAATGCCTCTGAAATTTGGCAGAAAGGGGGCAACGAAGTGTCTTAATACCAGGTTTCCTCTGCCTATTCTGCTGTGTGCAGGATACAGCGTATATGCTGATTTATTTATTTTTAATAATAGGTATATTTAAATTTCCATTACATTTTTTTCAATTGAGCCAATGAACCACTCCCTTATAAAATGATTGATTATTATTTTACTTTGCGAAGCAATCAGCCATCTCTGTTAGTTCGAAGTTGGTTGTGACGAATTTCAAAACTTTAAATTTTAATTAGTACTTTAGTTTGTCATTTCTACTCGTAAATGTCGGGGGCAGTTTTTTAGTATTATAAGTATAGATAATATATATTAATTTATTCCATACATCATTTACATAGCAAGATAACATTAGATAGATCATAGAACATTGTTTTGTGTTAATTGGCGGAACTCAACGCTCCGATGTGTTTTGTTATAAGAATGAGGAAATAAAAATAATTCATTTCCCCTAATGGAGTTTGAACCCACAGCGTTACTGTTACAGACAGATGCTGATTGTGTGCTCAATTTCCACTCGGAGGAATTAGTTTTCATTTCTTTACCCTGGTGAAAAAACAAAGCGCGGCGTTGAGTTCCGTCACTCAACATAGTAATGCCTCTGATAGTTCGGTGGAAGGTGGCTACGCAGAACATATATTTTAACCACATTTATCTGCTTTGATGAGATAAATGGCGTGCGGCATTGAGTTACGGCACTCAACACATAATGTCTCAAATATTTTTACACCACAAAAACGTCGTAATATTATAAATATAAACATATTTTCGTTATAGAATTATGCTAAACAGACGTCCGCGCTAATGTCGACTTATTATTAAGTTATCCAGAATAATCAACAGCCCGACAAGTGTCAAGAGAATGCTATAATGTGGCGACAGTTTTAGTGTTAAACTGTTCATACGAATAAAATTACAGTATTTTATTCTTAGAACTTCACGCTTTTTCCCGCATAGCTGGATAGATAAAGTTAAGACTGTCCCCACTTTCCGTCCAATTTTCGAGACATTGCGTGTCGAGACATATTCGTTCCACTGCGTCTTAACTGTCTTTATTTTATCAATATTTCAATAAATTAATTTCTAAGTTAGTCTTAACGCATTACAAGCTCGTTAATGTACTTTAGTAGAAAATACATATAGCTTTAGAATACAGGGTAAAGAGGCCAGTGGTGACGCAGGGGTACAAAGTGGGACTGTAAACGCAACTGGTTAGTGGTTCGATTTCCACTCGACGAAATAAAATATTTAAGTAAATGTATATATTTACATTTTCTTCTTTCTGATGTAAATTTACAAATGCAAATGTTCGGAACAAGAACATTACAAGATGATTTATTAAAGTTATTATAGAGTAATTTATTCTCAATAAATCAATTAGAAAAGATCTGATAATATTCAAGCGGTGATCATATTTTTTTAATCATTCATCTCTTGATAAAGTCTCTTTAAAAAAATAAAACAAAATCAGTTCATCCGTTTGAGTCAGACATACAGATGTATATACATACATACACAGGTAAGTCAAACTCATAACACCCATTATTTCCATCGTGGATTAAAAAAATTACAAAACGTTTTATGTTAATAAAACGTTTTTTTTATCATCCTAAACTAATACTACCTAAGCCTTAATTGAACATGTAACCACCAACCCCAATTACCCACCAAACACAACCAATTTTACTGTGCCACAGCGGATGTCAATAAAACATTTTAATTATATCTCGTTCAAAATCAAAGGGATAATTAGTTGAACATTCAAAATGATGTCACATTTCCGAGCCATGTTCAACACTCGAGTGTCACATTGTGATGTAATTGTTGACGCGTCCCCATTTTATTTAAATAGCTTTTTAGATACTAAATAGGTTACGAAATTTACTTGAGTTTGGATCCTGGTGGGTGAATTTAATTTAGTTTTTTTGATTTTTTTTTTGTTTTTAGAAAATTGGGTATGTTGTTAGTATTTTTTATTTATTTATAAGAATGTGTAGTTAGAATTATGAATGTAGATAATAATTTATTCCTTGTTTAGAAGTTTAAAGTATAATTTCTTTTTAGCTTCTCACTGTGTCACGCACATAGCAGAGAACCTGGAAACCTCGTGTTGAGACAATTCATTTCCCATTGAGACACTTCGGTTCCTTAGTCGAATTCTTGAGGCGTTTAACACAGCGTTACGGAACTCTACGCCATGGTTCGCTTTGTCCCTAGAGCGTGGATTTGAAAATATTAAATATTTCATTCCTCCGAGTAGGAATCATATCCGAGTCGACTGAAATGTGTTCTTGAGTTTACTTATGTGTATTGATCTAACTCCTCCGTTAACAAGTGACTAACAGATAAAAAGTGACAAACTGTGTAGGAGAGTACTAAGAGAGAATTTTCTGATCCAATTTCATTTCTTTTGTTACTTAACCTGAAGTTGTAAGTCTTAAAAATATACTTTTAAAGTATAATAAATCGAAAGAATCTGTTTCTTAATCATAAATGCGCATTCATTTAGTAGTTTACGTACAGTTTTGGAAGAAAGCGAATAATATAAATCTATAACGCATATTTGCCAACATACCAGTAGGTATGTTGGCAAATATGAATACGTTATGGAAACGAAATATTACATATTTTCATTTCCTCGTTATGGTAACCAGAAAAAGCACGGCGTTTAGTTCTGCCATTTAGTATGCAATGCTTCAAGAAATTGACAGAAAGTGAGGAACCAAGTGTCTTATTATCACCAGGTACCTTCTGCGTTTTCTCTACCTGTAAGACAATCATACAATTTAATTAATATTATTTATACTTGAGCTTGTACACTCCACGTGCCCCAACATACAGTTGTTTTGAATTAAATTCAACTTTGACACCAAATAAATCACGTGATCCGCATTATGATCGGTGCAAAAGTAAGATTATAAATCGCCTTCTGTTTTTCTTACCTTTGATTTATATTCAATGTGGCAGTGACTTGTATATTGGTTGGTTGTTCTATTTCTATTAATGTTGCAAGTTTTGTAAATAAAATTAAATCAGCTTCACGCTGTATCCCTCACACAGTAGGGTAGGCAGAGGAAACCTAGGGTTAAGACACACCGAATTTTACTTCCTCTTAATATTTTTTATGTATTGTCGGTGTTCGGACACTCCGTTTTTTAAATTCGAGGCAGTGCGTGTGACTATAAGGTTGTGGATCAAAAATTTCACTCGGAGAAATGAAACATTTAATATTTTCATCGATCTTTTTCCGCGCTCTGGTAGCGGACAAGGCGCGGCGTTGAATTCCGCCACTCAATATGTCTTGTCTTAAACATTGGTCAGAAACTGAAAAACGGAGTGTTTTAACGCTGGTGGAGAAAAAACCACCAGCCAAAGCCAAAGGTGGTAGAGTACTTAAAACAGAACTTTTTTGACTGAAAGTACTCAAACATTTTAAGTGTATAAATTAATGCCATTTATTAACGTATTAGAGCATTTCCAGTATTATCTAGTTAATTTCAACTTTGGACGGATATTTTAATCAGCACCTGAATTGTAATGTGAGTTAGAAGGCACCGTTTAAATTCCGCTCATGCGACTGCAAACGATGACAGTAGCGTTAGGCAAAATGTATGGCAGTTTGTAAAGTTTTGTATGTGTTATTTGTACATTAATTATTGTATGATTTGGTTTTTTTAATTAACAAAGGAGAAAGGGAGTGGGATATGAAAAAAGAGCGAACTTGAAAATAAGACACTCCATTTTTATTCTTATATATATTGTGCCCTTTGGGTGCATACTATTAACATCCGACCTTGTGACGTTGGTAGTTTTCTTCTAGTTTCTCATTTTATTGGTAACGGGATAAGAAGGAGAAATTTCTCTGTATTCTGCTTCGTCCACTGACATAAACCACTTCATATATGCCCTTCGAGGGTTCCTCAAAATAGCTTTGAATGGACTTTGAATTACTGATAGTCGCGTTCATTAAGTTGACGTCAATTTAAATGTGATCTTACTATATATTTTTTATAAAAAAACCCTTTTAACTAAATTATTTTTTTCTCCATTAAAAACATAAAGGTGTAAACCCAAATTGAATTTTTTTTAGGTTTCATCTAAAATTTTTTGTGAAGCCAAAAATTCAAGGAACAACTTTTAACAATGTAGAAATGCTTGTTAGTCGGACGCAACACCCTTTCACAGGTATATTTGTTAGAAATAGAAAAGCACATTTTTACGTATATATATATATATATATACATACATTATATATTTTTGATCTTTTCGTTTTCAAACGTTAGACGCTTTTAAGCTTGTTAAGGACGAGCGTGCAAATGTGAACGCGACGGGCTGTGGGATTGAATTCCAACTCGGAGAAATGAAATATTTATTTTACTTTGGTAACGAGGCCAAGCATAGTGCGGAGTTCTACCTCTCAACACGAATTGCCTCAACAAATCGGTTGCTAGGTTCCGTCTGCCTACCCTGCTATGCAGGGGATGCAATTGAGACACTAAATAGTATTAGAGCTTTGGATTTGAACTTAAATCGGATTTTAGTGATCCATCACTCTGCTATACAAAACTATTGGTGATGAAATTTTAAGCGACAATCTGTGATACTAAATATAAATTTGAATGTACTATCGCTTTCTGTTGATTATGAATTATATTATGCGCTATAATATAATATTACAATACATATAATAATCACATCATTTCATGTCCATTGGAAAGGAACTAACCGTACACGTCATGATTATGGTTTGATACGAAGTAAAAACAAAAAAATGCGGTGTTGAACGCCGACACTAAAACTTTAAATAGGATAAAAGTAAAGAGACTGTCTTAACACAATATTCTCTTTGACTATACTTAAAAATATAGGAAAGCGTGACAACAAAAAAATACACTACATATTAATATAATTTATATCTCAAGGCAATTGAAACTTGGCTTTGCATTTACTCGGAAATGGAAAAATAGAAAGAATCCTCACAGAAAACGTAGCCTTCAAAGTCTGTTTTCTTTCAAGTGTTACCTTTTGTACTGTATTTTGTGATAGAAATTGTGTTTTTCCCGTTTTTATATTGAATTGTGTTTGATTTTTAATGCTACTTTATTATGTTGAGAAAATATTTTAAAAAATATGGCTACAGTTGCAGGTGCGATACCTTGGTTGATACTTATGTGGTTCCGTAATTTCAGACTTATCTAACAATAATGTTCCGTTATTTCCCGTTGTCACGGGAAACAATACGATTTTTTTTAATTTAATATTTGTATACTTTCAAGTTTCTCTGTTTTACTTTCAAGTCAAGTTTCTTCTTTACTTTCTAGTTTCTTGATTATCTAATTTGTTATATATACTACTCGTATATGAACGAACGAATGAATTAATTAATACACTCTTTGAATAATTCTGTATAGGTTCACGCTGTATTCTGCACATAGTAGAGTAGGCAAAGGGAACTTGGAAACCTAGTGTTAAGACAGTCTCCGCTGAATACTTAAGGAATGTAATGATAACTGAGTGAGGGAACTTAAAGCCGCACTTTATCTTAAATATTTTTTTCCACGAGTGGGTATTGAATACACAATCGTCACGTTTACTGTAGACAGACATGACACGCTACCCAACCACCGCGATGGCTTCAGTTACATATATATATTTTTTGAATGAAATTTAAGAGAAAATCAACCATCTTCACGCTGAATCTTGCATACAGCGCGAAGCGACACCAGAAGGAAGAAATGAAAATATAAATTGGAATAAATATAACATTTCCTCGAGTGGGGATCGAATCCACAACGAGTCACACTTTGTGCAGTTGCGCTACAACTGGCCTGAAATGAAATTTATTTTATGAATTATTTAAATTTAGACGCTATAGTGAAACAAAATGCGGCGTTGAATTCCGCCACTCGTCATGCAGTTCTTCTCGCTCACCAAGGCGAAAGAATTAATTCGTTTTTAATAGTATAATAAACTAAACTTGGCATCCACACCGTACTCGTATATGTAGCATATGAATTTCAACACCCCAACGGGCAACAATAAAATACATATTTCATGAAGTGCCATTGAATAACAATCGTGTACGCCGGCCGCTAACATTGACATATATTAAAATAGACTCAACCTTTAAGTGTATTGGATTTTTACTTGTTATTTTGTTATCTTTCTTTTTTTTTGTTCTTTATTTCCTTTTATAATGTTGTATTTTTTCAAGTTTCTTTAGTAAGAGACAGCTAGTGTTAAGACACTCTATTCTCTTTGTCTGCACGAGTTATCAGGACATTGAATGTTAAAATATCACAGCCCTGCAGAAGCAGAAGCATCGACCAGAACTGAAAATTAAAATAACACATTTCCTCGATTAGGAATCGAACCCATAGTTACGTTTTCGTTAAGACGCTGCCCCACTGCACCACGATAGCATCAAATGTTTTATTTCACATTTAAACTAAAATTGGCGCGGCACAACACGATAGACAAAATCCGGCAATGAGTTTCCCACTCTACATGTGTCCAATGTCTCGATTGCCCAATAAATGGACAAAAAGTTATATTTAAACAAAAAAAAAATAATATTTTCTTCATCCATTATTAATACTAACTCACAATAGAGCCACACTTAGATGCACCAAATTGCCAATAAGCCGCCAATTACACGGCAACACGGCAGAGTGGGCACGGAGTTATGTTGCCGGGACGCCTTTCATAGAAACCATCGTGTGGAACGATACACCAACCGGTACCGCCGATATTACATACGACTAGTAATATACAACTGTGTTAGTATTGTTCAGTTCATGTGAGTGCTGTAAGACGTTGAGAACAAAGGTCCTTGGTTCAGATCCTGATTGGGTGGTTTTGATTGTTTTATTTGTAGTTTTAGGTTTGTTTGGTCATTGTGAGTTGTAGTTTTCCACGCCGGTAGTGGTATGTATTTGTAGGACTGACACTACAGACATTTTTATGGAACTTTACAATTTAAAAAGTGCTTAGCACGTGTTAGTTAATTAAGCCATTACAGTTTAATTAAAATAAAAGAATATATCTTTGATTTAGCTTCACGCTGTATCCCTAGCGGGGTAGCCAGGGAGTAGCAGCAGGGACGGGGTAGTCACTGCATAGTTCCTTTCGCCTCGTCTATTGTCATCTATCTCTGCATACATACCCTCCAGGGGATCCACATAAATTTTACGTGACCTTCCTCCAACAGGACCGGATTTTCAAAGGTCACGTTTCCTTTACAGCGTATAGCTACAAAAAAAACTAAGCTCACATTAAAAACATCTCATAAACAATATCTAGCCAACCAACATTTAAATTATCCATACACACAAGTACATACAAATCGAATAATTGCAATCCACCGTAAAAGCCACACCAATTAGTCCAAGACGCAATTCTCAGCCTCAGCCTCAGCCTCAGGTGCTACCAATAGTCTAATTAAACGCGAAAGAACTCCTATCTCCTTTAAGTGAATTAAAATTGCCTTTCGTTGCGTCCCGCGTAACTAGGATTTACGTTCGTACCACCATCTTAATTGTTTCCTACGTTTTATGTTTAGATGTTTTGTTTTTAGTGGTGTTTGAGACTATTTGTTCATGTTGGAAGTTAATATTGTTATAAATGTGCTGTTTTCAAGTTATCTTTTCTTTATGTGTATATTTAGTTTTCAGTTTCACGCTTTACCTATACACACGGATAGCAGGGTATGCAAGGCACTTTGTGTTGAAAAACTTCGTTCCCCACCTTCCTTGGAGTGGACATCGAACCCACAACCGTCGCGTTTCACATGCTTATGCCCTTGCACCATTACAGCCTCAACCATTCTTTATAATATATGCTTATATAATTTGTAAATTATTCATGTATAAGTACAAGCGCGTACTTGAGTTCCGCCACTCACACGTAACGACTCGGAAATTAGCGGTGCGAGGAGAACGGAGTGTTAAACACGAGATTCCCCGTCTATCCTACTATATTATGGATTTATAAATACCTACCAACTGTAAGTAAAATAGTTCTTAATACAAATTTTAAATTCACCCTCTATTTACAAAGTTAAGGCACGACTAATATCTTAACAAATTCAGATAAATAAATTAAAACAATAAATACAAGTTGAATATATTAAATAAGAAATAAATTGTTTAAACGAAACAATGTGGGTACTAGTTCAAAACCATAAAATTTATTCATTATACAAGATATAATATAAGTATGTGTATATATTAAAATTTTAATGTTGCGAAAATAGTTATGGTTGGATGAGTTCAGCTTAAATAATTAAATTATAGGATAGGTACAATATACGAATATGTATTGCTTTATATTAAGTTGAGATCGTTATAGCGCAGGTTGCCTGTAAAAGCGACTGGATATGGGTTCGATCACTACTCGAGGAAATAAAAAACTTACTTAAATTTAGCATTACATTAGGTTCCGTTCCTACTCTACTATTGGAACGGAACCGGGCAATAGGTTCCGTTCCTACTCTACTGTGTGCCGTATACAGCGTGAAACTGATTTTTAGTTCAATCCGACTCGGGTGAATGGATTATTTTCATTTCTCGCTTTGAAATTTCGATAAAGTACACAGTTGAGTTCCGTCACTTAATACATAATGCCTCAGCAAATGAAAAACTGTTACACCACTGTGCTACTAGCTGGATAAGGGGTGAATTTAAAATAATACAATGAAGCTTAAAAAAATAACTTGATTTTTAATAAGCAGCATAATCGTTTTGTTCCTATGGGAGAGTAAGGAGAGGGAACGTAATATGAAGACACTCTTTTCCCCACTTTCCGTCAAATTTTTGGGACATTGCATGAACACAGAACTCGACGCGGCTGCCAGAATGGAGAAATAAGAATATAACTTAATTTACTAACTTCAATCTATTATATTATAATTCATTTTCTATTATATTATAGATCGGGGTCTATAAAAAACTTGAATTGACGTAGAATTCTAGATTTTGCATAGATAAGATAGAAAACAAAAGTCTTCGATTACTTTTATTCTTGAGGACTTGATCTTAGGTTGTTTCTAGTTCAATTGATATTTATCTTGTTCGAATTGCTCGGAGACATTGAATCAGAGATTACTACATTTTTTAACGTGAAATTTATAGCGGAATAGTTAGAGAATAACTACCTATAAATTGCTCTGTTCTTCACTTTCTGGTTCTTAGTAAATTACGTTTTTAGTGGCGGAACTCAACACCGCGTTTTGACAGTATATATATGTATTGAATATTGATTTCTCCCAGCAGTGATTGAATCCAAAGAATCATCATCCATGTCATCGTGCCAAAATGTTTAAAATAGGAAAACATAACGTGATTTTATTGAAATCAACACTTTCTTTCTGATAACAACACAGAATTTCGTTTAAACCAACACGCCTACTTTATATCTTGCAAAGTAAATTAATTATTTGCATTCTACTCGGGAATTTATCTCAAGATTTATCTCAAGCATACAATTTACAGAATAAACAGCTCAGTAATTACAATATTATGAAGTAGTTTCGACTTAAAATAATCTGGTAACCAACTTTGTATGGATTTTGTTTATTTATCTTAGACCTTGTTGGGGATTTAAAGGCAAAAATACAGTTATCCCAACGTTTTAATCATTTACTTTTTTTGGTCGAAATTAAAGTTTCGATACCTAGCATGTTAAGAGGCGTTGAAGTCTTTCAACGCCACGTTTCGTCTACCAGATCGAGGGTTCGATTACTCGCTCTGGGCCCGTTCGCCTACCCATCCTGCTTTGTGGCCAGTCGTGGCGAAGTGGTACAACGTGTGACTGTAAAACGGACTGGTTATGGGTTCGATCCCCACTCGAGGAGATGAAATATTTATTTAAATTTATATTTCCATTTCTTCGCTTTGGTCGTTGCAAAGTGCGGCGTTGAGTTCTGCCACTCAACACGCAATGCCTCCAAAATTCGGCAGAAAGTGGGGAACGGACTGTATTAATACTAGGTTCTCTCTGCCTACCCTGCTGTGTGCGGCTATATGCCTGTTAATGAAAAACAAATGTATATAATCATTTTCCCTAGACACTGGTCCACTGCGCGACTACAGCCTCGACACATACATATAATATGAAATGTTATGTGCAACGAATGAACATTCAGTGCAGTTTTAATAAAGTCCTATAACTGACTGTGACATTTATCCGTACATCAAAGACCTGCAGTTCAAATGTCAATTAACTTCAATCGTAATGCACCATCGCACCTCGATGGGAAACTTGTGGTGAATGAATGAATAAAATATTTGTATATTAAACTGCTCATTTATTTATAAAATATATTTTTAATGTAGAAACTGACTTATACCTGCTGCTTAATTATTTTTTTCTTTTTATGTCTTCCAAATTTCCTTTAAAACGAAGAGGTATTGGGTTGAAGCTGTATCTACTTAATATTGACTGCGTCACAGCCATCACCGTCTTTGTCTTTGTCGATTATCAGTTTTTTTTCTTTTTCTATTTAACATTTTAAAAACATGTTAAATAGAAAAAGAAAAAAAAGTGAGGCAAGTCCGATCATTGGTTCTTTGTCTTCCTCGTTAAATTGTAATGTGGCAAGTAAATTATAAAATTTTTAAATGAAACCAGTGTTTCTGGAGATTAGCACGTTCAAAAAATATACTTCCAACAAACATAATCGTTTCCCTACACAATACCTAATGTGCTGAATCCGGGCGAAAAGTCACTCTTCCTACTATATACTGAACAAAACTGTATATATAACCGATGAAACTCTACAATTTTTCACTAGATAAATCCTCAAACAACGTTCATAAATATAATTATGACAAATTGAAAATTTTCGCTCAAAAATCATAATTTACAAATAATAATTGATGGGCAATCCACAGATTGATCCGGATTTGAATCCATTATACAAATTAAAAGGCACCAAAACCGACTCTATCAACTCTAATGAATACTCTCGCGGTCTAGTTTTGTGGATTCGTGGTAATTTTAGACTCTTTTTTTTCTCAAAATTATTATTTAAATTGGTGTGTTATTTGTTGTACTGTTTACAGTACACTACAGTTACAGTAACTCAGTGGTTGTATGATCGAATGCCATGAGTATATTCGAATATATATTTAATTAGATTCTAACAAAGCTAACATAAGCGATTCGATAGTTTTTGAATGAGCTTACATACTATATTTTTATTACATATTATATTATTTATTACACATTATATAAGGCTGAGAATATCAAATATATATGATAATTCACATCCAGATCTACAGCGATAACGGTAGCTATTCCGATTATAAAAATTTGGCCATTACTCACAAATCTCATCATAATAACCTAAGCGGTACAAATAACTTGGTCTTTCATTCAGTATACAGCCGTGATTGCTACTAATATTGTAATTAGCCAATTGTCATTCGACTATACTCAATTACCAAGTTTAATTAATCATAACTTTGAATAGTTACATCGTAGTAATTGATCTAATATTACGCGGTAGTTGTTTATGTATGTATGTATGTACATTTGTAAATAACTAATAAATTTGATTTTGATTAAGACAATTTGTTATTGTTTTTTTTTTATAATTAATAATAAATTGATAAGAAATTTAAAAGTATGTATGAAAATAATTTTTGAAGAAAATTTTTATCAACCCTGTTTAAATATAACAACGTATGACATTTTAATCTAATTTTAATACAATGGATACATTCTAATTCAAATGTTTTTTTCGGTTTTACTTACAGTATTCCGCATATAGTAAGGAAGGTATAATGTGATGAATAGATGAACTCAATGCCGAGCTTTGTCTTGTCCCCAAAACAAGGAACTAATAGTATTTGAGAGAGAGAGAGAACCTTCTCATTAGAAAGAACTATCAAACTATAAAAAGTAATTTACTTCATATAAATGCTATACCGCAAAATGCATTATAAGCATAAAAATATAGGTAACAAAAAATTTCAACTACTTAAAATCCGTGATTGGGTGTGATCGGCATTCGGTAAAACCTCCATTACGGTAAAGGATAAGCCAATTATACGCCGTAAGTCCCTGATAGGCTCTGCCAAATTTAATTTTTCAACACTTTTCCACGTTAAATTTCAATAATGAATCCGAAATTAATTTGAATCTGATGCGATCGGACTTTTTTTTGGTATATAATGAGATTTTTTTGAATTATATTGGATATACTAATAAATAGAAATTAAAGGTAAGTTACAGTTTGCTAAAATATAGTGAATATTTAATTAATTTCTAATGCACAATATTTAAATTCTTTTCATTTCCATGCTGGTTGACAGAACGTGGTGAATTTGAACCTAGGACCAACACAAACAGACAGAAAAACCAATAAAATAAAAAAGCAATAAACAACAAAATTTCCCATAACTATTTTCAAGATCGATAGAACTCGTGCCTCCATTGACCTGCGAGATAATATAAAAGTTGAATGATACTACGCCCGTCCTATCGGAAAATAGGAGAGTCTTTAGTTCTTCGAGTCCCCAGTAACAATGTTGTGTACTGTTGTGTAAAAAGTATTTGTTTTTTTTTTTAAATTTTAAATTGTTATGCCACGCTGAGGATAAAATATATTTTTAGAAAACATATTAAAATTTGAACGTAGTGGAAATCGAACTCGCGCCTTTTCTTAACCGTCTAAACGCTCTTATAATATAAGCCTTATGTTCTTATTAAGCTACGTTGAAATTCTTATACTTGTTACAACTTATTTAAGCTTAAATTTAATATGTTTTTCAAAATTATAGTTTTATGTATTCCTTACAACTTCACACTAATTTCCTATATTTTTTTATAACGAAATAAATTGAGACATAATGTTAGGACGGTGTTCTGTGGCGAAATTTAACGTTGTGCTATATCTTACCAGAGCAATAGAAAAATATTCTGAATGCCATCATTCCTTCGCGTGGGGACCTAATATATGATGTTATGATCAATAGCTTATACTGCACTATGATGGCAAAAAAAAAAAAATTCCTTTTATAATGCTCTTTTATATTCTTATTTATAGATAGAAAGTTTGTAGCAGTATATTGACGTTAGGTAAAATTTAGGGAATAAATATAAAACGTATGCTTATAGCAAAAGCTAATACTATTAATTAAAAAAAATCAAAGAAGACTCTTCAAGAATTAAAAACCATTTTCTTAAAAATAAAACAACAGTTTTAAATAATTTTATATAACTAATTTTTTTTTTTCAATAATTTAAATATGTAATACATTTGCTATATTGCTTGTCAAGAGGCGAAACTCAACGCCGCGCTTCGCTCTGTTACCTGAGCTACGAAATTAAAATATTAAGTTATTTACTTCTCCGAGTGGTAATTAAATTAACGAGCATCGCGTTTACAGTCGCACGCCTGTGTCTCTACCCCATGACGGCCTGGATTTTTCATAGGTAATTAAAGGTTTTATTTTTTGTTTATATTTTAAATATAATAATAAATAATGTTAAATTAATATATATTTTTATCCCAAAATGGGCATTAATTTTTATTGTCGTTTGTCAGATTTGAAGTCACTACTATACAAAGAAAGCACCACACGTACACAACGTGCTGTTAGTATTTTAAAAATAAATTCTCAACTTTTCAACCAAAAGAATAGAATTTTCTAAGCCAAACAAAATAAAGGAAATGATTCCTAAAATAGATTTGTGTATACAAATGTACCGCTAAGGGTCTAAGGAACTCGAACGAAGTAAATCGTAACTCGGCCGAATTCCCACAAGTGTTCAACGTCGAATCCGAATGTTGTGCCTAAAGATGTCACGCAAAACTACTTTAGGTACTAAACTAGACATTGAATGATAAATATGTAGTTATTTATATTTTCATTATATCTTTTTCTAGTTTTGACAAGGGAGGCCAGTCGTGGCGCAGGGGCACAAAATGTGACTCTAAAATTGATTGAGGTTGAGGGTTCGATTCCCACTCGAGGAAATGAAATATTTATTTAAATTTTTATTCTCATTTCTTCACTCTAGTTTCGAGGCAAAGCGCGGCGTTTAGTTCCAAAATCCCACCTACCTTTTGTATTATATTTTTTTAATAAATAATAAAAAACAGAAATAGAATACAGAATAAATATTTAAGGGAGCCGCATAAAACAGACATGATTTTGTTTTCATAGATAATATAACCCTTTGTACGTGAGTCCAGCTCGCACTGGGCCGGTTTTTTAACTTCACGCTTTTTGTGCATACCAGGTTAAGCTTTCTGCCTGAATTGGAGACAATTGATTTGAAATTGCATGAAAAACACCATCAAAGGGTTTCGAACCCACAACCATAGAGCTTACAGTCAAATATCGTCATACTCTACCACAATGGCTTCTACACACATCTATATAAAATTCTAACTAAATCTTTATAGCCCAGTATCCCTCTAAGGATTATGTATTTTATTTCGAATCCTCAACCGATGTCCTCGCGTAATTGTGGATTAGGTGTGTTGTTCTCATTTGCTTCGTACTTACTTACTTACTTAGAGTGGATTTTTACAACGTTTTATACGTCTCCTCTAATGGTTTTGTTAAAAATGTTTTTTTTTTCAATATACGAGTTTATTTAATATTGAAATACTCTATATTGTCATAATGCAGGGTAAATTCATTTTATAATACACGTTGTTCTAACTTTTGAAAGTTTAAAGGAGATATCAGAGGTACTGTGTATTAAATTACGGAACACTACGTCGCTCTTTATCCTTTAAGTGAGGAACGAACCTAAAACCGTCGCGTTAAAGTCATATCCTTGTGTCCCTCTAATGTTAACTGAAAAATGTTGACTTTTTCATTCAGCATCCTTTCAGCTTTTTTATTAAAAAAAAGAAAATAAAAATTCAATATAATATTCTACAGATTATAAAATCTACACACACGAACATACATAGGATAGTAATTTATAATTTATCTGTTGAAATTTAACTCGAACCAGATGTTTTATGGCGTTGCTAGTCGCGTTAGTTAATAATTCCGTTTATAGTCTGTTAACTTGCAGGCTTAGAGATCTCTTTAGCGAGGTATCTTAAATATTCTAGATCTTACCCCCATAGGAATAAGGGTGGTTATTTTACTAGAACAACCCTTCATTATAGCTCACCAAATATTTGCACATACTCACAACCAATGATGCTACTAAACATAGCGATGCTATTATTGCTTTACTTTATTGAATTACATTTCAATTTTGTATACTATTTATTTATGTTTATGTTTGAAAATTTGAATCGGATATGATATGAAATGGAACGTGCGCCATTTTGAATGTACTGTGTTTATTAAGTTGTTTGGGAATTTGTGGATTATTTGTGTGTATTTTGAATAGTTCTATTTTTGTTTAACAAAATACATATCATTATTTATTAAAAGATACTATGTTTTGCAGTAGATTATTTATGTGTATATAACTGCATAAACATACAAAGTTTATTTTAGCTCCACGCACACAGCAGGATAGGCAGAGGTCTTTATATCTGGGAACGTAGTGTTCAAGACACTGTTTCCGATGCAGTCATCATGCAATTTGGCAAAACTCAAGAACTAAACTATCGTTATGAGAAACCTTTTTGTGTTTTCGGAATACTAGATTTCTAGAAGCCTGATTTTTGCTCACTTCAAAGGACCATACATCTAAATGCGTTATATCAATTCCACGTAATTTCTAGATAATATTCTGGACAGAAGGATAGACGGAATCACAAAGTCATCTTATAAAGTTACTAAAATAGTTATGTCAAGAATATATTGAAATCCATCTTAATAATAGTAACATACAAAAGTAATATATTTCAAGGCAACTTTATATTATGTACAAGTCATAAAAGAAATTGATTAATTCCGGCGTGGGGTCTTCCGTATCCCTCGCGACGTCAATCTATAAAGTTGCTACCATACAAGGCTGGGTTGGTTATTTTATATTTAAAAATTGAAGAATTAATCTGTAAAAAATCATTAAAATTAATATTTTCTACTTAATTCTCCATTTCCTCGACTACACATAAATGTATTTATATGCATAAATGTATAACATTTTTTTATAGTTGAGACAGTGGAGAATAGAGGTGTATTAACGGAGTGTCTTAATAATTGGTTGCCACTTTTTATCCGTTTAGTTATACAATTTACCAACAAAATAATAGTATCTAATGTTACATCCAAAAAATCACATATTAAAATAAACTTTATATTAGCTTCATGCTTATATTTATGATGTATTTAGTAAAATAGTTCTTTATTTATCTTGTGGATTGTAAACGTTGTGTGTCCAGTGGCTCCACGACCTTTACAATTTGAGTGTAAAATTCCTTCAAGCGAGAATAGAATCTACTTACCGTTATCCAGTAGCCTATCACTTATTTTAACGCGTGTTTATTCACACCTAATCTAATATTACAATATCTAAAGCGTTATCATCCCAAATTAATTGTCACGCTTCGTAAAACACAAACCTAATATGGAAACTTTTTGATATGACCACCCCATAAATGCAGTGAAACAGATTATTCAGTCTTTCATTGAAACGTGTGACTGGTCAAAGAGACCCTTTGATAACTTATACATAATTATATATGTACGTAGATATGAATGTACGGATATACGTACAAAATGTTTTTTATTAATTATATTTCGTTCAAGTTGTTGAAAATGAATGTGTTCTAAAGCGTGTTTTGGAATGCATGAGCGTTTCCTTTTGTTGAAGGAATTTTATGAGTGATACTTTTTAAAATTAGTTTGTTGTTTTTGTTTTATTAAGACTGTTCTTGAAGCTGAACTAAGCTATATTGTAATATATATGTGACTCATTTGGATTAAAAAAAAAAACAAAAAGTAATTAATATTGTATTTCTGTCATGGCGCAATAAGACAATAGGACGTTGTTCAATAAGCTCGACGGTTGTCGGTTCGATTTTCCGTAACTGAAATAAATAACTTTCGTTTTTTGCTGTAGCAATAAGACTAATCGCGGCGTCAAGCCCACTTTTTTCATTTTTTAACTCAGGTGTCGAGGCAAATCGCATCGTTGAGATTCGTCACTTAACACGAGTTCAGCGGAAAATGGGTAACGGAGTATCTTAACTCTAAGTTCCCTTTGCCTACCCTACTTACTATGTGCAGGATATAGCGTGAAGCTGATAAAAAAAACTCACTTTAACTGCAATCAACCTCCCGCAACTAGTGTGTCACCTGTCATATACCAGTTAGTTATTCTTATTTGACCGTGCAGGCGAAGCCGCAGTTGAAAGTTAGTAAATGATATAGATATACAAGTACAAAATTGAGTTACGGAAATGAATCGAATATTGTTGATCCGTAAGCACTCGACTTCACCTATCCGTTGCAGGCTAGAGATACCGTTTCTTACTTAGAGAGATAACCACCCTACGACAGTCCTTTGTGGAAGTGTAAATAAAGGTTTCTACAACTATTTTAGATAAAAGCCCTTGAATTTTTTTTTATTTGCGCAATGATTGTAAACGTTTTTGTATTATTATTTTAACTAATCACTAGTGATAATGTGGCCGAAGTACCTCGGTGGTACAAGGGTGTTCTAATAAATACTGCGGTTGTGGGTTCGATTCCCTCTATCGGAAATGAATTGTTTCATATTTGAATTTCCTTGCACTGATAACAAGAAGTGTGTAAATGGGAGCGGCGTGTTTTATTACAAATTTCCTCTGCCTGTAATTGCGACAATTATGAGTTCAATTCCTAGGCAAAGCGTGGCGTTAAGCACCACCACTCAACCCGATATGTCTCAAAGTTGGATGAAAACAAGAAACGTAGTGTCTCTCACCTACCAAACTTAGCAAGAAAAAGTACGAAGCAACAACTTTTTAAAACAAAAAAAACTTAAAACCTAAGCTATTTCCAAGCAAGCTTCCCACCACAACCTACCTATATCACAATAAATTTCCTCGAAAGCAAGTTAATCGTCATATTGGAAATAATAACTCCATCAGGGGATGCAATATTCAGCGTAAACCGTCGCTTCCTGTTTGCGGAGAGAGGAAATTCAATTACCAGACGATAAAAGTGGACGGTACGTGCCTCCGGAATCGCGATTTCATACCGCTATTAAGTTTATTTCAACCGACTGTCTTCTAAGGTTTTTTTTAGATTATTTTTGAAGGAGTGAAGAGTGGTTTAGTTGAGAAAATGCGATAGGTTGTGTAAGTAAGGGTCGTTAGTTCAAATTTTATTTTATTTTAGCTTATTTATTTTTTTAAAGAATTTTTTTAACCGGATTAATATCGTATATTTAGTTTACCAGACGGCAGACTGAGATGGCAGCTCTTTGTCAGTTCACAAAATTATTATGTCAAACTACCGCCAACGATGTCTGAATTCACTCTCATACTACGCTGGATTCTTGCAGAATGAGCAGATGTATGTTTCCCTCTGGTGTGGTGGGTAAAAACTGCAATAACCGCGAAATCAAAAATTCTATTATGAGTATTTGTTCAATTTTTGTAGTTTTTCGTTGCTATGCGGAAAAGAAAAGCTTAATATTACTAATAATATAAATCATTCCAATATATTAACTTCCTTCTTTTTTCTGCATATACAAAAAAAAATAAAACTAAAACCAAATTCTCTTGTTACATTTATGCCCAAGAAATAAAGAAAAAATAAAAAAAAATATCAGAACTAATATTTCTAAAAGGTCAGTGATCCAACAACGACATATTCCATAAAAACAAATTCATCATACTCAAGACTCTTCTTGTTTTATTACTATTACTTGCCAATATTACTATATATATATATATATATATATATATATATATATATATATATATATATATATATATATATATATATATATATATATATTCGTATGTATGTATGTATGTAATACGTTTACGATAAAGAAAAAGAAAAGAAAAGTGAATAACTAGTCTTTCATTCCCATTTTTAATAATAAGTGCTCATTCGAGCAATCAATGGGTGAAGTTCGTTAAATGGTAACTTGCCCCTTAATAACAGATACTGTACTGTAATAAAATTATATTTTTATGATTGTTTTTGTGCGAAATATAAAATTTTTGTTGCCAATTTTCATTAGATATTGTAAACGTAATAATGTTCAATCGTATTTTCTGAAGCGTTCTAATTGATTCGCTTATTTTTTATTTTAATTTTTGTTTATAGCTAGGTCCAATCTCTCCATTATAATATCATCTGGTTACCCACATACTCGTATAGTAGGAAACGCAGAGGGAATCTAGTTTTAAGACAATACTTATCACTTACTTACACTGGCATATTTTTTTTGTATTCATCAAACGTTTTAAAAAATAACATTTACATATTACCCAAAATCGAATCCATTACATTTGGTTCCCACCCAACACGATTAAAAACTGAAAATGCAATATGTCACTGTTCCATGATGTGTTTATTAAAGCATTTTCGCGTTCGCTCGATAAATTTCGTGGTACTCGGAACGTCATTCCCACCTCGGCACTGAAGTGGCTCTCAGCGAAATTGGCTGGACACACCTTTAAGTAAGGCTGGCGAAACACCTGCTGTTCGTGGCTATTCAATTCTTTTAAATTTACTATGATTTATTATTTTTTTTTTATTTATTCCATTATTATATATAAATAAACGTATCCCTCAAAAATAAATTTCAATATAATAAATAGACTCAATAGTCTAATCAATATTTACAATACTTATATTACAATATATATATATATATATTACAATTTTGAGAATTGCATTAATATTGATATATTCTATTAAATATTAATTTACAAATGCCTGGTTGTGACAAAATCAATGCAAAATAAAAACATACTGTTAAAACAGTCTTACAAATACTAACCAAAGTAGATATTGATTGTAATATTTACATATGTATTTACTAAAAATCATTCATTGTGCCATGAAATACATAATATCTCTAAAACTAGGCGGAAAGTAGGTAGTGCCTTCACACTAGACTTTATTTCTTTTTTCTTTATTCCCCCCTCTCTATCCTCTTATCCTGATATGTGCGGGATACAGCGTGAAGCAGAACGTGCGGCAACTAGTGTACCGCCTTTTACAACTCTTTTATTTCATCTCTTTATATCCGACGAAGTTAAATGTATAGATTACCTGTAGATTGCAATCGACGTTTCAAGCTTTAGCAAGTGACTTGGATCCCAAATGGAAATAGCATTTCTGGAGATGAGAATGTATGAACATGATGTACTTGCTCTTTGCGGATGAAGCGTATTCGAGTGTACTTGAAATGTATGAGAGGTTTATTAAATGTATGGGTTTAAGGTAAAAAATATGTTGTTTTGCTTATATTTTGTATGCAAAAGGTAGTGAGGCCAGTCGTGGCAAGAGGCACAAAGTGCAACTAAAATCGACTGGTTGTGGGTTCGATCCCTACTCGAGGAAATGAAATATTTATTTACATTTATATTTTAATTTCTTCGCTCTGGTGTCGAGGCAAAGTGCGGCGTTGAGTTTCGTCACTCAACACACAATGCCTCCAGAACTCGGCGGAAAGTGGGGAACGGGGTCTCTTAATACTAGGTTCCCTCTGCCTACCCTGCTGTGTGCGGGATACAGCGTGAAGCAAAAGTGCAAAAATAGTATAATATATGCTACGAATGTATATTGTTACTCTATTTCTTATATCTCGTAAACTAGTCTAAATATATTCCCCATTATGCAAACAGAATCCAGTGTTCAAAAGCCCTGTTGATTACTTTCCGTCCGGCTTAGAGAAATTGCGTGAATAATAACAAAATTAAAAACTCAACATCAATACGAGAATTTATATTAAAATAGTTTGAAAACAATTTTACAGTTTAAATATGACAATTTAACCAAAACCGAAATAACGTCAAAAGTACTAAACAAAGCCGTATTGTAGTTTTGTACCTGCTTTACGTAGGAGTATGTCTACCTCTAGGATAAGTGGCTTCTCAAAATTGTCTCTCAAACGGTAATAGGCGACAGACGAACAATTCTCTAAAGGTACTTAGCGAATAGTTTCACAGTGAGTCAAAGGAATAGCTGCAGTCAACGCTTGGTGCAATATGGTGCGCGCGACGGGCAGACGCGAGTGTTGGAAAATGAATGCTCTTTTTTATATTTTCTGGGTTGCGTAAGAGCACGAGCGTGGGATAGTAAAGACCACCATAGATTGTGGGTTCTTTCCTCCTCGTGGGTACCTAGTTACCTCGCTTTGGTAACGCGACGCGATGCCTCCAGAGTTACAGAGTCCATGGAGTATCATAATACTGGGTTCCCAAAAGTACACCGTGAAGTAAAAAAATATATTAAAACACTGAGAGCAGCGTGTCGTTTTTTCTAAATGAAATTTATTCCATAAAAGTCTATAACTACTTACATATATATGCTTACATGTATAACTAAATCACCAACACAAACATCAATAATAATTATTTTTAGACCAATAATTTCATATTAAAATCATAATATTTTCGACTTGAGCCGCAACGGAGTTTGACAGCCACCGTCTCCCAACTTTACAGTTCGACGTGCTACGTACATTCTTGTGTTATATGACGACTACGAGTTTTATTGAGATGACGCGAGTTATGGGACGATTTTCCCTTTATTTATATGCTGCTATACGTAAAGCTATGGGATAAATCAATTCAATATATAAGCATATTCTGAATATGCTTTTGTATCAAGACATTATGTTGTCCGAACTCGAAATAGTGCTTATTGAGTGGCGTAGCACAACGCCGCGCTTACCAGTAAAGAAATTTTGATAATAATAAATATTTTTTTTGTTAATAAGATTAATTATTTGATTCTCTCTGTTTTATAAAAGATTGCATCTTACATAAATTGATAAGAGGCCAATCGTGACGCAGGGGCACAGAGTGTGACTGTAAAACCAACTGGTTTTGGGTTCGATCCCCACTCGAAGAGATAAAGTATTAACGTAAATTTATATTTCCATTTCTTCGCTCTAGTGTCAAAGCAAAGCGCGGCGTTTTGTTCTGCCACTCAACACGCAATGCCTTCAGAATTCGGCAGAAAGTGGGGAACGAACTCAATACTAAGTTCCTTTTGCCTACCCTGCTGCGTGCGGGATACAGCGTGCTGCTGTATAACTTTGTGGAAATTTCATTCTAGACTAGTAACACAAAATTGTTTTTAAAATATTTACAAACTCTACAACAAATTATGGCAAAAAAAATATTTATAAATCTCTATATAAAATAAGTAGAGACGCGCGACGTCGAGCTCAATTGCATATTTATGAGAGATAATTCACAGATGATGGAACTTGACTAGTTTGTCCGCAAACTGTCATTATAATCAGCAAACAATTTTAGTTTGATATGTTATTTGAACGACACTTTATACTTCGTTGATTTAAACGCAAGGAATTAGAGGAGGTCGTGGTGTAGCGGTGCAACATCTGCTTGAAAATAAGACGGTTGTAGGTTCAATTCCTTTTGGAGGGGTGTATTTTTTTATTTTTTTCCAATTCTACCACTTAAAACGTAATTGAGGCCGGTCGTGGCGCAGCGGCACAAAGTGTGACTGTAAACCGACTGGTTGTGGGTTCGATCCCCACTCGAAGAGATGAAATATTTACTTAAATTTATATTTCTATTTCTTCGCTCTGGTGTCGAGGCAAAGCGCGGCGTTGAGTTCTGCCACTTAACACGCAATGCCTCCGGAATTTGGCAGAAAGTGGAGAACAAAGTGTCTTTCACTACGTTCCCTCTGCCTACCCTGCATTGTGCGGGATACAGCGTGAAACTGATTTATTTTTATTTTAAAACGTAATGTCTCATCGTACGGAATGCGTACGATGAGACATTACGTTTTAAAATAAAAATAAATCAGTTTCACGATACGCGATTATACCATAATACTTACTTTTGTCTATAATTTTAATTAGATTTAGAGTGCTTGCTACTCTTACTAAATATTTTTAAATTTACTCGTTTTGTAATACAAATGCGGCGCTAGTTTCACGAACACAAAAACTCTTTGATAATGTTTTCTCTCTGCCTACATGCAGGTAGTATAAATTAATATTTCATTTTAACAAAACAATAAATAAATGTTTCGAAAACCATTTTTTTTCCATTACCCAAAACAGAAATACAAGCAACACCTGCTTATTTAATAAGTACAGATAATAATACAAAGATATATATTATACTTTATTAAACATAAGTACGTCAGCTATAAAATATACGATCATAAAAAGGTCTAAACTTTGCCCGTATTCGGAGAAAATAAAGAATAAAATAGTTTATCGTTTTTTGTAACAAATGTCTTTATATTGCGAAATATTTTTTTTATATTCTTCATCTTTTTTTGTCATTAACTTTATATAGATACCTCCATTCTTTACTTTTTATTTTATTTTAGATTTACACCGTATCTCGCAAATAGCGGAGTGGGACAGAGGGAACCTGGGAACATAATGTTAGGACACTCCGTTTGCCTCTTTCCGCTCAATTTTCGAAACATTGCGTACGTAGCTCAACGTCGCTCTCTAATAATGTAACTGGATCCCGGAAATTAAAATAATTCATTCCCGAATGGGAAACGAACCCACAACCGTCGCACTTACAACCAAAAATGCCTATTAGTATCCCTCAAGCATCACGTGCACTCATAACTGTAATCGTCGGTAGGCAATATTCAAAGAGATAAAAACGTTAAATTTTCTATATGATACGATTTCCATAATGGCACGTGACAATTGTTTAACCCAAGGTTTTTATTATTTAAGGTTTTGGATATAAAATACTGGATGTTCCACGTTATATTGTAAACTATATTTTTTTTTATTTTCTGTAGCTTCACTTTGCATCCTGTAGGGTAGGAACCTGTGAACCTAGTGTTAGGACATTTCGTTCTCATTAAGATACTTCTCTACCCTACTTTCCACCGATTTCTGGAGGCATAGCGTGTGTAGCGAGGCACCATTTAGTTGGAACTCTCTGCATCGTAATCAGTGAAAAATTAAAGCCCAAGAAATTAAAATAGTATATATTTCATTTTATCGAGTGGAAATGGGACCCATAACGTGTCGCTTTAAAAGTCGCACTCTTGTGCAATGGCGCCACGACTAGCGCATATACATATAAACTTTGTACATGCATGTGTGTATAAACGTTTATATTAAAATATTGTAAAGACAATGATGATAGAGGTGAATAGAGAACGAATTGACACGTACAATAACGAATTGACGCGTTGCCTTAGCAAACTATGTGTAATTTTATACAAAAAAGTATTTTTAAGCACAAGGACACAAGTGTGTGACAGTAAATGCGACTGGTCGTGGGCTTGATCCCCATTTGAGGAAATGATATATTTTATATTTTCATTTCTTCGCTCTGGTGTCGAGACAAGCGCGGCTATAACTCTCGCCACTCAACACTGGCACTGGAGGCAATGCCTCCAAAATTCTGCCATGATGTTTATTATTTTAAAATAATTTATTTTTTTTTAAAATACATGTACTTACACCTTCACTCCTTCTATGTATAAACTATGCCAATGCCAATTATAATTCTCTTCCATCCGCACAATTTTCGTAAAACTGAGTACAAATCGAAATCTCAAATTTGGATTTTTATTCTCCGATTTTTATATTTATTATCTAAATTTGCGTATCATTTGAATCATATCAATAAAGATCTTCTCGGTATGATTTTTGTTTCGTCGTTTTAATGTAATGTAATATAATACCTAAAATTTTATAAAATTCCAATAATATCACAAATTATATACAGGCCAAACTGATAGCCTCCTTCTAATAAATCTGTGAAAATTTTAATAAAGCAATTTAATATAGCTTTAAATATTTCCTATAATGACTATTCACATTTCAACCTAAAATTAATGTTAGAACGGACTTTAGACGCCTTACTGCTAGTAGACTTAATTGGCCGTTGTCTTGAAACGTTATTGAATTTCATTATATGCATGAACTGACAGGTTCAACTTGCGGCTCCACGCTCAGATTACTATGAAACGTTCTGATCTATGCTCTATGAATGCATTTAATTTGATTTTGTAATTAACATATGACTTCAAATTTGGTAGCGATATTAAAAGATGTTTGAAGTGAGTTTAAGTTTCATTATCATCATCATCATCAGGTTTTTGATCCTCAATATGGTGAAAATCAGGAAGTTCTAATTGGAACATTGTTTTTCTTGTATCTCGCATAGTATGGATGGCAAAAGAAGCTTAGTTCTAAGGCACTTTGTTCTCCAATTTCTGCTCTATCTATCTATCTGCACTGCGTCTTCTCGTGTTATCAGAGTTAGGGAATTGAAGAACTTTATACCCCAAGTAGGAATCAGTACCACAATCGCTGCGCTTACAGTCCCATAATGGAAGTATAAAAAACTGTAATGACGATATTTTTTTCACATATTAACAGTAACAGATACTTCAGTCTCGATATTAAATGTAAATCGTATTTAAAGTTCAATAATTTCTAATACATTCTTGTCTTCGTCTCTTCCAGTATATTTCATAGACCAATAACTACACATTTCACTCAAGTAGCTTTGTACCTTTCAGTGGTTTGGAAACTACTATTTTCATAGCAATAATCATTTATCGGGCCTACGTTACGTTTGTACGTGATGTGCTTCGCTATAGCTATGGTAAGAATCGAATTTTTTAGACCTCTCGTGTAGGCTTAAGTATACCGCCGGTGTTTTACCGGTAATGTCATTCAATTTCTCTATATCCCTTTATATTTATAGGTGGATGCCAGCATTTGAAGTGTTAGTTTGTGCTATAAGAATTTATTTAAGTTTTTTTTTTTTGGCTATTTTCTGTTCTTTAGGGGCATTGTCTAGTAGCGTTTTTTTTTTAAATTAAGTGAATTAAATATCACTTTTGAAATTGAGCCTATAGCAATAACGTATACAACACTAAAATACATTAAATAGTATTTCTTGTAAGCGGTGTTAAGTACAAAGCGTGTTAAATTCCGCCGTTTAACGCACAATATCGAAAATAGGCAGAAAGAGGAAAAAGACTTGTCTTAAAACTAGGATGTCTCTACATACCCTCTATATACAACGTGATACCGTTTTGAATATTGTTACAAGCAGTAAATGAACCCACAACCACACTGACTATTAGATAATATATTTTTTTATAGACACTTTGCCTCCATTAAGGCCTCCATTATTTCCGTTCCATACTTTTGTCGAATTCTGGAATTTCCTGAAGTAGTAATCAAACCCATAACCTATCGCCTTATACTACGTAACCACTGGTCACAAAATATATATTAAAATCATTAATCTTCTACATAAATACATATACAACAGTCATACAGACGAACATTCGTTTGGCGAATGGCGAATTCATTATTACAGCGGTTTCATGGATCGGAGGGTAGATAGATAATCGTGTTATCCGCGTAGAAGCGTACGTTTGACGCCCGATGCCTTGACACGCCTCGAAAATGATTGAGAATTTGGTGAAGTAACTATTTATGCTTCTACACTTAATTTTATAAGGCTGAAGTGTTTGTTTGATTAATTGCAATGATCTCAGGAACTACTAGTTTGACGTGCGAGAGTATTTTTTCCCTACTGCGAGCCGAAAAGAAAAGTAATAAGATAAACAGAAAAAAAACTCAAAATAAATGGTTGTATGTATGTGTCGTATGTAACGTTGCAGAGATTATACTTGAATTGTATAATTGTATTAACATGTATAATTACAGTTTCGACCGTGCGGCATCAATACAGCGATATAAAGTATTTATACAACCTCCTTGTATAAATACGTTTTCAAATACAAGAAAAATCATTAACTTAAATAAGTAATTCTAAAATTAATATATTTAAACCACGTAACTCTTAACCTCGGTATATTATTTTAAAATCACTGTTAACATTATTAATTAAATATGCTCTACTTCCTGCCCTAGTTTTGTAACGGAACTCAACACCACGCTTTATCTCGTTACTAGAGCGCCTCGCTCTAAAAAAAAACATTCCCCCGAGTGGAAATCAACCCATAGCAGTCACATTTACAAAACGCTTATTTATGTTAACCTTTGGAAATTCCAACTTTTTCCTTATCAATTATTATTAAATTGTAGTTTCATCAGGTCCTGGACGCCGGAGTGGAGTTATAATTAAATAAAGCTCCTTTGAAACGGCAAAACTGTTAAATAATAAGAAATATTGTTCGTAACTTTGTTAGAAAATATTTTTTGTTCAGAATTTCTTGAAAATTAATTTGTACAAAAAATTAATAATAATTATTATCATAATATTATATCACTGTTCTTTTATAAAATGTTTACGAAATTTCTTCTACTTTAGAGGGTATTGTGATTAGACACTCCTTTATTTGAATTTTCTTTCATAAAAAACCTTCTCTTTTTTTGGAAAATTTTCATCAGTACAAAAATATAATTTGGAAGGGAATCGAATCCACTACCTTTGCGAACAAATTAATAGTTTTTTTATTAGATTTTTTTCTTTTTCTAAACATTTTACAACATATTGACATTTGAAGTAATATATACGTAATATAGAGGAGCAACTTCGTCCAGTGTGAAACTTTCAGAGGAAATTTGATCAGACCGTGATCAAAGTACAGGATATACCGTTAAAATATAATATTTTTAGCTGGCAACATTTTATATTAAATAAATTATTTTATTAACTCTACATCCTTTTTAGAAAATATTTAACTACTTTTTTTGTATATGTAAAAGCTTTTTCCCTCCATCTGTTTGAAAAACAATTTTTAAATAAACACAAATGCCTACTCAGCCTTAGCTCTATAAGTTAATATTATTTTCAATATAACAAAGATATATGTATTTCTTTATATTCAAATTCAAATTCAAATTCAAAATATTCTTTATTCAAATAAATATAAAAATTAAATCAGTTTCAGGCTGTATCCCGCAAACAGCAGGGTAGGGAATCTAGTGTTGAGACACTCCGCCTCGACACCAGAGCGAAGAAAGGAAAATATAAATGTAAATAAATATTTCATTTCCTCGAATGGGCATCGAACCCAAAACCAGTCGATTTTACAGTCACACTTTGTGCCTCTGCGCCACTTACTGACCTCATATATATTTATAAGGAATATTTGATTGTTATATTATATTACCTTATCTTGTATAGCTATATCTCTTCTAGAGATAAATCCACCGTTGTATATGAAATTTCCAAATGTATGTTCTATATAAGTAGGAGTTTGGTACAATAAAGAATCTAATATGTTAATACATACGGCTATAGCTACTAATTTAATGTATTTTTCCCCCATATAAGAGATAACAGAAATAATAAGTGTCAAAATATTCTGTCGAGAACAGAATTTCACCTAAAAGTCTCTAATATCTCTAAAGTATGCCGACGAAATGACAATATTATATATTTCATTCTCCCAATCGGATCGGTCGTGGCTTCGATGGGAATCGAAGCCACGACCGTCACGTTGACAGTTTTCAAAATATAAAATATTCAATAAGAATAAAAAAATACATAAAAATATATGTTACAATACTTGTCGAACTACAGTCATTAAGGCTGTTCGTGCACGTGTGGCCGACAGCGACACCCCGCATACATGCCACCATCATATACATATATATCTAACGTTGTGGATTTGAAAGGTAGGTTGCAAATAAATATATTTTCGAATATATTTTTGTGATATTAAAAATATCATCTGATTTTTAACGCGATGGTTGGAATGGGTTTGATTCCGACTTTGAAAAATTTTTTGATGTGAACTACTGTTATCTCCGTTTTTCTAAAGCGCGGCGTTAAATTTCGTCACTATTTACTCAAAAAATTAAGTGTCTTTACATTAAATTTTGCTCTGCCCAACTTGATATGCGGTAAAAACATGTGAAAGTTTAAATATATTTTTGGGTTCACTCTGTATACCTCGAATAGTCGGGTAGGTAGAGTTAACATTTCCATCTCTATGCACTAACTTATTTTCAAGGCACTTCGTGTTGGAGCTCGGCGCTGACTCTTCTTTTGTTGTTCTGGTAGAGCAAGCAAATAAAGCAGTTGGGGTAATAAATTATATTTTATTACCCCAACTGGGAATCAAACCCACCAAAGCCAGATGCTGTACCGCCACGTATGTTCTTCTAACGCAACTTCAAATATTATTAATATTTTGAATCTACATCCACCATTTTGCATTCAAAATCACTTATCACTAAGCATTTAAGTCAAAAACAAAAACCATTCCCCAAACTATGGCCTGGCCCACATATAAGTACACACAAAATTCCAAGCGTGTGAACAATGTCTCACGTTACTTAATTAAATTCTATAATACGGTAGCAAAGATAAATAACTCACTTTAGACGCCCTCGACTGGATAGAACCTGTACTGTATGTATATCTATAGTGAGTATGGAATTGAAGATATCGTGGAGCAGGGGGATGTAGGTTCGAATCCCAATTAATGGGAATGTTTATATTTAGTTTTTATTTTCTTAGCGTATCGAGATTGAGTGGAGGAATTGAACGCTGTGCTTTGTATTAAGAGGGAGAAATGTCCACTCTACTATACAGAAAATGCGTGACACTGCCAGTACCATTAGAACGGTTAAACGTGCTAGTGTATGCATTCATGCTTTTAAAAACTCGGAGTGCTAAATGAGTTATGAATGCACGTCGCAAACTAAATTTTCTCTAATTACACGTTCATGTCCATTTTATTTATACTTTTTTTATTATTTTTACTTTTTTTCTTCACACTGTATCCCGCACGTAGTACGCTTTTGTGGGCACTGCGTGTGGAGTGGTGGAACTCAACAACGCCGTGCTTTGCCTAATCACCAAAGTGAAGAAATGAAAATATTAAATATTTCATCATCCCGAGTGGAAATCGAACCTATAACTATCGCGTTTACAGTCGTACGCTTGTTTTCACGCACCACAGTGGCCTCAAAATATAATTTTAATATTAAAAATTAAATAATACGATAACTAATTACTATTCACTTGTCATTATAATGCTATGAATATTTTATTAGATATTTGAACATTAATGTATTCTGAAATTTCGATTTATTAAAAAGTTAAACTAAATTGAAGAATTTATAAAAGTTTTAGGACAGCATTTTGAATTTGATTACTGGAATAATTAATTATATATAAACCACAATCTTCTTTCGTAGAATAAATAGAGTAAAGCAGTAAATAGGTAAATTAGTATATCAGCGGAAATTGGGGAACGGCGGTAGCTTTATGGGAACGGAGAGTCTTATCACTGGGTTCCCAGATTCCTTTTGTCTGCCATGCGATGTAAGAGATACTGCATTAACCTAAAAAAAGTAAATTAGAGTGGGATTGTGTCGAACTATAAAAATGATGGTTATGTGTTCGATTTGCTCTCAAGGCAATATTTGTAATTATCCGCTTTCCCGAAAATCATTGCGTTTCTCATAATTGCTAGGTATATTAGTAAAACTTTTCTTTTCACTAAAAACTAACAGAGATTAATTTTACTAAACAACTTAAAGTCAATACAGTTAGTTCTATTATTAAAATATAAAAAAATACAGCCTTTTAAAAAGTAATATTAATAAGATTCAATCCAATGAAGTAGATTGAGACGAGATGAGAGAGTAAGATTCAATCCAAAGAAGATAATTAGTATATATTGAGAATTGTTTTTTTTTTCAATATTTAAGTCTCCTTCTCCTACTCTTTTTCCATTAAGACTTCCATTATCCAATATCTGCTAAATTCTTGAGGCATTGTGTGTTGAGTGGCGGAAGACAACCCCGCACTTAGCTTCGTTATCATAGCGAGGGAAATGTCGTATTTACAGTCACATGCTTATGCCCCTTAAATTAAATAAATAATTATAAAAAAGCCTCATTTGCCAACACCTGTTCTAATCTATGAAAAATACCGAACCTACAGACTGCTCTTTATTAACGAATTCTTATCTGAAAACTTAAAAATAAAAGGCCAACATGCAGTCCATTTTCCGTCACAAACATTTAACACTGACTCAGACTGTAATGTCGTTGCGATAACACTCACTTTGAAAAAGTTTCTTTATTTTCAAAAATGTGCGACAGTAGTTAAGTTCCAGGCGAGTGGATTTAACAGCGTCTTGTCGTGTCGTTCCTTTTTTTAATTTTATCAACTTTGTGTTTTATCGTACGTACCTTCTTTATATCATGCTTGTGTTTATAATCTATATATTATTCCCCTTTTAGGATAGAAAAATATTTTTTAGAAACATATAAAAGTTTGAACGTACCTGTATTTGAACCCGTCTCTTGGATGCGTTCTGGCGTTTAAGCCATACGTTATAAACGAAAAAAATATCTAAATATTAATATGTGAAACATAAAATTGGTAACCCGTTTCACGTAAATCGTGCGGAAGTTCAGGAGTATAAAATCTGGTACATCTATAGCTTATTTCCAGTTTAGAAATGCATTTTTTTAAAATAGAAAACCATTTTTATTTTTTTTAAACAGAAACGCATATTTTTTCTAATAAAATTCGTACACACTACTCTATTATGTTGTTATAAAGTTTTGTATAAAATGACATGCACACGTTGTTATGGCAACACGTATTGTACGCGTTAATTGGTTCTCTAGTTTTCAAAAGTGTGCGACGAGTTAAATTTCAGTCGACAGAATTTTTTTAGCGTGGAGAGAGAGAGCTAAGGCTCTCTCTCCATTTCTTTAAATTTTATCAAATTTTATTTGTATTCTAGGGAATTAAGTTTATGCATTTAATATTGTTTTTCTGGGCCGCCATACCTATTTACCATCTAAATGAGGATGTTTAGTTGTATCAATTTTTTCACGATATTCTACTAGAAATGAAGCGTGAAGTAAGAAAAAAACCCAAAAGAAATTATAGAAACACAATAATCACTGTAAATTTTCAATAGTACATGTAAAATACTCAAATAAAACAAGTCCTGACATACACAAATAGGGTAATGTTAGATAACTCTTAACACGTGTGCTCCACATCGAGCAAGAGATCTGTCACGTATACAGCAAATCCGAGCCAAATTCGTATAGGATCATCTCGATTTTTATTATTCAAATATAATATAAACTATATTGAAGGGTAAGTACGAAAAATGTTACATAATCCGAAAAAAAAAACTATCAAGATGCATTGCAATCGAATTTGGTTTAAATGTGATAGTTGTGACTTCGATGTCCATTCAGGGAAACGAATTATTTTATTGCTCTGCTCTAGTTAAAGAAAACACGGTGTTAAGTTCCGCATCGTGCATAACGCAATATTTCAAATCACGGCGTATTTTAGATCGCACTTTCTTATGAACGTGATCTTATTTAACTCATTATTTACATACATAGTATAAATTATATATAATATTTATATTTATAGAATAATCCAAATAATCATAAAATATACAATTTCTGTCGAACAGAAATCGAGATCAAAAATGCTTTTATCGTTCGAGTATTTGAATTTCTTACGAGCTTACGTTACTGGATAAATTCCTTTTAAGATGTTGAACCAAATCGTCCGTGAGCGCGGAGCCTAAGTATACTGACCCTAACATTTTATGCGCACTTTACTTTACATAATCTATGTATTGCAGTTAGAAAATTCTTGACTGTACGATGGACGTAGATTCGATTTTTATATGGGATACAGCTCATATTTGTTGGCACTTGTCAACAATGGTACAAAAAAGACTAATGATGAAGCTGGCATACCTGTATATGTTTATAGATAGTTTTATTTTAGTTTCATAGACATCTAAGCTACAAGGCAAAGCGTGGCTTTAAGTTACGCCACTTAACACATAATGCCTCAAAAATTTGGCAGTAATTGGGTAATGGAAGTCTTAATGGAAAGAGAGTGTCCTAAAACTAGGTTCCCTCAGCCTACCCGGTTATGTATTCGATGCAGTGAAAAGCTGAAAAAAAAAATGTCGAAACACTTGATTATTACTAGCATAACTACCGAAACAAAACAAGAGATGCTTAAAAATATATTTATCAACAGTCTATAAAGAATATACTTACTCATCTCACAGTAGGGTCAAAGTGAATAAACGTTAAATTTATGAATTCAGCAAAATTTTTGTTCTTGAGTAATCTTAGGCAATAATGTTCCGCTTGACCGTGTTTATTGCTGTGGAGATATTATTTAAGTATATTCTTTAAAGATATTATAGTTTATATGAACAGTGCTTAATTTTTGAGATTTTATTTGATTTCTGAAGTCGTCGTGGTGCAGGGCCACAAGCGTGACCTCGACGATTGTGAGTTCGAATTCTACTCTGGGTAGTGAAATATTTAATATTTTGTTTTAATGAAAATTAAAAATGAATAGCTTTAAATACACAAGAGGTGTATTTTCCATATAACTATATTGTAGTTAGTGTAATTGCTGTTTTGGAGTTGTTTTAAAAAAACTGGGCATTAATGATTACAACATAGTTTTTAATTAAATTAGTAAACTTTAAATTATGTGCAAATTTGCTCGCTATATAGCTACGGTTAACTGATTTTTTCTATTATTAAAACCAGATGTGAAGTTATAATTCTTAGAATCTTAATATGAATTATTTGTAATGAATGCATCCTCATGAGTCTTGGCAAATATACGTAGCTTAGGTGACAATACAATATTAAAATATCAGAGCTGGTGTGAGGATGGAGCCAGGATTTGAATTTTGAAACTCTTCAAAGGTTACCAGTAAATCATTCGATTTAGGTTCATACAATTTAACGCTCCTTTCTAAAAGCACTTGTATCATTTGATGTAAAAATTGTGTTTTGTAAACTATATTTTATTCAAATAAGACTTCCAAAAAAGAGTTCGAAGAACGTGATCAGTTATTTCGGGCACTTCGAACAAAAAAACATTAATGATTTTATATGTAGTAATGATTTATGAGCTTTTAAGCAATTTAATTGTATTGATTACTCTAAAGTAATATGTATTTTTTGTTTCAGGTAAGTGAACGAGATGTCTTAATACCGCAGTAAGTAACGTAAACGTATCAGTTATGAATTCGATTCCCACACGGGGCTAATAAATCAGCTTCATTTTCTCGCTCTGAACAGGAATTGAACAATGTGGTGCGTTAAGTCTCGCCAAATAATGTCTCAAAAAGTAGATGACAAGTGATAAACGTAGTGTCTGTGTTCTGCCTACTCTACTACAGGTGCGAGTACGAGTACAAAAAGCTAAACAAAAATATTATTAAGAAGAGAAGAATCCAGAGAAAAACAACAAATTAGTCTCTAATTATAAATTAAGATGACTACTGAGGCGTTAAATGAAATGAGTATCTTAATTGCTAAGGAAATTACCCACGTCTGTTCTGTCGTCGGTGGCCGCATGGGGACGAGCCTTAATAAACTTATAGGAAAATCATTTGGTTCTTGCAAAAGTATTTTGGAAATCAAAGAATTAAATGTTCTATATAATATTGTTGTAATTTTCATCAATTTAAACTGTAATCAGAGGTCTTTGAGCGGTTATTGGAAGTAATTATTGGATATGATTGGGAATATTTTTGTTTGATGAATAATGTTTTTGTTTTGATTGATTTTTTTTTTGTGATAATCGCTTTCCTGCTTATGTTAAAAAAAAATAACTTAACGCTGTATCCCTAGCGGGAAAGGCAGAGAGTGCGGACGGTCTCTGCGTAACTCTTTGGTCTCTTCTGTTGTCATGTACCTCTCTATACATGCCCTCTAGAATCCTGATACTTTTGAAGAAGGACCATTATCCAATATCGTCGAAATTGTGCTCTTGAAAGTCAACTGAGGTCTCCCTCTAAACAAAAATAACTAGTATTTTTTTAACTTCTTTCACTTCCTTTCGTTTCGTTCCTTTGTCACTTTTCACTAAAATTCACTTTTTTACTATACGCAATGCCTCTAGAATTCGGCAGGAAATGGGGAACGGAAGTGGCTTAATGGGAACGTATTAATTAACACTAGTAACACTAGGCTAGATATGTCTTAACACTAGGCTCTCAGGTTCCCTCTATCTATCCTGCTATGTGCGGGATACAGTGTTAAGCTAAAAAAAAACTACCACGATTGCTGCGTATATGAATGAACCCGTGACAATAAATTATCACATTTCAGCTCTACAGCAAGACTAGCTATATAAGTATACATATCCACATTCATTTATATACCCTTTTGATAACTATTTACTAATCTAACTCGAAAAGAACGGGACAGGTGTCGAATTGCTTCGCATATCGTCACTGAACACTGAACATAGCATTACAATAGTCGTTTAGTCACTTGTTTTTAGTGCCACGACCTTTTTACACGATTGGATGCGTGATAACTTAGTTGAAATTCTCCCATTTAGTGTAATTGAACGTTATCTAGCTCTTTCCTATTTTATGTGTTAAATTAGGTTTCAAATTGCTAACGAGACAGTTGTGGGTTTCGACTCCAATTCGAGGGAATGAACAATTTTCTCTTCGTCACCCTGGTAAGAAGACAAAGCGCGGTGAAGCTACATTAAAGACGCAATGTCTCAAACATCGGGGGAAGTGGAAAACGGACAGTCCGTTTCCCGATTTCCGCATTTTCTGTTTTTTATACGGGAAAACGGACGAAACGGCTTTCTTCTTATGAGTAATATGTTTGATGTTGACCATAGTTGCCTATTAGGATAGTGCCTGATTTTACACTTGATAGTTATTTAGTTATTTTAAGCATACTATATATATATATATATATATATATGTATATATATATATATATATATATATATATATATATATATATATATATATATATATATATATATATATATATATATATATATATATATATATATATATATATATATATATATATATATATATATATATATAAATCTTTTCTCATTTTATAAATACGGAGAAAAAGAGTGGATAACGGAGAGTTTTATCATAAAATTCACTATGTGTACCTCTTATAAAAAATATTGTGGAATATCTAATTTCATTTCATTACACGAACAAGTTTCACCCCGGTGCAAGTCAATTATGATTTTAATTGAAGCACGCTGTGAATTTGACACGACTGTACGTACTGATATATCGAGTACGTATCAATCTATTTTATCACATTTTGTCAAAATAATAATAAACGGTTACTAAAATTGTTATTTGGCCTTAATTAAATATATTGATTAGTGGCTATTGTGGCGCAATGGGGCCGTGTTTAACTTTAAAAACGTGGATATCGGATTCGATTTCCGCTCAGGGTTATGAATCATTTATCCGCTTTAGTAAAATAAAACGTGGACTTGAAATTCGAATGGAAAGCGAAAAGAAGAGCTTCTTGATATTATTACTTTGCGATATCATCTCTATTAGTAGAGCATTCCATAGCAAACTAAGCAGAGGCACCTTACTGTTGAAACTTTCCGTCCTCACTTCCGCTCAGTTTTTTTAAACATATCATTTGGGCGACGGAACTCAACGCTACCATTTACCCTTGTGTCACGATAGTATCTTTAAATTTTATTTCATCAGAATCTAATATCAGTATGCGAGTATAAGCATATTACTAATGTTATATAAACTAAGATAGCAAATTCAACTTCCCACAAAGCAAGCAAAAACATATAGCGGAGCTTGTTCAAACACGTTATATTACGCGTTTACGCAACTAAGCCAACTCGAAACGCAAACTAGAAGTTATCTAATAAAATTATAATGTATATAAATGAACTATTGTTATATGAAAAATATTTTGGTTCATATTAAAAATATTTAATGTAGTTTGTTTTTTAGCGTCTTGTTTAGCTTTGGCCTTTAAAATTAAATGCTATTTCAGTGTTTTAAAAATGTGATATAACCCTTAGGGTACAAAAAAATAGACAATATATAAGAAAAAATAAGAATTTATAATCCTTTTTTTTAATTCTTTTAAACTCAATATATAAAAGCTCTTCATTATATGTTTATTAATTTAAGTTTTTCGGAACACGATAATGAAAAAATTGTAGAAAATTACTTACTTAAATAACTATATTGAATTTTGCTGCAGTGCAACTTACAATGCTGATGATCAGTATAGTCTATATTATACGTATTACGTAGATATAATAATCATTCATTTTAATCTGGAACCCACCGTCACATATCAAATAGACTTAGTGCTAAATTAAAAATAAAATAAAATCTTTGATATTCGACTTGCAACTGCTTGAAATTTAGCCAAATCCGAACACCCCCGACACAGTAGTGACAAAACTATTGAGCCATACACAACGATTAGCCACTACCCACCTACCCTTAGGTGTCACTCTGTCCACATACAGGCACTAGCATAAATCCGCTACAAATTTCGTCGCCACGGCCACGGCTCCGGCAACGCAATGCAAATTTCATTTACGCGTAACCCACTCAACAGGATTGCACGTGATTGATAGACGCAAATTGGAAATGAGTTACGCATCGCCAGATAGAGATATCGGGATAATGTTTATTTTTAATAGGAAGCTGATGGGTCTTGAAGCTGTTGTGGTGGATACCAGATAGTTAGGAGCCCGATTTAAAATTGAAGGAATGATTATATATTGTTGATTAGTGTATTGATCAGGTTTGAGGCTTTCATTAGACTACAGCGAGCTGTTGATGATGATGTTAAACGTTGAAGAAGATTACAATGGTACACGCTTACCTAGACGTTACCTGTTAAATCTCGATATAAAGACCCATCGTTGAATGATATCGGAAATATGGACGCCAGCAATAGCTTCCAATATTTTGCAAATTCAGTAAGCTCAGATAGGTCTGCAAAATATTTATAATAAAGATATTGTAAAAATAATTACGCCTTAATATCTTACAATATTATCATTTTAGCTTCACGCTGTATCCCGCATATAGCGTGGTAAACTGAAAGAACTAAACGTTAAGACTCTGTGAATGGAGTCTTTTAAAACTTGGTTCACCCTGTCTGTGCTATGCTCTGTTCCCCACATGATTTTTTACGTGTGGTAGAGTCACGTCACCAGCAATGGCAACACGCATGGAATTACACGCAGACTCGACCGGATCATTACCACCCCCGGCATTTAAAACCGGCGTGAAGTAGTGGCTTTATGCCACTGCGTTTCGCATCAGGTAATGCCGGGCCCCGGCGCCCAACCCATCTTAAAGGCCGGCAATGTACCTGTAGCTCTTCTGGGGTTGCGCGGGGTCGTGGACGGCGGTAATCACTTGCCATCAGGTGACCCGCACGCTCGTTTGCCGTGTCTTTTCCATAAAAAAAAAAAGAAAAGAAAAGATAGATAAAATGAAGCACGCACAATTAAGTTTTCGTACCGGTCCACTTACTAGCCAACATATAAGAACCAAGTATGAATTTCCTTGACCCTAAGAGGTCATTCTGATATGCATTTTAGCTTTGCTCTAATTTAATTAAATTTTAAACGAAAGACTAAAGTACTTTCTGTATTTTATAGGGCGTGGAGTAATATTATTTAATAAGAAGGGACAGCTTTTGAAAATATGGAGAAGATTTTCACATTGAAACGAAGAATTTATTATGATTGGCTTAAAAGTTCAAAAGCACACAACTAATCGTAACTTAGATTTTGGCTTAAATTTTCGTTTGATATAAGTTCCAAAAAGTTCGAGGCCGTCGTGGCTCAGTGGCACAAAGGTAGACTATAACACAATAATTGTGAGTGAATTCGATCCCCACTTGGGGGAATGAATTATTATCTTTTAATATTTTTATTTTCTCGCTTTGACACCAAAGCAAAAATCCGGCATTGAGTTTCGCCACCTTGAAAATTCGGCAGAAAGTAGCGAATGGAGTCTTTTAAAACTTGGTTCCCTCATCTTCATTTTATATGATAGATAAAATGAAGCCTTCTTCCGCATGGACTATCTAACATAGAAATATTATTTTTAATAAGCAAACTTTATAGCTTCATAATATTTGTATATTAATATACAAATATTATGAAGTTTATTTTTCTATAAATTTATCCAAAGAATAAATATCATAAAATGTCACAAAATATCCACAAATATAGTTTCAAACAACTTATACGATAGTTTCAAGAAACACTAACCTCTTCAGTTCATAAATTTTTACCGTCAAATAGATGTACTTTCCCTTTACACTTTAGCGTTGCATGGTAGCGATGGGGCCAATGACTCGGTCTATATAGCAGAAGCTGGAACGTTCCTCTGGAACTTTATTTTAGATGGATTTTGTAATTTTCTTGCATAAGTTTTATAAATCTCAGCTTGTAAGTGTAAATGTGGCATTTATAGGTTCGATTTCCACTCATTAGAATCGATTATTTCCTTGATCTAGTAAGAAGAGACAGTGTGGCGTTGAGTTTCGCTGCTTAGCACGCAATCTCAAATCTACCGTGCTACATACGGGATACACCGTGAAGCTAGAAAAATATAGCAATACAATGTTTAATTTTTCAAGGAAAGTTACCTTAAGTTCAGCTTAAAAATTGCATATTAAAAGTAGCTCTATCTTTAAATTAAAGTCCTATACATCAAGCTTTTCTATTCTTAATAAGATTGAAATACTAAAAAAATTAAACTCGTATTAAATACCAGCCAAGTCTGAGTCGAACTCGCGCACGACGGGTTCCATTATAAAACCGTCTATAAGAACAGCAAAAAAAAAATCACATTTTTGATATGTTTGTATCCTTGAATATTTATTTTATGTATATTTTTATGAACTGTTGTGATAATGACAATAAAAATAGATCATTGTGAATTTTTTTTATTAATTTGTCTACATACGACGGTTCATGAGCATTCATCATGTCATAATCTGGTGACAGACGGATAGATAGAAACCAGAGTCTTAATAAGGATCAGGGTCCCGTTTAACCCTCTGGGTACTGAACCCTAAAAACCAGAGAATGCTTTTAAAATGATGGCCAATGAATAACAAGTGAAATTTTCTATGTCAAGATATAGTTACTCCCACCGGAGTAATAGAATTAGACTATCGAGACTGTATATTATGTCATATAAGCTACTTTATTTTATCAATTTTAAAATAATCTTACATACTAATATATAGTATATTTCTTATTCAAAAATGTTTTTCTTTTTACATAATGTATTGGCTTTATGCTTTAAGTTAGGAGGAGCACTCACAGACACTTTAAATAAAGAAAATGGGCATTTTTTTTAATAAAAAATACAAATATGTTATTTTACAGGCACGAGATCAAGATTCACAGAACCTTTTAGCACAAGCTATGACGACACACAGACATACATACATCCCTTTTATAGATCTCGCCTGTACCCAATATTAAATGTTTACGTTCGAACGTTTCGTAGGTAAATGTAAACAATGCTCTGTACAGAACACCCTGTGCAACAAGTTTTGCCTGTTCATCAATGACCTTTAATACTTTAAAAATAAGATCGAAATTTCTTTATATTTCATATTTCGCTCGCTGTATATAGACATGGATTTCTGCCTGATATTTCGTAATCTCGGTATATGTATCCGAACCGTATCGTGATGTCAATACAAAATATATTTTCTATATTTTTGTCAGCAAATAATGACTTTAGGGCATGAAAGTTATTGAAGTTATTAGAATTTAATATGAGAATAGATTTTATTCAGAATATACTAGTTACGTTTTATACTAGTCCAAATACGATTTTTGTAACAACGCTGTATGGGTTCAGAGCTTGTTTTATAAGGTCAAATCATTTTATTCAAAATAAGAAGTTACGTGCTTCATTTTTTGATCGTCAAATAATTTACCATCAGTTCATTCAAAGAGTTGCCCTCAAGCCCAACACAACGAAAACGAAACGTTTGGCGAAACCCAACGCCGTGCTTTGCCTCGTTACCAGCGCGAGGAAATTAATATCTACAATCCTCCAATCTAAATTTACGTAATAGCTTACCAGATCCATTTCATCTCACTCAACTTAAAAAAATTAAAACGCCCTTCACCATTAACCCTTCAAATGCTTACCCAATACAATATTGACCCAACAATTCCTCAACACAACTTACACCATCTTAAGCCAGATATCAATTTTAAGCATCACTAAACATCGATAATTGATAGATCCTATACAAATATTTGCCACGAGACTAGTACCTATGTACTTACAGTCTGTCCGAACATATTAATTTCGGCGTGAAAGTTTATATAAATAGCTCTGTTCAATTAAACCCGAGGCGCGATACAGCATAATCTTGTGTACTTACGTTGAGTAAGTTGTCGAGTGAATTGTGTGTGATTTAGACCGCTAGGGCCTAAAGCGTTATAACCGCGCATTTAAGTGTTTACATACGAAATTGGAATTTAAATTTTCTATTGCAATGATTCGGAATTTGGTTCGTGTTTTGCGAATGTTTTCTTTTTGTTTCACGCAGGCAGAGTAAATATAGTGTTACGACACTCCGTCCTTCATGTGTTTGTTGAATGGTAGAGCTTAAGGCAACGAATATGAAAATGTTCTTATTACAGCTTCAAAGTATTCTGCATATGGCACAGTAAGCGGAGAGAATTTATAGTGTTCCTTTACTCTTTTGGTCATTTTGCACTCAGTTTTCTTTAATATATGAGAATAATCGCCTCATATTTTAAGAACAACTAGAAAAAACAACTTAAGCATATTTTAATTAAATTTAGTTGTTGTCCCCAAGCCATATTAGTAATTCATAAGAAGAACGTATATCCATCAGTGTTACGTCTTGAGATTATGTTTAGATTGATTACGGTGAAAAAATTAGTGAAGAAAGATGTCACAGTTTTAATAAACTAAATAAACTCGTTTCAGTCATATTGGATGTTGTTACATTGCGAGAATCAAACTAGTAATAATCACGTATATTTTAACCCCCAAACCTTAAGGCTGTGATAAAGAAATCAAAACATGCCTATAGAATTTGAATCCAGGACTACAACGTATTCAGTATTTAAATATAGGCATAATACTCATCCCTTACTCACTGTCATAAGACGCACATATAAAACTACTATAGTTAGGAAGTTTATATTTAGCATTTAGGATGGTTAGACAGCTTAAAGTCCCACTAAAAGAGGGTTTCTTGAATGATCTACAAATGCAAGGGAAAACATAAAATAGAGAAGCAAACAAGTTGAGGGAGTCGACGAAAGGTTTATTTCTTTTGTTTGTGTCATTTAGAAAAAGTCAAATAAACTATTTGTATCTATTAGTAATTCAATATCTATTAACAGTTAATCTCAATTTGTGTCTGAAGGCGTAACTAAATTGTTTGGATTGGCAGAATAAAGGTTTCAGTAAAGAACATTCGTTTAGGTGTGAAAATAATCGGAGTGACTATCATGTAAGATTTATTACGTTTTTGTATAGTTTATATGAGTTGCATCGCTGGGGTATAGTGATGCTGCAGGGTGTGCCTGTAAACGTGATGGTCGTGGGTTCAATTTCCACTAGAAAGGATGAATTATTTGCTTTTTCTCACTTTGATAATCAAATAAAACGTAGTGTTCTCTTCTGCGACTGAACTCAACACAATTTTTCTAAAATTGAGTGGGAAGTGGAGAACGGAGTCTGTTAACACTATGTTTTCTCTGGCATCATTGCTCTGCTTGTAAAAGCGCTTTTATTTAAAAGTAAGGCAAACCAAGACATTGAGTTCCACCATTCAACACACAATATCTCTAAAACGCGTAGAAAATCGACAGTCTCTTAGCACTTAGAACCTCTCTCTGCAGCAGACACGCGAGAGATATACTCGTAATCGTACACAGTATGAAAAATAAAAGTAGCAACAATCACTACCTGTTCTTTCAACTTCATATAAAATCTTTACCAGATTTGAATTCAAAAGTTATAATACATTGAATAGACTAAAACTATTGAGTCTTAGCCTAGCAATATCATATTACTATAGTTTACCCGCCTCAAGTAATTCCGTCGCAATTCTTTTGATCCCAACTTATTCTACAACAGCAGGGTTTTGTAAATATATTTTTGAACGTATTTATTTCTCGATGCTCTTCCCCACTTTAGAATTCAGTCCTCGTGAGTCTTTTTAAAAATATATTTTTGTATTATTTAATCGTTTCTGGGAGAAGGTTTCGGAAATTTTGTTTTAAAATGTTATTATGGTGGTTGATTATAATGACTTTTTGGTGTTTTAGGGTTCCGTGTATAGTTATACACAAACGGAGAATTTAAAATACAAATAGAGAAATATTTTCGTATTTCATAGAAAAAAATCATCAGAAACTTATATTTGTACTTCATTTCATAAAAATTAAAGCCATCTTGGTACAGTGGTACAAGCATGCTACTGTAAATTAAATGGTTATAGATTATTCAACTCCCTCTTGAAAAAATGAAAAATTTAATATTTTAATTTCCTCGCTCTGATAACAAAGCAAAAAGTGATGTGCCTCGCGGATCATTCTAGAAATGTATCTGTTTTCCTTAGCGAGGATGTGGGGTTTATTAAACCTAATGTAGTGGCTGGGTTTATCCACAGTATGTTCACTCACAGCTGACTTCGATACATGCCCATTCTTGATATCGGAGATGTGTTCCGTCACTCTAACACCGATGCTTCTCTTTGTTCATTCCTCGCCTCGCCTCGCAGATCATTCGGTCACGAATGATCTGCGAGGATATTGAAATACAAAACCCCCCTTATTTTAATAAAGAGGATGGCTGGAAACTTTCTACCACCTGGGACACCCACTCATAAAATCATTGAAGTCTCAAACCCACCATACCAGAGGGAAAGATACTATCAGCTCATTCTGCAGGAATCCAGGGCAGTACGCGAGGCAATTAAGAAATCACTGGCGGTAGTTTGATATAATAAATATGTCAACTAACAGACGAATGCCACCTTAGTCTAACCGTCTACTACGGACTACTGTAAAGTGTTCGAAACGTCGGGTATCGAAAATGTAAATATAATCTTAAATATATACGCGATTAATCCGGTTAAAATAATTTCATTTAAAATGTGTCATAATCGTGAAAATCAAAGAACTTATAAAACTTATTTGTATTTCATTTCATACAAAATGACTGCATACAAATGCAAATTCAAGTATCTTAAATTTTGTATGTTATATTTTCCGTAGAACTACAATGCTCGAGCTTACACAGAACCCTCAAGGATCGAGTCCGACTCGTATTTAAGCGGTTTTTTATGTATTAAAAGCGTTTATAATAAGAATAAGGCTTACAATAATCAATAATCTCACTAATAGTGATAATGTCCTGTAATATAGGACATCATCTTTCATTGGATTTAAATCTAGGACCAACTAACTAATGATGGGATGTAAACCTTTTTCTTAACAGCAATCTCATCTTATAATAGGCACTTAAAAGTACCTTAGTAATATTGAATTAAATAATTCCCTCCTAATCATAATACGATATTTCATATAGAAGGCAAAAGGAACTTAGTGGACGAGACATTGCGTGCTTAATTGCGAAACTCAACACCGCGTTTCAATTAATTGATGAAGAAATATAATAATATTTAATAATTTTATAGCAAAAAAAAACCTTTCTTTTTTCATACAGATTTACATTCAAAATTTTACCCAACAAATAAATTCAACAGATTCTTTGCATCAAAGTTTGTATTGAACTTTGTTTATACAGAAATCTGTACGGCGTATGCGAGAACACGCGCTACGCATATTGCAAAGTGGTTACAGATTGTATTTTATAGCGAAAGCTTGTTGTCGCAATTTTTGAGATGTTTGCCTTGCCCTAAATTATTTTTTGTTTTAAATGTTTTATATGTTTTTTTTTTCTTTATCTAGCCGCCTTGTTGAATTGGCAATCTATAGCTATAAGTTATTTTCTCGTTCCGGTAACAAAACAAGAGAGCCGCGACATCGATTTTCAATTTTCAACACGCAATATCTCTGAAATCGTGCCGAAAACGGGAAAGTTGTCTCTTGACGGAGTGTTTTAACACTAAATTGCCTCTGTCTAACACTACAATATGCAGGATTCAGCGTGTTGTTTAATAAAATATTTCAAAATATCATTACAATTTAAAGATAAAACTTCATCTTATTTAAACTTAAAGTGTCACTTCTCCGTAAAAGGCCATTTGGATCCTTTTTTTCGGCAATTTGATAAAAACCTTTGTCATAATTCATTATAATCAAATTGATTTTTTTTTCAACTTTTATCAAGTAATGCACTGGCTTTAGTGAGGTTCAGCCTAACCCCAGTGAGGGGAAACCGTTTGTTTTATAACTTTCAAAGTAAAATATCTTGTACCCTATTAATGTCCTAGAGGCAAAAATTCTTGGATCTTTTTTTAGCGTATTAAGCTTTTTATAGAATGAAATGGCCTGTTCATTCTTATAGAAACATTCTTACGTCGCTCACTTGTTAAAGTCTTACGGAGTCTGAGATAAGAGACGTTGGATTTACTTAAGTTTGAGAATGTTTTAATTTTTTTCGTTCTAAATATACATTTTATTAAAGAAATATTTATACTGTTATGTTTTTATGATTTTTGTGTTAGGTTAATTAAAAATATGACGGTTAAGAAGAGTCTGAATATATACGATGGTTTTAGATTCGATTCCCTCTCAGCTAGCTTATATTGGACTTCAACAATAATTTATTGTTAGGTTATCGGTGCCTAATCAATACAATACCACCGTTATCTTACACACATAGAGTCTTAACACAAGGTTCCTCAAGGTTCCCTCCATCTACCTAACGTAATAAAGCGTAAAATAAAATATGAAACTACATATGTGTACTATAATATTTTTTATCTTCCAACAAAACCTAATTCAAAGTAAGTATTAATAAAATTTTCAAAACAAAATCTAACTTGATTTAGAGTACTTGTAAAAGGTAATACTAATAACATATTCTTTATACGGAACACTCATTAAGGCTTAGTGTTTGTGAAACATTTCAATGTGACAACATTTGTTTTAGCTTGCGTGTTTAGAGAGTAAAATACAGACATAGTCTAAGTGAGAGGAATGTGGAACAAATTTTATGTTTATTATTTATTTATTTTTAGTTTAATAAATTTTTAATTTTGTAGTGACGGTTGTGAGTTCGTTTCCTACGCAATTGGATAAGAAACTTAATTATTTTCTTTTTCTCCCGGTTGTTTTTGTTACCAGAACAAGACTAGCTAAGCGCGGCATTCATTTCCACCACTCATGGTTCGAACTCCACTCAATATTTCAATGTTCAATATTTTGAAAATGGGGCGAGAAATATGGAAAGAGCTGTATCCAGCATTTAGCTGGATAGGCAGAGGGAACCTAGTGTTTAGATACTCTGTTTCCCTCATTCTACCTAATGTTTCCAAACTAGGATTAAAAGTTATAAGCGCCTTGCCCACTTACCCTAATTTTGTTGATTCTTTTCTAATTTTATTTTTGGCCATTAATGTTTTACTTCAGTCGTGATATTTTAGATGTCCCGAAGTGACGTGTAGCTTTCCTTTAAGCTTATTAAATATTAAAAAACCTTGTTTTATACCTGTTAATACATATACAAGATTACAAAAAAGAAATAGATTTTATTTTCGTAAAGACGAGTGTCATCGACACACACACACACACACACACACACACACACACACACACACATATATATATATATATATATATATATATATATGTATATATATATATATATATTAATTATTGGAAATACCATACATTCTCTCACATTACATTTTATATCCAAGCTGATCCAAATGAACTCATGACCAAAACTCTGCTATCTATATATATACATACATCTATAAATCAATTGAATTATTTCAATGTCTCAAACGTATGTTCCCAACGTCTAATAATATAACAATTTTATAAAGCCATCATCGTTAAGATTTATCTGAAAAATCTCTCACAGGCGATGTAACTCGATTAAAAATTCATTCAACCGTCCACGCCGACCCGCGGGAATAATTTAGTGCGATTCACACTTTCAACGCGCCAGGCCCTTTTTTCACACGTACCCTTATATACATATACTTATGTTGTATAAACATCCATCCTCATAAACTTTTATATTTATAATGATATTTGGATAAGATAATATTAAACTCTTCTGTGTGAATCACAGATAAGGAACAGCTGAGAGTACGCAGCGTCAAACGCTAAATAGTGTATTGAGGATCCTTGGGAGAATTGGGAACTAAGGGAGGATCCCTAGAAAATCCTGTAGAAGGAGATATAATAGTATTTTTCTGCTTGTAGCCAGCGTAACTAAGTTGCGAACTTCATTAATCGTTCAAAATAATACATCTATTTAAATAACATAAACGGAAATGTAATAGAGACTAAATATTTATTAAACAAACATCATTTTAAAAATCATAAACAAATACCAATTCTAAACAACTTATGATTAATTATATTTTTGTATAAACAAGAACGTTTCAGGATATTGAGTAATAAATCAAAAAATTGAACTGTATGAGACGGTGACACTCTACCAATCATAATGTTTGACAAACGAACGAATGAAAGGCGATAATAAATGTTTCACAGTGGATATATGCAAATTGGCGCAACAATTCTCTCATATAAAATATCTAGATTTGGCTATATTATTAATAAATATAATTATTTTTGTTTTTTGGCCATTTAAGGTATATTACGGCGGAACTAAATTCCGCTATTCGATACTTAGCGATTTAACACTAGAATGTATCGATCTTCTTTACTGAATAGTTGCGTGAAGTTAAAAAAAGTAGTAGTAGAGTTGTATTTATCTCTATGCTAAGATAACTTTATGTTAAAAAAATTAAAATTAAATCAGCTTCACGCTGTATCCCGCACACAGCAGGGTAGGCAGAGGGAACTTGTAGTGTTATGACACTCAGAGCGGAACTCAAAGCCGCGCTTTGAGTTCCGCTCTGAGTGTCATAACACTACTGAGTGTCATGTCAGGCCTCTATATTAACTTTATGTTCGAACCAAAATAACGTATTGTAAAGTATAGCAATATATATTGTAATCTAAAAAATATTTAGCGCAGTGAAAGAACAGGGACAGGGTTTTAGTGTAAATGAGGTAGCTGTGGGTTTGGTTTACTTTTGAAGAAATTCATTATTATTTTCACTTTATAAACGTAAAGCGCGGAGTTGATACTCATCACTTAAGCCTTAAGTTTGGGCCAAATGTACAAGAGGGTACTATTTTGACACTAGATTATCTCAGAATATACTGCAATGTGATAAAAGCGTAAAGATAATTTTAGCATTATCCCAAATTCAAACAGAATTTACAATCACCGCGTCTAGTAAGACAGTCTACACCGCGATGCTTTCTAATAAAGTACCTAAACATTAAATTATAACACCATAATCCTTTTTAGACATCAAAACATTCCAAACTAACTAAATTCAATACACGAACTCCATACAAAATAAACTTAATAAACACCTATTGTGTTTTCAATAGCGAAAATTCGAACTGAAAACAAAGGTCGCATCTAGGGCGGTATCAGCGCGCTGCACCCGCCGCAAACCAATCACAAAATATTTGCATTCCGTTGAAAAAGTAATACGATTATTAATTTACTACCGATTCATCGTTATACACCTCGATTTCGTCCAATAAAGTCGTCGATTCACGATGTTTTATATCTATATATAAAACACGTAATTATATATTAAACATGTGTATGTTTGTATGTACTAAATGGTTTTCTTATTTATATTTTTTGCGCTTACCATCTTTAAATAGGATAAGCTTAACAAACTTGATAATCAAATATATTCACTTACATATCCTGCACTATAAAATGTTCTAAAAAATAAAAATAAAAATTTTGTTGTTAAAGAACTATTTTTTTTACTATATACATGATTTAAAGGGTTAGTTAGATAAGGCTGTTTTTTTAATAACTGGAGTCAATGCAATGAAAAATGTATTTTTAATTGCACTAAAATATTATCATTTGTCCACCCGGGCGAAGCAGTAGGTTAAATTTAGTGAATAATAAATCAATATTCATATAGAAAATTAATTTTCAAAGACGATCTTAGATCGGCAGTGTTTCTTATAAAAATTTTCGGACCCGATTCAAATAAGCGGCGTCGAAGCGATTATGTAAATTACATTTCATTTTGCAAAAAGTGAATTTAATGAGAAACGAAATTATCACTGCCATAGTAATTATGTGAGTAATTACATTGGAACGAGTCATTGGACTTAATTCTGTCAACGCAAATGAGGCTTTCATGTCCACACTTTGGTGGTTTCTGGAGGAAAATGAAAATTTGTTTAGTTTATATTTTTATTTCTATGTAGAGAGAGAGAGAGAGAGAGAGTGATTCGTTTTTTTTTACTTTTATCCAATTTAGGTGTTATGTGAAAACAAAGGAAACACCTTATATTTTTATTATAAAAGTATTTTAAATTTAATTTTTAACATCTATCATTAATCAATTAACTCCCAGTTGACTCCTCAAAATGAATTTTAATAAAACAAAAATATCCATGCCACATACTTTCCCATGATGAACTTAGTGTTTCCCTCTTCGCATCAAAAAATGAGTCATTGCGTGTTGAGAGGCGATACTCAACGCTGCAATCGATAATGTAATCGAATCCATACCCTGTCGCATTTAAAATCTCATGCTTACGCCTCTGCGCTGCGTTTTTTTTTCATCTGCTTAAATTAGGAACAAAAATATCTTGGTTGTGCAAACGAAACATGAAAATCATGATAATACCAAAAATAATAAAAAACTATATTTCCATGTCAATAATATTTTAAAGACTAATAAAGCTTAGAACACTAATATAATATATGGTCATACGCGACGAACGACTGTTTTATTTCTTTGCGCAATATAAATGCTAATAGACAGTATTTTCATAGTCTTGGCTCAGTGGCACAGGGTGGTAAATGTAATAGCTATAGGTTCGATTTTCGGTCGGTTAAATGAGTTATTTCCTTTGGTTCCTGGGAAAAAAGCGGCGGCGTTGAATTCCGCTACTCAACACGCAATTTCTCCAATATATGCGGCGGATAATAAGTGGGAAACGGAGTATTTTATCATTAGGTCACCTTGCTATTTGCGGAATAAAACGTAAAGCTGAAAAATTAATTAAAATATGGATATATAACCTACTCTATAAAATCCAGATCAAAGTTCAACTACACCGTACTATTCAATCTAATTGACTGAAAACAAAGAACATGGTATGTAAATAGGTTGGACCATATCTATACTATACCTCTACATATATAGAGTTCGCTATACAGAGATGCTGTAGCGTCGGTCTTTCAGTTTGATTACCGTAAGTCCGCTCGCTTCGATAAACTTTCTAAGCATTTGATCCTGTACGGACTCCATGTTATTGTGGATTGAAGTATAGTCCTGATATGATTGTCTATTTTTTAAAATTTATTTTGTTATTATTTCCCGTCGCTTGCAACTTTGCTGGTGTGGAATTTAAGACGAAAAATATCAAATACAATTTTGTCTCACTCTCTTAGAATGTTTGTTTTATAATATTCATGAACTTATCTAATGTCCATTTTCTATGTCCAGCAGTTTCGACTAAGCGTTGGCCGTCAATCATTTAGTAGCGAAAGCCTTAAAAGGAATTATTAATTTTTTATTAATCATGAACAACTTACAATTTTAGTAGCAGTTATTTTTATATTCGAAATAGTATTCGCTCCGACGTTCATATTACTATAAAACAATGTATTTTATTATTAAAAATATATTTCAATAAAAACTTTACGTATATATACATAAATTTTCAAGGCGTTATTTGACGATAACACTACTTCTCTTTTACTACGTTACATATTATTAGGAGAAACCGCGAATGAGCCACTACTGAACAGAATAGATAAATATGTTGTAATATTTTTATTTTCAATATTTAACTTCCTTAGAAATATTTTCTGAGTAATAATATAATAGTAGTAATATAAAAAACAAAAAAGAACTTAAAAGTGAAAGAAAACTTTAGTTTCATGATAAACTTAAAACTTTAAACGTAAAATACTAAAATATAAATAAATTTGACATAAAATACCTACTAACTGGTAAGGAAGATCGAATTCAGGTCGATCTCAGTGTTTGATTGCCGTAAGACCGTCCGCTCTAGTGAACTTTGTGAGCATTCGACATCGAATTGCTGCGACGACTATTGTAATACCATATATATTTTTACTATAATAAAAAAAATATGCAGTCATTTCTATTCATAGCAATTTCTTTGGTTTTATAGATAATTTTATATAATTCAAAAATGTTTCGCTTCAATTTATTGTGTAAAAGCTCAAGTGTTAACGACTATAAGCAAAATGTATAATTAATAAGTTTCAAAACATCATTTTACAGTAAGAATTACGATTACGTAATTGACATTATTCTAACGACAAATCTATTATATTAATTGTATCTAAGTAATTTTTCATAATTCATTACATTTATTTTTAAATTTTCATTTATGGTGACATGTAATTCAAGTCAAGTCAAAAGAGACCAGTCTCACTAAATTTATGGTACCAAGAACTCAAAGTAAACATTTGCTCGAGTTAGTGCAAGAGCGCTTCTCTGCTCGCGGTCTTCGAACATAGCACTATTATGATGCTCCCACATTCTATATTAGAATTTAATTATACGCCTATGTAGGTACGTAGATATACCTATGAAGGCATGTACGTACCTATGTGGATACGTAGGTAAGGCATTTTCCACAAATAATGTGTAACTTCTGATGTAACTTATATTAGAAGCTGCATTTTTATAGATCTTTCTGTGAGACTAGTAGTGGCGCAGAGCCATGAAGTGTGGCTGTAAAACCGACTCTGGTTGTGGGTTCGATCTCCACTCGAGGAAATGAAATATTTACATAAATTTATGCTTCATTTATAAAAGGACGACGTTGAGTTCTGCCACTCAACACGCAATTCCTCCAGAATTCGGCAGAAAGTGGGGAACGGAGTGTCTTAACACTAGGTTCCCTCTGACTACCCTGCTGTGTGCGGGATACAGCGTGAAGCAAATTTTTTTTTGATTTCTGTAAATAATAGTAGTTTTAATTTTTCTCTACTCGCTTTTTTTAGTATGGTAGAATAGGCAGAAGAAATCTCACCTTTAAATACTCCGTTCTCCACATTCTGCAGAATTTTCGAAACATTGCTAAATAATTTGTGGAACTGTGAAACGTTTCAAACATTCTCAATGTATTGAATTCAATGTTTCATAATCGTTTAATCATTTCGTAATAGATACACATATATTACATAGGTACAATTGAAAAAATAATTTAAATTAAAAAAAATACTGTTAAAGATAAAATAAGTATTCTCAAATATCTATTAAAGAAATGAAATCATTAAAAAAACCTTCCAAAACAATACTATTTCTTATAGTAAAAAAGCTGAAACTAATTAAATAAAAATCGCAAAAGCCTCTCAAATTTTGATTAATTATCTGCTTACGCCCCATAAAATATCGAAGGGAAACATTTACATAATATACATTAAAACAATGTTAATTGAATCCCGTCGTAATGAAACCCAGTAGAGTAGAGTGGCGTCGGCAAAGTGGAATTCCTACGCCGGTGATCCACGAGGCAGTCACGTGGTAATAATTAAGCAATTTTTTGCAATATTGTTTATTAATAGTATACATTTTTGTATTTTTATATTTTTTTCGCAATTAGCAGGATATGTTATGAAGAAATTCAAAGAAATTCAAATTGCCACCGTTCTTCATTTTTTAGTAAAAAGTAAAAAAAAATGACCCAGTTCTGACCACTTTGAATTTTAAGGGTTTTTTTAGCGTTACCGTAGAATTTTCTGTTGAAATACTCGACATTTCATGATGAGTGGCGAAACTCAACGCCACGCTTTTGATATCTCCCAGTTCAGGATACAGCGTAAAGTTGAACAAAGCCTACATATATAAATTGATTCAGTGCGAGGAACAGAAGAGACCTATTGGGAACGAGTATCTGAATACTAGCCTCAGGTTTCCTCCCACCCTGTTACATCCGGGATACAGTGTGTTGTTAAAAAAATCCCAACGTAAATGTAGCGGCTTACATTTACAGCTTTCCGGTATTATATGAGCTTTCGTCGATAATTTCGAATGGAACTCTCAACTGTAATGGTGTGTCGACTAAAGTAAAATAACTATGAATATTACATGATGTTTTTAATCGAACTCGATATCACAGCGACAGTTCCAAATGTATATTTTAATAACTGTATAAACTGTGTCATATAAAGTTTTTTACACTAGCATTTCATTTTTCATTTGTAGATGATTCCATCGATTGTATCGTTCGCCTCTTTTAAATTTTATTTCTATGATACGATTTTTGCAGTATCAAATTTTGTTCGAAAATTGTTGGTGTTTATACTAAATTGAAAACTGAACTTTTTTTAATGTGAAACTTTGTATTTTAAAATGGTTTTTTTTTATAATAACTAAAGTGTGTGTAATATTAGATTAAATTATCGCTTGAATTGATCAAATAGTTGTGTGTTCAATTTTTAAATAAGATATTGCTTATATTTGAAATATTCTCGTTTCCTTCAGGCCGTCGTAACGCAACGGTACAATATCTAACTATAAACGCGACGATTGTGAGTTTGGAGGAATAAATTATTTTCATTTCTTTCTTTTTGACAGAAAAAAAGACAGAGCAAGTCTTTGAGTTGCTCTACCCCCACGCAACGTATCAACATATTGAAAAATATATCATGAAGTAGGGAGCAGAGTGTCTCAACACAAAGTGGTATCCTCCCCTGCTATATTCAGGATATAATGTGAAGCGAAAGAGGGAAAAAAGGAAATAGGGATAGGAGATAGATAATTTAGATTCTTCATCTCACATTTTGTTACAGAATATATAAAACAAAAAAAAAATCTAGCAAAAAAAACATGACAAGGTCACAAACTATATTTTATCAAAAGAAAATTCCCAACGCTAAAAGTATAGCAGTGTCAACTCTAAATTGAATTTTGAACGCGCTAATACCATTCATCGCTATTCACGCAAGGCTGTCGGGCAAAATGCAATGTTTTAAAAATTTTGTATTGTTTCAGTTTTTACTTTAGTGAAAAATGTATGGATATAGAAGAATTGAATACTTTTAAGTGTTATATGAAGTATAGACTATTTATATTATAATAGTGTTCGAACATGGTTTCGTTTTATTGAGTAAAATATATAAAAAGACGTTTTTAAACAAAACGCGGCGTTGAGGTTGTCACACAACACGCAATGTCTCAAAAATTGGATAATTCATGGGTAAAACAGTACCTTTACTCTAGGTTCACTAGGCAAGGGGAACTTAGAATTAAAACACTATGACTAGAACCCTACTATGCGGGAAAAGACGTAATGCTCTTTTTATTCTTTTTTATTTTATAAAAAAAAGCATTCAGAAGTCAGGCTCCAGATTAGCCACAAAATGTCTAGCGCACCAGAATACTAAGGAGGTCGGACATAAACTGCTACAACTATACTACAGTACTACGTTCGATGCATTTTTATAGCCTATGCCATAAATGAAACTTCTATAGAGCTGTTAACTATCTCATAAACGATATAATGCTCAGAACAATGTGTTATATATATTACAATATGTAATATTTTACATGTTTTGTAAAATATTAGATATTCCGTCTGTGTAGTCTTTGTAGTTCATGTTTTCATATAGAACTTATCTTATATTTTTATACGTTTTAAGGCAGTTTTTTTTATTTATTCCATAAGAATTGGTAATCCATCCTCTTTTTTTTCTGTTTTGTTTCCAAATTTGTCGGCAACCGGAGAAGAGAGAATTTTATGATTGGTATCTCTTTGCCTATATATATATTAAAAAAAATCTACACTCAAGTTACACTGCAAACGAGACGATTGTGTGTTGGAATTGTGGGTCCTACTCGTGGTAATAAATTATTATCATTATTTTAGCTGGTACAAAGACAAAGTACAGCGTTAAGTTGCGCCACTTAACACGCAATATCTCAAAAAATAAGCGAAAAATGGGAAAAAAACAATAAAGAACGTGATTATTTCTTTAAATCTTAAGAAAATTTAACTGTGAAACGACGAAATGAGTGTAAGGTGTAATAAAATAGCTTTCTAAATCATCTTTTGCGTTTCATTTGCTGAAATGAAATTTTAATTTTAATTTGTGATGAACGTTCAATTTTAATAGCTATGGAGTGGCAAGGACTTTTTTTTTGTAAAATAGATTAAGATAAAAAAATAGAGTAGGAATAATATATTGAGACATAATGTTTTTTTTTAAATAAATAATAATGAAGATTTAATTTATAATGCGCTCAGAGGAATTATTAAAATTAAAATCCGAATGTAGCAGTGTAGGTATAGGGAACGTTTCTGGTATAACGACACTCCGTAACAAGCATTGCGGGTTGAATGGCGGGACTTAACCCCGCAAATCAACGTGTGAAGTTACAAAATACTGCACATATATAAGAAGATATAACCCAATACCACTACAAAGACATTGTAAAGAAAAAACATAATCATTAATTTCAATACCACTACAGGAATTGTGGAAGGCATCTAGAAGTAAGAAAAGTGAGGTGAGCGCTGGCTGCATACAAATAGTTTATAAATGGTCGGTGTCGCGACGGATTGTGAAAGGAAAACGATATAATGATATTATTTTTAAAGTTTTACAATGTTGCCTTGTTATAGATTACTATGTATAGAAAGTATATATATATATATATATATATATATATATATATATATATATATATATATATATATATATATATATATATATATATATATATTTATATATATATATATATATATATATATATATATATATATATATATATATATATATATATATATATATATATATATATATATATATAAGAACACTCCGTTCCACACTATATTCTCTGAATTCTGTAGACATTGCTGGTTGAGTGGCGGAACTAAACGCCGCGCTTTGCCTTGACTTGACTTATTTTTTTAAATAAATATTATATTTCCATGAAAAGAGATCGAATCCACAACCAGTCGCTTGACTTATTATTTTCCCAAAAATTGCTAAACCTTTAATAACCAAATCCACTTTGACGACAGTTCTCCACCAAACAACTATAATTCATTAGACGGCCTATGAATGGTCGGTATTACAGAACTGAATGAACGCCATTACGACTTTAATCCTCGCATCGATAAATCAGAATGAACTGTGATTGCCACGATTTAGTTAAAATATTAGAACCGAGGTAGTTTATAAATAGGCTTATAGGGGCCTAATGTAAGCCTTTATTGTGGGATCGAATAATAATATGAAAAAACTGTAGTATATCATGTTAAAATTGTACTTACTTTTAAGGCTGTCGTTTCTTAGTGGCACGAAGGTGTAATTGGAAACGCATAGGTTCTGAGGTCGATTTTGATTCTGGGTAATATTTAATATTTTGTTTCCCCGGTCTAGTATAGAGGCGCAGAGATTCAATTTAAAGGTTTCCTACCCGGCTATTTGTGGGATACAGCCTGAAGCTAAAAAAAATGAACTAAACTAAAATTATCGGGTAGTTTACTTATTACTAATTATGGTTGTAATTTTATTAATTCTTGGTTGTAGTTATATTATTATAGTGTTTATTTATGTGTGTATTGTGATTTAATTTATTGTTTTATTGCCTACTTACTATAATTATAAGAAATGTAAGAACAGCTATTTTTATATGATATTTAATATACAAAAAGTATATAAAAAATATAGAAGTTTCTAAGAGAAATATCTTTATATATTCAAATAAGAATCTATATACAAAATATTAAACATTTTAGCATACTACTTTACATTTACCCTAAATTAGCAAAAAAAATTCTAACCAAACATCAACATCAGATGAGGGATGAAAGAAAAAGCTAAAAAAACAACATCCACAAACGTCTTTGTGGCCTTACTTCATGTAAAACATTTATTTATCAACACAATATTACACGAAATGAAAAGCCTTAAGCTTTATAAAAATGAATTATAAGGCAATTCTGAATACTTTGATGGTATCCTTGTGAATCTATTTACTTTTTCCAGCGATTTCTTGGAGTAAACAAAAATGAAACGGTCTTAATCTTGATAAAAGAAACTTGCAATGGGTTAAACACTTGAAGATCGACAAACATCGTAGACTTCAAAAGGAAGTGGATGAGGAGAACGGGGTAAAAAGCACAGGGTAACAGTAAAAAATATATATTTTTTAATCTTATTTAGTGAGTCGAGGCGTCGCAAAGACCAGAAGTCAGGTGGCGTTGCAAAAGAAAACTCATTATTCCTTATTCACCGCTGGCAATGCGATAGAGTCGTAGCCCACTGTCGATAACTTAGTTTGATAGCATTTTTACTTACTATAAATTCGGCTTGTACCATAAATTTGAAGGAAAACTGTGATTATTTATATTTTTATTCTTTTTTTCATAGTGATAAGTCCCTGCTTTCATTATTTATATTTAATTTACGATGTCGTACATTATATTTGAAACTGTTGAAATAGTAAAATATCGAGTAAATAAAACTTAACATTTTTATGATTTCATAAGCAAAGCGAACTTAAAGTTAAGACTACGTGCTAAAACAGTATAGTTATTTCATAATATTTGTTTCAGTAACTTATAAAATGATTCTTAAGGCAATAGAATATCAGATTTTTAAGTTAAAACTTATATGACCTATGATTAATGATTATAAATGGTTTACAAAAGTGAAGTCGCGGGCACCTTTACCGCACACAGCACGGTAAGACACTCCGTAACCAACTTTCTGCCGAATTCTGCAGGCATTGAGTGTTGAGTGACAGAACGTAGCGCCGCGCTTTGCCTCGACACCAGAGCGAAGAAGTGACTCCAGTGACACCAGACTCTTCGAGTGGAGATCGAACCCACAACCAGTCGGTTTTACAGTCACACTTTGTAGTGCCCCTGCTCCACGACTGGCTTCAATAGCTAATTAATATATACAATAGTTCAAGATAATAAATCCGTATGAAATACACTAAAACTAATATCGACAAAGACATCGACAGATCCTCACCCGAGGCTCAGTAATAAATTTTAAAACTAGCACATCAGTATGCCGCTGTCGTCCCCCCGTCTCCACATATAGCAGGACAAAGCAAGATATATTATGTCTGTATGAGCAACGTGTATTATCTCTTGCAATTTCAAGCTTTTACTGTAAACTTATCCTTGTGTTAAATATTGTATATTTTTTTATTATAAATGTTTTATAAGTTTTGATAATATGTTTTTATCTAAATTATAAATGACTGTATCTAAGTTATGAATGACCCAGTCGTCGCGCAGGAAAGTAAAGTGTGCGACTGTGAACGCGACTGGTTGTGACTTCAATTCCCCTATAAAAAATTAAATATTTAATATTTTTTTAGCGCTCTGGTAACGAGATAAAGAGCGGCGTTGAGTTTTGAGTTGTTGAGTTTCCACTAAATTGTTTTAATGAGAATAGAGTGTCTTAAAATTACGGTCCCACGTTCCCTCTCTCGCTCTGATGAGGGATTTATCGTAAAGTAATTTGTCCAAACGGGGCGATAAACGGATAACGGAGATTTTTGACACTAAATACTTGACTACCCTCCAATACGACGTTAAAATGAAAATAAAATTGTAAATATATACAACGTACAACTACACCATGACTGCCTTAACATTTAATTTAATACCTTAATACTATATACTAGTATGTGTAGTAGCAACATTATCTTATTGGTAACAATAGTAGCTAATTGCCAATCAATTACCTCCCCTCATATATCGATTATAATCTGATTTCAATTGAGCAGTGGAAATTGTGTAATACATATTATCCACATATCTATCTTTATCTTATAGAAAAATAGATATATGTAAGTACTAAATATTATAAACAGAATAGGTTGTCCAATAAAGCTCTTATCAAAGAAGCCACTGGTTGGAATTGTTATTTTTTTCAGGTGGTTGGTAGCACTATATTATAAAAGAAATTAAATAAAAACATTTATGAACTCCCGCTCATAGCAGGGTAGATAGAGAAAACCTGGGAACCGACTTTTAAGATACTCCGTTCCCATTAAGGTACTTTCGTTCCCTACTTTCCGGCAATTTCTGGAGATAAAACCATCTGTTAGCTTACATTCTATTTAAGCCTTTGGAAGCAAAAATATAAAATAAATAATTTTAACTAATATAACTAACAAAAACGTGATTGACAACTTAGTATAGCTCACAAAGCTCCATAGATATTTGGAAAACAACTCATCCGGTAGCCCTACTGTCTCCTTCGTAATTATAGAGCCTTAATTGATTTGCTTTGTATACGGATTACCAATTAATTAGCGTGTAATGTTAGATGCGAAGGAGTATGTATGTATGTATTGTATATCATAGCTAGAGAAGGAAGATATTATGAGAACATGATAAAAAATATGATAATTTGATTCCAATCATGACCTAGGGAAAGTAAAGAAAGGAGTATCTTGATACTAAGTTCCTAGATTCTCTCCGGCTACTTATTATGTGCCGGATACTGTATCCCGCACATAATAGAGTAAACGCTAAAAACTAATATTTATAACTGCATCGCGGTGTAACAGCTCAACGTATGACTGTAAGCACGATGGTTGTAGTTTCGATTCCTACTAGAAGACATGAAATATTTTATATAATCTCTACGATAACATACAAAGCGGACTGTTGAATTTCGCAAATTTTACAAAAAACGAGAAACTATCCTGCTATAATATGCGGGATACAGCATGAAGCTATTAAATTTAAAATAATTTAACAAAAGAAATATTAAAATGCTACTATTATATTTTTAGGACTTCAACGTTTCTTTTTTACACTGAGCCATGGTACCATGGTGGAGGTACGATACTCCTATGCACTTTTTTACATTCTCTCGTCCGTATTCGTCCACACAATAAGTTCTTTGACATGACTATAGACTAGCGTACAGCGTTTCGAGCGTCAGTTTTAAAAGACAGCTTTATTTATTAAGCAAATGTTTGTAAAAAAACAGTTTAATTTCATATATATAATATATGAGTATATATATAGCGTGATAAAAGTCGTCATGGTACAGTGGACCTGTAAGCGCAATGATTTTGACTTGATTCCCACTCGGTGGCAAAAAATAATTTCCTCGATTTTGTTACAAGATAAAACACGGTATTAAGCTTGGCAACTTAAAGAGCAATGTCTCAAGATATGGGCGGTGCGTGGACAACGGAGTGTATTTATACTAAGTTTCCGCTGCCTACGCTGCTACATGGGGGATAGAGCATGGAAATAATCTAAAAGCTTAAAAAAATTCTCCGCGAAATCCATTTAAAACTCGCTTTACCTCGACAGTCCAAAATTAAAAATATTAAATATTAAATATTTTGTTTCCTCGGGAGGGAATCAAACCTCCAACCTGTTTCATTTATAATCACACGACTGTGCCCCTGAGCTACGACTGGCCCCAAAGAAAAACAAATAATCAAATAAATTCATTTATAATTCAAACAAACAAAAACAAAATAGGCTTTATTACCCATCACATTATATTATTAATATTTAACATCAAATCGTATATTGATAACAAAATAATAGTATTAGGAAATACAGAAAACAAAGAAAAACAGAAAAAAGAGGACCACGCTAATGTAACGCGTATTATCGTGAATAATAAAAATATACACAGTTTAGTGCCATAAAGTGACGTTGTGTATGCCAAATGGGGGAAAACAGCCCCTAAGGATGATTCGAGCGTAATGTAAGAACTCTACAAATACTATTGACGATATAATCGGGTATTGTTTCGACTTTTGTGATTTGCTTTGCAATAAAATAAGAATTATTAATTTTTATTATCGTTTAACTTATCAAAATTAAGTACGTTGATTTCGCTAAACTGTCCTTAAAACTTGTATGAGTACTACTTTCTGAAAATAGCAGGAGAAAGCAAAGGGAACCTAATGTTTAAGTTTCCAAGGTTACTTCCGTGCTCACTAGGTAGAGATACTCAACGCTGCATTTTGTCGACCAAAGCGAGCAAATGAATATAACTTAAATACTTTTTCCCCGGATACCATAACATATAGTGCCGTAATCCGTAGAGAACGGAAATGTCTTAATGAGAACAAAGTGTCTACACACCAGGTTTCCAGATGCTTGCCCTGTTACGTATGGAATGCACTGTGAAGCCTGTGAAAATAAAATGATTATAAATTAAGACTAAAATAAAGAAAGAATGTGTAGCAATTCTAACCTAATGTACTAGCTCAATACCTCAAACAAGATCAAACAAGATAATATACATTCAACCTAGAATTCCACTTCATGTTCACGATTACCAAAATGCACGAGCACGTACGGTGAGATCAATCTACTCTCAAGGCTTACTCAATTTCGACTAACATTTCTAATAAAAAATGAACTAAACGTATTTCTTTTACGTGAGTATGTGAAATCGCCTCGGCACAGTATAAGACTTAAATCGCTTTTGTTGTGGCTATGAGCGAATGGTTTATTATTTAAAATTCTTTGCTCTGGTAACAAGACAAACTGCGGCGTTGAGCTCCGCCACTTAACACGCAATCTTAAGAAAAAGGGAAGATTAGGAAATGTTAGAGCGGAAAGTAGAGAATGGAGTGTCTTAGCACTTGGTTCCCACAGCTTTTCCTTCTATATTTGTATACGGGATACAGAGTGAAGGAATAAGAAAAAGAAATACTTAATAGTTGGACTGGTTGTTGGTAGTGTTCATTAATTACCATTATCTTTCGTTTGTAGCAGAGTGAGCAGCAGTGGTTATTCTCTAATGAGAGGATCTTTTTTAGCTTTACAGAACTTTGACATTGAAAACTTAAGACACTCTATTCAACACTTTCCGCCTAAACTACGTGACATGACATTTTAAGAGGTGGGATTCAACGTCTTTGTCACGTGTCCTACACAATGAAAATAAAAATAATAATTTATTGTCCCAAGTACGAATAAAAACCTGCAATCGTTGCATGTATAGAAACACTGCACCCACTGCACCATACCGGCTATATTATGTCAAAGAACCAACTCTATATAACGAATATTTAGATAGAACCATTGTATTCTCTCCAGAGTTCGCCTTTATTAACAAATTCAGCAAAATAGCAGGTACGTTTCATAAGTCTTACCACTCAGACCTCTCGGGACGGGGACAGTGAAGATGTGAAACACATTCAATTTGTTAATTCATTCTCATATGAAGCTACGCTATGCTAAAGTATATGAAGGGCTATATATAAGTTGAATTTTAGCTGCCGTTTGGTTCTTGTTGTAATGTTATTTTGTAATATATTTAATTTAAAAGGTAAGCAAAGTAAAAATTACCGTCGTGGTATAGCAGAGCAGCGTATGTCTCAACGGGATGGTTGTGGCTTCGATTCCCAGTCGGGGTATAAAATTTTTGTTTCTTTGCTTTGCTAAGAAGACAATGGCCCTCAATATTGAAATACTTATGTATATACCTTTTACTTGTTAAAGACAAAGCATTTTTGCCTCCAATATGTAACTATAGTGAGGCCGTTAGCAAGTGACCTGTAGATATCATCGGCAAAGGTATTTCCAATATTCCTGTTTAAAGGCGTAGTAGGAAGTCTCTTTGACATCGTGGTAGGTAACACCCACGTGACCACTGCTTTGTTTACATATAAACCAGCTTTGTTTTTGGATTCGCCTGCGAATTCAATAAAGCATCCGTGTTTTTATATTTATATGACTGTAGTGTAGGTACTTATAAAGACTATTAATATTATAGTTTTAGTACCTTGTCTTACACTAACGTAACTTCTAAAAGAATTGTTGATAGTTTTGGAAACAAAAAAGTATAACTTAAGACACTTTACACTTCACAATGAAAATTTTAAATATTTAAAAAAATTAAAAATTTTAAATATTCCTCGAGTGAGAATCAATCCAACAACTGGTCGCGTTTACTGTCGTACGCTTGATCTAACGACTGTACTGTAAAGTTCAATTTCTTTCTATATAAATGCCAATAAAAATCTGTCGACCCTTGTGTTTTTTCATTGCGGATTTGGTCAGGTATGTCTTACGAAGAAATCGCATATCTACAGAATTAATGTTTTTTTCGCATCTAATAATTAATTCATCTTCTGTTCTATTTCTCCTCTATCATTCTACGTAGCTATTTGTGGAGTGTTGGGTGACGGTCCTCAACGCCGCATTCGTCGCTACTTAACACACCAGCGGGGAAGCACTGGTGAGCGTCGCCTTGGGGACATCCTCTATTTTTTTTGTTCTATCTTCAATAGTCTGCAGCGCATGCCATGAAATATATTTTATGTCAGCGTTTTTACCTCTTGGATATTGTTATATATAATGATTATAGATTATTAAAATTTTAGTAGGGATCCCTTAATCTTTTCTAGTAATAAATATAATCCAAATTATTTAGGGATAATGTAGCTTTTTAATGGTGTTGGATTTTTAAAAATCGGTTCATTATTTTTTGTGTTTATTCTCTACAATTCACTACATGCACACATACAAATCTGTCCTTTTTATATAATAATATAGAAGTATAGATTAAGTTTCTGCTAGTTATACTTTTAAGTTTTAATATCATAATATTCACGTTGTATCCAGTAAATATCAGAATAGGTTTGGAAACATTGTGTTAAGTTTTATGAGAAAGTCTTTCAGAGAATTAAAAAAAATATTTCCCCGAGTGGGAGTAGAACTCACAACCAGACCCTACGCCACTACGCCACGACGGCTTTTAATATTATATATCCAAGATATTGGAATTAAAATCGTATTCAATATCAGTGGATCTAAATCCTTGACCACATTTCTTATTCTCTGGGGCAAGCAAATTCAATCTGCAACCCATAGTCCCCATTCACTTGAATATCTTCGAAGCATTAGGTTAGAACGAATCCTATTTTACTTTACGAATATATTTTGTAGATGTATAGAGTATGTGCAGTAAATATTTTTATCTTGGTGTACAGCACAGTAAGCTCAGCAGTTAGTTAGTTTCGTTACGTTCTTCCCTATTGGAAATGAATTATTTTCATTCCACTACGCTGGAAACACAAAACGCGGCGTTGAGTTACGCCAATAAACACGCAATATCTTTAATTATGGCAAAAAGGGAAGAGAGAGAAAGACACTAGAAAGGATGTCCTCTTTTCATATATACCCCTCTACTAATATATCGATTCTATCTATATATTTCAAGTCTCTTAGTAAAAGAAGAAATGTTTATAAGGGACAATCGTTACGTTCTGTTATTTGTATTGTGTACCATACAGTCATCAAGTACTGACAGGTTTTCGCCTAAGCCAAATTCATATTCATACATCCAGAAACCCCACAAAGCAAGTACACTGGCATCCCCCTACAAAAAAATGAAACTACCCTCAAAATGAGATAAATTCAAAATGACCAATTGCTTATTCCTATTTACTGATTTGTGTCAAACGGACGCAGGTAAGCCGGTAGCCGGCGGCGTTGAATCCTATCGCGTTCAGAACGAACACGCCGAGCCGCGCCAAACATTAAAAAACAGCCAAAATAACCATTCCAATTTTCTACCGTTGCCGCCGGCACCATTCATTTTATTTGCTAGGCTCCGATTCGGCTGACACGTGCAAATCTGACTAGGATATTCATCCGTCAAAGAATAAGTCACTTTATGAACAAATAATTGCATTCTCGGCGATTTTTTTTTTGGAAATTTTAAGAAATATTTAATTTTGTTATTTCTTTGCGGAAGCACGATGAGAATGTTGAGTCCGAATAACTTAGCGGAAGGGTCAATTTAAAGTGGATAAATAAGCGGATGCGTCGTTTGACGAATAAGATTTCTTGTAAACATTGTCTTGTTATGTTTTTTTGTTCATTTTCACTTTTTTTTTTCATTTTGCTTTCTCTAGCAGGCAAAATATCTAAAAATCACGAGCTCTTGAACTCTTTTCCCACCTGGAGGAAAAAAAGTAACAAATACATAATTTATGTACCTTTATCAAACCAATATTGATGAATTTAGAGTATTATTAGTAGCTCTAAATGAGTATAGTGGTGAATAACTAAGGTAGCCAGAGAGCGCGAACCGATACAGTCTCTGCATATTTATTTCATTTCATCCACTGTCATCGACATTTTCATACATAACCTCCGAGGGAAAATCAACGTAAACTAGTCAAATGTCTACTCAACCAAGAACTGTTCAAATATTCCAACAAGTATTTATACATATATAAGCACGATCCAATAGATATTAAAACTACAAACAAATATATAAAACAATTTTATATATCTATATAGATTTTGCAACTGAGGTAAAATGTATATTTAGAGATGTCACGACGTCATGTAAAATTCATGGGAAAATCTCGCTTTGCGTTCGCCGTGGCAAATTTGTGATAAAATTCCCGTTTAATAATGTTACACTACGGAATTGACTGGAATTCATTTTGATTTGATAATATATTTAGTTAGCATTTTTGTTTTCATGCCATTAAAAATGTTCTGTGTTGACTAAAAATCTCGGCCAATCTACATATAACACATGATTTTTTTTTCTCTGTATTTTTTATAAGTGGTGTACAAATAAAGAAATAAAATAAATAAAAAAAAATGATAATTTGTAGAACGTTCATAAAATTACTTCGAATTTTAGGTGGAGAAATGTCTTAAAGAGAGAACTCTTAAATTATCTATAGGTATCGTTTTGAATGCTGAAGACAGTATGCATGGTAGCAGAATTTATAGCATGGGAGGGAGGAAATTAATGTTAAAACTCCACTCCATTCACAATTTTTTATTTTGTTGAATAGTGGAACTCAACGTCTCACTTTATCCGCTAAAACGCGTAAATAATTTAAATACTCCCACGAATAAAGAATACTGTGTAGATAGAGATCGAACTAACAACCATTATATTTACAATCAGACTCAATGCCACTGTGCAAAGAATCAATATATTATTCTTAAAACATGCCTCTTTACAACACCTTACAATCAACATCACCAAATTAAACAAAAAGAACAAAACATACTCATCTATCTATACTACAGGGGATATTAAATGAAGAAAAAAAAAATAAGAGTACACGTGGGAAAAAAATAGAATTTTACATCCAAAAATTCCGTACATATTCTTCATTCGCTCGGAGTGCTCGGACGCCTTTGTCATGTCAGAACAGAATCAATTTCAGGTTAACTTATTTAGACGCTCAATGATAGCTGACTATCGATTTACAGCCTTGACCCATCGCAGTATAAATGACCTAAATATTGTTTTTAAATGTGAATTACAATATAACTATTATTTATAGTAGTATTAATTGTGAAACCTGTAATTTGTAGGTATATTATTAAACTTTCTATATGTCGAGGTATTGATTGTATAGAAGTGATGACATACAATATTAAAAAACAGATCAACTTATTTTAAGAGGCCAGTCATGGCGCTGGAGTACAAGAGTGTGACTGTAAGCGGGACATGTTGTGAGTTCGATTTCCACCCGAGCTAGTGACATTTGGGACTCATCTCGTATGTCTCGAGGCTAAAACATATATTTAATGAAATACGAATAGCACTTTAAAATATAAATAGAATTGTAAAAAGACAAAATAATCTTAGCCGTATTTTACAATAGCTCGAGCACAAAACCTTGAGCTTTTCATTGAAAGATTTCCACTTCTTTTTGTAATTGTGTGGAATCAATTGTTTGTGGTACATAAAAAACAAGGGCGTGGGAAACACACGTTGCGCGTCCGCTACATCTTATTGAGGCTTGAAGGCATAGTTAGTAGACTATTTTTAATACATATGAAAAAATACTACTAGAAAGTTTTCACTTTTTAAGTATTCAGTATTTTTTCAGCTTTGACGTTTCTCCTTTGAAGGCAGTGAGAACTTAATAAATACCTTTTTCTTGACCTTCTTAGAGATTGTACTGTCTTACGAAAGCAGGCAAATGAGAATAATATAAAGTATTATATACCACACAATCAACATTACCCCAATACTCCACGATCCAGTATTTAGATTAATCCAAAAAACAGCCTATTCAGATAATATTTTTTTAATAATTTAAAAATATTTAAAACAAAAAAAAATCCACATAAGACCTACTCGAACCGTGTAAGCGCTCTGACGACTATATCATAGGTTCATATCAAGCTACGTTCAAATTCCTCCAAAATTTCTCCACTAAAATACTAGTACAAAAAGACGAAACCATCTAAGTATAGCATAGATCCCTCGATGGACATGGTCCTAAAGCACAAATAGTCACACATCTGTTCGGTGCCTATTTAATGCGGATGATAGGATTATTTATGATCCAGCGTTTCAAAGCGTTTGTATTTGAATTCGAAACGGTATCTTAGGTGTTATGTAGTGTACTTGAATAGTTTTAGATTTATTGTCTAGGTTCTTATGATAGAAATAGAGTGTATTTGGAATTAATAGATGAATATTGAAGCCGTTGTGACGCAGAGCCTCAGCGTTTAACTGCGTTTCGTATGCGGTGGTTGCTGAATAGTTTCTTTATTGGGGAATCGAATTGTTTTCATTTCTTCGCTTGCTCTTCGCTTCGTAATGAAGAAAAAAACGTGGGATTGAGTTCTGCTACACAACACGCACTTTCAGTCTCTTTATGCCTAGCCTAGTAAAGTTGTAACAACATATAAATCCTTCCTACTAAAATTATAGATGTGAGAGATTGTAAATATATTGTAAGGTTAAGTAAGGATTTAAATTAATATTTACAATAGTATATAACACATATACTCCAATTCATGTAAAGCTTAATTAAATAAACTATAATAAAACAATAAGTTGAAGCGGGCGAAGCCGCAAGTGGAGTCGCTAGTATATTACTAGAATAGATTTCACACTACAGCCACATTCACACACCCAAACCACGCAAACCACGTCAAACATTAAATTCCATTATATTAACACACATTGAACACCTCTGCTCGTATATTATAAGCAGCGACAATACCGCCGAATACCATACTATACACAAAATCTGCTTACCGATAGGATTTTCTACGTAACATAATTAAACTTTGTATTGGTGTGACGGACGCGAAGGCTTTATATCAACAATGGGGCCCCGGACCATTGTAACAGTATTTTGAAAATTGCATTTTCATTCAGTGCAAGGATCGCACGAAATTTCAGTTTTCAATGGCGCTTGGATTATATGGAATATATATTTTGTTTGTTGTTTGGTTTGAATATTTTTAACTATATGTTGGATGCTTTGGATGCTTGTTTTGTGGAATGTATGTAAACGTGACAAAAAATTAACTTACCTTTGTGCTCTATTGTTTAGCAAATAATCGATTTTATTTAATTATTTATTCTGTTAATTAGTTTTTTCACTTCACTTTCAGTCCCTATTATTTGACACAAGCCCAATGTAACGTTATATAGATTTTGTGTTATCACCACAAACAAAATACATAAAAAAAATTTCGAATGAGGACAGACGCTGTAAGCGCTGTGGTTAATGGTTCGATTCTCACTCAAGAGAATGAATTATGTGTATTTCCTCAATACGTTTAGAAAATGGATTAGAAAGTGGGGAACGAATTGTCTTAACTTGATTGGATTTTCAAGGTATGCGACGTACAATGTAAAGCTAAAAAAATAAAATATATTCGCGAAAGACAGAGATAGGTGTGCGATTCAATCGCAAAAACGAAGTCGCTTATCACTTCATCTTTACATCTTCCTTCTTATCAAATATAAATAAAAATAAATAAATCAGCTTCACGCTGTATCCCGCACACAGTAAGATAGGCAAAGGTTAAGATACTCCGCATAGTGTTAAGATACTCCGTTCCCCACTTTTCGCCAAGTCCTGGAGGCATTGCGTGTTGAGTGGCGGAACACAAAGCCGCGCTTTACCTCGTCACAAGAGCGAAGAAATGAAAATATAAATGTAAATAAATATTTCATTTCCTCGAGCGACGATCGAGCCCACAACCAGTCTATTTTACAGTCACACTTAGTACCCCTGTGCCACGACTTAACAAATATGGGATACATATAAAAATGAACTATGTATAAATCAACGTCTTATTTCCCAGTTTTGGCACAAAAGCATCAATTAATGCACAAATTCAAAAAACAAACAAACAGCAAAACTACCAAACTGTAATCGAGGGCTTAAAGCTTAAAACACAGTAAGAACTAAATAAACTACATATAATTTGAAGTAAATTTCAGACGATTCTGAACAAAATAACTTCTTTCCGAACAGAAACTGTGCGCTCAGCCTTTTAACTTTTTGTTACTTTCTGGTCCAGTATAATGTATTAAGTTATTGCTATTAGCAAACTTGCTTTACTCAGTTTGGCACACGCCGTAACATAGGTGAGCCATATGATGGTACAGCCATTTGGAAACCACCCCTAAGTATTAAGGAATAAGGTTCAAATCAATTTGTTTGTGAACCAATATGAGCTGTTCCTCGTCTATTGGATTATCGACTAAGAACTTGACGGGTTAAGGTCCTTTGTTGTGTATGTTTATGTTCGACTGAGAGTCGACTGCGCAAATTGCAAGCAACCTCCGTTTCCGCCGTTATGCACTTCCTTCGTTTGAGCTTGGAGCTAAGTCTGTCTTCTTCCCACACGGCAGGATATTGATGTGCTGTTTGACAGAATATGTGGATGGTTCCTGAATATTGTGTTATAGTATCAGTATTGTTGTTATAGTATTAGTATTGTTGTTACTTGCAGTAAACATATGTGGTTTCCGGTTCACTAACAATTTGGTTAAGGATGTGCCTATGGTGGTGATGTTATACGAAATTGGAACATATGGCCTTTTTGCTCGTGTACGGAGAACCTAGTCATATGTCGCTCTGTTTTTAACTTCTCGATGCTCGTAGAGAATTAGTAATATCTAACAATGGGTGTTTTAATCTGACTGGAGAAATAATATATTAAATTCTATTTAGACAAGCAGGAATCGAAATGTTTTTTTTTAATGTTCATACTATTTACTTAATACGCCTTTTTTAAATATAATAAATATTATGGAAATTGTAATTGTAACTTATTATTTATTTTTTCAGGTAAGTGACTCAAACTTGGTAAGGAACTTCAAAGGTAAAATTGAAGAATTTCCAGTTTCTAATATAGATAATATACATTCTATTTACGGTCATTTCTGGCGTGAGTATGCAAATTTTCACGAAATTATAAAATTAATTTTAAATATATTATACAAAACATCAGAAAGGATAATGATATGGGTTTTGAGAGCGTAACATAGGGTAATATAGATATAAAAATAAAATGGTATTCTACTAAAGGTAGTCTTCTTATTGACATTTTTTGGCTTTTTGTCTGACTTGTAAACAATTTAGTCATATTTCATTAGGAAATTAATCTAATAGTAAAAATGTACATAATTTTTTCGTTATATTATCATAATCGCGGTCGATAGTTTTACGTTCGAATTTCAAATAAAGTAAATGACATTTGTTATACTTTTATCTGGTCTGTAAATATAATTCAGTCTGGAGAGACAAAGTCCGGCTCAATTCCGTTACCATAACCGAGTGACTTATCACTACTTTCTTTCTTCTCAAAAAATATGAGGATAAGCACTAAATAAGTAATCTTATTACAATTCTATCTTATTTACAGTAAGTATATTAGAATTAGAAGGGCTTGACTTTCTCCCCATTTGGCTGTAATATAGCAAAATGACGTAAGCCAAATCGGCAACATGTGGTACCGAATTCTACGCGATTGTTTTCTTTGTACGAGTATAATAATAGAATGACTCGCAATATTTCCTTAGTCGAGAATGAGATGTATGTTAGACGTGAAATCTCATTTTGAATAGTGTTTTTATCAAGACACACTGCGGAGTGAACGTGAAACATATTTTTTTATGTTAATATATTAAAATTAAACAATTTTAATAATGTTGTTTATTTAATAGTTATATTTTTTTTGTAGATTTTACTTTTAATATAATAATAAAAACACGTTTTTTAGCCAAGATCAAGATCATTTAATATTAATTTAAGTTAGACCAGATAATTAGTTAAAATAGTTAAAGTCTAATATAAGTTACATGTAAATTGAATATCTAATTTAGTGACCGTTTCTTTAGCAATATTTCATTGTTACTTACGCATTTTTTTCGGCAAATCCTTTCTTAGTGCTTCCCTGCACTCTCCAAGGAACACACGTACCTTCAATTTCAGCTTTCTGCGTATTCTCGCCTGTGTATTGTCTGTCAGTCACTCAGTAACAGAAGAGTTTTATACATTTATACAAGATTATAACACTATATCCATCGTCATATATTGCTACTAAACGAAAAATCCTGAATATACAGATTTTTTAACTTCACGCTGTATCCCGCATTTAGCACTGTAAGCAGAGAAAATCTGGAAACCATGTATAAAGAGAAAGTCTGAAAACCATGTATAAAACACCTTCCGTTCACATTAAGACACATCCGTTGCTCACTTCTCCGCCGCGCTTAACTCAACGCCGCGCTTTGCCTTGTTACCAGAAATATGAAAATAAAAATATTAAATATTTGATTTACTCGAGGGCGAATCGAACCCATAACCTGTCGATTGCTTCAATAAAAAATAAAAAATATAACATTTCAAGTTTAATACTCACATAAAAAATCATCAAAACCAATCGATAGTACCGAGACGCATTATTCATTCGAAGCCAACAAATCAATCAAAGTAACTTAACGATTCAATTAAAAACCGCAAAAGGTATCAAAGAACCTATAAAATCCTTATATCACCCGCTAACATGAGACGTCATAAATAACGGGGGAACTGAAATATCTGCTGGGGTCAGGTACAATCGATATTTATCTAGCTCTTACAACTAAAATCATTTCACAGTGCCATGTTATATTATATTTGTGGGTATAAAGCGCGGCGTTTAGTTTCGACACTCCATACGTGATGCGTGATTCAATACTTCTAATAAACATAATTATTTTATCATTGGCAAGTGATAGAATAATTATGACAACTAACACCTTAGTCTACTCCGAGACGTTAATGCAAAATGTCGAAATATGCATTTTTTTATGGTCAATTCCATTATGCATAATATGTTGTGGTAAAACATTCCATTTTATATTTTCTGCAATAGATGATAATAATAGGCACAGATCCGGCCTTTTGAAAATAAAAAATTTGTAATGAAAAGGCGAAGGAATGAAAATAATTAAGATTTACCTCGAGTTGGAATCGAACTCGCAATCGTCGTAATAGTCTAGTAAAATATATTTCAACTAAATAGTGTCAAAGTGATACATCGTGAGGATAAAAATTTCTTCACGTAAGTAACCTGTTGCTCTAAGATATGATAGAGCTTAGGCCGTATTTTCTGGTCCAAATGAAGTATCCTACTACAATATATCAAAGTGTTCGAGTGCTAATGCTGTGTTTTAGATTTATAGATGATTTTCGGTTTTTTTTTTGTTTATTTATTTATAATATGAGAATAATTTTAATAAAAGTATTTTGTTTTAATATTATGTTAAGTCTAAAAATAAATAAATAAATACAGAAAAAATAAGAAATATAAATTCTTGACAATGATACTTAAAAATTAAATTTATAAGATATAAATATAAATCTAATATAAAACTACTGGAATGGTAGTGGAAGTTGAAATTTAAGACCATCATGGCACAGTGAGTCAGAATGTATTGGTTGTGGGTTCCCACTCGAGAGGAGATTTATTGTTATTTTCACGATATGGCCGAAGACAAAACGTGGTATTGAGTTTCGTAGTCACTAATAAAGATGAAAAGCGAAGAATGGAGTGTCCTAACACTAGATTTCTTAGACTAGGCACCCTGGGCAGAGAAAATCTTGTTTGGAGAGGTAAAGGATGAAACTAAAAAAATATACTTCAGGTCAGTCGTGGCGC